>CM070647.1:5000000-6250000 GCA_036346575.1 Dendrocalamus sinicus
CAAATATCCTCGAAATTAGATGCCTGCACTCTGGAGATATTTCCACATTATCTGGGATTGAATACTGAACATTCAAGATACGCTGCAAAGAGATGACATTAATATTAGCTTTTAGTTTAAGAGAGGAACGCCTAGGATGAAACAAAGAGGAACTTGGAAGTAGCTAAAACATGAGAAAGGAAAAAAGAAATTAAGATAACCTGAATTGTCTTTCGGAAGTTCTTAGGCTCTTCTGGATCCTCAAAAGGATATGCACCAACTACCATAACATAGAGTGTCACACCACAGGACCATACATCAGCAATCTGTTTTAAGTCATATAGATAAATAGATATTACATCAGTCTGGACCAGGGTTCCTCATCTTGGGAGGTAACCAGCCAATTAACACCAGTGACCGGAAATCCTGATTGGGTCAAGTTCTTAAAAAATAAGAGATGGCTATTTAGGGGCTAAGTTTATATTTGTAAAACCCCAAGTTGTTCTGACCTCTGAATAATGCCCGTCTATCCTGGCTGAGTTTGCATATTTTTGAATGTAAACATATTTCATGCTATTATTTGGAAATGTTAGGGAAGAACTGTAAAACTCACCAATGCTACCAAGTTTCACCAAAAAGTCAGAAACCAGTCAAAAGCCACCAGAAAGTCAAAAACCAGTCAAAAGCAGCTAATGTCTGGATGGTTCTCGGCCATGTCGTCTGCTGTTAAGGTTCCTCCCCACAGTGTTTAGGTCAAACTGGTTACCACCAATAATCAGTACTGACAACTGAGTGGTAACCAGCCTTGCGTTGATTTTAGAAAAACTGTACATGTAGCATTTCTACACTTTCAGACATGAAAAGAGCATACCGGGACAGGACAGCATATCAAGTGATGGTCCCAGAAAAAAGGACCAGCATATCAAGTACAACGGGAAGAATCAGTCACTTGAATAGCTAGAACATTTTCCTTAAGAACTGGCGAATGATTTCACCATAATACACCTCACTATATAATAGTTCGGGCGAAGTGATTGGCACATGTTTAGCTAGGTATCTTGACTAAAGGGATAAATTTTCTCAACCTAATGGCAAACTTGTAGAGGGGTAGCCTGTAATTTACTGTAAATAAACAGTATACAGTAATGCAGACTAGGGCACCAAACAACAAAACCTTTTGCCAGTTTATGTTCCTCAAACTACATTGCACAGACGGCAAACTATAGTACACCTCCCAAAGATACAGTTCTTGAGATGAATTAACAAAGCTTGAGAAGTCATGTACCTTGCCATCATATTCTATATTCAACAGAACTTCAGGTGCAATATAAGCAGGTGTTCCTACAGTTGATTTTGGTTGTGAATGGAGAACTGAAGACTGCAGAAAAAGAAGAATGTTTGTCACTGTTCATTAGAATGAACCTGACAGCACCATAGACTCATAGAGCAACATTGATTCTACTGCATTGTAAACACAAAGGCACAAAACCATAAAATTTCAATGTAACCGCCTGAACATTGGCCTATAATGGCTTGTGAACCATTTTGAAAGCAGCCATATGCAATGTATTATAGAAACATTAGCTAGAACAAGAATAAATTGGCTTATGTAAGCACCTTAGAATAGCGAAAATCACGTATCTTCAAGCGAGGAGCAGGACTCCCATCTAGCAGTGTGTTCTCCAGCGTCAAGTCACGGTGACATACTTGCTTGAAAATAAGGATAAAATGGGTAAGTTCAACTTACTGCAAGGTATGTGCACAGACTAACAATCAGATGAAAGAAAAGTCTCCGCATAACTAATACCATTGAATGGCAGTAGCTAACTCCAGATATAAGCTGCTGGAAGAAGTAGCGAGCCTAAAAAAAAGACAGAGGCGTTTATCACGATCAATATTTCACGCTAGAAATATATATATTAAGAAAAAAGATGCACCAGGGAGCAGATACGGACCTCATCTTCACTGAATCGTACATTTTACATATTCTCTCAAAAAGCTCACCACCAGAGGCATATTCCATGACAATAGCAAGATGAGTAGGAGTTAAAATAACCTATAAATACATGACATGGAAGTTATTTTGGCTGAAAATTGTTTAAAAATGGCCAAGTAGAGAACAAGCATCATGAAGAGTGGCAGAGCCTGACTTACCTCCTTAAACCTAATAATGTTAGGATGCTTCAATGATCTATGGTTAATTATCTCACGCTGGACATTCTCATCTATCTGTACAAGAGAATGAAGAAAATATATAATAAACAAGAACTAGGTGGAACTATTGAGTGTAGTCACAACTGACAACCATTAAGGATTTATATATAAAAAAGGCAATGTCAAAATATTTATACAATGGATGGAACATGTTCATACGGGCACCAACACACTCACCATCTGGAGTTTCCATTTAAATCAAGCTCAAATGACCTGACTGCCTTGCGATGATGACGCCTCTACCTACCAGAGGATCGGATTCCTGCAAGGATCGTCGGCCGTCTACACTCGGTGGTGCGATGGCGGCGCTTCGAGTTCTGCTTGTCTTCATCGCGATGTCGACCTCGATTCTCTTACGAGTGGTGGGACTCCTTCGGCTTTCGGATGTGGACTCATCTTCGTCGGCGCTCACGAGCCCTCGGTGATGCCCTGCACTGTCCGTGGTCGCGAGAGCACTCTCTTCGCGGTGATGCTCACGTTGGCGCCTTTTACGCTCGAGCTCTGCATTTGGCGTCGATTGGACTCTCTCCTGCTTCTTGGTATCGTACTGTCCGTCTTTGCTGGATGTGCGTGTTGACTGGAGTTTCGCGGGTTTACGAGTTCCTTACTGCGCCGTCCCGAGTTCGAGCAAAGGCGTGCCCGGCTCCTTGCACGCCACCCTCGTGTCACTCTCGGAGGCTCTTTAGAGATACGCGAGAGAGACTCGTTTGAGTGGTCTTTGTGCGATGCCACTCCCTCTGTGCTCGCCGCTCGTCAAATGCCTTCTGCTGCCTCCAGCAAGCTACCACGGTGGTGGTGGCCGTCCTCACTGTTCCTCTGCGACAAGGATGGCCACACCGAGTCCCAGTGCTACAAGAAGAAGCGGCATCTTTCACGCCGTTCTTCTCGGCACTAGTGCTTCTACGACGGCGTGCGCCTCGACTTCTTGGCAGGCTTCTCTCACCGGCGAGGAGATAGCGGACCGGCGCCTACTTGCCGCCGGGTTCTCCTCGGCGGGTTCTGCGAGTTACGCTCTCGACTCTTCGGGCCGGCGAGAGACCACCTCCTACGATCGGTACCTCCTCGTGGATTCTTGATTACGGAGCATCATTTCACATGACTCGATCCTTCCACTGTCTTCTATTACACCTCTTAATTCTCTGTCGGTGTTCTTCTGCGATGGTACATCTCTTTCGTCTCAGTCGAGGATCTCTTAGCAACTCATCTTTTCATGTTCTTACATTGCTCATGTTCCTCGCCTCACCTGCGACTTCTTCTTCTCGGCTGGCGATCGACCTTGGTTATCGGGTCATTCGACTCGACTCTTGTTGTGTTGGGGCGCCACACGGAGCTCGGTTGGTTACGGCCTCGCGCGTGACTCCGGCGTCTCGGGAGCTTGACCGACCACCTTCCTTCCGCGCCACCATCGCGCCGGTCTCTCCGCTCGTCGCCGTCTACCGTGTCTTTCGGCGATGGCATCACCGTCTTGGCCATCTGTGTGGATCCGTCTGTCGTCCTTAGTTCGTCGTGGTCTTACGAGTGCATCTCGGAGGCGTGTCTTTAGATTATCGGTGTAAGTTAGGTAAGCAGATCCGGCTTCCTTATCCTCATAGTAGTCGTGTCTCAGCGCCTTTTGATCTTGTTCATTGGATGTTTGAGTTAAGCTCCGCCGTTTGAAAGGGTCATCGATATTATATCATTTTATAGATGATTTTTCTCGCCACACTTGGATATATTTCATGTCTTCGTAGTGAGGCCTTGCCTATCTATAAACAATTTGCCACTATGATTTACACGGTTCTCCACTCCTATTCGTGTTTTTCGTGTCGATTCTGGCGAGTACCTCTCGTTACCTGCGACTTCTTTCTTTGGCGAGGGCACTCTCGCTTCGATTCTCTTGTCACGGTGCTCATGCTCGAATGGTGTCGTTGGCGCAAGCATCGTCACCTCCTTGAGGCGGCTCGTGCTCGATGATCGCCGCCTCTATTCCACCTCACTTTTGGCCGAAATTTGTTTCCACCGCCACCTATCTCGTCAACATCCGGCCTTCTTACGCTCTTGAGAAGCGATCCTGTTGGCGTCTCGTGGTCTTCTTCGACTACTCTACCCTTCATCTGTTTGCATTTGCGTTTGCTCGTTCTCCTCGCGCCTCGAACGCACCAAAGCGGCCGCTCGATCTGTTGAGTGTGTCTTTACGGGATCTGATCTGCGAGCACAAGGGCTACTCGGTCTTTGGGATCCTGTGGTCGTCGGATCACGGGTTTCTCGGGATGTGACTTTCGGCGAGTCTCGTCCATTCTACCCCGTCCTGCCTCTCCAGCCGGCTTCCTCTGTGGAGTCTGTCTTTCTTGACCTTTCCGGATACACCTATATCTGTTTTGCCTCGTCCACTGTCCCCATGAGTCTCCACATATTCCCACTGTGGCCTCTCGCGGTTGTCGCGCTGTGTCGTCTTCTACGACTCGCATGCTCCTCCCGCTCTGATACCTTCTCCTTATCTTCTACACTCGTCGACCTCGTATTGAGGATCTTCGGATGAGCCATCTTCTCCTCTTTGTTCCATCTTCTTCGATGCTCCATCTTCCCCGATGGGTCATCTTCTCCTCGCTCGCTCTCCGCGATCGCGATCGATTCGGCCTCCTGCCGTTTGCTTTTCTTTGCGCAGCTACTCGTGAGCTTTGTCTCCTCTAGGGATCTTGTTACTCACCCCGAGTGGCAGCTTGCCATGGCCGAGAGATTGCTGCCCTCAGCGTCTTGGTACTTGGGCTCGATGGCTCTCTTGAGCGCTATAAAGCGCGTCTTGTTGCTCGTGGCTTCCAGCGAGAGCATGGTGTTGACTCTGACGAGACTTTTGCTCCTCGTGGCCCCGCATGACCACTGCTCGCACTCTTCTTTCGGTGGCGCCTGCGCGGCTGGTGCATTCTACTTGATGTCAAGAATGCCTTTCTTAATGGCGAGTTGCGTGAGAGGTCTACATGCATCCGCCTTTGGGTATTACATTCTCGAGGGCATGGTGCCGCGCCTTCGTCGCTCTCTATGGCCTTAAGCAAGCCCACCGTGCTTGGTTTGGCGCTTCTCCTCTGTGGTCACGCTGCGGTTTTTCAGCTAGTGATCATGATCCTGCGCTCTTTGTCCACACTTCGTCTCGTGGTGGACTCTTCTTCTCTGTATGTTGATGATATGATCATTCACGGGGATGATTAAGTACATTGCCTTTGTCAAGGCTCGTCTTAGTGGCGGTTCCTTATGTCGGATTTTGGTCCTCTTCGTTATTTCCTTGGGATTGAGGTTACTTCCACTCGGATGGTTTCTTTATGTCCCAAGAGAAATATATTCGGGATCTTCTTGATCGCGCCTCTCTCATCGTCAGTCTTGTTGAGACTCCCATGGAGCTCAATGTTCACCTCCGACTCTCGATGGCGAGCCTCTTTACGTCCAGACTTCGCTATCGTCATCTTGTTGGGAGTCTTGTCTACCTTGCATTACTCGTCCGGATATCACTTATCGATTCATATTACGAGTCGGTTTGTTTCAGCTCCGCTCGGGTTCACTCTGACCACCTTCTTGAGTTCTGCGATACCTTCGTGGGACTATCTCTCGCCGTCTCTTCTTTCCACGTTTGATTCGTTCTGACTTGAGGCCTATTCGGATGCTACTTGGGCGGCGATCCCTCGATCGCGGTCTATCTCTCGCTTCTTGTGTTTTCTTGGTGGTTCTCTTATTGCACGGAAGGCGAAGAAAGCAGTGCGGTGTCCCGTTCGAGTGCAGAGAGGTGAGTTGCGAGCTATGGCTCTCTTGGCGTGAGAGATGCCAGCTACGGTGGTTGCCTTGAGGATTTTGGTGTTTACGTCACTACACCGCTTTCTCTTGTCGGGCGATGCAGTGCTATCGGTATTGCTCGTGATCTGTGAAGTATGAGCTACAAGCATATTGGTGTTGATGCTTCTCTTTGGTGGGATGAGAGATTTAACTATATACTGGATGATAGAACTTGAGAAAGAGACTAGATTAATTTATCTTCATTGCTTGATTGATAATAAATACATGCTAATCCTTTTATAGGGATAGTTCGACTTGACCTCTAAGAAACAATCTCCATCTCTAAGAAAACCTATCTTTAATAAATAGAACATATCTATAAGGTAGTAAACCCATATAATAAGAAAACTAACTATTCTTATCTATATACTTACTAATCTGACCGCGACATGCGCATCTGCTACAGTACCTGCGCTGCCACAGTACTAGGGTACTGTTCACACATGTGAACATGTGAACAGTATTTGGCGCGTGACAACTTCCCCATTCAGTGATAGCTCGTCTTTGAGCTGTGGTGGTGGCCATGGTTGTTGCCCTAGGAAACCTCAAGTTGATGAGACAATGTGACGTTTATGGGTGACTTTAAATACCGTGGCCTCTACGTACAGGTGTAACAATATTGATGACATCTGCGATCACCACGGCAGATGCGGTGGCAACCACAATAGTGTTGTAGTAGGTTCCACGATGCGGTTGTCATGACAAGCTTCGGCAGGGTCACGGCAGCCTTTGGCAACATTGTAATAGGACATGGCATGGTCGTGGCGAGCGTCGGTAGTACCACAGCAGGTCGCAGCAGCGACATGGTTGCCGCGACAAACTTTGGTAGCAACATGGCTGCCGCGACAGGGCATGGCATGGTTGCGGCAGGTGTCAGTAGAACCACGGCTGCCATGGCATGTTCTGGCAGCTGCTGGGAATAATGCCGCCGCTGCCTCTTGTTGCGCTTTCTTTTGATTCGCGATCTTCTCCAAAGTGGAATACATGTTAAGAAAGATGTCCGCCATCTTCTTGTCGATATTGGCCATCTGGTTGGCGTTAGCCTTTATCGTGGCCAACGACTCGGTAATAGGAACTATGGTAGCAGAAGTCGTGGGAGGGACTAACTGCTCTGATACCAAATATGATGAATCTTAGTTCATTGGGGGTAAACATCGTTAGGAGGAAGGCCAGGTGGCGTCAGTTTGGTGGGACAAGAGATTTGACTATGTACTGGGATGATAGAACTTGAGAAAGGGACTAGATTAATTCATCTTCATTGTTTCATTGATAATAGATACATACTAGCCCTTTTATAGGGATACCTCGACTTGGCCCTTTTATAGGGATACCTCGACTTGGCCTTCAAAAACAATCTTCATCTCTAAGGAAACCTATCTCTAATAAATTTAATATATCTATAAGATAGTAAATCTATCTAATAAGAAAACTAACTATTCTTATCTCTATCCTTACTAATTTGACCCCAACACGAATGGCTGCTACATTACCCGCGTGTGCTACAGTGCTCGGGTACTGTTCAAGCGTGTGAACAGTGCGCGCGAACAGTATTTGGCACGTCACGGCAGATCACAAATAATATTGGGCCTATAGCATGTGTTCACATTTGAGCTGTTATGGACAGAAAGCCAAAAAGAGGACTAGGAAATTAGCCAACCCATCTGTTCAACTGTAGTTACGGATTATTGCTGACTCATCTCCCCAAAGGAAACTTTGTTTTGATTATGAACTTCCAAGAAATGACCACAGCACAGTAAAGCAATGGTATAAATAGTTATTTCTCACCACAAAAGCATTGCCCAGTAAGTTAACTCCAATCATAGATATAATGAACCACACTAGTTCAACTAGCTACAAATACATGCAGCAGATTCTGAACGTTGGGCAGGATCAGACTCTGAATTCAAGGTCTCTTAAGAGTTAAGAGCTTTTTTGGGTGGGGTCTTAACAGGCTTGTCTAGTGATATTTTCTCTTTGAAAGGGCAACTAAAGCCTTTAGCCTTGTCATCTGAAAGATACAAGCAATTATTGATGGAAAATCATATTCCGTATTCCAATCTATGCGATTATACTTAAAGTTGATAGAGAATCACATTCCATATTCCAATCTATGCGATTATACTTAAAGAGTAACTTAACAACTTGCCACCAAAACCCAATCGTATGAACTATTCCCCTACTGCCCCTAAATAACTGCATTACTTTAGGAAGTGTTTATTGTTCCTAAATAAGTGCTGTTCTAAGATTTCAGGATGAAATATGCCTAAATTGCAATTATGAGTACTAGTGGAATAATTCAAAGTGATAAGAGTTGTACAGGGTCACTAATCGATTCAAGCATGAATTAATTACTTGGACCAGAAAACAGGTTCCCTTTATCAGCCCAATACTCTGACATTAATCTCACTTGGATCAAAAACATGTGTGGCATCTGCAAGCAGTTGGATCAACATCAATGGTCAAATCTTTATGGGTTGAGGGATCATTTGCTGGAGCAACCAGGCAATGCCAAGTACATATATCAGTGACGATTGAGTTTAGCTTTGTATACCTTTTTTTAAAATTTGGCCAGGAGCTCTGGCACTCACTAAAGGAGGTAGGCACCCCTCGCGAATCATAGGATTCGAACCCAGGTGGGCGAGGGGACATCGCCACCTCTTTAACAACCGGCCACGGACCGATACCTAGCTTTGTTTACCATTTACCATTATATTTGGTAGAAAGAAAACGTAGAGGGTATCACAAAACAAGGATTTTTGGGGGGGGGGGGTAAATGCTACAAAATACTTGTTTTGGGATCACAACCGTGAGCACGTTTTGCGATTTGTATTATTAAATGCATCTAAAATTCAAGTAAATGTAGAGATATTGTGACTAAATAACAGCCGTTTAGCCATTTAGCCATATACCTAAAATAAGCTCCTTGCGGAACCAAATAATTTAGGTCTCGTTTGGGTAGTTGTTGGTTTGCCTGTCGGCATAATTCAATTCGATGCTATTTAGTGGTGAATTCGAGCCCACTTCCTTTGCAAGTGACCATTAGATCATAAAAAATGATGTTTCCTTAAGCAGGTAGAGATAAATTTGCTTTGTTTCAAATAAATTTATATCAGTACTAGTTTAATTTGATTGGTGCAGTGCAGTTGTGGATGCTTGGTTAGCCCTAAATACGACATATTTAAACAAAAATCGACACACGAACAGAACTAGAGTAGTAGTTTGAGCATACTGACCGTATCGAATGAAATGAATAGCAATATTTACATCCAATATTGTTTCCAAAAAAAACCTACATCAATAATCACAAGCAATTAAAATAAACATAGAACTTAAACAAGCAATTCATCATTGAACTAAGATATGGTTCCCAATCCACGAAACCAACACACCGCACAGCACACATGGATTCGCCAGTAAACCCGAACAGTTCAAATCGAACAGGTCCTAGGCACACGCACCGATCGACCCAGCAAGAGCCTCAATCGGGAACGTTTCGGCACATGAGGTCGAATCGATTGGTCAAACAGCGCCGGGTCGAATAGAGCAGAGGGGGGAGAGGCACATAGTGAGAGGGCGAATCAGCAGCTTACCTTCTCTCCGCGCTCGATGTACTTGACGGCGACGAGCTCCATGGTGCGGCGGTCGCGCATGAGGCGGGCGACCCCGAAGTTGCCGGAGCCGATGTCGCGCACGAGCTCGTACCGGTCGCTGTCGTGCATGATAGGCATGTCCATGCCCGGGCCCACCGTCAGCGCCGCCCGATCCGGCGCCGCCGCTGCCATGACCGGCGACGGCGGTCGATGGAGGCCGCAGCTATTAGGGTTTGGTCACCCGAGGTGGTGGCTCCCTTACCCCACCTTCTCCCCCTCCCCTCTCCCTCTCTTCCCCCTCCTCTCTCCTAAAATCGGCGACGAGCTCGCGCTCTTTCCCTCTCCTCGACGAGTTGGTGTCACTGGCCGACCAGGACTCCAGGAGAGAGAAAGGGCAAGACACACACTCGCCTCTCTTTCTCGCCTACTATTACCGTTTGGTGCTCGCTATTTAAACGGGCGTCATCTTTTAGGATGAAAAAATCGATCATATACCCTCCATTTAAATGGAAATTGAGCATTTATCCTCCTAACCCACGTATCAGTGACTTATAATGACCCCACATATCATTGAGATGTGGAGGATAAATCCTCAATTTTCCAACTAAAAGGAGGGTATATGATCCAATCTCCCTTTTAGGATTTGTGTCATAAATGGGCGTAGAGCAGCACTAGTAGTTCCGTTTTGAAACTATAAATAAGTTTGTGTGTTTATGGCGCCCTTCATATAGGATTTTGACAGTAACAGCTTGTAGAAATTTATGTAGAGACAGATATTTATGTGTGATTTTATCTAATATAAATAAAGTCACTTAGTATGTACTACAATCGACTAATAGACTCTATCTTAAAAAGGAAATCCGTTTGAAAGTTATGGATGAGTTCTTTTTTACTTATGGCTTGTGGTTTATGGTTTATGCTACAGTAACTAGTTTTCAAACGGTGCATTTTTTAAGATGATGTCAATAGGAAGATCGTAGTAAAAAATATACTGAGTTCAACTGTACCAGCCAAAATCGCATGCGACTACTTTTTTCTGCGTACTGCCTCTCGTGAATAGTCAGAATTTAAAATTTTAAGTCATAAGCCATAGCCTGAAAAATCCACCCTATATACTGTAGAAAAGTCATTTACTGTATAAAGACAACATTTAGAAGCCAATACTAACATGGCCTACGTTGAATTGTTGATTGCCTAAAATGGTCACACTAATTTTAAGAGCATTAAATACCAAAATAAAATGGTTACACTCGGAGTGAAGAAATGGATGTTATATTATTCTCTCTGTTCAAATTTATAAGACATGTTTTCTCTTGGCACATAGACCAAGAAGATATTAAAAATGACTAGACTACCCCTAATTATTATATCTAAACACTATATTTAATGCACACATGTGGAGAACAAAAAGTAAAGTGGGATATTTATTAAGGGTATAGAGAAAACCTCATACTAATTTTGTATTAGAATATAAAATACGCCGTATATTTATGAACAAGACCATTAAAAAATATTTTATGAATTTGGATGGAAGCAGTAATAAATAAGCGAATAGTTTTTATGAAATGGTAACTAATGCAGTCCGTTCTTTATAGGAGCGCTAATGGACTTAGACTGGTCCAGACTTTTGGGTTAGGCTGGCCCATAATTTCATATGGACTTGATAACTTTGGAGAGACATTCACATGTACTTTTATCTAATATAAATAAAGTCACATTGTGTGTACTACAATCGACTAGTAGACCCCAACTTGAAAAGGTAATCCGTTTGAAAGTTATGGCTGAGTTCTTTTTCACTTATGACTTATGTTTTATGCTTTATGTTATAGTAACTAGTGTTCAAACGATGAGTTTTTTTTAAGCCGAGGTTGATAGGAAGATTGTAGTAAAAAGTGTACTGAGTTCAGCTGTACTGGCTAAAATCGAATGCGACTACTTTTCTCTGCGTACTGCCTCTCGCGAACAGTCAGAATTCAAAAATTTTAAGTCATAAGTCATAGCCTAAAAACTCACCCTATATACTGTAGAAAAATCATTTACTATATAAAGACAGCCTTTAGAAGCCAATACTAACATGACCTATATTGAATTATTGATTGCCTAAAATGGTAACACTAATTTTAAGAGCATTAAATACCAAAATTAAATGGTTACACTCAGAGTGAAGAAATGGATATTATCTTACTCCTCTGTTCAAGTTTATAAGACATTTTCTCTTGGCATATGGATCAAGAAGATATTGAAAATGACTAGACTACCCCTAGTTATTGTCTCTAAACAATATATTCAATGCACACATGTAAAGAACATAAAGTAAAGCGGGATATTTATTAGGGGTATAGAGAAAACCTCACAATAATTTTGTATTGGAATATAAAATACGCCGTATATTTATGAACAAGTCCATTAAAAAATATCTTATGAATTTAGATGGAAGGAGTAATAAATAAGCGAATAGCTTTTTATGAAATGGTAACTAATGCAGTCTGTTCTTCATAGGAGCGCTAATGGACTTAGACTGGTCTAGACTTTTGGGTTAGGCTGGCCCATAATTTCATATGGACTTGATCACTTTGGATTTATAGCAATTTGAACCATATCAAGGCTAGATTTGGGCCAAGCGTGGACCTTATCCTTTTGTACTAAATCCTCCATCGCCTTTGTCAATCTATGGATGAGCGTGAGCCGTAAGCCACTGGTTGCTACGCCAGAAGCCGACCATCACAGCCTCTTGTCCACTACTGAGGCAAATCTAGAATGAAATCAACCGGGGGTCACCATACATATCACCATAGGAAATGACTAGGGAACAATATAGTGTTGCAACGATATAGCAACAAGTTTCATATAGTTTCGGCAAGTTTTAAGAAAATATTTGAAAAGTTTGTCTCAATGAGTTTTATGTGTTTTTAGAAATTTTCAGAAAATTCCAAGCCAATGTTTCACTGAGTTTTAGATTTCAGAACTCAAGTTTTAGCCAAGAGTTTCAACAAGTTTCTACCAAAAATTTCAATAGGTTCCAACCAATGTTTCAAGAAGTTTTGGTGAGCTTACCTGGCCATGGAGCTGACCAACGCTTCCTATCACTAAATCCATCTGTGCTTGAGCTTCGCATAGAGCCTCCATCTCTCTCTTCTCCCCGGCTTCTACCCAAGCTTTGTGCGCGCCGTAGCTGGATCCGGCTATCTAGAGTCATGTCCCATTGCATCCGACTATCCAAAGTCATGTTGCGGGTGACCATCACCAAATTTGGAATGATGAAGCACCGCACTATCGCCCTCGTGCGAGATCCATAGCCGGAGGTGAAGGAAGAGGGGAGGGCAACATTGGAGTTGAAGGAAGAGGTAGAGGGGCGGGCATTGGAGGTGAAGGAGGAAGGGGAGAGCTATGTCGGAGTTGAAGGAGGAGGTGGAGGGGTGACGCCAAAGGTGAAGGGTAGGGGGAGGCCACCTACCTCCGTCGACTCACCGGTTGCCTTCCCCAGCTGGATGCGGGAGAGAGAGATCGAGGGTGTGTGATGGAGAAGAAGGGGATGACTCTTATCCGAAGGGTTGGCTTAGGGTGCATAGGATTTAGTTTTTCTCATCACCATATGTGTATGGAGTTATTGAGCTTAAACTATGGGGTGCACATGCATGCATATGTGGGTTTTGATAGTGTGAACGATGATGGATCTGGCGTCCTGTGTACCCTTGAAGCTACTTGTGGATCCTCCCCTGCCCACCATTCCTCTGCATCACCCCATCCGTCCTCCTCCTCGCCTTCCTCGACACCGCCACCTTCTAGCATCCTCACTATCGTGCTTCGCCGCACCTATGCCATCAACAACATCCAGCATTGCATGCCCTTCCTCCTCTCCTCCTTATGCTAGTGTGGCACTCCCGCTCAAACACTCAGTGCTAGTGGGATCTCATCCGACTGTTAGGGATGGGGAAGACGATGGTGATGAGGTCGGGGAAGACAGATCTAGTGTCGACGGAGGCAGGGAAGGTGGAACTGGTGCCGATGGAATCGAGGGAACATGGATCCAGCACCGTGTGGCCGGGAGCGGCTGAATCTGGCACTGCCATGGTCGAAGGTTGAAATATTCAGTGGTAGTGTAGTCTCATCGAGGTCCACTGCCCGTGCTCACCGACCAGCGACCTCCGGTGACCAGCCACCTCCTCTTCCACTAGGGTGCAACGAGAAAGAGAACGAGAAGAGAGACTTTTTTTGGGGAAAAGAAGAGAGATTACAAATGCGGTGTGCGAAGAATGGACTAGTCTGGATCAAGGCTCATGGCTTTATTGGGCTTGGATTGGATCTGGGCTTCTTTGTTTTGGGCCTAGACTGGATTGGATCAAATGAACCAACTTTCAAGCCTGGGCTAGGCTTGTGTTGGGCTTTAGCCCATTAACAGCCCTAATTCTTGATAAATAAAAGAATCTATCTTCGTGCTAGTTCATACTCTGCCCTTGATAAAGCATTAGTTCTTAACATGGGCTAATATTATTAATAAATCAATAAATAATGTAGTCTAGTCTTGGTGTGTTATGCTACTTCACGTCATATAAATGGCGTAGTATGCTCATGGTAAACTTAGAGCTAACTTTTCTACATTGATTCATCTAGTCAGCAAAAACGCGAAGGTGTCTGTACTGAGGGCTCTAGAAAGTATACGTGCTCGCGTTCCGTAAGGCATGGTGCCTTCGTAAAAATTCCAAGTGTGTGCTAGGGTATGCGCATGCGTATGTGTGCATGTGATGATGTGTATGTGGGGTGTAAGTTGTGTGTGTGCGTTTGTCTTGTACGCGCTCAAAAAATCTACCATCCTTGGTCTGTAGTCTGCACCCACTAAGAGGAGATCTCGTCTGCAGAGCAGCTTCCATACATGCCTAGTAGTGTATTGCGTGTCGTTAGATTTCTAGATTAGTATGAAACAATTTAAGAATTTCCCTATCAAGCTTCTAGAGGCAACGGATTCAAAAAGGCAAAAAAAACCGCTTTCTTATTTCAATATATGTACTATTTACATATATGACTCATTCTCTGTAGTTTACATCTGTAATACTGAGTGAAAAAAAGGTTTACTCCACATAGTTTTCATTTTGTCGGAGTGAAACTATCTTGTGCTCAAGGTCTAAACAAACGAAAAGGAACCTAAAGTTGTATTTAATTGTTGCCTAAGGTAGTAAGGTGCTAGATTGAACTTTGGGGGTTTCTTTTCTTCATTATGCCACTATTTTTTAAAAAAGAATTGTCTTCTTTTTCTGCCTTTGCAGGAATCCTGATATCCTCCAAACGAGGAGATCTTTCGACGTCAGAATACACATCATCTGCTGCCACGGACCTTTCTTTCATCTCGCCTCCCTTGGCATATCTGGGTGATGCTTCTGCTGAGGTTTTAGTTGATTCTGAACTGAACATAGCATCAATCATGTCCTTTAATTCTTTAATACTACTTGAGCCATAGCCTTACTGGCCTTGGGGGACTCATATTCTTGCATGATGCTCTGTAAGGTACTCTCTTTCTCCGATATGTCTTATTTAAGCTGAGAGTTCTCCACCCTGGCAATCTCCAAGGATTCTTTTGCTACATTAGCTTCACTAACCGCATGCTTCACGATTTCCCTCAGCCTGGAATTCGTGGAGCCGGTCCAAACAATTTGTCCTCCTCCTCCTTTGCTTTGCTGAACTCCCCCTAATATGTTATTATTTGCTGTGTTAATTAGGTTATGCTCTAGCAAGAAATGACTTCTTGTTTGAGAGGGTACGCATTTTTACCAATGCTCTTTCTTCAAAATTAGAGGGGAAAATCAGGGAGGAGTGTTAAGTTAGATGTGTTCTGCATCTCCCTGAGCTGTATCACATTGTGCCCAACATTTGCTCAGAAAAAAGTTGTTGGTCTTCATACTGAATCAATTCTGACAACTTAATTTTGTTTGTTTCTTTCAACTTGTAGAGGATGCAAAGTTTCAGTTTCGGTAAGTAACATCTCTCCATTTGTCAATTGCATTACATACATTAAATTTACTTGGTCAGAATTTCAGGACTCAAAATAGAAAGCGAATATTGATTACAGATATACTGATGCAACATTCAAGAGGGAAGTCTGCACTTGTTTTTTTGTTCTATAAGAAAAGGTGCACAAGAAGCAGTACAATGCCTTTCACAAACTGCGGAGTCTCTTGGCTATTCAAATCCATGTAATGAGGCTTCCTTAACCTGTAGTGACAAGCAACTGCAGGCTTTCATTGTACATGGAGGTGATGCTGAATCTTGTTTCCTGAGCACCCATTAAATCTTCCTAATTTTGCAAACATTTCCAATGTTTATGTACTTTCTTGTCTGGATACTCATGAAACTGCTAAGGCGGTAATGCTTTTACTTGTTCCTGAAACTGTAGTTCAAGAAATTTGTAGAAGCATAAAATGTTAAAAACACATAATATATGTATGCATTTCTACTACTTAAAAGATAGAGTTTGATGACATAGCATTTGGTTCTATTGTCGTGAGTTTTCCGGTGCTATTGGCTCGTCTGCGTATAGTGTTATGATCACATAAAATTTTATGTGCATGTACATTCATGTTTTTAAATTCAAGTAGTGTATATGTCCAGCTATTTGAATGGACATGGTTTATTTAAATTCTTTTAGAATGGTAAACTATTATGTAACATAATATATTTATTATTTTTACATGATGTCTTCAGTATAGTTTTTGTTTTTAAACTAAGAGGTGGTAATAACATTATCTATTAGAGCTGATCTAGTAGACTTAATTAATAATTTGATGTGATGCTAGAGTAAGGATATGGTGCAAGCCAAATAAGATGACATGAGCCACAGAGGAGTTTTGCTGGGCATCGTGGCGGAGCCGAAGGCTTAATGTTGATCAGGCCTAGTCACGATGGGTCGATATATTAGAATAGTATACTTTTTTTATTGTCATAACACACGGGTATATGTAACTAGTACTATGGTATGGATAAGTATAGACAGCCAGAGATGCAGTAGTTAATGATTGTTGAATCGCAACAACGATAACAATGCCAAGTAGGGGCATGCGTAAGAAAACGACGTGCAACTTATCGGGGATACGTGCAGGTACCCGGCTCATGAGTCATGACCGAGAATGTGCAATGATATGTTTTTCCCCCTGAAATGATTAACGAGCCTGCACAGGAGATGAACACAGTTCCTTCACAAAACTGTTGAGCACATAGATCAGCGATGATGTTCTTGGTCCTTGAACCACTTTGGTTCAGGAAAACTTGATTTTTCGTAATGGTGCTATACTGCTACTGATGAAATTTCAGCAACAGAAGACTAACTAGAGATCAGAACCAATTGCTGCCATCAAAACAGAACAAGGGTTGTAATTTTCATCTGATCATATGACAGTTTGGCAATCTGGTATTGCAATACCAGCTCAATGGTGACCACATGCAAGAACCTACTTGCAACAACTAGATTCACGGAACGTCTGAACCTAACGAAACTCCGGTACGCAGAAACCAACATGATTAATTATTAACCTCAGCACAGCAACATCTCCCACCCTTTGATCGATAACTTGAACAATAAGTGAGTCTCATATGTATGCAATTCTCAGGGCGAAAATTGGAGGTCTGCCCGAAACGTTTGGTTAACAAGCCTCATGGATGCTGCTATCTGCTCTCTTCTCATGTACATCACAACCACCCAGCTCATGATCAGTTCATCTTTTGAGCGCTCAACGCTCACTCAATCTCCCTGTATACATGGGCTACACTACAGCTTCTAAGAGATTCTGAATCCGTTATTGCCATGGATGCGCAAGTCGCGAAAAGCTCTCTCTACCTCTTACCAGGCAAGCTTTCACAATCGCAAACCTTCCGATCATTTCCGGCTATAGCCTTCCGACCTGTCATCTTCCTCATAGCTGTCGCCGACGGTGGCTACGGAGACGGCCACCCCTGAGCCAGAGAACTGAAGAGGGCCCTGAGGGGACCCGGACTGAGAGCTGCTTTGCTCCTGAGGAACCCAGAGATCACCCAACAATACAATCGACTGGCTCGCCGGAGCTGCACCAGGCGACCTTCGGTTGTGCAGCCGGTACTTCTGCATATGCAAATGACATGACGCAAGTTAGTTTTCAAACTAGATATGTATAGCATTGTGAAGTAAGAATTGTTCAAGAAAATTTTGCACAAAGGGGAAGAATTGCTCACCTGGAGATGGCTCTTGACTTCATCGTTGGTGAGCCCATCCACCTTCATCACCTCCCTGATTTGCTTTGGAGTAGCAACTGCAATCATGATGGGACAACACTGTGAGGACTCCAATTTCTTTGCAGGTTTCTACTACTACCACCTAACGGCTAATGGTTTGAAGGAGCGTGAAATGATCGGTCGTGTATGTACCTTGGGGGCCGCCGAGTTGTTGCAAGGCGGCAACAAACTGCCGGTGAAGCTCCGGCGACCAGCAACGCCTCGTCTTCCTCGCCTCCTGCTGCTGCTGAGTCTGAGTCTGCAAGCTAAGCCCCGGGCCCGATGGTGGCATGGCGGCGGCAAACCTTGCAGTGACAACATGCCAGTTGTCATCACCGACGGTAACAGGAGAAAGCGGCCTCTTGACAGCCGGAGACATCAGCGGCAGACCAGGTAGCCCCACTGTACTGGTAACCTTGTCCTCCCTCCTGAAGTAAGACGGCAGCGGCAGCAGCGCCGGCGCACCGGTCCTCAACGGCACGGGCGCGCCACCGCGCAACTTCGACTCCGGCGAGGTGGTCTCACTCTCTTGCTCCTCCTGAAATTGTAAACGTAGACCCGTTTCAGGGAAAAAAAATAGATCCTCACAAATTAACACAGTAAATCAAACTAGGGTAGATAGAAATCAAAACAAAACAGCACGATGATGAGAAGCACGGATGACTTACCTCCGAATCGGCGTCGCCGCCGCGGCTGTCCACCCAGAGCTGCGCCGTGCTCATCCATTTCCTCTTGTCGCCGTCCTCCGCGTTCGCCTCCGTATCTCCGCCTCCCCTCCTCTTCCCCGCTTCCTCCTTCATCACCTCGATCACTGTACCAAACCACAACGCCACCAACCGTATCAGAAAACCGCGATCAACCCGCAAAAAAGAAAAACGAATCAAATGGAAATCAAACAAAAAGTATTTGAGTCCTCACCGTCGGCGAGCAGGCGCACGCAGAGCGGCAGCTCGCGCCTGAACACCTCGATCTTGCGGCGCTCCTCTTCGAGGCTCCTAATCCAGGTGTCCACCGCCGGCGCCTCCTTCGCCGCGGCCGCCATCCGGCCGGCGCACCGCGCGGCGAAGAGCGTCAGGTCCAGGCCCACCCCGATGTCCCCCACGTCCAGCCCCATGCACACAAACAACACCGACACCAAGAAACACACTCACGCCACCTCACACACACACACACACTCTCTCTATATATATATATCTCTCTCAGGTCCCAAATCTTCGCAAGGAAGCAGCGGCCGGAAGCCAAGAAGAACAAGAAACTCGGGGAGGATAGGAACATGGAGGTTGGGTGGGGGATCTGGAGGTTCGCGGGCGTATATAGAAGGGGAGAGGCGGGGGGAATCTGCGAGCTGGACCGCAGGATTTGTTCCTCTCCGGGTAGAGACTAGAGAGAGAGAGAGAGAGAGAGACCGCGCGGCGCGTGGGGTGGTGGGTGGTCGCGTCGCCGATTCCTCACGTCGCGCCCAGCGCGAGAAACTCGCACTCCCGAACGAGGGAATCGATCTCGAGCAACCGCTTCTCACGCTCCGGACGAAACCCCCTACGTCTTCTGATATTACACTCCGCTCCATATCCTTCTTGGCTTTTTCACGGAAAAGGCCTTTGATCTTTTCGGGTTTTACCAATTCATTCCGTTTTTTTATCATATTCTGTCGTTAATCTGTTGGCTTTTGGTTAAAATTGCACTGTAACAATTATTAGTTTTTTCCTGAGTCATCTATTATAATATTAAAAAAGAAGCAAAAAAGACACGACGTTAGTTCTCAATGGATAGAAATTACCACGTAAACCAAAGAAAAAATAAAAATATCTACACCATTGATTGTGGTAGGTCCAGATTATAACAGTCTAGATAAAAAATAAGAGTTCATGTTAAGTATCATAAAAATAAATAAAATTCATAATAAAAATAAAGTAAAATTAGTAATTTGATCTCCCCATGAACTCCTAAGTAAAATTTGTAAAAAATATATAATTTGAAAAAAATAAACACAAAAGTTATTGGATTTACATACGAATTTCAACAAAAAACAATAGAAATTTAGAATACAAAATAAAATAAAATTAACAATTTAATTTTGATACAAATTCCAAAGTAATATCCTAAAGAACTGCAATTCAGAATAAAAATTAAACATAAATAAGAAATTAGATTTGCATAGAAATTTCAATTATAATTCAGAAAAAATTAAAGAAAAATTAGCAATTAGATTTTCATATAAATTTCATCCAAAAATAATTGAAAATGGGAATAAAACATAAGAGAATGTTCAATACGATTTTCCACACGAATTCTAAAATAAAATCCCTAAATAAATAAAACTCAAAATAAATTAAATAAATTACCAATTTGATTTGTATACAAACCCTAATAAAAATAAAAAATTCAATGAAGCAAACTAAATTTAACAATTTGATTTTGATACGAATTCCAAAGTAAATATCTAAATAATTGTAATTTGGAATAAAAATTTGAAAAAATAGCAAATGGGTTTGTATATGAATTCCACAAAAAATAAAATGAAAAAATAAAAATGAAATCAAATTTTCATATGAATTCCAAAATAAAATCTCTAAGTAATTAAAATTCAGAATACATTAAATAAAATTACCAATTTGATTTACATACGAACTTCAGTAAAAATAACTAAAATTTTGAATAAATATAAATTTATAACGAGGATAGTAAGAATAGTGTATAAGTGACCACGAAAGAGTACAATGTGTCAATTTGTCCTACAAGAAGATATTGACCCACAGAGAAGCAAAGAGCCGAGGTGGCAGCGGTGAAAATGAGAACAATGTCGTGCTGCTCACCTTTGCCATTTGATGAGGACAATAAAGTGTTGCTTGCTAGAGTTGGTGAAGAGAAAGGCTAGAGTCAAAAGGGCTGTGATAATGAGTGGTGAGCATCAATGTTATTGAAGAAGTCTGTGACCAAAGAAATTCGATGGTGGAGATGCCTTAGTAGAGAGAAGATAAAACTTTGTATTGAAGATGAGCTACGGATGATATGGGGCCATAGGGTACCTAGGAGTGTGCCATCACCGGTGAGCACCACAATGTCACCGTCAATGATGAGAAGATTCTCCATATCTTTACACAATGAGTAAATCAGACATGCTGGCATCGGTGAAGATGAGAGGTCACCATGGTTAGTGAGGAAGTCATAAACAACATGCATGTATATATAAATGCAAGCATCCATATGAATAGAAGCACAGCCATACAGAAGGAGAAGAGCAAAGAGCTCATAGTAGAGATAACGCAGCTGTAGGGAATAAGTTGGGGCCACTAGAGAGAGTGTGACGGGTATCCCCAAGAGGGATCGATGATGGTTGCATGAGTATGGTGTTTGATGTTGCAATGGTCAGTAGTTAGCAATAATTAGAGAGAACTAAAGATAACTATGTGGTAAAGTATTGTATGGAATGAGTAGCAGCTGAGAGGGATCGATGAAAAATTAGGCTTGTTGTTGGAGGTTGAAGTAAAAAAAGTTGTGGCGGCGAGAAAAGATAGGAGACACATGGTTCGGTGGGGGCAGTCGACGTGTGAGAGAAGATAAGTTCAAGATAGGTCATCTATGATGCATCGGTATATGCATAAGCAAGGTACTCTAATACCATGTAAACTAGTTAGATAATTTACCACACACATAATTAACATATTGTTTGAGGTTAAAGAGATGAGCATGTGCATGTATATATTTTGGAAAAGTGTAACTAATAGAGGAAGAATATGAGTCTGCATGATGGAGAGTGGTTACATTTCTAATAACCCTAACAACTTATTATGCTCAATGATTTTCTTCCATCAAAACTCACACTTCAATTACATTCCTCAAGTTGTATTTTACTTCAATGTTTTATTATCATTCTCAATTTTTAAGATGTCTTTTTCCTGGAATGAGTTATTGAGCCAAATAAAAATTATCAAGTGAATTCCTTCCCTAAAGAATCTATACAAAATATTAAGAATTGATTACTACCTAATGCATATATATATTATCTACTTTGGTTTTAACCTATTATTGACTTGGACGTCAAGAGGAAACAATCCAACAAGATGAAATAGTTGACTGTCGACATGGTGCAGCATGGAGAATCACTGTGCATGTTTACTACTTGCCGAGTACTGTAGCATAGGTACAATAGATGCCGGCTTACTGTAGCATGCGATGCTGTAGCGCTGACTTACTGTAGCTCAAATACTATAGCTGCAGAGGTGTGCTAACGACAAGCCGAAATGGTGGACTTTTGGTGCGTGGTAATGTTCACAGTACTGTAGCACTCAGAAAACATTGTAGCGCAAAAACAATTTCGGTTGACTGATGTTCACGCTATTGTAGCAACTGCCTCAACTTTGTATAAATATGATGGCAACCCCCCCCCCTATAAAGAGAGAAGAATGAAATTTCATATTTGAGAATTTCTTTATTCTAGGGTTTGAGTGAGTTATGTCCACCCCCTTAGAATTGACAAATATCTGAGATTTTTGTCTCTGTCATTTTTACGTTTGCCTCGGTGATTACAAGAACACGTTGTAACATCCTGGAAAATATAAATATTAAATTATGAATGATCCAGAAAGGAATGGAGGAAATTTTGGTTTAAACATAAAGCCCTCATTTTAAATAATGCCATAAATAACAAGGAAAGCAAATAAATTAAGTACCAACAATAGTTGAAAATATTTTTGTTAAGTCCGAATGTCATCGGAACTTCGTGAATTTTTCCTGAATTTTGGATGTATTTTCATATTTTTCGACCTTATTGGAAATTTTTGGCAATTCTAAAAGCTAAAATAAAAATCTAGAAAAATTAAAAACTCAACTTACCCTCCGCGCCACTGGACGGCGGGATCAACCGCGTCGCTGCGCCCTCCATCGCGGCCCGGCTTCCGCGGCACGGCGATGCGTCGCGCCATGCGGGCCGCGTCCCGCCCGCGCCTCTCCTCCGCTGCCGCGTGCGAACGCTCGCAGCGCGCAACGCGCGCCGCTTCCTTCCTCTGCGCCGTGGCTCCCCGCGCGAGCCCCACACGCCAGTCTCTCTCGCTGGCGGTGGCCCTCCCGCCGCCGCGCTCTTCTTCTTCCTCCTCCATTCTTCTCCGCGCCGCGCAGCTGCTTTCACTCGCGCTCGCTCTCCTCGCCACACCGCAGCCAATCCCTTTTTCCTCTCTCTCATACACCCGAGCAAGTTCAAAGCACCCCTGTGCTCTCTCCCGCAAAATCTCGGCGGATTTGGTTCGCCTCCTCGCCGGGCGCAAACAGGCGGAGCGCCAGTGCCGCTCTAGCCGCGCGCCCATCCGGCTATAAAAGCCCTTCTCGAAGTCACGATCGCGCGCGCACTTCACTCTTCCTTTCCGCGAGCAATTGAGCTATAACGCCCCAATCCCGCCGCGCCTCCTCCTTCCCCAACTCCGGCGACCAAGCCGCCGCCGCTCCCGGCCGCCTCCAAGCAATCCCGAGCTCCCAGAGCTTCGCGGGAGCAAGGTGAAGCTATCCCCGCCTTCCCCGTGCCTCCCGTGGTCTCCACCTCGCCGTCACCGAGGCTCCTACCCGAGCCGCCGCCGTCGCCCGCCGCCAGCCCTCTCCGGCCACCGTTACCCTCGGCCGTCCACAACAAAAGCATCGCCATCTCGTGGAGGTTATATTCCACGCAGCCCCGGAGCCTCCCGACCACCGCAGACGCCGCCGCCACCGCCGCCCGCTTCCTCGCCGCCGCCTCCGAGCCACCTCAAAGGGTGAGTTGCCCTTATGGGGTAGGCAAAGCCTCCCGCCCACTTGGTTACCAGTAGCGTCTTCCTCCCTCGCTCGCGGCGCGCGTCGAGCCCCGGGCTCGCGCTGCGGTCAGCGATTTCTTTTAATTTCCCAACCGACGTGTGGGCCCCACATGTCGATCCACTGCAGACAGTGGCCGCCACGATCCTGGGCCCCACCGGTCGGTGGCACATCTACACAAGCCCACACCGACATGTGGACCCCATGAACAAGAACGGACCCACATGTCAATAGCATGTAACGTAAATAAAAGGGAAATTAAAAATAAATCTGAAAATGCCGTGGGACCCATCGCCGAAATTTGAGAATATGTGGAATTAACAGAACCGAGAACTTTGAATGATCATAACTTTTTCATTTTAACTCCAAATTGAATGAGACAAATTTCTAAATTCATCTAAATTCAAGATCTGTCCAGTGGAACTGAAATCATAATTTTTAGAGTTCATTTGGATTTTTGGTGTTATTTGGTTTGATTCGCCACTTTTCTTTTTGTACGAATTTTGGGCGCACGCTAAAATAGCTTACGAGGCTCAAGAGGAAGAGATCGAGGCCGTAGCACTAGAAGCCCCGGACAATCAAGCACCCGATCGCTGTGACCAAGGCGAGTCAATACTTTGATCATGTTGAACCTACATTTCTGCAAATTACTTTGTTTTAAATTAACAAATTGCATTGCTGTTATTTTATGCAAATGCATGCTAAATTTGATATTCTAGTTATATGCCGTTGTTTACCTTGAATAATATTACCCCCTCCTTTGAGTATTTGAATGTGTGAACCTTGTCGCCCTAGCAAAAATATAATAGTAACATTTCAAAAATAAGTCCGTAACCATATGCCATGCTTAGCATTGAATAGGAATCCGGGGCAAGAAATTGCCCCGAGCATCACATTTATTCATGAGAAAATTTGTTCGGGCAGTCATGGTGGTAATGACTGATAAATGATGGATATGATTATCGATGTTTCAAAAACCCCAACATGCTTTAAAATCGGGCGGATGGGTTCGATGGTGTGAGAGTGTGGTGCAAAGTGGATGCACAGTGTGGTGCAAATGGAGGCACAAAGTGGATTAGTGGTAGACCGCCGGATACCAATAAGGACCGAATCTTGTCATGTCAACCTGTGTACGACAAGACAACCACAAGTCTGTAAATTACAACTTGGCTTAGTAGAATTACCGGACCACGAAAGTCATCCTTCCGGAGGCGGTGTGAGGATGTGCAAGCGCAGTCAGGTGACGGCTTGAATGGGACACCGGTGGGGTGAAGTTCTGCGTGGCGGGCTAGCGGGGGTGGGGAGCCAGTGCTAGACGTTCGAAGGAGAACATCCCGCACAACGATGGGACCCATCGCAAGTGGGACGACCCATAGGGTGAAATGATGGAAGGGCGAGGTACTTTGAACGGTTATCGTGATGGTCCGCTCAACCACATGACTAAGGAATCGTGTGGGGCAATGAGTTGATTGTCTCTTGTGGTGAAAGTGTACAAACTCGCAGAGTCAAAACTATTCGAATAGCCGTGCCTACGGTCAAGGGCGATACATGGGAACTTAACCAAATATAGTTCTATTTCAAAATGCTTTGTGGATGGGAATGAAAAGTGGAGGCGGTGTGAGGCCCTAGTTTGGAATTGTCCGGGTGTCGCTCGGTGGTAAGTTAAGCTGCTATAACGTCAAGAAATTGCTATATGGTGCAGATGCCATGTAATGGTGGATGGAATCGAATCACTATTATTATTGCATTCAACATATACGTGTGATCAAAATGCTAGGTCTTAGGAATTTTATATAATTGTATTCAAATTGGACAAGATGGAAAAGAAGATGAAGATGTCAGGGCTAGGTCGCGAATCTCCGATTGGTACTTTGTGGGAACACGCTGCAATTTATTACTCCTACATGAGTGAGTAGACAAACAGATCGAAGTGTGTGGTTGGATGAATCAAGCGTCGTAGGGTGTCGTAATAGAGACGGTGGTTTGTGGTGTCATTCATCAAGTCGCACAGGTCCAGTTATCCAAAATCCTACATCTCGAACACCCATCCCCACATCAGACCTTCTAATCCTCATTCAGTGGTGGAGAGAGGGGGCTGGGGGGCCTGGCACCCCCCAACCTTCTACTAATCCTCCATTATGTAGTTAATTACATATGTTTAATTAGTGGTTTGGCCCCTCCCAATTTAGTCCAAATATAAAGTATGTTTAAAGTTCAGTCATATAAAGCCCAATTAGGCCTAGTAGTCGAGGACTGGCGCTTCATATTTGAGCCTTTGGCTCTTTGCCGGCTTGCCGCACGCTCTGTCTGTTCGTCTTTTTGCCACACGCTTTGTCTGTTTGTCTCCGTGAAGGTCGGCCTGACCCTCTTCTGGCGCACTGAGAAGGCCAAAAGGGCGTGTGTGAGTCCTCACTTCGATCCCCTTCCGTTCCCAATACTATGGGATTCGATCACTACTTACTACTATCTGAATCAATTAATACAGGAGTACAATTCATGCGAAATTGGAATTCTCAAGATTCGAGTGTGTTTCTGCTGTGAATGTGATTTGCAGTGCACTTGGATGGGAGCGCGCCATCTACAGAGAGGGTCTGGGAGTGGATCTCAGAGCTAGTTCATAGTTTCCTTTTACAATTTTAGATGAAACTTGCGAAGACGTGACTTCGAAGTACAATCGGAGATGGATTTCTACGAGATTGTTTGGTAATTTATATTGAAAAGGAATTGGCCACAAAGATTAGTAATCATGATATTATTAAGGCCTATGATCTTACTGGTAGTCGTAGAGATAAGTTTAAGTTAATAGAGATGTAATTTTCTTTGCATTGTAATTTGCGAAACATATTACTCTGATATGCGACTATTGGATCGGTAAATCCGGCATGGTTCATTGGTTCTACTCTACTTGTTGTCTATATTGCCCCCCCATATCCAATTCCTAGCTCCGCCCCTGTCCTCATTGAGCAATCAAATTTTCCACGGTTTATCATACAAAGTCTCCCAAAACTAGAATTATCACAATGTAGCACTAACTTGATGCACAATTGCAAGATAAACAACAGATGGTCAAAATACTCATGGTGAGATGACACTTAAAGCCACCACGAAGTCACACGGCTAGGCACGTCAACATCGATGTTAATTGTCCTAGAAAACCTATCGCCGCCGTTTGAGCCCGCAGTGTTCTCGACGTGGTCCTCAAAGATACAAGCCTCCTTCACGGTTGAGAGCTCACCAAGCCACGAAGACAAAGTTCAGGGAATGTTGCACAAGACACAGAAGAAACAAGCACTGGCCATGTGCTCGAGTGAGCCAAACTGACACCAAAATACCAACCGAGGTGGTGAGCCACTTGCACAACCGCACGTTGCCGCATTCACCTCACAAAAAGGAGCTCCAGAAATTCGGCACTGTCGTCGCTTGCTCCTCGGCCTTGCCTTCTTTGGAACCCGGTTAACACCGCTGACAAAGTTAAGGTTCAAATGAGGCCACAGGTTGCTAGAGAGGAGTTCGGATCGACGCTAAAATTACAACCGCTCACCAGATCAAAAGATATAGTTGAAGGAGGTGGAAAATGAAGAGGAAGGAAGATTTAATTGATCTCTTCTCTCCCTTTTAGAGAAGAGAGACCAAGCATAGAATATAGAGGACAAGGATAAAGGCAAAGCTGCTAACAGCTAGCGTCGATTTTGTTAGAGAGGAGGGAACGGGGATCGAATCGATCCCATGATCCCCTCCCGCACGGCAGAGTCCGATGAGAAGGAGGTAGCCAACCTTATCGCTTCACTCTCTCTCTCTCTCTCTCACTCTCTCTCACATGTGTGGATCCCACACCTTTCTCTTTTTCTTTAAACACAAATTGGGAAATTCCCAAATTGCCCTCATATACAAAGTAGTAGTATCAGGGAGCACGCAAAAAAAAAGATGTCTGAGGTAGAGGTGATATCTTTGGTGCTGTTGCAGTACTGCTAGAGACATCTCGTTGATCACAAGTCACCCCCACCGTTAAAGACGTATTAGCTCGTGCCCACTTTAATTTCTTTACGTGAAACAGTTATAGAGACGAGAGCGCCAGTGTATGTCTTACTATTAACATTTTCTTTAGGAATATATGATACGCAAAAGAGCTTTGTATCCTCCCAATTATGGAAGAAGACGAAATGCTCAGAGATGATAGTCACGAGCAGCTTAATTTCGTTATCCCAGTTTCGATCGGCTCCCGGCCCGGCCACCATGAGCAGGTCTTCAGTAGCACTGTTCGACTTGCGGTGATACCGATATATATTATCGGGTTCTTTTTTTGTTTCGGCTTATAGTTTTTAGTGTTAGGTTAAGCGTTTATGTGAATAAATTAAATGCTAATAAACCGATAAAGTATCTAAAAAATAATATCCTAATAAACTGCTTTAAAATAATGGTACAAAAGGCGTCCTATTTATTTATTGGAATGAAATCATAATTCATAAGCCGGCAAGAACTCTGCCATATGGTCCCTTTGGTACGGCATATGGATGAATCATGACGACGCACAAAACCTTGTTACCGGTTTGTTTATTTTTGTTTTGGTTTATGATTTTTAGCTGTGGCTTATGATTTTTATACTATCTGTGAAAGAGAGTACAGAGTAAAAGAAATTTATATGTAGTTTTAATTGATATAAATAATGTCGTTATAGTATATAGTATAATTAATTTATTGATCTTATTTTAAAAATAGTTTTTAAAAACTGGAAGAGACCTATATGGATTATTGTATCTACTAGCTAGACACGTACTACGTACTCCATCTAGTACTCTAGTGTGGTTAGAGCAACTCCAACTGGTTCTTTATCTTGCTCTTTATTGTATATTTACCTAATATGACTCAAGAAATGGACTCCAACCGGTTTTTTATCCTCCTCTTCATTTTTATCGAGTCGCTATTTTCTCCCGGTCGCTAGCTAGATTTGATGAGCGCCTCCTCACTCGCTTCTCAAATAGCTAGGCCATTGGAATGCTAACTCAAATAGAGAGCTGCAAATAATAGCTAGCCTCTTCATCCTAGGATATAAAGATGGAGAAATGACTAATGGGATGGAGTTGCTCTTAGCCCGAGAGACTGGACAAGGAGATGGCACGAATACAGCGACCTGTCACGAGGCATGAATCCTGCACATAGCCTTAACGAGAAACAAACAAACATGATAATGGGTGAGCAGGGTTGTGCCGGTAAAATTTAAACCCGGTATCAAACTATAAAATAAAATTTTTTTCTCTTGATAAATAGGATTATAGTAATTATTAATTCTACATACATATCTTACGTACATAGTAATGAGAAATATTAAGAATCGTACATATTCTTTTATAATTATCAATCCATAGCACTTCTGAAGCTAAGTTAAATCCTCTATCATACGAAAGATAGTTTTTTTATAAGGATCATATGAAGGATAATTATAGTTCATATAATGATATGGACAGTAGAATTCTTCAATGTCCTCGAAAAAATAATTCAAATTAGAAAAAAAAAGGATTCAAATTGAAGGAAAAGATTAAATTATCTAGGAGTTGTCGCTGACTCCAGGCGTACTGGTCCTGGTCCTGCACTTCTGACTAATGCCTGTCTGCGTTCCGTTCAGTACTAATAATCCATCACGAAAGTTAACGGCGTGTGCTTGAATTGATCCCCTAGCTAGGCCTAGCTGGTAGTAGTTCGCATGCACCTGGTGACAAACTAATGATGGAGTGATGGCCTACAGCTGGTGGATCCATCAGAATTTGGGGCCCCTGGAAATTGGGGGGCCCTGTTCCCTTGCACCGCTCGCACGCCCCTCGGCACAGCCCTATGGGTGAGTTTTTTTTCTGTAAATTATGATTTATGATTTAAAATTTTAAATTCTGACTGTTTATAAGAGATAGTATATACAGTAAAATATTCGTATTTGATTTTGACCGATATAGCTGAACTCAGTACACTTTTTAATATAATTGATATTTAGATCCCGCATTGAAAAAGCGCATAGTTTTTAAAAATCTATTGTAGCTACAGTAGATAAGCAATAAGTGGTTTCGAACCCAGCCAATGCCTCTATTAAAGCCCGGGGATTGCCAGCAACCCAGCGCGTCATGTCACTGTTTTTGTGAAAAAGGCTCTCCACTTTTCTGAAATTACGTATGAATCTTTATTTTTTTTTCCAGAAAAGCACTTAACCTTGCCACGCCTAACCTTAGTCGAGTGTGGCGTGCCACACTTTTTGTGGCGTCCAAATTCCACGCCACACCTTAGGCAAAGTTAGGCAAAAGACCGAGTCTATGACGCGTGGCCATATGGCTAACAAAGTGTGGCAATACATCGTGGCAATTACATCTAAGAAATGTACTAGGTTAGACATGAAAATTTTGGCTGCCAACCAAACAGGCTATAGTCTCTCAAGACGTAGCGTAGCGCACTCTTTTTCTTTGGTTTACATTGTAGCTAGTTTTTACTTATTAGCACTCAAATTGAGAAGGTCCAGTCTGCAGACGCAGGTTACAAGACATACACTGCGGCCTGCCACGCGCGCGCCGGCGCCGCTGCCGTGTGGAGAGCGTCATCCTACGTAGCCAGCAAGTGGACCCAACGGCCGCGCGCCCCGCCGTTCTAGCCTTTGGCTATCTCCCACCATATATCCCAACGACGACGACGCCGCCGCAAACCTCCGCAACCTGTAACCATACGTGCATACGAACGTGGTACGTGAGTTCGCACGTCAAACCTTAGGATATCCCCCACGCAGCGCCGAGCTTTTGCTTGCATCGATGGATCGCCCGGTACGCCGTGCATGATGCGCGCGGCACGTCCAGCCGCACGCACGTTTAGGCGCCGCGACAAGCGTGGCGCTGGAGGGGCCGCGTGGGCTTGCTTAGCTCGCGCGCGCGCGTACGCACGCGGACGTGGCTGAATCGAAACTTTTGTCGACACGTACGTATGCCGTCCGCGACGCGCGAAGGAAGCGCGGCAAATGCACTCGGCCGGCCGGGTCCGGATAAGTTCGCAAATTACAAATATAGCCTCACAAGAAAGAGTGAAATGAAATCAACCGTTCATTTGTGTCAGAACTATTGGTTGAACTAGAGGTGCCACTCTGAATTAATCGTTTCATATTCAGCAGACCAACCCAGTTTATCAAATCTTGCATAGTTACCTGCGTTATTTTTTTTTTCAAGCTAGTGCAGTGTTAGTAAAAGAACTCTTGAAGGACATGAGCATGACAGAGAAATTAAAACGAAGGGAAAAACTAAGGTGCTTGGCGTGATTACATACAACACCACCTCACATGTAACAACGTTGCATCAACCGTACGCGTATGATATATATAGGGGTTCACCTTACACAGTACTACTTATTACCACACATACTCCGTATATCAGAGATGGAGGAGTTCCCCAACGTCATCATTTTTACAAAAAGACCCTTTACATTTGTAAAATAGCGTAAGGATCCTTGGTTTTCAAAAAAGGTCCTTGCCACGTCATCATTTTCATGAAAAGGCCCTCTATTTTCCAGAAATAACGTATGGACCCTTAGATTTTTCAGGGAAGACCTCCTTTTACTTGATAACGCTCGTGATTTTTCCTAAATTATGTACGGGTCCTTTTTTAGCAGAAAAGATGTTGGATTTTCTGGAATTATGCACGAGTTCTTGCTTTTTCTAGAAAATGCTCCCCACGAACTGTCGGCTCTTTTACTTTAATCCACACGGTAGCTAGCACGGCGTGACTCCGCGCTACTGCTGCTAGTGTAAACAACTGACGGCGTAATCAACCCCTTTATAGAGCCTCACCACAATTCTAGCAAGATCGACGAGCAATCGGCCAAATGGAGCCACACATGATCTTTTTTCCATATATTGTTGGCGAGAATCAATTATTTAAACCGTGATTATCATGGTATCATGGTCACATCGTAAAAAAAGCTATATTGAATAACAAAAGCTATCGCGGAGGCTATGCTACATCGAGGTACTATCGAAAATATGATAATCCTATTGCGCTCATGTTATGTAGAGTGCAATATGAATAGGGAAAAAATATATAACAAGAATGCCAAGCAAAGTGCAACTAAAAGTTGCAAATTCACAACACTTTTATGATATGTTCTACCTAAAATCTAAAAAATAAATACATTATTTTTTAAAAAAATCCAAAATGTTTTACTTAATTTATTAGCATGAATAAAATAATTTTGAAGCCTCAATTTTAAAAGTTGAATTCAATATATAAATTGATATTTTGAACACTAGAAAGAAATTCTCGTTTCTTGAAATAGAATACAATAATGTAAAAGTATCTAAAATTTTAAGCTAGAATTCAAGTACCAAGTATTTGAATTCAGATGATCCTAAGATCAAGTTACCTTTTATAGATTTTCTAATAAAATTCTTTGGTTAAAGGATGTATTGGATTTTTTTTTACTATTTGTGAATGTATGAAAGACCTTGTCTTCAATTCTTTGTGTCAAAAACTAATTTTAGTTAGCTAAAAACTACCATACAATTAGCATACTAAATAATTGTTCACAAGCCTAAATAGTTATAAAATGAAGTATGGTGGCCGTTATTTCTGCTATCTGCTAACCGCTATAACGGTTATAGCTGTAATAGCATATATCGATGCTATGGGTGGGTTTTTTTAGGCTGATAGCCTAAATATTTGAATTATGGCTATTCGCGAGCGACAGTACGTAGAGAGAAATAGTCGTATGTGATTTTGGCCGGTACAGCTAAATTCAGTATATTTTTTGCTATAATTTTTCTAGTAACCCTCACATTAAAAAAACACACTATTTAAAAACTAATTACTATAAACAGTATAAAAGTTATTTAACTTTAAATCCAAAAAATCGAGCCTATAACTTAACGTTCCAAGAACAAGACCTCTGAAGCATCGCCGTAGCCCCCGATTTAATTCATTGGGAGAATCCATAGACCATAGTGGATGGATCTGGATGGTGTCGGTAAGATTAGATACTCCTTTCGGGAGAAACAACGGAGGCCGTCCGTCCGTTCGCGCGGGGCCCAGCCACGCGTACGCTGTCGGGACGCTCCGATGTGGGGGGTGACGCGGCAAACACTCACCACGCCCGCACCTCGCCAGCACGGAATCGGTTCGCCGCATATCTGATAACGTACTTGCGCGTCTTCGCGCGCGCTTACCGAGTCACAGTTCGACACATACGCGCACTATCCTCGCCGCACTCCTAAAATGAATCTTATCCTCCTATTTTTACCATGTAGCTGATGCGGCGAATCAGATATTGCACGGTCTCCGTTTACCCAGCCACCATGGGACACAAAAGTTGCCACTTATGCTCTTACGAATCTTTAATCTTCCTTTCCTCTCTTTTTTTTTCACCTAGTTACTATTAGCTGGAAAGTGGAAACTATGTAGCCATTCGTTGGTTTATTTTCCAATCCATCATTCTCTTTGAAAAAAAGGTTTACTTCTCCACTTGATCTAGCCATGATATCTTTTGACTAGTATGTATAATTTATACTATAATTTACTTATATACTATATCTTAAAAAAATAAATTACATAAAAATTAGTTATTATAATAAATATAAGCCAAAGCCTAAACTGAGTTAAAAGAAACCCACACTATGCTGGAGAGTGGAAACTATGTTGCCGTTCGTTGGTTTATTTTCCAATCAATCATTCTCTTTGAGAAAAAAAGGTTTACTTTTCCACTCGATCTGCCCGTGGTATCTTCGCAGCAATTTCCCTTCAGTGACCTGTTACGGCCGGACGACCTCATTCAGCAAGCAAACTCTTGTTTTTGCACTGACATTCACTGTTCGAGATAGCGAATCGATGGTACACCAACTAGGACGCTGTATCTGGTGGATAAGTTCGGTACGATTGATATATGACCGGACAACCGGATCCTATTTCCACTGTGTAGCTGAACCTCCTGGACTCCGATTGCAGCCAAGGAGAGTACTATTGGCTGGCTAAGGATAAAAGGTCGATGTCACTCTGAGGCTGAGGACTGTGGAGATGATGGGGACAGACACAAGAATCCGTCGTACCATGACCCTTTATCCAAACCGTAGAATGTGGATTGCTACTTGATATATCTCCAACCAGATGGAAGATATGCCACGTCTGAACTGTGGCCAGTCGAAAGTGTTGAGAGGTGATTGTAATCCTAGCCTAAAGAAGTGGAAGAAGCGTGCTACTAGGATTCTTATATAAATCTTAAATGAATTAAAATTATTATTTTTCTTTGGAGTAGGATTTTTGCGTTACTTTAAAGAAAGACTATAGACTATATAAAGCTATGAGGCATGATCATAGAAAACTCAAGTCATAAACTAATTATATGAAGCTATAAGGCATGGTCGTAGAAAACTCAAATCATAAACTAACTCATCCAAATAAAGAGGTTTGAGAGACCATGTACTAGGTCTACGATATGTTTGTGATCGATAACTTATCACTTTAGTTGAGTTAGATTTCAATTTTGCGAAAGTTTCAAAAAATTCAAAATTCAGATTGTGCTGTTAGGGCTCAGTTAGCCTGAACAACATGGGTCAGCGATTTGACTGCCATGGGGCAAGCAGTCAAACCGACATGGATCTTTTGGAAAATTAGACACCAAACATTTATGTAACTTTGTTTGGATTGAGTTTGCACTTGATGCCACTGAAATTAGAAACTAGAGTTAAAACTAAATAGAGTTTTACTGAAATTCCAGAGAGTGTGTTCTGGTGAAGTTAGACGGTTTGACTAGGGTGGTCTGACCGACATGGAGACAGCGATTTGACCGGCCTTGTAACGGTGGTCAGACCGACTGTGGCGATTTGGTTTGATCAGGGTGAGTTGAGTTGGTTTGAGTTCGGCTTCTGTCTTAGGGGCTATGAGGGTTTGTGTTGTATTGTATAATGCATGGTTTTGACTAACATAGATCAAGTGCACATGATTTGTGCTCGATATAGTTGCTTGATCTTTGGATAGGTAGGTGGCTTGAAGGATGTAGCGGTCAATGGCAATAGGCCGAGACTAAACGGGGGAGCTAAGACCCAAGCGGTCGTATAAATCCGAATGAGGCTACGTGGCTCAAGTGAGAGTATAGAGAAGATAAGGATCATGAAGAGGCAAGTTGGTGCATATGGTGCACCAAGTGATAAGGTCGATACACGTAGGGACGGTTGGGGAGATCCGAATGCATGAAGACATGACGGCTGATCATTTGGCACTACGGGCTATGTGTCAAAGCATGTGGAGATGTTTTGAGATGGAGATGAAGACAAAGTCAAGGAAAGGTGTCCAGAAGCTTCACTGGGGTGTTTTAGGAAAATGTCTAAAACCGAACTTGATGCCTACACCAAAATCGCAGCGCGAGGAAACGCAAAGCAGGTGGTTTAGGGTTAGGATAGAGTTAGTAGTGTGGAGTGGATCAAACACTAGTGTGTTAGCGGGTTGATCCTTGTAGGCGCTTTGAGAAGCGCGCGTAAGTGTAAAACCCATGTTAATGGGATTGACAATTTTCTCTGGTAAGCTTAATGGGTTGGATCCATTAAGGGGTGTGCTTAATATTTAGAGGAAAGGAGAGACGGTAGTAGTCTCAAGGATTCTATGGTTAAGTTTTGTCGTACTATCTTGTTTTCTTCCATGGTTGTGTGAGAGAGATCTTGAGAGATGAAATGGTGGTTCTTTGGCTGGCCCTTGTAATCATCCATTAGCATCTAAACTTCATTATCTTCTGAAATAAATCAAAGTTTTGTCTCAATCAAATTCTTGCTCTCAATCATATTCTTGCTTTGCTTTTTTTTTGTTCTTAAACTAGATTTGTGATTTCAGGTTCGTGGGTGTTCAAGTCCAATTTCTTACTTGGACTATCTTGCTAGGACACATGGAAATAGATCTGGAAAACATCATGTCTTAGATCCTCATGAGCAAGATGTAATTTGGGAATTAGAGTTTTTGGTGTTTTGTGACCTAGATTTAATCTCTTCAAATTGATGAACTCAAGCTCAAGAGCCTTACAATTCTTAATTGGTTTATGTTCTTATTGCTTTGAACAAGTCTCATGTAGAACTTGAAAATATTTAGATGAGATTTGATCAATTTCTTAATATTTGAGTTTTTGTCCTAAGAGGTTTTCAGGTATGAGAACAGGGTCTGGTTAGACCGGTTGTTGGCCGGCGGTCAAACAAGCCTTCCAAGGGTGGTTTGATTGGACCTATGTAGAAAGCTGTCAATTTCATTAGCTCTTGTTGCTAGCTTAGTTTTGCTTCGTCGTGTTTGTGTGATCTGAACTTAGTGACTATCGTAGTCACTCGAGCAAAGATTTTGAATACCTTGGGAGAAAGTTTCGGGAATCATTCACCCCTTTGATTGCCGACAATAGTCCTACAAGGTGCACGGGAGAATTAGAGACTATGTTATTTTTTAGCACTTGAAGAGTATATGGCAAAGATCTTAGGGTCTAAAAGGTTCAAAAAGATTGTGAGAGAGCGACAATTCCTTTTACTCTTTTAAGGTCGTGTTTAAGGAATTTGCGGCGGCTTCGTCAAATCTTTCTCTCCTATCGTAATTGCTTCACCATCATTAGTTCTGCGCTCTCCACAAGATTCTTCTACTCATTTTTGATACCGTGTACGCTCATGTTATATCTTGCTACTCTGATTCTTATGTACCATCCTTTTCATCCTGGTATTTCAGAAATCGGAAGCTATATAAAATGAATTCCCCCTCGTCTCTCACAGCTAACTTTTTAGTAAACAATAATTATGGAATCACAAAAGTAATAAAAGTGGATAAAAATACTCTGGATGCTATAGTTACCTTACGATTTCCTCACAGACAACGTATGTAGCTCTTGGACTTAGTACTTGAATCTTCAAGGGCTTACTAAAATTCGAAACCAGAACTCAGATGCCACACAAAAATTTCATGCAATAATCAATTCATCAATAATTTTGACGCGCCGACAAAAGATGATATAGAAAACCACAACTCGTTGATTGTGGGTTTTCGATGGCAGCCCTCAACCAAGAGGGAATCCAAAACATGTTTTTCCCGTCTTCACAACGTTGGATTCTAAAGCAAAGAAAAGGTGAGCACTTCGGATATGCGGGCTGAGGAATCTCTTATTTTCATGCCACCACAGCACCACCACAAAGGGCCGTTCAATTCGGTTGCGGTCGCTGATTTTTGGGTTTTGGTTTTCGGCTACGGTTTATAGTTTTTAGTTACAGTTTATGATTTTTAGGTTGTTTATGTGAGAGAGTATAAAGTAACAGAAATTCGCATATGGTTTTAAAGATATAAATAAAGTCGTTATTGTAGAAAAACCGAAAAGCAATTTTTAGAAACTGAAAAGAACAGACCATGTTGTCTATTAGCTTTTGACTAAGACATCTAATTAAAGAAAACTAAAAAAATAATTAAAAACTATTATATCTCTATGGATAATAAAAAAAGAGAAAGAAAAAAAGAAAAAAGGTTTCTGAATCTCAAAAAGGTAAAGGCCAAAAGAAAAAAAAGAGCGGGGCGAGAAGGAAGGCATGTGATAGGACGGGAAAGGACCAAGAAAGAAATCAATGCATTTGTCCAACTGTTTTTTTAGAGTATCTCCAATAGTAACTTATGAGCTAGCTATAAATATATTATTTCATATTTTAATAGAAGAGAGAGAAAAACTAACTCTTGATCAAGAGCTAGTCTCATACACACATTCCAAGATTATGTGAGAGTGTTATATGAGGCTATTTATGTTATGAGCTATGTGCTAAAAGTTAGTCCTGTTTGGCAGGGCTCCTCTTCACAAGTGGAGCTGTTTTTTTGCTTCACAAGTGGAGCCAAGTGAAGCTACTTTTTTCAGCTCCTTGGGTGGAGCTATTTTTGTCTCAGCAGATTTTAAGGAGCTCCTTGGGTGGAGCTATTTTGCTTTACCCCGTTTGGCAAAAAACAACTCCAAACAGCTCCAAAGAGCTGGTGGTGGAGCTATGCCAAACGGGGCTTTAGTACTATTGGAGAAGTTGTCTTAACTAGCTCATATTGTTGGAGATGCTCTAAAGTAGTAGTATTTGTTTGGGCTCGCGTGATTTGCTTAGATAATGCAGAAAACCTCTGACCTGCATCGTCAATCGATGGAGTAGCTGGTTTCAACGTAAGGTTCTTCTTGGCAATGGCAATATATTATCACAAACATCCAGAATCTTGAGAATATATCCACAAGATTCGCCAGCAAATGATGGAAGATAAGCAGGACTTGATAACATATACAAAACCCGGTCCTTTGATAAAGTACCTGTACACATTGTTGGTAATCTAAAAGATACTACACACATTGTTCTTATACAAATAGGAATTAGAGCGTAGTAGTTAAAATCCTATAGCTACCGTTATAACAAAGTTTACTTATGCAATCACTACTACTAGTTTGTAGAAGATGCTTTCATATTTCTTTCTAGTACAATATATGCTTCTTTTCATGAGATCTACTAGCATGTCGCTTGAACATAACAAAATGTTTGACCTGAAATTTTCTTCACATGCAGAACAGAGACCAAGCAAGTACACAGCTCCTGCACGAGAACTCGCAATGCAATGAGGGCCGATAAATGTGGGATCATAAAGTCTTGCTCGGCCAGTTGCCAGTTTGAAACCTTTTTCCTCTTTTATGAAAAAAGGGTTTGACTTTTGCATGAGTTGAGCAGGCCGGCAAACGCCATCAAATCTCCACGGCGCACACCACACCAACACATCGATCGAGCTGTGCTTTATCCTTATCTTTCTGCCTGAAGATGTTTGGTTTGGTCTCTCCGTCCTGTCTGGTCCCAGATTTTTCTCTCTCCTCTTTTGCACTAGTTAGCGAAAAGTCACCAAGAAAAAAGGCACTTATATGAATCGAGCCCATCGAGACACCCCCCTCACGTTGTCAAAATATGCTTCGTATTCAGTTAGGTCCGTTTGGAACGCGGAATTAAAAGGTCATTTTACACGATTTGAGAAGCACACAATATTCGAAATGGACCAAATGGTGCTTGATATTTAAGTGTTCCCCCCAAAAAAAAAGATCAACAGCGTAATACACGCTGTTTCTATCTCAGACTTCGGTTTTTTTGGGGGACGATCCCGCGGCAAGACGATTAGCGGAGCAGAAACTGAGAATCTGGAGAGAAAATATTTAAGGCCGTGGTTAACTTAATTTTCCCGGGAAAAGGCAGCGACCGAGCAAATCGGAGGCCATCTGCTCGACAGGGATAGGTGCACGGGCCACACAGCACTCGGTAGCAATCTTTGGCGATCTGTTCGCCAGATCTTTCTTTTTCCCCGCAAATATGATTCACGCACACCTCGGCTCAGTTGGTTGGAATCTGCTCCCGATCTATAGCGATATGGCGCCAACTAGAATCCGTGCGCTCGTAGCGATGCTTTACTGCCTCTGCTGTCTGCTGCCCGCATTCTCAAGCAGTAGTATCAATTTTCACATAAGAAACTTGTGACTGCTCGATCACTAGCGAACACGCTGGGAGTGCTGCGATTTAACATATGGACACTACACTATCTTCAGCTTTATGGTACCCCAATACGATACGCACGAACAATCTCCTTTTCCCCCCGGAAGGAACCGTAGCAGCGATTGATACTTTTTTTTTTTGGTTCTTTTTGCGATTATAGGAAAGACACAAGCACCACCATGCACACATAGCACACATACACACGAGCACCACACAAGCACACGCCTATAATGACAAAGGCTGAAGATAAATTTACAACCGAACTTCACATGGATGGATCCCTGCAACCACCACCTGACGGCGACAATGGCCGAAGACGACAATGCAGAATGCCACAAACCAACAGGTAAATCAGACTCAACTCGGACCTGATCAGATTCACATACTGTGCTTGTGCATCGGGAATTCCCAGATTCTGATCACACTCGCGTGGATGAAGCAATGATGCCCAATCACAACGCCAAAACGAAGCACTTGCTGTAGCAGTTCTAATGCAATCTAACAAGTACGCCACGATGATGTAGCTGCAGCTTAGGTGAAGGTGACCCACACACCTGTGCCCCCCCCCCCACCCCCCACCAAGAATGAACCACCTACAGTACAAGAACAGCGCGAAGATACAGAAAAGGCGGCTGCATTTCTGCTGCAAACTTGATCCATATCACGAGCTAAAAAAGTGGAAGATTCACTCAAAGTGGAAACACCGATTCACAACCCCTGCAATCTTTTCTGCACCATAAGCACTAAAGTCATTTGAGGAGACAAGCGATCTTATCCTCACCCCACGGCATAACATGGAGGGCCGTAGCTCAGCAAGAATGCACAAAAGGTCATAACGCATAATTTTATGTCCCTACATTTTTTTAGAACAACATGGTTAGTCAACAGTTGCAAATTTCGTTAGACATTGAGGAACCTAGTATTGATAACGGGAGGAAAGTGCCACACACAACTCCCACAAGTTAAAATTCCACATTTCTCGCATAGCTCCTAAACTGTTACATGATTACACATTCTGCAAAACAAAATCACCCATCCTTTTGGGTTCCGCAGTCTGGATGGTGGAGGTCACTACTTTGTCTTGGTAAAATGGGGAGCAAGCAGCTTCGAAACTGTAAAGCCAGTGAATGATTCAACTTGGAATAGATCCTTCAGCTTCTCATCACAAATTATTTTCCTCCGGTCAGAAGGATCCTTTCCACCACAACAATAAAAGGAGGAAAGCAATTAAGTTTGATGCAGCAGATTTGCTATAATTAAAAGGGATCGGTACAAGATAGGAAAGGGTAATAGTAAAAAATAGTTCTGCTCTCCCTTTCTATTCCATATGATCAATTTCAATATTTGTACACTCCAAAGAATTAACGGGTGCATGCAAATACATGAAACAAATGCCTGAGTTTTCTTACCAAGCGAGCGAGCGAGAGAGAGAGAATGGGAAATTTCAGGCCCAGCTTGGTCCATCTCAATCAATGCCTTCACTGTTTCAAATTAGTTCTCCAACGGAAGTGTGTACTGAATAACCATGTTGAGAATATCTTTGGTTCATATGTGTTAAACAATTAGCAATCGTGTTAGATTAGAATTTGTATTTGCGAAAGTTTGCATGTTAATTGTCTTACTTTTTGCCAGGAGCAGTTTGACTGGAGTAGGGTTGGCGGTCAAACTGGCAAGGTGGCCGTGGTCTGACTGGCAAGGCGCAGTAGTACCGGATTATGTTGGCGGTCGGACCAGGGCTGCAGTACGACCGGAGTCTAGTTGGCAGTAGCTACTTTCCAGAGGGGTGCTCGCTTATGTTCGCGAGAAATTTGGGAGCGGTCTGACCGGCCACTATGTGGCAGTATGACCGAAGCTGGCCAAGTGGTCAAACCGACCTCTGGGTGATGGTCTGACCAGCTCCCCTGTTACCGGGGTTGACTAGTTTGATCGATGCAGTTCGACCGGCCTGACAATGGCGGTCAGATTAGCCGTGTCAAAATATCTGAGGAGTTTTGGATATTTGTGGGTTTTGATCATGGGTTGAGTTGTGAAGTCTAAGTTATTGCATTTATGGTGCATGAATCATGTTTAGACTAGCATGGGTCAAATTGTGAAGACCTTGTGCCCGGAAACAGTTTCTTGGTCTTTGATGCACAAGGTGCTCCAAGGCAGCCATGATCGACGGCATGGATTAGGACTAAGCTCAGAGGTGAACTAAGATACGGTCAAGGAAGCTAGGCGGGGTGGTTGAACTCAAGCGGAGCATAGGCGAAGACAAGGGATCATGAAAGGAAGGTTCGGGTAACAATTCATCAAATGATGCAGTCGGTGCAAGTGAGGCGTGGTGGGGGGACCAACATGGATAAGCTTGCCGATGCGTGAGCTATTGGTGGGCCTACATGTTGCAAGCATGGGGATTACTTGCAAAGGAGGAAATGACCATGGAATAGACTCAAAGAAGAGGTAAGGTCCACAAGGCGAAGGCGTTTTGGCGAGGAAGCCAAAATACCAAAAGTGGCAAAAGGACCAAAATAGTGACGCTTGGAGGGTGTTTGGAGAGCAATTTATGTCAAGGAATTGCTGAGGTGGCCAAGTGGATGGAGGAATGCTCCTTAACAAGTTTGGGCTTATGCGCTTTAAAAAGCGTGCATAAGTCATGTTGTGTAAAACCCGGTGTATGTAGAGTTAACGGATTTCCTCAGCTGTTGCTAACAGATAGTATCCATTAGGGCTAGGTGTGGGCTGGTTGGCCATCTACTTGAGTGGGAAGAGATTGGAGGCATATGTGGCTAACCAATCCACTCATCCATTCTCTAAGATTCTTGTGAGAGGCTTCTTTGGAGAGGAGATTTTGGGTGTGTGCTCTTAGGAGAGATAGCTCTATCCTCCAAGGTGAAGTGGCTATAAAACATTCATCTACAAGTTGTAATATATCAATCATCTTTATCATCCATGGTGTGTTCTTGATCTTGTTGGTTTTGTACTTGTTTTGATTGGAGTTTTTGTTCTCTTCTTTCTTGATCTTGCTGGTTCCATGGGCGTGTAAAAGATGGTGATGCCTCTTGACTCTTGAGGATCATATATCATCCATCTAGAAACTTGTAACAAGATTTAGGAGTTTGCCTGGTTTGGCTTAATTTGAAGCACTTCTTGTGAAATCATGATATGATGTTATGGCCTTAAATCTTTGAGTGCTCTAGCTTGCTGTGACATGTAGGAACCTATCTAGAGCCATCTTGGCTATTCTTAACACACGAGCAAGTCATATGCCAAATTGTGAATTTTATCCGGTTTGGTGCTGTTAGAGATAAGGCTCATATCTGGTTCAGGTTAGTACCTGGACAAAAATCTGTTATTAGAGGAAAGCTCTTATCTGTAATCTGCCGCAGAGATGTTTTTGGAAAGACCTGGCTATAGATAGAATAGTTTGATCTCATTGTATTGATTAGAAGAGATATGCCAGACTCCCGAATCTCTGCGGCAATCCTCAGAACCCTATGGCGTTTGACCTATATAACACGCAGGACCGTGGTGGTCTTTACCCCAAAAACCCTAGACTTTTACATGGCATCAGAGCCTCTCCTCAATGGCGAGTTCGTCCTCTCTCATGGCCGCCGCCTCCCTAGGTCACCCTGTGACGGAAAAACTTACCAAGACCAACTACACACCGTGGAGAGCCAGATTCTCCCAAAGAATCCGAGGCGCAAGACTTGTCGGCTACCTTGATGGATCGGCAGTGCGCAGTGAAGAAATCACCACCAAAGACGGCGAGAAGGAGATCAAAATCTTCAATCCGGCAGACGATCGTATTTGAAAAGGACCAACAGTCTGGGCTACTTGTTCTCCTCTCTCTCAAGAGAGATTTTGACCCATGTCGCCTCCAAGAAGACGGCTGCAGAGGTCTGGAAGGCTATTGAGCAGATGTTTTCTGCTCAAAACCGTGCGCAGGCTGTCAACACGCGGATCGCCCTTGCAACAACAAAGAAGGGACATGTGACGATTCTGCGAGTATGTTGGGAAGATGAGGCACTGGGAGATGAGATGGCTGCTGCTGGAAAGCCACTCGGTGAAGAAGAACTAGTCTCCTACATCCTGGCGGGACTTGATCTGGAATACAACCCGGTGGTCACCAACATCACTGGGCGATCTGATCCGGTCTCTGTCGGTGAGCTTTACTCCCAACTTCTCAGCTTTGAACAAAGATTGAACCTTCTGCAGGGCAATCAGTATCAGCCTTCCGTCAACTCTGCAATGCGTGGAACTCATCCCGGGTTCCAGCGCGGTCGTGGAGGGCGCAATGGAGGCCGAGGCCGCAGCAATGGCAGTCGCGGCCGTGGTATCACCTCAGGCAATGGAAACCGAGGTACTGATACTTGTCCCATTTGTCAACTCTGCAAGAAAAAGGGACATCTTTGCTCGATCTCATCGGTATCGCCGACGAGAACTTTGTTCTGAAGAAAAGAGCGCATCTGCAGGCGAGAAACTCTTATGGTGTTGATACAAATTGGTACACCGACACGCGCGCAATGCACCATATCACGAGTGAACTTGACAAGCGGCAATCTGTGAGAAGTATACCATCGTGATGATCGGTATGGATATTCATCACATTGGTCAAACCATTGTTCGCGCCTCTCATAATCTTTATCTCAATAACATCCTTCATGTTCCTAGTGCCAAGAAAACTTAGTTCCTAGTACATCGACACGCAGCAAGACCATATCACGAGTGAACTTGACAAATCGGCGGTCAGAGAAGTATACCATCGGTGATCGATGGGCGGTATGGATATTCATCACATTGGTCAAACCATTGTTCGCGCCCCCTCTCATAATCTTTATCTCAATAACATCCTTCATGTTCCTAGTGCCAAGAAAAACTTAGTTTCAGTTCATCGTCTTACATCTGATAATCAAGTTTTCCTTGAGTTTCACCCAACTTTCTTCTTGATTAAGGACCAGATCACGAAGAGAGTTCTTCTCAAAGGCAAATGTGAGGGAGGGCTTTACCCCCTTTCATCCATCCCTTCGGCTGGATCCAGCAAGTGGAGTTTTGGAGCAATAAAACCATCTTCTTCAAAGTGGCATAGCCGTCTAGGTCACCCTGCATCTTCTGTAGTGCAGCAGGTCATTAGAATGAATAACCTTCCTTGTACTCCAGATTACAATAAAGCAACTGTTTGTGATGCTTGTCAACAAGCAAAAAGTCACCAATTACCATATTCCAAGTCCTCTAGTGTCTCTAAAACTCCTCTAGAGTTAATCTTTTCAGATGTCTGGGGTCCAGCATGTGAATCTGTAGGAAGAAACAAGTTCTATGTCACCTTTATTGATGATTATAGCAAATTTGTGTGGATTTACTTGCTTCGCTACAAATCTGAAGTTTTCCAAAAGTTCCATGAATTTCAGCAACTAGTTGAACGGTTGTTTGACAAAAAGATAATCTCTATACAAACGGATTGGGGTGGTGAATATGAAAAACTCAATCCCTTCTTTAAGCAAATCGGCATATCCCATAGGGTCTCTTGTCCTCATGCTCATCAACAAAACGGCGCTGCCGAAAGGAAACATCGGGACATCGTTGAAGTTGGTCTCTCTCTTTAGCTCATGCATCTATGCCGCTTAAGTTCGGGATGAAGCTTTGCTACAGCCACATACTTGATCAATAGGACACCTAATAAACTTTTGCGTTTTCAACTCCTTTGGAACAACTGTTTAAGATCAAACTCGATTATGAAACTCTTCGTGTGTTTGGTGTGTGCTTTTGGCCCAATTTGCGTCCTTATAACACTCGCAAACTTCAATTTCGCTCAAAACAAGTGTGCATTCCTAGGCTATAGCAATATGCACAAGGGCTTCAAGTGTCTTGACATTCAAATCTGGCGCATCTACATATCTCGCGATGTAGTTTTCGATGAGAAGTGTTCCTTTGCACAACTTCATCCTAATCTTTGGTGCTCGCTTCGATCTGAAGTTTTGCTCTTTCCATCCTTGTTTGTTTGATCATGGGGCGCTCATGTGACCGATCAATATGATGATTATCCCACTCATATCTCGCTCATACCGATGATTCGGTGTTTCTGCGATGTTTCTCCTCCTATCTTAGACATTGCTCGCAGATTGAGCAAACAACAAGTTGATCGGCGATAAAGATTCGTGCGTACCGCAATCGCACATCCGGGACAAAGAAGAACAATCGACCAAGGCACTGAGAGGCAAGCGGCGGAATCGTGCAATGAGAATGCATCAATATTCAAACCACTCATCTCTCGGTATACGATCGGCGTTCTAAGATTATTTCATCTTCACATGTACCTCCCGCTTCTCACCTTCAATAGCATATCCGCCTCAATCGCTCGAGATGGTGCATGCGCATGAGCAAACTTGAAGACTTGTCCGACAACCCGCAATGACACAAGGGGAATCTCTTCACCTCAACATCAACATGTTACTCGTCTTGAGAAGGTATTACCAAACTCGTGATATTCACGGATGGCGCATAAAGTATACCGATGGAAGAATTAAGTATGGATTTCTCTTTAAACCGATGAACCACGAAATTTGGATGAAGCTATGAGATCCGAAAGCGGAAGAAGGCAATGGAGGAAGAATACATGGCACTTTGTAAAAACAAAACATGGCATCTTGTACCTCCTAAGAAAGGGATGAATCTAATTGATTGCAAATGGGTGTACAAAGTGAAGAAAAGAGCCGATGGAACAATTGATAGATACAAAGCTCGCTTAGTAGCCAAAGGCTTCAAACAAAGGTATGGCATTGATTATCTTTTAGCCCGATGAGTTAAAGTGCTTCAATTAGACTTGTGTTATCTATTGCAATCTCAAGAGGATGGAATCTTCACCAACTTGATGTTAAGAATGCGTTTCTTCATGGTATTCTTGAGGAGGATGTGTTTATGAGGCACCGCTGTGGTATGAAGATAAGAAAATGAGAGATTATGTGTGTAAGTTAGACAAATCACTATATGGATTAAAACAAGCCCCTAGAGCTTGGTATTCAAGACTTAGTGAGAAGTCGCTTCAACTTGGTTTTCAGCCTTCAAGAGGCGATACATCGCTCTTCTTCTATAGAAAAGGTGAGGTGACCATTTTTATGCTTATCTATGTGGATGATATAATTGTAGCAGTTCATCGGCTAAAGCTACACAAGCTCTTCTCAAAGATCTTCAAGGTGAGTTTCCACTAAAAGATCTAGGAGATTTACATTATTTTCTTGGAATTGAAGTGAAGAAGATAGATAATGGAATTCTCCTAACACAAGCTAAGTACACTCATTGATCTGTTAGAGCGAGTTCGGATGCAAAAATGCAAGCCAATGAATACTCCTATGTCTCTTGTTGAGAAACCGACTTTAGAAGGAGAAACATTAAATCTCGAAGATAGTACAAGATACGAAGCATAGTTGGAGCTTTGCAATATTTAACTTTGACAAGACCGGATATTTCTTTTCAAGAAATAAAGTGTGTCAAGATCTTCATGCACCAACTCGCACATTGGACAAAGACCAAAAGAATACTCTGTACTTGCAACACACTATGGGATATGGATTGAAAATTACTAAATCTCCTCTATGTTAGTTTGAGATTTTTCGATGCAGACAATGGGTGTCTAGATGATAGAAAATCCACGGGAGGTTTCTTTGTTTTTCTAGGAACTAATCTTGTATCTTGGAATGCAAAGAAACAACCTACGTTTCAGATCCAAACACGTGAAGTTGAGTACAAAGCAATGGCCAATCTATGCAGTTGAAATAATGTGGATTGCACTTTCCTCAAAGAATTGGGCATTTCTAGTCCTCCTGCAGCCAGACTATGGTGTGATAACCTTGGAGCAACTTATTTATCTGCCAATCCAGTTTTCCATGCTCGAACCAAACATATTGAAGTCGACTATCATTTTGTGAGAGAAAGGGTAAATCAAAAGTTGCTTGATATCAAGTTTATTTCAACAGAGACCGGATCGCAGATGGCTTCACCAAAGCTTTGCCTATCCAACGTCTCAAAGCCTTGAAGCAATCTCAACTTAATACAATTTGTGATTGAGAGGATGTTAGAGATAAGGCTCATATCCGGTTCAGTTAGTACCGGACGTAAATCTGTTATTAGAGGAAAGCTCTTATCCATGTAATGCGCAGAGATGTTTTTGGAAAGACCTGGCTATAGATAGAATAGTTTGATCTGCTGTATTGATTAGAAGAGATATGCCAGGACTCCTGAATCTCTGCGGCAATCCTTTGTAACCCTATGGCGTTTCAGCCTATATAACACGCAGGGACCGGCGGTGGTCTTTACCCCAAAAACCCTAGACTTTTACAGGTGCAACCTAGCTAGTTTCAAGGAAAGATTGGAAAATTGGCTAAGATCCTTGCGATCCTTAGATGGATTAGGTTCCTGACAACCTAGCTTGTTTCAAGGAAAGATTGGAAAGTTTCAAGTCATTTGGACTTGTATTTTGGAAATTGCACATTTTGTGTTTTGGCTCGGGCTGATGTTCCTATTCTAGAGCAGGGGCAGTCAGACGACACCCTTGCGAGCGGTCATACCGAAGGCCAGTCTGACCGGTGCCCCAGTGGTAGTCAGACCGCCGGCCGGTACAACCGTTGGGTAAATGCGGTAGGACCGGTTGTTTTAGTAAGTTCTTTCTAGGTGAACTAATCTGATCTTCCTAACTTCTAGTAGCTAGTGGAGTGAAGATTTTGGGATAAGTTCTGGAGAGGTCGAATGCTGACTGCCATCTCAGGTCCTACATGTATTCTAGGGTTTTGGTAATTGATTGCAAGAGTTGATGAAAATAGTATGAAACTACATAACCATAATAATGATTTGGCTAGAAAAGCTATTGATTGAAAGTCTATATTCTTGAGGCAGGTTAATCCTAGCAACTACTAACTGCAAAATAGTAATGATTTGGCTATTCAATGGCTAGTTGAAAAGACGAGCAAAAGTACATGGCGGATCTAAAAAGAGCAACATTTCTGTAGTCTATACCAACTATACATCGCAGCTATCCGAGTGACCGAGTTTGTACACTATTTCATATGATGTGTTATCAGGCCTGAGACTGTTGGAATAGGATAGCATTGCAGTTAACCATAGAATGGTATATATCTCAGATTGTCAGGCAAACTTGGACATCGGCTGAGGTAGCTTGTAAGCATTGCCATGACAACAAGAATATAGTAGAATCTATATGGTACTCAAGTGATCCAGATGATAGTTGATCCAGATCAGGGTAATAAGGCATTATATGCTTGTGTAGTACCAAACAATTGTTAGCCTTAGCAGGGCGATATCATTCAATATATAACAAAAATTCTTCAGCTCATATGCTCCAAACCATCATATGATCATGATGGGTCCAAAAATTATAGGCTAGATGACCTTTATATAGCAATTATTCCAAATAAAACACCCAAGACAATAATAACTGCAAAACGCATGGGCAACAATACAAACACAGTAGATCTGATCATATGCACATTCAAACATGGAAACAAGCCTTAAGATACGCAACAAAATTTCCTGCATGCACAACTACAGGTGCCATTCTATCAATCAGTATTCAGTAGCTAAGGCACTAAGCATGTCAAATTGATATTATAACAAACAATAATGCAACATCCATAGGAAAGAATATTTACCTGCAAGTTATTCTCTTTTATATAGTCCCACATTCTCTTCACAACATCAGATCGTGATAACATACTCTCACCAGTGCCGATGAATTTTACTAAATCATCTGAAAGTTGAAGGGGGACAAGTAAACCAGACCCAGACCCGGAACCGGAAGAGCCACCTTTTTGCTTCTTTACTGAAAAAGACATTTCAGCAACAGCCTTATGAGAACAGAAACTCATGGTTGTAGGAAGATAAGTAAATATTTTATAACCTTCATTTCTGTCTCTCTTTTGAGGCTTCTCTTTGGGCGTTGAACTCTCAGGACAGACAGGACCTGATAAATCATAGATAAATAAGTACTTTGGAGATAGATTTAGTGGAGAGCGATTAACTAGATATAGGTTAGCCATAACAATCGGCAAAGGAGTCTAATTATGAGGCATGGAACCAACTCCATCATTTACTCTTGTTCAAACTTGTTAAATGGCAGAGGGCCTAACCTAGGTAATAAGCACAAGCTGGTTAAGAAATCAGCCAACATTTAAGTTACCATAACTAGTTTCCGATGAACAGAAAGTCATACATGCCAAAGTAAAGTACCGTTAGGGGGCATGAGTATGTGACTATCGATGGGTATATTCTAATACGCCAGGTGATACCTTATACCATTAAGTAACAACATAAGCCAAATAACAAAACTAGGATAAGTCATTGAATCTTTCTTTAACTTAGTATGTTCAGCCAATTGGTGTGCCATAACTAAGTGACAAAAAATCACATGGATACAAAAGTAGCAAAGATGTATAGATCGTATGCACACACTAAACAAGCTGTACAGAACCCTCCTCGTGCTGTTCCATCACAAAACGCTCAACACAACGTAAGGCGCAAAAGATGTCTAGGATAAACACTAAGGTCGCAGTGAGCATTACAGTGAATATGATTGTTTATTGCCAGACATGTAAAACAGTTCCTCTCTCTCTCTCTCTCTCTGGGGCACCTACCCATTCGGAGGGCTCTACGCACTGGAACTCGTCTATGATTATATATATGTTACTCTGAACTGAGATGAAAAGGCATGCCAGCAGCTGTAATGCTGTTACAAATCAGTGACAACAGGAATTGGACTTATGATAGATGCAAAAATACCTGGCTTTCTGTCTAACTACTAACAATTTCTAAGGGTTATTGTAAACATATTCTTCTCGCACAAGACTAAGCAAAAAAATTGTGGGCATAAATAAAAATTCAACTGACCTATTGGCATAAGCCACCAGTGCCCAAATGACATTTTCCCAGCTGATATGTAAGGCATCTTAAAGAAATAAGAGTTTTTGAAGGTCGTAACATATATTTGATAAATATTTTCTAGCTTATCTGAGGTGCTTATTGGACTTCCAGGTAAGAAGTCCAACAGAGTGGCTTATTGAGGAAGCATAAGTTAGGTCAAACCCAAAACTCAACTTCAATTAATATAATTCAGCTTCCATATATCTTGTTTTTAAATGTGAACCTTCATATTGAGCGTTGATATTCCATTCCTTGTCTGATTGTTTTTTTCTTACTGCAATATTTCTTTGTTCACTTTCTTTCAATATTCCATGGAAAGAAGCTCTATTGGCTCCATGCTCGGAGGGCAACAAACTTGCTACAGAGCTGACTTGCAATTTTATGTTCTAATGCAGTCAGCGCTGATCAAAACATTTTTTGTTGGATCAACATATAAAAGAACATCAAAACAGCATCAACCTAGTGGAGAGTTAATTACTTAATTTAACACCAAATGGCAAACGCTATGTTCTTTTCAGTTTGAGTTAGCACATATATCTTTTTTTGTAGCAGCAGGCAAGGCGCCAGAGTATGGTACCACATGAAGGAAAATGTACTCAACATTATAGAGTTACAAAAAAGTTCAACCATATTGTGTGCGCATGTTGTGCACACGCACGTGTGTGTGCATGAGTGCTTGCGTGTGCGCACACGTGTGGGCATGTGAGAGAGAAAGAGACCCTCAGAATTCAATGGCCAGATATGCTTGGTCAAAGCTTTATTCATTTGGAACATATCGATGGAATTGACATCGAAGATCTTCTTCAATCTCTCATCACATAATATCTTCCTCTTATTATTTTGGTCTTGCAGATTATTTTCTCGGATATATGCCCAAAGTTTCTTGACAACCTGAAAGTACATAAGCACAACATGAAGGAAGACAAGACAAACTTCATGATACGTCCTTTTCGTGATCAAGTAGTCTATCATTCATCTGATAAAAGATTTAGAAATGACCATAATTAGGAACTGGTGTTACCTCTGTCCTGGCTAACTCAGAGGCACCAACGAACTCTTGAAGTGTCAGCGAAAGGCTGCATAATTTGGTAAAGCCACCACCCCTTCTCTTGCCATCGTTATTAGCTTTATCAGATCTACCAACATTGATAAAATAATAAGCCTATTGAGTATGATGTGACCATTCAGAAAGAACAAGCATTATCGATAAGAGAAGTTATGCACACGTGTAACAGAGCTATTAAACCTGTTCAATAGCTCAAACATGCCTCAGCAAATATTGCATAAATATGTATGCAATGGTGATAAGTGATTTGCTGCTCAATCTCATGAGTTATGCAGGACTACAGTTTCAAAGTAACTACAAACACAACAGAAAGGATAATGATATGTGCTAATTGTCAGCAACACTTTCAGAAAAAAAAAAGGCACAAGAACATTACCTCTATAATAAACCCAGCAGTATTAGACCTAAACAAATCTGCCAGGAAATAATAGTACCAACTGATTACAGTTATCATCTTCCCACATATACAAGCACCAATGCACCAGTATTCCATCATTGTCTTAAGTTGTCCATGATATTTCGTTCTAATTGGAATAACAGAACTACCGAACCTGAGTATAGCCTTTAATTCACCGTAGTAAAACCATGTTCTCACAGGAACCAAAGTGAATGGTCCATAACTCTTAACACTTTCCAGACATCCAAGCAAGTGAGCAACAACACAATCCAAGGAACTATTTTTCACTTGAATTATTATCAAAGCACTGAAATAGGACATAGAAATACCCAACTTACTAACCCAAAACTTGAGCAGTAATACACCCTAACTATTCTAAGACAAATATATAACCAACAATCAGGAAAAAGAAAAGTACATTAAAACCCCCCAAATGTATAACAGCACTAAACCCATCCAGGAATTTTCCTCTACCTACACAAATGTAAGTGGACTATCCACCACCGCATTTGATCAACAGAGTACCAAATATAGAACATGCAGACACATGATAACAGAATCACTAACAATTGGGTATTTGGGTTGCTGGACGAGCTACACTATCGAGTACACAAATATGTTGCTTTTCCACATGTTTAGATGTTAGACCGGTAGCACATGGTTCATATCCTAATCAGAGCCCAAAAAGAACATGCAACCACAAAATCGCTAAACCATTCAAATGCAAATAAAAGAACCTGCACTGTCAAGACCTTCTAGGGGATAATACACTAGCAAGTGCACCAAGAATGCAGCTAATTTTTATAGGGATGTCCCTGACTTCCTCAGAGGGTGCAATCCTGAGGAGTACAATCACCGCAGCATCTCAGCTGATTGGGGATATTATGCTAGCAATTAGCAACTAACAAGCCTAGAATATTCATTAAATTTTAGCACAAATAATCATCATAACCTCCAGTGCATGAAACAGCAAAACCCCATGAAAGGTGAGGAGGGCAATGATAATTACAGCGGAATATTGTATTATCATCACAAAAAGTTGCAGCTAAATGCCCTACAAGACTCACGGATACATCAACCTTTCACAAATCTAAGCATTAGACCATCCTAACTACATCATGCAACCTCAAAACCACCAAAATGCGTCTGCCGAATGCTCCATGCTCACAACAATTGGAAAACACTAAGCCACCTAAAGTACAAAAACTAGCATTCTTTCCAAACTATAACAGCAACAAGCACAAAAAAAAAAGTAAACAGTAACCACAGCAAGAAGAGGAGGAACCGCCAGCAAAATCAGAGCGATATCACCAAAAGATATTTGAGCAAATTACGCTAGAAACATCACAAACGAACCAACACCGTGCAAGTGTAAACAAGCAATGCCAAATGCAAGCAAAACCTTACCAATACCTCACTAATTGGTCCAAAATCACACCACCAGGATGAACCAGGCGCCATTTTCCCCACGACATAGCAGCTTCACAGTAATAACCTAAACACGGTAAGGGATGCAACCCCAGAACCCTCCAAGAAAGAGGAACGCGGAGAGAAACCCTCAAATCCTCACTAGTGTTCGCATAAAAAATCACACGCTAAATGCACAGAGTCGCTACATTTCCTGGCAAATCGACGGAACAACGTATCCTAAGAACCCTAGAGGAAGCAGCTAATGCAGCGAGAGAGACAAAGAGTAAAAGCCCCTCACCGCCGCTTCTTCCGTCCACTGCTACTATCCCCATCCTCCTCCTCCTCGTCTTCCTCCTCCTCCTCCTCCTCCTCCTCCTCCTCCTCCTCCTTCCCCTCGCCCTCCTCCCCGCCACTACCCTGTCCCCCCGCCTCCGCCCCCTCCTCTGTCTCCTCCAGCTCCTGCTCCGGCTCCTCCTCCTTGGGAACAGCCGCCTCCTCCGGCTCGGCCTCGGAGACCTCGGAGAGGAAGAGATCGACCTGCTCGCGGATGAAGAGCTTCTTGTGGGAAAGGTCGACACCGAAGTCCTCCTCGAGGCGGCGGCGCAGGGCGGCGGTGGTCGTGGTGGTGAGGTCCGACGACCGCAGCACCTCACGCAGCCGCTCTACCAGCTCCGAGTCCGACGCCATCGCCGCCCGGTCGGTTTGGGTCTCGCCTCTGGGGAAGCGTGGCCGTGGCGCACGGGTGGGGTGGAGGGGTTCGCTACTTCGCTTGGTTTGGTTTGCTTGGGCTGAAATGTGGCGTTCCTGGGGGCGCCTGGCCCAAATACACCGTCATATCACACATGTTTTTGGGAGGTGTTTGCCTTGCTTTTTTTTCCCCTTTCCTTTTGCAATCCAGGTTACGAACAACTCATGGTCGAATCGTTTCAATCGAGTTTCATGTGAGGCTTTCTTTTTCTGTTTACCTTGTTAATGCTATTAGGATAATCCATGTGTTGTAGAAAAGAACACCGCAAGTAACCACCTGCTTGTTGAATAGCAATCCAGATTGGCAACAAGACTAGCCCGCACCACAACACTGCATCTGATCGCAAGACGCTTAAGCTTAGTGATGAGGCTAGGCATTGACGTGAAGCTTCGAAGGATTACCTCGTGATTTCAAGACACCAACACACTGGCAAATAAATCATCAGGTGGAACACAGAAGGAAGCTAGTAGCATAGGTTCATACAAAAATATATCAGAGAACTGACTACTAGGCAAGGTCATTAAAATCATGATACTAGTAAAATCGTACGATACTATGATCCCATAACACTAATACAACTTAAATCTTACATTGAGTTATAATTGGTAGGATCGTAGTAGAATCGTGATTCTAATTATATAATCGTGTAAGGTCACAGTAGAACCATATAGAATCGTGTATCATCTTAGTTTATGAAAGACATAGGTGTTTAGTAATGTTTTAGCCTTCAATTCAAGTTGTATGGTAAGTACTAAGTGGTTAATAATTCAAAAATTAAGATCTAGAGGTTTGGAATAATAAAATTTTATTTATTTATTTTAATTTTTTAAGTGTGAAATGGCCAAGTAATGGGAAGGTTATTAAAAACTTACAATGGCTATTCTATTTGTATCTCTATATGACGCAGAATGAAAACCGTGATTCTAGTCGTAAATAATATAGACATAATTAATCAAATTTGATTCAGAATGATCATTAAATACTCATATTACTTTTGGAATAAATGATAACATAAAAAGGTCTATTTTTAGTAGAAACATGTAGAATCTTAGATTCTACGATTAAATTCTAAAATATGATCTATCACAGTATCTTAGATTTGATTCAGAAACACCATTTTAATAACCTTAGTAATAGTAGTAGCAGTGACAGCAGCAGAGTTGCCTCACAATGGTGGGCACTTTCAGACACAGTTTTTGGGAACTTGGATGGAGGACACCGACTTCGCCTCGCTATTGGTATGCAGATAACTCGACACTAATAGTGTTCTTTGGAAGGGAGAATGTACCACCCTTTGGTTAGCAGTAAGCCCTCATCCAAGTAGTTATCACCAAGTAAGAGGTAAATGACACCGTAGTTACAAGGGCGGAGCTACAGGGTGGTCCCTGTGGGCCGCGGACCACCCTGCGCTCGGTCCAACCAAAGCGGCAAAGCCCATTGATCCGCGCTGGAGTTCGCGTGACGGCGTGAGACCGAAACTCCGAGAGTTCGCGTGGCGCAGTGGCCGCGTATTCGCGTCGCCCGTTCGTATTCTTCCGTTCGTATTCGCGTCGCCTGTTCGGCCGTTCGTATTCGCTTCCGCGCTGGAGTTCGCGTGAGACCGAGACTCCAAATTTGCTCCAAGTTCACTGGAGTTTGCGTCTGCGCCAGCAGAGCAATGATGGCAGTGCACGTACATCAAATTTTGGATCGGATTTTTAGTTGGAGATCATTCAATCACAGTGAAGGTGTCTTCTCAAGGCTATGACATCTCATGTGTTCAAGCATTTATTTGGCATCGATCGGACAAGAAGAACATTAACTGATTCGAATAGAAGAAACATGGGAAGATTCAAGCGTTTCATAGACTCAATTATATGTTTTTTTGCAGTATTAGATTATTGGTTTGGTAAATTGAAACTTTATATAATTCTCTTGCAGATTTGTTAAAACATGAAGAGGAGTGGTGATATTGCCTCTCTTTTTCAGAAATATACATCAAAGAAGAAGGCTTCTTCTCCATCTCCGACATGTTAAATTTATAGCGGTTAAATAAATTTTAGACAATGGACCACCATAGCTACAAATCTTGGCTACGCCACTGCGGTAGTTATGACAAGATTTGACAGACGTTACTAGGGCTTCCAAATACATTAGCCAATATGGGACATAAACATGTCAGTTAGCCAGGTGTAAAATCCACTTTTTAGTCTTATTGCTTTCTTTTTTAGCCCTAAAAAAATTTGCAATTATGGAATCCTATCTTAAAGGCGAGCCCTATATTTTATTAAGAAAAATTTAATAGAAATTTCATGAGATGGGAATTTGTATGAGAGAGAGAGAGAGAAATGGCTTCTCTGCTAGAGAATTTTTGGCTATGAGGCTCTTCCAAGAAATTTATCATGTTTAGTAGATTTTCAATGGGGTCTCTTGCCTTACCAGGAATGAGTGATTTTGTTGCAGAATTAGTAGTATTTTTTGGCTAATTACTTGTTCAAAATTTCTGTTAAAGAACATAGATACAAGCTATTTCATGTTCAAAACGTAAATTTGGTGGATTTTGGACAACAAGAGATAAATGACACTGTCTTCTTACTTGCCCATAAGAGCATGTCCAATGCAGGTGCTTAGAGAGATGCTTAACAATGAAAAACTGATTTTTCTTGCCACATAGGATAGATAAGGTGCTTATTTTGAAGCATCGATGCTTAAATAAGCATCGGTGCTTAGTAGGTGCTTATGTGTATAACTATATCTAATTATTAGATAATATAATATCTAAGCACCTACGGAAGAGATGCTTGTATTGGAGAAAATAACTTTTGCATGGGTGCTTAATGATGTGGTTATATTCTCTCTCTTTAAGCATTCATATATAAGCATATTGCATTGTACATGCTCTAATGGCTTAACCGGCACCCACCACGGTAACCCCTCGAATCGTTCTGAGTTCCGAAGCCATGGCAGAGGACTTTACAACCACATCGAGAGGTTTGACGGACTCATCGATCAATACCATAGAAGTATTGGTACATGAAGTAGTTGTTGATGCAGACGAACCTGATGGATGGATGGATGGTGCTCTAAAGGGTTTACAAGACTAGGTTGGCTTTTTTTACTGTAACGACTAAAAATACGTTGTAGCTGTTATTATTTTTTATGTAATTAATTTTTAAAACGAAAAAAGTTATATTATCCCAGACAATACAGAAGGAATAAGAAAAAAAGAAAAGGAAAAACCCAAAAAAAATTAAGAAGCCAGAAGCAAAAACTTGAAGTGGGGCCGGAGTCCCAAACACAACCCATGGTATGGTGCTCCTCTTATTGTACAATCTATAAGTTGGCCACCTAGACAATAGGGATGCAAAGGGTCCGGTCCAGCTTGTTGGACCACATGGCCCAATACCAAATTTTTGGCACCAAAAGGTAGAGGGTTGGCCCGCAAATTTTGAGGTCCAATAGAGGCCACAACCCTCTTGACCCTAGGTTTGACCCCAACTCCTCTTCACTTTGTTCACCACTTCGTTTGGGCTGCTCCGCCACTGCCTCCAGGGGCGCCTATCATGAGCGCCACCTCCACCTACCCCACTTCATGCATCCCACCGCCGCCTCCTCTTTCGACCATAATCTCATCAAACCCTAGCTCATGCTCCACCCACCACCGACTTCGTGCTCGTCCTAATCGCGATGGACATGGGAAATGTAGACCCACCAGATTCAACACAGCCTACTCCGAAAGAATGCGGGAAATTGCCTCTCTCTTCTCTAGTCGTGAGGTCTTCACTGGCAAGGTCCCCCATGGTGGTTGCTTCACCAGCATTGACCGCTTGTCCGGCGGCAGCGAGGTCATAGCACTGTTGTTCAAGGCATTGTGAACACCCACTACAAATCGAGGCTAGAGAACATTGCCAAATATATGGCCCATATGAACTGTCGGATCAAACGAATACAGCTTCCTAGGCTCCAAATTACGGCTGCTCAAGGCTCCAGCAGCAAGCGTAAACAAAACGGTGCAAACCCACGTGACCCCAAGGGTCCTCGGGGCCAAGAAGAAGTGAGGGGCGGTGCAACCCTGGTCCTCAGCATTACTCCATGAGGACAGCGGGCCAGGTACAGGGTCGATCTGGATCGGACCGTTCACATCCCTACCGAGAACCCTAGGGGGCAAGCCGACAATCCCGCAGTCCACGGAGTTGGGATCATCATTAGAGAGGAAGGAGAGCAGGTCGCAGAACAGGGCACCGCTTTGGAGTTCGGCCCAGAAAGCCTTGCCTTTGAACGAGAAGGACACCCTCGGTTGCTAGCTACCACGGTGATAGGGCATCTCCGGGTGGAAGTGCACCGCCTTGGGTCGCCATGATTCGGACGGCGACGACCACATGCAGGTAGAGAACAGCCGAGCGGACATTCTCTTCAAATGCAAATGCCATATTGGCCAGAACGTTGGAGGTCTCATCGCCGTCGCGTGGCACTGTGGCAGGACGATAGATCGAGCCACAAACTGGAGGCCACACAAGGTGGAGATATCAATGCCTTTGGGTGGGATCCGCCGATTGGCAGGTGTAACAAAGGGGAGAGAGTTCTTGATGGTGTTGTAGATCAGCAAGTGCATGCGTCCAATTTGTGTTGGGTACCAACGCCGAGAGGACGGCGAGGTGCTTGTCCGCGGCCTTGACATTGTATATGTAGTAGCACTGCAGCTCGCCGATTCTCTCCCGGAGGGACAGGGAGAAGAGCGTCGGGAGTTCGGCGAGGTGGGCGGCGCCGAACGTGATGGCCCGCTTGAACTTACTGCAGCCGCCGAAGGCTTCTTTGCTCACGGAGCTCGTGGTCTTATGTTCGTACATGCTGTCAACTGCAACAATGCGCCTAAGCAAGATCGAGGAAGAAGGCCAAGGACCTTGCCATGGTGGAGTTGGTTGATGGTGGCCTGGATCAATTGTTTGCGCGGATAGATTGAAGAGGAGGCCATGCCCTAGCATTGGAACCGAAGGCAATTTTGGTATACGACCGATATTAGGTCACACGGGATATGAATTCGAGTTCGGCCCGAAGCACGGGTTATACCGGAAACTATCCGGAATATCCTGAACATATCATAGGTGCTACGCTGTCGTTGCTGCACAGCGCCGGCTGTCGCTCATCGCCGTCATGTCTTCTCTGTTCCCTTTCGCATCATTGCATCATCCATCCTAGCTACCCTTCTGCCTCTGCTATTTGCAGCCGCAGCCGAAAGGACAGGGCAGTGGACAAGATCGGCAGGCCGTCGCCACTGGCCTTCTTGGAGGCAGTGCCATGAAGAATCTCCGTGTAGGGGCAGCCAAAAAAAAGTAGGTGAGTCGAGGAATAGCGGACTGGAGGTCGCAGGAAGCAATGGTGGCGGCGCAACGCAATAGAGGAGGCCATGGAGCGATGGGGAATCAGAGAATGAGAAGCACAATTGTTAGTCTTGATCAGGATAAGGCAGGGCTGCCTAGGCCCAGTAAAGGAAAATGAAAGGATAAAAAATTGGAATTGTTGAAATTATTGTATGTTTTTTTACCAAAGTTATTGTGTGGTTATGTAAAACCAAGTATAAATAAATTTATTAATATACAAGATAGTAGAAGATATACTATGTATGTATATAGATTATATTATATATATATATATATATATATATATATATATATATATATATATATATATATATATATATAAATTTCATGTGTGTGTGTGTGCTTGTGTGTGTGTGTGTATGTATGTATGTATATGATAGATTATAAAAAATTATACAAAGCTTTTCAGCCTAACTGAGCGGGGTCTAAACTATTTGTGTTAGTTTGTACAATAGTAAGTAATTACTCCGTCGGCACTTGGTCTCCACATGTTGAAAGATTTGTTGTAAAATGTACACAATGTAATGTTATGAGTGTGTTCTTTTGGTTTGATGACTTATGATTTAAATATTTAAATTCTGACCAAATCAGGTAGTATTTTCAATTCCAAACTCTTGTATGAGTCACCTCTTGTACCCATCTGTGCAAGAAGTTGTATGGACTATGGACTTCGTTGTCAACCTCACAATTCTCCCTCCCTCCCTCTCTAGCAACTTCAAGAAAATAATCGTCAAAATCAAGCTAATACAATATGAAACACTCCTTTCACACAATATAGAGACCGATTAACGTATGCATCTGTGAATCAGTAGCCACAAGCTAGACATCAGTATGAACTGAAAGTAGAAACGAGTATAAACCATAAGAAGAAACTGTGACAACAGATGGAAGGGAGGAAGGAGGGAAGGAAAAAGCCGAAAGGAAGAACGGAACGGAACGGAAGCTGTGTACAGTGTACGTGGCGTGGAAATTATCGGGGACAATGGACGTTTGACTCGCTGGACTTCTCGCCCGAGCCGCGTGGCCCCCCATAGGCCGAACCCCGAAAAGAAAAACAGCAAACCAACTCCCGAGTCGCGAGAAGCGGAGCGTGGGGGGGAGAGAGAGAAAATTGTCCAAATGGCGGGCCCCTCCCCCCGACGCCATTTAGTCATTTACCACTATGACGATCACTAGGGTTTCGTGCTCCCCATAAGCCCCCCGTCCCTCCCCTTCCCGATGCGTTGGTGGAAGCGCTCCGTCTCCCCCTCCCCCTCCGCTTCCCCCGCCTCCACGCCCGCGTCCCCCGCCCGTGCCTCCACCTCCCGCATCGGCGCCGCCAACCCCCGCCACGACGATGGCGGCCTCGGCGGGGGGAGCGATCCCCAGCCGCGGCTGACCAGGCAGCGGCGGCGGCGCCACGCCGACGACGTCGAGGTCGGGGTCTCCGCGCTCGGGCTGGACGCCTCGCCCACCGCCGCGTCCTCCTCGTACCCCGCAAGGAGGGAAGCCGCGGGGTTCGGGCTCGCGACCGCGAGCTCGACGCCGATCTCCAGTTCGCCGAGCAACATGGAGGTGGCGCCGCCGCGGTCGTCGTCGTCGCCCGTGCTGCTGTCGCACCCGCTGCCGCTGCCCGATGAGGGGGACTCGCCGTGCGGCTGGTCTGGGAGGCCGCTGCCGTCGCCGAGGGTGGTCGACGGGGACTGGAACGGGTCGACCGCAGAGTCGCCGGGGGTTGCGGAGACTGGAAGCGAGAGGGCGTCGACGTTGCCGAGGTCATGGATTTTTTTGTGTTACTAGTTTTAGAAGCATCCTGTCTTCGCTGTCCAAGTTCGGGTAAACCGTGCGAAGTTAATTAGTTTGGTTTTAAATCATGAAGAGATTAGGCTGTTAGCAAGGAGGTCACTCGCACCGGTTTAGGATTTTAGAGTGAGTTTGGGATTGCAAACAATCTGGACTTTTAAGAAGGCACAACACTATTTACTCATAATGTGATACTAGTGAGATTTCCAACACTTAGGAGGCAGAAGGCAGAACATTTTGCAGTGGATGAGAACAATTTAGGTGACAAATGAAATGTCCAGGGATTTAGAGAGGAAGGAGATATCCTTTGCTGCATAATATATTAATTTAATAATATGGAGTTAGCAGGGATTAGGGCTTTCAGACATACATAGTTGCACTCTACCAAGATAATTTTGGGCTTTCTGTGAAGTTATTAGCTTATCGCCAGCTCGGATATCATGACATCTTAGCACAATTAGGATGATCTGTCACAAAGTCATTGCGCTTTTGGACAAAAGCCTTTCTGTTGAATCGAGATGATTTGGGATGTGATGCTATAATTATGGATTTGTACATACAGTATTCTATAACATTTGCACATAATGATAATTGTTTAAGCTCCTTGTCAATTTATTAGATCTTGACACGATAAAAAACTTGGCTAGGATTGGATTTAATTGATGAATGACTGAGGCTGTTTCAGTACTGAAGTTTAATTTGATTTGGTTGAACTATATTTCCATGAAGCTGCTAAGCTAAAGTAAAGAAGATTCAACAAGTCCGTGAATTGTTAAACAAAAATACATTGACATATTTCAGACATAATACTGTTACATTGTTACTGCAACTAATGAAAAATTCATATATTGCATCTCTATATTTTTGGGCTTCCTCTTCCCTGCTTTTCTTTCAATCTGTGAACTCTCCATGACACACTGATTAGATTAATTCCATTTTTTCTGAAAAATTTTCATGTTCCCTGGAAATGCACTGAAATTCTGCATTATTAGTGATTCTGAATTTCTGATGTTGTAATGTCTCTGATTATAGAGTGATGTCCCAAACTGTGCAAAAGATCCCTGAGCACAGTGACTTGTCGTCAAATGGCTCACACAAGATTACCTGTGGTCAACGGGGAAAGGCATTTAAAGAGAAATTCCAGGATAAGAGCTCAGCTGAAACTTTGAACTTCAGATTGAATATTCCTGCTAAAAGTGCTCCAAGCAGCGGGTTTTCAAGCCCTGTACAGAGTCCTCGAAGACTGAGTAATGTAGACTTATCATCTACCGCAATCTCCATCCAAGCTACCAATGTATGGTCAGCACACTCAGTCTGGTCTTCTGATCTATTGGGATCTTCACCTTCTTGTGCCTCACCTGAAAAATTTGCGGGTGTTCAGGAGCGATCTCCTCGCTCCAGTCCATTGAGAAGTCCTGTTCTAAGACCAAGAAACCCAAGTGCACCTCCGTCACCAATGCATCCAATGTCATTCCCAGAGAACCATGTTTCTCGTCCTGAAGGCAATGGGAGTGTCAGTTTTCACCCATTACCTCTCCCTCCTGCTTCTGTAAGCCCGAAGCAAACAAATTTTAGCCACCAGTCAGTTCCAAAAGTTGAGATGTCCTCGATGGCTGGTCAGTGGCAAAAAGGAAAACTCATTGGCAGTGGCACATTTGGATGTGTATATGAAGCCACCAATAGGTATGGGAATGCATGTTATCATTATGATCATTGCTTCATCTTAAATTCTGAACATTATTCCCTGACATCAACATACAGGCACACTGGAGCTCTTTGTGCCATGAAAGAGGTCAACATCATTCCCGATGATGCTAAATCAGCTGAGTCTCTGAAGCAATTGGATCAGGTTTGGTGATACTTATGTTATAGTATTACCTTTTTAAGGATATAGATGCTGTTTTATTGTGCAGTAACGGGAATCATTACATTCTTGTTCTATGGGATTGTTTCCAATAAAGAAAGTGTTACCCTCTCTTGTCGAGGATTAAGTAACATATTTTTTGGCTTATGCTTGTATTTGATGCACCTTCTTTTTGTACTGCCTATGGGCCTACTATACAATATACTTCACAAGTTATATCAATTTCTGAGCATACTCTAGCATATCATTTTTCTGGGAACCTGATTGGATAATGTTATTGTAACTGTACTCCAGTAGTCTCTTGTTCTATCTAAAGATTGTGTAAATCTTGCACTTGCTCTTGTTGACTGGTTATCACCTTTGTTTCAGGAAATACAATTTCTTAGTCAATTTAAGCATGACAACATAGTGCAGTATTACGGCAGTGAAACTGTAAGTTCTCCTTAGCCACATCGAGGGAATTTGCTGTGCTAATTATCAATGCTATTTAATGGTCATTTGGATACCTTGCAGATTGAAGATCGATTCTACATATACCTGGAATATGTCCATCCTGGTTCGATTAATAAGTATGTTAATCAACATTGTGGAGCAATGACAGAATCAGTCATCCGCAACTTCACCCGCCATATTCTTAATGGTCTCGCTTTCTTACATAGCCAAAAAATTATGCATAGGTAACATTTCTTGTTCACAGCTCTGACTTTTTCTTAACTTTCTGAACCTAACCATTTTTATTCACTTCATTGTGTTTTATTAAGGTTCTTATATAGCTCTATCTACATCCTTCTAAGGGATGGTTCTAATCCCGCTCTTGTCTGTTAGCAAGTATACTAGAATAGGGTGCGGTTTATGATAGTCCTTCGTTTGTATATCTGTGCCATTCTTTGTTTCTCCTCTATGCCACACCCAGTCTTTTTTTGCACTCTAATTTTACTAAAGTTCTCTTTTACAAAGTTCCTTTTGTTATTTTGTTTCAATTTTGCACTGCATGATGCCGAAAATACACATGTATGTAGATAAAATTATTATACTCTTGTAGGGATATCAAAGGAGCAAATTTGCTTGTTGATGTCAATGGTGTAGTCAAATTGGCTGACTTTGGAATGGCTAAGCATGTGAGTTCCATTTGGAATCTCAGCCTATAATTTTCTTCTGGCACTATTACATACAATTATTCAGTAGTCATTACTCCTGAATTTGTTTTGTTGGAATTAAGCTTATTGTTACCACCTTCGAGATGATATTAGTATGTCCATCCAATTTTTGGCTCACTTTGAGAATGATTAGACACTAACACAAGCAATTGCTTGTCTCTCTAATTGTAGCTGGCATTATGAGAACCAGAACATTATGTGTGCCATAAGCTTCGAGCATAAATCTTTAGATTTTGTATGTGTACTTAGTAAACCATTTTTCTCATGTTTTTGGTCTGCTGCTTTATTTCATAGAGAAATAGTTTGATGTGCCACTAATATCATTTAAAACAATTTTGGTATTCCCTACTTCTATTTTTAATACATACTTAGGGCAGCTTTTGATCAGCATAGAGTTTAGTTTTTTTCAGTGGACTTATATAGTTTTAGGTTTTTCTTATTTGCTACCTTTCTAATATATTTTCTTTGCACTGTTTTTTCTTCTTTTCAGTTGAGTAGTGCAGCTCCTAATCTTTCATTGAAGGGAACACCATACTGGATGGCTCCTGAGGTGTGACCTGACTATTCTTAATATAAATTCCATCATTTCCTTTTCCCTCCTTCTGATTGCAATAAGGTTGATTTTTTTCTATTTGTTGCAAATGCTTAAATCTTTTTGTATACATTATTCATAATAGCAAGCATAGTGGTATCAGAAATTACTTTTGTACAGAAAATAGTTGTGTTTGTTATTCTATTATGTTTCTGCCAGCCAAAGTAAAATACATCATGGCTTCCTTGTGATACCATGCATTAAATTCTCCGCATTGTGGGTTCAGAATTTCAGATGACTCAAGGAAACTATATTATTCGAAGTTTACTCTTGATATGAGAATGGCTCTTTTTTATCCCCCAGTTTGTTCTATAAAGCAGTTGAAGCCTTTTTTTTTGGCCAGGCTCCTGCTCCTCCAAGCTTCCAGGTTGGAGGCTTGGAGCTGGAGCTGTTGAGCCCAAAAGGGGTCAGGATCACATCCACCCTCAGGCTTCTTTGGAGCTGGAGCCACATTTGTGTACAAAAATGTCATCTTGGGGCCTTCAATGGTTCCATAATTTCACATTTTTTTACCATTTCAGATTTAAATTGCATTGGTGTAATGTTAATCACAATTTTCAAGCGGAGAAGCTGTAGCTATCACCCAAATGCTCTTGTGGCTCCAAGTTTATGGCGTTATCTTCACATTTGGAGCTGGAGTTGCATGCCTCTGGTTTGTCTCATTGTAGAAACTGGGGCAGGAAGTTGGCCAAAAAGGCCTTAAGCTGTCAGGAGGAATAATAACCTTAGTAGGCCAACCAGGCTCCTCCAAAGCTTCTTCTTAATTTGTGCTGGTAACAATGTTAAGGAGTTGATTGGGAGTGGGATCTTTTGATGTTCTCACTTCATTATATATGCTACTGTAAATGAATGGAAATAGATGGTCCGATCTAGTTCATGGAGTCTTATTGTGGAGTGTGGACTTGTGCTAAGAAAAAAAATAATCAAACAGAGAAGTTCCAAATGCCTGAGGGGGATTCATGCATTTAATGGAACTTTCTTTTCATGCTGTGTATTATCTATGACTCAGTTTATTTCGCTAACAGACACTAGGAGTTTATTTCGCTAACATTGACCAGACCATGCAATCCGCCTAAGGTAGGGTTGTTCTCTATAAATTCATGTGTATATATATGTAGATCATGTGATGATATGCTCAGCGGAAGCTTATCTCCCTTATTTTTACCTAGATTAGATTTAGTGATGACCTTTTGTAACTGTATATGTAACTATGTACCCTGAGTTTAATAGCTCTGGTTTGCAATCTTGCTGCTGGTTATGAAATCATGTAGTTTGAATGGGTGTTGAAAAATCGTACTGTAGAACCACCCTTGTTAGTATTAGGCATGCCCAATAAAGTTTGGTTCAATAAAATTGGGATTTAGACTTGCAAATTCTTTGTTTTGGCTTATTTCCAAATAGGATTGCTATATGGCATAGTCACACTTGCGCATTTTATTTTGCAGGTTGTCCAGGCAACACTTGTCAAAGATGTAGGCTATGATCTTGCTGTTGATATCTGGAGCCTTGGTTGCACAATCATTGAGATGTTCACAGGCAAGCCTCCTTGGAGTGGTCTTGAAGGGGTAACTAGTTGGAACCTTTCCCTTCTTTATGTTAGCAAATTAACGTGTTTTACGAGTTGGATTTATATAATCAGGGTGGCTCGCCTTTCGTGATTTATATAATCGGGGTGGCTTGCCTTTCGTTACTTATGTTTATCTAATGAGTGATGATAAATTGTCTAATTTGGCTCCTTGGTCTAATTAAAATTGTGAATGGGAAAATAATGTATTTCAATATTTGGGTACTTCATGTCTCCGGATACTAAAGCATGAAATCTGTTTGTTTTTGGGTGGTGGAACAGCCTGCTGCAATGTTTAAGGTGTTGCATAAAGACCCATCAATTCCCGATAATTTATCCCCAGAAGGGAAGGATTTTCTGAGATGCTGCTTCAAGAGAAACCCGGCTGAGAGACCAACAGCAAGCAAGTTGCTAGAACATCCATTCATCCAAAATTCAAATCACTACAACCAGCATGGTTCTGTACAGTCCTTTGCAGGAATTAAATCTCCAGTAAGCCTCTCTCTTTCTCCACACACACGCCCGACAGGCACACGCTGTATCCTGAGTCTCTAGCTTCATCCATGTGTATTTTTTCACTGGTTAATGATAGGATGCTGCACACTGTGGAAGAGAGAAAAAGTCCTGGAAGAGTGATTCATGTCCTAGAGGGAAACATACAAATACAATTGGGTGAGTACTTTCTCTGTTTGTAAGTTCATGTTTGATCTGTTGATGAAAGGTTTGCACCTTAACCCTGTCATTTTTTTTTACTTTTCGTGCCAGTGAACCAAGCAGCGCTAGATCTTCCGGGTCACTGACTTATCGTTTGACAACCCTACCCAACTTGGAAACTCATAGCTTGTCCCCTCCGCCAATGAGTTTCAAGTCCAGTCCTGGCTCTGCAGCTCATACACCAAACAGCATGCATTTTTCAATTGCATACCCTCGGCCTAGTCCATTGCCTAAGCCTAACGGAAAGGAAGCAGTAAATTTGTTTTCGCATTGAAGCACAGCGTGTCGTTTTGGCGCGCGCGCACACACACACACACAAAAAGAACGCAGTCGTGAGGTGGGTTGTCAGGCTGTTGGATGCCAACCCATCCCTAACTAAACTTCTGACCCTGTACTTCCAGTCATCATGGTGGACAATTTGCTGAGCCTCATAAAGTAACGTCCATGTGTAAAGGACATCACCACGGTAATGATCGCAACGGGATATGAGGGAGTTGTGTGAAGCCTGTAATTTTTATTTTCTGGGGAAATGACGGCGTTTCCTGTGTAACATATTATTTAAGATTAGCTGTAGGTAAAACTAATGGTCCTAATTATTGCCAGCATATAGGACATTAGGGTTGTAGTTGTAGCCTCATACCTCTATGTAATCATTGTTGATGATTTTTTTGGGCCAAGTAATAATACACGTGGATTGGCAAAAGGAGATCGACATGTATACACTATACATAGGGTGATTTGTGAGTTTAAAACTTAAAATGTTTTATTTAGGCCCCGTTTGGCAGAGCTCTAGCTCTAGGAAATCTGTAGATTTCCTAGAGCTGGTCATTTGTAGCTCTAGGAAATTCTGGATATAGAGTTGCAGGCATGTTAAGTGTATTTATATGACTCATTTCATTTATATTATATATTCAATAAAAATATTTAAATCACTTTAATTTAGTCAACAAACTACAGATCCAACATAGATCTCGGAGCTAGAGCTGTGCCAAACGGGGTCTTATTTCTTTTTAATGGTGGTAGATTGGCCATTTGATCGTTGTCACATGGTCCATGTGTGTGATTTTGTTGCTCACACTGGTTGCTCTGCTTTGACGGGATGCCAACCTGGATATAATCATCATCTTCCGATGGCCGTTACTTAACAAATGGGGGGAAATCCTTACAAACTTCGCTTTGCAGGCGAACCTGTGCGTTGCTCGAAAAACGAAATATCGGAAGTTATCTGCATGCGTCTCAGTAAAACTTGAGTGTTCGTGGCCGCAGCATTATCTGCTTCGTACGCATCTAGCTGAGCACAAGGAAGTTACAGGCTAACCGCTGGAAGGAACAGTGACATACGCCTCCTCTGTTGAAAGGTGAAACGAGAATGATACGACCCCGATGAGTGTTAATTGGAAGAGATGCGGCGAGCGGTGGGCGAGGCGTGGCGATTCAGGCCACTTTTAATAGTAGTATATAAGTAGAGTAAGCATTAATTAGTTTGTCAAGTAGAATTTATGTTGAGGTGGAAAGAGAATTTAAAAAAGAGAGAGAGGGAAGCAATGTTTCCTACAAGACACTACTTGAACATAAAATCCAATACTAATGAAGAAAAGGAATAGAGAGAACTTTGGTGAAATTTATTATTCAGTCTCACCCTTAGCGTCAATTTTGAAAGCTGTATAGCCAGTGGCCCACAAGGGAATGTCCTAATCATCATTAATAAAAAAACAACAGCAGTCTATCATGGTGCAAAGTTATGTTCCCTAAATCAATCATACAACAACTAACCAAATGCTTCATTATGGGCCTGTTTAGTTGCCTGCATGAACTGATGCAGTTGCATGAGCGTGGCCAGGCTGAGTAGAGAAGGTCTTCAGCCTGGCTCCAGTTCATTTTTTGTATCTGCTCGTGCAGGCTCTTATCCCGATGCAGGCAACCAAACATCATCTCCCTGCATACGCTGGTGCGAGCCACCCCGATGCAGGCAACCAAACAACCCCTATGATTCAGAGAACGTGATATAATGTACTGCAGGTCTTACAGCATGTGTAATCTAGGAGTAGTATCATTACTCTCACTACATTGTTTCGACATCAATCAATTGAGATAAAAAGTGTGTCAGATTTACAGTAAATAGTGCACTTAACATTGTATCAGTACAAAAAATGCGTATGTGTCTTACGTGCCCCCTCTGTGACTCTTACAGAAAAAAAATTGTGCTCTTTCATGTACTAAAAACAAACTTCCTCAACACCTGCCCTGCAGCCTGCGAAATGTAGAAGCTGTGAAGACTAGTAGGACCTTTGTTAACAAAAGAGTATGATCAAGTAAAGAAGAGACAAAAGAACAAGTATCTGTGGGAAAATGATGGTAAGAGCATCTCCAACAATCCCCCTTAAAACCCACCCCAAAAGACACCTTTTAGGGGCAGCCCAAAAAATTTGTTAACCTATTTTAGTCCCCTCCTCCAACAGCTCCCTAAATATATCCTAATAGTATTTTGAATCTGGCCCAACATTAACAACCGCCATTTACTTTGCTCGATACCTATTTTTATTAGTGATCAAGTCGGTCCATCCAACCGAATAGAATAGGAGATTGAACCAATCCGTGCGTGTGCGACTGACGACGGCCGCCGTATAAATATCAAACGGTGATTAGCCGCAATCGAATTGAGATGGTGCATGTCGTGACGCGCGCAGAATACTCGGTGTCGCGGGAAAGGAAAAATGTGGCGCGAACTTTTTTCCCAGCAAGCACGGCGGGAGCGAGGATAGGGACCCTGAAAGTTCTGGTTTCTACCGGGTTTTGGGAGAGTTTTGGGGAATAGAAATAGGGGTGTTTAGGGGAGTTGTTGGAGAAGACTTTTTACATAATTTCCTAATAATTTGATTTAGGGGGAGATTTAGGGAGATTGTTGGAGATGCTCTAAGTGACCTAAAGATCACTTCTTGCAAATGACCATAACCTCATTGCAAGACAGTGGCAAGCTCTTAGGTAAAAATCGTCTGCAATTTGGTCAGTGCCAATGGCGTAAACATCGTAAGTCTTAACCCATCCAAGTTTTCGACTCCTTGATATGGTAGTCAAATGCTCAAACCCATCAATGGGGAGGGGAGATCTTCAGGTCGATTCCTAAGCTCATGCCATTGCAAGCGATCGGTGCGTACATCCACAGCTCATCAGAACTCAGCATCCGATCGTGACATTGAGCTCACCCTTGCATAGAGGCTCTGGGGATCGATCGCCGACCCGCGGCCGGCCCGAGCCTTCGCATTGCCGCCGCCGGAGACATGGTCCTCCTCTCTGCGGTTCTCCTGAGAGCAATTGGACTCATTGTCCGAGCAGTAGTAGCTGCTGCTGCACTGCATATTCTCCTCGATACGCTTCTTCACCGTAATCACAGCCTTCTTTCCCTGCTCCTGCGTAATCACAGCCAAATTAACCTGACCACATTACAATTTACTACTAGTTTACGACGACAAAAACTTTGCAGCTAGCTACCAAGTACCAACGTTGCATTATTTCAAACCTTATCTGAAGCACGAGCCTTCTTCTTGTGCCGTCCAAGATCCCCTCCCTGATCTTGGCCAGCCTGAACCTTGCGCTTCGGTTGTGACGCCATGATACGCACTGCGGCTTCGTCATTGCCGTCGTTGAGGTAGCCGGTGCGAATGTGATCAGCGGACGAAGGGTCGGGGGCCAGATTGACGCACTTGCTCCTCTCCTTGCCGACGAGGTTGAGGTCAATGGGCGTGCATGACAGCGTGTTGATCCCTGAAAGCGTGTGGTGTTTTAGACAAATCACGCAATGAATTGATTAATAAATCAAAGGTTACATGTATATAGGCATCTTACTTCTATGTCTAAACAATCGGTTTATAGAAACAATACTTAGGAGATAAGGAAGGAAGAGAGATGAAAGGATACGCGTGATCCGTGGTATGTACTGACCACGGCAGGTCGATCACAGCTGAACAACCGTGACATAACGACCACGGATGGTCATGGCTACAGTATCTGATCTATAGTCGTGGCTACAATACTTGTTCATTGGTCGTAACTACAGTACTTAGTCGATGGTCGTAGCTACAGTACATGATCGACGGTTGTACGCAGATATTTAACACTCCCCCGTAGTCGGAACGATAGAAGAATGAATGTTCAAATTAGATCGAAACTCGGTGAAGATGGATGTGGGCAGACCTTTGGTGAAGATATCCGGGTACTGCGATGAAGTTGGGACATGAAGAACACGCATGTCATCGAGAGCAACATGCTCCCTAATGAAATGCAGGTCAATATCTACATATTTGGTACGTTGATGCTGAACTAGGTTGGTGGAGAGGTAGACCATGCTAACATTGTTGCAATAGACTATAGTGGCATGGCGAAGTGGACTGTGTAGCTCCACAAGCAATTGTCATAACCAGCAGGCTTCAGCGATGCCGTTTGCCATAGTGCGATACTCGACCTTCTCACTTGACCGGGAGACAATGTGGTAGTGCTTTGACGACCAAGAGATGAGATTGTCATCGAGGAAGACGTTGTAGCCCGAGGTGGACTTGCGTGTGTCAGAACAGCCCGCCCAATCATCATTGGAGTATACAACTAGTTCGGTAGGTGAAGTGTAGTGAATGAATAGACCATACTCAAGAGTCCCCCGAAGGTACCGCAGATGCGCTTCACCAAAGTAAGATGTGGCTCGTGTGGATCATGCATGTAAAGGCATACCTGCTGCACATCATAGGCAATATCAGGGCAAGTGAAGGTCAAGTATTGCAAAGCACTGGTAAGACGGTGGTAGAGTGTCAGATCATCAACTGGAGCGTCTTCGCCAGAGAGCTTGGAGTGTGTGTCAATAGGCGTGTTGCAAGGCTTGTAGGTGGACATCTCGGTGTGCTCTAGGATGTCTAAAATATACTGGCGCTGGGAAAGAAAGAGAGCACCTTTCTGATGGTGGACTGACATCCCAAAAAAATGGTGAAGTTAACTGAGATCCTTCATAGGAAATTCTTGCTGGAGAGTGGAGATCGTCTAGCGAAGAAGACAATCAGAGGAGGCAATCAAGACTATGTCATCCACATAGAGCAATAAGTACACTGTGTTGGCACCCCAGTGGAACACAAAGACTGACGTGTCTGACTTGGCCTCCACAAAACTAGCATATCGTTCTCTCCTTCAACGATGTTATAACTACCTTCCTATATAATCTTTTCTTCATCGTGACTGGTTCAACATGTATACCCCTTTTTGAAATCCCTTCAAATCAAGTGAGTTTCGATCTGCGCTGAATTGGTAAACATTTTCAGATTATCGCAATCAATGCATGGACAATACATAGATTCTACCCCATTCTTCAATGTATCCTACTCGGCCACTCTTCTAAAAGTAGATACACCATTAATGTACTCTTCACTCACATGGTTCTTAATGTACATCCAGTTTCACTCAATCTACGCTAATATGTAACAAATTAGTGTCAAATTGGAGCTATATATATATAATAAGAATATGATAAAGTAAACTAGAAGTAGTAACTCATTCTTAAATTGGACTAAACTACCAAAAAAGCTAGTTAGATCTAAATCTAGCTATCATCTCTCTCTATTACGAGGCATATAATTAGAAGCAAATACTAACATCTAATTTCTAAGAACAAATTGATCTATAAGCTAGATCTACAAGCGGTATACTTTCACCAAACTCCCTAAAGTCGGCCATCTCCTTCAATGTAGCGCAATGAAAATAGATTTGTCTGGACCCCGCTGGCTACGCATTTAATAACGCGGCATATACCACACATGTTGAACCGCAAACTGTCTGTGATGGATAATTATCGCAGATGGTTCTCATTAATAACCACAAGTTGTCTGTGATACGTAACTATCACAGACGGTTTGTATTAATAACCATATGTGAACTATCATAGACAGTTATTCGTAAGAACAGTCTGTAATGACTGCCATTATCACAGATGGTTTGTATGAATAACCGTCTGTGAACTATTACAGACGGTTATTCATAAGAAACGTTTGTGATAGTTGCGTATTACAAACGGTATATGGTCAAGCTTGTAAAACTGTCTGTGATAATTACAGTACAGATAGTTTCCTATGAACCATCTATGATGGGGTTTCTAGTATAGCTTATTTTATAGTAGTGATGATGCAGCTCGGCATGCGACATTGAGCAAGGATAGTGAGCGTGCAAGCCCGGAGAGAAGGAAGCTGTGATCTTGGTAGTATGCAGACAGGTGGGAGCCAAGGAATCAAGGAGTACGTATTCGTAAGGCCGTTGAGGTAAACTTAAACAGTTTCTGATACAGCTCAGGTTGCTAGGTGCAACCTGGGGAGTGGCTGCAAGGTTAGAAAAAAAAATCTCAAGTGTAAGAAAAATCCGGCACATAATATACAACATCTGAAAGAGGAAAATGGGACATGATGGGAAAGATAACGGGAATGGCTTTGATTGAGGTATGATTCGGGAAGCAGTGGCGGACCCAGGAAAAAATAGGAAGTAGGGCGAAGTCTAATGACGGATCTAGAAAAAAAACTAGGTAGGCTGAAGTCGGAAACATGAAATAAATAGTAGTACCTAAAAGCAAAACAATCCATGATCAAACTATGTTGCAATCACACTAATAAAAGTATGTGATACGAAATAGAAATAACAACTACAATTCGCATGTTAACATATGTAGATAACAGAAGGACAATGAAAAATATCTCACTAATGAAGCTTAATCCACAATTGTAGATGAGCAGTAAAAGAAACAACCTGTCAATTGTGAAAGATAGATAAATCAGTAGTGTCATAATTCGATAATATAATATAAAAGATGCAATAAAAAGAAGACAAAAAATATACCAGTAAATAACTAAGTACGTCTAGGAGAACGAGACATTTTCATTCTTTGAGTTTTCTTGTCTTGAAATCGTTTCTTGATTTTTTTCACGATCAAGTCCTTTGAATATCTCTCGCTCGATATAGCACACCATCAAGTCATTAAGCCAATCATCGAACATCTTATTACGCAAATCGGGGTTGAATTTCTTAATACCTTCATCCATTTGTTGCAATTGTTCAGCTGCAGTCTCTTGTTCTTGTGGTCGTTGTTGTGCTTGGACTTGGTTCGATTGGACTTCAAGTTGAGATTGTACATGTGCGGCCACCATTCCGCTTTCCTTGATATTTCTGCTTGACAATTTGCTAAAATAGCTATTCAAATCCTTTTTATTCATTTTGAATTTGAACAAGCCTCGGATCACTGTTTCTGGAGAGGTAAAAATATAAGTACCCTCATTTTAACAAGCTAGTTTACATATTCTACAATCTACATAAAATTTTTACAAGCTATCAAAACTAATACTTAAATACACAAATATGAAATCTAGAATAAATAGAATTTATTATACCTTTATAAAATGGAACTATAAAAGTGCAATACATAAAATTATAAAAGACTAAAAGTCTAAAAGTAATTACCAATCCAGCAATCCTCAAAGGCTCAAACCACTTCTTGGCTTCTAGATTTCAGATTTGTCCCTTGCACTCTTGCAGCTTCTGCTCCTACCAAGAAATACCTATGCTAGTATTTAGTCCCCTCCTCAGCTTCTGTCTCTAGTCTCTACGCCTGGCCCGACCGCTCTCATTACTCAAACAAATCTGCCGACGCCCACGCCCCAGTACCCGGCCACTGCTCCTCGCCTCCGACGCCTCGCCTAGTCTCCCTCTGGCGCTCGGCGCTCCGCTCTCCCTCTCCAGTCTCCTCAAATCCGCTGGGCGCTGGCCGCTCCCGACCGCTCTCCTCGCCTCCTCAAACTCCGGCGCAGGCGGCGCTCCGCTCTCAGCCTCTCCCTCTCCTCAAATCCGCCGGGCGCCGGCCGCTCCCGACCGCCGACCGCTCTCGCCGCTCCCGACCTCCCTAGCCGCTGGCGCCGCGCGCGCCTCCGCCATCCGACTCCTCCGCTGGCGCGCGCCGCTGCGCCCTGCCGCCGCCTTGGGGTGTGCTCGGTTCCACCGGGTCCGGTGCGGGCGGCGCCGGGGTGGAGGGGAGGGTCGCTGGCGAGTGGAGCTCGAGCAGCCGCGCGGGCTCGCCCGAAGGGCAGGTCCACCCCTGTTGGGAAGTGTGTGCGTGTGAAGATCATTTTGTGCATGATCTGGCAACCCGAAGAAGTGTACCCTAGCTTGTTGATTACCATTAGAAAAAGGATGGAGAAACAGAAGAGTACAAGCTGTGCATATAAAAATTTGGTCGGAATAATTATGAACAAGGGGAGATCGTGGAGGTAAGTAATCTCCTTCTAAAGTACACTAAGAAGGAAATGAAACCGGTGACACTGTCCTCCGGTCACAATTTCAGAGTTAACACCATGGACAGAGAGGAGCGTCTGATCTGAAACAGCACCTACCCAAAAGCTGTAAGATTGCGTTGAATTGGCCAAAGACTCTGGTTATGCTCGTCATGATCTCGAGCTGGCTCCATTTGTTTTTGGAATTTCTAGGATGGGTAAGTACTAATTACTAAAGTACCACATGCATGCAGAATTAGAGAAACCCTGGATTGGCCGGAGACGTCCAACCCTATGATAGTTAGGCCCTTCAAACTTCAGAGTTCGGACCGAGTTTATCTTACAATTGTCAGCTAGCCGGCCGCCCATCGGGAATCACCCCTAGAGTCTCTCTAAAGTGTTAGTATAAACAATGCGTCATCGGAGGGCAATTATTTGAAGAGATCTACCAATTCTGTGATCAAGTGGCCCTACTGTCCAGGGTCTAACCCATAGAAATAGATCACGATGCGTAATGGTGTTAGATCATTGCTACGAATTAAACTAAATATGTGCAAGAATGAATGTCCTTAAATCACCTTTAAGTTGCTAGTGTTTTCTAGACATTATGTTGCCTAAATTCATTTGACTTGCTGTAAGGACAAATTATAGTATAGCTGTGGACGTTGGAAGCACGTCCACATGTTGACAGTCTTGCAAGTTGCAACCTACGCTGGACATTGTGTAGTTGTCACAACTCACAATAATATATTTTTTTCTTCTCAATTTTTCATTGGCAGCAGCAACCGGCATTACTGCAATATACCCAGAAATGTTACGCCGAACAAACAACTGAATAAAAAAAGGGAGTATCTATACAACATTCAACTGTTTTTGAAGATAAAAATAGTCAGATTTTAGGACGTTGGATGGTGATCCAACGCTCCAGATCTTTTTTTTTGGAGGGGGTGCTTATATGAGATTTTTTTTAGAGGGGGATAGGAATCCAACGCCTCCAGATCATCTGATTATTTTTGCCTTAAAAAACAGTCGAATGTTCTATAGCACTTCTCATTAAAAAAACCAGCTAGTGACACTTGTACGCTTCCAGGCTCCGCCATTGAACGAAAGAGGGTTGCTGTAAACAAACATCTCTCTACAGAATGGTAATGAAAAATATGGATCGGTAATCAGTTCATGAAAGCTGTTTTTTAATGGGCATAAAGTTAAGCGGTATTAGAGCAACCAGTTTGCACCATGAACAAGATAAGATGTTTAGCTCACAAAATGGCACCTCTAAATGCTTAGCTTGCCATGCCCATCAAAGCCCTACCTTGCCGGTCGGGCCATGCCTGTTGAATGCTTTCCAGCTCTTCCAGAACAGAGAGCGCTATATAGATTCTGCTTGAAGATAGTAGTAGCTTCAAAAGAAGGTGAAGACGGAAAAGTTTTAGCAACTCGGCAGTCTGGAACCAACCAAACTTCCTAATTCAGTTATATAGGTAGTTAGGTTGGTGCTTTATCAAATATCATCAATTACTAGATCACCAGCCACGGGCCAGCCGGGCAACCACCACGAGATCCCCGATTCAGATTCGCGGTGTCGTGGTCGCTCGTGGGGCACCCAGCACGTCCGTGCGAGGCGACGCAAAGCTACGTCGCTACGCGCGCGCGCGCACTACGCAACCACCGCGCGCAAGGCGCAACCGGCATGGCAGCCACTAGCCAGCGCCCAACAATAAACTGTTGATAAATCACGCTAACGAGTTTAGTCCAACCAATTTCTTCTAAACAAAAAATATGGATCAAACATAGAATATTACAAATGATAGATTAAACATAGAGATAAGAGGAAACTTATTGAGAGACCATGTGGAGGTAATCCCATGTGTATGATGAGTAATTGACATCGGTTTAGGATAGTCGAGTTTGGTTTGGGTTGTTTGGACCTTGACGTTGCATGGTGCAATGGGCTCGGTCGGATTTTGGTCAAACTTGGTCGTATAGGATTAGAATGCATATTCCGATGACTCGACAGGTTTGGATTTCACTGTGTGGTATGTTTATGCCATTTACGCGTTCATGTATCGAGTGGTGCTATTTGACGAGTTTCTTGTCTGTGTGGCTGCAGGACATCGAGTGGAGTCGTGGCGAGACACGGAGGATCAGACTAGGCGCAGGTGGCGCTGAGGTCAGAACGGTCGGGATGTGTCGAAGACGACGTGGACTCGAGGTGGAGTCGTGGCGAAGGCACGATGGCGGACTAGGCGCGTGGCTTGCGAGGTCGAGGGATGAGGAAGCTTCGTGGCTTGCGAGGCAGGGATGGAAGGTCGCGAAGGGCGTTTTGCAAAACGCAAAGCGGCACAAAAGGAAGCGGGTTTGGATAAAGCGCCGAGTTGTTGAAGGCCTAATGGGTAAAGCATGGTGCAAACCCATTAGTGAAGGCTATAGATAGAGAGGGAGATGTGTGCTGAAATTGAGAGAGAGTGGGTGTGAAAGTTAGGGTTCCATTTGGGTCTCTTCATGTGTGTATGTGTGTTCCTCCCAAGAAGCATGTGTAGCTCTTGGTGTTCTTGAGGATTGAGAGGGAGAGGATGGATTGAGATTTCTTGTAATCATTCCTCCTAATGTCCATGCGTATGAGGACGTAGCTCTTTGTATCTCGTGTTTCTTGGAATAGAGATCTGAAGTTTATTTTCTCTCGGTTTGGTTTTGTTTCAGCTCTCTGCAATACTTCTTCGTGATCTTTGTTTTTGTGTTTTTCTCGGCCAAGCAAAATCTGCATGCAAATGGTTGCATGGTCTCCAGCCGAATGAAGCATTCCAGTATTTCTTTGGTTCTAGTTCTTGGTTTTGGCAGGAGAAATACTTCTTAGCTTTTGGTGTCTATTCGGCAGCTCAGCAAGCAGTCAATAGTACTCCATTCCTGTTGCTTTCAGGTGTAGTTGGCAGCTCACTAGTTCGCAAGTACTAATAGCGTTTCGGCCAGTATGCATGGTTTGAATGGTTGCTGTACTTTCGGGAGAGGTTGTGATTCCTTTTCAGCTTTTCTTTGGTAGTAGTTTTATTACTTTGAGTCTTTGGCTGTGAGCAACCACTTTGGCTTTCGGTTGGCAATGAGAAGTATCTTTATTTTATTTATTTGGCCAACATTCATCCGAATGGTTGTTCCAGCGTGAGCTTCTCCATGTTAGTGCATGTCTCTTTTTTTTTCTTGTGCTGTTTTTCTCCAATTTTGTATGTAGTTCAAACGACGTTATTTTCAGCTGAAATTTTTACTGGTTAATCTCTGATTTATGCTGAATTTTTCAATGTCGCATGCGTTCAAGATTTCAGAATAATTATTTTTCTATGAGTTGCTCTGTTTCTGCAATATCTGTGTACGAATTCTCGGGGGCGTTTTTTTAAGCGAACGACATTCACCCCCCTCTGTCGCCATTTCGGTTCTACACTTATTTATTTCTTTATTACTTTCTCTTCTCAAGTACAAGTGATAACCATTGGGACCCTCTATTTATAGACCAATCGGAGAGATGTCCATTAATAGGCCAAGACCTCAGTCCTAGGCCTAGGTTTCCTAACACTCCCACTTGAACACTCATCCAACACGTCATGTCTCATCAAAACTCCATAAAAACCTAATGGAAAAAATTTAGAGAAAGAGTACATGATATATGTTATATTGTGTTGCACGAAATGTCTCATTAGAAATTTTGGCCGAGAAACTTTAGGATAACTCGTCAAGGGAAAAAGAGTACAATCCACCCAATTTTATTTAATCTGCAGGATTTATTCTTTGAATACTCGATCTTTGCGATCAAACTTTAATAGTGAGCTCGAGAAAAATCTCCCCCTGAGTTCTACACTTCTCTAAGTCTCATCATTCTAATTCTACGTATATACCTTCAAAATTAGATGCTGGAAGTGACTTAGTGAACAAATCTGCAAGATTTTTATATGACTTAGTATGCAGTATCTTAATTTCGTTGGTTGATATGCTTTGTGAGATGACTCTTCACGTAACTCATCTGGACTTGTGCAACACAAGCTGTATTATCTTTATAGATAACTGTGGGAGCTTGCACAATGTTCAATCCACATGACTACTGGATGTGGTGAACTATTCGTCGAAGCCAAGCACATTCTCGTGCGGTTTCGTATAGTACTATGATTTTTGAGTGGTTTATTGAAGTCGATACAAGATTTTGCTTAGGCGATTTCCATGAAATTGCAATTCCACCACACAGGAATACATAGCCTGTTTGTGACCTAACTGTATGTAGATATGACAGGTACTTGGTATTTGCATAGCCAGTCATATTTAAATCTTGGTTCTTTCTGTAGAACAGTCCAAGGTCTTTGCTTCCTTAAATGTATCAGAAGATGTCCTTTATTCCCTGCCAATGTCTTTTAGTAGGTTCTGCACTATACTTTATTAATAGGTTTACGACAAATGCGATATCCGGTTTAGTGCAATTTTCTAAATATATAAGTGCTCCTATTGCACTTAAGTATGAGAATTCTGGTCCCAAGACTTTCTCCCCCTTTTCTCTAGGTTTGTATGAATCCTTATCTTACTGCAAAGATCTTCCAACCTTTGACACTTTTGATGGGTATGCCTTTTCAAAATAAAACCTTTCTAACACTTTTTGGGTGTAGGCTGACTGATGCATTAATATTCCTTCTAAGACATGCTCGAACTGTCGTGGGAGGAGGCGGCGGTGGTGACCTTGCGGGCTGGGCAGCCGACGCAGCGATGAAGCCCGCATGGGGACATGTGTAGTGCGCGATGGCGGCATGGCCACATGCGAGAGGCCGACAACCGGGGCGGTGGCCCGTGCTATGCCGCGTGCAAGCTACGCGAGGCGGCTCAGCCATGTGCAGGCGACGTGAGGCACAACAACGTGACCGCATGTAGGCAGTATGGCCTCGACATGCATGGTGGCACGACTACATGCGGGAAGCCGAACGGGTGGTCAACGGTTCAGGTAGGCGGCCATGCAGGGTCGGAGGCGGCGCCTAGCGAGACACAGTAGCAGCCACGCGGGGCGACCGTGCATGCGAGCGGTGCAGACCGAACATCGTTTTTCCTTTTTTAGTATACAGTGCAATCAACATCTACTCTTTCTGGAAATCTACTGATCGGTTTGGCTAGCGACTTTGAGTCTACTCGTTGTAGATTAGAGCGGATTTGCACTGTACAAAATAACCTCGAAAGCGAAATTTATAGAAATTAAAGAGATCTAGATAGAAAATTCAATCTATGAATGTTGTGCTTTCGACGATTACCTTTCGATTCACTGGAGCGACTCGTGTTGATAACATGTTGAGAAACCATTGCTAGCGAGTCAAGTCCGATCGATTCCTCCTAGGCAAAAGAGATGGATTAAATACAGAATAATGTAAATGATAGATTGAACACAGAGATAGGGGAAGAACTCCTTTCTTTCTTTATTACTTTCTCTTCTCAAGTACAAGTCATAGACATTGGGACCCCCTATTTATAGACTAAGAGCATCTCCAACAACCCCTAAAACCCACCCCAAAAGACACTTTTTAGGGGCAGCCCAAAAAATTTGTTAACCTATTTTAGCCTCCTCCTCCAACAACTCCCCTAAATATATCCTAATAGGAAAGGGGACCCCTGAAAGTTCCCTGTTTCTACCTAAGTTTTGGGAGAGTTTTGGGGGGGAATAGAAATAGGGGGGTGTTTAGGGGAGTTGTTGGAGAAGACTTTTTACACAATTTCCCAATAATTTGATTTAGGGGGAGATTTAGGGGGATTGTTGGAGATGCTCTAAGTGGAGAGGTGCCCACTAATGGGCCAAGGCCTTAGACCAAGGCTCAGGTTTCCCAACATAAACAGCCGAGGCACGACACAGCATGACAGGCACGTGGTTAGGTTGGCCAATCCCGATCCAATCACTGCACATAATTAGGCCAACCTACGTCCGTATGTGCGAGGTGAGGGGCGTGTGATGACCCGTCGAATTTCCTATAGCTATTCAGGAAGATTAGTTATGGAGTGAAAAATATACATAAGTCTGCTCAAACTTTAAACATAAAAGACAAACTTTGATTACAAAAGAGTACGACTTAGAAGTCGAGTTTTACATTGCAAAGGGCATCTAATCCCAAAGTATATGATACAATACAAAATATCTTTCAAAAACCATAGACACGCTTGAGCATAGTCGAGACATAGAACCAGTAGTCGTCATCTTCTAAGATATATCAGAGTCTCCCTCAAAAGTCTCATCGATTTCCTCCCAAGCTCCTTTTGATGATGATTAAGCAAGTATGAATACAACCGTATTTAGCAAGTCACATAAAAACCTACTTAACTACTTGGCAAGATTTCAATAGAACGGTGTATAGAGGTTTCATTATTATGGGTATAGATGCATGTTTGTTTGCAAAAGCTCTTTAGACTTGAAATATAAAATATTATTTTATTAAGAGAAAAGAAGATTTAACAACCTTACTTATCACATTAAAATCATTCAAATCTTACTTATGGCTTGTTGCTGGAACCATCCATTAAACACAATTCTATTGACTGGAAACACGATGCATCCGAATACTATATATTATACTGTGCAGAGTTGCCTAGCTTTACCTACAAGATACCGCAAACTCACAAATCAAGCAATAGATATGCAACATGATAGCGCGTGACTGAGCTGAAATAACAAGACTGTTTTATTGTTCTTTCCTTTCTAGTGCCATTCAATAACTCTCTACCCGATAGGTCTCGACCATTCAAGAATGACCGTGTATCCATTGGACAGTGCAGAAATTGTGGTCTGACATTGAATGGGTCTACTGATGTGAAGCATGGTAAGCGGCGTAAAAATCCCAACTTTTATCTCTCCTCTGTTGCATGGGCTACCCTAAAACCTTGGGATAGCGATTCTCATTGTAGATACTTGATCGAATCGAGTAGTGTCTTAAGCTAGGTTGACAAGTCAAGCTTGCAGTTGAGCAAGATCTGTGTTTTTTACTTGGCATAAGAGTCTAATTCTTACTTGCCACAGATGAGGCTATCATTCGCATACAATGTGCATCACGATACAATACCACCAAAATCATACCAAAGCCTCAATCCTCAGGTGAGGCCATAGGCTTCAACCATCTAATGGCTACCCACCAAGTAGCCTCAATCCTTAGCCTTTTATTTTAAAGTCTTCTAGGGCGGAGCCGAATAATCCTAATTTTTTATATGGAGAATAATCCTTATTATTATAAGTAAATCATTTTAGTTGTCCAACCTAATTGCTAGCTATCTATATGGTAATTAAATACTATTATATGTTATACCAAGGTTGTTAAGGTAAATATGACCTTCAAGAATATGAGTGGGCTTTTTGGTGGTGGGATTTAACTATCCATCATATCATTCCAAACTATTACTTTATGTAAATAAAAGTGCATAATTAATATGAATAGAAATAAATATAATTAAGTAATATATGATCAACATGATAAAAAAAACATGTGACTTGCCTTCCTATTCGAAGTCTTTGACCGAGCCTACTTATTTTGCATCTTGATTGTCTCCTTTGGCGGTCTGCTCAATGAATCTGAGTGCTATCATAAAGAAAAAGGAATCAAATAAGTCTAGGCTCGAAAGAAAGAAAGATGAGAATAAAATAAAATATAAAATTAAAAAAGGTTAAATATAGGAGGGTTTGGGTGATTAGTGTCTAAGAGGTGCTTGGTTGGGTCAAACAGAATTGAAAGTAGGCTAGACAGACTCAAGACGGTCGAAACGAGTATAAACTAGCTTAACAGATTTTGGTTGAATAGTATCTGGTTGGTACTATTTCTTATGAGTCGGATTTGATTTGATGAATAGTATGGTTTTGGCCTGATATTATTGGGCTACATAGTGTTGGGCTATCTGTGAATTGCATTGGGCTGCATAATATTGGGCTAGGCCAAGAGTCAACTCGGACTAACTTTGCCAGCCCACCTTAACAACCATGGAGTACGCGGCTCAGCTCTCTCCAGAGCGAGCTAGAGCTAACTCTCATAGTGGCCAAGACAGGAGAGGTGATGGTGGCGCCAAATTCGGCTATGGCAGCAAGCGGTAGTGTTGCGAGCAACAACTAAATGCGAGCAATCCATTTTGGACACACGCGAGGGCAGTGGCGACTTAGAGCAGGCTAACGACAACAGAGCTTGGCCAGAATAGGGGAATGGTGTGGTCATGCTACATCAGCGATGCGGCCAAATTGCTGATGGTTTGCGCATTACTGGAACTATAGAAGTACGATGGTGGTGTCGGCTTGGCTTGGGATGGCCTAGCAACGGAGGCCGCGGATGGCAAAGTGATGGTTCACAATGGAGGTGAGTTAAAGATAATGAAGCTAAGCAAGAAGCTAGGGTTAGTTTCGTGGTAGTGGGACAAAGTCATGGATATGAACAATTGGACTAGATTAGAGGCGGGGGCGAGAAATCGAAGTTAGGCTCATCGGTGACGATTTGGGTGTCGGCTATGGAGCACGGCATGGCCGGAGTTGGGGAAGAAGGGGTGGTAGGAGTAGGGTCGTGTGGAAAGAGAGTGAGGGAATTCGGAGCTTAGCTAAGTAGGTGGCAAAGGTGATGGCATCAGTAGCGACGCGGGAACACGTTTGGTGCGTGGATGGTAGCTTGGACGGGCTCGCGGTTTTCACACTATAGCGACAAAGCTGACGAGCGCGTTAGCAAAGGGAGAGGCGTTGCGTTTCACTGGCGTGAGCACGTGAGGTGGGACGATGTTAAGGCTTGGTACAGATGGTAGGCGAGGTGGCGTGGGCAATGTGTGGCTTTTGGCAAGGACGCTGGCAACGGGCGAGCGAGGCGGTGTGTGTGTGAATGATATCGCGTCTTGTAACAACAGGAGCAAGGTGCTGGCGAGAGGATTTGAGTGCACTTCCATGCTCGGAAAAGTGTTTTTTCAGATAGGGAAAGCTAGAAAGCCTTTGGGATTTGACGAAAAACTCTAAATTCAAATAAATTAAAAAAGTTTAATTTTTTTCGGTTGTTTAAGGGCGCAACTGCACCAGGAACACGTGGGGGATAAGGAACAGGCACACAGATGCTCGGGCGGGGCGCGGACGGGGACGTGTCGCTTGTATTGAGGAACCGACGCTGGAGACCACCCGAGCGATTCCTCCGCTTAGAACAAGAACGAATCAATCACGTAATCACGAATAATAGATTGAACACGAGAGGTAGAGAGAACTCGATCTTTCTTTATTGCTTTAGATTGCATCGGGTACATAAAGAGGGGGTCTAGGTCCTATTTATAGTCTACGGTGGGGTGCCCAATTAGATCGGGACTCTTGGATAGAGTCCTGGTTTCCTAACACTCCCCTTGGGCACTCACCCAACATGCTCATGCCTCGTTAAAACTCCATAAAAACCCAAGTGGGAAAAATTTGGAGAAAGAGTACATGATACATGTGATGTCGCGATGCACGAATTGCCTCATTAAAACCTTGGTCGAGAAACTTCATGGAAAACTCGTCAAGGAAAAAGAGTACAATTCACCCAAATTCATTTGGTCTACAGGACTTTATTTTGGGTACTTAATCTTCATGATCAAGATTTATTAGCGGGCTTGTGAGAATTCTCCCCCTGAATTCTGCACTTCTCTAAGTCTCATCATTCCAATTCCACGCACGCACCTTTCAAAGCTAGATGCGGGGAGTGACTTAGTGAATAAATCTGCAGATTTTCACATGACTTAGTATGCAGGTACTTTAATCTCGTCCATCGTTTGCAATTCATGTGCATAGAAGAACTTGGGGTTGATATGCTTTGTGAGATGACTCTTCACATAGCCCGCTTGCACTTGTGCAACGCAAGCGGCATTATCTTCATAGATAATTGTGGGGTTTGCACAATGTTCATCCCACATGATCGCTGGATGTGGTGAACCATTCGGCGGAGCCAAACGCACTCGTGCGGCTTCATGCGATGCTATAATTTCGAGTGGTTCGTCGAAGTAGCTACGGGCTTTGCTTAGACGATTTCCATGAAATTGCGGTTCCACCACACAGAATACATAGCCTGTTTGTGACTTAGCGGTATGCGGTCCGACAGTACCAAAGATCTGCATAGCCAATCAAGTTCAGATCTTGATTCTTTTCAGAAACGATCCGAGGTCTTTGCTACCTTGGAGGTATCGGAAAATGTCCTTTATGCCCCGCCAATGCCTTTTGGTGGGCTCGCACTATACCTTGCTAAGAGGTTCACGGCAAATGCAATGTCCGGTCTAGTGCAGTTTGCTAAATACATGAGTGCTCCCACTGCACTCAAGTATGGGAATTCCGGTCCCAGACTTCTCCCCTCTTCCCTTGGTCGGAAAGGATCTTTTCTGCTGTAAAGACCTACCGATCATCGGTACTTTCGAGGAAATGCCTTCTCAAAGCCAAACCTTTCGAGCACCTTACGGGTGTAGGTCGACCGATGTACCAAGACTCCTTCAGTGGACATGCTCAAGCTGCAAGCCTAAGCAAAACTTGGTCTTGCCCAAATCTTTCATTTCAAATTCGACTCCAAGTAGGAGCTTGCTTCTTTTATATCTTTGGTGTCCCGATGATATTCAGATCATCTACATACAGAGATTATACAGAATCCATTCAGGATCGCCGTATAAATACACAAGGACAGTCTTCATTGTTCGTGTAGCCTTTCTTGCAGAAAGTCGCTCAAGCGATTATACCACATTCTTCCAGATTGTTTCATCCATACGGTGACTTTACGAGTTTCACACTGTCTGATTTCTATTTGCTCTGTCTTGGTTCGGGAGAGGAATTCCTTGAGGACTTTCATGTAAATCTCCGAATCCAAGTTATCAGTAAAGGTATGCAATACAACATCCATCAATTTCATTTCCAAATTCAAGTTCACCGCCATTGAGATCAAGTATCTAAAGGTAATTCCACTCATTCTGGGAGTAGGTTTCTTCATAATCAACTCCGGGACGTTGAGTGAAACCTTGGGCTACCAAACCTTGCTTTGTATCTCACTACTTCATTTCTTTCATTTCTCTTTCGAACAAATACCCACTTGTGCCCAACGGGTGTATGTGGGGAGGTGTGCGACACTGAGCCCAAACACCTCTCTTTTGTTCAGAGATAGCAATTCGATTGCTATTGCCTTCTTCCAATCTTCCCAATCTGATCTTTTCTTACATTCAATGAGCGATGCGGGCTCGGGATCAAGATCGATGGTGGTGGCAATTTTCTTTGCGAAGTAGATATCGATATTAGCCGTTGTCCTATTCAGGGACTCTCCGTGTGCACATAATTTATAGCTATTTCTTCATGAGTTGCTTTTCGAGCTTCACCTTGCACATCGCTTCTTTCAATTGCGGTGGCAAGTCCCTTTAGTTTTTCGGCTCCGATGTGTGCGCACACATCCATACCGATGGGGATATTCAGATCCGGTATGTCCTTTCGGAAGGTGTCATACTTGTGCAGTCTCAACCGGCTCCCTTCTCATTCGGGGACTTCAATGATGGTGTGATAAATCCTTTTATCCTTTTTCACGGGCGCCCCGGTTACTTTGGACTCGAGGAACCGGAGTTCTCGTCCTTTATTACGAGGCCTCGGACGGGATTAGGGATACCTTCAATTTTCTTTGGTATTTCAACCTCTCCGGTGCATTGCGTGCAGCACATGCGACTTAATCACGCTCTTCAAATCACTAAAGTGATCGGGCGGTTGATTTGCTAATGTTTGCAAGTCGATGATCTTCGGACCTCTTTTCAGTTTCACTAGTGCGGGTCATGTGCATGAATTCCGTGGCTTCCACGTAATTTCGATATTTTTCATCAACGGGTTGATTTCCTCCCCTAATGATGGGAAATTATCTTCATCAAAATGCAATCAAGCGGGCAAGATGCAAATCTCCGACATGGGTTCCAAATACCGATTATGGATGCGATCTCATAACCAACGATATCCCGTCTTATGGAGTGGGCCCATTGCGATTCATTGCGGAGGTGGTATCGGTACATAAACCTTACATCCAAACCTCCTAAGATGGGAAACTTTCGGTGGTGACCCTTGCGCTAGTTGCATAGGTGAATGGATGTTGTAGGCCGAAGGTCTAAGGTTGATGAGATTCGCTGCATGAAGAACTGCGTGTCCCCAACATGTAGCCGGCAAATTACTTTTATGCAAGAGGGTCGGGCAATAAATTTAATTCTTTTAATTAAAGCCTCGCCAATCCATTCTCGGTATGGACATGCGATGCATCGAATGCTCAACCGCAATTCCCATCGCCATGCAATAATCATCAAATGCCTTTGAAGTAAATTCTCCGGCGTTGTCCATTCGAATGGACTTGATATGATGATCTGGAAACACATTTCTGATGCGAATGATCTGCGAGATCAATTTTGCAAATGCGTGGTTTCTTGTGGATAACAAACCCACATATGACCACTTCGAAGAAGCGTCAATGAGCACCATGAAATACTTAAACGGCCCTGAGACGGGCTGAATGGGACCGCAAATGTCTCCCTGGATGCGTTCCAGGAATGCAGGGACTTCATCCTTCACTTTCGAGTGGAGGGTCTAGTAATTAGTTTCCGTGGCACATGCAGGCACACGAAATCTTCATGATTCGGAAATTCTTCACATTAATATTATGCCCATGCGAGTTATTTATTATGTTTCTCATCATCCTAAGACTTGGGTGGCCTAATCTGTCATGTCGAAGACAGAAGAGTTCAGAGCTTCTAAACACCGCTGAGCGATTATACTGCAGCGCTTTAATTGTGGTATAATATAGCCCTGTTTCAAGTGAAGGAAGTTTTCTAATATTCTTTTGCCATTCTCTTCGCGCTTTGTGATGAGCAGTATTCCTCACCGCACTCTTCGTCGCCTCAACGTGGAAACCATTGGCGCGAATATCCTTAAAACTTAGGAGAGTTCTAGTCGATTCGGTACAATAAGGCTTCTTCAATGACCAAAGTTGTGCCCATGGGAAGTATAATTGTGGCTCTTCCGAACCGATTATACATGCATCGCCCGCGATTGTCGTAAGGTCGCCGGTGCTCTTACGGATCATTTCGAAATACTTAGTCTCTCTTAAGATGGTATTCGTTGTGCCGCTGTCGGCAAGGCATACTTCCTCCATAGGGCGCCACACGTGTTCTAATATAACGTATTTAATTAACATGTATTAGAAGGCATTCAACACATAAATAAAATACGCTAATACCAGAACATAACATGCCATCATAAACTGAATAAATGAATGCTTTGTTCCAAAATCATCCAACCATTTCGAGAAAGCAAAATCCTAAAGCACCAACCATGCAAGTTCTAAACTTGTCCATTTAACACGAAATAAATGACATTTAACGTCTCATGCATTCTGTGCATCAGACGGAATCAACTAGAAAATCATCGACTTCTTCGGCTATTTTCTCAGCAGTGACATTCTCTTCAAGAGAGATCATGGTCGTGGTGCGCTCTAAGTCGTAGGGTCTTTGCTGCGGATGGATTCAACCTCCATCATCTCCGTGTTCGCTCAGTCGCCCCTCAACGGCACGCAAAGTGGGCTTGGTTGCCCTTTGCCATTCTTCTTCTGAGCTTGGTGGGCATCAATGACATGTTGCGGTGCTTTGCATATCCGCGACCAATGTCCCCACTTGCCACATTTGTAACAACCCTGGTTCTGCTGGCCATAGGTCTTGTCACTCTTTTTAGCCTTTTTGTCGTTTGGAGCATCTGACTTGCCTTTCTGGGCAACGATCTTACCCTTCTTCCCCCTTTTCTTCATTAAGGGCTTTCGCACCTTGAGGCTGCTAGCGTTGGCTTCATGGCGGCCGAGTCGCTGTGTGGCGAGACGTAATTCTTGCGGAGAAGTTCGTCCTGAGCCTCGGCTACCTGCATCATATCGATCAATTCGGCATACTCCTTGTAGCCGTTTTGACGATAGTTGCGGGCAACCTGCATAAAGACCGGGTGGAAAGTGGACGTGGTCTTTCGATCTTCCGGTCCTCTCGTGATCTCCTTGCCACGAGTTTAAGGTTTGTACAAATCTGTGCAAGGCGCATTGTACTCTCCGACCGCTTTAAAGTCGGCAAACCTCGACCGATCCACTCGCTCGCTTGAGGAAGAATGGTGTACTTGAGCCTCTCAAACCGCTTCTTGAGTGCGGTCCAGAGTGCTAGCGCATTTTCTCCGCCATATACTCATTCTTGAGAGTTGAGCGAGAGATGGTGCCCGAGAAAATGAAGTGCCGATCATTCTCCTCGGTGTGGGTCTAGCGTCTTCTGTCCCCTTATCCCAATAGCTGCGCCGAGCCCGCCCCCAAGCACAATCTCGACATCGGATGCCCATGTTAGATAGTTTCGCCATGTGGGCGACTCCTCGAACTCCTGTTGAAATTCCATCATCTACATGTGTATGAACGGAATAAAATAAGTTTCTATGAGTAAACATGCATGGAAAATTTACTACTGTAAATAAAGTGGTACAATAGATTCCCATAATGTTTCATAATTTTCTGTGCATTTTCTATAATTTTATCTGCTAATTTCAGTGATTAAAAGCAATTAAAACAATTACAATTAACCAAAACAGTAAATAAATACAGAAAATACAGAGAATAATAATTGCATTAATAAATAAGCTTCAAATGCAAAAATTGATGCAAAATTCAGATTCAGAGGCCCTTTTATGCTAAAATATGAAATTTCAAAGACAAATTACGCAATTCAGAGGGTTTTTACGCAAAATTTCAGTTCGAGAGAAAAAATCGCGCAATTTTCTGATTTACCGAGGGTTTTTCGCACAGTGCTGACCGCTCAGAATTTGAGGGCTTATTCGCAATTTTCCGAATCACGAGGCCTATTTTGCAAAATTCGGGACTTAAATGTAAATTTCAGGGCCTTTAGGTAATACTCGGAAACCCGGGGGGCCTTTTCACAAAACGCCTGCGCCCCCCGCCAGCCACCCCCGTTTTTCCTTTTCAGGCCGAGCCTCCCGCCCCATCCCCTCCGCCCATCCTCGCGCCCATCCCCGCCGCCCATCCGACCGGATCAAGAAGAGCTGCAGGGGTAGGGTTTCCCTGGCCCTGTTTCATGCGGGTGGCGGCGGCATTGCTAGGCGCGCGCGCGCGCTGGCTGGGCGGGGGCGGGGCAGGCAGCGCAGCGAGGAGGCCCGGGCGGCGCGCGCGCTGACGCGCGGAAGCCGAGGCGTCGGCGGGCCGCCGCAGCGCGGCGCGGCGGAGAGCCGGCGGCGGGCGGCGCCATGCGGGCGCGGGAAGCCGAGGCGGCAGTGGCGCGCGCATCGTGGAGGAGCCAGTGGCGCGCGGCGACGGCTCGGGACACGGCGCCATGCGGCTTCTCGAGCCAAGGGTGAGTGGGGCGGAGGCCGCATGCGGCGGCGACGGATGCGGGAGAGGTCGGGCGGCGGCGGTGCCGCACATCTACCCCAAGCGGCGGCGGTGCCAAACGGGACAACCAACCATGCGAGGCCGGCGGCCGCGCGCCGGCCGGTGGTTCCCATGCGGCGGTCGGTGTGGTGCGCGCGTGCGGCGCAAGTGGGGCCACGCGGCCGCGGCGGAGGAGAGCGGCGCGAGCGCGCGCGCGCAAGCGGGCCACGGGCGGTGCATGCGGGCGCAAACCGCGACAAGATGGTGACGCCTCGTCGCGGAGGCGGCGCGCGCGGGGCGTGCTTCCGAGGGCGCGCGATACGGCGCACATCCAATCGGCAAATCGGCGGGACAATGGCGGCTTCGGGCGGCGATGCATGTCGGCTTCAGCAGTGGCGGCCTTTTTTTCTTATGCAATAGCCATGCAAGACCGAACCTGCGGGATAGAGTCCTGGCCCGCTTCGCTTCGCGCGGGGAACGCCGAGTCGCGAAGCCGAACCGGCTGCCGCCCTTGCATAATCCTGCCTGCCTTCGTGGAGAAGTCCATGGGCGGACGGAATCAACGGAGGGAAATACGCCTCCGCTCGCAGCCCAGTCAGGGGCGGCAATGCAAGCTGGACTGCCTGCGAGCCTGCCCAACTCCTGCTCCGTCATCGTACGTAGGCATTGCGTAATTGCGCCAGCCAGTTTAGGATCGTCTATGGGCAGTGATGCTAATCCAAATGTGAGTTTCGACTTGGCAAGCGATTGGAGTATTAGGTGGGTTTTGCAATGTGACGTATCCCGTGACGAGAGTTTGCACTGCACCAAGGGCGTGTAATAAGATAAGGAGTCGTGTTGATATGTCGACGTATGCAAGTATGCTACTCTCGCTAGCTATTAGCTTATATAATAGCTGACCTACCTTGCTGGCATATTTCTGGTGGTGATCAGTTGGGCTGTGCCTTATGGCTTATTTCACTGTAGCTGGTTGAAATTATACTGTAGCTGAAGGTGGCTTATTTAGTATAATTAAATTTAAAAAATTTTAAAAATAGAAAAAATAGGTTAGCCCATCACGTGTAATGCAAACGAATACAGGAAAAAACCCGGTAAAAAACTCAAAAAATCCAAAAAAAATAAATAAAAAAGACGAAATTTAGGAATAGTGAAAAATAAACCAGAAGCCGAAATGATCGGGCCATTCTCGAAGAAAAACCTGTCGAAAGAAAACAGAACTGTAAACACCGCAGACAGTTTCCTCCATGTTCTGCTGAAACCATAGCATATTCATCACTACTTACACTTCGCTTATTAACAGTGTCCGCAGGTAAGATAAGGAACCAACTACTTGGGTGGGTCAAGCTAGGTATCCCCATGACCAGGGAAAAATCTTCTAGATTGCAAAAATTTTCATAGGGCAGCGAAAGAGATGAAATAAACGAAATTTCATCATTTCGGCTAAAAATTCAGACGAAATATTCAAACATCATTTGAATTTTGATGAAATTTAACTAAAATTTGGATAACTTTTAGTTGAGGACAAATTCGGTTGAATGCTTGTTTAACCATAACCGCTTCTTCTCCTGCCCCACCAGCACCATGAAGCACCCCTCCACACGCCCTACGATGCCCTGTCCGTCCTGTAGGCGGTGATGGAGGGTAGCTTGAGCCGCCGCTAGAGATCGGCCTCCTCTGGTGAAATTATAAAGAACTAAAAAAATAATTAGTTTCTTGATGTTTGAGAAATTAACAATAAACAAATCAATTATGATGCATCTGCACACGGAGAAGGAACAACTGATAGATAAACAAATCAAATATCTATATTGCCTATAAGTCGCTTCAAAAAAACTGTCCCGACAAGCCGCTTAAAAAAGGCAAAAAATCGTTCAATTTATTCATTCAAAGGAAGCCATAGCCAAAAGGAACTCACCATAGGCTGGGTTTAGAGTCGATTTTAGTACACACTGTACCGACTTCAGCTATACTAACCAAAATCACATATAATTATCTATCTATTTATAATCTCTTTTGTAAATAGACAGAATTTAAAATTTAAAATTATAAATCATAGCTAAAAAAGTTCACCCATAATATTGACAATCGAGCAACCAGTCCGTTGGAATCCTTCCAGGCACGGACTTTCGGCCCGCATCCGATTGCCTGGTCTTAGTTTGTATCGGGTCGGTTTGACATGGATCTCGCTCGGAACCGTCTGCCGAGAGCACGAGGCGAAGACCATTTCGGCCTTGTCTACGCATGTGCTAAAATGGTTTTGCAGCCTTGCACCACTATTACCCCTTTGACCCACTTGTCATTTCGCACTGCGAGCTAGTGACTATTAAAAAATTTGAATGAAAAAATACGAAAGAACTTTGACCCTTTTATCGTCAGAGTAGTAATTCGTACTCTACACTAAAAAGAGGGACACCAGGCAGGAACTATAGCTAGCTTTATAATACGATAACGCAAACTTGCGATCAATGTGATAAGCAATTACTCCAGTTGAATTAGTGAAACAAAACCAAAATTTCAAAAAGGATTTGGAATTGCTTTCGAGTTTTGATTTCAATCGGTTCTTCTCTTTTTTTTTTCCTCCTCAAATCACCACCATTCAAATTCCTCCCTCCCTCCTTTGCATCTGCCCTTTTTCCATCTATGTACAGTGCGACGAGTAGGCACTATTCATCACCCCAAAAATGCTGTCAACCTAGCCACCGTCCCGATTTTTTGCAGTCGCGCCTTCCCGATCATTCTTTCTGCTACGACGCCACTGCATCTGGTCAAAGTCTGTACACCCTCTCATTAATGATGTAACCTTCACCTAGTCAAGCACCATAGCCGCCTCTCTCCACTGCCGCCGTCCTCTTTGCTATCTCAGCTCTCTCACAGCCGACCTGACACACCACGACGCCTTTTGACCACCACAATGCCGTGCTGAGAAAGCATCAAATATCTGCACCGCCAGCCTACCGCGCTCTCCCGCGCCTTCCCAACCCTTGCCACGCGCCTTGCGCCTTAGCCCAGCCTTTGTGCCGAACCACCATACTCACCCTATTTAAAACCCCGAGCCCCTCCATTTGGAATCACCAGTGCCTAAGGTGAGCCACCCACTCCCAATTGCTCCAACGACCTCTACGTCGCCAGTGATCACCTGGAGACCCCAAAGTAAGCCATATTCAAATCCCATTAATTAGTCGAGGAAGATAAGTGTCCAGTTTAAGAAGAAGAGTAGCATGGCGAGTGCGGCCATGTCGAGCGGTAGCCTGCCGAGCAGCAACGCGTATGTGACCCCAACGTCCACACGCTAGATGCTGCCCTTGTCGAGGTAGAAGAAGATGACGCCATGAGGAACCAGACCATGGTAATGAGCTCGTTGCTGCTCTTTCCTGCCTTGGTCGTCGCCTAGCGCCACAGCTTTCCCGCACATGCCTTGCCTGCCGCCCATCGCCGCTCTTCGTTGGGGTTGGGGAATGGGGGAGGAAATGAGGAACGGGGATTACGGTTACGGCCGTTTGGTGGAAATGGGGGCGCTGCTGGGCCGTGTTATTGCCGTTCGACATGTTGTAGGACAGCTGTGCTATGGAGACCGAGCTGTAGTTCAAATGCACATGAATTTTTTTGACTGGATCGATATTCTTTTGCTAGGCATAGAAAGGCACAAAATTAATGTCCGTTCATTTCGGCTTGAGCTTCTGACTTATTTTTCAGTATCCATAAATTTTGTCTCTTTTTTGAAATTTTGACTTTTTTTGAGCTTTTTTGCCGGTTCTTTTTTCATATTCGTTTGTGTTATCCGTGATGAGTTAACATAATTTTTCTATTTTTAAAATTTTTAAATTTAATTAAGTCAAACAAGTCAGCTTTAGTTATAGTATAATTTTACGTCAAACAAGTCAGCTTTAGTTACAGCATAATTTTAACTAGCTATAATGTAATTTTAACTATACATCATTATTTTTCAGTCCAACCGAGCACCCCTAACAAAGTTTGAGCAAAATTTGAGCGAAATAGTTCACCGTGGCTTTCCTCCGCTCTCCCCGTGGCTTCCCCTCCACGTTGACCACGAGTTTTCGTCGCTACCTCGCCTAGTCGCCTCCCCCCTCCTTCGCCGCCACTCCACCGGCTCCCACCCGCTGCCACCCCGTCCCCACCTGTCACCCTCCCGCACCGCACCACGTGAGCGCCCACTACGTAATCACCCCGCGCGCTCGCTCGCTTCCCCCACCTACGACGCAACTTCCCACCCTCCCCAGTCCTCACACTCGCACCACCGCTTTAAAACCACCTCACATCTCACTCCGCCACTCCTCACACCAGTACACCACACAGCGCCACACCAAGGGCGAGACACCCAAGCAACCACACCACAACAGCCACCGCAAACGCAGAGAAGAGGTCGCACGCAAGAACGCGTCCATCTCCTGCTTAGCCATGTCGGCCGCGTCCATGGAAGCGCTCAACGCGGCCGTGCTCACGGAGCAGCATCACGAGGAGGAGGCGGCGGTCGTGACGACGAGCAGCAGCGCCACCAGCGGTGAGGAGGGCGGCCACCTGCCGCAGGGGTGGGCGAAGAGGAAGCGCTCGCGCCGCAGCCAGCGGTCGGAGGAGGAGAACCTCGCGCTCTGCCTTCTCATGCTCTCGCGCGGCGACCACCGCCGCGTCCAGGCGCCGCCGCCTCCTCCGGCGCAGGCTGCCGAATTCAAGTGCTCCGTCTGCGGAAAGTCGTTCGGCTCCTACCAGGCGCTCGGTGGCCACAAGACGACCCACCGCGTCAAGCAGCCCGCTCCCTCAGCAGCTCCCCTCGTGGCCCTCACCCCCGTTGCCGCCTTCCTGCCGCACGCGGCTGACGATCGTGAGCCGGCCACGTCATCCACCGCCGCGTCCTCCGACGGCGCGACGAACAGAGTCCACAAGTGCTCCATCTGCCACAAGGAGTTCCCGACCGGGCAGGCGCTCGGCGGGCACAAGAGGAAGCACTACGACGGAGGCGTGGGTGGCGCCGTCTCGTCAACTGAGCTTCTGGCCGCGGCCGCGGCTGCCGAGTCCGAGGTGGGGAGCTCCGGCAACGGGATCTCCGCCGCCCGGGCGTTCGACCTGAACCTCCCGGCCGTGCCGGAGTTCGTGTGGCAGCCGTGCGCCAAGAGCAAGAAGATATGGGGGGACGAGGAGGAGGTGCAGAGCCCCCTTGCCTTCAAGAAGCCTCGCCTTCTCACCGCCTGAACAGCTGCACGGATCTGATTCTGATCCATAAAAAGTTTTTGGTCTAGTGATCATATTGAGTCCAACGCTATTGGTTCATTCGTTTGGTGCCGCTATTGTTTAATTTGTTCCTGCTCTTGTACAGAGAGAGTGAGTGATGCATAGCCATACGTATAGATATAGGTCGTCTTCGTTCTTTGTAACATTGGAGGAGTACTAGTATCTTTTTTCACTTGTTCTGTTGTAGCCATCAGTATATTGTAGTTCATACATACTCATACAGAGATAGATCATGAACTAGTACTCTGTAACATAAGCATAAATGGATTTGGAGAATATGGAATTGAAAACCCTTCAATTTGCAGTCTTTTGTTTCTTCAATCTTTGGTTTAGTGGCCTGATCAATGGATGTTCTGCCACTTCAATTCCCTCGCATAAACAGGAAGAAAAGGAACGGGGAACCTCTGCTTCAGTGCACAACACGGAAGCAGAGAAGCGTACTCAACCTCGCGCAGACCGAGCCGCCTAGCGAGACGGTTCTTCACGTGTTCGGTGACGTGAATCTCGATTAATTAATCCGATTCCACCATCTGTTTTAGTTGGGGAATGACATGTACTACCGCCCGCTTGCTGCGTCGGGAATGTCGATCGACGGCGCCCACTGGCCGTAGGGTGGAAAGGGTCGACAGCGACGTCGGCCCGCCGGGGTTGATAAGTTTGTGCCGACCTGCTCGGTGGATCGCTTTCGACGCAGCAGCGCGGCGGCCACTACCGGGCACCGGCCGCCCGCATGGTTGGAAGGGAATTTAGCGCCTCGAGCCATGAGGTTTCCGCCCACTTACGCGCCGATTAATATGCGTTTGCGTATGGGCGTTGAAGCGTCGACGATGGGATGGTCGGCATGTTTCACATGGCGACGGCGCCCCGTCCTGTGGCGCGCGGTTTCGTGCGAGACCCGCCACCGGTCTGCGACGGTGCACACGTCTTTGGAAGATCGGCGTGTTCTAGATTTGGTTTTCCTGCACCCGCATCGGTTTCGGCTCCAGTTTTGGCCTCTTGAATCTTGTGTTGACTGACGCCATGTTAGCTGAGCAGTAGGTCTGCCACCGAATTTTTAACCACTCCTAGCACGTTTTAAATCCACAATTACAAAAATAGTCATAGTTATGTAAAAATAACAAAAGTGACATTTCTATCGTCCAATCATCGAGCGGCAGTGACGTGGAGCTCACACGTGGGTAGCGGAGCCCTGTGTCCGAGAAGCAGAGCCCTATGGCTGGACGGCATGCTACTTGCCGCACTGCCACCAGACGGCAGGTAATTAAGCCGACTTAATTACCTGCCCTAATTAGTCGATAGATGAAGTGGTTGAATAATCGTGGTCGGACGTGGTCGATGGCTAAAGTGGTTGAATACCCGTGGTCGGACGGCTGGAGTAGTCGAATGGTCAAGGTGGTCCAATGGCTATGGTCGGATGGCTGAAATGGTCGGATGATTGAGGTGGTCAAATCTGTTACAAACCAGTTACAAACCAAAAAGTAAAAGTGCCCAATGTACAGATGTCTGTTACAAACAGACACCTTTTATGCCACCCTCTCATCATCTATAAATCACCATGTACAGAATCAGAATGATGAATGAAGAAGCAACAGTTTCTCTCAAACACTTGTTACAATCTCTTGCAATACGTTATTAGCACACGCATATACGCACAAGTGAAACAGAGAAGAACACAAAGGTATGGCACTATGTGAGAAACACCAAAAAACATTTCTGGATATTCTTGCTTTGGTCGATTCTCTGCACGAATCGCTGCACGTTCTTCTTGCTCCTCTCCAAGAGAAGCCTCCACCGCCACGTCCGGCGGCCACCACCTTCATCGTCACCGGCCATGGCTCTAGGCCGGTTCGTCGTCGTCCATGGGAGACGCATGGCGCTTTCCCACCGGCAAAAGCTCCGCGCTATGGCCCTTACCAGCGACCAGCGCACGCCTCCGTGGCGACTAACCGCCGTCCCGGCCTCCGGATCCGCACCCCAACTCCTCCACCTGCCTCCTCCGCAGAAGAGGCATTCTCCTCAACGTAGATCGGGAGAAGAGGGGAAGGGGAGGTGGCCGGCCCGGCGGCAGGCGTGCGGCCTGGCGCGGGGTGGCACGCGGCTTGGCGTGGTCGGAGACGACGCGACGCGGTGGCGCGGCCGCGCGGGCGCCCAACCGGCCGGAGGCGGCGGCAAGCCGGCGGCGGCGGCGGCGCCAGGCGGCGCGGCGGGAGGCGGCACCAAGGGCGGGCGGTGGGCGCGGCACGAGGCGACCAGCGAGGCGCGCTGCGGCCGGCGGCTAGGGTTTGGGAGTTAGGGACTCCCCCTCCCTCCTTTTTATATGGCTGCCCGAAAATGAGCTTTTAGCCCATAAATTCCCACCTCCCCACTTGGGCCTAAAGGCTGAATGGGCTACAGCCCAGGTTTTCGAACTTTTGTATTTTCCCCTATATTTCATGGAAAATGCATAATTTTTCTTTTAAATAAATTTCTATTGTAGTATTTGCAGTGTAGTCCTTGTGCTTGTTTATAATTGTACCCGTCAATTTGTACTGTTATAAATTAGCATTTCAGTCTCTACAGGACCTGAAAATTATGTAATTATTTAAATAAATGCGCAAGCACATGTCTATAATTTTTACATATGTAGGATTACTACTTTATTGCAATTTACTTACAATATGAATTGCGACCATATTTAAATTTTGCTATCTTTAGCAAATTTAAAAATTAAAATTCCTATTTAGTGAGTACCATTGTACTTAATAAATTGGAATTTTTGCAAAATATTATGCCTACAATAAATACCATAATTACAATTTATGGCACTTTGCTACATTTATTTGTACGCTATGCCATACAATAAATTGTTGTTCACCACCAATATTATGATTACACGGTATTATAAATATAACCACATGTTATATTTAATTTGGGTATATATATATTCATTTGGATTACAATACTCATATTGTTTTCCACATATTTTGCATTTTATTACAACATTACCATACATATTAATTTGCCTCATGTAAATTAATCATTTATGGTGTACTTTTCATGTAGGTTTTAAGGGGGTGTTTGGGATTGCTCCACAAACTCTGCTCCACGAATTCTACCGTGGAGCAGCTCCACAAAAAATCTAGAGTTTGTGGAGCACCCCTTTAGGTGCTCTCACAACTCCACTTTTTTCCTCGAACAGAGTGCGTGGAGCTGAACCTGTTTGGCTAAAAACATAGAGCGGAGCTGAAAAATGTGGAGTGGAGGAGTCCCAAACACCTCCTAAATGGCTACTAAAGGTTTTGAGCCCCTCGCTCTCGATGGTACTAACTACCCTACATGGGCTATAGACCTAAAGATCAATCTAACCACATGTGGGTTGCAAAGGGTGATATTTGATCCTCCAGATGATCAAATTCCTCCGGATATTGTGAAATATTCCGTTTTGAGCATAATACGGAATCACATACATCCAGATTTGAAGGCTGAATATCTGTATGAGGAGAATCCACTCACATTATGGTTAGCCCTCAAAAATAGATATGAACAGCAGAGAGTTGTTATCTTACCTGAGGCTAATCATGAATGGGCATATCTTAGACTTCAAGATTTCAAATCTGTTGGAGACTATAACCATACCCTATACCCAAATTAAACACTTGTTACAATCTCTTGCAATAGAATCTATACTAGTTGGTGAGGTGGTAAAAAACTACAGAGTGCAAAGAGTGGTCGGAACTCGAGAGTGATCGGGAGCGGTCAAAGTGGCTGTGGTCGTAAACAACCGTGGTCGAATACGGCAGTAGTCGGAATAACATGGTCGGTGGTCGAAGGTTGGGAAAACATCTGTGATCGGAACTACTAATTAAGATAGGTAATTAAGCAGACTTAATTACCTACTGTCGGTGGCAGGGTGGCAGGCAGGGAGCCGCACGGTGGCTAGGCGGGAGGCCCCTACCACATAGTCACAGGGTTCCGCTGCCCATATGTCAGCTCCACACCACTGTCTCTTGGTCAAAAAATATTATTTTAATCATTTTTGTATGACTATAGTTATTTTTATAAATATGAATTTAAAACATACTAAAAATACCAAAAACTGTTCGACCGTGCAGGTACGGGTACAAGCTTATATCGCGCCGTATTTGGATGCTTAGCCACCGATTCAACCCGGTGCGCCAATAGCGTCACGAAACATGCCGACCATGGCGTGGGCCGCGTCGCTTCCATAGTTCTGCGTCGCGCGCTAATCCCATGGACCCGGGCCCCAACACTACCGAGTCCGCGCCACATGGGCCAGGCGCGATCGCCTCGTCCGTTGCAACCTCACGACGGTCCGGGCAGTTGCGATTTCCTCCCGTGCTGGGCTACGGATGCGCCTACCTCGCTCGTGCGGTTCTCACGTCGGCCCAGAACGACTTGTGTCCCCTCTGAAAGTGCATGGCCCGCAAATACACTTCTATTGTTTTTGTTTTTTCTGTGAAGGCAAGGGTAATACTTCGGCTTTGACGTCCGATCACATAGTTCGCGTTGGAGATCTCATGGCCTCACTGTATCAGTCCAGCAGTTTATTTTAATTTTTAAGTAAAAGAATTATTAAATTAAATTAATTTGGTTTGAAATAAAAAAAGGTGTTTGGTGCCTAAAATTTGATTTTATTTTGCCTTGATTTTCTATTTTAAAAAAGACTGGAATTGAAAAGTAATTTAAGTAAAACCTAAAAATATTATTAAATAAAATGATATTTTGATTTTTTTTATAGAAATACCAATTTAAATTAATTATTTGGATTAATTTGGCTTTTATTTGGTTTTTTCTGGAGTTTAAAATCTATTTTTAATTAAAAAGTATTTTAAGTATAAAAATATTATTTCAAAATTAAGTTGTAAATATCTTATCTAATTCCAAAACATCTTCAGGAACTTCTGTGAATTTTTCTGGAATTTTTGGAATTTATTTTGTATTTTTTGGAGCCTTTTCAGATTTTTTGGGTGTTTTCTTAAAAATCAAAAACAAAATCGAAATTTTAATCTCCCGCCCTTCCCTCCGAGCTATGCGTGGATGGCCCAGATCCGCCCACTTCGCCACCCGCCTTATCCCGCTTCCCTCTTGGGCCGACGCGTGGACGGCCTAGATTGCCGCTTAGGCACACGCCGACCCATCCCCACCGTCCCTCGCCTCTCCTCCCCTCTCGCCGTCCCGCTGACACCTCGGCCCCACCTGTCATCCCTCTCCTCATGCTCTCTTCTTCCCCGCGCTGTTGCCACGGCCATTTCACGGCTCCACCTTTCCCGGCCGCCACTCCCTTCCCGTGCGTGCGTTGCCCCACTTCTCCCTTCGTGCGCCGCACTCCCCGCGTCCGTCACCTACCTCCCCTACTTCCCGCGCCCACTCAGCCTCATCTGCCCGCAACCTCCCCGACTTCTTCGGCGAGAAATTCCGCTGTGCCTGCCCCTCCCCGCGCCTATTTAAACCCCCCTTCGGCATCCCCTCCCTCTGCACCATCCCGCTCCCACCTCCACTCCCTCTCCCGGGTCCCTCATTGCCCCCGCGCCAACTCCGGTGAGCTCCCCTTGCTGCTTCGACTGCATTTGCGCCCTGCTGATGCCGCCCTCGGGATCACCGCGCCACCGACGGTCTGTCTCGCTCCTCGGTCGAGCCTCTTTGCCGCCGGAGCGTCGTCCCCGCTGTCGACCGAGCACCGCCGTCACCCTTCTCCGTCGCTAGCCACCTCCGTTCGCCATCGAGCCCCGAGCCCAGGGTAAATGGAATCCCCTCCCTCGCCTCTCGCTGTTGCGCCCCTCGCCGGCCGCCGCTGTGCCGCCGTTCGCCAGCGACCCTCAGGTCCCGAGCGTCACCTCGGCCGACGCAGCCACGTCACCACTAGTGCCGGTGTGGCAGCTGCATGGACGCCACACAGCGCCCAGTGGCGCGCCACCTCGGCCACGCAAACGCCACCCAGCACCGCCAACCCAGTCAGTAGCCACACCTCTCCCTCAACCCATGTGGTAGACACGTGTCTTGCCACATCAGCACTTAAGCTCATATGGCAACCACGTGTACTGACACGTCAACACCCGAGACCTCCCGATCCACGTGGTAGCCATATCAGCGCCACCTGGCTGCCACGTCAGCCAAAATAACCATGTGTGAAGCCATGTAGCACCACCTCAACCCCCTGCCACCTCAGCCATTCCTGTGGTCCATGCACTCGGTCCATGTGAGTCAGGCCCGCAGGTCAGTCTCAGTCAACAGGGCTGACGTCATGCTGATGTCATAAATCTGCTTTTCCAGTAGAAAAATAATTCAGTAGAAAAAATCCAGTGTTGACATCATAATTCTAATTTCCTTTAGAAAAATAATTCTAGAAAACCTTGTGGATGGATGGAATCCATGAGTGATTGAAAGCTTGTGGATGAATGGAATCCATGAGTGATTGGAAGCGTGTGGATGGATAGAATCCATATGAGATTATTTGGAAAAGATGGTCCGGGTGGGATGCCTATGGATAGGTTAGTGTTTGGTCGGAGCATGCACTAACGGTATTAATTTTATTTAAAATTACTATTTTTACTTACTGTATTAAATTCAACAATTGCAATCTATTTATTGTATTTCTTTAAATACTGTTTTATGTTCAAATAACCATATATGCCTTCCTTTGTTGCCTTTATCATTATGTTGCATTCTCCGTGTGACTTACAGAGTATAAGTTTGTACTCACCTTGCTATCTTCATATAGAGGAAGACGACTTCGACTACAGTGAAGACTTGGATGAGTAGGCCGCGTCTTACTGTCGTTTGCCTATGGGCAGGCTCAATGAGTTTCTTCTGCTGCCTTTATTTAAATTTGGCCTATGAGCGGTGGATGTAAACTTTGGCAATCATGCCCATATTTAGTTAATAAATGTTATTATGGTTGATATTTATCTTTGTTGTCCACTGTGAGTACTAGCTGATCCTGGACTAGTGCAATTTACACAGAGGATTTAGGAATTATTGCTCCGGGGTCCGACACTCACCTACTGAACCACTTGGTATTTCATGTGTGTGAACAACCCTATCAAATCTCTCCTACGCTTCTATACGACATCTCCACCTCAAAAATAAAATCCTCTCTACACCCTCATCCCTATTTTCGGCTGCAACCTCACCCCTTCTCCCCATTTGGTGGCTTGCCGGCGATCGGAGCCATAACTCCTCTCCTACACATCCTCCACCCCACCTTTGCTTTGAATCTGCTGCATTCCCCTCAATCGCTTCGATCCTAGACCTGAGGCTTTGCTACTCGGTATGGGATCCACCTCCCAACTAGCAGTCGTTCTTAATAACATCATCACATATGCCTAGCGCATTGAGGTAGGGGAGCTGAGCTAATATCGGGGCCGTGGGGATTTATGTGTGGCGGTTAAGGAGAAACCACACTAGAGGAGCGGAGATGCCAGCGGAGATGCCAATGCACTAGCGTCGCAGTACTAGGCCATCTAAGTATGTTTGCTTTCCTGCATTGCAAACTGGTTGGTTGGTACAAGCATTTTCTTAATTTGTTCTAACATTCTTTCTAAATTGGTGGTACTACCGGACTTCAGTAGTACAAATTTACATAGCAGTCGCTAATTTTCAAAGAGGTATATTTGAGAGCATTTTCTCTTCTTTGAAAATCAGAACTACCGCAGCTTGGGTGTGGTACTACCATGCGATCAATACTACTGGGCCTTGTGAGTCGGTATTAATATTTGAAGTAATAACTAGTTTATATGCATTTAATGAATCTCAAATAACCATTGAACAATGGGTGCGGTAGTACCTACCACTACATGGTGTTAGTACCGCAAAGCCCTTTTTCTGGTGATTTCAACTCCAATGGTCATTCTCGTGGGCGTGGTTAGCTATAAATACTCTCCCACTAATAGCAAGTGAGCTCTCTTAGTACTCTTGGACATTCATTCAATACTCTTCAGCTATTGGTAGACTCTTTCCAACACATTTACTTTGTTTGTATATTTTGTGGTTGTTGAGAGCATTCAAGTACATTGCATCTTTTGTTGATCCTTGTAGCACTTGAGAAACCTTTAGGCAAGTGTTGTGACTTATTATTCTTGGTGTTTACCGACATCTAGATGGTTTGGATAAAGATTATGCGCTGATCTCTTCAAAGAAGATTGTGAAGAGGCCCAACACTGTTTGTGAGTAATTTGATGCTCGTCATCTCTAGAGTGGCGAAAGAGTAACCCTACTGAACTTGAGATTTTTAGGCTCAATTTGTGGAGCCGGTCCAATACATTTGGGCATACCTCAATATGGACTAGTGAATACTGGCCAATTTTCGATAGGGGTGTAATCGGAGCGGATACGGATGGATATCGCTTATCCTGTATTCTATTCCACATTTTTCCTCGGAGTCGGAGTCGGATATGGATAATGTCGGATATCTATTTCTCTATTTTGTATCCGTTCCATAATCTTTCGGACGGTCGGTCGGACGAAAATTATCCGCTTCTTTGCACATGACATTGGACAGTATGGAACGATCAGAGCGGACATGGAGAGGCTAATTACTGAGATGTTGAAGAAAGAACACTTAGTATTCCTGCTTGTTTAGACACGACAATCTGCCCATATGTTATTTTGTTTCTAGGTGAAGTCACAACAGACTTTCTCATATCATTTGACATACGGATATATACAGACGGATATCACTTATCCCGTATCCTATTCCATATTTTTTCCTCCGAGTCGGAGTCGGACACGGATAGTGCCGGATACCCATCTACCCCTTCCGTATCCGTTCCATATGTTTTCGGTCGGTTGGACGGACAAAAATTATCTGCTCCATTTGCACTATCTGCTCCATTTGCACCCCCTAATTTTCGATACTACGGAAAAAAGCATCATGTATCTCTATTGTAATTTATCTCTTATCTTTACTTTCCGCATTTACATTTCTAGTACTTATATTTAATTGAATTGTGTAGTTAGAAGTGTATCTAGTATTGGCATTGCTTCTGGTGTCTTAGTGAAACCTAGCAGATTTAGGCTTTAATTGTACAAAAGGTTTTTTCATTTAGTTCACACTTGCTAAAATTATGATTTATCCAAAATAATTAAAAAACTTTCTGTTGTGGCTACAGACCAAACAGAGAGAGAAGTGGTAGTGGAGAGTGATGAAGATAAGTGTCCTGGCCTGCCCCTCTCCCCATGGCCTACCGCCATATATATATGCACATGAGGAGCGCTTTTACAATAGAGCCCTTACATTGGAGTGCCCCTTTAGGGGTGCTTATGTCATTACACATGGCCTATTCAGGCCTTATCTCTGCCGAACTCGCTGGGTTCGGTGGGGCCACCCCTACGACAGAGCCTCTCATGGTAAAGGGCTTCACAAGGAAGCCATGTCGCCGAGTCCTTTGGCCCTCCGTCCCGCGGCCCGTAAGCCTATCGAAGCTTGGACCGGGGCATCTGCTGCGGCGAAGCGAGCGCTTGTGGCTGTTGCGACGCTCGGACTTCCGGGCGTCCACGTGGTGCAGCGTGCTTGGCGTGGTGCGGGCGTTGAGGCGTCGTGACCATTAATATGGCGGCGGACTTCCGGTGGTCGGAGTTCCGCGGTTGATTCCCTGCCGATTGGGGCATATATATGGCGGCCGAGGCGTTGCTCCTGCGTATATTGTGATAGAAGTCGCTCCCTAAATGGGCTCGGTGCATCAACATTCCCGCGATCTTTGGCGGCTTGGGGAATGTTGATGCACGTATGAGGTCTATTTTTCCGGGAGCTCGATCGGCGCCGGTTATCGGCGACCACCGCGCTTCGACCCGCACCGCTATGCGTCAGAGGCCACGGCGAGTGCGCCTTGTCTTTCTTAATGAGCCTACCTACGGTGGGTGTTCCCGAGGAGCCCGTCGGCATTACCTTGTATGTTGATGCGCTGTAGGTGGCCTATTAAGGAAAACGAGGCGATCTCGCAGACAAGACGCCCGCCGGCGGTGGCGCCTAGCTGAAGTAGACGCGCGCGCTCCGTCCCCTACCCTTGAGCGGGTGGCGCGGCCGGCGCCTTGTCGAAGCAGACGCGCGCGCTCCGTCGCTACTCTTGAGCGGGTGGCGCTGGCCGGCGCCTGTCGGTAGACGCGCGCTCCGCCCGCTACCCGCCGAGCGGGTGGCGCTGGGTGGCGCCTGGTCGGTAGACGCGCGCGCTCCGTCCCCACCTTCGAGCGGGTGGCGTGGGCCGTGCCTGGTCGGCAGACGCGCGCGCTCCGTCCCCTACCTTCGAGCGGGTGGCGCTGGGTGGCGTCTAGTCAAAGTAGACGCAGCGCGCTCCGCCCGCTACCTTCGAACGGGTGGAGCGGGTAGCGCGGCGGCGCCTGTCGAAATAGGCGACGCGCGCGCTCGTCCGCACCCTTCGAGCGGGTGGCGCGGGCCGGCGCCTTATCGAAGTAGACGCGCGCTCCATCTGTTACCCTTCGAGCGGTGGCGCTGGCCTGGCGCCTGGTCGGAGTAGAGCGCGCGCTCCGCCCGCTACCCTTCGAGCGGGTGGCGGCGGTGGCGCCAGTCGGAAAGACGCGCGCTCCGTCCCCACCTTCGAGCGGTGGCGGTGGTGGCGCCTGGTCGAAGTAGGCGCGCGCTCCGCCCCTACCTTCGAGCGGGTGGCGCTGGGTGGCGCCTAGTCAAAGTAGGCGCGCGCTCCGTCGCTAACCTTCGAGCGGGTGGCGCGGGTGGCGCCTGTCGAAATATCTGCGCGCGCCCGCCCCTACCCTTGAGCGGGTGGCGCTGGTGGCGCCTAGTCAGTAGACGCGCGCGCTCTCCCGCTACCTTCGAGCGGGTGGCGCTGGCCGGGCGCCTGGTCGGCAGCGCGCGCGCCCGTCGTTACCTTCGAGCGGGTGGCGCTGGCCGGCGCCTAGTCGAGTAGACGCGCGCGCTCCGTCTGTTACCTTTGAACGGGTGGCAGCGAAGATGGCGCCTAGTCGGAGTAGACGCGTGCGCTCCATCCGCTACCTTCGAGCGGGTGGCGCTGGGTGGCGCCTGGTCGAAATAGGCGCGCGCTCGTCGCCCCCACCGAGCGGGTGGCGGCGGTGGCGCGCTGGTCGGTAGACGCGCGCGCTCCGCCCGCTACCCGCCGAGCGGGTGGCGCGGCTGGCGCCTGGTCGGTAGACGCGCGCGCTCCGCCCGCTACCGCCGAGCGGGTGGCGCGGCTGGCGCCTGGTCGAAATGACGCGCGCGCTCCATCCCCACCCGCCGAGCGGGTGGCGCAGTCGCCGTAGACGGCGCCTGGTCGGCAGACGCGCGCTCCGCCCCTACCCTTGAGCGGGTGGCGCGGGCCGCGCCTAGTCAAAGTAGGCGCGCGCGCTCGTCGCTACCCTTCGAACGGGTGGCAATGGCCTGGCGCCTAATCGGTATACGCGCGCGCCGCCCCTACCCTTGAGCGGGTGGCGCGGGGTGGCGCCTAGTCAAAGTGACACGCGCGCGCTCCGTTCGCTACCCTTCGAGCGGGTGGCGGCGGGGCGCCTGTCGGTAGACGCGCGCGCTCGTCGCTACCCTCGAGCGGGTGGCGCTGGCTGGCGCCTTATCGGCAGAGGCGCGCGCTCCGTCCGTTACCTTCGAGCGGTGGCGCGGTGGCGCTAATCGGAAATAGGCACGCGCGCCCGTCGTTACCTTCGAGCGGGTGGCGTGGCCGGGCGCCTAGTCGCGATGAGCGCGCGCCGTGGGAAGTGGGAGCCCTCTGGATGAAGCGGTGGTTCTACCACCGTGTGGAAGCGAGAGCGGCCTCGCGTGTACGGGCGCCGTCGCGTTCAAGCCTTCGCCGCCGAACGCTCGATGATGAGGACAAGCGGAGGGTCAAGCGGCTTGTAGGCATGGCCGCCCGCTTCAATATCGCGCGACCTTGCCGAGGAGTATGTGATGTATGGCGTGCCCCGCTTGCCCATGGCGGCATCTTGCCGAGAGGCGTCGAGATGACAATGTTCGCCGTGGGTTTGCTTGCTACCGCGCGCCGCCGGTCCCCGTAAGCCTCGGTGCGCTCCTACCTTTCTTGCCGACGCGAAATGTGTTGTATCGCGATGTTGCTCTCCTTTGCTTCGTGGGTTCCTTTGGAGGAGGCGAGCAGGCCGCGCGCGTGTTCTGAGTCCGTACACCGCCGAGGAGCACGAGCGGCCGCAAGCGTCATTGTCGCCAAGGCGGGTCGGGCGACTAAACCGCGTGTGCGAGTCTGGGCCTTGCCGTGCGGATCGTGTCGCTCCACCGATGGTGAAGCGAAGAAGAAGAAGGCCTCGTCTCGGAAGAGGCCGCGGCTGGGCACTGCCGCGCTGCCGCTAGTGCTTCAGAGGACGCGGCGACGCGAGTCGGTGCGAGGTACGCCGATTCGGGCTTAGGTGGCGCAGCGCCAAGGTGAGGTGTCTTCGCAGCGCCCGGACGGTGGGTTTGCCGTGGCGGCCGGAGGGGGAAGCCTCACCACCGCGGGAGCCACCGAGGCGATTCCGTGCGGACGAGATGCCGAGGCGAGGCCTCACCGGCGGCCGTGGTGCCGAGGCACCTCCGCGGGCGCACGTAGCCGTCTTTGTCCTTGCCCGGCGGCGGCACCGAGGTGGCCCTTCGACATCGCTACCATGGGACCTTCGCCTCGGGCGTAGCGCCGCGGGTCTTCCCGGCCACGGCTGCGGGGCGATGGCGCCGCTAGCCGCCCGCCAAACGTCTATGCGTGCGGCCGGAGCTCCACCGGACACCGCGGGGGTTTGTCGTGGCCACGGGCATCAGAAGCCTGTGGGACGCCAGCGCGAGCGCCGGAGGCCCTGCGGCATATGCACCTTCCGGCCTCCCGACGACGCCGTCCATCGCGCGGGGGCAGCCACCGGCCTCCCCGAACGCGGAGGCTTCCGTCCGCATCGGAACCATCCCTGCGGCCACCGAAGGTAAGGTGGCCGAGCTTACTCTGGTGTATGATTTTTATGCCTTGGAGTGGTCACCCGCCTTCTTTTTTGCAGCGTTGCTCATCCCGGAGGGGGAGCATCCGACGGAACCCGGGGCCTCCGAGCCCATGAACCCTGCGGACTTCGTGCCGCCTTCGGAGACGCTGAGGGCGTGGCGCGGGATTGTGGATGAGGCGGCCAGGAGCGTCGACCCGCAAGTGCTGCCGGCCTACGGCGTGGGGCGCCTCGAGGACGCTTTCGAGGTGTCTGGGATGAGGGTAAGTACTCATGCGACCGCGCCTGAGTCTAGCTGAGTTTGCTAAGTCTGGTCCCTTCTGCAGACACTCGTGCTGGGGCAGGCCCTGCAAGCGGCCTATGCTCGTAGCCAAAAAGCGCTCGAGGATAGGCTGCGAGCCGCCGAGGGGGAGCTGCGCGAAGCCTCTGACGCCCGCTTCGCCGGGGCGCCGCATCCGTCGGCAGAAGCGGAATGCGAAGAAAGGGCGCGCGCCGACGGGCTTGTTGCGTCGTGGCCGAATCGGCCGCGGCACCGCCGATGAAAAGTTCGCGCGGAGCGGGACGGGCTCTGGAGCAGGTCGGCGCGCTAGAGAAGGAGAAAGGCGAACTTGCCTTGGTTCTAGCGGAGCGCAACCGGACGCTGGGCGACGCCTCGGTGGTTGCCTGGGACGCCATCCAAGCGCTGGAGAGCCATCTTCAAGGGTTGGTGGCGGAGGTGCCGGGACGCTCCTTTGGTCCGGAGGAGCTATCTCGGGCGCTCCGGCTGGATCGGGATGCCGCCAACGCGCGCGCGCGGCGGCGTCGCCGGCACCCATTGCGCGTACACGCCGGCCGCACGGTGTGCGCGCTCCTCAAGACCGCGGCTGACGCATGTCGCGGGCTGAATGACCCTCGGTGGAGATGCTGGCGGGGCGGAGTGATGTCCGGCGCCGCCCGCTCCGCTCGCCGTGCCCTTTGGCCCTTCTGCGACCGGATCTGGGGTCCCGTCGGGGCGGAAGCTGTACGGATCGAGCTCCGGAAGTCGCTCTATGGGACGGGGAGCCTCGGCCAATTTCTGGATGGGGTCCCTCGATGCGATGATGGCGACGCTGGGCCCTCCGAAGGCGCCTGGAACCCGCAGGTCTGATGCCGCGATGCCTAGGTGCAGGCGTGCATTGTGCTGTCCCTTGTTTTTGTTAATAAAGCGCCACGTTTCGTGCATGCATGCTGATTTTCCCTATATCGGGCAGCTTCCTTGCTCGGGCCGGCCAGGCGATCGACCTTTCAATCCGACGACGCCTTCAACGGCGCGAAGGGTCAAGGTCGCTCGACTTTTGGGCGAACCGGCCTTCCTCGAGCGAGGTGCCGCCTTTGGCGCGCGTTAAGGACGAACCCGCGGGGTAGCGGCTTAGAGCGGTCGGGATGTTGGCGGACCTTTGTATATGTGACCCTTCCGGTAAGCAGGCCTCCTGGCACTGTAAGTTGTGTGCTGTGTGCTGATGCCGCCATTGGCGACGTATCTGCGCCAGGGTTCCGTAGAACGGGCAGTCTGCAGACCGACATGTGCGGAGGCGAACCTCCGCGGTTTGCCTTGCTTTATAGTCCGGAGACTCGCGCATGCGGAGCTAGGCTCGACGCTATGTCTTATTTAGGGTCCGTGAAGTCGCGCGTGCGGAGCTAGGCTCGACGCTACGTCTTCTTTATAGTCCGGAGACTCGCGCGTGCGGAGCTACGCTCGACGCTACGTCTTATTTAGAGTCCGTGGACTATTGCGTGTGGAGCTAGGCTCAACGCTACGTCTTCTTTATAGTCCGGAGACTCGCGCGTGCGGAGCTACGCTCGACGCTACATCTTATTTAGAGTCCGTGGACTATTGCGTGCGGAGCTAGGCTCGGCGCCACGTCTTCTTTATAGTCCGGAGACTCGCGGCGTGCGAGCCACGCTCGGCGCCACGTCTTATTTAGAGTCCGTGGACTATTGCGTGCGAGCTAGGCTCGGCGCCACGTCTTCTTTATAGTCCGGAGACTCGCGCGTGCGAGCTACGCTCGGCGAGTCCGTGGACTATTTGCGCGGAGCTAGGCTCGGCGCTACGTCTTCTTTATTCAGGAGACTCGCGCGGCGTGCGAGTCCGTGGACTTATTTAGAGTCCGTGGACTGTGCGTGCGAGCTAGGCTCGGCGCCACGTCTTCTTTATAGTCAGGAGACTTGTGCGTGCGGAGCTAGGCTCGACGCTACGTCTTATTTAGAGTCCGTGAGACTATTGCGTGCGGAGCTAAGCTCGACGCTACGTCTTCTTTATAGTCCGGAGACTCGCGCGCGCGAGGGCGTCCCCCCGGTGCGTATTTTGTTTATACTCAGTCCCGTCACCTTGGCGACGGCGAGTGCACACGCGAACGTGCGTCTTTGGTTTATACTCGCCCCGCCCACCTCGCAGCGGCGAGTGCACGCGCGAACGCGCGTCTTTGGTTTATACTCGCCCCGCCCACCCCGGCAATGGCGAGTGCACACGCGAACGCGTCTTTGGTTTATACTCGATCCGCCCACCCGCAGCGGCGAGTGCACACGCGAACGCGCGTCTTTGGTTTATACTCGCCCCGCCCACCACGGCAGCGGCGAGTGCACGCGCGCGTCGTCTTTGGTTTATACTCGGTCCGCCCACAGCAGCGGCGAGTGCACGCGAGCGAACGCGTCTTTGGTTTATACTCGGCCCCGCCCACCACGGCAGCGGCGAGTGCACGCGAACGCGTCGTCTTTGGTTTATCTGCGAGGGCGCGCGCAAGCTGTGCGCGCGCTCACCGCGTGCTCGTGTGTGACGAAGAAGAATTAACGGCAAGCGGCGCGGGCGGCGGCTACAAGGGGTGAATATATCGACCGTTTACCCTTGACATCGCCGCGACCTCTAGTCATTTGGGCGTCTGCGGGGCGCGCAGCGCTATGGATGACCCGGACCTCCGTGGCGTGACGCTGCCGGGACCCGGATTTCAAACCGGACTCTCGTGTATTCTCGCACTAGTCCCGCATCAAAGCTAGTGCACACGGTTAAGCGAAATAAGTACATCACCAAAGATCGTATTAATACAATAATTGAGAGTACCGACCGAAAGGTCTCATTATTACAAGCGAGGTTTTAAGACCTCACACACTCACAAAACAAAGCGAAGCGTAAATAAATCCGGCGAAGACCCATCAATACGCCACGGGCAATTGGTGGGAAGCGCGACCTAGAACTCCAGGAAGCCTTTATCGAATCCACACGCGAAGTAGTCGTAGTCTCCTCTTGAGCTTCATATTCCTCACGAGAATTATTTTTGAGTGCAACGCGTGAGTACATAAAGTACTCCGCAAGTCTTGGGAAAAATGCAATAGATGCAAGGCTTGACAAAGGAAGGCTATATGGTTCTTTTGCACAAAGCAATATTTGAAATCTCAATTACTACTAATTATTTTCAAGGCATACATTTAATAAAGTAAATGTTTTAATGAAACTATCAATAATTCTATAGTGAAGGTTCCATCTACCAACACTAGCTTAAACAACTTGAATAAGTTTAATATTGCGGGTTACATCCACCCTCTCGCTCCAAGCGCCAGATTCCCTTCCGAGAGTTCCCTCCACTCTCGGAATACAAAACTTTGATCTTAAAACCAAAACCAGAAATCTACCATGTGAATGCATTCCTTGCCGCCCTTGACCGTGGGCACGGCTATTCGAATAGTTTACACTCTGCAGAGGTTGTACAACTTTACCCACAAGAGATAAATTATCCTAAAAGTCAACACGCTTCCTTTGGCATGAGACCCGGATAAAATATCACAAAGCCTTTACCTTACTCTAATCTAGCTAGATACCACCATTGAGGTTTCACCGCAGTAGGCTAACCGCCCAACCAAGCCCCTCTTGCGCCATATGAGTCTGAAGAAATCCTCGTCCCTCACTTGTGAATAACGGTCCATCCACGGCACCCACTTTCCACTGGTGGCACCTAAACTAGACTATCATAAGTTAGTCACTAGGTCGTACCCATATAGACTTGTGGTTGTACGGTTAATGCTCGATCTGGACAAACACAAGCGTCGGTCCTTAATTGACTAGGGTGGAACATACACTTAACAAGATCTCGTGCGAATCGCACCAAGCCAAACCAACCATCCACCTAATCTAAACCAACTTTCACATTTTATTTTATTTTAAAAGATCAGTGGCAACTCCAATTACCACTACATTTATAAACACAAAGGTTTCATAAACCATAATTTCCCATTTTCAAGAATTTCCAATGTATTAGATAGCATGACTAAGCATTACTACCAGACTACTATTCACAAGTGGTTATAATAATCTCATTAATGAGACAAAGGAAACTTCTAGGGTTACAATGGTACATGGCATTCAATCTCAAAGGAGGGTATAACAAAGTTGGATTAGCTAATACCTTAAGATTTGAACTAAGGTTTAATGTAAATAGCAATGCACATAATTTAAATTATTTAAAAACATTTCAAAATCATGGGTTCAAGATGATCAAAGGAGACTTGCCTTCTTGTGCGCTATTTGGTCCTTCTTGCGGCGGCTCGACAAACTCTTCGACGACGTCGGGTTCTACGCGCGAAACGACAAAACAAACAAAATAAATTCAAATAAAATTCAAATGAACTCCAAAAACTACAAAACCAGAACCAAAAGATATATCTCAATTTTAGATGAATTTAGGTAGAAGAATCGGGTCGATCGGAGTTCGGACGAAGGAGAACGAGCGATCTAAAGTTTCCGGGCGAGAAAATGCTGAAATTACACATGTTACTGTTCATCCGAGAACAGTACTTTTGGCGAGAAGGCTAGCGCTGGCGAGAGAAGGCATGGGAGATGAGTCTAACTAGCAAAATGGGTTGCTAGGGTCCCAAGGCACACATAGGAACTGACGGCACGCCAAACGGAGACCGTTGACGACACGGGCGGCTACAACGACATGGGTAGGAGAGAGGAATAAAATCCGGGCATGGAACGTGGAGAAGTAGGATGAGCACGGGCTAGAACACGGCTTGGCGAGGCTAGGAAAATTATGGGCTTGGCCAGAAACCCATCGGAGACGGCGCAATCGATGTTTGAACGACGTCGGGAAGGAAAAAGGAAAAACTTAATATCTTCATGCTCGGTGAACGAAATCTAAAACTTTTTGGAGGGTAGCTACCTGGGATGGTTTGGCACAAAGTGACGCGAACGGATTGGTGAAAACATCACCGGGTAGATGGGGAACACGAGATGCCATTGACGGCCATGGCGAGGTTCGAGGCGAAAATTTGTGGAGGCTTTTGGGGAAAAGGAAGTGAGCACAACGTAGAATGCGACGAGGCAAGTCTAAGAAAAATTACGGCAAGGGCTAAAGCTTACGGAGATGACGAATCGACGTCGGAAGCGCTCTTGACCTAGATTGGGAAAACTCGATTCGGAGATTGGCTACACCAAAACCAAATTAACTTGGCAAGAAGGTAGATGGCACATGATGGCACAATGTGACACGAAAGGATCACGGAAAAACTCACCGGATTGCTCGAGACGCGACGAGCAAATCCGAGACCGAAGGGCCTCGATGCGACGCGGCCCCGACCTTTGAGGAACTTGCCACGGCTTGGGATGGGTTTAGGGGTGCCATGGGGTCCTATTTATAGGCTTGGAAGGGGTAGAAACCGACCGCACTGTGGATTTCGGTTTTGAGTCCGTTTCAGAAAATTGGAGATAAAAGGCAAACGGATGAACGGAACGGAAAGAGGCCAGTTGGGATAGATTCCTTGCGTGATTTGGCACAACTTTCCTTTTGGGAAGACATTGAAATAAAGTCCGGATTGGAAGTTATGAAGAGATAAAAACGGAAAGAAGCGAGTACAGAGAGAACAGATCGATCGAGCCTCGCGCGCGGAGACGATGGATGAACAGTACTCGCGGTGCTGTTTATTCTCTCTCCTTTTTTTGGAAATTTCAAATTGAGCTTAAACAAACTCAGAAAAATCGAGAAAAATTCACGAAGCTTACGGAGATATTTTGGACTTAATAAAAATATTTCCAACTATCGTTGGTATTTAATTTTCATACTTGAAATACTTTTAATTTCAAACATACATTTTTGTACTCAGAAAATTTAGAAAATCGAATAAAAGCCAAATAAACTTCAAATAATTATTTTGAACTAGGATTTTCATATAAAACCAAAATATCTTTTTATTTAATAATAATTTTAGGTTTTACTTAAAATACTTTTCAAATCTAGTTTTTTTCAAAAACCAAAAATTCAAGGCAAATCTAAATAAAACTCAAATACTTTAAAATAATTAATTTGAAATTACATTTTCCGAAAGCAAATTTTGGGATGTGTGACGCCGGCTCTAAGGGCGTCATTTGGGCCTCGCGCGTGTGAGCCTCAGTGCTGGCTCGATGCGCCGAGCCATATCCTGGTCGCCTCGGACGGTGATGATGGTCCTGGGGCCCGGGATTTTCATGCACAAATAGCCATGATGTGGTACCGCGCCGAAGGAGTTGAGGATAGGGCGCCCCAGAATGGCATTGTAGGGATACGGGAGGTCGACCACGTCGAAGGTGGCCTCTTCGGTCCGCATATTGTCATTTCGACCGAAGGAGACTTGAAGGCCGATCTGGCCCAGCGCCCGCAGGGGCTGTCCTCCGCCCTGCAGTGGGATCCCGAGGCCCCAGCGGCCGAGGAATCCCCATCTGGTCGAAGGCCGTCGTAAACAATACGTTCGCGGAACTACCCCCGTCCACCAATGCGCGCCCCACATCGCACCCCGCGATGGTGACCCGGATGACCAAGGGGTCCTGATGAGGGAAGGCCACACCTGGGCGTCATCGGTGTGAATGTAACCTCGTGCGCGCCCATTCGCGGCGCTGCGGCTGGATATACCGCCACGTGATGTAGTCTTCGCGCGTAGGCCTTCTGCTGCCGCGCCGAGGCGAACTCCAGCGCAGAGCCGCCGGATATGACATTAATGACCATGCGGTAGGTTGCGTCCGGGGCCTGCAACGATAGGAGGCCTTCCCGAGGCTGCTGCACGTGAGCTTGGATCCGCAAGGTGCCTTCTTGGGGTTGCATTCCCTGCGCCTGTACCTGCATCCCCTGCGCCTGTACCTGCATGGGGGCCTCGTATGGGAATTGGACGTGGGCCACCGCAGGCGGGCGCGCCTCCGGGTTCCTATCCTGAGCGACGCGATGGAGGTGCGCACGGGTATCATGATTGCGCGCCGTGGACTATGCACCACGCCCCGATCTTTGGTCGTCGTAGTCTCCACGACCCTTATCGTCGCGCCCGCCCCGCCGCGGCGCGCGCGCCGCCTCGCCGGCTGGGCGCCCTCGTCGGACCCGCCGATGTCGAGGACGTCCGTTTCGCCTCGACCTTTGCCGGCGCGCTTGGGCTGATCCGACGACTTATGCGAGTTATCCTGCGGTCGGGCGCGTCCTGGGCGACCCGCCACGCTTTCCTTTCAAGAGCCGCCGGTGGATCCCGGTTTTTGCCGAGGCTCGGCCGTTAGTGTCGGAGTCGTCACCTTGCCGCCGCCGTCGTCTTCCTCCGCATACGGCGTATTCTTCCATCTTGTCGAAGAGCCGCCACCGTCTTGATTGGCTTCCGCGCATTGTATTCGGCCATCGGGCCCGGACGAAGGCCCTGTATGGCTGCATTGACGATGGTGGTCTCGTTGACGTCCTTCACTTGACACCGAATCTTGGCGAAGCGTTTGAAGTAATCCCGGAGTTTCTCCGAAGGTTTTTGCTTCACGGCGAAGAGTTGGTCCGCCTCGACCCGGTCGACGTAGTTTCCCTGGAAGTTGTTGTGGAGCGCGACGCGAGCTGTTCCCACGCGTAGATGGAGCCGGCTCTATGGTAAAAAACAAGAGAGCGCCACTCCTTGCGCGCGAGAGGAGTCCTTTGCCTTCGTGGCGTCGTCTCGCCGCGGCCGATCGCGGTTTCATATACGCGCACGAACTCACGGGGGTCCGTGTCGCCTTTATACGAGTCGATGGCGCTAGGGAACTTGAAGTCTTCGGGCCATGCCGCCTGCTGCAGCCCCGCCGAGAGCGGGGACTCCGGATCCACGCGCCGCAGCGGCACGCGGCTGGACGTGTGGGCTTCGCGACTGTCCGCCCTCTCCGGCGCGGGTTCGGACGCGATTGCTGGCGCGGCCGGCTGACTCCGAGCCTCTTGTATATCTCTGACGGCTCCGCGAAGGTCCCCCAGCTCCCGCTGGAATGCGTTGAGAGCCGCAAGCAGGGCACTTTTCCATCGCCGGTGCAGGCGGGGTCGCCGGTGCTCCCAGCGGGCGGATCGGCGCGGGGACGACGCGCGTCGCGGTCCCGAGCTGCCGGTCGCCCGTCGTGGCTACCGGACCACCCGGTCCGCGCCACAGCGAGGTTGCCGCAGGGCGGCGAGGTCATTGCCGTTGCGCGGCGGGTCGGTCGTCGCCGCGCCGCGTCGGCGTCCTCGCCGCGGGTCGGTCGTGGGGCCCGTCCCGCGACGCCGTAGCTGGGTGGGTCGTCGCGGTGCCGGTGCCGGGCGATCGTCGCGGTGCCGATGTGACGAGGTTGGTCGTCGCCGCGAACGCCGGCGTCTTCGCCACCACGCCGCGCGTCGGCGCCGCGTCGCCGCTGCCGATACCGGCCCGGTGCTCATGCGGTGCTCGGGCCGACCACCTTCTTTCCCTTTGCCGCTGAAGAAGCTTTTTGGTGCCATCTTTTTCCTTCGGTCTTGAGCTTGCCTTCGTCCTCCCCACAGACGGCGCCAAGCTGTTGTGGCTACTGCACCAAACAGAGAGAAGTGGTTGTGAGAGTGATGAAGATAAGTGTCTGGCTGCGCCTCTCCCCATGGCCTACCGCCATATATATATATGCACATGAGGAGCGCTTTTACAATAGAGCCCTTACATTGGAGTGCCCCTTTAGGGGTGCTTATGTCATTACACATGGCCTATTCTGGGCCTTATCTCCTGCCAGGCCTGCTGGGTTCAGGTGGGGGCCACCCCTACGACACTTTCTATTCACCACCCTAGTCAGTTATCCTTAATCTTACAAAAGTGGGGGCACCATAGTCCACGATCAAAGCCTGCCACTGCTCATGCTCAACAAGTCCATCCACCACTGTTGTAGCTCGTGTGGGTGTCTCCCCTTTTGAGGAGCGGCTGGAGCTCATCGGATCTGGTGGGTCAGATGCCAAAGGTGGCAGATGACAAGTGGAGGGCTAGTTGACGAAGTGGTGGTTGTGGGTGGACCAATGGAGTGCAGAGATGAAACACCGGGTCAGCACCACTATCATCCAATGTCTTTCTCCTCACATAGGATTTTTTTATTGCATATGCTTCTCTAGATTGTTGTAGCACCTTTTTCAACTTGTGCATGAAGTGTTTGATTTTGTTGCAATATCCCTTCTAAAATTTTGCCACAAAAGTTTTTTTGTCGCAGTTGGTAGTTTGATTTGTTGCATTTAGTGATGTATAATTATTGCACTAAGGAAATTGATGCACCTCTTTCAGTTTTGTTGCAAATATATTTTTGATTTATTGCATCAAAGTTATTTTTTTGTTACACTAGTTATGTCTAATTGTTACACTGAGAAAATTGATGTACCACCTTTTAGTTTTATTGCAAACATGTTTATGATTTGTTGCATCTAAGATTTTAAGATGTTGTAGTATTGTGTCATCATTTTCTGAATGAGATCGATTGATGTAAGATGATGCGCTGGTTGTTTTGGTTGCCGGTTATTTTTTTTGAGTTAGCATAGCGATTGGAGTCAAAGTGAATCGAAGTAGTTGAGGGAGAGGAAGAGAAGCGGATGGCTACGGAAAGGAGATCATAAAGGGAAGAGAAGTTGGTGATGGTTATCATGCATTTGACGGTTGGTTGCAGATCGAACGATGGAAAGAAGCGTACAATGCAAGCCACCTCGTAGTTAGGACGGTTGCAATTTCCTCCTGTGCTGGCCTACGGGATACACCTACCTCGCCCGTGCGGTTCTCACGTCAGCCCAGGACATCCATGCCGGCCGCAAGTCTAGATCGAATTGCATCCCCTTTGAATTTGCATGGGTCGTAAATACACTTCTATGCAGGTCATGAGTGAAGAACGACCAGCCTCCCTCTATAATATGTGTATTCATTTACATTACCGTGTTGGACTGCCATTGCTTAAGCTTTGTTTTTTGAGAGGGTAAGGGTAATGCTTTGGCTTTGACGTTTGATCACACAGTTCGCATTGGACGCCTCATGGCCTCACCCACTAACCCACTTGGTATTTCGTGTGTGTGAGCAACCCCATCAAATCCCCTCTACGTCTCTATGCAACTTCACCTCGAAAGAAAACCCCTCTATGCCTTTATCCCCATTTTCTACTACAACCAAACCTGTTCTCCCCTCCAGTGGCTCGCTAGAGACTGAAGCCATAGCTCCTCTCCTCCATGTCCTCTTTGATCACCCCTAGATCCACCCCATTTTTGCTTCGAACCCGCCACACTCCCCTCGATCACTCCAATCCCAAGCCCAAGGCTTTGCTGCTCGGCATGAGATCCACCTCTCAATTAGTAGTCGCTCTTAACAACATCATTCCATATGCCTGGCGCATTGAGGTAGGGGGAGCTACGCTCCTGTTGGGGCTACGGGGATTTATGTGTGGCAGTGGAGGAGGAGCTGCAACAGAGGAGCAGAGGCTCCAGCGGAGGAGATCTCAACCCACAAGCGCTGCAATACTAGGCCAACTACATTCGTTTGCTTGCTTGCACTGTGGACTGATTGGTTGATACAAGCATTTTCTCAATTTGTTGTGGCACCCTTTTTAAATTGTTGCACAAAGTGTTTCATTTTGTTTGCAATTTGTCCTCTTAGAAAGTTGTATGAAGTTGTTTTTGTTTGCAATTGTTGTCTGATTTGTTACATTCAACCATTCTTTTTGTTGCTATAGAGGTTGTGGTTCTTAATTTGTTGCGAACATTTCTTTCAATTGTTGCATGTGAAATTGTAAAATATTGTAGGTGTTATTTTTAGAAGTTGTAGTGTTGTAAGGTTGTAAATTTGTTTGTTTAGAATTTCTGATCTTGTTTTACACTTAGAAAGTTTTATACTCAAGGTTTTATCAAGTTTTTGGTGAGAAGATTATTTATTTTTCACTTTTTCTCGACATTGCCGTGATTGACTGCCTTTTCTTAACTTTTGTTTTTTGAGAGGGTAAATAGACATAGCACTAGTAATCTAGCTCGGGTGGGTGAGTCTTACCAGCATGCCCAGCACATGTGACATGAGGTTTGAAAATGAAACAGCGTACTCAAAACGTTCCACTCTATTATTAAAGAAAAATGGGGCCAGTTTTTTTTTATTCTAGGAGTAATGTGGTACATGGCACATTGGATAGGAGTATCTTGTAGTACTCATACTGGAGTACTTTAAAGTCTAGCATAGCACAAAGGCAATCAACAAGTCAGCATGGACAACTACTCTAAATCATTAGGATCAACAAGTCAGCATGGACAACTACTCTAAATCATTAGGATCTTTCAAATGAAGAAGCAATTAGCGTGTTTTGTCATAGATGGGCAAGTTGGGTTCAACTGAAAGACAGGAGATACCCACGAGTTGCAAGTGGGGTACACAAGTTGGTTGTTTAAGGCTGTTTTTTCACTGTAACTGTTGTAAGTTTTTTAGCATAATTAATTTAAAAAAATTAAAAATAAAAAAACAGATTTTCTCATCGTGTACAATGCAAAGGAATACGAGAAAAAAGAAAAAAACAAAAAAGTCCAAAAAACAGAAAAGGACGAAATTAAAAAGTGTGAAACCAGAACCTAAAAGCCAAAATGTTAAGCCCAAATGAGCAGAGCCGTGTGTCTAGACCTATTGTGGGCCCAGTTATTGGCCTGAAATAAGTTTTTTTTGTGAATTTTTGTTCTTTTTGTATTTTCAACTGCTTCTGTCTTATAATTTCTCTTGATAATCATTATTTATTAGACTAATAAGTTGTAAAAAAAACCTAGTACTAGCACAACAATTCTCCCTTCCACAAACAGACAGCTCCTGATTAAGGTCTAACAGGTAGGCCGCCTTTGTGGCACCCGAAGAATGGGAAGCGGGGGGCAAACAAACCCGAAATGCACAATTTCACATGGGTCCAGTCGTCGGTGTTGAAAAGGCTGTACTGAAACGTGGAAAATAAAGTTGCAGTGGGCTAGAGGAAAACAGTAGCGGCTTTAGAAGATTGTTCTAGATTTTGTAACGCCAAAATTTAATCCTAGCTAGTGATTTCATAAACGTATATCTTCTTTCTAGAAGGTTTTGTTCTTGATTTTTTATGTCAAAAATCCAAATATACTTGATAGTTCAGCATAATTGAGCGATGTGTGGTCCGTGTGGATTCAGTCTAATTTGCTATAGCTCTGTTCTTTTCAGCTTTTCTACAGTAACAAATTTTTAAACGAAGTATTTTTTAAAGATAGAGTCTACTAGTTAATTGTAGTACATACTTTACTGACTTTATTTATATCGGTAAAAACTGTACGTAAGTTTCTGTTACTCTGTAATCTCTCGTACAAATATCCCAAAATTTACAAGCCGCAGCTAAAAACCAATGACTGCAGCCAAAAAGAACAGATCCATATCTTCTATAGCTTGGAATTTGTGACGTCCAAAGGCAAATTTCGCGACCATATAATTGCGACTTTGTTCATGGACTAGCGATTTTTTCCACAAGATTTTGTTCGTGGACTTTGTAACGTTAAAATCCCGTCCTGAACGTCAGAATCCAACCCTACCGATAGTTTCGCATCTATGGGCATGGCATTTTTACGCGTTGTGGGTATCTTCTAGAACTAGTGATTTTGTAGTATTTTTTCCTGGATCTCGTGATGTGTTTCTGTAGAAATTGTGACGTTGGATTCAGTCCTTGACATTTTTTCACATCAACGTACATACTGCTTTCACGCAGTGTAATTGTGAGATAAAACAACATTACTGTACCGGAAATGGCTTCTAGTGAATGATGCAGTTGATTTGAGGAAGCATGTGATCCTAATAGGATATTCTTCTCGTACGTTGTTGAGGTAGAAGATGGCACAGGGGCTTATGATACAAATAGTAAGTTCGTGAATCACTACTGGTCATAGAACTGTTGCATAAAGGTCATGTGGTCGGCACTGTGCTGGCATCCTCGTCCAAATCAGGACCCAAAAAGATCGGTAGGTAAGACAGGATATAGATGATTGGCAGGCAGTAGTAACAGTCTAGCAGAGGATACACATGCAGAGTAATTCTGACCAATGGCCCCCACTAATTGCAATGCTTCGTTCGAGATCTCTGTCTATCTTTATCCTTTAAGTATCTGCAAACACCAGCCTGCTTGGAATTCAGAAATTCCACAAAGCTCTTACAGAAAACACCACAATTTTCATACAAATTCTGTCAAATATCGCGATCCATGCATGGCTAAATGGATGTGTTGATATCTGTAGGAAAGTTAGGATGTCAAAATTACAGACCCTGCCTGTAGACAATTCTGCATGGGTGCATGTTAGATGTTACAGTCGCACGCTAGTAATCGGCTTTGGTGTGCCAAGAGACAGAAGGTTAAGCATGCTATGGCCATTAGCTTGGAAGCAACAAAATATCAAATCAATCTGTTTTGTTTTGGTAACTGGGTGGGTCAAGATTCTTTCAGAAATACTTTGCAGGTGAGTCATCACGATTTACATCACGTTGCTTGCAGCAGGCGATACTGCGATATGCCTCGTTTTTCAGAGGTGCGTCCATGTAAAAGGCAAGGTCTTCTTGACTTCGAAGTCTCCAGACAGAGCTCGCCATTTGTCAGTACATATCTGCAAACACATCGATTGAGCTGTGACTAGTCAAAACGCCGGACAATATAAGAGTACCTAAATGCAAGCATTTAGAGAGATGCTTAGCTATTTAAAACTGATTTTTTGTCATATAGAATAGATAAAACTCTTATTTTAGAGCATCTATACTTAAATAAGCATCGGGGCTTAGCAGGTATTTATATGTATAACTATATCTAATTAATAGATAATATAATATCTAAGCACTAATCGAAGAGATGCTTGTATTGGGGAAAATAACCTTTACATGATATTTGATGATATGGCTATATTCTCTCTTTAAGCATTCATGTATAAGCATCTTGCAATGCACATACCTAAGGCGTCCTTGCGTTCACAGGACACGGCGATGCCGATGTAAATTCAAAGGTGGCTAGGTCTGCAGATCGTAATTGCCATTCACGCTGGATGGCTACAGTACCATGAAATTCTTTAACATGCACGACGCATGTCGCTATGTGATGGTAGCCAGTTGGTGGGTTCTTTTGGGCTGATAGCTTATGATTTAAATATTTGAATTCTGGCTATTCACGAGAGATAGTACGCACATGAAAATAGTCGTATATGATTTTGGTCGGTACAGCTAAACTTAGTATACTTTTTACTACAATATTTCTATCGACCCATATTAAAAAAGCGCACAGTTTAAAACCTAGTTACTGTAAATAGTACGAGCATAACCTAGCTATAAGCTGGTTCGAACCCAGCCAGTAGCATCCATCGAGAGGAGCTCACAGTGCTCATAGTGGATTTGTCGGATTATTATATAGCTGCAATTTCCTCTACTTGTTGGAACTTTATTGGATTGGAACAACACACACACTTGATGGCGACACGATCGTCGTCTGTGTGTGGTGCACAACAGTAGGGCTGTAAATGAGCTGAGCTTGAGCGAGCCCATCCTACTAGGCTCGAGCTCGACAAAAGCTCGAGCCGAGCTCAATCGAGCTTGAGTTGGCAATCGAGCTTGCAGGTGGTCTCAAGTTCAGCTCGGACAATGCTCGAGTAGGCTTGAGCTCAGTTCATGTAGGCTCGGTAACACATGACCATCAAGAAACACTCACAAATTTTCAAGTAGTTCATACAATCACATAAACAAAAAAAGAGGAGGGGTTGTTCATACCCAGATCAGTGATACTGGTGAGGAGAAGGGCATCGCCGTCGGCAGGGGAGACCGGAGAAGGGCGTCGGTTGTGGATGAGCAGGGCACCGGTGATCGGCGGCGGAACCATGGAGGAGGAGGACGGCATCGACCATGTCGTAGCGCGCCTGGCTCAGGCTACTCGCATCATTGCTTGGGATGGGTGGGTGGGGTCAAGGGATTGGGGTCGCCATGTCGGGGGTGGCCGGGCAAGGGCAAGGATTGGAGTTGCTGTGTCAGGTTAGGGGAGGCCATGCCAAGTTGAGGGCGGTCAAGCAGGGACAGAGTAGGCCAGAAGGGGATTGGGGCCATGGCCGAGCTGTAGGAGCAGGCCGCCCATGGATCTGGCTAGATCCGGGTAAGGGGATTAGGGGGAGGTTGAGCCACGGGCATCATGGCCGAGCCGGGTGCGGCTGAACTAGGGCGGTGCGCTAGAGGCTGGGAGAGCAGGAGGAGTCTTGGGGCAGGAGGCTGATGGGGTGGAGGGGCGGGAAGCTTATGAGTTTCGAGCTTTTTTTTTCACAGCCCTACACAGTAGCGAGCTCCTGATAAATTTGATATCTCTTTCACGCTGCCATCGTAAATGGTTTGCGCATTCACGTTTGCTACTCGTCAAGTCAATTTCATCGCGACCCCACCGTGGAAGTCTTGCAGTAGTAGTTTGCTATGCTAGGACCGAAAAATGTCAAAACTTCTTGTTCATGTCGGGAACACTCATGCGCGCATGCACCGACCGCTGACGTTACCGTGATATATGGGCATGTTCATTTTGGCTTCGGCTCATGCCTTATAGTTGTGGTTTATGATTTTTAGGTAGTTTAAGAGAGAGAGTATGGAGTAACAAAAATTCGCATGGGGTTTTGGCCGATATAAATGAAATCTTTACAATATGTACTACAATTAACTTGTAGACATCGCATTGAAAAAATAATTCATCTGAAAACTAATTACTGTAGAAAAGCTAAAAATAGTTTTTAGAAGAGAGAGAGAGAGAGAGAGAGAGAGAGAGGCTGTTTTACATGTTCAATTTGCAGTGGTACAATTCAGTAACATTGTATTTCCCATCGGATGTACTTACGTCAAAAACAATTTAAAGCACACGAGTTAGTTTATCATGCAAGAAGACGTAGGGATATGCAATTTAGCTCGCACAAGCACTTGGCTTTGTTGAGCAACTTGTGCTTGACAGTTGTACTCTAATCCCTACATAATTAATAAAAATATCTCTATTCTGTCTCAAAAATGACAATTGAAACGCAATACGGCAAACTCTTCAGGCAGATAGTTCAACCTTATAATTAAATTAGGAGATTTATCTACGCAATTACGCGATTAGATATTATGATAACATTTTTTTGTATGTAACTCTGCTAATTATAATTAAAATACAATTGTATTTACTATATATATATATATTCTATATATATATGTGTGTATATGAAAAATACCGTTTACTCCAGGTGTAATTACACCCACCTCTAATATACCACCTAAACAAACTTTAAATACTTTTTTATCACTTTAGCTTTACTCGTATACTAATTATAAGATACTCCAATGTGAATCACACGAAAAAATTGTAAGGAAGTCTATAGTTTTTAGCATATTTTGTAAATACCTTCATATACGCATGTAAAAAGGAATATATCAAAAAAATATACATACCACATCTGAAAAATTGTTCATACCATCTAGATGACCTTAAATACTCGTATACTACACATACATACTCTCCGTTACGAGAGATACTCTCTACGTTATGAGATACGACATAGGGTATAATTATACCTGAGAGTAGAAAGGAAGCTTTATATATACAGAGAATACAGAGAATCATGCTATGGAAGATGACTATTTTGATCAGTGATACACACACATACCATTATAATCTGGTGTCACCAAAGTAAGCGGTAGAGATACTTATCTTTTTTCTCGATTAATATGAAAATTTCTAAAAATTTTTCTTTTTAGGATTATTGTGGGATTTCCTCACTCTCAAAAGGAAGGAAGGTGTCTAAATCTCATCAGTTATTTTTATTTATATAGATAACTCTTTGTACCATATATGGTATGTCGTACAAGTAATACGGACTGCACGGTACGGGACAAATCATTTCAAGGGAACCTATTCCAGCAACGATTTACAGATTTGCTCCCGAGACGATCATTTCAGCAATGATTTTCAAAACCAAGCCGAGAGACTACTCAAAATTTCCCAAATCTCTACCAAAAAGAAAAATCCAACCCCAAGTGGAAGAGGAACAGAAAGCAAAATCTAATTGCAGCCCACTGATGTACAGCGTTGCCCTTGTATGTGACCAGATCATTATCTCGACAGATCTCGCCGTGCCTTTGAATGCTCGATCGATCTCGAATGGGACCGGAGCAGCCAACGGGTTGCATGGAAACCACCCAGCGGCAACCACAGATTCGGCACCGTATCAAGCCCCCACCGAAACAGAAACGATCCGCAAAGAATCCCGAAGCCGGCACACACACAGCAGCATCTGAACCTCTGAGCGAGCAAGGGAGTGCAGAGAGCATATATCCAGCCATCCCAAGTTCCCAACAAAAGAAGGAAATCTAGGAAGCGAAGGGAACTTTCTAGTAGTGAGTTGCATTGGCTGCGAAGGCCACGAAACAAAAGGACAAGGTACGGAAAAGCAGAGCAGGTTTCCACCGGTCCGGTCCAATAACGAGTTACAATTAAGCAGCTCCCATTTCTGTTCCATCAAGGAGGGAAGGGCGACTGTATTCACATCTAAAGGTAGCCGAGATGAAATAGGAAACACGCCGAAATGTACCACATGTTTGGAACGCAAGGAGTGTTCGGGAGGGAACGCCGCTCTGGGAAGGAACCGGCCGTCGGGTGAGGGGTCGGACGGACGGGGAAAAACCCTAAAGGCCTGGGGGAAAATGGAAGCTAAAACTCTCTCGGGTCGATGAAGATGGAGCGCCCGGGCGGCGCCTTGGTCCAGTCACCAAGCGGCCCGTGGGTGTAGCCGTCCGCGAGCCGCTTGATGCACCAGAGGTCCTCGGCGCCGAAGCGCGCCCAGTGCGGCACCCCGGCGCGGACCGGCTCGCAGGCGCCGACCTCGGTGGCCACCACGCCGCAGCCGCCGCGGCGGGCCAGGTTGTGGGCGTGGCGGCACAGCGCACGGACGAGCCGCGGGGCGCCCGGGCCGGAGCCGCCGAGGCCGTAGAGGAAGTAGAGCCCGAACGGCGCGAACAGGTTGGGGATGGAGGGAATCTTGAGCCACGGCGCCGCGCGGTCCACCAGCCGCGTCGCGCCCGCCGCAGCGCGCATCAGGCTTGGCGCGCCGCGCACCTCGAGGCGGAAGGCGTCCATGCAGTTCCACACGCTCAGCACCGCCCACGACGCCGGCGGCGCGGCCATGAATGCCTCGACCCCGTCCCACCGCGTCCCCGCCGGCACGGCCAGGAACGTCCCGAGCGACAGGGCGTTGGACAGCACGGCGTCGATGTCGGCGGGGAAGAACTCGACTGCGGCGAAGTGCCAGCGGTAGAGCAGCTCGGCGTCGCGCGGCTCGACGCGTACGATGGCCGCGCTGCGCGACGGTTCGAGGCTGTGGCCGAACACCGGGTGCACAAGCACGGACGGCGTGCGGAACTTGGAGTAGCCGCAGCGGCCGGTGAAGAGCCGCACCGACGCCTCGTTGTCCTGCTCCGTCGCCATGTACAAGTACTCCGCGCCCATCTGCCGGAACCACTCCTCCATCCTCTCCACGAGCTTCTTCCCCACCCCCTTCCTCCTGCATATTATCCTCAAAGTTACGAACTTTTTTCTTTTCTCCTCCGAAAGCAACAGCGTCAACCAGAAATGCCATCTAGTTGTAGTACGTTTCCTGATGGACTTGTACGTACCGGTGGCTGGGTGAGACGCGGAGGCCGAGGATGTAGGCGACCTTGGTGTAGATGGGGTCCTTGGTCTGGGTGCAGCCGGAGACGACGGACTTGACGCATCCGCGCACGAGGCCGATGATCTCCGTGCCGTCAGCGCCGCCACCGCCGCCGCTGCCGGTTGCTGTCTCTGCGACCTTCCCGTATCCGTGCGGTTGAAACATGCGTTTCGGACAATCCATCCATTAATTAGTTTTCGAGCCTGGACTCGGGACCCACACCAAAACGAAACGAAACGACCGGAAAATGCAAGGCGGCACAACAGACAGAGAGGGGGTCCGGGGGTGGACAGGTGGTAGGTTAGGTCGAGCCAGCACATCTGGCTGGGTGCAGCAACCGAACCAGTACGTACGTACCAGCATGAGGTAGGCCGGCGAGTTGCGAATGCGGCAGAGCGGGTCGCCGAGGAGGTGCGTGAAGAGGCACATCTTGCGGCCGCCGCCGCAGCCGGACCCCACCTCACACTCCCGCTCCACCTCCTCCACGCGGCCGCGGTCGCGCTCGCCGTCGTACTCCCGCACCACCACCGCCGCCGCCTCCATCACCACCATCTCAACCATCTCTCACTTTCTTGGCAGATAGAAAGACGCCACGATCGAGAGAGGGCAAATAGCCGAATACCAACAGCAAAGACGAGAGGAGATGGGTGTCTGGTGATTGATATAGCTAGAGGCGACGGGAGGAAGGCCGCAAGTATGAATCGCGCGAGATGGGAGAGGGAGAGGCGAGGATGTTCTTTTGCGTGCCTGCCTCCTTCACAATTACTCCCCCATACGCGCGCACACACAGAGACACTGTAGCGGCATAGCTGGGCTAGGTAGCTAGCAACCGCGCGGCCGCCACCCGAGAGCCAGCGCAGTAAGCACTAGCGGACGATATCCCCAGTGCAATAACTAGCTACCATATGTGTGCTTCATCTAGGACGCGATTGTGTCGGCGTGCTCCGGTCGATTCGGAGGCTACTAGCTAGCAAGCCAGCCGCTTCTTTGGAAGCGACGAGCTTGGAGGAGGAGTAGGCAATAAAGCATGTGGAGCTCGGGACGGAGCGCTGCGGGGCCGTAGGCTTCGCGGCAAGGAAGAAGGCTAGAGCGTCGCGGTACCATACACACTGCAGGGTGCTACAGGAGATGCTATTGTTCTTGGTGGATGGATGGATGTGGGTGTAGCGATCGCTGGCCACTGCTTTGCCTGGCAGCTAGCTGCTGTGAGAGGGCTGCGCGGCTGCTATTTATACCTGAATTTTTACCCTGAACCTCAGAGTGGGGGCCACAAGGGAAAGGATTGGTGGACCATACCATCCTGCTACCACTCCTACGGCCTTGTTGTGTAGCGGTCTTCTTCTCCCGGTGGGTTTCCGAAATCTATAGATGTATATACCAAGTATTTTGGCTTTTGAAAGCTAAAATTATTAAAACATTGGTTTGATTTGATGGGTTTCATTTATTGGTATAAATATATATCTTCGACTTTATTTATTTATATGTAATATACAATGGGGTTAAGCTGCTACATTAAAAAAACTAGTGGATCAGTTTGTTTTGTTAAAAAGTATTTTCTGAAAAAAGAGCAATCCATAATAGAGTTCTGGATTTATCTAACATTGCACTTCATTTCCTCTTGAAAAAGGATTACTTCACTTCTTTTTTGGTTTTTTTTTTGAATTTGTTACGAGGAATACTTATCTGTACACAAGGGATGGAAGGGATTTTAGCTTTTTTAGGGAGTAGCTTATCCACAATAGGGTTCTAAATGAAACTATTCTATATTAAATGAAACTAATTGAATATGTTTAGTTTTAAAACTTCTCAATGTAAAAGAAGGTATGCCAAATTAGTTTAATTGTGATGTTCATATATATCACAGTCAAAACCATCACGCATAATATTTATTATATCTTGCAAGATATGGAGGGTGTCACCCTGATTACAGCTTATGACTTATAGCTGCGACTTATTAATATAATAAATAGTGATTGCTGAAAGAAATTGAAGCCACGAGCCGGCGAAAAAGAAAAAAAAACAGGGCTATGAAGTGGTGGTTTTGTGCGCATAGTTGAATAGTTCCTTAGCATCTAAAGTACGGCATGTTCTTTTTGGCTAAGGCTTATGACTTTTGGCTGCGGCTTGTGGCTTTTGGGCTGTTCGTGTAAGAGATTACAGAGTAACAGAAACTCATGTGCGATTTTTACCGATATAAATAAAGTTGGTACAGTATGTACTACAATTAACTAGTAGACTCTATCTTAAAAAGACACCTTGTTTAAAAACTAGTTACTGTAGAAAAATCAAAAGCGGAAGCCAAAAGCTGAAAAAGAATATCACCATAGTATTCTGGGACCTTTTCTTTCAAAACGGGAAGTTAGCAATCCAAATTAATGCGGTTTTGGATTTATCTAACATTCGACTTTAAATAGCATCTGTTTGAAAGTGTTCAAAGTTTTTGGCAGTTTCAGGCTTAAAACGCATACCTTGCATCGTTCCAGCAAGAGCATTTCAATTTTGTGGTAACCTTTTTGGTGTTGTAGATATTTTGATTACTACGGTTAACGATGAAGTGCTCGGGATGTATTGTCTTTACACACAGAAAAATCATTACTTCGCTCAATACTGTCGCTTGATTTCGAAGTGAGTCTTTTAGATAGGAACAGAGGATATTTTGACAATCAAACAAGGAATTCAACAAAGGAAGTTTAACTAACTGACATACAACATTACGTAGTCTTTTGGGATTGATGTTTGTGGCTTTTAATTTTTGTTATAATAACTAACTTTTAAACGGTATATTTTTTAAGACAGAGTACATAAGTCGATTGTAGTATACATTGCACTGACTTTAACTATACTAGCTAAAATTACATTCGACTGTTTCTCTTGCAAACAACCATAAGGCAAAATCCATAACTCACAGCAAAAAACTCACCTAATTTCATTCTTGAGTTATCTCCAACAAATCTATGTGGCAGTGACCCAAAAACCAAACCAAAACAAAACTATGCAAAGAAAGTTGCCTTTCAGCTGATGATTTTCTGAACATAAAATATTTTTAGGAAGATGCTTTGTGAACACAAAGCTGTGCACAAACACACTGAAATATTACCCGTAAACTAGTATAAAAGCTCAAATTTTTCTATCTATTATTCAGTTCTTCAGCAAACGAAATAGCACCACAACAACTCGAGATGGAGAGGACACGGGCCGCACGGCAAGTCCAAGTGGCCCCAGCAGAACAACATTTGTGGGTCCCCGTGTAACAAAGTGTGAAATTTGGACACTGTTGGACCCTTGGACCCCAAAAATTCCGCTTTTGGCTCTCTGTACAAAAAAATTCCAAAATCGGACCCCTCTCCACCGCGCGATCAGTTGCGTCGCCACTGTCACGGGTCGTGCGGTCGCCGATCGCGTCGTCGCTCGCGCCGCCCGAGCGCGCGCCCTCCTCGCCCGACCGCGCGTTTCCCAGCCGAAGCGCGCGATCGTCCTCGGCGCCGCGTCTTCCCCGCGAGCGCGCGTCCTCCCTCCGACCGCATGAATGCCGCCCGACCGCACGACCTCCCTCCCGACCGCGAGAATATGCCCTCCGACCGCCGCGTCTCTTTACGTCTCATCCATCCGCCCAAAGCGTCGCGCTGATTTTTATGGTCGTGGCACACGCGCCTCGCAGCCGAGTTGCATGGCCCTCCGCTTGGACCAAGAATGCGGTTTAAATGGCGGGAACACCGGATGCATACGATACAGAACCTCATTTGCATCTACAAGTGAAGACCGAGCGAGCGAGGAAGGCGATGAAGTGAAGGAAAGTGAGGAGTGAAAACACGTTGGTTTGAGTTGTTTTCGTTCGAAATCCGCGGATTTGCCAAGTTCAAAAGTTGTAGATCGTCTCGTGAGCTTCAAGAAGAGGTAAGTCTTGTGCCCGTGAAAGTAAATTTTTATGTATGTGATTAGTCATAATTAGTCGATTAGCACAAACCATCGTTTGGTAATGTTATTTTATGTGAATGTGTGATACGCCAATGTGTCAAACGGTGTGTATGTGTAGGTAAAAATACACATATGCTGCATGCTTTATTGTAGTGTAGATAATGTCGTAGTTTATGTTGAAGTTACGTATTGTAATGTAGTTAGTTTTTTTTGAAGAAAAGTGAGGAGCGAAAGCCGGAAGAGTTGAGTTGTTTTCGTTTGGAATCAAGGGATTTGACAAGTACAAAAGTTGTAGATCGTCTCGTGAGCATCAACAAGAGGTAAGTATTGTGCCCATGCAACTATAATTTTATATATGTCATTAGGCCTTAATTAACGAAACCATCTTGTGTTACTGTTATTTTATGTCAATCTTTTATACGCTATGTATGTATAGCAAATCTTGCATATGTTTGGTAGGATGTATTGTAGTGTATATAGAGTTTTCCTTTTTTTGTTAACATACGCATCAGAAAGTAGTTTTTAAAAGAGGGAAAATATGAAGTTGTAGTGTGTAGATGTTGAGAAAATACATATTTATGTTACACTACAATTGTAGGTGATAACAATAGTACTAGGATTAGAAGCATATGATTAGTACAAACAGTCACGGTAGGTGGTAAAAATAAATTAGAAATAAATTTGGTAGATTAGAATTAAAAAGTTAGAAAAGACTATATTAAGTTAAAGTTAGAAAAGATTGGAGTGTAAATAATGTGCTTTGAGCTGAAAAAGTAATATTTATGTTGGAGCATTTGTAGGTGGTAAATTTGTAGTAGTTAGATTAGAGACAATTTGTATAATTAGTATGCTTAGTGAATGACCGTAGTATGAAGGTCATTTGATGGAAAAAATGATATGTATATTTAATTTGATGTATGGTACAATTAGAAAGTGAAATAGTTACAAATAAATCGTAGATTTAGAAATACAAAACATATAATAATCAAAGCTGTTAATTACATGATACGATTGTTACATGTCGTGTACTAAAATGGTTGATTATGCACTTATGTTAGGTACGCAATGGTGGCATTGAACAATTGATGGTGTTTTATGGGAGTGGTCTCGCACGTGATGGGCCGTATGGGCGGACTGTCAAATTGCCACGACCGTGATCCGCACCCGATCGAGCGCCATGAGCTTGTCCGAGCTACGGAGGTGTGTCCGTTCAGCGCTCGATCGATGCACCGCAAGAAATAAGTTACGGATCGAGGCGCCTATGCCTCAATGGTGGATGACGGAAGGGAGCATATGGCAACTTCGAAGGTGACCAATGACGCCTCATGGGCGAACTACATGGAGGTCGTGGCGCAACCCCGATGCTGCGATATATGGGAGGCCAATGGTGTATGTCGAGTTCGTGGAGAGGCGTAATCATCGTGCATGGTTGGTTGAGGGATACCGGTGGAGATGAAGTGGCGGCGGTCATGAAGACCCTTCGCGGGAGAACATGTGGGCGAGGAAGTGGGTGATGAAGACGGCGAGGCGTGCGAGAATTTCCACCAACGAAGGTGTGCACGACAGTGGTGGAGGGCCCGAATCGTTTCATTCTTGACGAGTGTTCGGGCCTTCCATCGAGCGATACAAGGGTTGGTGGTGCCGCCCAGCTAACCGTAGATGGGACGTTCCTATCCGGCAAGTACAAGGGCACTATCCTTACCGCAGCTTGCAGCCGATGCAAATGACCAGCTACTCTCAGTGGCATTTGCAATTGTGGAGAGCGAGAATACAGATAGCTGGCTTTGGTTTCTTTGCAATTTGAAGAATGCAGTAGTGCAAGACAGGCCATTGGCAGAGCTAAACACCTAAACAATGCCAAAAGGCATGAGTATAGCCAATTCGTGATTACTAAAGAGAGCGATTGTCCTCGTGGGATGCCAAAAGATGCCGGCTTTGGGCGGTGACATTACTAAAGAGAGCGATTGTCCTCGGTCAAATGACAAAAACAGCCGGCTTTGCTCGGTGAGATGACAAAACATGGCGGTGTGCTCAGAGACATGACAAAACGGGCAGCTTTGCTCGGTGAGATGACAACACATGCGGCTTTGCGCGATGACATGATAAACGGTGCAGCTTTCCTCGAGACATGACAAAACGAGGCGGCTTTGCTCGGTGAGATGACAATGATGCCACTTTGCGCAGATGACATGACAAAACGGGCAGCTTTGCTCGGTGATATGACAAAAGAGGTCGGCTTTGCTCGGTGGGATGACAAAAGATGCCGGCTTTGGGCGGGGACAAGACTAAAGAGGCAGGTGTGCTCGGTGACAAGACAACAAGAGGTCAGCTTTGCTCGGTGGGATGACAAAAGATGCCGATTTGGGCAAATGACATGACAAAACGGGGCCTTTTTGGTGATATCGCAGCACTCCCATCTTTACTCATCGCTACGACCACGCGGACCATCTTTACACGTATGAGTAGAGACAAACGGCCCCTATAAATTGGTATGCATTCCATTTCCAATGAACATTGCACATCCAAACCCCATACTCCATCGCGCTTCCTCACCCAACCGGGATGGACAAAGGCAAGAAGAAGCAATGGGACAAGATGGTGAAGGATTGGGAGGAGACCCGTGACATAGCACGGTCACCGCAGCCGCGATGCCGCCGCGATGAGAAAATCGAGGCGACACTGCCCGGTAGAACAAGCCCATCGTGCTACGATGAAAGGTCCCCAGGAGCGCCGCGTAGCAACAACCCCATCCCGAACGCCCCACCGAGCGTTCGCCACAACTACCACTGAGGGAGACACCTCCCTTTGTTGGTGCGGGACGTGTGCAAGTTCTTCAAGTCTAAGCACCGCATCGCCTAGGTATGCGATGGGTTGCGCAAACTACTCCAAATGACTACCCCAACCGCTGCTTTGACACCGCAACCTATCTGCAAATGGTAACAACCACATGCACAATTTTCCCTATCTTTTGTCCTTCACAAGACGCACTAACAATATCTCTCCTTTATTTACAGTCTCGGAGCCCTATGTGCCTACCGCAAATGGATCGATCTTGAGATCCACCGCGGACCAATGGACCTCGACTTGAGGAGTGGAATGTCACAAAGGAGAAGGAGGAGTTGCCGAGGAGGAGCGCCGCAAGCACGAGCACACCTCGCGTATACAGCCGCGAGACGCAAGCTCATCTTGAAGCGCACGCGTAGGATCGGGAGGCTCGCGAGATGGAGCGCGAGAGAAAGAGGGAAATTGCGGCTAAGGCAAAAGAGGCCGCGGAGGAGTTCAACGCCGAGCGGGCAAGGAAGGGAAAGTGGCCCCGGTCCACACAGTAGGTCGTACGAGCGCTTGGGTGGGTTAGTCGCATATCATGCTATATGTTATGCATGTAATAAAAATCTACGCGCATGTTACTCCCAATCGTATTATGAAATTTAATATCTAGTATTTTCGCATTCCATGATTCACGTAGCACCTCATTTAACAATATTAAATGTACCAAAATTTATGTATCGCATTCCATGTTACTCACCTTCACAATATCACTTACCACTTTATGTATCGACCGTTCTACGGTCAATCTTTCCTACAAAAAATTTACCAAAATTTTTATGCATCTACAACTTACAATGAACATAATCTTTTATTACAACTTTATCTGATTTTTATCCAGTTTATAACTACAAAATTGCCAAAACTGAAAACAATCACGAGATTGCAACCCCTAAAAATACAGCAAACCTTAAAAGTCACTTACCACTATTTGTATCGATCATTCTACGGTCAATTGTTCCTAAAAAAATTTACCAAAATTTTATTGGCATCTACAAGTTATAATGAATATAAACTTTTATTACTACTTGGTCGATTCTTTCCGAGTTTACATTTACAAAATTGACAAAACATACAAATAACATGGTGATTGCAAACCTAAAAACCATACGAAACCCTAAATATCACTTACCACTTTACTAAACGATCGTTCTATGATTAATCCTTTTAAAAACATTTATCCAATTTTTTTACATCCGCAACTAACAATGAACATAAATTATTATTGCAATTTTATCTATTTTTTCTCGTTTATAACTACAAAATTGCGAAACCATACAAATATTCACGAGTATTGCAATCGGGACATGCGGTCGGGAGCAAACGCGCATCGTGCATCAGCGGGGACGGGGCTTGTATTGGCAGCTTGATGTATACTGGGCGAGCCGGTCGCGCTACTGGGAGAGGCGGTCGCGCGGTCGCGCGCTGGCAAGCTGGTCGCGCGATCGGGAGGCAATGGCGCGGTCGAGCGCGCAGCAGGCGGCCGTGCGGTCCCGATCGCAGACGACCGCCACGTGGCTCTGGGCGATCCCGCGGGAAGGGGTCCAAAGTGGAATTTTTTGTATAGGGGCCAAAACGGAATTTTGGGTATTTTAGGGTCCAATAGTGTCCAAATTTCCATGTCCCTGTGTCTGTGAAAATAAAACATCCTTCTCAGCAACAGGGGAAAACGAACTGTGGATCCAAGAAGAAAAGGGAAAAAAAGAACTATTTACACATGTAACATTGTAGCTATTTTTTTCTTTTTAAAGCTGATTGTAGCTATTTTTTTTCTTTTTAAAGCTGGCCCTTCAATGGCCGTTTTTATAAATCTAATCCCTTCTTAAGCTTGGCAAACATGGTAGTAGTCTAACGCACTATAACAGCTCGGTAAGTCCCGCCGAACTACCAGAACTCGGCAGACGAGTTGTTGAGCAGCAGGTTTTAATTCGTGATTAACTTAATCATGATTAGTACTAATTAAACATTATATCGTATAATTAGCACTAATTAAGTATAATTAATGCTGATTAAACACTGTCGCGCTGGCAGATCTCCTTCCAAGCTCACAAAGGGGTTAGTTTATAAAATCGACTTTCAAAGGTTAAATTAAAAAAACAATTAGCTACAATGCCATATTTATAAACAGTTGGAAAACATGGCGTGGGGCCACGTGGTGCAATACGAGCAGCCGGTTCAGGATAGAGCTGGCGGAGTAGACAGGGTGCGCAGTAAACAGCCGGAGTGGCACGATGGCGCCGTCATTCTCGTCGGCCATTCCTCTCTGCCCCGTCGTCAGTGCTTGACATGATGCAACTGACAGAAACACATTATTACTAACCTTCTAATCACTGTACCACTGCATCATAGTGAACCTTATAAAAAATAAAAATCGCTTCGTTCGTATCCTCCGTATATTTTTTAAATGATCTTATCCATAAATATAAGATGTATTTTATATTTTAATATAAAGTTAGTGTAATGTTATCTTTATACTCCTAATAAATATACAATTTTATTTACTATTATTTACATGTATGCATTGAATATAGTGCTTAGAGATAATAATTAGAAATAATCTAGCCATTTTTACTATCTCCTTCGTCTATACGCTAAGAGGAAATGAACCTTATAAACTTGGACAGAGATATATCATTTAGGCACCTTTTCACTAATAGATTATAGCCTTTTCCAGCCAAATAAATAGGATGATTTCCTCTCTACTTTTTTAAAGTGGTTTTTGGTATAGGTTTTTTTAAACAGCTCATCAGAATTACTTTTTAAAAATGATTTATCAACATTTGGTTCATTTATATAAGTACTCACGCTAAGGCTACACGCCCTCATACAAGTAGTAACTGAACTGTGACGTCCGTACAAAGTGGCCATTAGCATCAGCAGCTAGCGGGGACCCACAGTACAGTGATGAAAGCAAAATCGTTGGGGTTACAGGGATGCTACGCGATTGAAAGGAGCAGAGCCTTGGATTTTTTTTTTTGGAGCGTTAATGTGGATTTAACAACTAATGGCTTTGTATCTACATGGAGGGCATTGCTCGGTTTAGACAGGCTCCTTTCCTGAACGGGACATGAAAGTGATTGCTATTCGATAGCGGTGTATTCTCATAAATTTGCATTCTGTCCCTATTCATCTGATGGAATTCCTCCATGAGACTGATCTGGATTGCTGTGCGTGGCGCCATGGATTGCTGCTACCTTCTGGTGCAATTGGACTTTCCCAGTCCTGTAGCAACTAGCTGCTGGTATATATTAATTTTCGACTATCATTGTTGGCCATGTAGAAACGGCTTACAAAACGATCGACCTTATCTTGAACTTATGGTATATACCTTTTCTAACCGTCATGTCCTACAGTATGTATAGATCTGGATAGGCACTACGGTTTGTTGGCATTTCCCATTTCATTGTGTATTTGGAGGTGCTTCCCCTTTCTAATGGTCATGTATGAGGCGCTTTGACAAGAAGCCGTTGTATATATAGCGCTGTAATGATTTTTTTTTAAAAAAAATTTGACTATTGAATGTTTGTTTTTGTAAATCTAGCTCTTTCTTTAAGCTCGATAGCCGTGGCAGGTGACATATGTCTCTTGCCGGGCTACTGTAGCTTGATAGGAGGGCACCGGTGTGGGAGGCCTACCGAGCGCGGCAGGGTAAGCATGCGCGTGGCAGCCGATAAGCTCCACCGGCCTGCTGAACTACCCTAGCTTGGCAGGTGGCCCGTGGCCGACCGTGACATGATTGTGCACTCAGCAGTGACACGAAACACTTGGGAGGCCTCCTGCCGAGCTAGTGCTCCTCGGCAAAGGCTTGGCGTGACCTGCAGCACCCACGTGCACCCACATGCTCTTGTCAGTCACCAACACATCCCTGCAAGTATAAAATGGCTCGCATCACTCTCTTTCCTCTCATCCGAAGCCTCACAGTTCAGTTTTTCCGTACCGAGCGACAGAGAGCTGAAGGAGAAAAAAAAAAGAAAGACAGAGTACAAGAGAGTTTCAATTAGTATTTTTGAGGTGGTTTTACAGCGATTTAGGGGATTTGGTAGTTGGAAAGAGTGTAGATCCAGTGAAGACCTCCAAGAAGAGGTATGTTTCATTTGCATGCAAGTAATGTTTCTAATATATCATTAATGTTTCATTGTAACGATGGTATCATAGTATATAGTGCGCTTGGTAGCCATCTTTAGTTAGCGTATGTATTTAGTTCATGTAGATGATATTTTTGTAACTAGCCATGTTAATGACGTATTAGTGTCAATGATGATGATTTTTACAAATAGCTGAAGAAATACACATTGTTATTTTTAGTGTTCTCGACGCATTCGCAATTTAGAAAATATATATGTACGTATGTATGCACATATGTATGTATCACTACTACAAAAGAGGCTATACTGAACGCTTACATCATAGACGGTTCTCGGGAACCATCTGTGCTTTAATTATCACAGACAGTTTATACGAATAATATTCTGTAGTATTTTCACAGATGATTATTCATACGAACCATCTGCGATAATGTAAGACATCACATACAGTTTTTACTAATACCTGTATGTAATAATTCATAGACGGTTATTGATAAAAAAACCGTATGTGATAATGGCAGATATCATATACGGTTATTTATTTAAATCATCTGTGATACTTCATAGACGATTTGTATTAAAAATCATCTGTGATATGTTTTCCTCATCGTAATCTTTCAAAATTTCATAACATAGACGATTTGTATTAAAAATCATCTGTGATATGTTTTCCTCATCGTAATCTTTCAAAATTTCATAATCTCCCGTCTGAGTCTAAGTAGGATTCCATTCTGAGACACCTTTAGTAAAACGGACAAAACGTTTGTATACAGTGTCCGTTTTCGATATTTTTGTACTTGGTGGAAAGCTAACAACGAGCGCAATCCAAAAAAAATGACATGCTTGTGCCAGTCGCCCTCTAAAACCCCCAAAATCGGCCATCTTTGGCTCTGAATTTGTGTCGCAAGTTTTCAATTTCTGTTTTTGCCCTTTTTCCTGGTCCTTCCTTTGGAATTTGGGTTTTGCCTCAACTACAAAGTTGTAGATATCATCAAAACCTTTCAAACAAGCATATATATGCCATATAAAACTTTGTTATTTTATCTTTTAGGAGTAGCTATTTACATTGCACCAATATATTGTCTTTGTGATCTACCGTTTGGCCATTATCACCAATGGTTTTTAATATGAATTGTCTGTGATATCTTTCGTTATCATAGACAGTTTTTATTACGAACCATCTTGATGTCTCTATCATTGACGATTTATAATTCGAACCGTTTGTGATGTCCTGCCACGTCATCGATCTACGACATATTCCCCAGGATCCCGATCTCACCTGTCCATTCTCTCCGCATTGAATAGTAGGCATCAGTCTCCTCCCTACCTCCTGCCCCTTATTAATCCCCCTCTTCCTACTCGAAGAACCAACACCACCAATATTACTCCAACTAGTTTGTGCACGTCAAGGGTGAGCAGGGGTTCGGCAAGGGCGGCTGAAATTTCGCTTGAAGTAAGATGGAAAGGAAGAAGACAATGGCAAATCTGCACTATTCCAAGTTGCTAGCATAGAAGCTGTTGATTTCGGCACATAAGCTGAAAATGGTGTTCATTGCCTTTTTGTCTCTGCTACTTGAAAATTTTCCCACACCACTTGGTTTAGATTGTAGTTTAATGAAGGATGTGTAAGTCTAGCTTGTATTAGCCTGAAGTTTTTTTTTGTAGTGTAAGCATCTTTCTAAATTTGTAACTATAAAGCTTATATTTGTAAAATTGTAAGTGTCCTATTGTGTATACAGTGCTATAGGTAACGGTGGAATGGTGGATTTTAATCTTAATAGAAATGGAATGTGTTGTATTTACTTATTTTCGGATGGCATAGTTAACATTTCCTGAGACTAGCCCAAAAATAAAAAAACTAGATATAGAATGACCTATCACTGACAGTTTTGTGACATAAACTTCTATTAAAGATTATCACAGACAGCTCGAACCAAAAACTATATGTGATACTCACACATCATAGACGGTTCTATCTACTAACCATTTGTGATACTCGCTCATCACAAACGGTTGATAGCTAGAACCATCTATGATGTGTGAGTATCACAGATGGTTTTTGGTTTCATCTGTCTGTAATAGTGTTATTCACAGATGGTTCTAGTTACAAACCGTCTGTATTGTATTTATCACAAATGGCTCACAAATCATTTGTGATAACCTTCGATTATCTCTGACGCATAAATTCAGACGGTTCAAAAAACCGTGTGTGATGACAGTTCTGAACCGTCTGTGATGATCCTTTTGTAGTAGTGTACTACTCTAGTGTGATTAAAAAATTATAGAAAATGATGATAAGATTGCAGAATTATGCACTGTTAATTGTTGTATCTGTGTGTGTGTGTGTGTATGTGTATCTGTATACATGCTTATAAGCACATGGCCATATGTCATGTGCATGGTTATTTTATATTATGTTTAGTTGTATTTAGTATCGTCGAAAGTAAGTAGATTTTGTCTGCATTGGTGCTAGGTACGTGATATTAGATATGTAATATTTGCTCGTGTTTCTACTGGAAGGGTGTCATATGAAACAGGCTACATGGGGCAGATCTACAAAATTTTGAACGGGTCATGATCTGGGCTCCGGGTTTCAAGGAGACAAGTCTCCCCGAGCTCAAGGGGTGTGTGTAGAGTGCATTTGACAGGGAGACAGACAGAAAGAAGCTTGTCATCGAGACGGTGATAGCCACAATGGTTGGAGTTTCAGGAGAGTGTTTCTGGGAGCTAAAGAAAGCTGTTGGCAACATTTCTTGGGGGCAATACATGGAGATTGTAAGCAATCTTGATGCGGCGATACATGGGAGGCGGATGATGTATATGTAGTTTGTGGAGAGGAAGGAACCATCGAGCAGGGGCAAGGCTAGTGGGAGTGGTAGCAAGGAAGTGTCACAATTGGATGGTGGTGGCAATGTGGAGCATAATGTTGGTGGAGATGGTGGTGGCAAAGTGGAACATGGTGCTTGTCACGATGATGGAGGGCTGATGAGACTTGGTCTTAACTTTGAGCCAACCAAAGGTGTAGAAAGATGGTGGGCAGCGCGTATTGACTGCCATGAATATTTGGATAACTTGTTGAATGGAATCCATTCCGGCGACAGGAGGATGCCAACACAACCAATAGTGGAGATGAGGTTGGTGTAGGCGCTAGTGGGGGAGGTGCATCCAATGGCATTGTGTGCATGGATGTTGAGTTTGTCTCCTCTAGATTGGATGCTATTGTGTTGGTCTTCCTAGTTTTGCTATTCGAAGATGGGTCCGAATGGTCGTTCGACGAAGATACTTTGGTGGAAGGGCAACACTTCCCTAACAAGAGTGCTGCATAGTAAGCCATTGCTAGATATACCGTCTACATAAGTCACACGTATCGGGTGCATAGGTTAAACCCCGACACATATGTGGCGATGTGTGTGGATGGTTCTTACCCTAGAAAGGTCCATGCACAGACATTTAGAGGCAATGCAACGAACTTTCGGATAATGGTCGTGAAGAATCACACTTGTGAGTTTGGTGGAGCCGCTGCATAAGCATAGGAATGTGACCTTGTTAATCATCGCTAACCTGATCAGTCAGCTCGTAGTTACAAACATCATAGTTTTGTTGAAGCTATTGATGTCCAATGTTATGAATCTGGTTGGTTTCCCGGTGAGCTACGATAAAGTGTGGCAGGTGAGGATGAGGTCATACATAGAATGCACGGCACATATGAGGAGGCATATGACTTTGTGCCAAGAATGCTACATCAGATTGTCGAAGCCAATCCTGAGACATATATAAACAAGATGAAGAGGGTGCACCCTTCAAAGGGGCCCAATTATTTCATCCTTGACTGAGTGTTCTAGGCTTTTTGGCAGCTAATCGAGGGGTTCAAGTACTACCGTCCAGTGTTCACGATGGATGGTATGTTCCTCTCTGGCAAGTACAAGGGCACGGTACATTGGTTGTTGACGCAAACGACCAGCTAGCTACTTCCAGTGGCCTTTGCAATTGTGAAAAATGAGAATATTTATAACTGGCTATGGTTTCTGGCCAATATAAAGCAAGAAGTAGTTTAAAATCGGTCAAATGTTTGCACTATCATGGACCACACTGGCAAGCCTCCAGTGAGCAATTGCAGGCAAGAAAAGCCCCTCCAAGCCTCGCTGTCACCTCCTAGAGCTCCACCGCGTCACCGCCGACCTCCTTTGCCCCTGCGTCATTGAAGACCGGTCTATGAGGTAGTGCAATAAAGTCACATCGTACTACCATAAGTGTAGTGTTTGATAGACCTAGCTAACTAATTTGCGGGTCCTAACCTTAGTTTTGCAATAGGTTGAATGTGGGCATGGTGTAGGTCACAAGAAGTCTCACACGGTACAAGAGGGGGCCAGACTTAGTGGATTCTTTGTTGGGGTGAAATTTTAGTGGGGCGCAACCAGGTTGTTGATTTTGCCTTATATAGGCCTTGTGATAATTACTTAGTCGCACACTTAAGGAAGCGTGTTATGACTGACAACATAGGTTGATTATAGATAAAGTTGTACCCACTCTACAGAGTGTAAAATTATCCTAGATAGCTGTGCCCATGGTGATGGGCGAGTAGAGTGTAAGATCGAGCAGCCAACTAGAGGGGGTGAATAGTCATTTCTAAAAATCCCCTTCTTAATTAATTTTATTTAAGCTATTTGGTTAAAGCCAAGTATATAATGCGAAAGTTTAAATCAAATTGGTTTTAGCACAAACAAAGCCTAAATCAACTAGATTCACTTAAGTACACCAACAACCTAAGTTTATGTCAAAAGTTCGCTTGACTCTCACCACATGCAACGAATGCACAAACTCAAATGGACACTAAGTCCAACTCTAGATGCAACACATGCACTCTAGATCATTTCTCCTTACTTACAAAGTGCAACACATGCACAATTGAGAGGAGGACCTCACATTAGCTCAAGAGAGTGAAATAGAGTGCCAAAAGTTCTCCAACTGGCCATAAGGGGTATTTATACCCCACACACAAGAAAAGTTGCCATTCGAGCCAAATCCTTGAAAATCAGGATTATCAGAAGTACCGGTGGCAAAACTGCTCCCCTCACAACAGTAAAAAAACTAGCTATTAGAAGCAAAGGACCACTTGAATCCAGTAGTTCTGTTGTACATTTTCTGGTAGTTCCGATTATCGGAAGTACCGCTCCTACATGCGGAACTACCGCTCTCGCGGGGAGGAGAAGTCCACCACATAGGTGCCTCTCTGAAAAAATGTACCGCTACACAAGCCGAATGTTCCACCGATTGGATCTACCGCTCACACAGAGCTGGTAGTTCTGCCCGCTGATCGGACCGCCCACACAGAGTTGGTTGAAAGTTCCGATCGTCGACCACACCGGTCTCCGACCATGTTGTCCGGATTGACCACACAGGTCTCTGACCATGCTGGTCTTTGACCACATTGGTTTCGACCACTCAGGTCGACCACATCGACCATGTTGATATTTGGCCCCGTTGGTCTCCGATCACATAAATCTCCGACCACTACGCCGATTTTTGACCACGTTGTCTTAATCATGTCAGTTCGACCATGTCAATTCTCGACCATGTCAGTTTCAACCACGCTGGTTTTGATCACGCAGATCTCGACCACGTCGGTTTTGATCGCGCTGGTTTGACTATGCTGATCTTCAATTACACAAATCTTGACCATGTTGGATTCGACCACACTGGTTTTAATCACACAGATTTTGATCACGTTGGTTTCGACCACGTCGATCTTTGACCACATTAGTTCTCGACCACACAGGTCTCCCGATCACCAATAGACGTTGTAGTTTCATGATTACAACACCGGTTGTTTCGGTTAGCGGTAGTACCGCAAACTACACTATGATAGTTCTGATTCATACTAGCAATCCTTTCAATCTATACTAGCAATCCGGTCTTTCAACCAAACACCAAGACCGGTAGAAGATAAGGAACACATCCTTTGCCTTGAGTCATAGTCTTGATATGCATCAAGCCATGATGCATCCTTCACTTAAGCTCCATCAACACATAATGGGTCTTCACTTGACTTGATGATCAACACATGATCATCTCCTCTTGGACGTGTATCAACTCATGATGCATGCTCTTCTTGATAGTTTTCAATGCATTAAGCTATCCTCCTTCACACATCTTGACTTGATGATCTTCAACACATGAAGTCATCTTCATTTGTGAAACCTAACCTATTCATTCAACTTATGAAAAATGTTAGTCCACAAAAAAATTGTCATTAATTATCAAACTTCACCATTAACATATAATGGAGGGACTAGATTCTATAATCTTAACTTGTTTGTAATTCATTACAATCTCAACAAATAATGAGATAAAAATTTTATTTCGAATATACAACATGTACACAACAATTGTATACTCTAAGATAAGTTTTTTTAGCAAAACTTACTTATCCGGTTGTCATTTATCATTCAACCATTAACACATAAAGGAGGAACTAGATGACAACCTGATTATGAGTATATATGAACTACACAAACTACATATACTAAACGGTTATGTTTTAAGGTAAAGATCCTTAATATGTGGAAAGATGAATATAGATCAATACTAATGAAACCACAACACATATAGTGAACTCCCCCCCCCCAATGTGTGCGTATAAGAATATGTAATAGAGACATATGCACATATTCATATTTGACTATTTGATGAAGTTCAATCTATATTTTGGATCCAAGGAATGCAATAAGAAATAAGAATGTGATATAGAATACATACCTCTTATGGCTTTCACTTTTCCATCTAAATAAGATTAGGTAATATCATAATTAATAAACAAGTTAGTCTCACAATTAGATTTGTCAGTATCACCAAAACCAACTAAATAGAGTTTGAACTTACACCAAGTAAAGTTTTTCATGAATTAGACTTTATTTTTAAAAATGATTTATAAAAATACTTATGGATGGATGGAATCTATATGATATCTTTTGGAAAAGATGATCTGGGTGGGATACCCTTGGATAGGTTAGTGTGGGGGTTGGACCTACACTAACGATATTAATTTGATTAAATATTGATTATTTAGTTATTATATTCAATTCTACAATTTACTTCTACTTATTGTATTTACTTGTCAAATTAGCTTTTTCTTAAATAACCATACTATGCCTTCCTTTGATAATACCCATCCATGCATTAACTTTATTATTGGTGTAACTTACGGAGTACATTTTTGTACTCACCCTTGCTTAAATTATGTTATTCAGAGGAGGACCGCTTTAACTTTGGTGAGGACCAGAACAAGTAGACGTCATTGCACAGTCATTTGCCTATGGGTAGACTTGTTGGGCTTCTTCCACTTCGATTTTATCTTCCACTGCTTATATTTAAATTTGGCCTATAGGCCATTGATGTAAACTTTGGCCTTAAGGATCATATTTAGTTAATTAACAAATGTCATTATAGTTGATATTTATCTTTTTTTTTGTCCACTATGTGTATTAGCTGATTTTGAACTAGTGCAATTTACACAAAGGATCTGAATGTGTTGTTTCTAGGTTTGACAAAGATGAAGAGAGCTTGATAAGGATACCTCAAGGACTGTGAGGGAGTCGCAAGCAACAGAACCAGCCATAGCTCAGGCCACTTTGGCAACATAGGGTGATTTCACCCTATGGATCAACTTGCATGCCCTGATCACTGCAATTATGGATGAGAGTTAGAACTGCACCATTGGTTACTTCATGAATAGAGCTATTATTGTGAAGAAGCAATTGGATGAAGTAAAGTAACTCTTAGAAGTGATGCAAGTGTACATGGAGTAAAAAATGAGGAAGGCTCATTCGCACGTCGCTCGGACCATGGACAGGGTGAGCAAAAAGTTCGAGATCCGTTTGAGTGAGAAGTATGTTATGGGTCATGCTAGAGACGATCGCAGGTATGCATGCACCATCGGTGAAATAGCGACCTACATGTGCAACAAACCGAAGCTCCTAATTCCATGTGTGCTACATGGCGGTAGTCCTCCGCACAGTATGTTTCAGAGTACTATGATATCCATCATTTGTGTGGGACTTGGAGGCTGAGTTCAACTCCTACTGGGTGGACATCCATAACAGGAACCTTTGGCATGGAGAAGTAAAGTGGGTACCGAATGACATTCTAATGCAGCCCAACCATGGAAGACGGTAGTCCCACCTCATCCACAATGACATAGGAGATAGTCAACGTGGCCAACGGGCCAGACCATGAAAGTGCAAGTTATACAAGACAGTGGGGCACTCTATGAGGAACTGCTTGAATAGGCCCACTTCGTCAATCGCTCCGTAGACATGGTGATTTGTACCACCTTCGCCTATGTACTCATTCATGCTTTGTTCTCATTGGACTATTATGATCCAGAATATAGTGCTGTGCCTTGAGATGTTCTTGGTAGTTGCTGGTGTACCTACATTTGTAAGGCTGACATATCGTGCAATGTAACTCTTAATGAAGTAATGTCCTGCAATGTAAATTTTCATGCATTTTAAATTAAGTTGAGTCATAATGTAACTTTTAATGTAAATTTTGTACGGATATTAACACATTCATTTCTATATTGTAGGAAATGGTCGTTGGTGATGGTTACAAACATGGTACGTTGCTAGACCCATCTTGGGATGGCCAGCATCGTTGTCAGGCATGGTCGAGTGATGATGGACCACCCCCCTTTGTTCTCTAGGGTCCTCGAGAGGATTGGCCTCTCGACAATCGCTACACTCCAGTTCTATGGCGGGGTGGGTTTCTATGTATAGCGAGGATGATGCATATTGAGCACTTATTCATGTTGGACTTGCTGCTTCTATTAGCACCCATAGACCAGTGGACGCTGGAGACCCACATGTTTCACTTTTGATAGGGGACAGTGATTATCACCCTGTAGGATGCTACTTACCTTACGAGCCTACTACTGTAGGGTCACACCATGGTTCCACCCCCCAAATTAGTTGATTTCAAGGTATGTCTACTGCACAGGTTTGGCCATCCCATTCTAGACAGGATCCCAAGTGTGCCACATTTGTGGCTACAACTGTATAGGCACTGCCCAGTAAACGTGCCTCTAGAGGTTGTGAGTACCCACCTAGTTGCTCACTTGCTCTTTATGTTCGGGTGTGTCCTGTTTGCTACGACTCAGGGAGATTGGGTGTACCCTAGCTACATCCACCTCACTGAGTCCTTGGTCAATATCGAGCCTAGTGAGGTACTGCTGTATAGTTAGGGTTTGGCTGTACTGTGCATAACCTGTAGGGGTTTGTACGATAGCTCACAACATGCTACAAGCGAGCCAAATCTCATCGTTTGCTACACTTTGTTTCAATTGTGGTCATGGGACCACTTCCCCGTTGGTCTGCCATGCTTTTGAGTGCAGGTGCACTCGTACTAGTTGAAGGTATAGTTATACAGTGACGACGATGGTGAGGACCCAATGGACGGACCCACCTTGGGTACTCTTTGGACTGCTAGCGAGTTAGGATGATCTGAGGATAGACCACACTGGGCATACCTAGAGTTCCACAATACGTTCAAGACCTTTCATGAGGATGGTGTCGTGTTGATGGTGTGGACCGCATAGTTCATCTCAGAGGCTGCACCTTTCGACTTGTTAGTGCAATGCGAGCAAGACCTGGACCACTGGCTTACAACTTGCCACCTCGTCTTCTCCCATATGGTGGAGCCCTATGCCTCCAACGAGTCATAAGATAGTTTGGACTTCACCAGCAGGTGCGACCAGCATTAGGTCGGCTTATTCCGAGACTCGTTCACTTGTAAGTGAAATTATTTGTTAGGTCTTTTTGTATAGTTCGTTACTTAAACTTCTAAGGCACATACAATTCATTTATTTTTTGTTTCCATACTCAATTAACCATTGTGTACCATGCTTTTTTCTAGGCAAACAAGGAAAGGACAGAAGAGTGATGACTAGAGGCACATACAGCTACCATGAATAATGGCCTGGGAGTAGTCAATGAAGATGCAGTTTGAGCAGGGTCGATGATCACATGATCCAAACATGTACCCCGTTGCTTGCAGGGGTACATGCCGTGCACCTGTTGACTCCAGGGTCCCCTCCATAGTTCTCGACAAAGGCTACGCACTAAAAGATTAGCACTTGGCCTGGACCAACACCGTGTGGCACGGCATGATGAGACGGTAAAAGATTTCCACTTTGTATTTGTACTATACTAATCATGCAAGCATAACCTATTTCGTCATTCATTGTAGTACAATCGACTTTGCCTTATCGTGTCCGAGGATGTTGCCACACTATACTGCCAACGTGACAGCACTATGACTAGCCCTTTTCCATAGCGAGGTGATAGCACACTATGACCTCTATAGTCTAATTGAAATGACAGCACCTTGCCCCCCACCCACACTCTACAGGCCTCAAGTTCGTTGTCCATGTCTGAGAAGGCATATAAATTGTCTCATGCAAAGAACCCACGTATCTCCAACACGCTCCTCTAACCAAATCATGGCTAATAAGGGGTGAAGCTCAAGGCTTGGGAGCGGATGACGAGATGGGTTTTAAGGCCATGACCCTTACCTCGAAGACACGAGCATCTACAATCCCCTATACCCCCAATCCCCCTAAGCCTAGATCTACTACTCAAAACTAGGGAGTCCTACACACCTAGAAATCCCTTTCGTGATTACCCACACATCATCGAGCCTTGGCCGCAATGCAAGCATGAACTTGACATGGTGGTGTAGGTTTATAATGATAACACACACCTAGGACATCGATTCTTTTGCTGCTCTCTATTCATGGTAAGTGGTTCATTACCTACCTATACTTCCACGTATGGATCACTTGTAGTTACCTTGTCTTACTTGTAGACCACAGATAGCGAGTTCACCAAGTGGGTGGATCAATCATATCCAATACCCACCTAGGTTTACTACCACCTATATTGCTACTGCGCCATGCCATCCCAAGGTGTAATTACGCCTGCCACTACTATGACAACCAGCCACATCCACACCGCCTTGATGGTTGTCACACCATGTGAGTGCCCAATGGTTTCACATTTTCGTATTAGGGGAGTTCCCCCTTGAGCTGAGTTCTAATAGTTTCCATCAATGTCATTTATATTAAGTTAGGCCCACATGTGTCTTATAATGTAGTTTAGATTGATGATCTGTGCATGTTACCATTTGTACGATATGAGTATTGTAATTTTAGATTCTCCAATGCATGCCATGTTCGTACGCAAAGTTCACTACAATTTTACAATAGCCAACATTTTTTCTGACTAAAATGACAACACGAACCAACTTTTCTCAGTAAATTGAGAGCACGCACTAGCTTTTCTCATTGCGTTAACAATACGCGCCAACATTTCTCATTGAGTTGACAGCACGCAACCGTTTTTCTTATTGAGTTGACCTTATGCACCAGCTTTGTGCATTGAATTGATAGCACCCACTAGTTGTCCTCATTGTGTTCACAAGACGCACCATCTTTTTGCACTAACTTAACAGCAAGCGCTAGATGTCCTCAGTGATTTGATAACACACTATCTATTCTCAGTGAGATATTCTTCGGTGCCAGCTTTCTTCAGTGAATTAATAACTTGCACCAGCTTCGGTAATCAAGTTTATAGCACACGTTGGCTTTTATCAGCGAATTGACAACACATACCAGTTTTTCTCAATTAATTGACAATGATGAGACCTTCCCTGTGCCTACAAGATTCACTCGCATGGACATGAGAGCACTTCCATTGGGCAAAATTTACTCCCAAATACCATGCACTGACCACTTATAAAGTCTGTCCAGACTCCATTTCCAGATACAACACTTCATTCAAGCTGATCTCAAAAATAGGGGAAGAGGAAAGGGAGAAGAGAGGACAAGTAAAAGACGTCATTGATGGTATAAGCCTAAGTATCACTCAATCTGTACCTTCCACTAATCTGATGAAATTATGTGTATCGCTCAAGCATGGAATTCCTAACTATGCTCAGCAATGTTCAGAAAGCAGAGGGTAAAGTTTAGAACGGGGTATACAGGGAGGAAAAACTAGATTCTTCTTTAATGCAACGGCTAATTTGTTGTCCACATAAAGCTCAATTGCTTCTGGAGGGCGCCCTATCACCTCACTTAGTAGACTTCTTAGCCAAAACCGCCTGACAAGCAGCTGCGGTTGCCACCATACACTCTGCTTCACACGATGATAGTGTGACACTCTTTTGCTTTTGTGACTCCCATGAGATTATACTATTGTTGATGTAAAATTCCATCCACTAGTGCTTCTCCTATCATCTATGTCACAAGCCAGATTGCTGTCACTGAATCCAATCAGTTTGCCTTCACCTCCAGCGATGTATCCCAGTCCAAAATCAGTGGTGCCTCTCAGATACCTGTGTACCTATTTAATAGCCCTTTGATGCATAACTATTGGCTTCTCCATATGCCTACTAACCATGCCAATCGAGTATTAGAGATTAGGTTGGGTATGCAATAAATACCTTAGACTTCCAACAATATGCTGATATTCTGTTGGATCCACAAGCTCTCCTTGAGAATCTTTTCCCAACTGCAATTTCGGTTCCACGGGACACTTGCACGCATTGCAGTCTTGCATACCAAATTGCTGTAGAATTTTATGTGCATATCCTGACTGTTTGATGGTGATTCTATCCTCTCCTTGCTCCACCTCAATACTGAGGTAGTAAGAAAGAAGTCCAAGATCGGCCATTTCAAACTCTCTCATCATCTGACTCTTGAAATCTTGGATGATAGCAATCTCTGAGCCTGTCACAATGAGATCGTCGATATAAACTCCAACAATTAGCACATGATTCCTATTTGCTCTATGTAAACAACATGTTCCTGAGGGCACTTGGTGAAACCCAACCCTCTCAAACTCCTGTCTAGCTAAAGGTTCCAGGCTTGGGGTGCTTGGCGTAGCCCATACAATGCTTGGACAGCCGATGCACTTTGTGCTCTTGATGTTTCACTGCATAACCCTCTGGCTGAAAGACATAAACCTCTTTTTGTAGCTCTCCATTAAAGAATATCGTCTTAACATCCATATAGTACACCTACCATTTGCATTGGGCTGCAAGAGCTAGCAACAATCTGATGGTTTCAATCCTTGCTATAGGAGCAAAAACTTCTTCAAAATTGATTCCTTGCCGTTGCACATACCCCTTTGCGATGAGTCTAGCTTTGTGCTTCACCACCTCTCCATCTGAGTTTTTCTTTAGCTTATAAACCCATTTTAAACAAATAGGTTTATGCCCTGCTGGCAAGTCTGTCAATGACCAAGTATTGTTCTTCTCAATTGAATCAATTTCTTGATCCATTGCCTCAACCCATTGTTGCTCTTTGATAGCTTCAGAGAAGGTTATTGGTTCTTGCATTGCAATCTGCAACAGCTCATCAATCGGAGTGTGTATCTCTTTATCTCTTCATAAATCTCACTAAGATCATGATGCTTTACTGGTCCTTCCTCTGAGGGTGAAGCTTGGGCACTATGTGGTGACTTACCAGCTGCTTCCAGCACATTTGATGTCGCCAATGTGGTTGGGTCTGCAGGGGAATGCACAAGTGGTGTTGATGGAAAATCTCCTGCCATAGTTTCAGCAGCGGTTGCCAAAGTGAGGCTAGAACTACAGGGATCTCTCTGGTCATTGAGTCCTCCACATCATTTGGTCCTTCAATAGTGAATGTGAACCACGTATCTAAACCACACTCCTCTTGTTTGCTCCAATCCCAGTTTCTGTTTTCTTCAAACACCACATCTCAACTGATGCAGATCTTGTCGCGGTGTGGATCATTTATCCTATGTGCCTTGCTCCCTTCTTCAACACCAAGGTAAATCACTTGAGTACTATGATCATCAAGCTGTTGATTTGTACTGAGGGGATCTTCATATGAGCTATGCAGCCAAACACTTTCAAATGGTCCAATCTTGGCTTCTTGCTAGTCCACATCTCAAAGGGAGTAGCAGTGGGAAGGGCTTTCGTGGCCAAAGTGGTCGGAGACTAGCATGGTCGAGATCTATGTGATCGAAACCAGCATGGTTAGAACCAACGTGGTCGAGATCTATGTGATCGAAACCAGCGTGGTTGAAACTAACGTGGTCAAGATCTGTGTGATCGAAACAGCATGATCGAACCAGCGAGGTCAGAATCAATGTGGTCAAGATCTGTGTGATTAAAACCAGTGTGGTCAAACCAGCATGGTCGAAACCAACGTGGTCGAGATATGTGTGATCTAAACTAGCATCGTCGAACCGACGTGGTCGAGACCTGTATGGTTGAAACCGACGTGGTCGAACCTACGTGATCGAAACAATGTGGTCGAAGATTGATATGGTCGACGTGGTCGAGACCTAAGTGGTTGAAACCAGCGTGGTTGGAGACCTGTGTGGTCGAACCGAACAACGTGGTCAGTGACATAGTGGTCGAATCATCCGACGTGGTTGAGTACCAGTGTGGTCGACGATCGATAGTTTCGGCTCTGTGTGAGAGGTCCAAACAATGAGTGGAACTACCGGCTCTGTGTGAGCGGTACTTCTGAATTGTGGAATGACCGGTTGGTGTAGCGGTATGTTTTTTCCAAAGAGACATCTACATGGGAGTCTTCTCATCCCTGGTGAATCAGTAGTTCCGTATGAGCGTAGCAGTATTTTTGATGATCGGTAGTATCAGACTTTGCATGTCGGAACTACCGGCCGGATTCGCTGATAATGGCTAGTTTTCTAACCGTTGGTGAGGGAAGCGGAAGTACCAGCATTAAGCCTCAAGTGTTTTGCTTCGAATGGCTAGTTTTTATAGTGTGGGTATATATACCCCCTTGTGGCCTATTGGAGAAATGCTTGCTGCATCCTTTGACACTCTCTTGAACTAGTGTGAGATCCTCCTTTCAATTGTGCATGTGTTGCACCTTGTGAGCAAGGAAAAGGCTATAGATTGCATATATTGCATCTAGAGATGGATTTTGTATCCACTCGAGCTTGTGCATTCGTTGCACGTGGTGAGAGTCAAGCGAGGGACTTGACTTATTACTATTAGAGGTTGCCGACTCCTAGACGGTGTTGGAGGTGTCGTGTGCGGTGATCTTCTCAAAAAAGTTTGTGAGAAAACCCAGTGAAGCGTGAAGGTTAGAGCTCACCTACCCAGAGCGGGAAAAAACTACCGCTAGTGGATTTGAGGTGATTGGCTTAATTCGTGGAGCCAGTCCAATTAGTTTGGGTTTACCTCAACGCGGACTAGGGGAGACCAGCAAGTCTCTGAACACCACGGTAAAAAGGAACCGTGTCAATTGTGGTTTGTTTTCTTGTGCTCAATTTACATTCAAGCAATTTATATTCATAAAATTAAACTGATTGATTGTCTTCCTAGGATTACAAACCTTTACATAGCATTAGATTATTGGTCTACTTAGGTGAACATAATTGATTTAGACGTTAATTGTGCTAAACCAAATTGAGTTAATTTTCCGCACTATAAATTTGGTTTTAGCCAAATAGAATTAGAAAGAGAAAAAAAATTTAAGACCGCCTATTATCCCCCTCTAATCGGCCTCCTAGTAACCACCGAACTTCTGAGCACTACGCAGTTTTGTTACAAAGCAATCAAAACATTTAAGAGACAAACTAACTTCCTATCTAGACTCCTAGATTCCCGCTGCACCCGGCGTGATCCATACGACTCGGACTTTTATTTTTGATGAACTTCATGATCTGAACAACAGCTCCACTTCTTTAGTTCGTGCTAGCGTAGGACTCAGACAAGCAGCAAATCTTGATTATTGCCAACAGTCCTTATGCCGCTGTTAGGGATATTGAACTACGGAGAGATACTTTACAGGCGGAAATAGATTGTCAAAAAGGAGGGATCCTACCCTGATAATTCTTGCAAAGATACATTTGTGCCACCAGATGTTCCCATGCCCGCAGTGCGACTGTGTAATCTGGCATAGATTGTTCAGTCAACACATCGAGCCACCGCTACCCAGTCACACTACACGAGCGGTGATACCCACGTATTGACAAATCACATTGCATGTTTTATTTCATATATCGCTAACCTTCTCCATGTATGATGGTTGGCGACAGAGTGTTACTACTTCTAATGGATCGACAGCCTGAAGAGATATGCCATGGTATTCATTGAGTAAAAATACATATTCAACTATCCAGTGGCGCCCAAGAAATTTACCTGTTCGAAACTTTACACCCTGGAGGACAAGAAAAACGCTAAGATGGTGGAAAACAAGGTAAAGGCGCTGGTGGTCCCTAATGCACCTTTTGAACGGCTGGTTGTTTTGGACTGAGACAAGCCTATAGAAGTTGTAGAAGCCGAGTATTGGTCGGCCATCATGAAGGCTAAAGCTCGCAAGAGAGACAAGAAAGGCACCAATGGAGCCAAATGTATACAATGAATGACTAGAAGCGTGACTCCCAAAAGGCGCACGTGTATCTTAGCTATAGATCGAGTTGATAATTTGTGTATGTTACCATTTGTATCGTAGGAGTAGTGAGGCAAACGTATATACCTAACCAAACACTACGTACCATGTGATTTATACATTTATTACGAAGTATTATGTTAGGGTAGAAATGGTCTATTACTATAATATTTTCAATAATATACTACTAAAAAGGCTAAACATGGCAACCGGCCATGCCAAGTACTATTGCTGCATTCGCCAACGTCGGCCCCACGGTCCTGCTGAGCACCTAGCTGAGCCCGCACGTCTTGCCAAGCCGGGGTGGCTCGGCAGGAGTTACCGAGCCAGGGCAGCTCAGCAGGCCGGTGGGGCCCGCTGGCTACCGCGCGTGTGCCTCCCCTGCCGCGCTCGGCTGGCCTCCCACACTAGTGCCGTCCTGCCATGCTACAGTAGCACGGCAAGAGACATATTTCGTCTGTCACAGCTACTAAATTTATAGAGGAGGCTAGATTTACAACAGCGAACATCCGAAGGTCAAATTTGAAAGAAAAAAATCGCTACAGTAACGTATATGCAGCGGCTTCCTTTGGCGAGATGACAATCATTGCCGTCTCTTTCGCGCACTCCTACAGGTAAAGCTTGGTGATCTTTCGGAAGGGGAGGTCCAGTTTCGATTTGGATCGGTGGAGAGAAGAGAAAAGGATCACTGGTAGCTAGATAGGAGCACAGGAAAAAGTTGAGATAACTATCTCAACTTTAGTTATCTCAACTTTTTCCTGTGCACCACCTTAGTTTGATGTTTGCAAGGCAAATGCTTCGTTCAAATAATATCTTTGCTGGTTCTTGTTTACAGAAAATACCTATGGTGGTGTTTGGAGTATAATGCTGAACTGCTACGTCAATGGGAGGTGTTAATGCGACGATTTCTGTTCTCAGTTGGTAATATATACATCACAAAAAACGAAAGGTCTAGTTACAAGGAAAAGGCGATCTGATTCTTTAATTATTCGAGTCTGTCCATGTTCTTCTTTCAAAGAGAGAAGTGCAGTACTTCTTTCGTTTCTTAAAAGCCGGATAAATTAATATATGAGATGAACGAAATAGAGTATTCATTGAAAGTGGACGTTCATTATTCTTTGAGTGGATTTATTCAATAATTGTACTTGGAATGTAATTGAAATATTCTATTCAGATAGAGCAAGACTTTTTCAAGAAAATGTTCCATATACCTGAAGTAAGAATATATAGGATTGGAAGTAGGAATATATAGGATTGTTTGTCTCCATTCTATGTCAATAGCGTACCTCAATAAAAAAAATTAGGCGTGTTAAACTCTTTAATCTAAAACAATGGAACTTTCTTGCTCTTGTTTATTTTCATTTCTTTAAAGCTATGAATTGGTTCTTAGTTTTTTCCTTTGAAAAAAAACCTTCTTCAAAAGAAGTTTATTTTGTAGTAGTCACAATAAACCTTCTGCGACGGTGTAGTTAATCACGGAACGTTTGGTACACTTTTGTTCTAACATACATAATCGAGCCCAGCTATGCAAGGAAACAATCGCACAAAGTTCATTTGGCAGGCACGGAGTATCCTATATGACTAGGGCATCGAACGAAATCGTGCGAAATTCCTAGTTGCTCGAAAGACTTCCAACCGTCTTAGCTGTTGCGAATCTAAGGCCCTGTTTGGATTCTCAGGTCTAAAGTTTAGTTGGCTAAAATTTAGGATTAAACTTTAGACAACTAAACTTTAGTCACTAAACTTTAGACCACATGACTGTTTGGATCATGGACTAAAGTTTAGTTTTGGTTCAATAAACGAACTTTTGTACCCCTGGGATATTTGAGCCGTTGCATCGTCGACGGGATCCATGAGAGGAAGGCGGGGAAGGGCACGGCGGAGCTGCTTCTTCAATCCTCGGCGTGGCGCGGCTTCTTCAATCCTCGACGCGGCGGCGTTGCTTCTTCAATCGTCGGTGGTGGTGGGATGCGCGGCAGGGGCGGCGGTGGGATGGTCGGCGGTGGTGGAATGCGCGGCAGGGGCGGCGGTGCGAAGGCCGAGCGGCGGTGGGATGGTTGGGTCGCGCGGGCGGCGGTGGGATGGCTGGTTCGGCGGGCGTCGGAGTCCGGCGGGAAGATGCCGCCGATGGATTTCGCGAAGGTTTTTCGTGCGGGAGCCGGGAAGAACAGATATTTCACGGGGGCAAAAACGTCTTTTGCGTGCGGGAGCCGGGAGAAACCAAAACTTTAGACCACTTTAGCTCAGTTTTGTGGTCTAAGGGCACTCCCAATGCAGAAACTATAGATGATTTCTATGGCATTAAATAAGGTGCCAAGTAAGCAAAATGCTGATGTGTCATTGGAGTTAAGGAGGAGAGATAAGGAAATTGTTTCTTATATAGAAACCATGTCTACACGAGAACCAAGATAGAAAGAGCTGTGATAGGTAGATGATAGGAGAGAGAAGATAGATGATTGAATGAAAATTTTATTTGTAGAAACTATCCATTGGGAGTATAGTTTCCATAGGTAGTGTCTACATTAATTGGCAAGTATAGAAACTACTTCATAGTTTCTGCATTGGGAGTGCTCTAATGGTCTAAAGTGTTTTTTAGGGGTTAGCTAAAGTTTAGATCTAACTTTAGACCATCTGTTTGGAGACTTTAGATCTAAACTTTGCTGACTAAACTTTAGATGAAGGGATCCAAACAGGCCCTAAGCAAATTAAGTAGTTAAACTGCCAGTCGAAGCTATGCTCATTCTCTCAGAAGCGGCCAAAGGACAAGCTGAAGACAACCGCCTCCATCCCGCGTTGCTAGATTCTGGTTGTTTCTTCTATCACTCCCCAGAAAACGTGAGCTATTTAGCAGACACGAGGGCGGGAGCGGCCACCCTTTCGGACCATAGTGGATTTTTTTAAAAATAATATATTTTTTATATTACAAAAAAACATGACTAAAAAAATAGAAAAAACACTGTTGGCATTTGAATGGCGAAGGATTCTTTATCGCCATTTCAAATAGCGACAAAGAATCTTTTGCCAATTCAAATACCAACACTCTCTGTTGTCGAACGAGCGGGTGACAAAGAGTTGTATTGGTGCCATGTTCAATTGGTGACAGGGAATCCCAATAGCTAAATAAATTAACGACATAAGCCGGACTAGATTCAATCATTATTTCAAAGGCGACAGAAGCCATGCTATAAAGAGTGAAAAAAATGGCCGATTGTAATTCGGTGAAAAAAAGCAAAGAGGCTTAGAACAGAACAGGAGAGGAAAGAAGAAGGGAGCGGGAGAAGGAGTTCTCTCTGCGTCGTAGAGGTGAGTTCTTTGTTTGTTTGTAGATTTTATTTTGAAACCCTGGTAGGTTAGCAAATAAAAATCATTAGATGTGTAAATGTATCCATTAGTCACCTGATGTATAAATAGAGAAGATTAGTTATATGTAGTGTAATTCTAGATTTGTAGTCCTGTGACGCAGTTTGTGTGGACCTACAGAACTTTCAGTCTAGTGCACCGTTTAGTTTTGTAGTCTTAGATCTGCTTGATAGATTTAATTGGAAAATAGAGGATGCAGTGTACAGGATCTATTATTAGATCCGTTCGCTGCAGAGATGAAGCATGCATTGTAATTCTCATTTTCGCAAGATATACGAATAGTCGTATTTGTCTAGGGTGTCACATGCTGGAGAAATACCCTCGTTTGCAAGTTTTTTTTAGCAGTGGGTTTGTTATTTGGTCTAATTCATGTATATTTCAACAACTGAGCATCTGTCGTTAATATGAGATTAGTTGTTGGCTGTTTGACAGGTATATCTGAACAAGTAGTTTTCAAAATACATTATGGGGAAGGGGTCCACTGATGGGTGAAGAAGGAGACGTCTTGGATGATTTTTCGTCTGTGACAGCCGGTCTATCAAATGCAAAGCAGTGTCTATGGGGCAATGTTATGAGATGGTTGTATCAACTATTCTTGCTGGATCATACGTTACACGACCTAAAGTTGCGTGGCATTGCTACTCGAGCATGATATAACGCATGTACTGGAAGTCAGTGGAACTTATGGGGCCAAATTCGTGAAAGCCATATATGACATTTGCGACGGAGTGTGGATGGCCACTAGTCTTACTGGGTCTAGGAGCGGGTGGTCTAGGAGTACTTGTAGAATGAGGTGAGGCAACAAATATTCTACAAAAGTAAGGGGAGGGACACGAAGCAATTAAGTTGTGGGTTGTGTCAATGAGGAGGATGTGCAAGGTGGTGAAGTCTAGTATGCGCATGTACGACGTGAAATATTAAATAGAGGGATACCCTTGGCGAGTCCATGCATACTAGCTTGTGTGGGACTACTATTGGAAGTGCTCCATAGTCATCTTGCACACTTACGTAGTGTCAGAGTCTATACAATCGCACAGAAATATGTCCTTAGGGTTTGTTGCAAATATCTTGTATGGAGAGAATGTCAACAACCTAGATTTTGAGCCATGTTGAATTATTTGTGCGGTCTAGCATAAGTCCCAATACATAATAAGTGTTGCCAAGGCTTGGCGGGCGAAACAGAAGGCACTTTAAGCTTGATTTGGTATGTTCGAAGACTCATACCACAACCTACCTAGTCTGCTGCAAGTCATACAATAAAGGAATTCTAGGACCCATGTCTATATTGTGGAGCAGGCCTCAAAGTGTTTCCCTAGGAAGATGGTACTTAAGTGAGCATTCTTTGCTTTTGGCGCCTACATCAATACATTCAAGCACTGTCGTTTGTTGCTCTGCATGGATGGCACCTTCTTGACTATGAAGCACAAAGAGCAGATAGTGACTACAATTACAGTGGATGGCAACAACTAGGTTCTTTCTATGGCATTTGCATTTATCGAGAGTGAGAACACCGACAGATGGTTGTGGCTTCTTAAGAACATGAAAACCAGTGCCATGGAAACCGTCCATGTGTCTGCGTCTTACATAATCGACACACTAGCTTATTAAAGGCACTTGTGCTACTGCAGTAAGGGGGAGACAAGCTGTACCCTTAGCCTGATTTGTAGAATTGGTAGCACAAGAGGCACATGTGTGCTAATCTTTACATGCAGTTCAGGAAAAAGGAATTGATGAACCTTTTCAAGAGGCTTTGTGATTAGAACTAGCAGAGAAAGTTTGGTGTGTTTTGGAAGGTACTAGATGACTTGACAATGAAGCACGCTAGAGAGGCAGTGAAGAAGTCTGCAACAGGCACCGAAGAGTTTCCTATTGCCTTTAGTGAGTTACCCACAGGTCCTGCACATTTGGTCAGGAGGTAGACAAAATGCATCTCATATTGGATTGAGCACGAGCCTAAGGAGAAGTAGGCATTGTTGTACGACACTGATGATACAAGGTACAGAGTAATTATCACTAACTTAGCCTAGGTGTACAATTGGGTCATGAAGGGCTTGAGGACCTTTCCCTTGGTAGCTATTGTGGAGGGAGTGTTACGGGGTAACACAGATGAATTAGAAGCCAAACCTCGTCTAAGGAAATGCTCTATTTGCAAGAAGAACGGACATACCTTCAAATATTGCACTCAGTTAGCAGACCTTCAAGAGGGGGTGGCTGGGACCTCCGCGGAGGGTATGTGGCATCGGGCTGTAGGCGCTAGCTAAACTTATTTTATACCATCTGTTATTTCAACTATGTCGTAGTCGTTGTACAATCTGTGACTTATGTGTGACCTACTTTCAAACGTCGGGTTTTCCTACGCTACTGTAATTGAAGATTTCTATCATGTTACATTACTTCACTTACAAATTTACATCATGTTACGTAAATTTTCTTATAGATTCACCTTGTGTTAGGTTTCTTCACTTGTACATTTACCTTATGTCATTTTACTTTACTAGCATATTTATATTGTGTTTCACAATGTAACTTGCAGATTTATGTTGTGCTAGGTTACATGTACGTTATTCTTCTTGTGCTAACATCCTATTTTTTAACAAGCATGGAGGAGCATACAGATGGTGCGTGGTGGCTGTACGATCTGCTAGACCCGTCCATCGATGCCACGCACCACAATCAGTTGGCGACTGCCTTGCTTGAGCCTAGCAAGCAACTCGTCGAGCTTGGTTCGTTGCTGTTGCGCACCCCCATGAGGACATGGATGATTAACCTTTGTCGGATTCCTAGGTACACCAACAACATGACATTTTGTTCCGTAGTTGCCGAGTCTTGTTGTGTTGACTAACATTTTTTGTATTTCTACGCATAAGTTGAGGGCCTCTGGACTACTCCGTAACTAGGTGTTATATTTTTATGTATCATCAGTTATCTCAAGCAATGATGATGTATAATCCGTGTACATGATATTAGTATAATTTTCTATATGTGTAATAGTGCACCTAGCAGTTGCCAAACGCTACTCCGTAACTAGGTAGTTTTTGAGTATGTTATGAAACATACGGAAGAATGTAACTAGTCGGATATGGGTATTTGCCCCTCCTATATAATAGGAGGGATATCTTTGAACCCCTGGTTGGGTAAAGAGAGTGCATAATCATGCCACGAGTGATCGAAGAGTCAACCACGTAAAGTTATCCATACTAGATTGGAAAAGATTAAATAGTCCATGGATGACATGTTTCTCACCTGGAGTTCGATCAGGTATCGTGAGGCAAGAGGATAATATGCAAATAGGTTGTTTAGTCTGACCAGATACAAATTGGTCGTGTGGGTATGCTGATATATTACAAACTGGTCTACGAACTGGTTGTATAGGATATGAAGTGGTTGTAACTAGATTTAAACTGGTTGTAAGGAGTTATGAACTGATCGTGGGTAACTAAGACCTAGTTGGAGATCATATTGCATAAGGTTCATCCAGTTTGATTTTGTATATATTTGGAAAGGTATTTTTGACCAGTGATTGGAAAGGTATTTTTGAGTTACAACCAAGTATACATGAACTTACAGGATCACACACTTAACAGATTGGAATAATAAGGATCCGAATAATAGACTTCGAGTGGCATACGAACTATGCACGTATTGAATAAACACCCAGCTGGAGGCTCTATATAAAGGGGTGCATTAGGTTATGAAATTAGAGAGAGATCATACCACCCACCGAAACCTTAGCCGCATCCTTCCAAAGGCCCTATTGTGCACATTAGCGCTAGCACACCGACGTATAGCGTTCCATCCCTTGACGTGTGGATTTCGGTAGAGACGCTATTGCGACCTCAGCGTTGATCGGGATGATCAGAGGAGAAGACAATCGACACATGGAGATTGGCTAGCGCTAAAGGACGATCAGCCTCCGAGAATCACTTTTCAAAGATATTGGACGACTAACTACTACCACTACATCGATGCGCGCTACGTTGAACTGTGTTGTTTTAACTCTACTTCCGCTGCACTTCGCGTCTAATAGTAATGATCTATAATTATTTGTTTATATAACTTTCTAATTTATATGATAAAAATTTTAATGTACATCAGACAACGCATAATCCTGCACGCATGACCGCTTCTCCCTCCCAAGAATCCCAATATTTAAAACACCAGCTTCGGGCGCCACTAGGCTGCCAGGGAAGCAGGCTCGCGCTAATCCGGGATTAGTGTCTTGCTAATCTCGTGGATCAGGGGATTAGCCCGGTCCAAATCCACATCAATTGACTGGCAATGCCACGATCGAAAGAATGAAAGATGCATGCCAACTTTGACTCCGCAGTGCTAGTGGCATGGATAAGTGGGCAAAAGCTAGGTTACCTTTTAAGTGGCTCGAGGCGTGCATGGATTAGGTTAATCGCGCGGTATTGATTGGGTCCCACATTGGAGTAGATAGTAGATTGGGTCGCAGCAAATCTCTGTTATGGACCATCGCCAACGCCGCACTTGTCCAGCTCTCATCATGCATTGAGACCATCGAATCCGTTCGATCGATCGCCACTAGTCCCTTTTAGTACTAGAGCATCTCAACCGGTGGCCGCCCTGGTCATTTCTTGCCTGCTATATCGTCTAAAATCTTAGCTAGAATTGATAAAATTTAAAAGAAGAAAATATATTATCCCTTGTATAAGAGACAACCTAGATATGCAAATCATCACAAATAGTGAGGGAGTATGAGTAGAGAAGTTAGATAAAAATAATAAAAAAAATAGTTAGATAAATAATTTTAAAAATAATTGTTAGAGATATTATTTTAAGTATTGTCTCTAGATGAATTAAAGTTTCTAGAGACAATTTTAAGATATGCTAGTGTAGATGCCGTTAACTGCAACACAATAATGACACCCATATCTCTGGGGCTTGGTCGGTCGGAACCAGCACACACTAGTCATCGTCTTGTTACACGTTTCGTTGGTAGTACGAGTACATACTGAGACTAGTATGTATGTATATATAGGTGGTGTTTAGGAAGAACTTAAGTGTTTTTTATTAAATAGTACTTAAATTTTGAATCTTTAGATCTAGATATAATTGGTGAAATTATTTTGCCTTCTCTTTATCTATTTGAGTACTAAAAACCCTAGGGTAAGCGGTGGTGCTGTTAATTACTGCTAGGCTGCTAGCTGCTTAGCTAGAGCAGAGCGGCGCATACATATATGAATATATGATTCGTTCCATTGTATAAGCCTGGCAAGTGATACGATCCGATTTGTCTCGGACAAGACTGTCACATTGTGCCGGTCAATCCTCGGACAGTATTGCGGATGGCGCATTTCGGCAGATGGTTTTGCAGGGGCGGCAGGGAGCGCAGCGCCAGCGTTCTTGTGCTCGTGGTGGATACGCATGCCATTTGGCCTCACATCTCGATGGATAGCAGTTTAGTTTGTCCCCGAACAACGCTGATCGAATTTTTATCACGTTGTGCCGGTGAAGCGTGCATGCCGATCGATAGATTCGCTTCGGGTTATTCAAATTAGCGGTACCTAACTGGCTAACTCAGTAATCTTATCGCTACTCGTTGCCACATTCTACACCATGTACTAGGGAGCTGCGGAAAGGAAACTATTTGCCACCAGCTAGATCTGACAGCTGAGTGCATACGAGAAAACAAGCCTCTCTCTCTCTCTCTCTCTCTCTTTTCTTGGATGAGAGGGGGCTCTAGGCTCCGTTTATTTCAGCTTAAATTTCTAGTTTATTTTTTACTATTTCTAAATTTCGTCTGTTTCTAGCTTTGTGGCTTTTTTATTGGCTTTTTTCTATATTCGTTTGTATTGTCCGTGATGAGTTAATCTGTTTTTTCTATTTATATTTTTTAAAATTTAGTTATGTCAAATAAGACATCATCAGTTATAATATAATTTCAGTCATTAGTCAGTTTATTTCAGTCTAACCGAGCAGCACCCTAGTCTAGTAGATTAGATGGTCTGTTGGGATCAGAACAATGAACGTACTAATTAGCAGGAGCTAGCTATAGCTAGCATAAGACGCACGTCGTACTGTCACGCATGGCAGGTAGAGAGGTCCTAATCCCTTCGACAAGGCGACGTGATGACTGATGCGTAGTCGCTCCTAGACTCGAGCGATGGAGACGGGCACGCACCGCCGCACCGGGCGGGCCTTAATTCTGACGTACGTGGCCTCTGTACCCCCTCGCTCGCTCGCCGCAGCGTCCTAGCCGGCCGGCCGGCATAGCGGTACTGTATGGAGCCCGACATGCATGCACGCCCCTCCTGCCTCGTTGCGTATCCGCGGCTGCGGCCGCCCGCGTGCATGCATGCATGGGCTAGCTATACCACCCCTGCCGCGCTGTCCGTCCGTCCGTCTCATCGTCGCGCACCGCAACAACGTACGCGCTGGTCGGGCGGGTTCACCTGCGTTACCTCTCGCGCGTGGTACGCGAGAAAGGACGTGGTTTTTTTCGAGTTTGGGCGTGCGCGCGGCGGCCGGCGCAGGGCGTGCCTCGACAGATGGCGGGCAGCGCAAGTCGCGAAGTGGAAGTGCTACCGGTATTGCACGTTGAAAAACCGGCGTCACTGAGCGGTTCGATAACCAATCAACGTATTAAAAACGAAAATAATCATAATAATTAGCGAGAGTAAAAATGGATGACCAATTAACATAAGAAATTAGAGAGAGTAATCTTATGATCTTCTTTATTGATATAAATTGACTGTTTACAATGACAGTCTATTTTCTATATTTATAGTTTAGAGTTCTTTCGGTATACACATATATCTCCTATTTGGAGACGAAGAAAGAAACCAGTCGTGCCACCTAAGGAGACTTGGTTTCGTAGCATTTCTCCTTGAGCGAATATCGCAACATGCAAATATCTCATTAAAACTCATTTCAAAAACTCATTGTGAAAAAAAAATGGAGAAAAGAGTACATAACATATGCAAACTATATTGCACTAGTTGTCTCATTAAAAACCTTCATGTGAGAAAACTTCTAGTAAAAACTCACTAAAGAAAAAGGAGTGCAACCATTCAATCTGATTTGATCATCTTCTAGACTACTATTCTTTCTGCATAGTATTTGATTTTCTAACTCAAAATATATGTATGGGCTGTTAGTTAGGGAAGTGCTCCCTGAATTCTACATATCTCTAAGTCGTCTCGTTTCAATGCCACGAACACATATTTTGAAACTATATATTGGCGGGGATTTTGTATTTAAATTAGTTAGATCTCACAAAACTTAGTATGCAATACCTTCATTTCATCCTTCTTTTGGAGTTCATGAGCAAAGAAAAATTAATAGCAATATGCTTTGTGAGATTACTCTTTACATAACCCATTTGTATTTGTGCAACATAAGTAGCATTATCTTCACAGATAATAGTGGGGGTTTGGATGATGTTCATGCCAAATGACTATTGTATGAGACTAATCGTCCATCTGAGCCAAACATGTGGGGCTTCATATAGTGCAATTATCTCTGTGTGGTTTGTAGACATTGCTACAAAGCTTAGCTTTACTGACCTCCAGGAAATGGCCATACCGCCACAGAGATACATGAATCCAATTTGCGATATCGCTTTATGGGGATCAGATAAATATCTTGCATTTATATATTCTACCATGATCAAGTCTTGGTTCTTCTGGTAAAACAATACAAGATCTTGAGTTCTTTGGAGATATTGAAGTATTGTCTTAATGCGAGCCAAATATCTTTTAGTTGGTGCTACACTAAACCTTGCTAATGGGTTAACTGCAAATATGATATTAGGCTTAGCGCAGTTTGTAAGATAAATCAATGCTCCTATGACACTTAAGTGTGGAACTTGTGGCACTACAATTCCTCCTTTTCCTTCCTTGGTCTGAATGGGTTTTTCCGTACCTACAAAGATCTAGTTACTATAGGGGATCTCAATAGATATGATTTATCTATATTGAATTTTTCAAATACCTTCTTGGTATAAGTAGACTGGTGCACTAATACTCCTCCTGGGAAATGTTCTAGCTGCAAGACAAAGCAATACTTATTGCTACCCAAATCTCTCATTTCAAACTCTGTCTTAAGATCTTTCATTCAAACTCCATCTTAAGACTAGCTTCCTCAATGTCTTATCTGGTTCCAATGATATTCAGATCATCAACATATTCAAAAAATAATACAAAATCCATTCTAGAACTTCTTGATGAGCACACAGGAATAATCATCATTCTTCGTGTAACCTTTCTGCAAAAGATAGTCACTTAGCCGATTATACCATATTCTACTGAACTGTTTTAACCCATACAACAACCTTTGTAGTTTGATGTTATACATGTTGCGATTTGCTTTATTAGGATCCAATATTTTAATTCCTTCTAAGACTTTCATAGAGTTGGTGCGCACACGATGGTGATGGCAACGACAGCGGTAGCCTCGCACGTGGCAAATGACAGTGATGACGACGATGGTTGTACGATGCATGAGGTCGGCATGGTGGTCAGCACATGTGCATACGGGTGTGGTAGCGGTAGCGAAGGACGGTGGCATCAGCGTAAAGCGGTGTTGTTTGGGCGCACAGGCGACGAAGGCGGCGGCGACACCAACGACAACGACTGTGTGGCAAAAGGATGGCATTGGCGTGCACACGTGGGTGCGTCGGGTACAGCGACATGCGACAGCTACGATCACGGTATGACGGAATCAACAGCGACGTGTGTGGTGGCCGCAATCAGCGGCGGTGGCCAACATTTGGGGTTGGCTTCCAGATCGCCTACAGTGTCGATGGCGTTTTTCTTTCTTTCAAACAAATTTAGGTTCGCATGACCAATGATGAAACTCGCATGACAAACAACACGAGAGAGATTATCGATTCATGTGAACCATATAAAAAAACTCACTACTAGAAGGTCGAATTCGATGACATATCGTGACTTGTAGAGCAGTCGTATGGATAACGTGTTGAAAAACTAATGCTACCGAGTGATCCAATAGACGATCAACATAACTAGAAGCAATAACAATTACAACGATTAGTAATAGAAAATGTGGATGAAAAATTGACACAAGAAATGAAGAGAGAGAGACAAATATGGCGATGTTCTTTATTGATATGAATTAATTATTTACTCTCCCTTATATATATAATCTAGAATTATTTTGATATATGTTTATATATCTCCTGCTTGGAGACAAGGAAAGAAACCGATGTACCGGGGGACTTGGTCTGGTAACACTACGTACGAGCGCGCACGGCTGGCCGGTGGAACGTACGTACTCTCGCGGGATTTCGATGGACCGACACTTGTTTCTGTCGGCACATGCATGCATGCGGCCTTTTGTCGGGCTGGGCGAACCCACCAGCGATCACACACAGAAATTTCTAATTACGCATACACAAACCGACACTATCGATCCTCCTTTTTTTTTCGCTTATAAGCGTTCTCGTGTTGATCATGATTTTTGTCGGAGTTTATATGATCCAGTCCGTTGGTGAAACGGCAAAAAAGTGGCCAGCGGTGAGCCAGTTTCTAACAAATGTCCCATTTTTTTACCTCTGTCAAAAAGACCAGGAACGCACTTGAGGTGAAGGGTACAAAGCCAGAGCTAGCGAGCGACATCTGGAGCTTTTCTTATGCCATGCGATAGCTAGCTAGCAAAAGGAGCATAGCTAGCTACTGCATGCTCTCTGCAAGCATGTGCATGACTTTGTGTAGGACTGGCTTGATCTTTTGACCGATGAGAGTTCCAAGTGCATAAAGAGGCTTGCCATGCGAATCGCAAGTGTACGAAAAGAAAGTTTATACTCCATATATATGCTTTCTGATTTGTCGTGTGGTGGGGACGTGGGGTATTGCTATTGCTAGGCGCGATCTTTCCATGCAACCTTACTGACAGGTTAGTCCGGTGTACGTATAAGGATGAATGAAAAAATAATCACTCGTGGTACGTTAGTACAAAATAAGTTTTTTATAAGAATTATATTGCAAGCTTTATCAAGCACTGTTCACTGTTTGCAGTTGTAGGGCTAAATCTGAAAGCAAAATATAAAAAATAATATGGTAGCAAAAGGAAATGAAACTCTTCATCGATACTAGGCAGCTAGGCAGAATCTATAAATATAGAAGATCAACGCTAAGCGACGGGAACAGTTCATATATACAAAATTATTTTTTAAAAAAAGAGAGAGAGAAGAGTTGCATAGAAACATAAAAAACAACGAAAAAATATACATCTTACCTTTTGGATGGACTTGACAGAAGCGTAGCCTTGTACTCTTACGTAGACCTGAAGATTGGTCTTGTACATTTCCATAGGCCTTAGGTTATTTTGCGACAGTAGTGTATTGTAGCATCTACTGTGAAGGACACCCCAGCCCTAACGATGTGTACAGTCTACTACCTATGCCATGTTTTTCGATGGATGGTCCTAAGTTGACCTTATCTCCTCCACTACAAGACAATGTGGTTGTAGTGCTGTGGCTGCAAACACTGGAGCGGTATATTTGTGTCACACTCAGAATCCCTTAATTTGAGGATCGATGCTTTGCCATGCATGATTCCTGCCTTGTTTGTTGTTGTTGGAATAGTACCGTGCAGTCTGTGCTCTTTAAATGAATGAGTTATCATTTGGCCACATGGTATCACAAAACCAACTTATCCAGACACCAACCAACAATGATCCATTCCGACTTAATCAAACACTGTGTGAGGGAATTTGGTCAGAACTTGAACATGAACTTTCGATCCGTCACCACACTTTCAGTTCCCAACAAACATCTTAACAGAAGTGCTCTAGAGAAACCTCAAGCATTTGGATTTTTCCGGTGCACCAAGCCGTGTTTCTTGCCGGGAACATGGCGGAGAACGACGACAAAGATCTCGAGCTTTACCTCACGAACGTGGCTAGTGCGAACCAGGCCCTAATCCTGCACGGCCGATGCTGCGAACCGCCGGCCGGTACCGCATGCCGGGGCGGTGCTGGGGCTTTACCGTGCGTGCCAGGAGGAGCGACACGGGGACTGGAGTTCCGATGCCCGTCAGGCGAGTACGGCGGATGCCAATCTTTGTCTCCATCATGCGACCACCGGCCGGGAGGACGTGGGGAGTGCGGAGCGCGCAGCATCGTCCCTTTCCTAGCCTCCTAGCCCTCGTCTCTCCCTCTCTCTCTCTCTAGTGAGTGCGTGCGTGTCTGTTGCTGCTTAATTTCGGTGTAGGCGAGGGAGGGACCACGGGGCGCGGGACGCGTGGATCGCCACGCGTGTTGCTGGCACAGCGCGCGGCGTGCAGGAGGGCACCGGCCCATGTCGGGATGGCCGATTTTGGTGGGCGCGCCCTCGCACCGGTGGGGGGCAGGCGAAGTACGTACGATCCACCACTCGCGCTGGTCTCGATGAGGAGGGTACTCATTCAGGTTGCATCGTTATCACTTAGGGCGCGTTTGATGGAACCCTTCCAACCCAAATAAGGCATTATCTTCTTATTTAGCTCGGTAGGTGGAACCATTTTATCTTAGATAAAATGTGTCTATTTAGTTAGTTTGTTTGATGAGAAATATATTGTTCAGATATTGTATCGTATCGTACCCGGTTTCTAGAGAAGTGTGTCTTTGGTACCCGGTTTCTACAGAAGTGTGTTTTTGGTGTAAGTTATGGGATCTGAGTTGAACCAAACGGTACCCTTAATCGATGAATGCTAGTTGAAGTTATTGAGAAGGGCTTTGACTTGCATGCTCGATGTGAAATCAGGTGCAAGGACTTGTACGGGTTGAAGTATATCGAAAATTTCTTTCCACAAAAAATATGTATCGATAGAAGTGAAAAAATTTGAAGGTAGAAGTGAACTTTCAAGGATTCTTCCGTCTTATTCACCTTAGAATCAGTTAAGGGCAAAGAAATGGAAAATATTTGTGAGGAAAAAACAAAAGGATAATGGGAAGACACCACGTGGGGCTCAGCTGCTGGGTTGTAAAAAAGCCTGACCCAGCTGGCTCTTGACTTTTCACCTGAAAAGAGTTCCGACTGCTCTCTGACAAACTCAACCGCACAGTTTCACGCACACACCCTGGCCCAACAGAACGAGTGGATTTAGGGCTGATTAGTTGGTGCCTAATTTTGTCATACCTAAATTTAGATAATATGTGGCTGACACAGAAAGTGTGGCTAACAAAATCGAAGCCACACTTGTGGCAAAATTTGGCAAGAAACTGAGTCTATGACGTGTGGGGCCGGGTGCTAAGAAAGTGTGGTATACCACAGTTACGTCAGTCAACCAAACAGCTACCGAAAAAACTGTGACACACCTAATTTATAGCTAGACAACTTTTGATCATAAACCAAACATGCCCTTACTCCGGTCGTTTCGACAAGCACACTGGCAGGGCACAGACTCGAGCCCGAACTCTTCACGGTGGCATCTGAAGAAAGGCAGGTTTCTCTACCTGTGAAGTTGACTGAAGAAAGCCAGGTTTCTCTACCTGTGAAGTTGAAACAGTATGCGACAAAGTATTCTCTTCACAGAACATGATGGCAGAACAGTTCAAAGGTTTACCTCGCGTAGTACTCCTGTTCCTACCTTGTCGTGCACGTTGAACAACATTACTCGGAACAAACAAGGTGACTGGATGAGTCTCCTGATTCCCGGTCAAACCGTATTCGACAGAGGCCCTGTTTTTTTTTTCATTTCTCCAAGAGACGAAATAAACAAGATAATTTTTTCAAGAGAATTCTTCAAACGACTTTTTGAGCTTAAAATCATATGTACTATGTACACCGACGTCTCTGTCATTGGCTATCATCTCAAAAAGCGTAGCCAAATTTTAATCTAAAAGAACATAGCCAAAGTATTATATTCACAGAACATGGGGGCAGAGCAAAACTGTATGCACCATTCGTATCGATGCCTCTATCATCTCAAAAAATACAACTAAAAATCATCAACAGTAAATTAAAAGAACATGGCTAAAATATTCTGTTCGCAGAACATGGGGGCGGAGCAGTCCAGAATTGAGATAGATTTTACTTTTGAGTTTTGACGAGTTGTATTGAACAACGGCTGGGAACCAACCGGAATGACCTGCAATATCTTCTTATATGCAGAAGGCGATCTACTTGCTTTCCAGATCTTCCAAATTAGGTTCATAAAGTTTCATGACAGCTTAAAAATTGAGCATAGCGCAGGGATATCTGGTGCTTGAACATAGAGCATAACAATACGCAAACATCATTGACCGACAACCAGCGGCATCACAGGACACGACCCAAAAACGACGTACACTGACACCTGGCCTACCGGCATACATACAAGTACTTCAACAGGATTCTAAAAATGAAATACCATGTGAGCAAATAATTGGGGGAAAATGATGGCCGAACATTTCTAGGTGCTGAAATATTCAAGCCCAACGATGAGATGAATTATTATTGATAAAAAAACCTTAGCAATCAAACACAGTCAGCAGAGAAACAAGAATTAATTCGCATTCAAATGATGTGACAATTACATGTCGGTCAAGGCGTTATTCTGGATTAACCACGCACCCTTTTTTTGAAAATCAAATAATTTCTTTCTCTACATATTCGACACGCAGCTTCAAAAACTGTCAAATATGTTCCTTGTGCGACACTGTGAATCACTATTGAGCATTTGCCCTGCTGCTTTCAGTGCTTCTAACTGGATCGAAATAGGGATAGACATTTAATTTTCAAATTTTGTGTAGTAAATGTAGTTTAGAAAATAAGTTTAGAAAATTTAGTTTATAAATTTTGTGTACCATTTATAATGCATTTTTGTAAAAAGTTAGTGTTGAAATTTAGATGTAGAAAATTTAATGTTGGATTAATTGTACAAATTTAGATGTAGAAAATTTAGTGTTTAAATTTAGATGTATAAAATTTAATGTTGAAATTATTGTACAAATTTAGATGTAGAAAGTATAATGTACAAGTTTAGATGTAGAAAGTTTAATGTACAAATTTAGATGTAGCAAGTTTAATGTACACATTTAGATGTATAAAATTTAGTGTTGAAATTATTGTACAAATTTAGATGTAGAAAATTTAATGTTGAAATTATTGTACAAATTTAGATGTAGAAAATTTATTGTTGAAATTATTGTACAAATTTAGATGTAGAAAATTTAGTGTTGAAATTATTGTACAAATTTAGATGTAGAAAATTTAATGTTGGATTAATTGTACAAATTTAGATGTAGAAAATTTAGTGTTTAAATTTAGATGTATAAAATTTAATGTTGAAATTATTGTACAAATTTAGATGTAGAAAATTTAGTGTTGAAATTATTGTACAAATTTAGATGTAGAAAATTTAATGTTGGATTAATTGTACAAATTTAGATGTAGAAAATTTAGTGTTTAAATTTAGATGTATAAAATTTAATGTTGAAATTATTGTATAAATTTAGATGTAGAAAGTATAATGTACAAATTTATATGTAGAAAGTTTAATGTACAAATTTAGATGTAGAAAATTTAATGTTGAAATTATTGTACAAATTTTGCAGGGTATGACTCGTCTTTGGACGTGACTCGAGTGGCGGTTCGCGCTTCCCGTCTAGTGCCGCCACGGGGAGCACGGACGAGCCGCCTCTGGGAGTGGTGGGACACGCACACCTCGCGTGGCTCGGGACTCGACCCTCGTTGGACCGCCAGTGAGCACTATTCCAGCCGTTTAGTGCGACCGTTAGTTCGTTCGTCGCGACCTTCACGTTGTTTGCGGTGCGGGATGCCGGGCTACTCCTCTTGCCCGGATGGTGCAGGCCACGGATGAGGATGGAGCATTGGCGCGGGACGAGCGGGCGGGATCGATCACGACAATTTCCGTTCGACCGTTCCTCGCGACGGATTTGGTGGACCGTTGGCGCCCGAGACGCACACTTTTCACCTCCCATTCGGGAGATGACGCCGACCTTGCGGATGTGTCTCGCTTGGGCTTCCGATCGCGGAGACGCTGCGTTCCTACCGGAGGCCCCGCCGACCGGCGCTACCGACCGCTTCGGCAGATTCGAGGGTGTCGTTCCACCGCCGATGACCACCACGTGTTCGGAGAGGAGCGGACCCATGGGCCGACGCCGAGGTGGCTCAAGCAGATCGATGCGTGGTTTTACATTCGATCGTGTCGTCGAAGCTCTTATTTGCGCTATTACGTACTAATATCAACTTGTTTGCATTCAGTGGAGCACATGGTTCCGCAGCGACGATCGCCAGTCTCGCGGCACTGGAGGCGTACGTCTTTGTGGCTGTTTGGTTGGGTGCTTTTCACCACCGCCACGGCAACTCGGTGGATGCGCGCCTTATCGCTTATGCGAGGGCGATCGCTGACGGCGAGCCCCACCAGTCGGTGGGGATCGGCCAGATTTGCCGCGACGCATCGCGGCGTGCGATGCGTGCACGAGGGTCAAGCCGAACTCGATCCTCACGGGCTGTCCCTGCTACTCGATTGTGGTCGTTCGAGCGCTTGCCGTCGGACGACTGTGCTAGACGACGGGTCCGTCACGGGCCCGAGATGTATCCGGGAGACGTCGGCCGCCGACGATGGGTTCTATGTGGTGCCGTCGCCGAGTAAGTTTTATCACGCTTAACTATTTCTTTCTTATTGACGATCGTCATTGTAAACAACTTGTCTTTCTTGCAGTACGATTCGCGCACGCGTGCAGTCACGAATGCGTCACGGGTCTTTGTGGAGCGGCTCGACCGCATCACACCGACGACGACGCGGCTGGAGCCGTCTGTACGTCTGACGATGCAGAGCCGTGCTCTGGCGGCGGTCGTCCTCACTTTGGCGTGGCGTGACCGGCTTCGGCTCACCCGCGAAGCTCGTGGTACCTCATATACGTGGAGGACTACGCACCCCAGCCAGTGATGCGCGATTCGGGCTATGGCGGCGGTTCTGTACGGTCGGACCATCGCTTCGCGCACGTGCACGGGTGAGTGATCGTTTGTGCTAAATATGTACATACTTACCTCTGCGTTCGCAAGTATCTCACATTACGTAATGGTTCTATACGCAGCAAAGCGGGAAGGAGTGAAAAGAGGCACGGACAGTCGGTGAGATGATGCACAGGTCGGCGGTGGCGTGGATGCGCTCGATGACCGCGTGGACGAGGACCGGCCGACGACGGCGAGGAGTACGCGAGTACCCGAGTGGTACCACCGCAGACCGCACGAGCTCGTATATGTGGTAGACCCTTTGCCACACACGCCGCCGCTCCGACGGACACGTACTCGCAAGACGACGCCTCGCGATGACGTTACATTTCATTTCAAAGATTCCCAAATGGTAATGTCATTTCCATAATCGACCATTTCATGTCTTTGTGTCCAGCCGACGTCGGTTCGCCTATCGCGAAGTCAACACAGATAGTGGAGAGGCTCGCCATGGTGCGCAATGACCCATGAGGAGGGCCTCGGCTTTGCGCGTCGGATGCACGAGGTGTAGACGTATCGTTAGCCTCTCGTCCCGCACGAGGCTACCGGCGGTCTCCACGCCACCGCTCCGATCGCTCGTCCACCGGTGCCACCCGACCGGCGTGGCACTACTCGTGCACCTACGTGGACACGTCCTCCACCACCTCACCCGAGCAGCCGGGGTTCGGCTGGCGGGGCCTCCTACACCGGTTCACTTCACGCCTCCACGCAGACCCTGTCTTCCCACGGGTGTACGCCTCCTCCATGGCGCCCGACCACGGCACGCATAGGGTCTTATACCGTGTTTATCCGAAGACGACATGCAACGCACTAACGATATTAATATTACAGTGTACTTACCAAGACGCGGCGTCTCCCGTGCGAGAGGATGTGGACGCTTTTTCGCGCGCCGCTCGACGTCGCACCGCAGTTCTTTCGCGATTCCCTCCGGTGCACCGGAGATTACACGGCCAGAGGTGCGATTGACTCCACCAGCGAGGCGGGATAGACACCCTCCTCCTCGTTTTACCTTTTGGATCGCCCTAATCCGTTGCACCGGAGGAGGCCAAGCGAGGCCGTATGGGAGGACGCGCGGCGCGGTGACGGGCACGCAGAGGTGACCCATGAGGCGTCTTGCAGATGCTATATATGTTATGCATGTAATGAAAAACATGCGTCATGTTACTCACAGATTATATTATGAAGTTTATTTAAATTTACATAAGTCTATCATCTCTTTCCGACATAAACTATCTCACTTAACAAATGTATTGAGCCTGCACATAGCAAAGAGATACATTAGTGTGAAGCAATTTGGAAATTATATATGCCGTGTTGATCCAGCAACTTGCTTCTAGAATGTTCGAGAGTGAAACCATTGCTTCCTTTGCTGTAGCGGAGCAGCCTGTCTACCAAATCGATAGCCTATAGGTATAAACATCTCAAAAACACATCAAATGAGAAGCATGGACAAGGGTGATTGAAAGGCAACGTGAGTCACCTCAGGGCTTGCTAGGTGTCTGTGCCCAGAGTGGACAAACTTTAACCATGGCTTTGTACTGTGTCTGCAGCCAAAAATATTCAGTTAGATCATGCTAAGCTATGAAAACATTTGTTCAAGGATTATCCAAAGCAATGCATGACCTTCCAACAAGTCTGTCAAGCTGTGGATCAAGCTGAAGACCATATTTTTTTGAGGTAGTTGTAGAAATCTTCCGTTCCAAGAACCTAAAACACGGCAGCATGTATTGCACACATTGCTCGCAATAAGCAGTATGTAGTTATGTCCGTAGTTGTTTTATTTTAAGAAATGCACTGCATAAAGCATTGATTTTTTGAACAAGAGAAGTCAACATCATAATTTATCTAGCTGTTAGGTCATTACTACCAAATTTTAAATGTTCTTGAACAACTATTTCTTACAAATGCAACAGTAGTGGAGCAAGAGGGGATTATTCAATCAAAATGGTTGGTTAACAATTCAAACTAGTAAATATTATAATTGTGAATCTGCGGTACACCATACAGACAAGATATGGTAGCCAATCATAATGAACCTAAAAGGCATCACAAGGAGATGCTGCAAAAACTACAGGGAACTTTATATTCTGAAAGTAGCATACAGACATGCATAAACAGTGGTACTATAGCCTCCTAAAAACTGGACTGGTAGAATATACCACAGGTTAGTGTTTACTATTTACGAGTTAGAACTCTTCTGTACAAGGCAATGCATACAATATGGTATATTGGTCTCCACAAAAAATCTTATATATAATAAGTTATTGTAGTACTATTTATACGCAGCCAGCAATGTTCTGTACTAGGCATGGCTATGCCGGTATGAGAGTAAGTTGCAAAGCTAAAAGACGAACAGGTACAGTTTGAACTTGCCATTAACAGCGCTCCACAGATACTAAAGCTGATATATTTTGTTAAATTGGTACGAGACAATTCATATGAAATTGCACATAAAAACGATCATTTCAAATAAAGCATGCAAATTTTGCAATTTTAACAAGCTAAATCTAAGTTATGGGTATGTGTAAATATTTAATCAAGTGACAACTCACAAGGCCCGTAATGCACGAAATCATTTCATTTAAACTTTTGTAACACTAGAGTAAATGGCAGCAAAAAATACTTGGACAGTAAGTTGCCACTTTAAGAAGCTAATCCTAGCCTTGCCACTTACCATTGTTGCAAGAATGCAACCAAGGCTCCACAAATCCAACGAGTAATCATAATCTAACAAATCCACAAGGTGTTCAGGGCCCTAATAGCGTCTGTCAATAGCACAGGATGCATTAAGCCATGGGTGATAAAAAGTAGTGGAGAACATCAACTTTCAAAGCCAAGGGAACTAACCTTGAAGCAACTCTCACATTATATTCCATCTTGGGATGATAGAACTCCGCAAGACCCCAATCAATAAGACAAAGCTGGCGTTTGTCAAGATCAATCACGACATTGTGAGGTTTGAAGTCTCAGTGCATGATACCTTGTGAATGACAATAATCTAGTGCCTACACAAAATACCTGGAAAAGTTAAAGACCAGCAAACTGAATGTAGCCTAAGCTCAAAAGGAATCATAAGGAATGTTAGTCTGTGAACTGCAAAATTAACACCCCAATCATGATATCATCAAGAAAAAAGGAATCTATTTGCCAGGGTTTAGTTTGGCACAAATAGGTCACTGAACAAACAATATGTGAAAAGATTACAACGCTGGCGGTGGAGAGGAGGCGGTGCGGCGTGGCGGCAGCAACGCTGGTGGCGAGGGGGAGGAGGCGACGATGCAGGGCGCAGTGCACGACCAGCGAGTTAGTGCGGCCACAGCACACGGAAGGCTCAGTGATGTTGTCCACGGGAGAGGCCTTTCGGCCGGCGGTAGCTTCCGCCGCCAGGGCTTCCGACGGACGCTCATGTCCAGGCGAGCATACCAGCGTGATCAGGGGACAGAGAAGAATGTGTCGGTGAAAAAAATCAAATAGTAGTCAACGGGAAGACAAGCTTGCCGCTAGGGCTCACCGGGCGCAGGGAAGGCTACCGGCGGTGATGCAGCAAGCTGGAGCTCAAATTTGTTGGAAATAATCTAGTTTTAGAAGACGCATACAAAGTTTGGAAGTAATCGAAGTCAAGACGGAGGAGAAATCAGAAGTCGAAGTTAAAGACGAGTTCCAGACGAAGTCGTATCAGAGTAAAATTCAAAGTCGTAGTTGGAAACCGAGTCGAAGTCGTATAAGACTCGGAGTCGGAGTAGGTTGAGAACCCGTGTTGAATTAGAACAGCCGGGTATAAAAAGAGGCTTAGAGCCATGTATTCGATGTACCAAGCAATTGAGAAAAGACCAAAAAGAGGGAAAAACACAGAGTTTTATTTTTGTCGTGTGATTGCGCAAGACGTGGTCGGAGGAAAGGCTACGACCACAGTGAAGGTGGTCGTGAGGAGTCGAAGGTGGTCGTAACGAGCTACGACTACACCGAGAAGACCAATACGTGGTCGGAAGCGACTCCGACCACGTTGAAGGAAGTGAACGTGGTCGTACGGGTGTTCGACCACGGTGAACAGTGATCGCCAGCATCACTGCGTGATCGTAGAAGGTTACGATCACGGTATCTCGAACGGCTGAAGGAAGGCAGCGGCAGCGATATTGCGGAGCGGTCGTAAATTGCTACAGTAAATTTACGACCACGTTGAAAAGGCGATCGGAGGAGATTGAAGCGTTCGGAATTGGTCATCCTGGGAGGTCGTAAGACTTTACAACAAAATTGGCAGTTTGGGGAGATACTAGAGAGTGGTGTGAAGTGTTTAGCAGTGGCAGCTGGGCTTAAAACACAGTGTAGGTCGGTGGCCGGTGGCCACAGGAGGCAGTTTGGGGTGTGTCTCTCACACGCGAGCAAGGAGATAAGGCGAGCTCTGCCATGGAAGAGACAGCTCGGGCGAGGTGGTATTGTCCACCCTGCAGTAGCTGGTGGAGGCTAACACCGTGCGTACAGCTCAAGGCGCGCGTCGGCAGAGAAGTTGCTGAGAGAGAGAGAGAGAGAGAGAGAGAGAGAGAGAGAGAGAGAGCCAGGGAAGCGCACGAAGCGAGGGGAGAGCAGGGCTCGGAGACTGGGCGGTGGGACCACGAGGCTAGGCGGTGTGAACGTGCAAGGGAGGGCGGCCGCAATCCTGGCCGGTGACCGCGCGGCGCGTGTGCAGCCTCCACAGTGATGCAGTTCGGCGGCGGCGACAGCACAGGGAGGCGCCAGCGGGAGAGGAAGACGGGAAATCCAAAAGGGGAAAGCGGAATTTCAATGCGAATTGCCAAATTGAGAAGGATTCGGAATTCAAACAAAATTCAGGAAAAGCTTTAAAATTTTGAAATTTTGATGTGTTTCACACTTCTCGACGCTCCCAGACCAGAAGCCCTTGAACACCTCGCTCTACTTCCCTAGCTTCAGCATCACCCCGTACCCATCCTGCTCCCTGCACGCACGCACAGGCGTTCACCACATTACAGCACAAACCCTAGCCCCACATCTAGAGGTTCTCAATGGGCTCCCTCCCTCCCTACCCCCATTGGATGTCGAGTGATTCATAGTCCTAGTACTCCTTAGGCCGCTGGGAGTTGGCATCAGCGTAGACGCGCCATAGAGGCGGTGCCCCCGAGGTGCCGTGTGGCATGTCCGATGCGTGGCGGCATGGGGAGCGGCGCTGCGGCGACGTAGACGGTGGGGGTCTGGCGGCAGCGACGGTGCTGGGCGTGGCGGGCGGCCGCGGTGGAGAGGAGGCGGTGCAGCATGGCAATGGTGGCGGCGCTGGTGACGAGGGGGAGGAGGCGGCTGCGCAAGGCGCATCGGGTCACATGTAATTACGGTGCGGGGGGTGGATTGGTGTCGCCGCGGTGCACGACTAGGAGAGCCGGGAGGCTAGCGAGTTAGCGCGGCCGCGGCGCACGGCACGGGAGTGGGCATGCCTCGGCCGTGGCCTGTCCGCGGATGGGTTCGCTCACGTAAAAAATCTCCGATTCCCGTCGAGCCAGCGCGTGCGGCTCTGGTTACGCGCAACCGCGCGGGGGCATGCCGCTTGCGTGGTTCGGTGATTCAATCCTACGGCGCGGTCGGGCCGTGGCGCCGTGTTGGACCAGCCCGCGAGGCCCAAGTGGGCTGTTCGGTCCAACGAGGCGCTTCCGTACCCGGAGCCCACGAGCAATTAGTCGCCGGCTTCGCCTCCCACCCGCTACACGCCGCCGGCTTCGACCCTCTCCTCCCCGACTCCCATCTACACCCCCAAAAGAGACGGGAAAAACACAAGGAAATACTCAAGTCGCACCTGCCCGCGCGCGCGCTGCCATGGACGCCGGCCGGAAGCTCGGCGATGCAACGCCCCGAGCTCAGGTCAGTTTGAACAAACCCTAGCTCCTTCCCTCCCTCTAGTGGAAAAGGTGCACCTTTTCTTGTCTAATTAATATTCGTGTTTCGGTGCGTGTCCTTGCGTTGTAGGCTATGTGACTGTCCATGACGTAGGTATGCTTGATTTTGAAGTGAGTTAGGGGCATTTCTATGATTGATTGTGTGGTAGGTAAGTGTGCGTGCCACGGGGGAAACCAGGAGGCCTTTCGCATATTTTGTTAACACTTGAGCTCAGTCATTGCAATTTTTGTGTTAAGAGCTTGCAGCTTAAGCATGGGATTCAGATGAACGGTGACCCGTGTGCTCAGCACTCAAATTTTGGCATTCTTCGATCTCATGTTTGTGTATTTCCTTTTAGTTTTCTACCTGTATCTGTTTATATGCATCGGTACTCTTACGGATATGAATTGATAAGTGGTAAGTCATCTTTTGTTGGTGAGTTGGTCGTTGTTATTATTTTGGTTAGGCATATATGCACAGCTAACTGTAGAAATTTGAGGAATAATTGTGTGTTGTCCCTTAGGACCTCCACACCATTAATTTATAGTGCTTCGATTACAATGACACTAATCTGGACTCGATACGAGACTATGGACTGGACTCTTATTAGAAACTTGTACTAACTCAGCAACACTAACTATTATCTACTCACTGTAGATGGAACAGAACCTAGACCCTGGTCCAGTTGATAAATCAGTACTTGTGGAGCAGGAGCTTCACAAATCAGAAGCTATATTTGTTGGGAAGGTAGCAGTTATGAGTTTTTCCTCAAGTTTTCCCATGAAGATGCTCAGTTATCGGTTGTTGACCTCGTTTGGTTGTTGTTCACTTCACCTGAAAAATGCAGGTCTACAAACCTATTAGATTTATCGAACATGGCACCAGACTTAACCAATGGAAGATGAGACATGAGGGGATGCTTGCGATATTGCAGCGAGCTGGATTTTACCACCTGTCATTCTTGAAGAGGGTTCAGTTGGACCATGCGTTATTAAATGCATTGGTCGAAAGGTGGCGGCGTGAAACACAGACCTTTCACTTGCGGTTTGGAGAGATGTCAGTGCTCTTGAAGGATGTCGCACTTATTACTGGACTTCGTGTACATGGTACTCCTGTCACTGGCCCAACAGACTGTCGTTGGGAACAATTGTGCTTAGAGCTACTAGGCCAAGAACCTCCACAGATCAAAGGTGGTTCTATCAACATTGCATGGTTGCATGACACATTTAAGAACTTGCCAGAAGGGGCTAATCAGTCAGATATAGAGCATGCTACACGAGCCTACATACTTTACCAAATTGGGTGCAGCTTATTTCCTGATCCAAGTGGGACTCGGGTGCACTTAAGATACTTGGCACTGCTCCGTGATTTTGATGCCTCAGGAGAGATGGCCTGGGGGGCTGCTGTTCTTGCTCACCTCTACAGAGAACTTGGAAAGGCCAGCATGAAGGGCAAGGCTAACTGCTGTGCCTTTCTCACTCTTCTTCAGGTAATATATGTCTCCAGTCATGCAGAACTTTCACTTTCATTTAATACAGTAACTAATGTTAAATTCATACACATTGCAGGTATGGGCATGGGAGCATATCCAGATAGGCCGTCCTGAACGATTGGAGAATAAGGCTCTAACTAATGACCAGCCCCTTGGATGCAGGTTCTTTTGAGCTCAGACTGTTTTGTAAATACTTTCCTTTGTTTCAATTTATTCTCCCTGAATTGAACACCATTCATAACTAGATGGAATGTACCCTTCAAGAACCGTGAAAATGTCCGGTCCATGGACCATGAGTTTTACAGGCATGGGCTTGATACTATATCAGATTGTCAGGTATGACTTTGATAACTACAGAAAAAAAATATTTATCTCTGTTGCATGCACATTACAAGAAGCACAATGCTATCGCTGTATCTTTGGATGTTCTCTAGATCACATGGGACCCATACACACCAAGTCTGATTGGTGGTCTGCCTGCGCTATGCACATTTGGATCTGCAGTCTGGCTATCAAGGACTCCATTAATCTGCTTCCAAATAGTGGAAATGCATGTGCCTGATCGTGTCTTACTACAATTCGGGATGATGCAGCACATTCCAGACCGAGTTGAGGCAGTTGAACGTGTTACAATGCAGGGTAAAGCTGATGAGGATTGGTCAACTTACCATGATAAGTACATTAAGCAATGGGCGAACAGGCTCTCCTCAGTTGTTGAGCAGCAGAATACCAGGAATTCAGATCCTACTCATGCAAGGAATTGTTACTTAGAGTGGTATTGGCAAATTACACGTCGATGGATCTCCACTCCAGTTGAGTGTCCGGTCATAACCTATCAGTTATCTGGGAATAGTGAGAGAGTTCTGGTAAGAAATTTAGAATAAAATTTGTACTCTTTCTGTGCGAATTATATGTTTTTAACGAATTTATGTGACCATGAACAGGTTGATTTGGTAAGTACAGTGCAGGGACGAATTAGAACATTGTTATCAGGTGAAATCGATGGGAAGAGGGTCAAAGAATCACTTAATGATATTGATGTGTACATTACTGCTGAACTAGAGAAAGCTAAGCAGTTTGCTCTCACACCAAGCACTAATGAACCTTGCTGCTTAAACTACAAGTGGCAACACATGGTTCTGCCCTCAACTTCAACACAGGTTATGCAAATTGTTCTTCCAACTGGAATGGGAAATGAGAGTGTTAAATCAGCCATAACCTCTTCAAATTTTGTGGATTCTGTTCAAACTACTGTTACAAAGGTGGAGCAAGTTACTGGTGATTACGTGGAGGGGAACACCATACTACAATTGGATCAAATGAGGAGAATTCTACCTGCAGGAGGAGCAGCTGATTTAGGGCCTTCTCCTACAGGAGATGGCACCAACAACTGGACTGAGGATGTGCATCAGCAACAAGATCCTCTTGATGTGTCCATGACAGAAGTCAATCTGCGGGACATTGTCAGTACACCTGTAGAGGATGCTATGACTGAGATTATGAATACATCTGCAGAGGATGCTACACTGGAGGGGACTTCAGATGCAGAGAAGAAGAACGGAGAAGTTCATCCGCTAAATTCCTATGCGTCCATCGAGATCGTGGAAATGCAGAAGGCTGTTGAACCTATGGACAACTATAAGATCAAAAAGAAGGTTACTGCTGAATTGCAGGAGAATGCTGGTGCACCTGTGATTAATGGTACAGATGAAGAGACCATTGGTGTATTCATGAAGGACAACTACATGGAGATCACTCATATGGATCCTGATAACACTGCAGGTAAAGGAACTGTGAGCAAACCTTCAGAGGGCCCAGGATTTTACAAGATCTTGGGTGTATCTTCACATAATGATCAACAGCAAAAGATCACTAGTGCATCTGGGATGGGTGATACAACCAAGGACACTGTCGACATGAGAACTAACAATAGTGTAGGTCAAGGGGCGATGCATGAACCATTGAAGGCCACTGGACTTGGAGAGACTTTGCATGCATCTGTGAACAAGTTAAGTACAATGCGAGGAAATGCTGAACCTCCATCAGGCTCTGAAAAGGATGCTGCAATGCCAGGGTGCAATGAGCGGCAAGATGTTGTTCAGACACAGCCTAAGGACAATGTTGTTCGGGACAGAGTTGATGCCGTGCAAAATCTTATCTTGCGAGAGAATGTTGATGACCAAATTGAGAATGGCACTTTGGACCCTGCAGTTGTGCAAAAATCTGTTGCTATACCTGTTGAAGATTTGCATATCACTTGTATTGGAGAGAGTTATGTTAATTCATTCACCCGAGAAGCAACCGATCTTCTAGCAAGGGAGGAATCCACTGGTGATGGGGACCATTGTAGTCCAGGTCAGAATGAAATATCTAAAAGGAGGAAATTAAAAGTTCCTTTGCATGAAAATGCTGAGGGCCCACCATCCATAGAGGTTACTAAAATGGATGGAAATGCAAAAACTGAGGAGCACATTCGTCAGTATGTTAGAAGCGGCAGTGGCCAGTTGATAGCATTCACAAGAAGGAAAAGGAAGAAAGCACTTATGCTGTCGTCTCCCTGACTCCTAATCCTATTCTGTTATTAATTTTAATTAATTTTTTTGGAGGCTTATTTTGGAGGTTGATCTTGTTTATATATTTTCACGTACAATGCATGTGAATATGCAAAATATTTTCTTACAGTTTTGTAGTATTAATGTACAATCTCCTCTGGTCCTTTCTCCATATCAACTTTATGATGTCATTTGTCAACTGTTGTCCTGACTCCTGATTTCTCACATTCTGGTGTGCTTTCCATTTCACATCTTTTTGTGATATTTTCCCCTGGCCATTGTTCATGATTGGCACATTATTCAAACTCTTTGGCCATTCAAAGTAACATTTGGCGCGTTCAGTAATCGGTACTCAGTTGTTCCGTTCTCTTAATTGTTTACCTTTGAATTGCCTATTATTTCTCGTGTATGCTATGTTGTAATCAGTTTGCTGGTTCGAATTCAACAATGCTCTATTCGTATTGACTTCTAAAGGCTGCTTTTTTACAATAGCTTTTTATAGTATCTAGCTTTCAAACGAAATATTTTTTCAAGACGGGATCTACTAGTCAATTGTAGCACATATTGTAGTGATTTTATTTATATTAGAAAATCTCACACGAGCATATCTTTTTACAAGCTTATCTACAAGTTGTTACTATTTATAAATCAAAGACAAAAGAAAATATAAACAAGCCCTAAGTGCTTGTTCTTTTTAACTGCAGCTTAGCCTTTTGAGTTATTCGTGAGAGAGTACGGAGTAAGAAACTCGCGTGTAATTTTGGCCGATATAAATGAAGTTATTATAGTATGTACTACAATCAACTTATAAATCCCATCTTGAAAAGACACTTCGTTTGAAAACTAATTAATGTAGAAAAAACCGAAAAATAGTTTTTAAAAGCTGAAAAGAAGAGGCCATAAGAGGCAGGGTGAAAAGTGCATAAGTTTATTTTTCTTTTAGGAACTATTCTCTTATTTATGTTCCAGAAAAAAGCAAACCATCTGCATTTTTTTAAAACTCAGCACAAATATGCTTCTACTGTCTTGGCTTAATTTTTCACGTCATGCATGCAGGCACCGGTTCCCCCCACCCCCACCCCCACACACACTGATCTTAGCTGCAACGTGGCAACATCAAGAGTCGGTACATCAACCCTTCCATGCCTTCCAGATTTATCACATGAAGGAGACGCTGTAGCAAGATCATGAGGCACCAACTAATCAATCACAATGATTTCCATCCCTGGCGGAACAGCAGAGCTGGTAGTACGGCTGCCGAGTGCCAAAGCATGCCCCCGTTACGTTTGTGTCGGTTGTGTTGTGCCGTGCTCTTCTCCCATCAATACACACCGTCGTCGGCTATCCCCCTTGCGTCCGTGACGGCAGTGAAGTGCACCATTTATGTTGCTCTGGAACGTTGCTCTCTCTCAAAATAAAGGGAACGCAGATATCTCCCGCGTTCAGAGCTGGCGTAAAATGATTCGTACTATACGCTCCAATTGTTAGGCTCATCATTCATGCACCTGCGGCTCTGTTCAGTTGACTCATCTTGGTCGCCACTCTCCAGCCACCATTTTGCCATAACGTGATTGCACTTCGCTGGCCTCCCAGTTATATGGCACAGCTGAATATTCCACGGGAACAAGAAATGAATAGCATCAACCTAGAGTACAACCAGGTAAGCTGACAATAATCTGTCTCCTTTTAAGACAGAAGAAAATTAATGGAGTGCCACAAGAAGACATATTGCATTGCCATGGCGCCCAGAAGGTCATCTGATGAACAAAAAAAGAACCCAGTCTAGCTAGTTGGTAACTTGGTATTAGACCTAATGCTCATCTAGAACCAACAAAAGAAAAAAAATATACAGGTATATACACGTTGCACTTCATCTGTTCTGCATAGGCTTAGCATTGCTCAACTCAGCAATCAAAACCTAGCGAACCAAACCGCGACAAGAGCGATGGGATCTTGATTAGATTGTATCAAGAGAACGAGATAGCTTCCTCAGAAGAGTCACATCGCTTAATGCGCACGCAGCAAGCCATCAGACGATCAGATTTCACAACTGCACGTACACTTCGGTTAGTGAGTTAAGAGTAGTCTGAACTAGGAATGCATGAACCTCCTGTGAGTTGTCTGTACTCGTTGCCCTTGTAGGCTACAGTATTTGACCTGTTTTATCATAATTGAGACGCACAAATTAGAAGCATTATAATAGTTGCTTCTGGATTAGAACTGAAACTGAGCAGAATGTGCTTCTTACGTGCATTGATGCAAGTATGGACTGCAATTCTCTGGACTGCTCCATTAGAGTTCGTTCTTGCGTGGCAATTTTGGCAAGGTCAGACACCAAAATACTTGTCCCAGCAAGCTGCAGTATGAAAGATGATTTCAGGCAAACGAAATAATATATGCAGCATCTCAGAACAAATCTTTCATAAAAAGTATGCCTCTCAGAAGCTGTTATATGCTTTCCAGTTCTTATTAAAGCCTCCAAGCATGCTTAAAAGTACATGAAGCAATTCACAAGAGGGTGTATTTTTGTATAGTCGTGGCAAAGTTTACCAATAAGATGTTTGGAGCTGTGAAATGACTTCATTCTGTAATGTTTCCAATTTAACCCAGCTAGAAAGTAGTACAGAACAAACACACACTTATCCTAGAGCTATCCTAGAGCTAGACCCTTGAGAAGGGGCAAAATTATATACGAAATCTTCTATGCTTCAGATGGTCGTCAAGAACCAACTTATCTGGGAAACATTTGCCTAGCATCAGCCTAATCGACATGAACAGTTGACATTTTATATGTCAATCCAACAAATCATTCCAGATCAGAGAACTTGGAATTTGTAAAACCTTATTATGCTTCCTAGGAGAAGAAGCTCCCTGTACAATTTTTAATCTATCAGGACAGGAAATCATAAGGCGCCCGTAGAGTACCAGTTATGTTATGTAGGACCCACGGATCATTAATGTGAGGAAATGTAATGGTTGACAAGCAACTAGTAACAAGGAAAAAGGAATAAGAAATCAATTTAAAGTATTTAAAGTAAACAGCACCTTAGCCAGTAAAGTACATATTGAACTTCCTATTGTCTGCATGATATCAACTGCAGAGCCAACAGCATTTTTCACATCTTGGATATTAGCCTGCAAATTACAAAGGAGTAAAGATCGATCTGTGATTAAATCCACGCAAGAGGAACATGTAAAGAAGTAAGCAAGATGATATGCTATTTCCAACCTTTGCTCCATCAGTAACAGGAAGGCACAGAATGGTGGCAGTTAGAGCTTCCACAATTCCAGATAATGAATCTGCATAATCCCTCTCTAATAAAGACCATTCCTCCAGATATGCCATCTGTATCAATAAATTTTCATCAGATTTTCCAAAAACGTGACAAAGTTGAGAAATGTACTTCAAAGCTATTACTGACATGAGGAAAAAAGTGCTAGTATACAAAACGACCTGATGGCAGCGTTGATCTAACTAGCTGGTACCTCTACCAGGTCATGACCTGTTAATATTACTGGTTGTTAAGTAGTATAATCCTGTACATGTTTGTCTAATGTACCACTACAGAGGCTACATGCTGACCTTTTTAGTTATGCATAGGAAAGGGCCATGTGCGATCTATTGAACAGAAGTATCAAAATGGTCTGCTATTAGCAGGTCCTACCATTATATGAATGAAAAGGCCCCGTGTGGAGCGGTTGTGCAAACATAAGAAATCTGTACTCAAATGGCCCTGCTTACAGCTAGCTGGTCCTACAGTTCTTTCAGAGACTTCTTTTTTTGTTGGCAAAAGATTCTCTTGCTAACAAGCCTTTTTAGTTATGCATAGGAAAGGGCCATGTGCGATCTATTGAACAGAAGAAAAGTATCAAAATGGTCTGCTATTAGCAGGTCCTACCATTATATTATATGAATGAAAAGACCCCGTGTGGAGCAGTTGTGCAAACATAAGAAATCTGTATTCAAATGGCCATGCTTACAGCTAACTGGTCCTACAGTTCTTTCAGAGACTTCTTTTCCTGTTGGCAAAAGATTATCTTGCTAACAATGTCTGGCAACCAAATGTGTGGGATACTTCAAGATAACTGGATGAATTATCAAAAATCATGACTACTAAAATGAACTAACAAAAGATAGACTATGTGAAGTTGTGAAAGCAGCGGTAAATCTATGTGCACAGAAGAAATCAAATAAATGATTATTACCTGCCCCTTTAGAACTGTCATGAGTTTCCAATTGTTTCGGAATAACTGTAGCTGAAACCTTTTAAGAGCAACAGAATTGCGCATGCCTAGGGTAGTAATCCATGCATCACATAAGTATTTCTGGTAAAAAAGGGAAAGAAATAAAGGTTAGCACATAAAGAAGAAAGAAGGAAGAAATAATCTGATCAAAATGAACCTTTTTTTGTCTAGGTGTAATTTTCATTGATAATAGTTACTTGGCACCTTCAATTAAGCACTAAGATAATAAAGCTTGGCAGCTACAGACTTTCATTATGTCATGTACAGATGCACAATAATAAAGCTTGACAGCTACAGACTTTCATTATGTCATGTACAGATGCACAATTCAAGCTTCAAGTCTAAAACCATCATACTTTCAGCATGCAATATGACACATCTTCTGCAGTTTAATAATATTTATACTTGTTTTATTTATGGCTCCAACATACAAAAGGCATTTCAAATATTTCCCGGTTCTTTCTTTTGTCTTTCCACTGTCATATATTTTTGGTGCTACAATTACAACTATTCTTCACTTGAAAAAAGAGTTGATAAGATGCCTGCCATCTGACTGGTAGTTACTCATACATTGCCTGGTTTGTCTTTATGAACCTCTATACATACAAAGATGTAGTACATAATAAGCTATAGAATGAAAGACATAAGGGAGTTACAGTCAATATTACACGGAATTGCTTCTGAGAGAGTCAGAAGACAGGCATGAGCAAACATGCCACTGTTCGTTGCCAGCACAGGCTGGAGACCCCTCTCCTTGCATTTAATCAATTGCATCTTACACTAATTACTAGTGAAACTAGATTGAAATGAATCAGGAAATTCTAAAATCTACAGTCATGTATACACACTACTCTTTCACGTGCATGTTATCATATATACAGATGAATTTTCAAATGCATATTTTTACTTATACGGGAAGAGGCTGCTTCACGAACCATAATAGTAAGCCAATAGCATGTTAAAACTTCGTATTAAATTATCAGATACTCAAATTGGACACTTAGTACACCATATGATTAGTAAGCCAATAGCATGTTAAAACTTCGTATTAAATTATCAGATACTCAAATTGGACACTTAGTACACCATATGATTCATTATTTTGTCAACGAACAAAGAAACTCACCTCTGCAGTCAACTTCTGCGCAGCAAGTGCAGCATCAACCTGAGCATTTACACACCGCCACTGCAAATGCCGATTGCATAAAATTCTCAACAGGTGCTCCCCATCAACCTTACTACCCCCAAGCCACCTCCTTCTCACTTCACCATCCAACCCATAACCAGATGAGCTTCTTCCCTGATGATACCCAGGTGAAGCACTCGCACCCACAGAGCTCCTCACCCGGGATGGACTTGACATTCTCCTCAATGAACTGCCCACAAGCTTACTTGGCGAAGACTGCCTAATTGGCCTATTCAGTGGAGAAGAAACAAAGCCATTCAACAGCGATTTCTTGACCGGTGCTGTCCTGGGAGACGACACCAACCCAGAGTTATGCGTCAGGAATGGTGTGCCTGGGTCTGCAAACCGATGCGATCTGCTGCCCGCAGCATCCTGTAAGAACCGTGCGGGCACACTCATCCCCTTTGGTGACGGGCGTGCTCTGTGAGCAATGCCAATGCCAGCGTCCTGGGACCCAGAATTGCTCCCTGATGACACACTCTCTGTGTCCGACGACATCAAGTAGTCCCCACCATCAAACGAGGTCCGCCGGACACCCTCCTCGACCACCATCGACTGCCGCAGTGACCTGACAGCAGCCAGAACAGCGGCGCCCCTCTTGTCCAAAGAACAGTCCAAGCTCTTGGTAAGCGGATTCCCCTCAAACTCATGAGCCGCCCTCGCCGACATTGGCCACCTCTTGTGGCTAAGGCTCCCTTCAAACCCCTTCCCCCTTTCCGGCACTGTACCCACACCGGGTCTCCTCCTCTCCGGCGTGGTGGACGGCGCCGCCGCCACCGGCCGCCGCGCCGGCGAAGGGGAGGTGGCCGGCTTCGCCTTGCTGGTCTCCAGGAAGTAGGACCGGCCCTGGAAGGCCACGGAGAGACTCCTTGTGGTGGTGGTGGTAGCTCCATTGGGCCCCGCGGCCTCGCCGGCGGCGGCATTGCCCGCCGGGCGCGACCGGTCGACGGACACGGACCGCCTCGGGAGCGGCGACGCGAAGCGGCGGGAGGGCGTGGAGGCCGAGGTCGAGGTCGAGTTGGAGGAGGAGGAGGAGGAGGTGGTGGTGGTGGTGGAGGTCGAGGTCGAGGTGGACGTGGAGGTGGAGGTGGATTTGGAGGAAGGCGCGAGGAGGTAGCGGGAGGAGACGGCCTTGGCCTTGGGCTTGCTGCCGCCCCTGGCGTCGGTATTGGCGCCGTTGTTGGCGTTGGTGGATTTGGACGGGGAGAGCGCGGAGGCAGCGCGGCGGCGGTGCGGGGACGGCGACGGGTTCAGCCGTGGCGCGGCCGCCGCTGCCCCGGCGGCCCCCATGGCGGCAGATCTCGCGAAATCTCGGGAGGTTTTGACCTGGGGTTTGGGGTTTCAAGATGGGAGAGAGGAGCGGACAAGGGGAGGAGCAGCAGCCGAGCCGGCGCCGCTTCGGGCAGTCAGGCAGTGGGAGGGAGAGGGAACTAGTGAAGTGAAACAGGGGGAAGGGTAAAAACGGAAAAGCGCGAGGGGTGGGACATAATAAAAAGCGTGGCGTGGGCGTGGCGGCGTGGTGCTGTGGCGGACGTAACGGCGGCAGCGGGGCGAGGGGCGGTGATGGCGAGCCATGCCGCCGGCGTAAATCCGTTCGGTTCCCAGCTTCTCTTCCCTTCTCTTCCACTGCAGCTGATAGTTTTTTTAGCAGTTAATAATTTTTTATTTTAATACAAATATTTATATAAATGAACCAAATATTAATAAATTACTTTAAAAAACATATCCTGATAAGTCGTTTCGAAATAACGATGAAAAACTATCTCGTTTATTTGTTTAGAGAAGCCATAAACTGAAAAGAACGAAATAGTGTTTGGTTTCTCTCAGCAATCACTATTTATTAGAGTAATAAATCGTAGCTATAAATCATAAGTTATAGTCTAAAAAAAGATCCTGCTATATGGAATAGATTCTACTGTATAGAATAGAACGGAATCTTTCATTCATTCGTCTGTGGTTTTTGCTGTTGTTAGACTTGGAACGGAGTACAAACGGTTGAGATCGAGGACGAAGAGACGTTACAAATCTTCTGGTGAGGGATCCTGAGCATGCCAAAATGTCGCACACGTCGTTTTCTGAGTGGTTGATCTGAGTTGACTACTAGAGTACGTGTGTGGATGCAAGGCATGCGGGGTGACTTCTAACAAAACTCATGTGCCTGGCTCGAGTTTGTCTACGATAATTGATATAGCACGTAGAGAGTCTCTATCATTCCCCCAACGCGAGGGAGAAAAAAATGGGCTTCGATTGAGAGACTTTAAACAAGTGCGAAACAAGTGTGCTCATTCCAAGAACCAACCTAGGAAAATTGAAGTTTTAAGATTTGGATAAATACTATCCTGCCTCGCACAATATGCTTTAGCTTTTGGCTTTTAACTTCTAACTTTTTAATTTTATTTTTTTTTTGGTTTTTTGTCTTTTTTTCGTATTCCTTTGTATTATCTATAATGGAATAATTTGTTTTTTCTATTTTAAAACTTTCAAATTAAATTATACAGAAAAGGCTACTAGCAACTACGGTAAAAAATCTCAAATAGTAAAAAAAACCTAAAAGCCGCAAATTTAAGCCCAGCTTAGGGTTGCTCCAGCTGAAACTAGTTTTATGGTAGCCTTACAAGGCATTGGTACGAGTACAAAATAATTGATTTCACAAAATTATTGGGAACATTCACTGAGTATGTTCTGATAGAAGGTGTAGCTCAAGAGAGTTTGCGTGCGAAGGGATAGGGATGAAAATTTTTTGGATGTACAGTTAAATTATCCCATATACCAACAAACTTCAAAGTATGGTGTCTTCAAATCGGCCATTGAAAAGTTCTCTGGTTTGTATTAGTAATAACACAAGATTAAATTATATAGGTATCTAACTTTTACATTAAAGACTCTAGACGAATAATTTGTTACCACTAAGCCCTTGAGTCAACAAACGTGCTAAACTTCTTTCTCTTCTATGTTGCAGACTTCGGATTTTACAACGGTAACATGATTGCCAACAATCATGTAAGCAGGGACTAGCTTGATGATGATCTTTATGAATATGTAGAACCTGTGCTTGGTAGCAGGTGTTCGTCGGAAGAAGATCAGATGAGATTTATTTATTACCAACTATGCCCGATGTTTATCTTTAGCGTCGGCGTCGGCATCGCTGTCGTCATCTAGATGAGTCGGTCCGATAGAATCTATTACAGAAAGAGAAAATCCGGTGAAGAACACAATAGAGAAAAAACTAGAACAACTTGATTTAGGAAGAACACCAAAAAATTTATAAAAATTAAAATTACTTTTGAAAACTAATAGATTCACACTTGCTCAATGTCGTTGAGAACGCTGAAGAGGAGGATGGCACGGTCATGGTGGACGCTGCGGCCGCGACCAAGCTCCTGGCGGCTAGGTTTCCATGCGCGTACCAAATCGGACGTATTTCCTGTCATGTAACACGTAAGTAGCAACAGGAGAAGGCGTGCATTAACAGTGGATTTACTGGTGAATGGAACAGATGGTACGTGGCAACAGCTAAGGACGGGCGCAGGTGTCCAGCATGCATGCATGTATATGCGGATGCAGCACAGTTCCGCCGTGTAATAATCGAGGAATAAGAATAATTGAATATGCCTGCGGCTTGTTCTTTCTATGTCTTATGAGTTTTGACTACGGCTTATGACTTTTAGGCTGTTTGTACGAAAGATTACAGAGTAACAGAAACTCATGTGCAGTTTTTGCCGATATAAATGAAATCAGTAAAGTATGTACTACGAAAAATACTCTGTTTAAAAATTAGTTACTGTAGAAAAGCCGAAAAACAGCTTTTAGAAGCTGAAAAGAACAGGACCATAATAGTACAACGGTGGAAACGTGAGTGCTTATTTGATTCGCAATGTTCTAAAAACGCAGAATAGAAAAACATAGGAATAAAATAGGAACATACGTGCAGAATAAATGCTTGGTAAACACAGAAATCTTGTAGGATTGAGTGTTAAATTCGCACCAAAAGAAAGAACAAAGGAATTTTAGAGTGGAGGAGGTCGACAATGAGGAGAGGATGTTGGGTACGAGTTCAGAGGTAGGAGGTGGCCACGGTGACGTGGACAACACAACAAGAGGAGGCCCGAGCCGATGGTGAAGTGGGTGAGGTGGCGGCAGCCTCTCCAGTTACGCACGTCGTAGCCAGGTTTGCTTCTCTCTTCTAAGCGCAGGAAATTTTCCAAGAGGTTGGGCTGGATTCTAGTTTTCGTGTGAAATCATATGCTAGGAATAGTATTTCTTTGGAATTGTAATTGGGTGATGCATATCCTGGGAATCAAAAGAGTGAACAGCAGTCAATCCTACGGAATGCAAAATTTTATGTTTTTTCTGTAAAAATCCTGAGAATCAAAGAGACCATTAATAAATCATTTAATTAATTGTGTTGTGTTAATGCATGAGCATGATTAGTCTGTTTTGTTGTGTTTAAGAATGTCAGGGCGAGTCATCTCGGTCAGATCCTGTCTTCGTCTGTATGCATATACAATTGCACTGCTCTCTTGCTCGCTTCTTTTATTATTTACCTTCCTCTTCCCTTCTCTACAGCTTAGGTGGTTCAACTAATTTTTAGCTTGAACATATGGCTATTGATTTTAGTTGAAATTGTATTGTAACAGTTGGTAGTTTTTTTTATAAAAAACTAAGAAAACTAAAAAAATCATTATATCTTCACGGACAATATAAAGAAATAAAATAAAAAAGAAAAAAGAAAAAAAGAAAAAATAAGCTAAAATTAGAAACCGATATGTTATAAGTGGGTTATGTCTTAAATAAATTAAAAATTAAAAAAATAGAAGCTAAAGTTATTTAGAGTAAGACCTTGAGTAGGACCATAGTATACTTTCAATCTTTGCGATCTTTCATGGTACTAAACGGAGCTTGTTTGGTCACCATTACTAGGTAAGGACGTAAGGTATGAGTACTCAAGCTATCAGCAGTTCAGTTCAGTACCCCGTGCGACAAATATTCCGAACAATTGTACGGGTTTTTAAATTTTAACCACCCAATCGAGCCATCAAAGGTCCAGAAGTACACTAGGTAAGAGCCAAGTCAAAATCGACGGAAATAGTATTTGAGTGGCTGCGTGATATCGGTGGTGTTGCAATAGCTTTTGGTTTAACTTTCTGGTTGTAGTTTTTTTTTATTAAAATTGTACTATAACAATCGTTAGCTTTTTAAGAAAAAATTGAGAAAAATAAAAAAACGTTACATCATCACGGACAAGGCAAATGAATAATAGAAAAAAAAAAGACAAGACAAGAAAGCTAAAAAATGAGTCAAAATTAAAAATTAATACGTTCCAAGTGACTTCTGCCTTAAATATGTCGAAAACCAAAAAAATAAAAGCTAAAATCATTTAGAGTAAGACCATTATCAGTAAATTCTACTATTTTCACAGTCAATCATTGGATTTTGTTGTATCTTCAATATTTCACAAATCTGCTGAAGCTGACTAGTGGCTAGATGTCTAGGAGTGCAAGTATGCACCTGGCCATGTTCTTTTTGGCTGAAATTTATGGCTTTTAGTTACAGTTTGTGATTTTTGGACTGTTCGTATGAGAGATTAAGAGTAACAGAAACTCACGTGCGGTTTTTACCGATATAAATAAAGTCGGTACAATATGTACTACAATTCACTAATAGACCCTATTTTGAAAAGATATTTTATTTAAAAGCTAATTACTGTAGGAAAACTGAAAAATAGTTTTTATAAACTAAAAAGAACAGACCTCTAGTAGGCCAGTACACCAACATTCAAGTCCACCACGTTGTCCACCGTTTAAAAGTAGTACGCGTGCGCATTCACTAGTAAAACACGTGACCACATATTTCTAACATACGTAGAAAACACACGTATATGCATAGGTGATGATGTGAGTATGATGTATATTGAGTATATGTGTGTGCCTTGCACTTTGTAAAAAACTTGCAAATCTACGGTTTGTCTTGGATGGCAACAGATTCCACGCGCTGGTGGAGTGTTTGTTATCAACTTTTGGAACTGATTAAATTCAGATAATTAGCCCCGAAAAAGTGATTACTACTAAACCACATTGCTTAATGCAAGAAGAAAGCAATATTTATATTAAAGTTAAAAACTATAAAACTATAAGTTGTAACTGTAAGGCATAACCTAGAGGATTACTTAGAGCAACTCCAAGAGTAGAGCTAAATCATTTTCTAAAGGTAAATTTGGCTATAATTGGAGGAAAAAACATCTCCAATAGACTCTGTAAATGACTCTCCAAATTTAATAGCTCTCCATCCCTCCTCCTTCGCTCTCTATTTTTGGATAGCCTATCTCGCTCGCCATCCAGCCTCTTGGCGCGGTCGGCGTTTCCTTTCCGCACGCTGCGCCCCATTCCTGCGCGTACGTGACCCACCGCGCGCCCTCTAGTTTAGATAGCCTGTTGGAGTAGTCTAGTTTTTTTGGGTGAAATCCATTTTAGAGAATAGCTAAATCACTAAATTTAGATACTTCTTTTGACTAATCTTTTGGAGTTACTCTCAGACCCCTGCCTGCCAGGTCCTCTGTATTATGATATTATCCGGCTAGCTGGCTATCCAGATGCCTATCTCTGTTGAGGTAGTACTAGTAGTAAGCAAGCAGTCTCAATTCAGTCACGTAACAAATTAAAAAAAGAGTACAAAAGGTGAATTGGGCGCGCGTGGGGCCTCTGCATGAGTTGTGATCCTTGAGAGGTACGGTGTTACTCTGACCGGCCGTTTTTCCTGCGACGTACGCACACTCTCCAGTGTATCCTTTTTCGTTAAGTAGGAGTGTAGGACCCTGCGCTCGTGAGTCGTGATACGCACTGCCCTCCGTCTGCTTACGGATCTGTCTGTCACGTTCATGTTCCGGTGGTGAGATCAGGTAGATCGAGAGAAAGGATTGGAGAGTTGGGGACGGGAAGAAGAGGAGATTGGAAAGTCGGAGATAGATTTGAGGATTAGATTTCTGTTCTATTTTTATGTGTTCTCTTTTACAACCATGGCATGGTTTATAATTTACCAAGTATTTCATAGTTACAACTCAACGTTGGCCCTTACTATTTACCATCCGGTACATTTCCTTTGCTCTATTTTTCTTTTCTGTCGGCCCATCCGGCCATGGCTTCTTCACGCCCGTATCCTAGCTATGCCTTCATACCGGTCTGCTTCTCCATGGCAGTCCCCTCCCCTTGAGTGATTGCTTGACCCCAAGCTGGCGAAGTCGGAAATCGGCGATATACCTCCTGTGCTGGTTCCCAAGTCGCCTAGGCGGTTGGTAAACCGGTCCAGTGGATGAGCTCCTGTGTGGACAGTGCCCCTCCTCGTCGGTACATGGGACGATTCAGTACTGCTTCAGGGACTAAAGACAATGGTGAGTGAAGATCAAACTCAGCAAGGTCAGAGGATACCTGCTCCGAAGGTGGAATATGCTTCTTAAGATGGGAAACATGAACCACCGGATGAATCTGACTAGATGGTGGTAATTTCAACTTATAGGCAACAGCACAAATGCATTGAAGAATCTCATATGGTCCATAGAACCGGAAGGATAACTTGTTGTTATGGCGAGGAGCAACAGAGGTCTGCAAGTATGGTTGCAATTTCAGATACACACGATCTCCCACCTCGAACTGACGTTCGGTGCACTAATAATTTCTCAATAATTATTATTTATTGTACTAATAATCATCGCTAAAATCTATAAGCCTTAGTGTAAAAAACTTACCCTTTGTCTGATGGAACTTGTTCATTCGCTTTGAATCCGCACGACACGGCTAGTCGGATCATGTCCCGGCCCTGGATGCCGGCACGCTCGGACGCACGACAAAAAAAAGGACGAGGCACCGGCGTGGAGTATACGCTTGGTGTGTGCAGCTAATCGCATGGTGGTTTTCGCGTTGCTGCCTACTCCCAATATTTGACATGCACGCCAGAATCGTATGTCAAGTTCGATGAACACCCGTGATCGTACTTCAGCACAACTTACTCGTGCCTAATATGGCTTGACAACTTTTTTCCCATAAATCAGCAAGAAGGGTGTATGATCGGTACGGTAACAAAGGGGGATGAATCGTGCCTCAAAATTTCTCAAGTATCCACTAATGCTTCACTTCAATAGCTATAGAACTATAAAGATTAAGAGTAGAAGTTAACACAAAACCAGCAAATCAAGAAGCCAAAAATCAAGGAATGAACATTAATTGTGGTAGTTCTACAACAATACTGCGGTAGTGCCACTACAGTACAATGGTACCTCACTACATTGTCGTTAGTTCAGCTATAGTGATTCAACCCCGATAAACAGTGAAATCAGCAATGTTTTAAAATTAATAATACATGTAACTTTTGATATGTGTGTCCAAATCACTTAAAACTTGGCATGCACATTTTCTAGAATTTTAGGAACCTATTCTAATTAAAAATCAAGAGAATCATTGCCAAAGTTCTTACCTTTTTGCATTTGAATGAAAAGTGCACCAAAACCGGGCAAAAACAAAAAACGGTGAATACATCTTGCTCGTAGGTGGATGATGGTCAAGATGACTTTAGATGTATTCTCACATATTATAACAAACTAGAACACCAAAAAATCAAACAAAAATCCTCAGATCAAAATCACTTGGTGAGGCAAAAAAAATAAGTAAAACTGAGTTTCTTCATGAACTTGCTACCAAAGTGCCTACATGGGTGAGATTAATTTTCAAAGGTATCTCTTATACATCCTTGCATAGTAAGATCAAGAAGAGAAAAGCAAAAAAAAAACAAACAAGACAAGTGTAAATCAATCAACATAAGAGATAGTCATGAAGATGAATAAAGATTGGTATATTGATACTTGAGGAGAAAAATTTTACATCCGTTCCACCTTGGAGGACAGAGAGCACACCACAAGTGCTCTTCTCTCAAACCTAACCTATTGAGAGGAAGGTTGAATGGATAACTATAAGTCTCGATTCCAATCTCTTAAATAGATAGGCTAACCAATCACATCTAACCCTTAATGAATACTATCTACTTAGCACAATAGAAGAAACCCGATAACCTCTACACACGGATTTTAACTCACACACTACACTTATGCATACTTTTTAAAGCGAATAAACTCGAATCCACTAAGTCTTAGCATTGATCCATCTTGATCATACCAGCTTCTCCTTGACTTGAATCACTCTCCCAAACGTTGTCTAAGTGCACTACACTTATGCATGCTTTTTAAAGCGAATAAATTCGAATCCACTAAGTCTTAGCCTTAATCCATCTTGATCATACCAGCTTCTCCTAGAATTGAACCGCTCTCCCAAACGCTGTCTAAGTGCTACGGTTTTACTTGAAGGTAGTTTCCGGTATTTTGGTCAAACTACTAAAATACCCTTTCTTAACCCGGTCATATCCTTCCATTACAAGCAATTGCCATACTTGCCACGTATAAGTGCACCACTTGGCTTACCATACGTTAGTAAGTCTCTCCCATTCTGGTTCACCGGACCATGCCTCACTTGGACCAACCAAGCCACATGGTGCAACCCGCCATTTGAACTTCCCTTCAATATTTTTCGCTTTTATCGTACTATACTTGAGCTCACTATCTCACCCAACGTTTTTGATCGTTCTGGATCTCAGCTTCTTCATAAGTGTAGCCCCAATTCTCGCAGTTGATCATAGTTGACTTTAAACGATCCTACACATCCAAGACAAAGAAATCATTTCCGAACACAAGTTCTTCACAACTTGACCCATATTAGTCAAAACATGTTTCATGCAACATTAATGTACTGATATATGTCAACCCAACTTAATCCATGACTCAATTTCCCAACATCCAAAAAAAATCACTCTAGACCAGTACTACCACTCACCACAAGATGGTACTATCGCACCCATGCACATCACAACTGAAATTCTCTAAAAATTAGCTACCGCCAAGTAAACCACGGTACTACCGCTCTGCGGTATGACCGGTTTTCCTGAAAAATTTAGAAAATAATCTAAACAAAATGCAATCTTTGTAAAATCGAATAACTTCTTTATAAAGCTTACAATGATTCATCATAATATTATTCTAAATATTCTTACATGGTCATTTAAAAGGAAATGACTCTCAGTCCAATCCAAGTTTCCAACACACCGAATATTTTTCCCTCTAGTTTTTTCTTTGCTTGTACCGGCCGGTGTGCATGGAGCTACACCAAACGCCCGCAGCACGACTATCTAACGAGCTGTGTACGTGACATATGACAAAAGGCAACGAAGTTAAAATGGTTGACATGTAAGTGCATCTAACCCACCTGGAATTTACTAACGCTACTGAAAATGACAAGCTAGCACACGTATTAGATCCATTTGAAGTGCTTGATCATCTCCTCCTGCCAAGCGTCAAATGAAGCTGTCAAAACGTCAAATCGAGTCCTGAGCCATGGACCGTGAAGTAAGCCACACTTTTCTCCGTTAAGCTTGCTTAAGAAGGAGACTCGCATTACTTTGGAAGATCACTTCTCTGTTTGTGCTTGCCATAATTACTCTGGCTTTCCCGTCCAGTTTGCAGCCGAAGCAATGCATCAATCGATAGGCTGTAACGGTTTCGAAATGCTAGCGCGATTAGGATGCCCCAGATTTCCTTGCAAATGCAAATGCCGGTGTTAACCTTTTCAGAGTGGAAAGCAAAAGGCACCAACTTCCACAGCTGTTTTCGTTCCATCGATGGGACGTCGGTGTTTGTGGATGAGTGTCGTTAGAGGGAAGAAACCTTTCCGGAGCCGTATCATCCAAAGAAAGGCAACTCAGTGTGTTACTCGTACTCTGCTGCTCTGGTACGTAGCACGTATGGATGTGGCGCATTGGCACTGTGTCGCGCTGATGATAGCTGGGAAGAGGAAGGACATATTGGGTCTGTTGTTTTTGTTTATGGCCGAAAAATAGTAACAGCTGATAGAGAGATTGTGGAATAGTATGGAGTAAGAGAAACTTAAATATAGTTTTAGTCGATATAGATTAAATTCATTTGAAAGCTATTTATTATAGAAAAACCAAAAGTTGAAATCGAAAAGAAGAGACCCATTATTGGGCCTATTTGGACAACATAATGACTGCTTGGGCTGAGTGTCTACGGGCCTATTGTGGATCGGGCCTCATGTTAAGTCATGGACAAAACCAACAATTCCTCTAAATGGGCTGGACAACAATTTGCCGCGCTAGTCCTAGGGAGGCCCAACTAATGTCAAGACCAACTTGGGTATACGTTTCTAGCCCTGGTACTTGCAGACTAGCATGAAACATGCGAATGCGATGCTATCACAGCGCATCGGGACTCCAGCCTGCACCACATTTCACACCCAAAAAGTCCATTAAAAATCAGCAAGAAGGAAACTTATGGACTTTTACAATGTCTCTTCATTTGTTTCTACCACATGCATCCATTTATACCTTCATATAGTTTTATTTTTGGATGAAGTATCTCAACACCAGTTGTAATTCGCATGCCTTCGGATCTGTTTGGAACATCAGAATTTCGTAGAAAAATAACAACTATTTCTAAAACCTTGTAAACTTCTTATATTCTAAACGGGAACTGGTAGGTGTTATGTTCTGTTTCAGTTTTTAACGAAAGGGTTCAGATTTTCGCACACGGACAACGCACAGGGAAAAAAGCCGAGGACAAAAAAATTACTCAGAAGTATGCTCCTTCTCGAATCCCATTCATATGCCAAAAGTTAAGCCTGGCAAATAGAAAAATGCCAAAAGAAGAGACAATGCAGAGAGAATGTGGCTAAACCGTTGATGTTTTTATTTTTCACTAATTAAACATATCAAAAATAATAATCACTGTAATATTATTTTAGCTAAAAACTAAAAAATCATAGTAATTTTTTGGCCCTGCTCAAAAGAGTTTTTTTGAGTGGATTATGGCTGAAAAGCATCAGAAGTGGCTAAAAACACTGTGAATGATTTTGAGACTTATTTAGCATAATTAAATTTAAAAATTTAAATAGAAAAAATATGTTATCCCATCACGTATAATTCAAACAAATATAAGAAAAAAGAACCGGTAAAAAAGCTTTAAAAGCTAAATAAATATATAAAAAAAGTTGAAATATATAAATAGTATAAAATAAACTAGAAAGTACAAACCAAAACGAACGGGCCAAAATAGGAAAGCCACGGCACGCCAGCAGTTGAACGGGCCCAAACCAAACACCGAGCACCTCCGCTCCATACACCCGATCTCGCTGATGCTCCGTCCCGGCAACACCCGCACGACTCATCGTACAGCCGGTCCTCCCCGCGTTCCCCTCTCCCCACGTTCGTGCAGAACCCTAAATCCTCCCCAAATTTCCCTCCAATTCGTCGCGCGAAGTAAGTACAATTCCCCCCCTACGCTTCGTCGCCCCAATTTGTTCAGTGTCCAACTCGATAATTAGATCCGAACACCCGCTCTTGCGTTCTTAGGGTTCCGACCGCGGCGAGCGCGAGGCCTCGTTCCGGGGGAGGAGGAAGATGGCGACCTGCCGCAAGCTGGCGCGCGTCGACGTCGCCGAGCTGAAGCAGCGGCTGGTGAAGCGGCTCGGCCGGCAGAAGTCCAGCAAGTACTTCTTGCACCTCACCAGGCTGCTGAATCTGAAGCTGACCAAGATGGAGTTTGACAGGCTGTGCTACGCCACCATCGGGAGGGAGAACATTGCGCTGCACAACTCCTTTATCAGGGGGATCATAAGCAATGCGCTGGCGGCGGGGGTGCCTCCGCCGAGCCGGCAGGCGGCGACGGGGCAGTCGGGGACGACCACGGCGTCGAGCGTGCAGTACGGGGGTGCCGCCCTGCCAAAGGCGGGGAATGCAGGGGCAGTGGTGGATTCGGGAGATGGTGAGTTGGCGAGGGAGCGAGCGGTGGTCGGGAAGGTGCTGTCAGTGGAGGACGGGGAGGAGGTGGAGCAGGTGAGCTCTGCTCCATGTGTTCAGAGTCAAAGCCCGGTGGCAGCGCCATTGGGAGTTTCCATTGCGGTGAGCGATGGTCTGAAGATGCGGAGGTTGGATGATCCTATGGTGTCATGTTATGATTCCGGACATCTGCTGGATACAGGTTCTTTGTGCGAGGGTTTGCAGCGGCGGTTGAGCAATGATGGCATTGGAGTGACTGTGCAGGGAGTTGATGCTTTGAATCATGGGTTAGACGAGTTTTTACGGAGGTTGATAAAACCATGCATGGATATGTCGAGGGTAAGGTCCAGTGGTAGAAGAATTAGCAAGAGCAATGGGAACTTTGCAGCTAGAATGAGTGGCTTGCAACAACCCAATCATGGTCATTGTACAACGTTGCAGGATTTTGCAGTTGTTGTGCGATCTGATCCACATTTGCTTGGGACAAATTGGCCTACACAGATTGAAAAGATACAGGCAATGCCATTTGGAGAATGAGCCAGATTGCCCTGTTCTAATTTATGAACTTTCCGAAAAGATGCAGTTCGTTGGAAACTATTGTCATTGAAGTAAATGTGGCTGTGGACCAACAGGGCTACAAAATCTGAGGATTGCATTACTCACAAGCAATTCCAAGGTGCAACAAGTGACCAATGGGAGCTGTGATGGACAGCGTAGCATAAATTCTTTGTTGGAAATTGATGATTGCCAATATAAAAGGGAGAATTTATACGGCTGGTTGATGATGTCCTGGTTCAAACTGAGCAACTCGTCAATAAATACACTTACAATGCTTGGCATGAAACACATGTTCTGATAGCACTTCCGGGGATTCTTTGTGGTGTTGTAATAGTGCATTTTTCCTTATTGCAAATTGAATTGGAATCATTTTTTGCAGTGATCATAAGAGTTATACCTCCATTGCTCCTGTACATTGTACTCAGATTATGTCAACTACTGCTTGCAATTAGGGTACAAGTTCGTACCCTTTTGAATAATAAATATATAAGCTTTATTTACTCATGGACTTACAGATCTATCCTATGGCTGGAATGTAACTTCTTTCTAACACATGGGAATGTAACTAAATTACAGTTTATGTTGCCAGGAATTTATGATACTTGCGGTTTCAACTGAATCGGTTTTGCAGTATTCTAATTTTCTGTTGATTCCAGTGCCCCTGTTACTTGAAATTGACATACTCTGTGCTAGTAGAATATAAAATGGTATTGCTGGCGCGTGCGAAAGGCAATTTCACCAGATATTCTAGACACAGATTTGTTGGATATTCATATTCTGGCATTCTGCTATGATGGTATTCATTCTTTGCTGACTTGATAATTGATACATCTTGGTCCAGGTATCCATAAGCTGTTCGAAAGTTATTCAAATGGTTTTATGGTAACATCACCTGCACTAAGGATGCTTTGCATTACAACTGTGAAATTCTATTTTTGTAGCAGCTATTCTTTAATGTGAATTTTCACCACAGCAGTGATTGAAAGACTGATCAGTTCTTTCAGCAATGTATATCTCAGTAGAGTAATTTGACTCAGACTACTTGACTGCACCGTAATAATGTTTTTCCTCTTAGGAATGGTACGGCTTATGTCCTGGCTTTCATCTTTTGTCGATCTTTCTTTTTGCTGGACACGTAGTTGAACTAGTTATCCTTGAACCAACAGTATTGCATGATTCACATCAAGCAGAACTGGAGCTATATCTGCTCATCTTGAGGTTTAATGAAAGTATGGTGCCATTAGTGGAATTTTTCGTGATATCCTTGTGGTATGAAAATGCAGTTTATACATTACGATTCGATTATTTGCATGCCTGCAACTAATGTTTATTTGAGGTTGTCATATAGATATGCTGCCCCCTCAAAACAGGGAAGTTGCTTGGAATCGCTATCTGGAAATGTGAGGTTTGGTTGACCAAAGTTGTTTGGCTGACCCCAAGTTGCTACTGGCTCAGGAGTCATGTGATTGATGGTAGATATTCGATGAACTCTAATGGTTGTTAGAAACCATTTTCTCTAGTTCTGGCGCTCTTATGATATTTTCAGGTTCGTAATTTGCATCGTGCCTTGAAACACGTCTACGAGAGAATGGGATTCGGTAGGACGGAATTATGTCCTTTTTTCTGTTTAACTACCTGTATTTGCATCAACTGCTTCATTGCTCAAATATGTAATGTACTTTGCTCCCTCTAGTACTCTATCGGAGGCAAACCAGCAGTCAAAATATCGAATTACTGCGATGGACTATTTTTGCAATATACTCTGCATCTAGCTCTTTGTTCTGCCATTTTTACAGGGTTCTCGAGTCACATTTCTGAAATCGCAGCCTTGCAGGAATTCTGGTTAGCACTGCTTCCCGTCGAAGTTGAACATAAGTTTTCTTCGTCTGGAAGTGAAAGGATGTAATCTAATTTCCAAGTTGAGTAAAACAATACAATCACTACAATACCGTGAATCTGGTTATTCTATACTATGACATCATTAGCTCACTTTCCTGCTTGTCCTTACAAATTCGCAAATCCCATCGGAATTGGAAGTTGGGACTATGATAAATCTAATAATGACTTGTGGCTGAAAAAGGTGCCTGAAACCCGCACAAGAAATACATTGGTTTCAGTTGTCATACTGTGTGTGCTATTTTTCTGTTCCAGACTTTATTTTAGGCTTAGAAAAATACTAGTGATGTTTTGGATCTTCTTGGTCTGATAAAAAGTAAAAAAGCTGTACATTTTTATATGATTGAATACCAGTTTCGCATCAGCTGCATAGTTTAAAATGTTCATGCGCACAATTCTGAGATATTCAGAAAGAAAATGGAGATGTCTTCATCCAATCAATATGGCATGATATTCCCCTTTTATTTTTTCTGTCCATCGTCTTCTAGTGAATATCACATGTGCACAAGCATTATTCGGCTATTTCATAAGCCGATGCTTTCATGAGATTTGAGCCCCTTTTTAATACCAAAATCCACATCATTCACCACAACCATTTTCTGAAATGCTGTGAGACTTGGCTTTTCCTTTTTCCCACTTCAGGAAATTGAGAACGGTCTGACATTTCTGTGCAGGAAAACCACTATAGAAGTGCATTGCTGGCCGCAGCATCTACTTTAAAAAGTGTTGTAGTCCACTTTTTTTTTTAAAAAAAAAAACCGGGGCAGGAGAGAAATGAAAAGAGTTCCAGTACATCCCCGAGTCGAAGACGAAGGGCTACATCGAGTGATCAATATAGTCTATTTATTTCATTATTATAGAAGGATCATAAATTACCCCTGCTGTGTGTTTGTAGAGTGGAGCGATTTTATGAATTTTCCATTATTATTTCTACGTGAAAACTTTCACGAACTCCCGTATGCTGTGGCCACTTGTGAGTTACCGTTTGTAAAATTTTTGCACAAAATTTCTTTCACTTGCATATATACCAGCTCGCTTTCCATTGGATCCAGACGTACAATCCTTAGCTCCGGGGATCTGTCACGAACCAGCGTATGTTAAGCTGAAGTTGTTGTCGCTTAGAAGTAACAAACACCTGTGTGTTCTGCGCTGGTTGAGCCTTGACTGCTTGAGTACGTCAATTGCAAGGGCTAGCAATCGCAACAGCCTAGCCCTAAAAAAAATGGTACGTGCTTTGCTCATCTTCGCACGCTCATTCTGATCATTCCAGTTGTACTCGAGCTATATATCTCCTGGTACACATGTATCCTCTCGCAAACGACCTTTTTAATAAGAGGAGAACGTCATTAAGCAAAAGTAGGAAGAAGACGGAAGATCTTTTCACTGACTGAAATCTCTTGTTGAAGAGAATTTTCACTGGCACAAGCAAAAAAAAATAAATCAAAAGCTGTTTTTGAGTTTTTTTTTTACATCTCGATCGATCAACTCTTATTCCAACTTCTGCATATATATGTACCATCCATTTCTCTCGCCCCTCGTAGCCGGGACAATCGGTCTCCCAAAACTTCGCCATGACAGTCTCGAATCGAGAACAAGAAGAGCTCCTTCGAAGCTCGCCGAGAGCCGAACCCGAGCTTGAAATCGAGGCACGAGACCAGAAAGCTTGCGGTCTTTGATCTTTCCCCAGCGATCGAGAACCAGTAGGAAATGCTTCTTTACGGCGTTCATTCTTCAGGCTCAGTCCATCGCTCAGAACGCGCAGCAGTAGGAGACGAACCGGCTCCACGCCGCCTTCCTCTTCCTGGAGCCGGCGGCCGCCGCGACGGCCGCGGCTGCCGCGGCCTCCTTCTGTGCCAAGGGCACGGGAGCGTCCGTCTTCCTCAGCATCTCCCACATGACGTGCACGTCGCGGTACTCGCACGTCCTCACCTCCTTCTTCAGCTTCCTCAGCCCTGCAGCGCAAGTCAATCGATCCATCAGAAACAAATCCAAAGTATCCATTTTCCAACAACAACGCCGCCGCCGCCGCCGCCGCCGACGACGACGGAGAAAGATATATGACCCCGGCCGTTGGCAAGAAAGAATACAACGACCGAGGAGCTAGCTCAAGTAGTGAACGTACCGGTGGTTCGCCGGAGGCCGAGGCGGGCGACGATGCCGAGCCAGACCCTCTTCACCTTCACGGCAGCTCGTTCCACGCACATCTTGCTCTCTCGGTTTAATATTTGGCCTCTCCTCCTCTCTCGCTATCTCTCTCTCTCTTCGGAACTGTGCTTTCTTGACTTCTCCTCTCTTTGGTAGTATCACTCGCGCCTTGGCCAAGCTCCTGCCGCCCGCTGCCTCGGTGCAGCAGAGAAGCAAAGCCCAGACGGAGTCGTGGCTAGCTTTGGTCGTGGCCGCGAGCTTTTATAGCTGGAGCCAAAGAGCGGCACGGGAGTCAGGTGGGGGGCAAGGGAGATGCGCGTGCTGCGATCACAAGAAACATTTCCGTCGGCGAGGCGTCGTCAACTGATTTGGACGCCCGACCGGGGCGGGCCGTGAGGTGGTCGCCATCCGCGGCCGCGCCTGCGCACTGTGCCACAGATGTCGCTGGTTCCGGCGCGCGGCTTCCGGGGGCGTTCCCTCGGGATGCTGGCGCCCGCGCACGCGCGCCGGGGAGCTGCCGCGTGCGGGGATCCGACGGCTCGGGCGACGTGAGCTGGTAACTGCTCCCCCGAAAAAAAAGTCAAGTTTGGTTTCGATTTTGCCTTTTCATCCGTCCAGACTACAGACCCCAGACCGGTGAGGTGAAAAGGGGCGGTGTACCGTATCTCTCAGTCTGTCTATGATCTCGGCCTGGTGTTACATCATATATCATGCTTGCTTTTGATTAAGCGCTAGCTGTGGCACGAATGGCGCGCGATCATGTAACTAGTTAGTGCATATTAATCTAAGAGAAACATTCGATTAGAAGATGTATGCTTTCTCAACTCATAAATATAAGTTGCTGTGAATTTCGTATTGTTAAAATTTTTAAACTTTGATCATTAATATATATTAAGATATATAGATTAACTATATAAAAATAATATTATTAGATTTATCTTATAAAATTCTTTCATAATATATATTATTACCAGTATATTATGATAGTAAATTATAGTCAAAGTTTTGTATTGAAGAATGTAAAAATTTAAAAATAATCTATATTTATAGACGGAGAGAGTGTGCAGGAAGATCATTGGTTATTTGTTTGCCACAAGTATCCCGTGATAGATGGAAACTGTACGGGATTCAAGTGAAAACCGATTTGACAATTTTTACCACCTATTCCGTTCGAAAACAGTTCAGAAATATTGCTATTGAAAAATAGTTCAAAGCAGGTGCTCAGCAATCATTGTTTGCAGGCCATGGCAAATTAATTGGATAATTGATCTTGATCTTCACCAGGACATGCAACCAATTCCTTAAAAAAAAGGATATGCCACCAATTAGACAACTAATAGTTGTTCAATTCATCGTACAGCCACTGATATTCAAGTGCTCATCTAGTAACCGAGCGCACTTCCATAAAAAAAAAGCTGCCCATCGCAACATCGCCGACGCATGATCATGTCTCGTCAAAGGGTCTGCTTGCTTTAACCTTTATCTAGTACGGCCGCACCACTGCACGATTGGGGCGCATTTTTAAGTTGAAGTTAGGCACAGATAATACCAACACCTATTTTTTCTATTTTATATTTTACTTCATAAGTTTTTAGTCTATCAATTGAATAAAAATTATCTGCTTCTTTTATACCCCTACACAGGATATAGAAAGTAGGGGTGTAATCAGAGAAAACACTGAGAGATTAATCGCCGAGAGATTAAAGGAAGATCACTTAGTATTTCCCACTTGCTCAAATCCAACAATTCGCATATCTATTATCCTGTTCCTAAGTGAAGTCACGGCATGCTTGTTAGTGATATGCCCTAGAGGCAATCATAGAGATGTTTGCATCACTTCTATGTTTATGATATTTTTGAATAACATGTTATTTTGTCTCTTGAATAAATATATTTTGTATTGATCAACAAATATGTGACTTATTTGTGGAACTTTTATTCATATCTTGATGTTATTCTAAATTATCTCTGATATTATATCATTATATAGAACGATTATGATTTATAGATCAACACATGTATCGATTGGTTATTATGTTTTCATAAATCATGGATATGGGGATATCAAATTAATAACGTGGGCATATGTTAGAAAACATGGTGTTAGATTGACCTACCATAAGACACTACGAGAATTGTTCTATTCTTAAATGTCATTAATTGGTCTCATATATGGTGTACGTAGGATCCTTAGAATTGAGATCGTCATAGTTTTCTGCAAGTGTAATAATTTACTTAGAGGTTATCAAATACTACTTTGTAATTGGAGAGTCATAAAGATAGCTTTTGGTTTTACTACGAAAAATGCAGAGCAATGTGAACGATTAAGATAGAATTTACCCCTCCTATATAATGGGAAAGATATCTTTGAGTCTCTCGATATGGTTGGATTAAGAAAATGCATGATCATACTGAATATAGTTGAGGAGTTAATCACAAACTAAATAATCCACTACAGGTTTGAGTAAAAGATTGAGCTATCATAGCATGACATACTTCTTGTCTTAAATTCGATACGGTGTTGTGAGGTAAAGGAATCAATACATAAACATTGTATATGTTTGCCTGATATGATTTTTATGCATATGTGGGAGTCGTTATGTCCTACTAGGGACCGCTATCGATTTATACATCGGAAAAGAATTTTTGGGCTATGATCGAATATACATGAACATACAGGATCACACAGTTAATGAATTGGAATGATAATGGTTTGGATGATAAACTCTAAGTGCGATACGATCTATACTTGTATTGGATAAGGATCCGGTCGGAGGCTCTCCGAGTAGGATACGATCTCTACTCGTATTGAAAAATAATCTAGTCAGAGGCTCTCCAAGTTAAATATGAAATCTAATCGTATCGGATAAGAATCCGATTGGATGCCATATACTAAGAGAGGCGTAGGGCTAAGTGAGGTATCCCAATATACACCCATCGAAGCCTTAGTTACTACCTCTCAAAATCCCTACTTGCGTGCTTGCTAGTGCTAGCACATTGATGCACGACGTTCCATCCCTAGACATGTGGACTTCGATAGAATCGCTGCTACGACTGCGACGCTAACCTAGGAGTAGGGATGGCAATCGGGCACGGCGGGTATGGGTAGTGCTCGCCTATACCCGTACCCGCGACCTCGATTTACGCCCATGGGTATACCCACGAAGGACGATGGGTGAAAAACCTCGCCCATACCCGTCGCCCATGGGCATACCCGTTTACCTGCGAACTAAGAGTCACCATCTGAGAGTTGAACTAATGACAGGTACATATAAGCAACAGATGTTGCTAGGAAATATAATATCTATCAAAAAAGTTTATAACAATCAATAGCAATTAGAGATATGAAAAATTTTATAATAATCAATAGTAATTAGAGATATTGCTATGACTGCGCCAAGTGTCAATCTATATCGCGGGTAAATGGGCGGGGCGAGTACAGGTGGAGCTTACCCATACCCGTACCCGTTTACCCGACGAGTAGAGTGTTCCCCCCATTTTTATACCCGTGGGTAAAGAAAATATCCTATACCTGACTCCATTAGGGTATGTACCTATGGGTAAACGGGCACAATTGCCATCCCTACCTGGGACGATCATTAGGAGAAGACGGTTGGCTCATAAAGATTGACTACAGCTCATGGACGATCAATTGCTTTCATTATATTGATGCGCACTATGTTGAACCAACTGTTTCAATTTTTCTTCCATTGCACTGCACGTCTAATGGTAAAGATCTATGATATCTTACTCACATGACTTACTGATTTATGCGTTAGAAAATTTTATTTTGCGCTAGTGTAGTCTATCCAGTATCCCAACAGCTTCCATATACCATCTGACATACGGATACATACTGGAGGATCATATAAGAGGATTCTATATTATGTTATAATGAACCGTTGTAATTTAAAAAGGTCAAAAATTTGAATTGCAAGTCAAAAGAAAGCCATGCGTGCATGTACTTGGGTCAGAGCTATAGTAAAGGGTTTTAAAATGCCTTCTGCATGTTCTTTGAGTTGCATTGTTGCCATGCAAGCACACATTCATTGACTCTGTTGTCTTTCCATGCATTTACGTTTTGTCTTGCATGCTCTTGAGTCTCGTTGACGAAGCAATTTGGTTTGTGAACATTAATTATTCAGCAGATACTTGCATGCTCGAGTTGTTGGCCAGTGGTTCAACCGTCAGGTTTTTCAGATTGAACCGGCAATGGGCAATGGTCTGACTGGTGTGGGCAATCGGTCCGACCTACTGAAGTTTTTCTAGTTCGGCTGGTTTTTTTCCGAATTTTTTGGTTTTGTATCATAGAATGAGTTTTGGTGTCTAAGGTTTAGATTTATATGCTATATGAGACATGTTACTATTAATTTAGGTCAAGTTATGAAAAACTTGTGCCCAAAAATGATTTCTTCGTCGTTGGATGTACAAGATTGTTTGAAATCAATCGTGATCAACAGCGAGGATTGAGAATATACTCATGGAGGAGCTGAGACTCAGAATAATCGAGGATGTTGGGTGAGGTGGTGTGCTCAAGTATAGCACGAGAAAGACAGGACATGTTGAAGAGAGGTTCTAACGGCGGGTTGCACAATATGGCTTAGTCAGTCCAAGTGATGTGTGATTTTATAGAATTGAAATGGGAGAGAATTACCAACGTGTGGTAAGCTAATGGTGCATATACACGTGGCAAGTATGACGATTGCTTGTAATGAAAGAAAAAGACCGGATCAATGGAAGGGTATTTTGGTAGTTTGACAAAAATACCAGAAAGGCTTTGGAAGAAAATCGCGGCACGGTGTGGCGCTTGAGAAAGCAGTTTAAATAATGGAGAAACTGGTATGATCAAGTTGGATTAATGCTTAGGATTTAGCGGATTCAGGCTTATATGCTTTGAAAAACGTGCATAAGTGTAATGTGCGAGTTATAGCCCGTGTGTTGGGGGGGAGGGTTATTGAGTTTTCTCCATTATGCTAAGTGGATAGTATCTACTAAGAGTTAGATGTAGCTGGCTAGCCATCCATTTAATGGGTTAGGATGGTGACTTATTGTTAACCATCCAACATTCCTATCTTGAGACAAAGTGGTGTTAGGGTTTGAGAGAAGAGTGTTATGGTGTACTCTATGTCTTCCAAGGTGAAGTGGTTGTAAAACTTTCTTCTCAAGTAACAATACATCAATCTTTATTTATCTTCATGAATATTTCTTGTGTTGATTGATTTACATTTGACTTGGTTGGTTTTTCCCTCTTCTCTTCTCTCTTCTTGATCTTGTTGTGCCAAGAATATATAAGAGATGAAGAAAGCCTCTAGAAATCAATCTCCACCCATCTAGACATTTTTTTAATAACCATCTAGACATTTTAATAGCAAGTTCATGAAGTTTTCCAGTTTTTGCTTGGTTTTGGTCTCATCAAGTGATTTCATGATTTGGGCGTTTTTTGCTTAATTTATTCGGTGTTCTTATTTGCTGTAATATGTGAAAAATAATATCTAGAGTCATATTGACCATCTTCTACCTATGAGCAAGTCATATTCACCATTTTTGTTTTTCCTAGTTTTTATGCAATATTTCTTCAAACTAAAAAATATCACTACCAATTTTCATGTTATCTGGAATAGGTTCAGTACATCCTAGAAAAGGTGCCTACTAATTTTCATATTATTTGGATTTACAGATAAATTTTTTTATGTATTTTTGTTTGTGAAATAGTGCTGAAATTACTACTTTGGCGAAAAACACTGTTGCATCGATCTGACCGCTAGTGTTCACTGACCTAACCAAAAATCATTGTAGCAGTCAGACAACCAGGCAGAAGGAATGGTGTTTTGATCAGTTTTTTGTTTGGATTTTTTTGTGACGATTGATCTCTAATCTTCATATCTTCTCATAACTATTGGAGTGAAGATCAATGAATACTTAGGGAAAAATTCGAATGCATCATTCATGCTCTCTATTGCTATACCAATCCTACTCATACTGATAGATATCGCTTATTCTGTATTATATTTCGTATTTTTCCTTAGAATCGAAGTTTGACACTGATAATACCAAATACCTATTTATCCCTTTGCATTCGTTGTGTAAGCCTTTAGTCGATCAGTTGATGGAACAGAAATTATACGATCTGTTTGGCAGGCTACTGCACGATATATGGAGCACGAGTCATGTTCGACGAGAGGGCCGAAGAAAATGGAAAAGGGCTAGCAAGGTGCATTTCCTATAAGTAGCTAAGCCGACTAGCTGAGATAGTGAGGTTAGAAACCACTTTAATCAACTTTTGCTCCTTGGTAATTAATCATGACTAGTCATATTGTAATAAGTTGTGGGTGCCGCGGCTTAAATCTGGACTTGTAGTTTATTTTATATTATAGCGTTTTTTGCACTGTAGTTACTATTAGACTTTTCAGCGTAATTAAATTTAAAAATAAAAATTTGATTATCATAAACAATGTAAATGAATAAGAGAACAAAACCAAAAAACTAGAAAAATTAAAATTAAAAAGTTAAAAATCAGAAGCTGAAACTCTAATAAGCGATACCTCAGGCTTCATCATACTACTTGCACAACCTGTTAGATTCAGCTAGGAGGGGATAGGAAAATTCCTAGATGCAACTGTCGGGCAATACTTGGCGGACATGATCTATACTTAATCATGTTATTCAGATGATCTGGGCCAATGACATTCTTGCCTTCTCGGCGAAAGCTTCACGGATGTACCACATTTAGTACCGTCAATTAAACATCTATCGTACCTCTGCCCATGAGATCATCCACCGTTCCTTTGTTAACATAAACAACCAAATAGATTCTGCAAAAAAAAAAAAGCTCTTAGAAGATGCTAGCCAAACTGTTCTTGATTGGGTCGCAACAAGCTTTCTTGATACCTTGGACTTCCTTAATGCCTTTCGCGGGTGCGTCGTACGCGCGGTTGGTTGGCTCTAGTTGCGCACTCGCTTTGAGTGGGTCGCTCTCAAGCGTCGCGGTCGCCGATGTGAACATACATGGCGCTGTTGCTGACAAAGCTTCGTGCGTGCATGCACCGTGAGCCCGTGACACTGGCTGTCACTCACATCAACTTACAGTTGGGATAGGTTTCAGATGAGGTCCTGGACGCATCATGTTCTTGTCGGTGTCACGCCATCTTTCTGCAGAGTGCGGCTTCTCTGTTTCTTTCTCTTTGTCTCTCTTATATTTTCGTTGATGTGGTAAAGATCTAGAGCATCAGGGAATATGAGAGGGACAGGGAGAATACTCTGGATCTTTGATATATTGATGGGAACACAAGGAAGACAGTGAGAAGGAACACAGAGAAACTGCGTTCCTTTCTGCGTGCGTTTGCTTCGGAAAGATGCTACTTTCTCTGCGTATGTGAACACTCATACCGCACTAGCTAGAGTTTCATCCGCGTAATGCGTTCACCAGGGGAGTACCAGAAGTACTAGTCTCAGACGAGTTCTTGACACTGATTCCTCTGGTTCATATCTGCAAATGGGCGCCGGCTAGAAGAATCTTGCGTCAGTGAATGTCCACTGGCCAGCCACAGATGACTATGAGCTGTATTTTCCATTTTGGCAACGAAGTGCATGCAATGCAAGCACTTCGAATTCTGAAGTCGTCCTAATCGCTAGCTCTGGGACTGTGATGAAAGATTTTTTTGGAGAGAATGAGATGTTCTTAAATATCTGAGCATACACTTGTGTGGCAGGCCTTCTACTTGGACATTTAGGTGCCAGTCCATTTGATAGTGGTTCCCCGTTTGAAACTTTAATCGTCAGAAATGGGAGTGCTTATCCACTAATTAATCCACTCTGGGCAGCATGGAAAGCAATTTAGCTAGGATTGTTGGGAGGCAGGTTGTTTAGAGGCTCACAGAAAGCCACCAGGATTGGGGTATGTTAGAGTGTATAATCTTGTTTTCAGTTTAGAAGTTGTAGTTATGGTCGTGTACGAGTGGTCGAAGTCGTGTACGAGTTTAGTCATGGTTGTATATGAGCCCGTGTCGTATTCGAGTTTGAGTCCGTTTTATAGTCGTAGTTGAGTTGGAGTCATAGTCGTAGTCGTACCCGAGTCGAAGTCGTAGAACAGGGTATAAAAGCGCAGATCCATTGTACCGAGAGAGACACACCGAGTTGACAAGATGTAGTTGAGAGAAGGTACCGAGCAGAGGGTGACCAGCGTGGTCGCAGGCGGTCGGCGTGACCACAGAGCAAAGAGGCGGCCGGTGTGGTCACAGGCGGTCAGCGTGATTGCAGAGGAGAGAGGCGACCGGTGTGATCGCAGTGGAGGAAATCAGCGTGGTCGCAGGCGGTCGGTGTGATCGCAGAGAGGCAACCGGTGTGGTCGCAGACGGTCGATGTGATCACAGAGATTCGTAGACGTGGTCGTAAAGGAGTTACGACCACAGCAAGCAGAGGATCGCAGACGTGGTCGTAAAGGAGTTACGACTCCGACGATCGAGTGGAGGTGTCCACAGGAGCAGCAGACATGGTCTTAAAGGAGTTATGACTACAGTCACTGAGCAGAGGATACGGTCGTAAAGGAGTTACGACCACGGTGACGACAATGAGAGCGGAGGTGTCCGCAGGTGCTGAAGACGTAGTCGTAAAGGAGTTACGACTACGGTCACAAAGCAGAAAGACGTGGTCGTAAGGGTTACGACTACAGGGGTCGACAGAATCACTATGTGGTCGTAAGGAGCTACGACTACGGTGATCGACCGTAGTGGAAGGAAGTGTAGCGCAGTGGCGGTGAATGTGGTCGTAACATCAACTGAAGTTTGCGACTACGTGATCAGAGCAGCGAAGAGTGGTTGGAGAGGTCACAGTGTGGTTGTAACGACTGTCAGCGTGGTCAGAGAACCAGCAGAGCGGTCGTAACGACACAGAAGGTGGCCGTAGCCTCTTCAACGTGGTCGTACGGCTGCAGAAGATGGTTGTAACGGCTACAAGGTCGTCGTAGAGATTCTGGGAGCTGTCGTAACGACACAGAAGGTGGTGGTCGTACGGCTGTAGAAGAAGGTTGTAACGGCTACAAGGTCGTCGTAGAGATTCTGGGAGCTGTCGTAAAGACTATAACAGGGTATAGATTGACGCTGACCGATCAACTCAATTTGCCCGATTAATTAACAAGGTTGCAAATTGTTGTGGCGCCCACTGAAGCGAAGAAATGTTCTTTGTTTGTTCCTTTTGTGATTATCTGAGTATCTAACGGCACTGATTCATCTTTTTTCTACCTTTGTGTTCATTTTTTTTCTACCTTTTGTTCTTATGGTTGCCTTTGTCATTGTAACAAAAGTTATCCAAGCTTAATTCCTTGTGTATGGTAACGTGGATGTCATGTCGAAATCAACAATTCACCGTAGAATAATGTCTTGCAGCTAATGACAAAAGGATGTCACTGCTTGTGTCCTGTTGAATAGCAGAATGTTACTGCTCCATAGAGCCATTGATAGAACGTGTGGTGATAATTTTTCTCCCCCTTTTGGCTTTAGAAAATGCATTGCTTTCCGCGTTTTGTCCCAGCTAAGATTTTTAGTGCATTTTATTGGAGTTGAGTATGGCTTGATTTATGTAGTATCCTTGTATTGGAGAACTCCACAGGAAAGTCATTTTCTGATGAGTTGTGCAACTTGTACACGCATGGCGGTGTACCCAACTATATGAGGAACACTGTATTTGTTTTGCTGTCATTCTCACCTGTCTGGATCATGCCTATGTTCTCACTTCATTTTCTTAGTATTTTGGACTAATAATTATTGCAACACGCATGCACTCACTATATATATTTTTCTTCGTGGAAACAAGACTCGATGCATCCAACATTTATATGAAGTAATGAATAAAATGTTGGAATGGATCTTGCTCCAATGTTAAACACAAAACGAATACATTTTCGAAACAAGCAAAATGAATACCTTAGGCCTAGGTAATTCACCACTATCAAGTGCTCAAACAAACTTCTTTCCATTAACCTTCTGAACTCTGATCGATTGAAACTTGCGCTCTAAAAGCTAGTATATATAGTTTCAGCACCGCCAAGTGGCCAACTAACTATGAACAACTGAGATCCCCCATGCATCGCAGCTTACGCTTCAGAGATCGATCAATCAGTTGAGCACGGCGCAGTCGCGGCGTATGTTCCCCTGCGACAGGTCGGTCTTGACGCCGACGCGGCCGAGGTTGGTCATGGCGGCGACGAAGGCCTGCTCGAAGTCGGAGCTGTTGGACGCCCAGGCGTCGACGGTGGGGCGCGACCGGTCGTCGGAGTAGAGCACCTGGTCGGAGGTGAAGAGGCCCATCCCTTTCTGCAGGTTGACGAAGTACTGGTTGTCGAAGGCGTGCGGGGTCACGGGGTCGAGCTCCAGCGCGATGTTCGGGTCGACGCCCGCCGGGCACGCCGCCTGCAGCTGCGACGCGTACCCGGCGTCCATCGTCGGGTCCACCGACGCGCCCTGGACGCGGTCCGCGAACGTGCTGCAGTGCGCGAACCCCACCGTGTGCGCCGCTGCAAAAGTTTTCATGTTTCAGGCAAACTTTGTACAGATACATCTGAGTTTCTCTGAGCAGAACCAGCTTAGGATAAGATCCATGGGCTAGTGAATCACGCACAGATTTTGCAGTTTTCCTACAAAGATAGGCGTACTACGTGACCCTGATCTCTGAAGTCATCGACAACTCATTTTGGCAGGCCCGTAGTTTGTCGATGGATGGGCCGAAATTAAGGGCTTGATTATATGGCTAAGATGTAAGGATACAAACACACAAAAAAATAATGCAAGGCTGACCTTTCTTTCACGTGCAAGCAAGGCTATCCAGCCAGTCTCCACAGTTGACTCCCTTCAGATCTACTGACGAGCTACAGTGACACTGTGCCACACACACCATCACGTTTCGTTTACTTAATAAATGAACTTGTCTGTTCTAATCTAGGGATGAGGCATTTTGTACTGTCCAAACAAATCTCTTGAGCCCACACAAAATGCTGTCCTTAATTGCACAGTTTGGGGCGTTGGACTTGGACCCTTTGCTTGACTTGTAAGACATGAAACAAAAAGCACAAGGAACACTAGTCTCTATGTACTTCCTTTACACTAGTAAAACAGCTGAAGTGGAGTAATTTGGATAGCAGTTACTGGGAGTATCGCTTTAATTATTGCTTACCAGATAAAGCCATCATGTCAATCTGCGACAGGTTATTCGCGGCGAACAACGTCGTCAGCTGGTCCAGGTTGAACGACGGCGGTGGCAGATTCCCGTCGACGCTGGTCGCCGTCGAGCTCAGCCCGTCCAGCCTCCCGAGCTCCACGGCGTACGACGGCCCACCGGCCTACACAAACCATGACAATAAAGATGCAGAGTTCTCCGAGGCTTTGCTGCAGAGAATCTCCAAAAGCTCGAAAACTTTCCGTAGATCTCGATGGAAAGTTTCATCTGTGGCGTGTGCGCACGTACCAGGGCAATGACATCGCGGGTGGCGATGGTCAGGATGTCCGCGCACGACACCTGGTTGGTGCACTGCGGCACGGCATCGACGGCCGCCTTCGCCTTGATGACCGTGTCGAAGCCGTCGCCGGCCAGGGAGAGGTTGTTCGGGTGGTCCTTCTCCGCCGTGTTGTTCCCCGCCGACGCCACGATCACCGACGCATCACATCCCTGCGCGCAGTCGTCAGACGCCACAAACGAACAATTAAGCGCGCGGCCGGCGCGTACCGACGCCCGGCCCAGCATGTGCATCGCAGAGGCAGGGGAACGAACGAACCTCAACGAAGCAGTCGTGGAAGAAGAGGCGGACCGTGGCGCCGACGGTGATGGACGTCTCCTGGAACTTCTTCGTCACCGCCTGGCGCACGATGCGCTCCACGTCGGGGCAGACAGCGGCGTAGTAGTCCCGCCGGAGCTGCGCCACGCAGCGCGTCGTGCCGGCGGCCGCGAGCGCCAAGAACGCCAATAGGATCTTAATCTCCGCCCCCATGCCGCCGCTCTCTCTCCGCCTTCCGACGTCGATTAATTGGGTGTCGCGCGCGTCGACGTGCAGCTTGTGACGCTAGCGCGCGGCGGGAGCACGAGATAGCCAGCGATGACGAGGCCGTTGAGTGTTGAGCTGTGGCTGGTGGTGTAGTTATGGTCGAGTGATGTAGAAGCCAAGCTTCCTCGGAGTGGGGGAGGAGCGACTAGTGATCGAGTATTCCAGTGAGTTATGGTGGCGGCGCTCCGTGATCGACGGTGGCGCACGCGTCGAGATCTGTGCGCGGCGGTGGAGGGGGTTCTGGAAGCCTAGGGGCCCACGTCGACACATGCGCCTGTCTATGCAGGGACGGCTCATGCCCACGGACGGACGTATACGGCTGGCCGCTTGCATTGCGAACATGTGTAGGATCGCAGCCCCCACATGGCGTGGTTGGTGCGTTACTGCATATGCTTAAAACTATCAGAGCCTGCAGCAACGGCGCTAAGGGCGTCTCCAACAGCTAGCTATTTAGTTAGCTAAATCTGATGTGGTAAGAAAAAAGTAGGAGAGAGAGTAGTCACTAGCGACGAGCAAATAGCTGATCTATTTCACGTAGTCCAAGAACATGAGAGAGGAGCATGTGGGTCCAACAGTATAAAATAGTCTTTGCTTTTGTCTCTCACCTCCACGTCAGCTGACTATATAGCTAGTACTAGCTATTACCATTGCGGACGCCGTTAGGGCACAGATAACGGACCTCCTCTTTTGCTTTTATCTTCTGTCATTAAATTTTAGCTTCTTAAAAATTAAACAGTCAAATATTAAAATAGGCCGACCTCTTCAAATGATTTTTTAAATAATTTTTTGAATCTAAAATCATATGCACTGTCTATATTAACGCCTCCGTCATCTGCTACCACGTTAAAAAGCGCAAACAAAAACTATTAACCGTAACAAAAACTGATCAGTCGTATCCCAAAAGAACACCCCCAACAACGCTCACGACAAGCAAACTTGTTTCATACTTAGTGTGTGTATGTCAGCTTTTTAGTAAGATAAAAGAGAGAATAGAAAGAAAAAGCTTGATACTATTAATTCTTTTTTAGCAAATCAAGAAATTAGTGAGATCATCTCTCTAAATTAGTCATTCTTTCTCATCTAAATATAAACTTTAGTAATTAAGATACAAACAATTAGAGTGGTTGTATCTAAAATCTCATCTAACTATTCTTTCTCCTCTGGTAACAAGCTATAGGGTATATTTGTATTGGCAATGAATGATGCCTTTAGGCTAAAAATAAATAGTAGTGGTTGAAAGAAATGTGTTTTAAAATGAAAGAGCGAGCCATAGGGAAAGCGTAAGAGAGATGTGTGCACAAGACGGGAGCAAGAGGGGTAGGTGCGTGATGCACCCGTGCCCCTATATCTTATCCCAAGATCAAAACGGGAGCGAGAGAAATGATGAAGCTACTTTAAAAAAACTATGTATTCACATTAGTTTCTGATCTCTCTAAATAAAAATAAAAAGTAAAAGCTAATGCAAACATGACTACAGTATCGAGTTATTGAGAATGCTCTAATTGGCGTTAGCAATTCGCACTGGTGCTTGATGCAGAGTGATTTGGGGCTTTATCGAGCACTTTTTTGTGCTGCTTTTTACAGGCTCTGATACTCTATATGAGCTTGAAATAACCTGCAAACGAGGCTCCAGAGATATTCTACAAGTACTTCTACAGTCTTACAGAGATGCAAAGAAGGCACATGTATCACGCAACGTACGCGCACGAAAGCTCCAAGAATAGAACATTGCAGTTCCGTGCACATTCGTTAGCCGCCCGGTGCGACGTTCGATGTTGCAGATCAGAGTTTTCTGCCTCTCTCTCTGGAAATGTGAATGCCGCCAAGACGAGCCTGGATCCCTGAGCAGGTTTATGATTGGAGACATCGACCAGTAAAATTACTAGTACTAGACATCCAAACTGAGAGGAGGTGGATTTTTAATTGTGCTTGATGGTAAGGGCGTGTTCTTTTTAGCTGTGGTTTGTGATTTTTAGACTATTTGTACAAGAGATTACAGAGTAACAGAAACTTACATGTTGTTTTTGCCGATATAAATGAAGCCAATAAAGTATGTACTATAATTAACTAGTAGATCCTATCTTGAAAAAATACTCCGTTTAAAAACTAGTTAATGTAGAAAAGCTGAAAAACAGTTCTTAGAAGCTGAAAAGAACAGAGCCTTATTCATGTTTTTTTATATAACAATGGATAGTGGAGATATTTTTGATATGGCAGCGGATGGCGGAGACATCGACATAAAAAGCTCACATAGTTTTAAACTTAAAAGGCCGTTTAGAAAATCCGTTTTAAAAAACATCCTATTACGGCGTGATTTTAGAAGAAATAAAAAAAACTCAAAAAAAAAAGGCCATAATTGGTGTGCTCTGCAGCGTTCCGTTGTTGCTTCCTATTGCTCGCCGCTCACCACCAACGATTTGCTTATTGGCAGATTCAATTGCACCTCTCTTCCGATCTTTTCCGAAACCAAAAGAACATGTTGCATAGCCTAGTTCTAACACTGTGGTTAACGGTCGAAGGATAGGAAAATGACATGCCATTTGAAATGTGTGTGTGATGCAAACACACTAATCCGCTCCCTGCGCTCCCTAACGGTCTCAATGCTGGTAGCCTGGTAGCACCCAAGCAGTCCCTTTCTTTCTTCATCTTTCAAACGGCATGGCCCGGGCCACTTCCTGAGTCCTGACAAAACGAACAAGCAACAACAATTCGGAGCTTGGATGGTTAAATCATCAATCGATCGATCGAAGCGTGTAGGGAACTCGAGTTGCTTAGCTGAGGCAGACATCATGGATTCTGATCGTTACGCGATGCGGCTACGGGAAGTAAGATACGGTAATGAATTGGAGTGAGGCGACTTCGGTGGTTCGGTTGGGACGTCAATTCTTCGGTGGTTGCATCGCATGGGCGATTGGGCGGCTTCAGAATTTTTGCCTGGTCGGAGCGCCATGTTCGCCACGGCACCGCAGGTTGCTCCTTTCAGCGACACGCGCATGCGTTTTGCTCAGAACGCTCCCCTTTCTTTGGCACAAAAATCGTCTAGTAGTTGTAGCGCTTGCTGGTCATGTCAATGCCTCGATTGGTGTGTGTGTGTGTGTGTGTGTCATAGACTGGCTCTCCGTGTTCGGAGCGACGTGAGTTTTCGACTTGGAGACGAACTCTGCAGAGGCACTAGACTTGGTAAAATCCTTTGGTTTCTTATGAAATAAACACAGCTGGTTAGCATGGAAGAAGTTACCAACAAGATATTGGCTGAGACTTATAGTTTTTGACTGTGTCTTTTAGCTTTTGAGCTGTTCATGTGAGAGATTACAGAGTAATAAAAATTTACGTACGATTTTTACTGATATAAATAAAGTCAGTACAATATATACTACAATTAACTAGTAGACTTCATTTTAAAAAGATACTTCGTTTAAAAGCTACTTACTATAAAAAAAAAGTTAAAAACAGAAGTCAAAAGCTAAAAAAGAATAGACCTCTTGTGGTTTCTTGTGCCTTGATCTATTTTCAGGCGAGCCTGTTCGCCGGCAATCTGACGGTCGCCCTTTTGTGGTCTGTTCTCGCATTTGTGCTAGCAATTTTTTCTTGCTTAATACGAAGATACGTAGCTCTCCTGTATGTTTTCGAAAACAATACAGTAATGTGTTCAGTGAACTTGGCAGAGGAACTTATAATTTGAAGTTTTCACCCCTTTCACGCTGTAAATATCATGACGTAATACCGTGTGTTTATGTCAACTTTTGAGTTTTGGCCCAATAATTGATCCGTCGTTTGACGTATTCAGACTCCGATCAACAATTCCGTGAAAAACATCAGCACCAAGATTATGGTGAGCGCACACGATTCCGTAGGAGGAATGTTGAGAGAATAATTGATCAATCAGCACTGTGTAGTATATACCCTACGAACGATTGTCCGTTGCTCACCAGTTACAGGTAATTCCGTTAGCACACAACAAAAACGACATTGTACAGAGAGAATTGTTCAATTATCTTTTGAGAGTGCTTTATTCATTTACTTCATCGAATCCAACTTATGTGCCTAGCATACACATTGAACGCGACGAATTAAACAAGGTAGATCGATGTACAAACAAACAGTTACAGAACTGGAAAGCCCAACGAATTTCGAAACCAGGCTCCTCCTTTGGAACGTGTCAACACACACACACATTTTGTGTGCACATGCACCATTGACGCAAGTACACTGGATAGCGTAGCAATCCCGATTTGTATAGATAGATCCCTTTCATCGGTTGAAGACGTCGCACTGCTTGCGGATGTTGCCCTGCTTGCCGGACTTGACCCCGACGCGGCCGAGCTTGACGATGGCGTCGACGAAGGCCTGGCTGAAGGCGTCCGTGCTGGCGGCCCACGAGTCGACCATCGGGCGAGTGCGGTTGTCGGCGTAGAGCAGCTCGTCGGAGCCGAGCAGGCCGCCGCCGTCCTGCAGGTTCCTGTAGTACTGGTTGTCGAAGAGCGCCGGCGTGGCCTGGTCCAGGAGCACCATCCAGTCCGGCCCGCCGTTGGGGCACTTGCTCCTCAGGAACGCCGCGTACTTCCTGTTCAGCGTCGGGTCCGCCTGCCCGTCCGGCCGGTCGCCGTACAGCCGGTACGCGAACTTGCTGCAGTGCGCTAGCCCCACGGTGTGAGCCGCTGCACACACACACACACACACGCACACATCAGTACGGTACAGGAGCTCAGAAGTACGAAGAGACGTGTGTGCCTCACCTGAAAGTGCGACCATCTGCGACATGTTGAGCCCGTTCGCTTTGAATATCGCGAGCAGCTGGCTCATCGTCTGGTTCGGCTGCGGCAGCTTGCCCGCCACGTTGCTGGCGCTGGAGCTCAGGCCGTCCAGCCTGCCCAGCTCCACCTGGTAGAAGGGCCCGCCGCTCTACACGACACGAACTGGCTAGTGGTTAGTCAGGCATGAAGCGTGCTAGATCAAAACGCACAGACGTGTACTGTGTGTGCGCGTGTGTGTACCAGAGCGATCGCGTCTCGTGCGGCGATGGCGAGTATGTCGGCGCAGGACACCTGGTTGGGGCACTGGGCCTCGACGGCGGCCTTGGCGCTCCTCACCGTCTCGTAGCCTTCGAACGCCAGGGACAGGTTGTCGGCGGCGTCCCTCTCGGCCCGGTTGCCCGGCGTCGATTGGATCAGCACCGAGCCGTCGCAACCCTGCATGCAGCGGCGCATATACATCGTCAGATATATACGCGCGTGCAGCTTGTCTAAGTCGCTACCATGCACACAAGTACAGATTAACTAAGCAAGATTGGTAGGTGTTGCTGTGGCGTACATCGACGAAGCAATCGTGGAAGAAGAGGCGGATGGTGGAGCCGATCGTCCGGATCGTGGCCTGCATCTTGTCCTTCACCACGCCCTGCACGATGCTCTCCACGTCGGGGCAGGTGCTCGCGTAGTAGCCCAGCTTGAGGTCGGACGCGCCGAGCTGCGCGAAGAGGGCGAGGACGAGGACGGGCAACACCGTCCACGACGACCAAGCCATCTTGTTCTAGCTATAGCTAGGTGGTGCAAAAATGGTGGATATATATATATCGTGGGGAGTTAAAGTTTGGGTTCGACTCTACTTCCGGATTTTCAAATGGTACATTTTTTTAAAGCAGGATCTACAAGTTGATTGTAGTAGACACTGTACATATACCAGTTAAAATTATATGCAACTGTTTCTCTCTTCGTATTATCCCTCGTGAACAACTAGAATTCAAAAATCATAAACCATAGCCATAGTCTAAAATAACCCACACAAAGGATGATCGGTTGTCAAGTGTGACATACTCCCTCCTTCCAGAAATATAAATCATTTTTGATTTTTTAAGGTCTCTAATGCAGGACTTTGACTATGATTTATAATCATAATATAATAGAAAAAATAATAATATATATATATATTATGAAATAATTTTATAAGATAAATCTAATGATATTATTTTTATGTAGTTAATATATATACTTTAATATATATTAATGGTCAAAGCTTGAAAAAATTGATTGCATGAAATCTATAAAAATCAACATTTATGAACAGAGAAAGTATGAGATTTTGGCACACCATAGAAAGGCCCCGTTTGGCACAGCTCAGCTTCACTAGTGAAGCTGTTTTTTTTTGTTTCAGCTTCACGAGCAGCTTCACCGATGAAGCTAAATCTGTTTTGGAAAACTGATTGGCAAAACAGCTTCACCAACAGCTTCATGTATGGCTGAGAAAGGACAATTGTCCAAGATGCCCCTGTCTACCTGACTTGTTCTAACATTTGGAGTTGTATGTTTGTATATGGTCATATGAATTAAAAAATAATATATTTGAATGAGTATGAATTAAAACATTAAAATAATAAAAAATTAAAATCATTAGGAAAAATTAAAATTAAAATAATAAAAATTTTGGTGAACGGCAGAGGTGAACGGGATGGACTAGTGGCAAATGTGTGTAATTTTGGTGAACCAGAGGGGCAGTGGGTTCCTAGAACTGCGGGCCTGAGGGAGAGAGCTGTGAAAAGCTACTTTTTTCAGCTTCACCTCTCCCCATTCCTTTGTGAGAACACAAAAAAAGGAGCTTCACCCATGAAGCTGTTTGCAAAAAGGGTGTTGGCAAAAAACAGTTTACAACAGCTCATGAAGTTGTTGGTGAAGCTGTGCCAAACAGGGCCAAAGAAAGGCAGAAGAGTTACATTTTGATCAATCGAGAGCTATGTAATTGTGCATGCATGTTTTCTTGTCCTCTCAGGACTGATTCTTGATCCATGCTGTGGAATATGGATGCTACGGGGCCTTTTCTTGATGCCCTGTTGGTGGTGCTTACCTCATGCACGGAATAATGTGCATCAGCTGATTAATTACTTGACGTTTAAGGAATGAAGTGTGTGCCTCTGGTTCAGTTGCTTCCTCATCACGAACAGAACAGCGATGTTCTGTCGCTGTTTCAAGTCAATAGGGCAAGTAGAACTAACTGAACATGGCGTGTTTTGCTGAGACCTGATTTATGGCGGGTAACCTGCACTATATAACCAAAAAAACTACTTTATACTTTTACCATTGATTAGTTTTCGGTAGGTTTTATGTCGCAACATGTACATTGTGCTTGATCTGTGACGTTTAATTAACTAACGGATATACCCGCGTAATTGATCGGCTAAATATTATGATATAATTGTTTTTGATATACAAATCTAATATATATGATTAATTTGCACTATTATAATGTGGCCTAACTAAAATAAAAGGTACAGATACTTATCTTTTTCTTGATTAATATGAGATTTTCTAAGACTTTTTTTAGGATTATTGTGTAATCTTCTTACTTTCAAAATGAAGGGGGTGTCTTGAATCTCACCTGCTATTTTTATTTATTTATATACTTTTCACACATATATACGCTTGCATGCATCATGTTACATTGTTATGACCAGCATTGCTCGTTCAATGTACATTACTCCATTTGTGACATCATTGTCAAGAAGCTTCCCGGCAAATTTCAGAGAATAAGAGGGTACATTCAAAGGATGACTTTTGATAATATATGATACTAGATAGATGATTTAAACTAAGCCTTGTTCTGTGTGTAATCATGTTACACGCACAATCTTTTTATTGCACTGGAAAAACTATATATATATGATTATTTGCGAGATCATATGGATACTTTTAATTTGCCTCGAAATACTAAAAATGTTCTCACCTGTGCCTTAATTTGACCTAATCATTTACCATTAATTTCCCTATATGAAAAGGACTTGTAGACCCTGTTGGAGAACCAATTATGCTCGCCAATATCTGACCAATTGAGACGCACCAACTAATGTGCTACGTACGGTTTGACCTTGTTCTACTTTGATTACTAATTCATTTTGATTACTAATTTGACACTCAAGCTACGTCGGTTTTAATTTATAGGCACAAGTTTGATGGCTACATCCTAATTCCTAAACATACTATAAGCCATCTCATTGGGCTGTTTCATACTATCCTTTAGATATAAAACGTAGGGATTTGAATTTATCACCGGTCATTGAACATCGATGACACGCCACGCGTGAACGGCGTTGAAAAATGATAATCTGACTCCATGAAATCAAACACTTGCATTAAAATAATCAAATGCTTTGCGGACTAGTAGGCTGCTTTGAGAGGATTTCAAAACATTCCAGGGCGACCTGTGAAAAGATTTCAAAATTTTCTGGGCAACTTGCTATGCCTGATGTAGATCATCGTCTACTAGGCATCCCAAACAAGCAATTAGAGAAGTACTTCGTTAATTGAGAAACCGAGTAAGAGAAGTCGGCAGCTTCGGAAACCCTGAAACACAAGATTTGAAATGTTAAAACATTCGTGAAGTCCATGCTAAAACATTGTGGTCAAGTTACATCATACATGATCCCAAAGTCTAGCCTAGTCGCTGGCCCGGTCCATCTATTCAGGCCCAACTACATGTTTGCAAAGCGAAGTACTCGTTTCCATTTGTAATCGCCTGAAAAGCCAGCCGAAATACCATTTCCACTTTCGTGTGATATGCAGACTTTGACATATGGCAACAAGGTTCACCTAATCATATATGAACAAGTGGAAGTTGCACACTTTAGCATTCATAATTGAATTCATCTTCAGAAGAATGGTATTCGAGAACATTGTGAGGCGAATTTCTGCATTGCTGAAGTTGACACAAGAGATCAGTCAATGGTTGAATTTGTCTACATATTGTGAACAAACAAAGTAGTACTCAAACCATTTTCAGAATTCTGTACATATCTGGAAGGTAGGACTCCTTTCCCCCCCCCCCCTCAAATTTAGCCTCATTGTGCTCAAAATTGTTTTTTTTTTTGGCCCCCTCCATGACCGTAGCAACAGCACTAGGCGATACATATCACATATCACGCTATCACACCACAGCAGGAGGTGGCCACCGTGGCACGTCGGTCTAGCACGATAGGTGACAAGCGAGTGCGGCAGGCGGTGGGCCCCACAGCCATGCCCACTGCCCGAGCTCAGTAGTTCCTACTACGGTGCCTGAGCGCAACAGCTCGCTCCTGCGGTGTCGCACCAAGGTAGGACTCGGTGGGCCACCAGGGGACAATGCGCATAAAAGCCGTCGCTCGCTACTGTCCTCCACTCGCCCCTATCATTTTCGCTGCGGTTGTGTTCGGGAGAGAAGAAAGGGAAAATAGATATTCAAATCAATTTTTGAGGTGGTTTTGCTGGAATTTAGAAGATTTGGTAGATGTGAAAAATGTAGATCCGATGGAGAGCTTTAAAAAGAGGTATGTTTTATTTGCATGCAAGTAGTGTACTTAATTTGTCATTAGCATGCAATTAGCATAATGGTTGCTTGATAGTGTACAATGTGTTAAATAACCATGCTTAGTTGATGTATATGTTTAGTTCATATGGATAACATTGCTTAATTAGCCGTGCTAACAACGTCTTAGTTGAGATAATGATGCACATAATATTATTCGATGAAATTATCATGTAGGCAACAATATAATATTGATTGATGTTGTAGATATCTCTATTTTGAAACTATTTAATTGTATGAATTAATTGAACTACAGAGAATATATATTATTTGCACTACTTTGGTGATATTAAAAAAAATATAGAAAATGATGGAAGAAATATGCATTGTAATTTTTATTATTTTGCATGACTTTGTAATACACACATATGTATGTATATGTACACACACATATGTGTGTGTGTATGTATATATATAGGACGTTGCAATGGAGACCATGGTGTCTAAGCACCAAGCCTCCTTGCCTTTGGATTGTTTTTAATTGCGTGCTAGTGCAATGGTACATAATATATTAGGCATGCTAAATCAATAATGGATGGAAAGTCTCAATCACACTAGTACGCATCTAAAAGCAATCCGAAGACAGAGAGACTTGGTGCCCAGACACCTTGGTACCCCTGTTATTTATACTATATGGGACGCTGAAATGGGGCACCTAGCCTCTCTGCCTTTGGATTGCTTTTAGATGCATGCTAGTATAATAGTATGGAAAGGAAGTCATTAACATAGATGGAAAGTCTTAATCATGGATGGAAAATCTCACTCATAGATGGAAAGTCTCACTCATGGTGCCCTGTTATTTTACTACACACACACACACACACACACACACACACACACACACACACACACACATATATATATATATATATATATATATATATATATATATATATATATATATATATATATATATATATATATATATATATATATATATATATATATATATATATATATATATATATATATATATATATATATGTATATATATGGAGCATATCTAGTGCTAATGCCCATTTGAGGTGCTAACATGCTAATGCCGCTCAGATGAATTTAATTTTTCTGAGTTTAGATATGAAGATACCCATATCAAACGTTCGAATCTTGAAGCAAATCAACGTATTGATATTGGTGCCTAGGCATGGATCCTATATATATATATGAGGTGGAAGCACCCAATCCACTTATGTAATTTTATGGAAAACCCCTGCCCGGTTCGCAATCTTTTCCAATCCACTCCCCACCGGCGCTTTTTCCGCCTCCCATTCCCCTTCTCGCAAACCCGCCTCTCGCCTCCTCCCCGCGATGCCCTCCCGAGGCTCCTCCCCGCCCCAGCGCCGCCACCTCGGCCTCGTCGGGCATGTCGGGCTCCCCCTCGTTCTCGCTCGCCCTCCCCGCGTCGGAGTCGGTCGCCGCCTACCTCAACCGCCGGCGTGAACCGCCTCCCCCGGCCTCCACCATCGTGCGCCGCCGCATCGCACGCAGCCCTCTTCTGGTTTGGGTGACGGCGCCGCCCTCCCCGGCCCGGCGCCGCGCCTCCATCACCGCGCCATCGCCTCGGCCCTTGACGATGCCACCCTCTTCGGCTAGGGTTTGGGCGACGACATCGCTTCCTCCACCGGCGCCGAAGGTGAGGCCATCCACCGTCGCCACCACCTCCCTCCACCCCGCACTCCTCGCTCGCTCGCTTCCTCCCTATACCGCTGGAGATTCTCAAACCTAAGGTAATGGTTCCAGATGCTCCCTATCCAACTCAAGGATAGATGTGCACTCTTCTCCTTTCTTTGTATAGTTGTGTTCTGTAATATTATCCGAGTGTCACACTAACTCAAATCTATTGCTCTCTCTTATTTCAATATATTTCTATATATATATATATATTATTTATAATATATTTATATATATATATATATATATATATATATATATATATATATATATATATATATATATATATATATATATATATATATATATATATATATATATATATATATATATATATATATATATATATATATATATATATATATATATATATATATATATATATATATATATATATATATATGACATTGAAGTGGGGCACCATGGTGCCTGAGCATCAAGTCTCCCTGCGTTTGGATTGCTTTTAGATGTGTGCTAGTGCAATGGTATATAATGTGCCAGACAAACCCGTTAACATTCATTAATTTAAAAAGGCACCATGGTGTCCGAGCATCAAACCTCCCTGTCTTTGGATTGCCTCTCAAACTTTGCATTTGCAACTGTGCATGGATGATATCTCCAAGCAAAGAGACGACCAACCGTGCATATGCCTTTGTGATGTCAAGATCGCATTGGCTTTGGGGCTCCATGTTTTTGGTGTGCTATGCAGCTATCCTTAAGAGGAGAGCAGCACAGGGGCCCATGCATGAACAGCTGCTTGTGGGCTCGCTCTTACCCTGATCAAAGCAAAGCAAATGCGTTATCGACACCGAGCCATCCTCTGCATCCGGCTGCACTTTGCGAGGGCTACAAGACGCTTTTGTTCCGTGGTGCTTTTGCTGGCTAGCTTTCTGGTTTATAGTATATGCCCTTTTGAACACTGCATATGTATCGTTGTGATCATGTATGTTGGTAGGCCTCACCAATCCGAAATCGATGCGCTTTCGGTTTGACCAGTACTGTTGTTTGTCATGATACCAAATTTGATAAAATGATGGTGTTACCTGTCAGAGAATGAGGAATTGTTCTTTTAGGTTTCCCCACTACAAGATCATATGCAGCAGCAATATGAATATATGAGCCTTTTCTTCTTAAATTTTTGTTATAGCAGGAGTGGCCCAACTCACTGTTATTGGACCTTGCAACTGGTCCAATATATAATAGGCCTAATAGTATAGAGGAATGTACCAATGTACCCTTATATTTTGTAATTATTAAAAGGTACAATGAGAATTTTTTTTTATCTTACCCTACTTATGGATATAAACCCCAAAAAAAGATATGAAAAGGCCAGATCCACTCATTATTACTCACCAGCTCGCTCTCGTGATCTTCTCTCCTATGGATGTGGCTGCTTTAAGGAACATTCTGAGTTCAAGAAAGGAGCTCATGCTATGCTTTCATGGAAAGAAAGGGAACAGCAAAATGTGGAGCAAAAAGAGAAAATATGAGAGGCAAACCATGAAAGTAACCATTTCATTTTGCTGTGCATGCATGTGTAGGGACTTGCTCTTAACATCAATTCTAGTACCTTGAGGGAGAAAGTGGGAAAGCACAAGAAGCCTGCCTGTGTAGCATCATGTCATCAGGCTTATCACTAAAGAATAATTGTCAGTAATTAAGAAATTATTATTCTTACCCTGGCTCCTGGCCATCTCCATGATGATCCCGAACGGCATGAGCGTGATGGCTTGGCACAAGGCACAAGTGGAATGTTAGGGTTTTACAAGGCATGATGAGGTCAGGAGCTGCAGTATAGAACCCATGGAAGGCAGGCTTTGGTGATTGTTTAACAGAACCAAGGAATTAGGTTACTGGAATCAATGTGCTTTTGGGAAAAGCTCAGCACTGAATTTAAGTATCTAGGCTTAGGTTCTGGATTGCTGCCAAGCATGCATCCCTCTCATCATTAATTCTTGCCATTTCACCACAGCATCAAAACGGAGACTACCGTTGGAAATCGGAACCATCCAAAGCACCCTAATTCACTCGTTGTTTTGCGTGTGCTTAATCCAGCAAACATTAGATTGCTCAAAGCTGAAACTAGTGCATTGCTTAGCTGAAGCTATCGCAGCAACTGATCAAATCGTCAGAGGACAGGCAGATGCTGAGCCAAAAGAGAGAGAGCGGTGGTCGAGTTCTCTGTACCGTGGACCATGCACAGCACGATGATGCGCCCTGAGTTCAGCAGCGGTACGGGAAAGCGAGAAGCTTTGGTGCCCGGTTGTTACGCGCCAAAGTGGTTGCTTGTTTTTACAAAGGGTTGTTTCGGGCAGAGGAGGAGGACAAGGACAGTGGCTCTCCCCTTTCCACAAGCTTTCTGCTGTTTTGCTCCTTTTGATTCCTTCTTTAAGCCTGTCAACCTTCCATTTTCTTTCCGCAGCTTTTCAGTCAAAGCTGCGTCTGCTACCTATCGCCGTAGATCCTGTATGCCTGTGCTAGTGGAGAACGCTACAGCTTGCATCGTTCTCATGTGTCTGAGCATTTGGCGGTACACGATGGTTCTCCTTGTCGTGCTTTGCCACGACGCAAATTAGGTGAGTCTGTTTTCGTAAATGCATTTGGTTAACTACCGTATTTATATCGCAGCATATTTTCTTAACGCTAGGGCCATTTATAGTAGTTGCGATTCCTTTCTAACTCTATTGATCTCTACTTGTAAGTGGTGATAGACGGAAGACAGTCAAGCCACATGAGGTAGCCACGAATGAGATGGCACTGAGAATCTACACTGGCCCAGGAAGCCGGGTCGAGGGTCCCACCACCTGGGTGCACATCTCCCTCGCGGCAGCGCGTGCACCGTTTGTCGGCAGGCTTGCCCTCGGCTCCATCCCACGCTCCTCAACGCCGTTGAAAAGACTACTGTTCCATTCTTTTCGCTTCGTAGACTATAGCATATGGGCATATTTTTTTAGCTACGATTTATAGTTTTTAACTGTAATTTGTGATTTTTGGACTGTTTGTATAAGAGATTATAGAGTAATAAAAACTCATGCGTAGTTTTTGCCGATATAAATGAAGTCAGTAAAGTATATACTACAATTAACTAGTAGATCCCATCTTAAAAAATATTTCGTTTAAAAGGTAGTTACTGTAGAAAAGCCGAAAAGTAGCTTTTATAAGCTGAAAAGAACATGACCATATAACTTTTCTAATAAATAAATAATAAAAAAGGAATAATTTTTTAAAAAATAACTTATCGGTATTTAATTTATTTACACAAACGCTCGGATAAAAGCTATCTTTTACTTACTATCATTCTACTACTACTTTGAGTTAGATGTATGCATCTTTCTGCGAAAACCACCAATTCATCTTAGGCCCAAATGAAGCACACCTGCTATTTTTTTTCTTATTCTTTACGATCATGGAAAGAAGGGAAGTGTTGATCATCTAAGTGGCCATTGCATTAACCAATTGGATAAAGCTTTTGCTTCCCTGTAGGGTTAAAGTATTAATGACTAGTATTCATCAGACATTGTTTACCTGCTTCACTGACTCTTGCATGGTCGGCCATGACTCCCTTTCAACTCTTCTTTTCTTGGAAGCGCACTTAGGGCTCGACAAACTTGCCTACATGCCCTATGCAGTGACATGATGGTTCAAATGGAAAGGCACTTTTTGTTAGTCGTTAGTAACACACGATTTGTCCCGCTCAACACTTTCTTTTCTACTAATGCAAGTAGCTTCCAGCCACCATTAGGATAGGAATGTACCCCAGGTGTGAGGAAGAGGAACAATGGCTGGACCACTTGCCCCAGCCTTTGGCCCCCATGAAGCACTGACCAGAGTCCTTGGCCCAGATCATTCATGATAATGACCACTGAATGGTCCATGGAGAAATTGTACACCCACTTACGAGTCATGGAGCATCAAATGTTACAGGAGTGTGTTTCTTTGCACCATCATCATCAGCTTAAAGGCAGTCAAATACGGTCCATTATATTACGAGAGCAATCAGGACTTCAGGAGTTGGTGGCGTGCAGTGAGTGAGAAATTTTTGATCACTCGGCCAATGCATTTCATGTCCTAACGCCAAATGTCTGATTAGTACTTGATCTCCAATGTTCTGCCTTTTTGCCTATGAACAGCTTGGAGCAGCAAGAACATGGACAGTAACTTGTCTTCATGTTGTTCATAATGGTATAAGTATACTGGAACTGGAGCTTTCCCTGTTGTACCTACCAAGCTCTACCTTCGGAACAGAAACAGGTGTTATGGTAGAGCAGGACCGTCCGGTAGAAAGTGTGGTGTTGACGGCTTGTATGCACATCGATGAAAGAAGTTCAGTGACGTATTTGCTGTCATCCAAAAGCTTCTCTGTACCGTCCATTTGGCTCCAAAAAAGCTTGCGCTCATCACACTTCTCTTCTCACTGAACAATCTTTTACTCGCCATTTTATGAATAGTAATTGTCTATTACATATGCATGACCACACAGTGGCACATTTAATTTAAGTGGTCCATTTCTTAATCTGCAGTCCTGTCCCTTTACTTTCTTCTTTTCTTTCCCTCTTGCTCCTCGGCTGCAAGAACAAGGCCACAGAGATACTCCATTCTTTTGCATGCCTACAGAGCCTAATTAAAATACCACTGTGAAAGGAATCTTACATCATTCATGTCTTGTCTCTTCATGCTTTTCTTCCGAGAAAGGGAGGGAGTGAGGAAGGAAGGAGATGGTATGCTGGTTATAAAAGGGAAAGCCTGTGACCTTTGGAACCATACAATGATCAGAAACTGAGTGTGGGAAGAGAGAGCCAAGTAGTAGTTAGAGCTCAGCAGGATTGGGTCACTTCTCTGACAACTACTGATAGAGCATTTAGGTGAGAAATGAGCTCATTCCTTTTCCTTTTCTTCTGATTTGCTCATCGATCTTCAATACTCTGTTCAATCATTTTCAAGCTTTGGAGTGGAGTTGGCTATGATGCTTATCTTTTTTCAGGCTTTTTTTACCTGATATACAGCATGTTTTTGAATGGAACTTCTTTTAGAGTACAATTACTCATCTTTCTTTCTTTTCAGAAAGCCAACAGAGAGATTGTAGCATTTACTGTTGTTCTTCCCTTCCCTTTCTTTCTTTCTGCCGAATGTACTATTACATTCTTCGATTCCAGTTCCAAAACTTCCGTTCTTATAGTTGCATTGTATGGAAGATTCAGGCATTCAGCTTAGGTTATTACTTTTTGTTCAAATTCATTTCAGTTTGAAAAGATATACAGTTTAAGAGACTTACAGCAAGGGCTTATCTGCTACTTACTCCATGCAGGTCCAGAGCAGAAACAAGTCAACAACAATCCTCCACAATGCCCATGGAACAAGTATTCAAGCACTACAACAAAGACAACCTAAAGATGGCCATGCTGAACCATGAAGAGACTTTCAAACAGCAGGTAGGATCAAAAGCTTCGATCTCTCCAACATTTAAACTTTCTTATCTTAAGAACAAACGAATAATGTACTAATCAGCGTATGATGTTTTGTGATGTTACAGGTTCACGAGCTCCATCGCTTGTACAGAATTCAGAAGCTTCTGATGAGAGACCTCAAGAGGGAGCTCAAGAGGCAGAGGAACCTGTCCACCTCCCCGAACGGCTCCACCGAGTACAACAGAAGCGCGCTCGACGTGTGCTCCTACGCGCAATATTACGGCGCCATCCGCGGCAGCCACGCAGCAACGGCGCCCTGCACCGCGCTGAGGCTCGACGTCGCGCCGGCCATGGGGTACGCGCAGAGCGCGGAGGAGGACGCGGAGGAGACCGACGACGAGATGGAGCTGGATCTCACGCTCGCCGTGGGCAGCGGCGGCGCCGCCCCCAAGAAGAGGTACAATAGGGAGCATTCCCCCGGGGAGAGCTTCTCCTCGTCGTCGACGGAGTCGGACGTGCTCACCGGAGGCCCGAAGTGGCAGGCGGGCGTGGGCTCGCCGTACCACAAGCGGAGGCCGGCGGGGTTCGACGTGGTGCAGGTGGAGGCAGACGGCGGGGTGCAGCAGCCGCCGTTGCTGTTCCACTGGCTCAGCCTTAGGATGGCATGAAAGGAGCGTCGACGAACACACGCATTGTCCATTTGTCCGTCTCATAGCTAGTGCCAGGCCCAGGATGCTGACTTCTTGTTGTTGAGTTGTACTATGTTTCTTTGCTTCCAGCTTAGGCTTAGCCATGGACAGGTCCAGAAATAATTAACTTGGTTGTTGAGGAGAATGTAGCAGCCACTTTCCAAAAGAGAGGAGGAGAATGTAGGGGCCTTTTCGTCAGCTGAAGCTAAGTATATGATTAGCTCTCAGTGCAAGTGCTGCTTTAGTTTTAATTATAAGTATCTGACTTGTCCATTATTGTATGAGGCAATAGTTCTGTAAGAACATCAAATTTACTGAAAAGTGAAAACTTTCGCAAATCAAATAACAGAATGGTGCTCTTAATTGCCTGAAGGAATATATAACGGAGTCAACTGAATCCATGCTCGTGTGTTCTGGAATCTTTTTCACATAAGGCTAGAGGAGAATACCCAATACCAGATCACCTGCAAGAAGCAAACAGTAAATGACATCATGCAGCTGGGGAACCACTCTGTTCCTTATTTCAAGACTCGTCACCGATAATTGTTGTCCATCCTCAATACAGTAACATCTACTTTTGCAAAGTTAGCGTACAACTACGCTCCTATGCATGGAAACTGTCGGACTCGGATTTTTCAATCCAAATCTACTGTGTTTTATTGCACTACTCCCTGGATCAGTAGGTAGTGCACACAGTAACATTGCTGAATCATACCCATACATCACAAAAATATTACATGCCATAAAGATCTTTTCCTGTATCGGGCGATAGTTCACATAAGAGCCACCTTGGTTATCAGTTATATCACATTAAAGCAACGGAATAGTAGCAAAAGTGAAACCATTACCACAGGCAAATGACCGGGGGTAATTGTGTCCCATGCATATTACCCAAGATTGGATAATATATATGCACACAATCTCCATCTAGTCCTCTTGTCTATGTCTCAAAATACGTAATAAGCGGCCTAGTTGTTGTCGTCGCCTCCTCCTACATTTATTGGAGCCTCTTCATGCTCATAGTGCTCCTATGTCCCTGTCTCTGTTTGATATTTGCGAGAGTGAGCACTCCAACCCCGTGCTCAGCAAGTCAACACACAGAATGCAAATATATATAACATGCATGGCTTGACAATGGAATGACATAGGGCTATTTTGTTTGCCAATGAGTGCTTTTGAATACAATTACTTACAATTTCTTATGACCTAGCAGGTTTGCAATCACATTTTTAAACCATTAGTTGAAATAATCCATGTAAACATGTTGGCATCACACCAACTAACCTTATGGCATCACACCATAAGTTACCTCTTGGCATCGCACCAAGGGCGGCATATGACATCGCACCATATGCTTATCGTTGGCATCACACCAACTAACCTTATGGCATCGCACCATAAATTGCCTCTTGGCATCGCACCATATGCTTATCGTTGGCATCACACCAACTAACCTTATGGCATCGCACCATAAGTTACCTCTTAGCATCTCACCAAGGGCGGCGTATGACATCGCACCATACGCTAATTGTCGGCATCGCACCAACAATACATATGGCATCGCACCATATGTTTCCCATCATAATATTTTGAAGGGTATACCTTGGGGCATTAGTGTCACCCCAAGTAGCTAGCATTCCTAAACATGCCATATAAGTAGGGACTTAATTTGTGAAATCATATGTTAATTCTTACTATGGCGACAAGGTTCACATTTCCAAGTATGACAAGGAGAATAATTCACAATAGCATTAACAGGGTATATCTAACTTGCTCAAATCAAACATATCATATTTTATGAAATAGTAGCATGCAAGTTGATAATTTAAAAGGAAATAGCTTTGAAATGCTGGGTTCAATATGATCAAAGTGTTGACTCGCCTGGGTCGTTAGTGTCCGGGTCTTGGCTGTCTGAATTGGTGTCGTCTGCTGCCTCCTCTTGCTGGGCCTCGAACACTATATACGTTGCGCGAAATTTTTGGATAAAAAAATTAGCAATTCATGCAATCCACAGTCAAAAATTAAAATGAACTCAAAAATTCATGGTTTTGGTCCCATTAGACAGATCTTGAATTTAGATGAATTTACAAATTTGTTTCATTCAATTTGGAGCTAAAATGAAGAAGTTATAACCAGTCAAAGTTCTCTGTCTCAGTCAATTCCAAAAATTACTAAATCCTGACATGTGGGGTCCACTGTCAGCCTTAGTTTTATTTTGATTTTCCATTTTATTTACTTTCTGTGCTACTGACATGTGGGTCCAACTACTGTTCAATGGGGTCCATATGTCAGTATGGGTTCGGTGTAAGAGTCCCATCGACGGTGGGGCCCGGTGGTCGATGGGCGGCTCACAGCACGGCGGCCGACGAGTGGGGCCCACTGTCACCGAAGAAAAGAAAGAAACTCAACCCGCTGGGCATGGAGCGGGGCTCGAAGCGCGCACGGGGAGTTGGGAGAGAGAAGAGAGCGGCGATAGCCAAGTGAGCGGGGAGGCGTTGCCTACCTATATAGGGCAATCAATTCCTTTGAGGTGGGTCGGCAGTCGGGTCGGGCAGAGGAGTCGGGGACGACGGTGGCCGGCGGCGAGGGAATGTCGGGGAGGTCCGGTGGAGAGGCGAAACGCGTTCCTCAAGCTTCGGGGGTGCCGGTGGTGAGCTCTGCGGGGGCCGAGGGGGCACGGTGGTGGCCGCGTCGTGCGGTGGTGGCGGCTCGGGGAGGTCCTCGGTGCCGGCGAGCTACGGACGACGAGGTGCTTGGGTGAGGCCGGGGTCGTTTTCGCGGTGAGCCGGAGATGTTGTGGTGGCGGGGAATCGGATTCTAGTGGCTCGGGCTAGCGGATTGGTGTTCGCCGAAGTTGGGGACGAAGGAGAAGGCCGGTGGCGATTTACAGGCTTTCGGCTCGATTACCTTCTACAGTAGGAAGAGGGCGGCGTGGGGAGTTTGGAGGAAGCCGCAGCGGCTTTTATAGGCGCGCGAGCGGTCCGCAACGGCGACGGCCGTGCGATCATGTCCGGCGCGGCGGTGGCAGCGCGAGCGGCGGGAATCCGCCACGCGTGGATCGCCGGGCGAGACTCGGAGGGGGTTTGGAGTGTGACCCTCCACTGCAGCTTTACGCCGCGCACGCGCCGGGTGCAGAAGGCTTGCGCCACGCGGCGGGCGGTGTGCGCGCGAGGGAAAGCTGCAGCGGCGGCGTTGTTCCAGGCGAGGCGGCGAAACGGGGCGTGGCGGCCGCAGCGCGCCCACCGGTGACGGACGGCTCGCATCGAGTGGCGAGGCATGAGAGCCACGGGACGAAGGCTCGAGTGGCGACGCGCGGTCGCCGGAGAGAAGGAAGAAGAAGCGCGCGAGGTGGGGCGGCGGCGGCGAGAGAGCGCACGGCCCGCTTGCCGTGAAGAGCGCGTGCGGGCGGGTCCGCCCGCCAGTGGCGCTTGCGCGCTGCGCGCGGGGACTGGGCTGGCGGTGGATTGGGCCGCACGGCCGAAGAAGGGATGGGGTTGGGTTGGCTGGTTTTGGCCGGCCTAACTCCATCCATTTTATTTTATTTTGGTTTTGCTCTTTGCACATTTCTTGGTATAAAATCCAGATTTATTTTGAATTCTTCCCTCCAAATTTTCTGGATCATCTTTCCAGATTCTAAATTAAAATTTGAATTTACCTCCTTATTTGTATATTTTCTTTTTATTTCAACTTTTGGGAACCTCAACCAAAATCTTGAAGAAACACCATGAAATCCAAATCCAAAATTTAGAATATATTGCAAAAACAAATCAAAGACTTTATATTTTCTAATTTCAAAATTTTGGGATGTTACAGAAACAATGGTTGTGCAGGCACTCGTTGAGTGTACCAAGTACCAAAAGAAGAGATCACAGATCTGGGAGCAACACTGCAAATGTTGAGATTGATACTATCAGACAGCAGTTGATGGATCACCTTCAGTGTTGGAAGTTCGCGTCTTTCCATCTAACAGATTACTTGCAAAAACATAAATAGTGTTAGATCTCCGTGTGTAACTCAAGTTAAAATTATGCCCAATTTGAAATCCGAATACATATGCTAGTAGGAGATTATTAGCCTATATATTGAGAAGGCTTGTAATCAATTTTGTAAGAAAACCAAGAAAAAAGAGGGAGCAAATAAGGCGATGTGTGCGTTTTTTTTCCTGGATCAAAGTTTTAATAAGTGGTATTAGAGTCTAGGCGAGAACCGAGTCGTTGAAAAAAATCGTCTCGGCGATTCCGTTTTGCGCTCATCTCGCGCGACACTCTTGGTGTAGGGCGCTCGGTCCGACGGAAAGTCACGAGCAAGCGCACAAAGGGAAAAATCCAGAGCAGATCAAAGTATCAACGATGATAAACCAACACTGCTCTGATGAAGGTTAGAGTCAGGGATGTCGAGAAGATATGTCGCCGTCCAAACTCAAGTTAGGTGAAAAGGAATCGGAACGTTGAGAAGATGTGTCACCGTTCTGTGTCAAGTATGAGTTTAGTAAGTCGTAGTTGAGATCGATTGCCTCAATGTTTTAGAATCTTTACATCTGAATGGACCTATATCAATTGAGTCGAGTTCCTACATGTAGCTTGCATGTAGAACGTTTCATATGGAGGCGTGGCTGGTAATTCATAATGCATTGAGATTAAGGGCCTGTTTGTTTCAGCTGTAGATTCTGAGAAGTAGCTGGTGAGTATCCAGCTAGTCAGAATCTGGAGAAGCTGGATAACCCGACTTCCGCTACTAGTTCATTTTCGGATTTCGTAGCTTCCGCTACTTAGAATCGGATGAAAATCTGGATGTTGGGGAGCCGCAGATTTCGGGAGTAGCGCACTACGTAAGCTGAAACAAACAGGCCCTAAAAACTAGAGTATGTCAAGTCAAGATTAATGGAGAGATTGTTAGAAATAATCTTGATTTAGAGTTCAAGTTGTAGTAGAGTCCGTCTCCATGTGTAACTCAAGTTGAAGTTATATCTAACTTGAAGTCCGAATACGTATGCTAGTAGGAGATTATTAGGCTATATATTGAGAAGGTTTGTAATCAATTTTGTAAGAAAAAGTAAGAAAAAAGAGAGAGCAAATAAGAGAATAGAAAAATTCAGAAATTCTCCTACGCTCTCTTTGTTTATTTACGATGTGTATGTTTTTTTCTAGATCAAAGTTTTAACAGATAGTAGTAGTACCAGTTTATGACTTTGTGTCGCGTCGTGAAAGAAGAGAGCAACGCCTCCTATATTTACCGTCAAGTATAGGGACATATACGCTCGAGGAAAGTTGATATTTACCAGTAAATGGAGTTTCTTCTTTGCTGGACCAGATTACCAGAACAGTTTAGCAACAATTAAGGCTGACATTACCATGATAAGTTCCGAACCTTACCTTCACATTGCACTTCACACCTTCCTGATCTGAAGACGGTGTGCATGGGAACATCATCGTCACCCAGAAGGCGTAATACTGCCAGGTGCCTTCCCATCAGGGAAACGGAGAGGGCCCACGTCGGCAAACAATCCACAGTGACCAAGGGTGCCTTTGGTTGAGCTTTTGGGAGCTGCTTTTGCTTCCAAAAAGCCAAAAGCCAACCAAAGGGGTGGAAACCGTAAGTCGCTTTTGAAGCGACTACTTTTGGGTAGTACGCTTTGAAAGCACCTTAGACCTCGCTTTTGGCTTTCTACTTTTGAAATGGTGAAAATAGAGAGTCTGTTTCACAATTATTTCAAGGAAAATAGAGATAGGAGGTAAGTTTTATACTTGTTTGAACCAAACAACTTACACTTTTTCACAACCTACAATCTACAATGACTTTTCCATGACCCACAACTCACAAGCAGCCTTTTTGAAGCCACACTCAACCAAACACACCCCAAAACCAGCGGATTCTGTGGTCCCCGTCACACTCTAAATAAAATCATAGGAAACCAGACTCTATCCAAGAGTCCCGATCTAATTGGGCACCCCACCATAGGCTATAAATAGGGACCTAGACCCCTCATTATGTACCCGATGCAATCTAAAGCAATAAAGAAAGACCAGAGTTCTCTCTACATCTCGTGTTCAATCTATTCTCTCGTGATTCTCGTGATTGATTCGTTCTTGTTCTAAGCGCAGAAATCGCTTGACCGTCGCCGACGGTTTCTCAACATAAACATGACTTCACTCTCTCTCTCTCTCTCTCTCCTTCCCATCCTCCCTTCGCCCGAAACCCTAGCCCGCCCTCGCCGCGCGATGGACGCATGACGATGCGCGGAGGAAGCTCCCATCGCCAGCGTCGCCGCCGGGCATGACCGTCGTCGCCGGCGGTTTCTCAACACGTTATCAAGACGACTTCGCTCCGGTGAACGAGGTAATCATCGGCTACGATTGAATTTTCTAGATCGCTTTTGAATCAGATTTTCTTTTCGCGTTCTAGATTGAAATTCTACGGTGCAAATCCGCCTAATCTACCGCGAGCAGACTTGAAGTCGCGCAAGACAATGCCGATCGGTAGATTGTGAAACGGGGTAGATGTTGATTGCACTGTAGAACGATGCAAATCCACCCTAAATCTATCGCGAGCAGATCTGAAATCGCCGGCACAATGTCGATCGTTAGATTGCGAAACGGGGCAGATGTTAATTGCATCATAGATTGGAAACAAAAATCTCGCATGAATTCGTTTGTTTTTGCATGAAGGCACTGCATAGCCTCTGTACCCATCTGATATAACTCAAACATTGCATGGAAAAAAAAACAGGGCGACGGCCTGAAGCCACCGCCAACGCTCACGCCCGCATGCGTGCTTCCCAATGTCGGCCAAGATCCCGACCGCCACGGCAACCTTGCGCTGCGTCAGATGCGTCGCGGCTCGAAACCGACGTAGATCGCCGGCCCGAAGCCGTCGCTGGCTCCACCGCCGGCTCACCACCGGCCTGCCGTCAGCCGCCGACCGCCGGAAGACGCGCTTGAAAGGCGCCGCCGCCGCTGGATCTGCGCGCCTGCCGCGCGCTCGGCCCGGATTTGCGCCGCATGCGCGCGCCGCGGTTCCGCGCGCATGCGCGCCGCGCGCGCATGCGCCGGCCGACGCCGCCGACGCTCGCGCGCGATACGCCACGGACGGAGCTATCGCCGGTGCCTCGGTGGTCGCGCCCATACGCTGCTGCTGCTGACCGCGACCGCGCCGCCGCTCCGTGGACGCCGCGCCCAGACGCGCGCTTCCACGCCACGGCCGATGTTCGACTCGCGTGCGCAAGCACCGCCGCCGCGATTCGGCTTCGCCGCTGCTGCCGCCCCGCTTGCGCCGGCTCGCGACGCCACGCGCGCCGCATGCGCAGCTCGACGCGCCGCCCCGCCGCCCGCTTCCACCACCATGGCGACGCGCGCTGCGCGCCGCAATGGCCGCGACTCCAACCGCCTCGCCACTCCGGCTGCACTGCCTCGCCGGCCGGCTTGCCCGGCCCGCGCCTCAGTATGCACGCGCTTCGCTGGCGGCCGGCAGCCGCCACCGCACGACGCTCTCTCGCCCGCCAAGCGTAGTCGGGACCTCGCCGCCGCCGCCGGCTAGCTTGCGCGCCGGCTGGGGCGCTTGGGCTGCTGCTTGCCGCCGCCGCATAACAGTCGGGCAAGAGGGAAACCCTAGGGGGAGTAAGGTAGCGGGATGGGCCGGTTGAGGGTGGGCCGAAGCAGGCCAAATAGTTGGCCAGCAAGGGGAAAAAAAAGGGATGGGCCGGCAACGGGTATTTTGCATAAAAAGGCTTTGTAATTCTGGAAATTACATATAAGCCCTTAAATTTGCGAGCGGGTCCAGAATTTTGCAGAAAACCCCTCTATAAATCAGAAAATTACGCGAATTTTTCTCTGAACTGAAATTTTTGCGTAAAACCCCCGAATTGCGTAATTTTTTGAAATTTCATATTTTAGCATAAAAGGGCCTCTGAATCCGATTTTTGCATCATTTTTAGCATTTGAAGCTTATTTATTTCGCCATTATTATTCTCTGTATTTTCTGTATTTATTTACTGTTTTGGTTAATTGTAATTGTGTAAATTGCTTTTAATCACCAAATTAGCAAGAAAATTATAGAAAATGCATACAAAAGTCTCAAACATTGCGAGAACCTTTTGTACCATTTATTTACTGCAGATGAATTATTTCGCGCATGTCTACTGCAGAGACTTATACACATTTAGATGACTAGAATAACGAATCGAAGTTCGAGGAGCCGCCCAACATGGCCAAAACTATCTCGACGTAGGCATCCGATGTCGAGATTGTGCTTGGAGCCGAAGCTCGCACGACTATTGGGATTAGCGATGAATGACGCCACCATGCCTAAAGAGAATGATCAGCACTTCATTTTCTCGTGCACCATTCGCCTCACTATCAAGAATGAGTACATGGCGGAGAAGAGCGCCAAAGACTCTAGACCGCACTCAAGAAGCGTGTTTGAGAGGCTAAAGTACACCATTCTTCCTCGAGAAGAGTAGGAGTGGATCAGACTAAGGTTTGCCGACTTTAAGATGATCAGGGAAAACAATTCTGCCTTGCACAGGATTTGTACCCGAAAACTAAAAATTGAGAAAATCCTTCCACCCCAATGCAGTACAATCCGCACGCAACTATCGTCAAGATGGCTACGAGGAATATGCCGAATTGATTGATATGATGCAAGTTGCGGAGGCTAAGGACAAAGTTCTCCGCAAGAACTAAGTCACTCAGCCATCTGAGAGCTCCACTGGCCATGAAGTCAACGCTGAGAGCCACAAGGTGCGAAAGCACTTGATGAAAAGGGGGAGGAAGGGTAAAGCAATAGCCCAGAAAGGCAAATCAGACGCTCCACGTGAAAATAAGGCTAACAAGCCAAAGTGGGATGGTCAAGGGCAGTATGAAGCCCACTCTGCATCGGCTGAGGGGGAGAATTCTGAGTAGCTGCCTGCACCGATGGAAGTTGAAACCATCACGACAGCAGTAATCCCTCTCGACCTAGAAGCAGTTAACGCCATGATTTCTCTTGAAGAGAATGTCGACCCGAGAAAATAGCCAGAAGAAATCTAGTGCACAGAATGCATTTAGACTTTAGTTGTTATTTATTTTGTGTGGAAGAATATGTTAGAATTTGCATGGATGGTACTTAAGAATTGTTACTTTCTCGTAATGGTTGGATGATATTTGAAGAATTCATTCACTTATTCAGTTTTATGATGGCATGATATGTTCTGATATTGGAGTATTTTATTTATGTGTGATTGCCTTCTCATACATGTTAATAAATACCCTATATTAGAACACGTGTAGCGCCCTATGAAGGAAGTGTGCTTAGCTAGCAGCGGCACAACGCATATCATCTTAAGAGAGATTGAGTATTTTCAGTCGATTCGTAAGAGCACTGGCAGCCTTACGACAATTGCCAGAAGCGATACATGTATAATTGGTTCGGGAAGAGCCACAATGGGCACAACTTTAGTCATTGAAGAAGCCTTATTGTACCCAGAATCGACTTGAACTCTCCTAAGTTTTAAGAATATCCGCGCAAAAGGTTTCCACGTTGAGACTAAAGAAGAGTACGGTACGGAATACCTGCTCATTACGAAGCGCGACGAGAATGGAATCAGAAAAACTCCCTTCACTAGAAATTGGGCTATATTATACCAACATTAAGGCGCCTGCAGCGTACACTGTTCTGAAAACAGTGTTTAGAAGCTCTGAACTCTTCTGTCTCTGGCATGACAGATTAGGCCACCCAAGTCTTAGGATGATGAGAAACATAATAAATAACTCGCATGGGCATAATATTAATGTGAAGAATTTCCCGAATCATGAAGATTTCGTGTGCCCTTGCATGTGCCACCGGAAACTAATAACTAGACCCTCCACTCTGAAAGTGAAGGATGAAGTCCCTGCATTCCTGGAACGCATCCAGGGAGACATTTGCGGTCCCATTCAGCCCGTCTCAGGGCCGTTTGAGTATTTCATGGTGCTCATTGACGCTTCTTTGAAGTAGTCATATGTGGGTTTGTTGTCCACAAGAAACCACGCCTTTGCAAAATTGATCTCGCAGATCATTCGCATCAGAAATGTGTTTCCTGATCATCATATCAAGTCCATCAGAATGGACAATGCCGGAGAATTTACTTCAAAGGCATTTGATGATTATTGCATGGCGATGGGAATTGCGGTTGAGCACTCGGTACCGCATGTCCATACCCAGAATGGTTTGGCAGAGGTTTTAATTAAGAGAATTAAATTTATTGCCCAACCCCTCTTGCATAATTGTAATTTGCTAGCTACATGTTGGGGACCTGCAGTCCTATATGCAGCAAATCTCATCAATCTTAGACCTTCACCTAAAACATCCATTCACCTATGCACAGCAAGGCCACCACCGAAAATTTCCCAACATTAGGGGGAGGAAATCAACCCCTTGATGAAGAATGTCGAGAAATTACGTGGCAAGCCTGGGGAATCCATGCAGATGACCCGCGCACTAGAGAAGTCCAGAAGACAATAGAAATCCAGAAGACAAGAGAAGTCCAGAAGACAATTGATTTGCGAGCATTGGCAAATCAGCTGCCTGATCACTTTAGTGATTTGAAGAGCGTGACTAAGTCGCATGTGCCTCGCACGCACCGCACCGAGAGGGTTGAAATACCAAAGAAAGTATAGTATCCTAATCTCGCCAGAGGCCTCGAAAAATAAAAAGAGGACGAGAACTCGGTTCCTCGAATCCTTAGTAACCGGGACGCCTGGTGAAAAAGGATAAGAGGATTTATCACACCATCATTGAAGTCCCCGAATGAGAAGGGAGCCGCTTGAGACTCGCATGAGTATGACACCTTCGAGAAAGGGGCATACTGGATCCGAATATCCATGGAAGAAGAAATCGGCATGGATTTGTGCGCACACATCGGAGCCGAAAAACTAAAGGGACTTGCCACCGCAATTAAAAGAAGCGATGGGCAAAGTGAAGCTCCGGAAGAAGCAATCGCTCTAGAAGTAGCAACTCGTGAAGAAATAGCTATAAATTATGTGCACACGGGAGAGTCCCTGAATAGGACAACAACTAATATCGATAACTACTTCGCAAAGAATATTGCCACAATCATCGATCTTGATCCCGAGCCTGCATCGCTCGTTGAATGTAAGAAAAGATCGATTGGAAGATTGGAAGAAGGCATTAGCAATCGAATTGCTATCTCTGAATAAAATAGAGGTGTTTGGGCTGCGTGTCGCACACCTCCCCATGTGCACCCGTAGGGCACAAGTGGTATTTGTTCGAAAGAGAAATGAAAGAAATGAAGTAGTGAGATACAAAGCAAGGCTAGTAGCCCAAGGTTTCACTCAACATCCTGAAGTTGATTATGAAGAAACCTACTCCCCAGTCATGAGTAGAATTACCTTTAGATATTTGATCTCAATGGCAGTGAACTTGAACTTGGAAATGAAATTGATGGATGTTGTGACTGCATACCTTTACGGTAACTTGATTCGAGATTTACATGAAAGTCCTCAAGGAATTCCTCTCCGAACCAAGACAGAGCAAATAGAAATCAGATAGTGTGAAACTCGAAAGTCACCTGTATGGATCAAACAACTGGAAGAATGTGGTATAATCGCTGAGCGACTTTCTCTGCAAGAAAGGCTACATGAACAATGAAGACTGTCCTTGTGTATTTATACGGCGATCCTGAATGGATTCGATAATCTCTGTGTATGTAGATGATCTGAATATCATCGGGACACCAAGACATAAAGAAGCAAGCTCCTACTTGGAGTCGAATTTGAAATGAAAGATTTGGGCAAGACCAAGTTTTGCTTAGGCTGCAGCTTGAGCATGTCCTCAAGGAGTCTTGGTACATCAGTCGACCTACACCTGTAAGGTGCTTGAAAGGTTTGGCTTTGAGAAGGCATTTCTCGAAGTACCGATGATCGTGAGGTCTTTACACAAGAAAAGATCCTTTCCGACCAAGGGAAGAGGGAGGAAGTCCTGGGACCGAATTCCCATACTTGAGTGCAGTGGGAGCACTCATGTATTTAGCAAACCGCACTAGACCGGACATTGCATTTGCCGTGAACCTCTTAGCAAGATATAGTGCAGAGCCCACCAAAAGGCATTGGCGGGGCATAAAGGACATTTTCCGATACCTCCAAGGTAGTAAGGACCTCTGATTGTTTTACGAAAGAATCAAGATCTGAACTTGATTGGCTATGCGATGCCGGGTATCCGCGGACCGGATACCGCTAAGTCACAAACAGGCTATGTATTCTGTGTGGTGGAACTGCAATTTCATGGAAATCGTCTAAGCAAAGCCCGTAGCTACTTCGACGAACCACTCGAAATTATAGCATCAGTATGAAGCCGCACGAGAGTGCGCTGGCTCCGCGAATGGTTCACCACATCCAGCAGTCATGTGGGATGAACATTGTGCGAACCCCACAATTATCTATGAAGATAATGCCGCTATGCGTTGCACAAGTGCAAACGGGCTATGTGAAGAGTCATCTCACAAAGCATATTAACCCCAAGTTCTTCTATGCACATGAATTGCAAAGGATGGACGAGATTAAAGCATCGCATACTAAGTCATGTGAAAATCTCGCAGATTTATTCACTAAGTCACCCCGCATCTAGCTTTGAAAGGTGCGTGCGTGGAATTGGAATGATGAGACTTAGAGAAGTGCAGAATCTGGGGAGAATTCTCACAAACCCGCTAATAAATCTTGATCATGAAGATTAAGTACCCAAAAATAAAGTCCTGAGACCAAATGAATTTGGGTGAATTGTACTCTTTTTCCTTGACGAGTTTTCCATGAAGTTTCTCGACCAAGGTTTTAATGAGTCAATTCGTGCATCGCAAAGATCACATGTATCATGTACTCTTTCTCCAAATTTTCCCACGGGTTTTTATGGAGTTTTGATGAGGCATAAGCATGTTGGGTAAGTGCCCAGGGGAGTGTTAGGAAACCGGGACTCTATCCAAGAGTTCGATCTAATTGGGCACCCCACCATAAGCTATAAATAGGGACCTGCACTCTCATTATGTACCCGATGCAATCTAAAGCAATAAAGAAAGACCAGGAGTTCTCTCTACATCTCTGTGTTCAATCTATTCTCTCTGTGATTCTGTGATTGATTCGTTCTTATTCTAAGCAGAGAAATCGCTCGGACTGGTCGCCAGCGACGGTTTCTCAACATAAACATGACTTCACCTCTCTCTCTCTCTTCTCCTTCCCATCCTCCCCTTCGGCCCGAAACCCTAGCCCGCCCTCGCCGCCGGCGATGGACGCATGACAGATGCGCCGCGGAGGAAGCTCCCATCGCCCAGCGTCGCCGCAGCCGTCATCGTAGCCGCCCTCGCGTCCTCCTTCCTCGCCTTCCGCCCCCCGCACGCTCCGGCCGCCGCGGGATCCAGGCCCCACATGTCGAAGGCGAGGGTTTACGCCGACGTCAACGTGCTGCGCCCCAAGGAGTATTGGGACTACGAGGCGCTCACCGTCCAATGGGGGTAAGGCGCTTACGTCACGTCACGTCACGTCCCGTCCCGTCCCGTTCTAATCAGCAGGTGTAGCCTTGTATTGTAGAGCTTAAGTTTTGTGATCCGCTTTTCTCTGTGAGCGGTGGATTTAGGTGGGATCGTTGGGTTTAGGGTGGTTTGCTTGGATGCCTGTGGATTTCGGTTGGTGTACGGAACTGGGAAGTCATTGTGGTTGCAAGGTTAGGTTCAGCTGTTTGATCCGGATTTTCATCAGGACGGTCTTGGTTTTGAGTTTTGCGATGCGCAGGTTTACATGTTGAGTGGTTGAAGAAACAAATATAAAATTGCAATTGATTTTGGTTTTAGTATTGGAGTCACGCTCAAAATAGATTAATTTTGTTTGAAAGCTGGAACCAATGTTTATTAACAGCCTGTGGGCTGATTCTAGGTGGTAGGCCATAGAGTTTAATCTATTTTAATTTTAGGATAAAGTCTCAAGTTAACTTTCATCTAGTTGAGAATATGAGGTATGTGCATCGCCAGAGATGTTGATGCCGGTCATTTGGATGAGTGGATGACTCTTGTAAAGCTGGTGTTTAATAATGTTTGGCATTTTCATTTTCTAAATAAGGCTTATGAAATTAGGAATGTTTATGTTAAGTATTGGAAAAAGCACTTTTAAATTTGAGACTGGGTCTTTTATGTTCTCATGTGCATGGTAAGATAATGAAGATTGAAGAATGAAGCTTAACTTTGTAGTATAAGGCTTTGGACCCTGTCTAGCATTATTTTTTTCTTCCCATTTATTATGAAGTATTGTACTGAAAGTTCGTTGAATTGTTCTCTGAAATCTCAAATATAGCAATATCATTGTGTTTTCCTTCGCTCACCTGGAATATACTCCCTGCGAATAAGTACAAGTTTTTTTTTCACTGAAATGATTTTAACATGTCGAAAGGTATGCTTTGGTGATGCCCAACAAGGACAATGCCGTTCTTAGCGGTCCACTTATTTTCAATTGACGTTATGGTCCTTGTAGTGTACTTTAAATTCATGCTGTGATAGCTTACATACAACCACGACAAACATGTACTTATTTTTTTTCCCAAATCGTCATATTTGATGCACATCACGATACCAAGTTGATAGTTGAGCCTTGGGAGGAATGCAATTCTTGATTTATTGAGACACCAGAAAATGTATTGTTTTTCTCTAAATGAAGGACTTTTTTGATACTGTTTTCAGCTATGTTTCCTGTGGATGGTGTTCCATATCTTTATTGAAATATTAAACAAGATGTCTTGATAAAATTATGATTAACTGTAGCTAATTGGTTGACCCTCCTTGTTCTGCTTGAACTTTATGTGAAACTGTAGGAAGAAGAAATGATATTGTTTTCTACAGCTTGATGATATCAAAGATTTTTCTTGAGAGGAGATGTCCTCTCTTTGGAATTTTCCAACCAGTACTGATTTAATTTTCAAACCAATGCTAAGGATTGTCCTCAATATCCATCTTTGGTTAGTTTAGTTCCTTTTATCGAAAGGTTACTGGGGACCTGGTAGTCTGTTAAGCTTTTCATGTTTTTGATTTCCATCAAAGTAATACCTTGCTAACCATTGTGATACATCTTTAACCAGTGAGCAGGATGACTACGAAGTTGTCAGGAAAGTTGGAAGAGGTAAATATAGTGAAGTCTTTGAAGGCATCAATGTTAACAATAACGAGAAATGCATCATTAAGATACTCAAGCCTGTAAAGAAAAAGAAGGTATTAAATGGACCCCATTGGCCAGTCTTTCTAACTTTTTCCCTGAACAATTGTTGAGATATCTGCTACTCACTTGCATGTTGAATGGGAAAGGTTTTGATCCAGGAGGAACCACAGTTGCCATTATATGGAACCAAAAAAGCTTCCATCTGCATAAAAAAGCTATCATTCATCCCTTACAGATGTTTTGCATGATAGATTAGAGCATCCAGCTCAGAAAAATACAAGGGATAAGAAACAGAAAATGAATCGAGTTAAACACTGTAGAAGACTAGAACTATTTGAAAGCTTCTAGAATTGGTTTGTGTGTCAGGCCAGTGGTGTCGCATTCTTCCTCTCAGCATCCACATTCCATAGCAAGTCTCAGCAATGTGCTGACCACTCTTAGCAGCTTCTTCGTTATCTCAGGATAGAGACCTGCCAGTATGTGAGCATATCTTCCATGTTTCAAAAATACTCATTAGGATGTTCTGCATCCCGCGTTCAAAATTTCTCTGTTCTGAGCATCCAAAATTCCAAATGGACCAGTTGAGTGCTGCCAGCCCTGTTTAGACACAAATTTGGATGTATTTCCAAGTTTAGATTAGCTCATTGTGAATACCCATCCAAAGATTTACACAGAGAACTACTTTGAAAGTATTAACTAACAATGCTCCATATACGCTTTTGTTCGTTGAAAAGATATTGTTACCATGTTTATGCCTTGCACTTACATAGAAAGAAAATGGCCTTCTTGTGTTGAAGTTCTTAACCTACCTTTCATATGTTTGTACAGATCAAAAGGGAGATCAAAATACTTCAGAATCTCTGTGGAGGTCCAAACATTGTGAAACTGCTTGATATTGTCAGAGATCAACATTCAAAGACCCCCAGCTTGATCTTTGAATATGTGAACAACACAGATTTCAAAGTTTTGTACCCCACGTTGACAGATTATGATATCCGCTACTACATATACGAGCTACTCAAGGTTTTCATTGTTACTCTGACTTATTTTACTGTAATATTCAATGAAACACCTTTTCCTTGAGGTGCGTACTGTGTAGAATACTGTTCCTTTAGATCTGTAGAATACTGTTCCGTTAGATGTGTAGAATACTGTTCCTTTAGATATGTAGAATATTTTGTTCTTCTAAAAATGATTCCAACTAATTATTTGTCTATTTATGCTCCAACTAGACACACTTGGTATTATACCATGGATCAATATCATCAGTCTTAACTGCTTCAAACAAATTTTACATATAGTCAGCTCAATTATTGCCTTGTTATATGCTTGGAAACTTGGTCTATAATATTTACAGTCTCAAGCAGTTTATGGATCAGTTATGGTTTTGTTCTGTGATTATAATAGCAACATGAAGTTAATAATTTACACATGATAAAAGAGTTGGCTCTGCATTATATATGCATTTAATGATCTGGGGTTTTGTAAAATACCATTGGTGTCAAGAATTCAGTCATCAACGAGCATGAATTTATGTGTAAGATATGTGCTAGGTTTTTGCATGTATATTTTAATGTCTTCTAGTCACAGTTTTAATGCAAAGTGAATCTTTCTAAGATCTTAAATAGAAGTAATAGCACCATTTTGCCCTTGATCTTGTGGTTCTCAAGAATTTTTTTAACCAGTCTAGTTGCTATTTACAACAATATTTCCTTTTTGTTTATGACCCCAGGCATTAGATTACTGCCATTCACAAGGCATTATGCATCGAGATGTCAAGCCCCATAATGTTATGATAGATCATGAGCTTCGAAAACTTCGCTTGATAGACTGGGGCCTGGCCGAGTTCTACCATCCAGGCAAGGAGTATAATGTTCGAGTTGCTTCAAGGTTTGTGTGGAGTGGGCCACTTTTTTAGTTATGATTTTTCTTTCTTTATAATTGAATTGGATTGCACCCTTTTAATCACGTGGATTTTGGAAGGATAATCACTTAAGAACAGGACATATTTGATTTGTATTTTATTGAATGTTGGCTCTAGAAGCAACATATGAAAAAAGAATTTTATGTTATTTGAATTCACTGTTACTGCTTGAGCTGCCTAATGGAGTTCTTTCTGCAACATCGAGGTTTCCAAGTGCTGACATTTAAGCAATGAAGTCATTATATCATAACAATTATGTAGAATCTGAGCAAAGGCAAAAAAAATATTTTAATCATGTGGATTTTGGAAAGATAAGAACTTAAGAACAGGACACATTTGTTTTGTATTTTGTTGGATGTTGGCTCTTGAAGCAACATATTTGAATTCACTGTTACCTTTTGAACTGCCTAATGGAGTTCTTTCTGCAACATCGATGTTCCCAAGTTCTGACATTTAAGCAATGAAGTTCTCATATCATATCAATTATGTAGAAATCTGAGCAAAATGCAAAGAAAAATACATGTCATCACTACCCCATATTCCTTTTGTTAGCATGTTATCACTGGCATATACCCTGCAATTTATTGCTTACTAGTGTGTCAATCCATGCCTCACATGTTCTGTTTTTCACTTGTATTTCCTTTCATGTTCTATTTTTAATATCTGAGCTGAGCATATTATTTTCATTTTAATTCAGGTATTTTAAAGGACCTGAGCTTCTTGTTGATTTGCAAGATTATGATTATTCTTTGGACATGTGGAGCCTTGGATGCATGTTTGCTGGCATGGTATGTATGCGCTATAAAAATACTGCGTGTGTTGGTCAATATCTTTATCTTGGACTTACTCAGGTATTGGCAGTAAGTCAATAAGACAATAACTGAACTCATTGGTTACTTGAGTGTTATGGCTGCAGATATTTCGCAAGGAGCCATTCTTCTATGGCCATGATAACCACGACCAGCTTGTGAAGATTGCAAAGGTGAGCCTCAGCCTCAATTTGATTCTATCATCTCTCACGGTCTCTGGGAAAAAAAGGTTTGGACTCTTCGTTACAAATGTTCAGCTATGCAACTCGCGGTTTGGACTATTTGATAAAAACTGTTTCATTATGCAACCTGTGTTTTTTTAGTTTGCAATGGATGCGATGCTCTTTCGTTCCTTTGTAATTCAAGCAGTGGTTTCTTTCAAATAAGTTAGGCTGTTTATTTGTACCATGTGATTTTCGAAGCCTTTATTAAACTCTTACCAGGTGTTTTACTAGCATCTAACATGTCTTGAACATCTAATATGCCTATTTTCAACTCAAAAATTGTAAATATTTTCTCTGGAACAGCACCAATATGCTGTTGAGATGACATTAAGGCAAGTAGGCAACAACAAGATGGCATAACATACCGCGATATATTGTCCTAAGAAACTTTGTTACATGTACATCTTGCCCTGTTTTATTTGTTTAATGCTCACTTTGATATGCAGTAAAACCACAAGAGGTTAGACTTCGAGATTTTGTCCAGCATAGTATCTAATTCATGTCGCTTTCACATTATTCTCAGGTACTTGGAACAGATGGGCTGAATGCTTATTTGAACAAGTACCACATTGAGCTTGATCCTCAGCTTGAAGCTCTTGTTGGAAGGTAAGTTGCCATGCTTTGAGATGTTGATACCTTTTTTTTTTAAGATTGTGAATTATGACCCTTCCACGTGTGTCATATGCAGGCACAGTAGAAAACCCTGGTCAAAGTTCATTAATGCTGATAACCAACATCTAGTATCTCCTGAGGTTTGTTAATGGCACTTAAATTTCTAATATGTGTAAGTTGTTCTTTGCTTGACAGCATGATTTCACTTCTATTTGTAGGCCATAGATTATCTCGATAAGCTTCTACGCTATGATCACCAAGATAGGCTCACTGCACGTGAAGCTATGGTAAGACAGATAGGCTCTGTTACATTCCAAGAAGATAATAATTTTGTTTGATGGAATTATTACAGACTTACAGTGCTGCACATTCAGTGAGGTTGCAGTATTGCTGAATATATATTCTCATCTATACAGCATTAAGTACTTTCAGTAGCTGAATGACATTCTCTCTTGCACAGTGTTTAGTACTTATCTCCACATCACAAGTTTCAGTACCCAATTTAGGTGTATTCTGTGTTCATTCATATATTCGTTGCTACTTTATATCATTGCACTGGTAGTAAAAGAACAATTTTCTGAAAAATCATTTTCCTTAACTCTAGCCTTTTTACACGATATTTTGCAAGTCATGCGTTTGCATAGCTAGTATGCTTTCAAAATTTTGCACTACATTAGCTTGCATGCATGTGAGATGTGACCAACGGTGAACACTTGAACCTCACTTATCTCTTCCAAGTTTCAATGAAACAATTTCACAGATCCAAGTCTTAATATGATAAACATTTTTACCAATTACTCAATCTTGTTAGCTAATGCTGCAAACATGAATACTTGTAGGCACATCCATACTTTATTCAAGTGAGAGCAGCGGAGAACAGCAGGACACGACCACAATAATACTTGCGTGCACCCTCTAAAATGGGCCTTTTGCTTATCGTTATTGATCATTGCATGATGAGCGAAGTTACACTAGCAACTTGATCAAACTATTCGTGCTACGTCTTGAGTTAATAGTTTTGAGTCGCAGCGTGTGGTGAATCCTGGAAGAGCTTGTAGCCTTGTATTTGTAAACTTGGGAGCACTGTAATTTACTCTGGTTGTTGTGCTTGATGAATGCGATGACATGCATATAATTATCTGTAACGGGGTTAGCAAATTATTTGTGCAACGGACAGTCATATACGCAACAATTTACCTGTATTATGGCGTGGTACTGTGTATCAAAAGATTTTTGGATAACGATTTGTGGTGGTACCGTGGTAGTAGCCAAATGCACTAAATAGCTTTTCATTTGCAGATTATTGTGTTGATTTGTAGAAAATCGTGAGTGTAAAATTATAATTATTTAAAGGTGAATACTAAGTAAATTTTAGCTTAAGATTAAAGCCACAAAATCTTAAACTTTTGGACGGGGTATAGCTTCTTGGCCTTCTCATCGAGGCTTAACTCTATTTCAAACAAAGAAATTGAAGTTTTGTCCCACCAGCTGAGGCTCATTTTGGCACTTGATGGTGGAACCGTTTCTCGAGTGCTGCTAATTTAAGGGCGTCCGTGAGAAGGGCAACTCATGGACACCCTCTTCATCTTCACAAATTCTTCTCTGTTGAAAAACCTTCCAATTGATTCAAAAAACTTTTGATTCGAATACTTTCAAATGATTAGAAAAGCTCTGATTCGAAAACTTTCGAGTTGATTCAAAAAAACTTTCAAACTGGGGATTTGATGCTTCTGACCTTGAGATTGCGTCCCCTTTGATCAGCGGTGTCGTGGTACGGCTGTGGGTCTGCGACCAGTCCGAATGGGCTCGGACGTTAGCACGAATGGGCTGTTGTGGCTGCAAGCCGTGATCCAGAGGGGTGACCGCAGCAAATTCCCGTTTCTCTAGTGTGTGGTGTTTGGCTAGCTGCTTTTTATAATCAATAACCATGTGAAAGGAAATATAAAGGGATCAAATCAAACTACTGGATAAAAGAATTTGCTAAAGAATAATTTAATTTGTCAAACAGGTATTAGATTCTTCACACAAGCTTTTTCATAGAACCTTTGGAGTTTGGAAAAGAAGTGGAACACAGAATCCACCGGTCGGAGTTTGATCCGAGGCTCTGAGCTATCCACTTTATTAAATCTTACATTAAAGGGATTTCTTTACCCCCTTTAAAAGTTCCACTTCGTGGTGATAATGCCCCTTCATTATCTACCTCTTTGGGGATCTTAAGTGGATGAATATTTGTGAACACACGCATGTGTTGGAGGATCTTCCGCGAAATATGTGATACATTACACACGCATGTGTTGGAGGGTCTTCCGCGAAATATGTGATCATTTATGTATATGTGTATGGATGTTATTCATGGTATAATTCGGCTTGCTTATAAGATAGGGATTTTTTTTTTGCAATTTCCATATTTATAGTTACTTATTTGTGCATGATAGATGTCATATGGTTGCTTTAGTATTTTGAATATGTGTATGGATGTGACTCATGGTATAATTCGGCTTGCTTATAAGATAGGGATTGTTTTTTTTTTTTTGCAATTTCCATATTTATAGTTACTTATTTGTGCATGATAGATGTCATATGGTTGCTTTAGTATTTTGAATAAGTAAAATTTTTTGAATCTCACAGGGAACCAACTCATGGATGTAGGGAAACTCAGATTATTTTTGTTTTTGAGAGTTTAAAATTTATGGTATTAATTATTTAAGATCCATTGCAACACATAGGCTAGTTAGAATAAAATATTGTACGAGAGTGTATACTTGCGTACATCACACGCATCCCTATTGGCAATGCAAGGCAAGCATGTTTCAAGCCCACGGCTTCTCGAGTACTCTAGCATAGGAGCAGACGATTTCCAACCCTTCACCGCCCTCTATCTAAACTACTCCAAAAGAACGAGTTGAAGGGGATGGTGAGTCCCTATAGCCACCTCCAAACCCGTAAACCGACATGTGGGCCTAATATAAACCCGATCCATAGGAGTTATAAACCCCGATCCCTCCTCCTAGGCCCTGCCTAGCCCATTAGCCATTTAGCCCCAAGCCCCCAAATCCAATGCGGCAATGCCCCATTACCCATCCTAACCCTAGCGTGCCGCCGCCTCCTCCTCCTCCCACCCCGCGCCACCGCTCCCCATTCTCCGCGTCTCCGGCCTCCTCCGCGCGCGCGCCGCCTCTCCCTCCTCCCACCTCCGCGCCACGCCTCCTCCTCCCCACCTCCGCACCGCCGCATCCAACGGCCCGCCGCCCGCCCGCCCGCTCCTCCACGTCCCTCCCCATCTCGCAACCGCTCCTCCGCGAGAGGAAGGAGGCGACGGCGGGGCGGCGCCGATTGGGGCGGAGGAGAGGAAGGAGGCGACGCGGGGCAGCGCTCGGTGGGTGCGGAGGAAGGAGGCGCGCGACCTCCATCTCACCGGTTGGGGCGGAGGTAGGAGGAGGCGCGCTGGCTGGCTGGAGAGGAAGGGGCGGAGGGAGGAGGCGCGGCGCGGGGGGAGAGAAGGAGGCGACGGCGGGGTGGCGCCGGCTGGGGCGGAGGAGAGGAAGGAGGCGGCACGCGGCGGACCCATAATCGGAGAGAGGTTACTACTCCCGCTGCATACCCTAGAAGCGCCCGGCCGGATTGTGATTGCCATGGCCGCCACGGGCTGGTCGGATCTTCCGTCGGAGCTCCTCACCGACATCGCCGGCGGACTCACCGAGCTCGCCGACATCGCGTGCTTCCGCTCCGCTCGCTCCTCTGGCGCGCCATGCGGCGCCGCGCCGCGCGCGCGCCGCGGCCGCCGCCGTGTCGCTCCTCCCGCCCTCCTCGCGGCGCTTCTTCTCTCGCCGGGAGGACCGCTTACCCGACCTCCGGATGCTTGCCTCACCGCGAGGCGCACCACCGCCGCCGCCGCTCTACGCGTCACCGTGCGGGTGGACCCTCGCCATCGACCCCACCGACCGCGGCCTCCTCTTCAACCCCTTTACGGCGCCGCCTTCCACTCCCCGCCGGCCTTCTTCGCGAAACCGACGACTGGCTCGGGACCGGTCCCCGCACGGCGCCATGGCGTCCCGCGGCGAGGGCCTCCTTTTTCGCTCCTCGACCCGCTTGCTTTGGTTCTTGGGCCCGATCCCAACCATGGCCGATCGCAACGCGAGCAAAGATCAACTACGCCGCGGCGAGTTCTTCGTCTTCGAGGAGGACGCTCGCCGCACCACCATCGCCGACGCCATCACCTCGCGGTCGCCGTTGTCATCCGGCATGGCCGCCGAGCTCCCGCCGAGGCGCGCGATCGCGGTCGGCGACGAGCTCATCCTTCTCGTCAAGTCCAAGTGGATGTACCTCTTCGGTGACGACGTGGACTTCCAAGGCCTTCTGCGTGGATCTCCGAAGCGCTGACCCGGCGTGGCAGGAGCTCACCGGCATGCAACCATCAAATATCATGCAGGGCACATATTCTGGATTCATAGCTTTGGCTTTCTCCTATATTTCCACTGTTTGTTCATGCTTCTTTCTAATGATTATCGTGATACTTAATTTTCATTACCACATATCTGCACTTAACCTATAAGATCACAATTTTGAATCGCAATTGTTTGAACTTTAAAACCCATCTTGATATGCTTGGCTTATGTGGTGATTCTCTCGGGTGGTGGTGTCGAAAGATCGAATTTTGATAGGTGTTTGGTTGGCTTGTGCTTGAAGGTTCGTGGCGCCGTGAGCACGCCTTGAGGAGTCTTGGAGATGGTGAATACCTTTGACGCGGAGATGTCGTAGTGGAAGGGGCTAGGAGGATTTACGCATAGGGAGTAAGTGCCGCGTTCTTTCACTTCTTGGAGTGTTTAGGTTGTATGTTTTATGATGTAGCACTTGTCTGAAAACGGTATACCTTATGCAGAGTGCTGGAGGTGCTATCACGGGTGGAGCTGGTATGCGCGATATTGTTTAGAGTGTTCTTTTCTTATCAAACGGAGTTTAGATTAGCTTTATGTCTGATCATACTTCATATAGTTCTCTTTTATCATGGGAAATTGAGTCCGTTTGAACTTGAGTAAATCAATGGGTTATTGGTGTAACATCCGGGGAAGCAAAAAAGGAAAAAGTGAGATATTTGATTATACCCTTATTGAATTGGCAATCTGGATAATTGACTTGCATGAAATTTTAGAAAATTTTGATTAATGACAAGATACATTCAATGCCACTATATCTATATTATTCATCGCACAAACCTTGGTTAATAAGGGAACATAAGAAATAATCTATGTCTAATTTAGGAAAGAAATGAAAAATATAGTCAATCGTTGCATGTGTTAAAGGGCAATCTTGTGTTTCATGAGAATTGTTTTAATGTGGCATCATTAGTCATTACAGTCATATATGGGACTATGTCGCTTCTCAATGTAATTTATTTAATCTCTTCTTTGTGCTTTTGTCACCTGAAAATGTTCTGACCTCAAAGAAGAATTGCAGACATTACAAAGTATGCTCCTCGTTCATCTCTATTGTTGTTCATTTACTTCCCCTTTGCCAAATAAACTTGATTTAAGTGAGTTAAACATGACCCAAAGTTAGTTTGTTGAATAGATACATGAAACACATTAAGTGCAGTTCCTGCTAGATATTGTGCCTATTTTGGGTATGTACACTTTTGTGTCCCGCCATGTTAATCGCTATTTACCACCTCCAACTAAAATTGGAGTCTGAGATGATACCTTTGTTTAAGTACAAGTGTACATACAAAATTCAATGTTCTTTGTTGAATTAGTATAATTGATGCGATCATGCAACTATGCAATGTGTTGTGAATTTTGGTAGACAGACATATTACTTGAATGTGTAAATAAGTAGATAAATGTGAAAAGTTTGACTGTTTGGGTCTGTGGGTCAATGCAAGTATCACACTTTGCGCAAATGGGGACTGCTCTTACATGGCGCCAAAACAAATTTTTATTAACATTATGTATGTTATGATGCCCGGGAAGTCTAAGAGGATAAAGGAGGATGTTCTCTGCAGGGGCATTTCGCATGGGTGTAGCACGTGAACAAGACTACCTGCAATCGTAGACTGTAGTGGTCATATTAGGAATAGTTGTATGTGTATCTTCATATTAGAAATAATTAGATACATATCTTCATATTAATAATAGACTATTGCCAGAGGTCTTTCTGGTCGATTTTTTCCTAATGTTGTGCTGTCTGACTTGGCCATGCGGGTGAAGATTTGATTTTTGCCCTTTTTCCCCTAATGTGTGGTTGATTTTACTTTATTTTGTTAATTTGTTAATGCAAGGTTTAATTGAGACACAATTCATGGATGGCGCATATTATGGGGTAATGAATGGTGGGGTTGAATGCATAATTCGGAGGCCCAAATTAAATGGTCTCCTTGGTCAGCATACTGTCGCTCCCACACGGGCTACAGTACACTGCTGCCACATGCTCATACATTGTTTTTTACAATGAACCCTGTAGCATTGATAAAATTGCCTCTTTGCCTTTCTTATCTGTGTGCAATTTTGGTGCCGATAAACTTTGCTTTTTCCTATATATGAAAAGTCAACTGTTTCACATTTTACATATCAATGAAACTAGGAATCTTGTGATATTTTGCTTGTATCTGCATACACTTGTTAAGGCTGTGTATTTTACTCATCTAAGACATGATTGAGTTCAAAATTGAATAACATTGCGAACTTATGCGGTTTAATTCAATGATGAAGCTATAGCTGCATTAAGTCAATGTTTTCATTGTATATATATTCATTAATCCTTTTGATAAAAGGGTTATATCTTGTGGAAATTACCACCTAGCTGCTTTGTGCTAACCCCTTAGGGCATCAAGTCAAGAAAAGCTGAAAATGTAAAACAAGGGTTGTTTCATGGTTATTGTAGATTTACAACGTCCATGTGTTGCAACGGAATATAATTAAGATGGTATACAGTATCCAGTTAATTGTCTGGGTATATAAATTTGAAACACATGAGTATAGCTCTTTTACATAATATTGAGGAACTGTAGGATATCTGATAAGCTTGCAACAATATTTTTTTCTAAGTTTGCAGGATTAATCTTACGCAAGTGTTCCATTATGTGGAACCTATGTTTGACTAAGGAATTCGATATCATAACTTAATTGAAGGATTTTATACACTTGTCATTGTCAAGAGCTGATTATCTCAAGATAACATGTCAAAATCTACTCATGAGATTGCTAGGTATTAATCGATCGATCGCCTACAATGTATTTTTCAAGGAACAAGCTAAATTTTCTTTGGTATAAACAACTCACATTTCCTATGAAGTTCGCCATTTTGTTGCCCATCTGCTTGCAATGTTGTAAATCAAAGCTTATTCTCTCCTTCCATTTCACATCCACGGATACGAAATTGGAGATGGATACCAAGCGCCGTTATTTAAGACATCCCATGCTCCCAAAGATCGAATCACAAAACTGAAGATTGCTTGAAATGTACAACCAAATCGAAGTTCCAGTGTCATATTATGTTGCTTGAACCGTCGATATACCAATCATGAGACTAGCAAATGAGCATAATAATTTTGTTGCTATTCTTCCGTGGGACTCGTAATAATGATTTGTCTCATGTTTTGGTTGGTTATTCTCCTTGAAAGAAAAATTGGGTTGTTTGCAAATTTGTATGCTTGAATATGATGGCCTGCATGGTACAGCTTGTGATCTATAGAAAAGGCTTGAGTTTTTTTGAGATTAGGTGGTAATTTTACCCTAGAAGACTGTATCAAGTAAGCTTTCAACATGAGTGGGCCTGTTTCTTGTGCCCCTAGCGGGCCCCTACCGCCCTGCCCTAGGGACACTGATTTACTCTGAGTTCTAATTCAAGAATTAGAGAGGAGATTATAGAATGAATGCTGGCATTGCTTAACTAGATGGATATAATGGATTGCAAACCTATATTCGAACATTTATATCTTCAAGAAGAATTGAATATTTGGATATTCAAGGCCCACTACAAATATATATCTGTTTGTTGTAAACTTGTAATGCTACTCTTAACTTTTTTTGGAGAAATGAACTTTTATCCTCTTTTTTCTTTTGCAAAAATGCTATCTATATTGTAAATAAATGTTGCTTATGCTACCATTGCGACTGTAGGAATATTCACGCCATATTTTGTTTTTCTAGAATTTAGAGTTTATGATATTTTTTATGAGATCTGTTGCAACGCACATGCCCTTGACTAGTCTTCACCAATCCTTGTGTACTAATGCCGGTTGCACCAGCCATCGGCAGTAGCAAGTGTTGGGCCGATGCCTTGCTAGCACCACCTATCGATTGTGCCGACCATCACGCTTTCTAACTAAGTTTGCTAGCCTGCTCCTACCGTTGTGCCGCGCACGCAGGCCACTCCTATGTATCACCTAATTCAAAAACTGATTACGAAAAAATATCGAACCCTAGTTGGTACCAGTTACTGGGTGATTACCACCGTAACATGTTTTCTACCATACAGTTTCAATTATCAAATTTAAACTTAAAATTTAAAATTGGTCAGTTTTCATCCGGTTACTGCCTGATTCCGATCGGTCACTATTAGAAATTACTATTTATCGGTTCAAATTCCAAATCTAAATTAAAAATTTTTGGACCAATTTTTTTTACTAGTTCAGGGCAGCAACTGGTCGGTTACCATCAATACTTTGATCCTTGATCTATTGTGGTTGTGCCTTCAGCTACTGATTGCCTCCATCCTCAGTCTGTTGCTGTGCCAGCTGCATGCCTATTAGTGTATAACACTCCACATTTTCATCTAACCTTAAGTGAGGGGTTATAAAGCTAAGCAAAATTAATTAAATAGGTAATAAATAAAATATGAGGTAATTTAAACTTTTCACGTGTATCCAGTTAAATTGAAACCTAAAAGCATTAAATAAATAAAATGTGTTCACAAATTGCATCACTGAGAGTTAATCCAATTTAAATATAACATCTTGATTTTTAGTGTCTTTTTGAAGCTTTTAAAATAGACTAACCATTTGGATATTTCTTGAAGTAATTAAAGCTTAATTTGAATTTTTAGAAATAAAAAATAATGTGAATAAAGTAAATATCAATTGAATTAAAACTAGTTTTTGTTGGGTTCCTTGTGTTGCAAGGAATTTTTCTTGATTTATTTGCTATTTTTAGAGCTGAATTTGATTTAATCCTTTTTTTTTTGAAAATTCCAAAATCCTTGAAAGTCCCGAAAATCCTTTGGGTCGTTTTCTCTTTCTTTCCAGCCATCTTCTATCTTTTCGGCCAGTTCGCCTTCCCCGCTCGGCCCATCCTCTCTCTTTCCTCTCTGTCCGCCCATTTTCTCCACTTGGCCCAACTCGCGCACCAGTTGGCCCAGGCCGCTCGCTCTAGCGCCTTGGCTTGGCCTGCCCACCAGCACCACATGTCGCTCGCTCCTACCTCCATGTCACGTCGCTTGCCCGCAGTCACTGTCCGGTGGGCCTCGCTATCAGCCTCATGTCGTCTCCAAGCTGGTCACCTCCTCCATCTCCGACCAAAACACTGTAGTGCCACCATATTCAATGCGAACTCATCCTCGCCATGCCTTAAATACTCTGCCTGTGCCCCAAGAATGACGCACCCTGAGTCGCTTCGATTTCCTCACGCTAGCGTCGGAACCCGGTCCTTCATCTTGCCAAGCTCGCTATAGATTGCATCACTCCGCCAATGCTGTTGAACTTTGTTGCTAGAGTTCCACATCGCTGGTAGGCAATCTTCGTTGTGCCCTTGGACTTCTTCACCGAGCACTACCACCAGAGTTTCCGTCGCTGATGAGCTGTGCTGCTCTGCTCTCCACGTTTAGTCGCCATCGCCTTCATCGCTGTCGTGTCATTGAAGTTCATCAAGCCATGTGACATCATGATTTCCCCATCATGTCGCTTTAGTTGCCTCGCTGCTTGCATAAGCATTGCCATGTCAGCCCTAGGTTGTCCCCATCAGCATCTTCTCCCTGCCACCTCAGCACCAGAGCTCGCGTGGCAATTCACGTGGTGACTTGCGTGTCAACCCAAAGCCAACCCTAGATCCATATCTCTGTGGACATAGCCCATTGTTGTGTGAGCTGTGCCTCTGTCCTTTGGGTCCCACCTGCCATAACACTATTCCTAAAACCCGATGCACCATGGATTAGTAGATCTTGCCATGAACTTGGTCCATTGGACCAAGGGCCCAAATGTCAGCCTCTACTCTTATTTTTCTGAATTTTCCTTTATTCCAAAAATCTAGATGGCCCACAGTATTTAGCCTTTTATTAAATTAATTTCCAAGGGATATTCCAAAGGATATTCTCCTTTCTCTCTCAATTTTCAGGAATGAGCCCATTCTTCTCCGTCCTAACTCCAATTGACCCGATTCTTTTTTCCTAAATTTATCTAAAAATTGGGCTCTATCTTTTGATTCTAGTTTGGTTATTTGGATATTATTTATATTTGTTTGCTTTCTCTCTCTTGTTAGATAACTCCTTCAAAGGAGCAGAAGCATGACTAGAAGTTCAAAAATTGGTAACTGAGCAAAGCTAAAGTAAGTCATGACATTTAATCATGTTGAACTTAGTTTTTAAATCTATTAATTAATTATTTTATTTTAAATTATTCTGCATTGCTAATTTAATACAAATCTTTGTACCTTGTAGTTATCAACCAAATTGATTAATCCCTCCTTGATAATTTGAATACCTTAATTCCATTGTCACCATAGGGTGGGTAATTATCTAGTGATACAATACTAGTATCTACTTGAGTTGAACGTTTAGTATACTTAGCCATGCTTATAATACATGGGCTCATCATCATATGTTGATTAATTAAATAATTTTGACTTAATGAGATATTGAATCATGATGGTAAGCCGCAGTTATAAAACTTGCGTACATTGACATAGGTAGTGTTATTGGTATTGTTATACAAAATGGTTTTTACTTGGATGAGTGATTATGCAGTAAAGGGGGAAGTGTGGTCAACACTTTGGGATGTTGATAATTCGCTTGAGTAATGTCTAAGGACTTAGTTTTATGCACAATTAAGCTAAGCCTTATCATATAATCACATGTCTAGTATGAGATGCATCTGGCTAATTAATTTATGATATTTCATTTTTTGCTTTTATCATTGAGATGAATGTGAGTTATGATTATATCCATTAACTCACACTGGTGCAAGAGGGGACTTTTATTGACTAGTTGGTCAGTCTACTCGGCAGTGAAATCTTAGCGGGTGTGATCATTTTGAGATTGAGCATTGTAAAGATCTTGTTGTGATCTTCTTGGCCGGCACGCCTAAGAAAGCATATTATACTAGTGAAACTACAAGATGGTCATATCATTGGGTAAAGTTGTACAACCTCTGCAAAGTGTAAAAACTATTTGAATAGCCTTATCTCCGTTATCGACAATGCTCGGTGATTTCACACGAGGAGTAGAGATTTCATAAAATCCTGGTTGGGTTAAGTTTGAAAAGTGAATAGTTAATTCACTAGTGCTTTATTACGTGAATGGTTAGTTCACGAGTAGGGCTGTAAACGAGCCGAGCTCGAGCGAGCTTGGCCTTTCAGGCTCGAGCTCGGTAGAAGCTCGAGCCGAGCTCGAGTTGAGGTCCGAGTCTAGACTGGCTCGAGCTCGGCTCGCCTAAGCTCGAGTAGGCTCGAGCTCGGCTCGTGGAAGCTTCAGAACAATTAAAATAATTTATTATGCATTATTTTTCAATAATAAAAATTTTAAGCTCGAGCTCGGCTCTAGTAAGCTCGATAATGATCAAAATAATTCAAATATACACTAATTTTTAACAATAAGAAAAGCTCGAGCTCGAGTTCGGCTCGAGTAAGCTCGATGAAGAATTAATATGTATTACTATTTGAGCTCGAATCGGGCTCATGAACTATTCGAGCTCGGCTCGGTGAAGCTCGCGAGCTCGAGATCAAGCTCGAGTTCGCTCGTTTAAAGCTCGAACCGAGCTCGAACCGAGTCCGAACGAGCCGAACTCGAGTAGCTCGCGAGCTTCGAGCTTTTTTTACAGCCCTATTCACGAGTGGTTCATTGGGTTGATGGTCAGTTCACTTATGGTTTATTCAATTCCTTTGAGTTATTTATTTATTACTTATTTTTAAAATTTGCTTTCAATATATTTATTGTATTTACTCTAAATAATTGCTTTCTACAAAATAACCATTCAGCCTTTCTTTGATAAGTCTTACATGATTATATTGCAATTTGTTACAAACGACTTGCTGAGTACTCTATATACTCATGGTTATACCCTTTGTTGCTTAGTTATTGAAGGAGAACCATTTCAGCCAAAGGTAACGGAGAAGGAGTACTTTGATGTCTTCACGGATGAGGACTTTTCTCCTAAGTCGATCGCCTATGGGCATATCGAATGGCCATTGTGTTTATCTTTATTCTCTGATGCTAAATTTTGCTAAGCTTTTCAGCCTATAATATATAAGCTTGGCCATAAGATCGCAACTCTCATAATCAATAATATTTGAGTCTTTCATAGTTAATCGTGATCATGGTTGATATTTCATTTATATGTTTACTATGTGTACTAGCGTGATCCTAGACTAGTGTATAATACACAGGAAAGCCCAGATTTGCATATTAGGTCTCGACATTAAATACACCGGATTAAGAAATACAATTAATTGTGCGGCAATTAAAATCGTTCGTCAACTCAAATAAAATATGTAACAATCCGCATTAAAGCAGTCAATTAATTATAGTCCATTTTCAACAAACGAATTACATCCGTCAAGTGATAATTAAAATTGTTTCTCAAATCAAATAAAAATATTAACAGTTCATATTACCCCAATATAACAATCCAAATTACATCAATTTACAATTCTAGATGTCAACCAAGACCCTCGCCTCCATAACACAAATAATTACATCATAGTTAAAATTTCATCGATATTGCCAAATTGAAGTAACCAACACCTATTTAATTGCAATAAAAATAAATAACAAGAAGATCGAATAAAAGAAGAAATTTAAAAGCCAACTTGCCATCAGAACCCTACTTTAGTTATCAAAATGGCATTCTACTCATTGAGATACCAAACCGTTCGGGGCTAGTCGGTACCTCTCATAACCGTATGATTACATCATCTGGAGTTTAAAACAAACTTGAATCCATTCCAAAATTCCATTTCATGGCTACTTAGCTAAATCCAATCACACTTGCACAGTGAAAACACTAGCTGCACAGAGAGCCAAGCCAAGCTAGGCAAGCAAGAGAGAGGAAGCATTTCCATCGATGACCACCACCAGCAACTCCTGACCAACACCAACACCATTCGCCAAATCCCCCTCCCAGATCCACTCAATACCCCAAAAATCCACCCATCCAGCCGAGAGGAAGAAAAAGCAGGAGAGCAAGACAGCAAGACTAGGGGAACCAAGGCCACAACCACAACCCTAGGAGGAGGCGATGACCGAGCCAACCTCAAGTCAATCACCATATAACTGAACCAAGCAAACGACTGGGAAGATCAAGCTCCTGTTCTTTTACCAATCAAGCCGACCATCTACCGTCAAGGTAGCCCACACCCCATTTTCAATTTTGCCGTAGCTTTCATGGGACCACACCATGTGCACCACCGTTTACACATATCATACGACCATAGCAAGCCGCAGAACCATCACGGAGAGAAGGAAGAGAGTATAGGAAGGAGTATACTATAGGTGAGACAACAGCGGCGATAGCGTGCCAAAGTCGATCGACTACACGCACCCGACGACCACTGCACTCCCCGACGTGCGGAAAGCCTCGAGCCTCGATGTAGTAGCATAACACCACCACCTTCACCATTCATGCGCAAAAATCATTTCAAAACACTAATTAAAGCAAGCAAAATCTTGAGCTAGGAGAAAGTGAAGGGGGGGGGTTAGTGGTAGAGAAGGGAGTTAGCAGTGGAGGCCGGTGCATGGAGGGGAGGAGCGGCGCTGGAAGCCGGGGGCTGGGCTGGGGCGGTGCAAGGAGGCCGAGCCGAGCAGGGGGAGCTGGAGGCCAATATGAAGTCAGGCGGCAAGGAGCTAGCAGGCAGGGCAGCGCAGGTAGCAATGCCAGTGGAGGCAACACCAGAGAGGAGCGGCACTAGGGAAGCTAGAGGAGTTGGCCCCTGATAGAAGATTTTGTTAGTCGTAATTAAATTATAGAACCTTATCAATAAATATTTATGATTATAAAAATAAATTAAGTATCGTCAGTGGACCAAAACTTGTACCTTGTGATTTAAAATTGTACATGACAATTTAAAATTTATATATGATGATTTAAATAGTATTAAATTGTAAAAACATGCAATTGGCTACATTAATTTTGGGGATCACATGAGAACGCATCGCTATAGTTTATTTTCTGTACCAGTAAATTGAACCGTAGCATATATGTTAATTACAAGAAAAGAACCGATACCGGAGGGAGAAATTCACCCGAGCGAATTGGAAACCCATGTTTTTATCCCTACTTAGACAAGCTTACTTTTGATCATATGATCAGAGTATGTTCAGTAAAATAAGTATTTATCTATTAAATTATCATCACCCTACATAAAAATTAAAATCATGTTTAAATCAAATGAATGTTACAAGAAAGAGATGAAAGAGATATCGTGGTCTCAACTGTTGGAGCAGTTGACCCGCAATGTAAGCAAAGTAGATAGTTGAAGAAGCCACTATTATATAGATAAGTAAAGGGTAGATAGTTAGATAAGCCACTGTTGTACCGATAAGTAAAGGATGGGCTGAGCGTGTCTTTGGCAGGTGATAAAGGGCAAGGTTGGACCCTCTGTATAGGATAAAATGTAAGTACTTACAAACTTCACTTATGTAATAAACCGTATCGTCGTATCAACTATTGTTTCATCTAAGGACGAGCATAATTAGTAACTTTATTAAAGTTATTACCATCTCCACATGGGTAAATATTATAATTATGGTAGAGAAACCCAGAACCGATATATAGCCTGGAAGTAAAAGATCTAAAGCAGGAGGAACCCATAATTGGTATAAAGTCCAAAAGTGGGAGATCCAAAGCTGGAGTAACCCAAAACTAGTATAAAACCCAAAAGTGGGGGATCTAAGGCGCATAGATTAGCGTAGTGGAGTGTTGAGTGAGGATTAGACCATCCCAACCAACAACTATTTCGAGATCGGTGGGCATCGGGTAAGGGTGAGAGACCGCCTCGGCCCGGTTAAAAATAGTTAGGTGGAGATATAATATACTAAGATATAGGTAAAAAAATGTTTGCTCTGATTTGGCCATCGCATCTAAATAAATGCGAAGATCTATTGGCTACAAAAATGAGGGCGACCATGGATAAAGTGATACACGCTTGCGTAATACTATATCAATTCATGTCTATTCATAAATCATGGAATCAACGGGGTTTAATTTATTTATACGAGTATTTAGTAAATTTCTAAATTAATAAGCTGAAACTCTTTTTCAACCTAACAAAATATTTATTTTCTATGTCATGAGAAGAGAGAGAATGAGAAGGGATGTTCCAGAAAATATTAGATTACAAGCATACATTACATTTTTTTTTGTGCTAATAACACTTACTGGATACTATGTACTCACCATTACTATTATTTTTTAGAGTATAGCCAGCCTGGGATTTCACTTGGCGTGGATGAGACCTACCCAGAGAAGTTCTATTCCAAGTGGGAGAGAGATGGTTTTAAGTATGACCCATACATATTATACAAGATCTGGGATAACTACAGATTTACTAGTAACATGGGAGCAACCCGTAGGGTATATGTAAATTAATGTGTTGCCATATACATCCTAGTTCTTATAATTAGAAGTTGAACTAGAATTGTTTAATTTCCGTATTGTTATATTCAAACCCTTGTGGTTTTGTATCAAACTTAGTCCTGTGTGGCTATATTTATGTAATACTATGTTCTGTCTCTAATTATTATTCTGTTACAACACTCTAATGGGTTTATTATTCGTTGAAACGGTGTTTTATTGGGCAAACGAATAATCTATTGACTATGTGTTATTACCCTTTGTAATAACACATGTCGTCAAAAGTGCGCACGGCACACGGCCACGCCTCCGCGGCTGCCGTCTGTTTAGGTGTTTATGCACACGCGCGAGCTGCACGCGCACGCAGGCACGGATGATTGACGAGCCATCACGGAGTAGCGCACTAGCGATCATGAAGTCTTTGCTGCTTATACCAGAATGGTCAATAATGTTGCTGTTGTAAGTATTACAACAATTGTGAAAAAAAAAGACTTATGACCAAGGATTCAAAATCAGATTATAGGAAAAAATACCAGACCCTGGTTGGTACCATGTAACCGGTTTTCTACCAGATGTAACCACGGTTTTCTACCAGATGGTTTCAATTATCAAATTTAAACTCAAATTTTGAATTTGATTGGTACCAAGTAACTGGTTTTCTACCGGATAGTTTCAATTATCAAATTTAAACTCAAATTTTGAATTTGATCAGTTTTCGAGCGGTTACCATCTGAAATTATTATTCATCAATTTATTCGAATTGCGGACTGTGTCACTTGGGTGATTGAAAAAGCGTTTACTTGTTTAGGTTGGTTAATGAACTCTTGTGAAAAACGAGATCTTAAGAAGTAAGTTTTGAACTTAATTTAAATTTAAAACTTTCGAACCAATATTTTTTACTGGTCCTGGCTGATACAGCGGGTAACCACCGGTTACCACCGATATTTTGATCCTTGTTTATGACTATGCACGACTGCAGGCTGACCTAGAAGTTAGCATGTGCAAACTGTGACAATTAATTCTCCTCAAGGGCTAAAAAATATGACTGCTTTTTTTCATTGGTTCATGAAAGCCGATGAAAATTGAATAGAATGTAATGTCTGAATGCAGAAATGTGTACAAAAATGGTTATTGTTTACCTATTATCTATTTGAAACGCTGAGCCTGTTAACCACACTTACACCGTCTTATCTCTAATCCATTTTGTGGCGACCCATTTCTCTCCTTTGATCACTGGGCAGCTACCATGAAGTGAAGTCTGCAACAACACGTTCATACTAGAGTTAAAAGTCCACAATCCACAAGATGTTTGGCTGCAAAGCCATCTAGAACCAATGTTAGAATTGAACCCGTGTAACTCCAGATACATCTTGCACAGAATTTGACATTTGCTAAGGATGAAAGATAACTTCGCTAGGTACTCTACTTTGAGTAAAATTTTGAGAAACGGAAAGCCACGAACAACTTGAGTGGAAGGAACATACCGGATCAATGGTGCCATTGACCATAAGAGAGTAAAACAAGAGACCATCACCCTTCTTTGGTTTAACCTTTAAGCCAATGCACTTTTCATAGTCATAGCCTATATCCATATTTTCCCCATTCTGCAAATCAACAAAGAATTCATGAGAATCTACTGACAAAACACACAACAAAATTTCCTTAGTGCTCACCTCGTATGGGAACATAGTTTCTCCCCCTTCTTCGACATCCGTGAGATAGAGCAAGAAAGATGCCACCTGAGAAATTGCATTTCAGTAGTTCCTTGGTTATATGATTGAATCATTTAACTAAAATTGCTTTTGTTCAGTGTTCAATTAAGCAGACTGCAGAACAACATATTTCTGAAAAACTGATGCAGAGTGCGCTGCAACTGTGGGAGATCAAAGAGACAAACATACAGGAATGCAGGAGATAAACATGCTAGGTAAAACTTGCGATCTCAGATGTAGGGTTCTATGGTAAAAAATAGACATGTTATGACCGCTGTTCTTTCCAAAACTCCAGTGTGTCTATTCACATAAAAATAAAAGAGCTGCTAAACATCAAGAACCAAGAAAGTTCAAGTTAGGCAGAACACAAGCGGAACTGGAACATACCCTCTGACTTTTTTGTGGGCCATACTGAGCCGGGTCAAATGCATCATAGTGTGAAGCATACTTTTGTCCAATTTCATAGCGCAGGACATTAAAAGGCTGCAACATACGACAAACATAGCAAGTTAGCAATGAAATATTATAATAGAAAAGGTCATTTTCATGTCCTCTTTAAAGAAATCTGAATGATCAACACTGCATCCATAGATCAATAAGAATTTTTTTTTCAAGGAAAGGAAAACAGCCAAGTGTAGGTAAATTATGGTATTACAAGGACCAATCTAAAACCACAACACCACCATACATGGTTCCCGCTAATCCTACCATGCAGACGGTAAATTTATCTGTGAAGTTATCATTGCATATGCACACGACAACGATTCCGCTCTTTATGTAGGAACTCTTTATATGCAAATATCATGTCAAAAGTACAACTTAAGCTGCACGAATCTGGTTAGCTATGAAGTGCCACTGCCAGCATGGGCATACTTAGCAGAAACAATGAAGCAACAGGGATGGTAAACAAATGGCATGTACATCAGTAAATGAAATCCTAGAGTGAATAATTTCTTTGGTCCATCTAAGTGGAAGAATAAGAACACTAGATGTGGTATGCAATCACGATATTTATGGAATAATACCTCCCCATGACCTCTGGGCATCATGGTAGCCTTTGCAATCTTCTTTTCAACTTCTGCAAGGGTTCCAGTTGGATCTTCATTAGCACTGAGGAATGTGCCTGAGCTGTTGGGCAATAGGAAATCACCATTAGTTCATTGCAGTATCAGATAAGGCAATAAGGGAGTTATATTCATAGTTGCATGTGCAAGGAAAAGCATAATTTGAAGCTGCTTACAAGAAACATAATTTTTCATAGAATTGGCACGTCAAAATGGAATATATGCTCAGCACTCTTAAATGGGAAAACAGGACGGAGACAAATGAAATATATGAAATATTAATTGAATTGTTGGCTCATGGAATATTCAGAAATATGTTAATCAAGTGCCCAGAAGCAAAGGTCAGCAACAGACATGTCTAGTGGATTGGGGGTATGGTTTGCAACAATAACTCATTAAAATGGATATTAAACACCTACTATGAACTATATTTAAAAAACTATGCGATAAATTCCCATCAACAACCAAAGGAATTCCCATATAGAGTTGGCAAGTATGTGATAAATTCCCATCAACAACCAAAGAAATTCCCATATAGTGTTGGCACTCTCATGACCTAGGTATCGTGATCCCATTAAAAGAAGCAAAGAACTGGTAGAAACAGACAAAATTTTGATCACTTGGAACTTCCATCTTTACCACAATAAAAATAGCTGAAGTTCTGATATGACACTGGGGGAATAGGCACTACACTAAATGTACATTCAAACCAAACTAGTCTGTGCAATTTCACACAGTAATAATTGCCTAGTGATCACTGGTCCAATTGCCCTTATCTTTTTCTTTACTATGATTATTCTGCGACTGCAAGAAAGCAGTTACCTTGTCCTTATTCCTTTGGTGGTCTCCTCGGTTTCTCCTTTTCTTAAAGCCAATGTTGATGGCATAAGCCTTTCCTTTGCAGTTTGTACTATATTTTCACACTGCTTAGATGTTGCGAATTGCGGAAAATAGAATGCACGAGGCTGCCAGCTCAAAATCTGCTCAAGAGATCTGCTTTACATTACTAAAGCAGCATCAACCAGTTTCCAAAATAAAATGGGAAGGGGAAAAAGGCAGCATTTATTAATGAAACAGAGATTGTGGTGTAACAGAAGTATGACATACTACATACATCAATAAAGTTCACTGCATACTTATTAAAAAACAAGTAGTATTAAACAAGTAGTTCCATTCCAGCATCTGAACCTGGTGTGCGTGTATGTTAAGTGATCTAGGGTGCATATTTATTAAGTACAGGGGCTACAGGACATCAAATCTAACCGTTTCATCCTTTACTAGTATCAACTTTTCTCGGACTAGCCAATAGCCTGCGCAATTATCAAATGTATAAATCTATATCAGACACGTGATAGAAACCTAGATAAATTGCATTCTTTAGTAGTAAAAACCTTCCTTAAATAAAGCTAATTTCCCGTGCAGTTGGCCAACACGGCAAGAGGCAGAAATGCAAACTAGCCCTGCATTGGTTGTGGCTTTACTAGCTTACGTCATTACGCTAACACAAGTGCACAACCGTTCCCAAATTCCACATGTGTACCGTGATTCCATCACACCCAAACCCACGGAATTTGCAAGCACGTAACAACCCCCAATTTCCCAGTCAAATGCTACATATCAGGCTATCACACCAAATCCATTGTGCAGACAGTAAGTTATAAATAGGCAGGAACTTTACGCCAACAAATTACTTCCTCCGCAAGTGTCCATCACAACAAACCACCCAATGAGACTAGTTAGGTTCCTATTACTTGCTTGGTGACGTTCCTCCTTTTGTCCCCAATGCTAGTCAGCTCAAGACAAAACTAAAATAAAAGAAAAAAACGACAATGCAGCCAACCCAAGCGGGACGGAATCCGAACGAGACATGACCTGGTAAGGGATGAAGGAAGGCGCGGGCTCGCCGGACTCGCCGTACGCCATCCCCGGCCACACCGCCTCCAGCAGCCGCTCCCGCGGCAGCGGCAGGTCCGGCTCCTCCTCCCCCTGCGGATCGCGGCCCGGAGGAACCGCCAAAACCACCCAGATCAGAACCCACGCGACGAATGCGAGGAACGAGGAGCGCGCGAGCGCCACCGGGCGGGGCTCGCCGTTCACGTTACCTGGGTGAAGAGGAGGGAGCCGAAGAAGCCGGCGAGGAAGAAGAGGGAGCACGAGAGGAGCACCACGGGGAGCCGCAGCCGCGTCCGCATAAGACCCCCGCCGGCGCCGCCCCTGTTGGCCCCGCCGCCCTTCATGCCGCCGCGATTTCGCCGATGCCGAGAGGCGGTTTCGTCCGATGACGCGTGAGGGTGGGGGAGCGGGAGACGAGGACGAGGGAGAGAGAGAGAGAGAGGCTGGAGAGAGGGGCGGGTCTTCTCTTGCGTCGTGAAGTGAGCGTGCGTTCGTTCGTCCGTCCTTCGGGTGGCGGAGTTCTGACGGGTGGGCCCCGATTCTCGAGAAACGCGGGCATGAGATCACCCACGGAACAAGCTACCGGCCACTTTGCCGTCACTGTGCTGTGTTGAATCACGCTGTGTTTAAGCTTGCTTAATTATAGAAATTTGTTGAGAAATCATCGCTGGTGACTAGTCCGTTGAATTCTTCTGTTATATAAAAGACAGATCAATCATAAAAGATACAAATAGTAGATTAAAATATAAAGATAAAGAGAACCCTTAATCTATCTTTATTGTTTTCTCTTCCTCTTACGTATACAAAATAGCTAATAATAATTTTTATTTACGTATACAAAATAGCCTATAATACTTTCGCCGATGCCGAGAGGCGGTTTCGTCCGATGACGCGTGAGGGTGGGGGAGCGGGAGACGAGGACGAGGGAGAGAGAAGAGTCCGGAGAGAGGGGCGGGACTTCTCTTGCGTCGTGGAGTGAGCGTGCGTTCGTTCGTCCTTCGGGTGGCGGAGCTCTGACCGGTGGGCCCCGATTCTCGAGAAACGGGCCGTGCGGATGGGCCGTTACGGTGCTGAACTCAGACGCCGGCATGAGATCACCCACGGAACAAGCTACCGGCCACTTTGCCGTCACTGTGCTGTGTTTAAGCTTTGCTTAATTATAGAAATTCTCTACTCCCCTAGAGAAAATTAACTTTACTTGTTCTAGTAAAGAATTTCTATTTTGGCACAGACGAACACCGCTAACTAATTAGTTTATCCAAAGGCAGCAAAACGAAATGATACCTTACATTTCAGCATGAGAGATGGAGGTCGAAAGTCAGCGCGTTCATTGTTGAGTTTTCAGAGCGTAGGACCAGACCAGCCAAGATTGGAAGCCACTCGAATGAAAGTTTCTCGTGGACGCTCACGCCTTCCTCAAGTCATACAAGATACGTACTACAACTTCTATTGAACGGTTTGTCAAGCCTCAAGACCCAGGAATTCACCAGCCCAACTACAAGAATGACCAAAACTTAATAGCAGCTTCCAGGCTGTTGTGTATATGTAGGGTAGCAATTTGGGAGGAAAGGGAAAGTAAATCTACAGCTACTTCCATAGATGAAAGGTTTTTTTTGGAACTCTACAAGGTGACAAGTGTAGTTGATAAACCTTTTTTTAAAAATTGTAGTTGATAAACCTAGCTAGCTAATCAACAATAATCATTTTTAATTCGGAATTATAAAAATATACCTACGATTTTTTTTTTGCACTTTTGTCATCAGTTGCCCAACCGTTAGGCGATATCGGCTAGTCGTCCAACCGTTGGGCGATACAAGGCCAAGTCGCCTAACAGTTACGCGAGTAGTTCATGTCATCCAACGGTTATGCGACTTTGCCCCTAATCGCCCAATGATTGGGTGACTTTGCCCCTAGTCACTCAACTGTTGAGCGATTTTAAATAATCATGTAATTATTGTATTATTCAGATAAAAATAATTGTGGGGGAGCAAATGAGAATATTTATAGGTAATATTTAAGAAATCTTGTTTGTAGTTTTTTTAAATAAAAGAATAGACAATGTCGTTTGATGTATTTGTGATTTTCGTACATTGCAAATGGTCTGAAGCATGTTAAAGTCACAATAATATTTTCAATCGTCGTACGTTATTGTAGTCCGGGAAATTTCTGAAGAATTTTATGAAGACGATTGAGATAGTAATGATTTGTAAGTATGAAGGTAAGTGATATTATGATGCAATAGATAATTCGTACAAGGAGGAACATAAAGCAAAATACGTACACAACAAAAAAAAGTACACATAGCAAAATACGTACGGACCGCTGACGGGCAAAATCGGCCATGCGAGGGGGAGCGCTTGAACAACCACACCTGGAGCAAGAGGGGGCAGCTTGTGAGGATAGGGGTCGACCTCGTCCTGCAGTAAGTGTCACATAGGCCGCGGTACGTCGTGGCAAGTACGGTTGATCCCCAGCTGTAGTGCACCTCGTCTCCGTCGGCAATGGCCCTCGCATACCGAACGAGGCAGGCATCGACGGAGTCACCATGGCTGCTAGTAAACAGTACCCAGCCGAATAGCCACAGCAAGCACGCCTCGAGGTGCCATGACACCTGGCACTTGTTGGCATCTGGGTCCATCCGCTCGACCTGTGCACAAACAAAAAATAGTAATTCTGTCATATCTCAAAGATATTGCATCGCTAAATAAGGAAAATAGACAACATGCGTACCCAAAACTGCGAAAGCCACCACATGGGGGCCATGCTTCTGTTGCGCAGCGAAAACATAGTAGCTATCGCAGTCTCCATCAAAAGAACCCTGTGAAACCTGTCCAGCAGATCGTCGCACCAGTTGGCAGGCGCATCCTCTAGGGAGATAGCCTCTCCTGTGATAGGCAGGCCAAGCAGCATTGCGATGTCCTGCAGAGTGAGGGCCATCTCCCCGAATGGGAGGTGGAAGATGTGCATCTCGGACCATCACTAGTCCAAATGAGCTATCAGCAACAATCGATCGAACGGGAACCGTCGTGAATGATCCTAGACCTCCCCGGCCTCCTCAACTGGAGCAATGTCCTCGTCGGTGGCCTCCACCATCCGCGCGAGAAGTAAAAGGCCAGCATCGCTCAGCCTGCAAAGCACGAAGAAGTTAGTATAGCGTAAATATCGTACAAAGACGTGCCATAGTTTCTACACAACCCTGTCTCTCCAGCGCGGGTCTAGTTTCCAAGCCTGTCGGGGTTTACGCGTATGGACCACTGCTAACTCGGTCTCCCCACCCCACCCTCGGGATGCGTCACACGATGTCTCGCGTGTTGCTACACGTCGATTTGCTGGTCCAACAAATCGAAAGACCACTCCAAACCACCAATGTCATGAGTCATATCTACAAATGGATGTAACAGATATAAGCAACCGACAAAATTTTATTTTAGTCATTTCTGAAGTTTTACAACTCAAATGCTATTTTAATCGTCGTGTACTATTTTAATTCAGCGTGTCCTATTCTAATCGTCATGAACAGTTTCAAATCTTCTAATGCCTATTAAGTATACTAATTACGGGGTTTGTACAATTTATAAGCAGTTGACAAAATTTTATTTTAGTTATTTTTTAATTTCTACAACTCAACGGTTATTTAAATCGTTGCGTGAAGTTTTAATCGCTACGTGTAATCTTAAATCATCACGTATTATTTTAAATCGGCATGTCCTATTTTAATCATCATGAATAGTTTGAAATATTTCAATGCCTATTAAAAATACTAATTATGGGGTTTCTACAATTTATAAGTGATTAACAAAATTTTATTTTAGTCATTTGTGAATTTATACAACTCAAATGATATTTTAATCGTCGCGTACTATTTTAAATTAATGTATCCTATTTTCATCGTCATGAACAATTTTAAATCTTTCGTTGCCTATGAAGAATACTAATTATGGAGTTTGTATAATTTATAAGCGACTGATAAAATGTTTTTAGTTATGTTTTAATTTTTACAACTCAAATGCTATTTAAATCACTGCGTACAGTTTTAGTCACTACGCGTAATTTTAAATCATCGTGTATTATTTTAAATTAGTGTGTCCTATTCTAATCATCACGAATAGTTTTAAATCTTTTGATGCCTACTAAGAATACTAATTGTGGGCTTTCTACAATTTATAAGCGACTGGCAAAATTAACTGCACCTTCAAATGCACAACAAAACGATCTAAACGACAATACAATTATTATGAACTAAATTACAGTTAGTTTCTAAACTAAAAATTTAATGATTTCAATTGCTATCCTATCATATTTTAAAAATAATTATACAAAAAATATAGAAAATTCACCATCATCGATTCGCAGATTCCTCCTCCTCTCTTCCCCTCCCTCTCCTCCTACCCCTCCCCTTCCTCCTTCTCCTCCTCCTCCCTTCCTCTGTCTTTTCTTTCCTCTCCTTCCCTCTCTTTCTCTTCTCCCTTTCTCCCCCTTCTTTCTTCTTTCATGCACTCGGCCGAATGGGGAGGAGCCGATCGTGCGAGGGTAAAAACCCTTCATCACCCAACCGTTGGGCAACATGTGGCGACTTGAAATGCACAACAGAACGATCTAAATGGCAATACAATTATTATCAAGTAAATTACCATTAGTTTCTAAACTAAAATTTTAATGATTTCAATTACTATCTTACCATGTTTCAAAAATAATTATATAAAAATATATAAAACTCACCATTGTCGATTCACAGATTCCTCCTCCCCTTCCTCCTTCTCCTCCTCCTCCCTTCCTCTGTCTTTTCTTTCCTCTCGTTCCCTCTCTTTCTCTTCTCCCTTTCTCCCCCTTCTTTCTTCTTTCATGCGCTCGGCTGAATGGGGAGGAGCCAGTAGTGCGAGGGTAAAAACCCCTCGTCGTCCAACCATTGGGCGACATGTGGCCAGGTCACCCAACGGTTGGCCGACTAGGGGCAAAGTCGTCCAACTGTTGGGCGACATGAACTACTCGCATAAGTGCATAACCATTGGGTGACTTGGCCTTGTGTCGCCCAACGATTGGGTAACTAGTCGAAATCGCTCAACAGTTAAGCGATGAGGCCAAAAGTGCAAAAAAATCGTAGGTATATTTTTGTAATTTTAAATTAAAAATAATTATTCAAAAATTCGCTAATTAATTGCATTCCATTGCCTGTAGAAGATTTCAGCCGTGCAAATGCTTCGAAAGGTATGCTTCAACTAGAACCGTAGGATCTTCATAAACCAGCAAATGCTTCAAAGGGTATGCTTCAACTACAACCGTAGGATCTTCATAAACATCTTCCGCTATTGCTTCACTATTCCTTCTTCCTACTTCATGCCTCAGTCACAGGTTCGTATATTCAGTTAGCCCTGAAACCGCAGCTTGGATCGTTGTTGGAGCTATAGGCTGTAATCATTGGACAATGCATGCACATCCATATGGTACAAAGCAACTCCTGATCACAAACTTGTAGAGATGCATTGGCACGTCAGTAGTCTATTTAGTAGGATGGATTCGTGCAAACTCAAACTAGACCAAGTCCTTAAATTTTAAATTAACGTAGAAGTAATACAATTTGCAATGCCAGAAAAATGTTGAGACATCTAGGTCGGTTAACACAGACGGATTAAATGCCTATGTAAGTATATAACCAGATTCCGTTAAAAAAATATAACCAACTTGATCACTGGGGAATGATTGTCTAGTTAGGTTCTGCTTGGAAGAGGGGGGGTTTGGCCCAAAACCAGTGTAAAATTCCGGTCCCTAAAATTTTCCAGGCTGGGCTAAAAAAGACTGCTTGGATGGACCAATAATACAATTTATTTACACTTGGCTTGGGCCAATTCAACCAGAAAAAAATTTGGTGGGGAGACCACAATTTCTTTCCGACAAATATCGGGCTGCGTCGCTGCCGAGTCGCGGGTGGAGTCGCGCCCTAGACGCAAGGAACCATAGACCCATCGGCAACGATGGCGACATCATCGGTGGCAGCCCCAAGCTCATCCCCATCCTCTCTTCGGCGGCACCTCAAAAGACGTGAGTGTGAGCTCATCGGTGGGGGTGGGGGCGAGCTCACGGAATCGGCTGCAACGGCAAAGCCCATCGGCGATGGCGGTGCAAATCCTGCACCCACAACTGCCTCACCTCTCCTCCTTCCAACCAGATCATCTAGGTACATCTAGAAGCTTCTAGAAACTCCTAGATCTTAGATCCAGATCAATACGATGTCATTAAAATTTTCTTGTTCTTGCCTTACCCCAGTTTAAATATGATGCCTTATTTGTTGGGATAATGTGTTAGTCTTGGCAAGAAACTTAGCTCTGATTTGTGAGCACTTGAGGTTATTTTGGTACAAAATTTCAGATCTAGGCGCTTGAGATTATGTTTGTATGCCTATTTTGTTTGAACAGCTACTGATTTGACATGGTAAATTTAGTAAGAATCTTAGCTCTGAAATTAGTTGTATGAAAGTTAGCTCATTTTGTTAGATTCTGTTTACTTTGAACTTAGCTCTAAAAATAGATTTGAGTGAAGTAATACTATCTCTGCTACTGATTTCACAACGTAAACAACCAAAATTGTTTTTGCATTCATGTTAACCAACTGGTTTTTTTTATCCTCACTATGTTGGCCAATCAGTATTTGCTTTGTGGAACCTTGCCTGTGGCAAGACAGAAATGCTTAGGCCCTACTAGATATATTTTTTACTGAGTCAATTTCTCATAAACTTAGGTACTTTTTAATTTGTTTGCTGATTGCCAATTTTTCATTTTAAAAGTTAAGCTTCCTGAGCTGGTAGATATATTGAAAAAAATGGATATGGAAGACCTTACTCTTACTGAGTCTGAGGAAGAGGAAGATGATAAGATGATGCTGCTTATTTTGCCGGCATTATATCCAGCTTCTGCCAGAACCAAAACTCCATGTCATACATCAAAACTTAGTACAGTAGAATATATTTGTGAACTTCTGGAAGGTCATCGGAGCCGATGCTATAACAAACTTAGAATGGGACCCCACATTTTTCAAGCTCTTTCAGATTACCTTAGGTCAAAAAAATCTTTTAAAAAATACAAGAGGTGTTACCGTAGAAGAGCAATTAGGCATGTTCATGTATATGTTTGCATGGAATGCTAGTTTTCGAGCATTGACCGACAGATTTCAGCATAATGCTAAGACTGCCCACAGACATCTCAGGGCATGTTTTGAGGCGATCACCTCTTTGACCTATGAATTTGTCAAGCCTCCATTCAGTGAGACTCACTGGAAAATATCATCAAATTCACAATTTTGGCTATACTTTGAGGTACATGTAGTCCATGGCTTTATAATTTTGTTTCTACCCTCTTCTTTTATATCTTAATTAGTAACAAGATTTTGTTTCTTGCAGAACTGTCTAGGGGTAATAGATGGGACTCTTGTCCCTATCACAATTACTGATAGTGAAGCTACATCTTATCGAAATAGAAAAGGATCTCTTTCTCAAATTGTAATGCTTGCTTGTGACTTTAATTTGAATTTTGTCTATGTTTCTACTGGTTGGGAGGGGTCTGCGTCAGATACTGGTTTATTACATTCTACCATTAAATCTGGATTTCGAGTACTTAGAGGCAAGTACTATCTAGTTGATGGAGGCTATGCAAACACACCATATTTTTCTTGCTCCTTATCGAGGAGTTCGGTACCATATCAAAGAGCAAGGGCAATGTAATTGCCGACCGAGGGACTATAAACAGTTATTCAATTCTCGTCATGCCCGCCTACGCAACCATGTAGAGCGTGCTATGGGCATTCGAAGGATGAGATTTTCTATATTAAAAGTTGCAACAATTTACCCAATAGAAACTCAAGTGAAAATTCCAGCAGTAGCAACTATGTTGCATAACATAATCTGGAGTCATAAAGGTGATGAAGACTGGTTAAGTAACCAAACAATTGAAATTTCTCCAGATAAATTTGTGGATGTGCCCAGTGGAGATGGCCTATATAGAGATGATGTTGTACCATTGAACAATCAAAGGAACATGGGTAATGCTTTGAGAGATGATATTGCAAAGAAGATGTGGGCAGATTACGAAAGAAGCAAAAGAAGAGTACCACGGGTAGTTCATCAGTAATTATGTCAAATGTCTGTTTTTTTACCCCCAAACAACATTTTATAAGGGGAAAATTCTGGTTGTATTCAAAGGGTTTTCTTGTGTCCAGGAAAATACCCGTGGAAACATTTTACATTTGAAAAAAGTTACAAAGCTCCCAAGCAGGGCCTTAGTGGTCTCCGGATAATGATTAAACCAGAAATTTCCAGATCAACTATCTTCTGAAACTGTGCTGTACCAAAGATCTGAAGTTCCCATGAGAACATTAAGTGGAGATCATTGGAGTGTACCGGGATCAAAATGCAGTTTTTCATCAAGTGAAGCTCAATTCAACGACTCAATGTTAACAATATATCAAACATAAGGCACATGCAACTCAATTGACCAATAGCGCTTCCCGAGCAGAGCTGTTGCTGTACTAAATATGGATTAATTATTAATCCAGAATACCCTGAAAAACTGATAAAACATAATCCTAGGCATTCCTGCAAAATCCTAACGACCAATTTTCGAAAAGTACCCGAGAACTCTTTGAAAGGCATACTGCCTTAGGATGGAAATGCCAGCTTGGCAGCTTCATGTATCATCTTGCCAAATTTAGCAGGTGCTGCCTCCTCTTCTCTATTGCTCTAGTGCAAAATCAATAAGCCAAGCAGATGAAAGTCCACTCGAGGAAACCAAACCAATTAATCTTTGTCCCTCACTCCCTCCCATCGTCTGTGCAACAGCCTTTCAGATGACAGAGCATTGCTGTAGGACAATCAACGTGAGTGTGAGTTTGGATTAACGTTCTTGCAAACATATGTACACTGTACACATGTGCAATACTACTATATGCGCACAGTGTTGGATACCAAAATCTACGCAGAAGTTACATGCCACTGCAAAACAGCTAACTACAGGCATACATGCAAAACGCTTAATTACTACATGCCACTGGAAGACATGGTTAACATTTTTTTTATGCAACTGAAATATATTGATACGTATCAACGATCTCAGCATAGCTTATCTAATATCCCCGTCGATATGCAACTGCAAAACTCGGAGATTATTTTGTGCAACTGAAAAATAACGCAAAATTTATTCTCAAGCTTTGTAGTGGCACGCTAGCAATTATGGCTAGGTTCTTTTAGGTTTATGGCTATGGCTTATGTTACAGTAATCAACTTTCAAATGGTGTGTCTTTTCAAAGCGGGATGTACAAGTCGATTGTAGTAGACATTATACTGAATTTATCTATATCGGCCAAAATTACATACGAATGTCTCTCTCCATACTCTCTCTTGTGAACAGTCAAAATTAAAAAATTTAAGCCAAAAACCACAACCCAAAAGAAACCATATGTTCTCTGGTAACATATCTATAAATGCAAACATTTGCAGTAACAAATAATTAATTTTTCCCAATGGGGGACTAAAATAAAAGAGCAAAATGGGCAAATGTTAATGCCAAGGTTCAGAGAAGCATCCCTTCTCCCTAGGACTTGAAGCCAATTATTCCTTTGCCCACAACAAAAATGGCTGGCAGAGGAGTTAACATAAATTTAGACTATAGTTCTTTCACCTATGAACCATATCGTTGTAATGTTTAGGGTTCCTTAGTTGTATGTACTGCTAGATGCTCTTCCAAACAATAAAGTGATCATCAAAAGGTTTAAGTAATCAACAAGGGACATGATGCAATGTTGTAGAAATGTAAGGATATAGATAGCTTACCATCATATGGTCAGCTATTTCATGGCAAACGGTGCGAAAATTCTTCCATCAGCATAGCCAAACACTGTTAAACTGGGGGTCTTGCATCTAACAGGCAGAAGAGTGAACGGCCTCAGAAAGTTCTTCTTATCATTTCTAGAGGGCTGCACTATATCGTTATCCAGTGCCACAATGCTACTTTAGCCACAGTGTCTTCTCAAAAATAGGATCAACAGAGCTGATAAGGCATGGCATCACAGCTTAGGGTAAGTTGCCAAAGAAGGATATCAAAAGAAACTGCTGCTCATTTATCATGGTGTTCTCATATGACTTCCCTTTTCCCCATTTAAGAATTTTTTGCACAACTGACGAATATGAGATAACTGCAGTTCCAGGAAGTTCCTAATGCTCCATTTACTTCTTCGAGCATCCTCAAGGTCTAATGATCTGTAAGCTAGAGCCACCAGATACATTGCTGGATGCAATCTCCTGCAATTTTGGTTTCAGGAGAATCTTAGTGCGTAATGATGCTAGATATGAATAGACGATACATTTAATTGCCTACCCAGTTATGAAAAAGTAAGTTTTACCCTAAACGAATTCACATAACTTACATAAGCCATTTCCCCAACACAAAGGTAACAAAAACCATGGTCTATAGTCCTTGCAACTCAACCTTCCATATTTTTTTCTCAAAGGAACAGTTTCAATGCATTCAGCACCCCATGAGGTATTGTGTAACTTAAATCTGAACTGCTGCATTCCAACTATTACAAAAAGATAAAAAGCAAGCCAACATGGGCATTAACAATACTTATCAAGCTTACTTTTCAGAACGTTCATTGAAACCATCCCACTGTCTTGGTGATGGAATTGTCCTCCCTTTCTTGTCTCTCCCAAATGTCTCGATGTACCAGCCACCAGTGTCATGCATGGAACAACGAGGCTCAAAAAGCCAATACCTGCAAAAATAGGTACATAAGAGGGTTAATTACTATCACATTCTACACTGGTTTTTGTGGTAAGATTTTTCATGTTCATAGGTGAATCCGCATCAAACCTAATTTGTTGAACAATTTACTTATGACTACCATTATATAATACTAATTGTTTGGAAGGGAGAAGGCCATGCCACAAACAGAAAAACAATGTCCGACAGCATTGTAATGTACACATAAGGTGGGGGTGCACTAATGAACATGCAAATCCTCCAATAACAATGAGTGATTCAGCAAAACAGTAACTCTCAACTGAACACCTATCTGAAGCTCACCCTCTCCAGTCCTTCAACCAGGAAAGTGTAGGATTAATTACCATTCACTTGATACATGGGTGGATATGACAAAGTTAAAGATTAAAAATCATGTCCCTGCCAAGCATGTATAGTGCTGACCACAGCTCATTCCTCCCAGGGTATCTTTTATATGTTCCTCAGACATACATGAAAGCTCACATGCGTGCTCAGGTTCCTAACATGGGTTCATTAGCAGATCAATGCTATTTGTAGGGAAAAAATTCCACGGTTCCATCAATTGAAAATATATGCAGTTGAGTGCAACCCACACCACAAGACAGAAAGAAGGAATACCTGCTAGGTGGCAACCGAGCCCTGCTACATCGACATTCACAGGGTGAAACTTCATCACCAACTTGATACCAATGCATGTGTTTGACCTGTAACATACAAAGTTGCAGCAACATTCAACAAAATATGTGCCCAAAGATTAATGTTGCACCATCATGCAGTTACATAGCAATAGAAACCACAATCATGTTGCAAATCATACATACTACACAATGTACCTAACTAATCTGAACTTGATATAAAAGAATGTGAGAAATGTATGCATACCATCAATGTCCTGTGCTTGACAATTACATGTGTCTTTAAGCCGCAACCATCATAGACACAGCAAGATCCTTCCTCCCCAGTGGTGGCCAACCCAGTGATGGTTCCCAGAAGAAGATGACCTTGTATCAGATCAGATGCAACCACTTCATTTGGAACAAGAAATACATGTATGTGATCTTCCGTATCCGATTTGTCAATGCAATTGCACTTGAGGCTCCTAGTTGCAGTAGCCACTACTCTCCCACAGATTCGCAATTCAATATCCTTGTAGGCATCTGATCGAGGATCATCACTATCCTTATTCCCTTTCTTGTGAATATCTACAGGACTGATGGGTATTGAGTCTTTCTCCGTGTTTGTTGAAACATTTGGAGCAACCCGGTAAGTTCCAAAACCAGAAGGTGCCAGCTTCTTGCAACAAGCATCTGGCAGCTCTTGGATGCTATCAGCTAGACTAACAATACCAAACAGGTCACGGCCTGATACAAGGTGCAATAGCTCAGATGTCTCATATACAGATCTCTCCTCGGCTTCGAAACAATCAGGAAGGAGATCCATGGACTCAACGTTAGGTCCATAGTATGCAGCGTGGATTGCTGAGTACAGTTCACTTTCAAGCCTATCAAAATAGCCTGAGCCAGTCGCGACCCTCTTCTTTGTAACAATGTCATCAATAGTAAGCCTATACCATTTTAGCCACTCGACAAGATTACTTTCCCTAGCCAGCACAATGCCTGAAGCACCTGAATATACATGCTGAGATGGCCTAGGATGCTTCTGCACAACTCGACTCTGCAAACGCAGGTAGCTATCGTAATGAGCCCTTTTCTGTGAATCCGATAGGATCTGCAACATCAAAAGAATGCTAATGAGCAAGATTTCGCAGCAAATTTGTGAGCTTTGGATTGCTTCGCTGGATTGTAATCAAGTGAGTTATGCTGGCTGGTAGTACAAAATTGGCACTGAAGCAATTTCCTCCTCCCAAATGCGCAAAGTTATAATGATCAATAGCACACTCAATTCGGCAATCCCATAATTATCACTTACTCAGAATCTCACGTTGTAATATTTAAAAGAAAATTTAGAGCCCTCACTCCCACAGTTGAATTGAATTTACTCCAACCAGATAGGTACCTCGTAGGCCGCGAGGATCTGAAGGAAGCGGCGGGAACCGGCGGCGGCAGCGACGTCGGGGTGGGTCTCCTTCGCGAGGCGATGGAAGGAGGCCTTGATCTCGGCGGAGGAGCTGGTCTCTCCCACCCCGAGCACCTCGTAAGCGCTCTTCCCGGCGAGCTCGTCTCCTCGAGCAGCGGTGCTCGCCGGCCGGCCGCGCCACGCGAGCGGAAGCGGAAGGGTGGCTGCCTCGCCGCGGAGGAGGAGGAGTCGCCGGAGCTCCACCGCGCGAAGCGCCATTACGTTGCTGCCGCTGTCGCTTCTGTCGAGTGGACCGGGGTGACGTAGACACCAACGGCCGCCTATCGGTTGCGGTGGACGGTGGTGGATGGAAAACGACGAGGGATTCAACCGTAGAAGAAGATGACGTGGAGGGCTTAGATGCGAAGCGTCTTTTCCTAGGCATGTTCATCGCTGGTGGTACGGCCCAACTACCAATTTGGGCCGTGAGACGGACTAAATCAGGTGGCCCGGATGCAATCCAGTGGTCACCATCTTGTAGTTGCGTGTAAGCAGCAGATCAGCAGAATCGGAGGGAACCCTGTGTTGCGCAGGGAACATTTCACGGAGTCGCCGCGGCCGCCAGTAACCCTACCCATCGGCCGCAACATTAGAGCATCTCCAACAAATCTTTTAAAGTACTCATATCCTCTATATTTTAGAAGAAAAGGTAAAAAAAGGCTCAACAGATCCCCTAAGTGGTACCCAAAAATATAGAGGACTCCATCCCTGATTTTTCGTCCCCCATATATGGAGGACGCACACCATCCCCTAAATCGCCCCAACGCTCCTGCTGCGCAGTCCGATCCCTAAATTCTTTGGTTGGTAGTTTTTGTGGACTCAGATTTTAATTTAGGGGACCATATTTAGAGGACTTGTTGGAGGTTACATATTTTTAGTTTTCTATATTCTAGATTGTGTCATCTAAAAAGTGATTTAGGGGATAAGATTTAGAGGACATTGGTGGAGATGCTCTTAGTTCGTCGCCAGCGCCTCTCCTCTTTCTCCTCCTTTCTTCGGCATTCTCGCCAGAGTTGAATAGGCGAGGAACCCGTTGATTTCTAGAAATAACTCTAGTTTCTTCCGATTTTGTTAGTAGATTAAATTTCTAGTTTTGTTCTTCTCCGGTGAGACCTCGGCTAGATTTTTGTTACCTTTTATGGGTTTTATCGTATCACCTCACCTGTATGACGAGAGCGACATCTACAATGGAAATCAGCACCACTACCAAGATCTAGGTCCTACGCATCAAAGTAGATCATTGACAATATACTTTCTGCTACAGTGATCGTCGGCGAATTATGACACTGTTGCAAGATATAGAGTCTACAGCGAGGAAGGTAAAGAGGTCTAGCGCGTTCATCAACTCAAGGACTTGATGGTATCATATTATTCATCTAGAATCTTTAATTTAAAAGTTCCATATGTATGTACTTTATTATTGAGTTGTCTATTATCTTATTAAAGCAAAGGCAAAAAGAAGACCCACGTTCACTCACAAATGCTAAAAATTCCCACGAATCAGAGAAAAAAGGGGAAAGATCTACACTATTGATCATAGTGGGCCCATGTTATAATGATTTACATTAAAAAAAAGAAAGAATCCATATCAAGTACAATCTAGAAATAACTGAAATTTTGAATAAAAACTAAAATTAGTAATTTGATTTGCATACAATTCCTAAATAAATCCCTAAATAAATATAACTCAGAATAAAAATAAAAAAAATTAGCAATTAGATTTGTATACAAAGCCCAACCAAAAATAATTAAAATTTAGAATAAAAAATTAATTAAAATTAGCAATCTAATTTCCATAGGAATTCCTAAGTAAAATCCCTAAATAAATATATTTCAGAATACAAATTAGCAATTTGAATTGTATACAAAATCCAACAAAAATATTTGATATTTTGCATAAAAATGAAATAAAATTACCAACTTGATTTTGATATGAATTCCAAAGTAAAATCCCTATATAATTGTAAACTAATTAAAGAAAAATTAGCACTTAGATTTGTATATGAATTCCAACAAAAAATAATTCAATTTAGAATAAAAAATGAAATAAATTTTGTAATTTTATTTCCATACAAATTTCAAGGTAATATCCCTAAATAACTAAAATTCTGAATAAACTACATAAAATTAGCAATTTGATTTGTATGTGAACTCGATAAAAATATAACTAAAATTTTTTCAATAAAAATAAAATTATAGCGAGAATAACACTAATAGTATCAGTGGAGACCACAAAAGATTACAATGACGTTGATATGTCCTACAAGACAACATTGACCCACAAGAAAGCAAAGAGCCGAGGCGACAATGACAGAAATGAGGACAATGTCGTGATGCTCACCTTAACTGTCTGATGAGGATAATGCCGCGTTGCTCGCTAGAGCCGTTGAAGAGAAAGGCCAGAGTCGATAATTGATAGCTTACCATAAACAGTACTTGTTGAAACAAGAATTGGTTAGAACTTTCCGAGTAGACCCTCTACTCGAGCACCCAACTTGGTCTATGAAGTTTACCATAGACACAAATATACCCTAATTCACAATCTATCCTAGAACAACATAATAGTAGTCAGAAGGGCTTATTGGTTTATTATGGGTCCACTTGACTATTCTGTTGGTCTATCATGAATTTACACATGCAGAAGATCTAAAGCAACCAACTTATCGTGTCATTGACAATAATCGTCTCATAGCTACACCTAGAGGATGGCCCATTGACAATGTGAACCAATTCTGTAACCGACGAAGCATCTCTCCATCGGCTATAACTACCACCCCTTTGATGCTATATAAAGCTTAGTTGAATAGCTATATAGGACATGATCACATGGTAACACATCCACGCTCATTGTTCCTCACAATCATTGAGTACCACCTTGTAATACATTCAAAGCAATAAAGATATTATGTCTCCTTCTATGTAGTCTCGATTGTAGCCTCCTTGCATTTACTTTGTAAGATCAACTACTAAATCATCAACATGGACGACGATGAGGGATGACACAGATGAAGCGTTGGCCCGGGTGAGAATAGGGCGGCAGTGGTGTATAGGTGAGGGGTTGAGAGCAAGTGAAGGAAGAGAGTGGGAGAGGATGAGGATGGGTCTGACATGTGGGCAGGGTGTATATATAATAGGTTTTCTGCTTCTAGGTTTTTTTGTAAAAATTTGAACTAAATCAATAAATAGAAAGAAAGTAGATGAAATAGCAAAATAGGAGCACTGTTCATTTATGTCTCTTTAGCATATTTTTTTCAAATCTAGCTCCCATGCACTCGAAATTGCAAATTTGACCATCTCCGTGACCGCGATAGCAGCGGTAGGCAACATGTGTCACCTGCCGCACTACCCTAGCTCAGTAGGAGGCAAAGACCATGGTAGGTTGCTCCAACTTGGTAGCGGATGAACGGGCTCGGCAGGACGGTGGGGCCCACTGCCTACCGCGCTGCATGAGCTCAACAAGAGGCTCGTATCGCAATAGACGAGCATGGTAGGTTGCCCCCATTTAGCCAATTTTTTAAATAATACATATTAAAATACTATTGTAACAAAAATTGTATCATTCAAAAAAATCTTGCATTTTTGTGTTTTAGTAGTTTTGAAATAATAGCAAGCTATTAACGCTTGAATTTGACTAGTGCACCTCACATTGCATTAAGTATTTTACTATTTCGAGGCCAACATAACACTTCATAATGAAAATGTGAATTACATGGCGTGTAGAGTTTGGTTAGGTGCATATGTTTGCCTCACTATTTCTATGATACAAATGGTAACATGCATGAATGATCAACCCGAACTACAACTAAGATACATGTGCACCTTTTGGAAAAGAAGTCAGGCTTGCAGTGATACATCCTATGCATTTGGGTCCATCGACCATTGGTGCCTTTTCCTTGTCTCCCCTGCAGGATTAGGCCTTTGTGACAACCAACCAGTACTCAACTTCTAGGACATGTATAGACTTGTCCTAGTCCAAAATAACCTCCCGCTCAGCAGGGGCTTTGAGGGCCATCGATGCCTTCCCCTTGTCTTCCCCTCTCAACCTTTCCCTAGTCCTCCAGGGTGTAAGGTTTCCAAGTTCTTGGTCACCACTAGGTAGTTGAGCATGTATTTTTGCTCGATGAATGCTTTGTCGTACCTCTCTAGTCTGTCGATCCATTGGAAAAAGTAGCAACACTCTGTCACCTACTATCATGCACGGAGAAGGTTAGCGATATGTGAAAATAAAACATGCAATGTGATTTATGAATACGTGACATTCACTTACAAGGTTATCGTTGCACGTGTAGTGCACCCCGGCAGTGGTGGTTGGATGTGTTGACTGAATGGTTTATGCTGGATTACTATAGTTGCAATGCAGGTGTGGAAAATCTAGTGGCACATATGCATCCTTGCAAGAATTATCAGGTTAGGATCCCCTCTTCTTGGCAACCCACTTCCACTTCTAAAGCATCTCTCTATGGTTCGACATCTCTAATCCCGGCCAAGCGACATCCACTACCTCTCCTATCTTCTCCCTCCCCTCTCTCTCCATATTTTCAAAATCAACTTGAGTGGAGTGTTGGCTTTGGTCATGAAGATAGGCCCTTTTACAGGTGGTTAGTGCATAGTATTTGGGAGTAAATTTTGCCAAATAGAAATGCACTCATGTCCATGAAAGTGAATCTTATGGGCACAAAAAAGTCATATCATTGTCAATTCGCTGACAGAAGCCAACGCATGCTGTCAACTCAATGAGAAAAACTGGCGCATATTGTCAATTCACTGATAGAAGCCAACACGTGCTATCAACTCAATGAGAAAAGCTGGCACATGTTGTCAATTCACTGACCAAAGCCGGCGCATGAGAAAAGCTGGTGCATGTGTCAAATTACAAAGGACAGTTGTTGCTTGCTGTCAATTACTAAGAAAAGATGATGCGTGTTGTCAACTCAACAAGGAAAGCTTGTGCGTGTTGTCAACCCATCGAGAAAAGCTGGTGCGTGCTGTTGTAGGACCGAACAGGCAAAAGAGGGGGGTGAATGGTGCCTTCAAATTCTCTCCGAGTACCCACTTAACCCTTTGTCTCCAATAGATACTGAGCTATGAAGTCTCGAGTTGAAGTCTCGCCTAAAGACCGAGCGAACAGACTGAAATAGAGCAAAAAATCAACGTGGTCGAATGGGTCTGCACCTGACTGCGTGGTCGAGACTCATTACGTGGTTGTAATGGACATGCGTGTATATGCATGTATATAGGTACACATATACACACACACACACAAATACTAAAAATAACAATGCACATTACTACAATCTTATCATTATTTTCTACATTTTTTAATCTCATTAAAGCAATACATACATATATAGATATATAGGACATTGAAATGGGGCACCATGATATCTAGACACCAAGTCTTCCTGCCTTTGGATTACTTTTAGATGCGTGCAAGTGCAATGATATATAATATATCAGGCAAACCCATTAACATTCATTAATTCGAAAAGCCATCGATTTAGAAAGGAAATTATTGATTTAGCATGTTAAATCAATCATGGATGGAAAGTCTTAGATATGGATGGAAATTCTCAATCATGGAGCTTGGGTCTGTTATTTATACTATATATATGCATATATGTAGTACATATTTCCTAAATTACAAAGGCACTAAGAATACTAAAAATAACAGTGTAAAGTTTTCAACATGGCTAATTACAAAATATCATCATTATCGCAACTAATATATCATTAACATGGCTAATTGCAAAGTATCATCCGCATAAACTAAATACATACATCAACTAAACATGATTACCAAACACATTCCATACTACCAAACCATTGTTACGCTAATAAAACTCTAATAACATATTAAGTGCATTATTCACATGCAAATGAAGCATATCTCTTCTTAAAAATCTCCACGGATCTACACTTTTTCCAACTAGCAAATCTCCTAAATCCCAACAAAACCACCTTAAAAACTAATTGAAGTTATCCTTTTCTCTTTATTTCTTTCTTCTCCCCAGTTCTCTCTCGCTCGGTCTCGGTCGCTCAGTAGGGAAGAAAATGAGCTCACTAGGGGGCTTCAGCTGAGAGAGCACCGCGCGAGGGAATTTATGCATGTAGGGACTGCGCTGATGGCCAGCAAGGGCAGGTGGAAGCCTATCGAGCTGGTCAAGTGCGGTAGCGAGCTACCTTTCTGCTCATGCTCGGCATGCCTGACACCTTGTCGAGCTTGCGCTACTTGCATGGAGGGAACCAAATTTACAAAAATGTACCTTTAAGAGCTAAATTTGGAAAAGAAAAAAGCTACAGTGCTAGATATGCGAGGGATTCGAAAAACTGAAGGCTTGGAATTCAAAGTTAACTGGGTGGGTGTAAAGTTGTATAATGTCTCGAGTGACTTGTGGCTAGATGAGGTTAGACCCGTTCATTTGAACTTTAATTTCTGACTTTGCCTTTCAAAAGCCGGAAGAAACATGTTGGCTTCTTAATTTTGATTTTTTTAATTTTTCTCTGCTTTATCCATGAAGATATTAAGGTGTTTTTATTTTTTATGTTGTTTATTACTTAATTAATTAAATTACTTAAAAAACCAACAACCACTACGGCCCCGATCGGTTGGGTTGAAAAGCTGTGGGTTATAGCTGAAATTGCACTGTAGCGGCTGAAATTTCACTATAGCTGAAGGTGGCTTATTTGGCGTAATTAAATTTAAAAAATTTAAAAATAGAAAAAATATGTTATCTCATCACGGACAACGCAAACGAATACGAAAAAATGAACCAGAAAAAAGTTCAAAAAAGCTAAAAAGTTCAAAAAAAAATAAAATTTATGAATACTGAAAAATAAACCAGAGCAATCATCAAAAGTCAGAAGCCCCCTAAATATGACCGGGTTGAATGGGACCTAAAACCTCGCTCGAGGCTGCCTTGCATTGCATGCCCTTATCCACTTGCTGCCACGGACCAAAAGGTCACACGCAAACCACAGCACGGGCACGCTCACACTTCACACTACTCTAGGCTGGCGCAAGCACGTGTGCCCACTGCCCACCACCGCGTACAACCGCGGTGCAGTCAGTGTGACCGTACAGACAGAGGCAGAGGGGGAAGGACGAGCAAAACAGCAGAAACAGCAGGCCAATGCGCCACCACGATCTCCGCCGCGGATCACCCGTCAGTCGCCTCGATGCGCGAGCTCTGACCGCTGCCGCGTGACCCGTGCCCGCCGCGGCGGACGCCCATTCAGCGCAGCACGCTCGCCACCACTCACGAGCTGCACAGCGCCGTCCACTCTGATGATCTTTTGATCTGAAAGGTCGTCGTGGGCCCCGACCTACGTATATGCGCATACGATGGTTGTGGATGAGACACGGCCGCACGACCACGAGGACCCGCGCGCAGGGCATACCTTGGCCCGCACGCTGCACACACCCGGCTGTAGGCTTACTGGAGGAGCCCCACGCCTCCACCTCATGCTCGTTCACGGGCGGCTATACAGAAGGTCGCACCGCCATCTAGTGGGATCATAAGAGCTTCCTATGTTGACAACCTCCTCGCTTCCCTCTCGCGTTGCATCTGCTGGCGGAGCTCATTGTTCTCCTCATTGAGAGTCTCCATTCGGTACTCCAAGTCCATTATTCGGTCCCATAAAGTACCCACATAACGGTCAATATACCGCTCATGAGGAGGGTCGATCCAATGGAGAAGTCGCATTCGCCATCTGCGAAAATGACGAGAAACATGGAGGGTCCATAAGCAATACAAAATGTACTATTAGTAATTTGTACCCGAGCGTGGGCATCGGAAGAAAGCGGCGTCCGCCATCATTCGGCCTTCTGGGACACCGCACGACCACGCACTCATTGTGTTCGCATTTCGGCCACGCTGGTTGCGCACGCCTTGGTAGCAAGCGCATCGTGGTCCGAACATCTCCTCCTTTCCAAGGGAAGGTCTTCCTTTGGTGACCCATATCCGATGGCCCTCATCTTCCGCCATGGTATGTTCTTTGTTCGATTATGTGGTTTTCTCGCTACAACTTCATGGGACCTCTACAGTGCTATTTATATCGAATGGCGGGACAAAAGATGGTTGCTTTGCAGAGACAAGACAAAAGCGCCAGCTTTACTCGGTGAGATGACAACACAAGCCGCTTTACGCATGATATGACAAATCGGGCGCTTTGCTCGGTTAGATGACAACACATGCCGGCTAAATCGCCTACATAAAGACTACGATCGGAAAGCCTTCATACGAACATTTATTGCTACTGAAAAGCCTACATAGGAACATTTATTGCATGTAATAAAATTGTGCAGAGATGTTATGAAGTTTATTTCTATTCACATAAGGTTATTATCTCGTGTGTTCGCATTCAATGATTCAGATAGCAAGTCATTTAACAATATTAACATACTCTTGGTACACTAATTCTTAGTAACATAAAAATATCACTTACCAATGTATATATCAAATAAAAAGGGATTATCCGTATAAAAATTCCATAAAATTACCAACATATACGAGGAGAAGGCATCAGCAAAGACAACACGAACAACTCATACATTTCACGTACATGACATGTAGCAAGTAGTACAACCACCAACACACCAACGAACACAAGAACTAAAATACAACACAACCGTACATAAAACATTACCAAAAGAGCTTGACGACAACATAGCATAAAACATTGCGAACATACATGAGGATAACCTCAAGACTACAACTTGAGGATAACAATAAACACAAGAAACAAAATAGCACACAACATTAAATTTATCTTCCACTCTAGTGCAGTCGAAACGATGCCGCATCCCGACGTGGTCGCAACCCCCACGACAACTCTCTCGCGCGAACACTGCTCATTCCTATTTCCCATTTCATCCTCCCACACCCTGAATCGGCAACCACCATGAGCTTCCTGCGATTCCATGACAAGAAGATTTTTAAACATACCACCACGATTTGAATGAACCCGAAACAATATGACTCACCGAGTGATTGGGGCACTTGTAGTAGTGTCGCCCGGGATTCTTGGCCGTCTGTGATGTCCTACGTCTAACCACCAAGTTGCAATTTGGGCACATCACCGTGGGTGCCCATGAAGACGTGCTGAGCTGACTCATTGCCTAGTCTTGGGGAGTGAGCACGGAAAAAAAACTACACAGATTGTGTACAACTTACTCGGAGGTGACCGATAACATGGCCAGGAGTATGTGAGGGATGGCTCCGCTTTATAGGTTGTGTGGGGTAGCCTCACGCACAAAGACCACAGACAACACAAATCTTGACCCCACACCATGCTCGGTGAGGAGACAAAACATGCCGCTTTTGAGGTGACCTCACAAAAGGGCGGCTTTGCTCGGTGACATGACAAAAGAGGTCACTTTGCTCTGACTAGACAAAACAGTCGACTTTTGCTCGGTGACTAGACAAAACGGCTGTTGTTGAGCTACCGCCGAGCCGCTTGATGACTCAGCTAAGCCATTACGACATATACATATTAGGCTAATACTTTAACTTGGCGAATGACGTGTGGTACAATTTTCTACGTACACGTAAGAGAGTGAATGCACAAATTCCGCAGTCTTGGGGACGAGCCTATCTCATCAATTATCCATTTTCACCCCCGAGCTAGTGTCAAAGTCAATAAGTCATTCCTGAAAGTCCCAAGTGCAATGATACACATCACATTCAAAAGGCATTACATAAGAAAGCATAAAATGCAAACCGGACAGATGTACATAATATTGACAATGAAATAAATTTTAATATTGGATCAAATAACACCTCTTACCGAATGAGGCCATCATCTTGGTTCTCGTGGCTTGAATAAGGAGGACATCATTTCTAGCTTGGGTGACTGAGTGTGCACTGATGCTCTGATTTAGAGATAAGAGGCCATTGGCAGAGCTAAACACCTAAACAATGCCAAAAGGCATGAGTATAGCCAATTCGTGATTACTAAAGAGAGCGCTTGTCCTCGGTGGGATGCCAAAAGATGCCGACTTTGGGCGGTGACATTACTAAAGAGAGATTGTCCTCGGTCAAATGACAAAAAGCAGGCGGCTTTGCTCGGTGAGATGACAAAACATGGCGGTGTGCTCGAGACATGACAAAGCGGGCAGCTTTGCTCGGTGAGATGACAACACATGCCGCCTTTGGTGACATGATAAACGGTGCAGCTTTCTCGAGACATGACAAAACGAGGCAGCTTTGCTCTGAGATGACAACAGATGCCACTTTGCTTGATGACATGACAAAACGGGCGCTTTGCTCGGTGATATGACAAAAGAGGTCACTTTGCTCATGGGATGACAAAAGATGCCACTTTGGGCAGGACAAGACTGGTGCAGTCAGTGTGACCGTACAGACAGAGGCAGAGGGGAAGGACGAGCAAAACAGCAGAAACAGCAGGCCAATGCGCCACCACGATCTCCGCCGCGGATCACCCGTCAGTCGCCTCGATGCGCGAGCTCTGACCGCTGCCGCGTGACCCGTGCCCGCCGCGGCGGACGCCCATTCAGCGCAGCACGCTCGCCACCACTCACGAGCTGCACAGCGCCGTCCACTCTGATGATCTTTTGATCTGAAAGGTCGTCGTGGGCCCCGACCTACGTATATCCGGGGTCGTGCTCGTACGACGCTCATCCAGCCATGGTCGCTGTTCGCACAAAATAGCCGAACCCCTGTTCTTTCAGGATGGTTTCTGTCTGTTGCTTCTGAAGACCACACGAAGATGTTGATAGTGCACACATTTTTAAAATTGAGAAGAAGTTATTTAATGAAATTATGTCCTTCTGTTTTGTTTTTTTAAATCGAAATCAAAAGTCACAAAAAAAACCTAAAAGAACATACCTTTACCATGAGACTTTTTGATATATATATGGCACGTTTTGAACCAATATTTACATGAATAGTCGTAGTTACGCAAAATTTACAAAATAACACTTCTACCGTCCGATGGTCGTACGACGGCCCTAGGGTGACACATGGCCTCTAACGCACGACCACTATGCAGCACGGCCCTCGGCCGCACGGCCACCGTGCGACAGGCGACTACATAGTCTAATAAGCACTAATGTAATTGTAATTAGGGATTTCGTTTATGTGTATTGATTGTTTGATTTTTTTACATGTAGCAAATGAGTTCTAAAAATTATGAAATTTTATGTGAAACCTCCTAACGCAGCGTACTTGATTGTATATATTTTTATAATTTTATCTATACTGAATTTTACTACAAAATTTGTTGAATTATGCTATTTATAGAAATTGTTACATATAGCAAACGAGCTCCAAAATTACTTTTTTTGTGGAGCCACCTGACATAGTCAACTTAATTGTGTAATTTTTCAAGAATTTTATGCACTCCTAATTTTCCATGTCAATTCATATTAATTTAATCATAATTAACAACATGCGGTGCTCATTTAATTCATTTATAATTCATAGGTCTCATGGCCACCGTTTGGTGGCCGTCTTTTGCAGTGCCTGACCTCCCTCCTCCGCACATATGTTGCCCCTCGTTGCTATCCCTCTTGTCCCCTCCCTCCTTCGCAAATATGTCGGCTCATCCATGCCGCCCCCTGCCCCCTCCTTCCGCGCATATGTTGGCTCGTTCATGCCGTCCTTCGTTGCCCCTTCCTCGTCCGCACATATGTCACACTATGCATGTCATCCCCCCTTGGCCGCGGTGCTGCACGTCGACAAGGAGTCCATAATTCCCGGTAGCAACGCACTGGGTTTCCTTTTTGCTCGGCTATAAATACCAAGCTCACATAGTGGTTTGCTAAATCCAAGTCCAAGCCAAGTAGCGAGGGTCAGAACATCGTCCGTAGGTCCATGGGATTATTTCTCTCATGAAAAGGACGATGGAGAGTTTGTCAACCTCCTACGACAGCACATGTAGTACCTAGGATACCTCTGTCCGCCCATCTTCAGGAGCAAGAGGATCCGGATCCTGGACTAAGACTCATAGGCCATAGAAGTAATCCTGTATGCGTAGGGCAGCGAATTCCAGTCCCACACCTTCCTAGCCGAGAGTAGGAGATGAAGAAGAAACTCGTGACGGTAAATAACACTTTAGTTTTCATCATATCTTGTTGCAGATCAACTCGTACTGTCGTACAAAATCTACGTACAAATGGATCCATCTCTGAGAGCAGGTACAATAAGGCTTAGTCAGCAGGCTATAGCAAATATAATATCAACCAAATTTTACGTGGCAGAGAGAGAAAGGAAAAGAGAGAAGGAAGTTGGCTACTATAAATTACAACTAGCTATAACACGTAAAAATATGCATTTCACTCTCTTACACGTGGGGCCAAATAGTTAATGTAATAGCTACCTTATTGTATGAACTATTTTTTTGAAAGCTATAAATAAATAGATATATAGTCACTAGTTGACTATACTACTGTACTTATTCTGAGGGCCCAGGCCGACGAGCCGCCGTCTTCTCTCCCTTCCACACCGCACCCTAAACTCTCAGTTCAGACGGGCGGGATCAGGCGCACCGCACACGTTTCATGGTATAAAACCGTAACGCGGCTGAGCAAAGCATAACACCTTTCCGTCACGGGTTGATTTGTTGGGCTCGATATGGACAAGTGCTTACAATAGTCGTAGACGCGTAGTCTCTACTAGGCAACAATCTAACATGCGTTCGACAAAAAGGAAATGTTGTATTCTAGCTCACATGGAGGCATGGGTTGTCCGCCATTGCCATCATCCAAGTTGGCCATGCATGCACAGGCACAGCAGACCACCACCACCACCTACAATCATCGAGCACATACCGACGGAGCCAAAGGGAACCATCAACATCATTACGAAACATAATCTTGCCACATGCATAAGAATTATCATATCTTTATAAAGCTTCAAAAAAAATATTAGTATGTAAAATCTTTACAAACTTTCTTCAGTGATAGCTGGAGCAATGCTGGGAGAGGATCATCACTGCGATGGGCTATTAGAGATCTTTAATCACGTCAAAATTAACCTGGCGTGGGAGAATTAAAGCACTAAACAAGTCACAGTGTGCAACTGTTTCTTGACCACCACTGGCCAGCAAACACTTACAGAGTCCGCAAAGCAAGCATCTTTAGCCCCAGAACGGCCATGTGGTGGTGATGCTAAACCAAAAGATAAAGGGCTCGTTAAATTTGGCTTTTTTAAATAAAAAAATAAAGAAAAAGTCATATCTTCAAAAACAATGTAAAAAAAGAAATTCATGTTAAAAAGCGTTTCAAACTACTTTTAATTTCTAAAAGGTAGAAGTGAGAGAAGACAAAAGGCTGTCTCAAACAGGCCGAAAGAGGCCAGGGCATGTGCAGTGGCTCCATCCCCCCTCCTCAGGCGTCGGTCCATCTGTTTCCTTGTCCTGTTGCAATCATTCACTCTTCTCTTGATTCTATAAAACATAGCCCCGATCCATCTCACTGGCTCACTGCCATTGCCAAGGAACATTTCCAGCCAGCTTCTCACGATGTGGTGCCATGGCAGGAGGTGTGTGATCTTTGCCGTGGCAGCCGCTGCCCTTGTGGCGGCAGCGGCCTCGGCCGTCCGGGACGAGCGGAGGACGTATATCGTCCACATGTCGCATTCGGCCATGCCGGACGACTTTGCGGAGCATGGCGATTGGTACGCGGCGTCGCTGCAGTCGGTGTCCGACGCCGCCACCGTGCTCTACACCTACGACACCCTCGTCCACGGTTACTCGGCGCGGCTGACGCGCGCGGAGGCCAAGGCGCTGGAGTCGCAGCCCGGCGTGCTCCTCGTCAACCCGGAGGTGCGGTACGAGCTGCACACCACCCGGACCCCGGAGTTCTTGGGGCTGGACGGGACGGACGCGCTGTTCCCGCAGTCGAACACCGCGAGAGACGTCATCGTCGGGGTGCTGGACACCGGCGTGTGGCCGGAGAGGCCGAGCTACGACGACACGGGGTTCGGCCCCGTGCCGGTGGGCTGGAAGGGGAAGTGCGAGGACGGCAACGACTTCAACGCCTCCGCGTGCAACAGGAAGCTGATCGGTGCGAGGTACTTCTTGACGGGATACGAGGCGGCAAAGGGTCCGGTGGACGTATCGAAAGAGTCGCGGTCGCCCAGGGACAACGACGGGCACGGGACGCACACCTCGAGCACGGCGGCGGGCGCCGCTGTACGGGGCGCGGACCTGCTCGGGTACGCATCTGGGACGGCGAAGGGCATGGCGCCGCGCGCGCGCGTGGCGACGTACAAGGTGTGCTGGGTCGGCGGGTGTTTCAGCTCCGACATCCTGAAGGCCATGGAGGTCGCGGTGGTCGACGGCGTGGACGTGCTCTCCCTCTCCCTCGGCGGCGGCACGGCGGACTACTACCGCGACAGCATCGCAGTGGGCGCTTACAGCGCCATGGAAAGGGGTATCTTTGTGTCCTGCTCGGCGGGGAATGCCGGGCCTGGCGCCGCCTCGCTGTCGAACGGCGCGCCATGGATCACCACCGTGGGCGCGGGGACACTCGACCGCGACTTCCCCGCCTACGTCGTCCTCGGGAACGGCAAGAACTACACCGGCGTTTCCCTCTACAGCGGCAAGCCCTTGCCAACAACGCCGGTCCCTTTTATCTACGCCGGGAACGCGTCGAACAGCAGCATGGGTGCGCTCTGCATGTCCGGCAGCCTCATCCCGGAGAAGGTCGCCGGCAAGATCGTCCTCTGCGACCGTGGCACCAATGCCAGGGTCCAGAAGGGCTTCGTCGTCAAAGACGCCGGCGGGGCCGGCATGGTTCTCGCGAACACCGCCGCGAACGGCGAGGAGCTCGTCGCTGACGCGCACATTCTCCCGGGCTCCGGCGTGGGAGAGAAGGCCGGCGACGCCATGAGATCCTACGCATCGTCCGACCCGAACCCGACCGCCGCCATAGTGTTCGCCGGCACGCAGGTTGGCATACAGCCGTCTCCCGTAGTGGCCGCCTTCTCGTCGAGGGGACCGAACAGCGTGACGCCCGGCATCCTTAAACCGGACCTGATCGCCCCCGGGGTGAACATTCTCGCGGCGTGGTCGGGATCCGTGGGCCCCTCGGGGCTCCCCGGCGACAACCGGCGGGTCGGCTTCAACATCATATCGGGCACGTCCATGTCGTGCCCGCACGTGAGCGGGCTGGCGGCGTTGCTCCGCGCGGCGCACCAGGACTGGAGCCCGGCCGCCATCCGCTCGGCCCTGATGACCACTGCGTACACGGTGTACCCCAATGGCAACGGCATTCTCGACGTGGCGACCGGCCGTCCGGCCACGCCGTTGGACATCGGCGCCGGGCACGTCGACCCCAGCAAGGCGGTGGATCCGGGTCTGGTGTACGACATCACCGCTGCCGACTACGTCGACTTCCTTTGTGCCATTAACTACGTCCCGATGCAGATCGCCGCTCTCACCAAGCATTCGACGGACGGGTGCAGCGCCAACCGCACGTACGCGGTGACCGCGCTCAACTACCCGTCCTTCTCGGTCACGTTCCCCGCGGCCGGCGGCACGGAGAAACACACACGCACGGTCACCAACGTCGGGCAGCCCGGCACGTACAAGGTGACGGCCAGCGCCAGCGCAGGCAGCACGCCGGTCACGGTTTCAGTCGAGCCGTCGACATTGACCTTCACAAAGGCCGGCGAGAAGCAGAGCTACACGGTGAGCTTCACGGCGGCCGGGATGCCGTCCGGCACGAACGGGTTCGGCCGGCTCGTCTGGTCCAGCGACCACCACGTGGTCGCCAGCCCAATCGTGGTGACGTGGACCTAACCGGCTGTAGCAAATGAGCAGCAAAGCATCTCAGATCTTGAGGTGAAACGCCGTGGGACAGCAATGGCGCGCGCCATTGAAGATCGGACGCAAGAGATGGTCGAGGATAAGATCGTGTGTACTATCAAGTAGTGTGGTGGTTTATTTTTTTATCGTTTCATTTTCCTAGCTCCGGCTTGTCAAGTTGCCGGTTGCCAGTTCAGCCGTTCCAGCTGTGGCGAAGCGGCAACTGAGCATGGTGTACTAACCGAGTTGGTAGTACTCCTAAACAGGAGACAAATTAAAGGATATAATGGACCAGCGAATGGTACTAGTATACATCAATGTCTCTGGTGATTTATATCCGCAATTTGTACATCATTTGATATCCAAGGTAGCACGAATCTGATTTAACTGATTATTGCGTAGCATATAATCATTTGTTTATGTTTCTGCTTATCCTTAGAAGATAATCTTTACTTATCTTCCCGAAATTGCGGAACATCAGAATAATATACTGCATTTTGCTGACAGTGGTCAGCCTTAGGTGGACTCCGGAAGTGGATTCTGGGATTAGTACTCCACTCGCCACTTGATTCGGCCATTACGCTCTTAAAATGACCAAGTGAACCATAAACAATACAAACTGACTTGAGGGCATCTTTTTTTTTTTTTGACTTACGGCTATGATTTATAGTTTTTAGCTGAAAATTTTAAATTTTAGATTATTTACGACAGAGATTACGGAGAGAAATACTCGCTTGCGATTTTGGTTGGTACAGATGTTACGCTTTTAATATATACTATAATTAACTTGTAGATCTCGCCTTAAAAGATACTCTATTTAAAAATTAGTTATTATAATAAAAAATCAAAAACTACTTTTAAAAACCATAAAAAAAACAGACCATGAGTCAAAATTGTGATCTTACCATGCTGCTTGTCCTACTAGCACCAGTGCAGTCACGCTCCACTACTGTGTGATCATTGCATGCATGCAGCCATGACACCGGCCACTCAACATCAGCAAAAAAAGGCAAATCTCGCCCAATTTGTTCGCATTAGATACTTGCATAGCGTACGCAGCATTTGATGAAAATCCCTTGCCTTTCCTTCGCTGGATGTACCGTCCTAGCAATTAGCAGGCACCACCTGCTGCAATGTGTAGTACTCCAACAGTACCACTCTGTCTGCCTCAACGTGTAGTACTCCGATGTGATCCCCTTTTCGCTCGTTGCATCGCATCCGTCGCAATGGCTCGCTGGACTGATGCCCCTTTCCTCTGTTTCACACCACATGCTCATGGCAACTTCTTCACATGCATATGCAAGGATGAATTAGCCTTATAATTTTTTACTATGGTTTATAATTTTTAGATTATTCGTATGAGAGATTATAGAGGAATAAAACTCACGTATAGTTTTTGCCGATATAAATAAAATCGGTACAGTATGTACTATAATTAACTTATAGATATTATCTTAAAAAGACTCCATTTAGAAATTAGGCCCCGTTTGGCACGGCTCCACTTCACAAGTGAGCTGTTTTTTTTACTTCACAAGTGGAGCCAGGTGAAGCTACTTTTTTCAGCTCCTTGGGTGGAGCTACTTTTGTCTCAGCAGGTTTTAAGGAACTCCTTGGGTGGAGCTATTTTGTTTTACCCCGTTTGGCACAAAACAGCTCCAAACAGCTCTAAACAGCTCTAAAGAGCTGGTGGTGGAGCTATGTCAAACAGGACCTTAGTTACTATAAAAAAACTATAAGCCTAGACAAAAACTAAAAAAAAATAGAGCTATAGATTCCCTCGTAGATACACCCTCCCCCTTCCCTTCACTCCATACCCGTGACCACTGAGCACTCATCCATTCGTCGCGGTCAGTGTAAATGGCAACTGGAAAATGGCATGAGATTGACATGGTTGCTGTCGAGAGCCGCAGTTTATGTACTCCTCTCCCGTGACCGAGTGTGGAACTGTGGACACGCTTGTGAAGCACGGACTTCAACAACGGTCCAATCGTGACGACATACGAGTCATCCGAAATCTGAGATAGCCTATCATCAGATGAGTGAGTTCATGTAGCAACGAGTGAGGTCACCGATGGATCAACTTACATACTCCGAATATAGAGAAATGGTCATTACTTCATGGTACTGATGATGGGAGGTATGCGATTATAATGACTAATATGTCTAAGGTGTTGTGAGTTAAAGCACTAATTAGATTGATTTTAGTGATTAATGCTAAATCTAAAGGCGAGACTAACTCGATTAATGACAAATCTAAATATGAGACTAACTAATTAATGACAAATCTAAATATGAGATTAACTCATTTGTTAAATATGATATTGTTTAGTCTCATTTGGATAACAAGGTGAAAATCATAGAAATATACATTCGACGTCATATTCTTATATCTTACTGCATTCCTCAGTTCCAAAAGATAAATTGAACTCCACAAAAAGTCTAATTTGAATATATGCATATGTTTTTATTACACATTCTTGTATGCATACATTTAGGGGAAGTTCATTCTATATTTTGTAGTTTCATTAGTGTTGACCCATATTTCTTTTTCCACATATATTGGGATCTGTACTTAGAAATATATTCTTCGAGTATATAAAACTTGTGTAGTTCATATATACTCACATTGACTCATATTGCTTTATACTAAATTATTTGTACATGGAACTAATATGATTATCAAGAGTTTGAAAAGTTTATTCTTGGATTTTACTTGACGACTTAGAGATGCATGCTAAGCTTGACAAGAAGATCGACATATCTCAAGACAAAGGATGCACTTGAATTTAAACTCTATAACCAACTATCAACTATGCATTGTCAAAAAAATCAGTAGTACCGATGTGTAATTGGCGGTACTACCATAGTACGGTATAACCGGGAAGGTAGTGCGGTACTACCGCAACCCAGAAGTACTGATGTTTAATTGGCGGTATGTTTTTCCAAAGAGTTCCTTTCAAAACTCATTTGCTCCTCTAGAAAATTCAAAACTCATTTGCTCCTCTAGAAAATGGTAGTACTAGAGTTATAATGGCAGAACTACCATAGCACGGTATGACCGCAACTCTTGAGCGTTACTATTAGACCCCGAAAGTTCCAGATTTATGAACGGTATGCTTTTTCCAGAGAAGACCAATTTCTGGTCCTTAAAACAAACAGAAGTACCGCATATGAAATCAAAACTACCGGAAAGCAAAACTACCAGACTTATAATGGCAGTAGTACCACACTTTGAGTTTGATGGCTTTATATTCAATTATTTGCAATTATAGTTTTGGTTATCAATTACCAAAAAGGGAAGATTGCATAATCTAAACTCGTCATTATGAGTTAATGGTATGTTTTGGTGATTAATGACAATCATATGATGGAATTAACATTTTTCATGAGTTGGATGAATAGGTTTTGTTCCATGATCACGAAGACTTTGGAGGATTTCATATGTTGAAAATTATCAAGTCAAGGTTTGAGATGGAAGATGACTTCGTGTGTTGAAGGCCATCAAGAAGTGGATGCATCATATGTTGGATGCATGTCAAAGAGGAGATACATCATTTGTTGATGCACATCATGATCTCGAAAAGGAGATGATCATGAGTTGATTACCAAGTCAAGAGAATACAATGACCCGAACTTGAAGTGAAGATGTGCGTCAGCAATCTTCAAGAGGATCCTTAATGCAAAGGTATAACTAGTTAGGGCTAAGGATATATTTGCTGTACTATTAAGAGGCGGTCTTGTCTAGTAGCTTGAGTCTCATCATGTGTTAATAGCTCAATCTTACTTACTCTACCTCTTCGCGACATGATGCTATTATTTGCGAATATATTTTGCAAACAGTTAAGGCTCATGCATCTAATCATTGTAACATATGACTATAGTTTGGTCATGCATTATCCTTGGCATGGTCTAAGATTGTTTATTGCTATTTCCTTTGGACTTAGACCCTGGTAATGACTCATTGGATCTCTTATAATTTCTGCATTGATATGATGTGTTTGAGATGATTCAAATAGGTAGGTTGTGTAGATCTTTGAATAAACTTTTTAGAGTCCAAGATCATTCAATTCTGACATCAGAGTCAAAAGGTTTGACCATTTTTTCGAGTGTCGTCTGCGCTGAAAAACTGAAAATGGTAGTACCACCCTTATTACTGTGTTATGACCCAAAAAGTTAGTACCACCCTTATTATTGTGCTGAAAATCTAAAAATGGTAGTACCACCCTTATTACTGTGTTGATTCTTTCACTGTTCTCTACTAATGGCAAGTGAATTGTTTTGTACATATACTTGTATGCAGGGAATGCTTGTACTAACCTCGTCTTGCTTGTAGATAGCGGATTGCAAGTTGACTGAGTGGGTAGATCCATTGTATCCAATACCCACCGAGGTTTACAATCACAAACTGCACGTCTGTCTAGAAGAGTTGCGCGAGGAGCTTCAAATCGAGAGGACCAATAATGATAAGCTACGCAGTCAGAGAATCAGGAAGAGGAACAACGAGGAGGTTGTGCACCTCGGTAGCGACTACTACCTGTATTGCTGCTGTGCCAACCCGAGCTGCAATTGTGCCTACCACTACTGCAACAACCAGCCACGTCCACGCCGCTGGATGACTGCCATGCCATGTGGGTGCCATACGGTTCCACATTTGTGCCCTAGGACCGTTGTAATTTGCACATTCATTGCAAAGTGCTATGTCAGGCTACACGGAGTGCACTCCTATAATTTTTTCAATAATATATTTGCACTACTTAAAAGATAGAGTTGGTTCATCGGCCTGTCCAAAACCCCCGTTGAGCATCTATAAATAAAATTCTTACCAAACCAGATGTTTACTGAGTTCGTGCTGGTTAATTAGACAAACAACCACTAGGGGCCATGTGATGGATGCCAGGCCAGGGCTATCGAGTCAGGGGCACTACGCGCCAGCCTGTCGCCACCTACTTGTCGTTCCTGCTGCGTCCGGCCACCTCTTGTCATGCTTGCATGTGCTGTCGTAGGCGCCCTAGCCTGCCAAGCTAGGGGCACAGCAGGCGACAAGTGTTGCTTGCCGCACCTTCCGAGCTCGGGGAAGGGGTCATTTTTGCAAAGACGGGTGTTTGGGAGCCATTTTTTAAAAAAATGTTATAGTGCTACTTCTGTTAATAGTTCTAACTAGATGACTATGAATACTACATAGATTTTAGAAGCTATAGAAAGGAGACGATTGTGCTTGTGACTTGACTAGCCGTTGGACTGTACTCCTTGGCATTAGCATCGGGAGGAGCGAGAAGTGCGGCGCCGTAAGTAAACTTTGTTCTCTATTGGAAATAGATCTAAACTTTGTCTCAGTTATATTTTTATTTGTATTTTTGCTTGATTTTGCTTATTCTTGAGTTAGATTTTTGATTTCATGTTCGTGGGAGTTCTAACCCAAACTATTGCTTAAATTACCTTAAGATATGTGAGTATAGATTTGGAAGACCTCATGGCTCAAATCCTCACGAGCAAGAAGTAATTTGAGTTTTAAGATTTTTGGTGTTTTTTTGACTTAGATTTGATTATCTTCATTTTGGTGAACCCGAACCTAAGAATTTTAGATTTCTAATGCCTTAAATATGTTTATGCAAAATTTAAAAGTGTTTAGGTGAGAATTAAGTAAATTCTTGATATTTAAGTTTTGTCCTGATGGGCTTTCAAGTATGAGAACAAGAGACTGGTTAGATCGATCCTAGACCTACGGTCCTACGGTCTAATCAAACTTGGTAAAAGGTTGCTGATTTTATTAATTAAGGATTGAGATTAAGATCTGTAACCTTGTTTAGTAAAACATGATTGGTGTAATATAAACTTTGCTCACATAGTCGGTTGAGTTTGAGTGAACATTTTGAATACAATTAGAAGGAAAAAAATTCCACCAACCATTTACTGCTCGGCATCGGCACTACAAGCTATATTTGAAATGCTGGATTTCCTCGAACGTACATGGGAAAATGTATCCTCCTGTAGAAACGGAATTTCTGCGTCTAGAAGCTAATATCGGGGGTGGGGTTGGTGCTGCCCTCGAAGAAAAATAATTTTCAGGTTTTCGGCAAAACAGATGCTGCATTGAGTACCTCAGCCTAACCAGACCGCACGCCTCGATCGGATACTCGATGAGCTGAGCGGTGGGCTCACCGTGTTAATGTGTCGTGACCTGACTAGCCGTTGGCCTGTACTCCGCGGCACTGGCATCGGGAGGAGCGAGAGGTGCGGTGAGCAGATCGACGTACTCGGGGCGGGGCATGTCGTGGTGGTTGGCAGGAGGCGGCTCGCCCCACTCCTAGCGAATGGGGCTTCTCTGTCCCTCTCTCTCTGTTCACCTCCTTATTCCCTAGAGATAGTAATGGGTATTCGAAACTCAATACTTGATAGATTTTTATTCTATTAGAATATAGATCTGAGTTAATTTCCTAACCCATGGGTCTTTTAATGGGCAAAAAGCCCAACCCATCGGGTCTGCCGGGTTCAGGTACATTCCTATAGTACCCAAACCCGTAAATCCATAGGTAATATAAACCCGATCCATATGAGTTATAAACCCAGGCTCTCAGGCAAACTAGCTCAGCCCATTAGCCATTTAGCCCCAAGCCCCCAAATCCAATGCGGCAATGCCCCATTACCCATTCGGCTAACCCTAGCTAGCACTCAGTCACAGTCACTGCTCACTCCTCCCTAGTCCCCACCTCGATTCAACAGCGCGCCGGGCGCACATCCGCGCTCCGCGCTCGGTCTCCCGCCGCCGCCTCGCCTCGCCTTCGATTCGGCCGCGCCCACGCCGTAGCCAACGCGCATCGCAGCGATAAGCCCTTGGCCATGGCGCGCCTCGCTCCAACAAAGATGGCGGTGAACTTCTTCCTCCTCTCCATTAACCATTGTTGCGGCTCGCATTCACGACCCCACGGCGACCGTGGTACCGGGTTAACCCGGTGGGCATAGGTCCGGTAAAAATCGCACCGCACACGCATGGGTTTTTAGCGGCACGCCCAACTTTCATGGGCACGGGTTTGGGATAGCAAAAACCAGCGGGTTTGTGCCCGTTGCCATCTCTACTGTTCCCTCAATCTAAACCACTCAAATCTCATCCAATGGCTAGTTTTTTTAATATATTTTCACCATTTGCCCATCCATTATAAATAATAAAAAATACATAAAAATAAATTTAGTATAATGGGTGAAATTTTGCAGATCGATAGTTTATGATTTGTAGTTTAAATATTTAAATTTTGATTGTTTATGAGAATTAGTATACAGAGAAAAATCGGTATATGTAATTTTGACTGGTACAGCTAAACTTAGTATACTTTTTACTATAATTTTTCTATTGATCTGTCTTAAAAAAACACATATTTAAAAACTAGTTATGTAGACAGTACAAATATAAGCCACAAATAAGCTCAAACGACCCTAGCAAATACCGTCTCACGGCGTGGAATTTAGGTCCCGCTCGGTTAGGCTGAAATAAGCTGACTTGATTGAAATTGCACTGTAGCTGGCTGAAATTATACTATAGCTAATTGTGGCTTATTTGACGTAACTAAATTTAAAAAATTTTATAAATAGAAAAAACAAGTTAGCCTATTACGGACAATACAAATGAATACAGAAAAAGATAAAAAAGTTTAAAAAGTTAGAAAAATGAAATTTAAAAATAGTAAAAATTAAACTAAAAACTAGAAATTTAAGGCGAAATAAGCAGGGCTTTGGAACGGTTAGCGCAGCGCGTCTCGACAGAGGCGCGTGCCGCGCTAGCGCTAGCGGCTTCCTCCGTTCCACGTTTATCCAGCGAGCGGTGCCATTATTTTACCCGCCTAATCTTGCCTTCCCTCTAAGCAGATGACCAGGCGGTGGTGCCAGCACATGCTGCGGCCCATGGTAGCACTCCGCAATAGCGGACCCAGAATTTTACCAAAGGGTATGCCGCACCAAAATTTTTATATGCAATTCGGTAAAACCATTTGCCACTTCGGTAAATAATTGTAAAATTTGCACCGTAATTCGGTATACAGGTACTAAATAATATGATAAGTCTTAAATTCACGGATTAAGTTGGAAACTTGCACAAATTACAATATAAATAGTTCAAACACCATACTAATAGTCTCAAATATACATAAAAGAGACTTACAATACTACTTGTCTGACTTTGTTGGATTTCTAGCTCACTTGGATTTCTCGCGCAGCATTCCAGTGTTGTAAGCAAACACCAGGCTTGCAGCGGCACCTATCGTCGCAAAGATCCTGCTTGACTCATCTCCAGGAATACTGTAATCCCTGGAAGGTGCATGCATCCCTGCACAAATCGAATCGAATCGAATCTCAGTTTCATTTTCAGCTTTCAGTGCTCCCATCCAGTCTCTATAAAAGACTGGATGTTAGAGAAAACATCTAACACAAATTTGGCGTCAAAGAGAAAAAAGGACATCTAAAATTCAGTTAAAGGAATGGTCCTGAGATGATTGAGCATTTAAAAGTGAGAACACCTAGGACTAGAGGACTAGGTATCTTTTTCATTAAAAAGAAAATAGCATCTAAATTCTAGCCAAAGAGGATACGATGGGAATTTTCTTTTGGCTGCAATTAGCATTTCGATTCCGCGCGCGGACGTATATAACAAACTTGATTTAACTCTCGTACTAAAAGTGAAAAAGCCTATAGGAATTAACAAGGTGGCCGCTGTATCAGAGAGATTTTGGTAGGCTGGTAGCAGGAATGGGAAGAAAATCACCGTTGATCCACCAGGCCCTCCCCATAGAAAAGCTCTTCGCAGAAATGAATGGAGGTTGAGTAGCAAGGGCTTGGGGACAGACAACCAGAAATGACTTACCGCTCGCTATCCTCGTGGCAAGTTGCACCTTGAGTGGCAACAAAGACTAGATAGATTCCCCTTATCCTTTCTTGCCGTTACGTGTCCAATAATGTACTGCCGTATACGTGTCAAACAAATATATGTCGTGTTAGTCTTTTTATTTTGTCTCTAAATATAGGCTGTTGTACAAGTTTTAGGTATTTGCCCCTCTACTCTTTCTTAAATCCTATGTACCATTGCCCTTATGAATGAGTGATTTTTATTCCCAATGCTACTCAATAAATCTAACCTCCTAATTGTCCTTAAATACCTTTAGACTTTGGGAGTTGCTTTCATACTTTCTTAATAGTATTTTGCATAATTTTTAAAGTATGATGAATGGTGGATAGATATTACTTACCCCTTCATTTGCTTTGAGATTAGTACTACTCTTGTTAGAGAGGAAAGCATGAAAGCACTCCTCTTATACTTTTCCATCCCCTAGCTCTTTCTATGGATTACGGTTCATTTGTGCCTTATAGTTATCTGAGTGCTAGTACAACTCAAGCATGGAGAAAATGAAGCCACCATATTCGCTCTCAAGGGCTAAAAATTTCCCCAATCTCACTTGAGTGCAAATGTTGAACAACCAGTGTCGAAATTCCATAGTGCTTATGCTCATGCTTCAGTTTCTATTACATTTCAGTCATGACTCTGCAGGAGGTTTGGTTAGGGAGTCGGCCAATTCATGACAAAGTACAGTGCCTTCACGTAGAGCATGGAGCCGTGACCCCAAATTTTTCGAGGTATCTTAACGATGCATTCAGTAAGCAATAAGCATGGAACCGCGAGATAACCAAAATTAATTTTATTTAAGACCAAACTGGTTATTATTATTTGAGAACTTTGAAATGTTTCCAACAAAGTGACCTTGTACTTGACTTATTCAAGTAGTACCCTCTTTCATATTTATGGCTCTCTTGATAGGTTGAAAGTTTGAAACTCATGGATATGAAGACGACGACTTGGAAGTCTTTCGGGTGCAAACAAACGAAAAAGAAGCAGCTAGTAATGACTTGCAAGTCGATTTTTGGCGTGCGGACAAAAAAATTAAGAAGCAGATTAAGACACGTACCAGACTACCGGGGGAAGCATACATGCATCATTCCCTCTCTATCTATCTATTATATTATTAAAACGATAGAAAACGAAGTCACCATGTTCACTCTCAAAGGCTAAAAATTTCCCCCCTCTCACTCGAGTGCAAATGTTGAACAACTAGTGTCAAAATTCCATAGTGCTTACGCTCATGCTTCAGTTTCTATTACGTTTCAGTCATGGCTCTTTAGGAGGTTTCTAATTTTCTATATGAGCTAACTGGTTGTTACTATTATTCGAGAACTTTGAAATGTTTCCGAGAAAGTGACCTTGCACTTGACTTATTCAAGTAGTGCCCTCTTTCATATTTATGACTCTCTCAACAGGCTGAAAGTCTGAAACTGACGGGTATAAAGACGACAACGACGATGACTTGGAAGTCTTTTAGGTGCAAACAAATAGAAAAGAAGCAGCTAGCGATGAACAACCAGTAAAAATTTTTATATGCAATTCGGTAAAATCATTTGCCACTTCGGTAAATAATTGTAAAATTTGCACCGTAATTCGGTATACAGGCACTAAATAATATGATAAGTCTTAAATTCACAGATTAAGTTGGAAACTTGCACAAATTACAATATAAATAGTTCAAACACCATACTAATAGTCTCAAATATACATAAAAGAGACTTACAATACTACTTGTCTGACTTTGTTGGATTTCTAGCTCACTTGGATTTCTGGCAGCATTCCAGTGTTGTAAGCAAACACCAGGCTTGCAGCGGCACCTATCGTCGCAAAGATCCTGCTTGACTCATCTCCAGGAATACTGTAATCCCTGGAAGGTGCATGCATCCCTGCACAAATCGAATCGAATCTCAGTTTCATTTTCAGCTTTCAGTGCTCCCATCCAGTCTCTATAAAAGACTGAAAACGGCAACGTACGCCGGTCAGTTCAACAAGCTAGCTAGTAGTAATTTAGTAAAGCATGATGCAGGTAATGTAGATGAGGCTGAAAACCGTGGAGAATCCCAGCCAAATCCTGAGAGCTGACAGGTAAGGAATTCCGAATGCAAAGAGAGCACACACAAACCCAGATACTGCTATGCAATAGGGTAGCTTCAGAGCACCGTCATCCCTGAAGAGGACATATGTTGCCCAGATGTGCAAGATGGATTGATGAACACAAACAAATTAATAGGCATGAGTCCGAAGCCTCCCAAGTTTCTGGTGGTTTTACTTGTCATGGAGTGAGTGAGTGATTAATTACTGAATAGCAAGAGAGAGTGAGCAATCACATCTCAGGGGAGAACGGAATAGCAGATAAATCAAAATATCACTGAATGAACAAACACATCTCATGTAACGTAAAGCAAATAGCACATTTTGTGCAGAACTACCAATAAGGCCGTATGGACTGGGCAATTCATCAAACAACTTATGTGCAAGGTGAATAATGCAAGAAAGGGAATGAGCATGAGAGGGAACGAGAATTACAAGGGCCTGGCGGAAGCCTTGCTCGAAGGCGCGCCGCTCGGCGGCCCGTGTCTGCGCGGCGGCGGCCTTGCGCTCCTCGTTGGCGATTCGGGCGGTCTCGGCGCGCGCCTCCGCCTTGCGTTGCCTCTCGGCCTCCAGAATCTGCATCTCATAGGCATACTGCCGCCGCAGCCGCCGGACGTCGCGCGCGTAGCCCTTGCGCAGCCGCTCCAGCCGCACCCACGCCTCGCGGGGTTCGCCCGTGGGCTCCCAGGCCTGCCGCCCTCGCGGCGCACGCCGAGGAGCAGCGTCACCTCCTGTGGACCTACGAGATCACGGCGCGCAAGCTGGAGACGGAGCTACGTGCGCGGGATGCCGACGCGGAGCGCGCTAGGGGCGACTTTGCCGACGAGCTTCGCGCTGCGCTCACCCTGGAGGAGCGTGTCCACCCGGGACGCACCCTTGCGGCTGGGCCCCAGGGTATGCCGTGGCCCACCCGGCATACCCTGTGGGTCCGCCACTGGCACTCCGAGGATACGGAGGCGGTGACCCAGCGACGGGTCTGTGTTTCGTTGTCTGTCGCAGTACGTTTGTGGCTGCTCATATTTCTGTCAAAAAAAGGGTAAGAAATAAGTCTATGGTAAGTAGTGGACAGAAACAAACCGTGGAACACAAATGTGCTCACAAACCAAAAGAAATAGTTTCAAGGATAGAGTTTGAGTGTGATGAAGTTTGAGTGTGATGAAGTGGCTTGGAGGGGTACGTGCTGTGGTCGTTTGGGCGCTCTGCTCTTCCCCAGCCCTCAAACAAGATGCTATAGGTTTTGGCGTCGGCGCTGAAGCGGCCATTCATCTTGTCAAAGATCTCCTGCGCCTTGCGCGCGTTCTTGGACTTTGCAATAGCGCACCAAGCAGGCTGTTGAACGCGGCGAGGTTGGGTACCACACCGTACTTGTCCATGGCGTTAAACGTGTAGACAGCCTCATCGACCTTCTGCGCCCGGGCATACTTCCGCATGACGATGCCCAACGTCCCGACGTGGACCACGCCCTCCAGGCGCATGACGGCCATGACGTCCCACATGAGCTGGTACTGGCGGATCTTCGTGAGCGGCGCGATTACCGTGTGGTAGGAGCGGACGGTGTGGGAACAGCCGCCGCGCTTCTGCCTGCGCGCCCACTCGAAGAAGCGGTAGGCGAGCATGCCGGCGTCGTCGAGGCGCTCCAGGACGCGCTCGGCGACGTCGGGCGTGACGCGTACGCCGCTGTGGTCGAGCTCGTAAGCGCGGAGGCCTTCCGGCAGGAGATGATGAGTTTGCCGAGGCGCTTGGGGTCCACAGGGACGTCGCCGTCGCCGCCGCTAAGCATTCTACCAAACACCTTGCGTGCCTCCAGGCAGGTGTGGCGAACGCCACCCATTCCGCTACCCGCACGCTGACTCCGCTGCCGTCGAGCTCGTGGCTAAGTTCAGTGGTAACTCACTACCTCACTGCAGTCAGTTTACTTCAAGAGGCGAATGCTTTGTCTTGCTCCGCCGCGGCCGGCGGCGACTGGGACTGGCGGCGCTGTGCCGCTATCACCAAACCGAAGTATCAAATCGTGAACTGAATGCGACGCGCCAATGAATTGGGCCGCCAAAGCTGAAGAAGATCAGAAAAAAAATCCATCGGATACAAGCCCATTAAACCAAATGGGCCCAGTAACTTACTGAGAACTCATAAAGGCCCAAAGCTCTTAAGCAACACTGAGGTAAACCTCAAAGCGAACGCGAGAAGGCAGGCACCAAAAATGGCGGCGGCGCCGGAGAGCAAGGCGGGTAAGTCTCCGGAGGAGCTCCTCTGCGCGGTGGCGGAGTCCAGTGATGCTGACGTTGTCTCTGAACTCCTTGCTGCTAGCGCCGACCCCACCCACCTTCGATCTCCTCCTCGACCACGCCCTGCGTTCCGAGCTCGTCCTCGGCACCGTCCCCACCGCCAAGCGGGCCCTGCGAACTCCTCCGACACAGAACCTTTCTCGAGCTGCTTCTAGTCCAGGATTTCGTTCAGCGAGGAGAGGGTGATGGACGCGGAGAGCAATCCTGTGATGATGGAGTGGGAGCTTCCCCTGATGGAAGCGCACGCGCGGGCGGTGTGCTCCGGCGACGGCGCCAAGGTGCTCGACGTGGGGTTCGGGATGGGGCTCGTGGACGAGGCGATACAGAGATACGAGCCCGAGGAGCACACCATCGTCGAGGCCCACGCGGAGGTGTACGCCCGGATGCTCAAGCTCGGGTGGGGGCGAGAAGAAGAACGTCAGGATCGTGTTCGGGCGGTGGCAGGACGTGATTCCGCATTTCCGCAGCTCGGGTCTTACGACGGTAATACAAAAGATTTCACCTTTGCTTGAGTTCAGAGCTGTGATGTTTTAACTTTGGTTATGGTGCTTGCATGTTTGGGGATACCTTCCATTCTGCCAAAGGTTGTAAGAATTTAGCTGTGTTAGGTTTTGTTCTCCAGGATTTGATTATAATCATGTTAGTGTTGTGTCCAAGGTAACATTTCGACGCGTCACGTGTTTCTGGGGAGTTTGGGGTGATCGGTTGGGCTTCAGCTTTTAGTTTCTGATTTATTTTTTACTATTTATAAATTTCATCTTTTTTTAAACTTTTAGTTTTTTGTTCAACTTTTTTGCCGATTCTTTTTTTCTCGTATTTGTCTGTATTATATGTAATGGGCTAACATATTTTTTTATATTTTTTAATTTTTTTAGATTTAATTATGCTAAATAAGCCTCTGTTAGGTACAGTGTTTTTTTCAACCAGCTACAGTGCTTTACAGCCATAAGTCATCAAAAATAAGCCCAAATAATCACCACCTAGTGGAGGAGCAGAGTAGTACAGTGAAGTTGTTCAAATGTAAAAGGTACAATTTTGGTAGAGTTTCTATGGAAAGCCGTTGTCTTTTTGGATGGTCATACAAATTTGATAAGAGTTATACTTGTGTACTAGTTCCTTGTGTCTTGTACTGATGCGCTATGGAATGCTGTAGGGGTTGGTTACGTTAAGGTTGCATGCTTTGAAGGGATATTAAAGCAGATTTAGGTGGTGATCGGTTCGGCTGAAAAGCTTGTGGTTTATGGTTGAAAACACTGTAGCTGACAGAGGCTTATTTAGCATAATTAAATTTTAAAAAATTTAAAAATAAAAAAAATATGTTAGCACATTACGTATAATACAAACAAATACGGGAAAAAAGAACCGGCAAAAAGCTCAACAAAAAGCCAAAAGTTCAGAAAAAGACGAAACTTATTAATAGTGAAAAATAAGCCAGAAACCAGAAGTCGAAGCCGAGTTGATCAGGGTCTTAGTGCGTTAATTTTGTGCTGGCGCCTAATTTGCCATACAATTTAGCTAGAATAAACGGTGATTCACAATTACATAATAATATAGTGAAACCTTTTCAAACTAGAGCTTCTAGAAAATTTCAAAGTTGGTGAATCTTGGATCTCATGATTGGTGGGAATAGTGTGTATCTAGATGGTCGGTACTCTGTGGATACATGGTTCAATCGTACATCTTCAAAAATTTCAGTACAAGTGCGAGAATTATGTTGGAAATAACCTACCCATGGCTTCACACAGCACGAGGAATACAGTGATATGTTCTTTTCTTTGTTATTGCAAATTTTGTTTAGTGGAATTAAATTAACTTTGAAATGCACCCTTGTTTTACATATTATAACTAATATTTTTCATCTTTTGAGTACCTTCGCCAATTTAAATAGGAATAAATTCATTTACATCCTTGAACTTTGCAAAATGTAACACCTCACATACCAATATGAGATGATATTATGGAATGTCATCGCCAAAGTGAAAAATAAATAAGAGTAACAATAAAAATCACAAACGAATCCCTTTCCAATGTTTGCCAATTTTATCTTAGCCTTATCTGATTCGCTACCGTTTCACTTTGTAGGTTCGCACACGGCCTTTGAGGAAGCATTCAAATAGTTGCACACCTCGGATCCTTCGTGCAGCGAGTCTGCCAAACGTGATTAAGGCAAGTACCTCTCGACCGTGATCTTTCCGTTTCGCATATCACGTGTTTCTATATTACTTTTCACCTTGTCATTAAATACAATTATCATATCACTCATTCTTGCCTGGCTATTATCATATCATTAAAGTTAACTGGCTAATATCATATCATTAAAGTTACCTGGCTGATATAATATCGTTAAAGTTACCTAGCTGATATTATATCATTAAAGTTACCTGGTTGATATTATATCACTAAGTTAACTGGCTAACATCATATCGCTAAGTTATCTAGTTAATATCCTATCACTAAAGTTACCTGGCTGACATCATATCGCTAAAATTATCTAGCTAATATCCTATCACTAAAGTTATCTGGCTATTATCATATCACTAAAACTTATCTAGTCATTATTGTATCACTAGCGCTTGTCTGATTATTATCATATTGCTCATGATTGCATTGTTATAAACTTTTAATACTATATTCATACCATGATGTTCTAGGTTATCGTGTTTCATGTGCTTTTATGTTTATTAGGATGCTCAGTTAATAATGTTCTAGAATTCATGCTTTTAATTAGTGTTTTAGTATTCATGCTTAAATCGTTAATGAGAGTAGCATATGAAATGTTTTAACTTAGGTTTAAATTATTAGCACTCTTTTGACATTAGGGCTGCTATGTTTTAGTTTTCTAATATCATGATCCATTAATTGTATGATGTTGTATATGAGCCATGAAGGATGTATGTATTAAACCTGTTAATCTGACTAATAATCACTTATCACATAATAAAACTTGAATGATTGATAACTTTGTGTGTTATGCTATAATATCTCTTTAGGATAATTCCTATAGCACTATCACCATATCATTATTCCACATCGCCCTCATATCGGGAATTATGTCTCTCCATTTCCAACCTTACTAAATCCTTCCACTTCCCATAACATTATCTTAGTTCTCTTAAATTCACACCATATAACATGTTAACAATATCACAGTTACCTGGCCTGGGGTTATCCACGTATAGGGGAGATTTCCACCCATCTAGTAACGTACGGGGGGCCGTACACTTTCGATACTCAGGATATTACACCTCGTCTGCGGTTATAAAGTCGATGACAAGGTTGTGCCTGGCTACTTTCATATAACCAGGTATGTAGAAAGTAATCGCCGGTGCCATTGTCATAACTTGCTAAATAACAATTATTCCTGTTGACAAGATAACGATTACCTGGCCTGGGGTCATCCATATATAGGGGAGATTACCACCCACCTAGTAACGTACGGGGGTCGTACACTTTCGTTACTCAGGATATCACACCCGTCGGTGGTTATACAGTCGAGAACAGTGACATGCGTGACTCTTCTCGTATAACCGGATATGTGGGAAGTGATCGCCGGTGCCATTGTCATAACTTACTAAATAACAATTATCTTTAATTCCATTGATCGTATCACCTCTATCTCTGATGTTTATCAGTATTTCCGGTAACTTGTGTCAATTGCTTGCTTACATTACTTGTTCTTTACCCACCGTGTTGCGGCTGTTGTTAGGGACTTGCTGAGATTTTCAAATCTCACGCTTCTCTTTTCATTCTCAGATGGAAGGCCAGTGGAGTGATAGCATTATGCATAGGTGGGAGCACTCGAGTTTTCAGTAACGTGGCTTACCACTGTTTTGTTGTTTCATTTGTTCTTTACTTGGTTAGAAGTGGACCGATCTCATGTTTTAAACATTTATTTCAACTTCCGTTGGTTCTCTAATAAAGTGTTAATAAAGTTTTAAATATTTTGTTATGTCTACTATTGCTCTTCTTTATTGTTCACTTTAGTGATGATGTTCTATAGTAATATCTCATATTGGTATATGAGGTCTTACACAGAAAGTCCACTTAACACCCTCAACCGTAATACCATGTATTTAACTCCCTAAACTTACAAAACCGGATCAATTTACACCCTAAAGTGGTTTTGGAGGGCGGTTTTAATGATTTGGATCCCACTCAAGGTGGTTTTCGCCATATTGGCAGCCATATCATCGGGCGTTGCTAGCGAGGATTCAATTCAAGGATGTTGACATCCACATCGTCGATCTCTTTCTTACTTCTCTCTCATTCTCTTTGCATTCTCTTTCTTTTCTCGTCATCCTCCTTCCCCTTATTTGGATCCCTGTTAGCAAATACAGATGGCATGGCTACCAATGTGGCAAAAACCGCCCTAAGTTGGATCCCCGTTAGCAAACACTTTAGGGTGTAAATTGACCCGGTTTTTAGAAGTTTGGGGGGTTAAATATCCAGAATAAGTCCATTTTACGCCCCCAAGCTATCAGAAAAGTCCATTTAACACGCCAAGTAAAAACCGGTTATTTAACATTCCCATTTATTAAAACCAGGTTACTTAACACCCCGTGGTGGCATGCCTGGTGGTTTTGCTGATGTGGACTATTCCAAGGCGGTTTTGGCCACATGGGCATGCACAGGTGGCAAGAAGGGTTGGTTAGTGAAGCAAATAGGGGTCCTAGGGCATGATGTTTGGTGTGCATTTGCTCCTAGGGCGTATTATTTGCCGCACAGTTGCCCTCGCTCGTCACCCTCACCCTGCCCAGGAATAGCCGCCATAGAGGAGATGAGCGACGGGAGCTTTGGATCTACACGCACACCCTCGTCTCAGAATACCACACTTGCCGGTGTCGTATAGGGAGAAAAGAGTACTATGCAACTAAAATCAAGTAAATTATAGCCCCCGATCATTTGATCTTTACCAACTACCGCACATACCAACCAAGAACCCATCTACGAACTAAGAGCAAATTGAGAGATACACAACGGTACGACTGAAAGCGGTCAAGATCTTGCTACAGTATAGAGAAATTTCGCATAAAAATTCCAACTTGATCAAATCCACATGCTAAGAACAAAACCCTACCAATGCTCTGCCACCGAAAAACACCCTACATCACAATCTAGTTGGAGAGGAGGTGGATGACTGCAACTAACCTCGATCACAACATCGTGTGCTTTAATTCCTGCTCTTCGCGTTGCTTTTCACCGGCCAAGGTCACAGTCGCGTCATAGAATCGCTACCTAGGGTCTTGCTGCAACAGAGAAGACGATGGAGTCGATGTGGGCGGGAAGATGAACCACCTCTGGGTTGCACCACACAATAGGGGCCCTTCTATTTTGATTCGACTTGGCCTGACCCCCTTTGCCACCTGTGCATGCCCATGTGTGGCCAAAACCGCCTTGGAACAGTCCATGTCAGCGAAACCACCGGGCAAAACCACCACGGGGCGTTAAGTAACCTGGTTTTAATAGATCTGGGGTGTTGAATAACTGGTTTTTTACTTGGGGGTGTTAAATGGACTTCTCTGATAGTTTGAGTGTGTAAATGGACTTATTTCTAAATATCCGGTTTTGTAGTTGAGGGTGTTAAGTGGACTTTTTTTTTCAAAGTTTAGGGGTGTACAATGGACTTATTCCATTTAAATAACAAATTTTGTGGTGGAATACTTTTCGGTGACACTTCAGTTTCTCGTCAAAGCTAGTAAGAACGAAAAGGATGTAGCAAGCATATCGTGGTTTTAGTTGAAATGTATAGCATGCCTGTTCAAAGTATGTGGTTTGGGATCTTACAAGTGTCACGTTTTTGTGCTTTTTTCATCAGCGTACCTAATTTGTTAAGTTTTGTAAATCATACTTGTCAAGTATGTTTTGGGTATTTGTGTTAAATAAGAAGTGAGAATAAATATCATGTTCAGTCAATCCAGTGTGAGACAATTCAAACCATGCTCACTACCCTTTGTGGATAACTTGTTGAATTGTGTGCACTCAATAGTATCTCTGTAAACTCTAGTGTTGAATACGTCAAACCATGTGCTGTTTGATTTTATTGACCTTATGCAGACACCAAGCCTCCTTCAAGTTTTGACAGAATCACAGGAATAACAAGAAAGGACTTTGTAAGCAACTGAGAAATGGTGTTTGTTATGACAGATGAAAATGATATTCAATTTGCAACGAGATAACCTCTTTCTGATTTGTCCAACAAAAGTTTCCCAGCATTCCATTGTCACCGAGAATTATGAATCTATAGACTATACTGAGAATAGAATATTCCCACCAGATAGCTTTATCTTCCTCGTACACTCTCCGAACAGTTCATTCCATGTTTCTTTGTTATACGTCACTTCTATAGGCAGAAAGCAGCTTTGTGGTGGTCCACCAGTACAATTATCGGATAGTTTGATAAGCTGATGGACTATTCAAATGATATTGTAGCCTTTTAGTTAATAAGTATTAACAGTTTACCACGTAAATTATAAAGTAGCTGATATTTTTAAAATCACTTTATTGGCTAGTGAAAGTAAACCTCAAAATGCTAAAGCTATATAATCGTAATTGCTGAATCTTGTCTAATGAAATCTTTTGGCGTGCACAGGCATATTTTTCAGACACGTATGGAGAATACTACGAGGACATTAGTGTTCCACCTTCTTCTTCCTAAGCTACTGAAGCCTGAAGGGATCTACTCAAACGGCCTTTGTGGTGACAATGCATTCTTCCATGTGGTGTATTGCCGGCTTGTCGCGGTAGAATCGGCGAATCTTGACTATTCCACACAGTTCATCCCTCTCCCAGTCAAAGATTGCCTCTCAAAGGAAATATGGATAGGCGTGAAGCAAAAATACTGGCAACTGGACGCTTACCATCTCCCTGTCAGAATCAGAGTACCGTTCTGTGAACTAGTGGGGTAATTCTGTTAGTGTTTACTGGCTGTTTGCTGCTACATTTGTTCAAGCATGCTTCTGAATCTTCAAACAGCATTTCCGAGCTTTCAGCATCCCCACACCCACCCACAGGCGCGTGTCGATTTTGGTCAATGAAAGAGCTCTCATGGCAAACGATTTTGGTCAATGGAAGAACTCCCATGGAAAATTAGTTTTCTGACAATGATTTTTCTTGTCATGTTCGAGGTATGGTTCCAAGCTTCCAATAACTAGTTTTCAATTAGAAATGATTTTTCTTGACAATGGAGTCAGTTAAGTTAACCACATATAAGTTTTTGTTACTCGGTACTCTCTCTCATAAATAACCTAAAAGTTATAAATCATAATTAAAAATCACAAGCCAAAGCAAACAGACCCAAATATTCCTCATCGGTAAAGCTAGGAATTAGTGAATGAAACTTTCCTGTTCCCTTCTGTATTCTCTTCCCTGTTCCCTTTCTATGTGGCTTATTGATTCTATTTATTAATTCTGTCAGCTACTTCTATGCTGATGCGCGACACGTGAAAAAGGGACAAGGAGGGAATACAGAAGGAACATGAAGCCATTTTCGGAATTACTGTACTATCTCGGGAATTTCCTAGTGCGGTTACAGCACGTGGGTCAGCGCAGCGCTCAGGTTCAGGCAACCTTCGAAAGTTCAAAGTAGGAAAAGTCACGCATGGTGCTGTTCTGTGACCGATTTCGTTCAAGTGGTGCGTGTCGCTGTTCTGCAACACTCATCTTATGCAAGCGTTACAGCGTGCTGCGTGTGGCGGAGCTTTTTTTTCCCCAATTTTCTGGGCGCTGTTTTTCTGCAGTAAGCACCCGCATGCCCGGCAAGTAGCACTCTTCTTACGGGTCGTCCAGTTTAACGACTTTTTAGTATAATTGATTTATTTTTTATTATAAGTTAGTCCATCACAAATAATATAAAGAAACACGAAAAAAGACAAAAAAATTACCAAAAAGCAAAAACATCAGAGATACAAAATTAAAAAAATAGTAAATTATAATCTAAAAACCAGAAGCTCACGCTGGAAGGAGTTTACATTCCTTGACGCGCGAGTCGCGCCTCGCGACCGACGTTGCTAAGGGCCTGTTCTTTTCAACTTGTAAAAACTGTTTTTCGGCTTTTCTACAGTAACTAGTTTTTAAACGGAGTATTTTTTTTAAATAGGATCTACTAGTTAATTGTAGTACATACTTTACTGATTTCATTTATATTGGCAAAAACCGCATGTGAATTTTTGTTATTCTGTAATCTCTCGTACAAATAAGCTAAAAGTCATAAACCCTAACTAAAAATCATAAGCCGCAGTTAAAAAGAACAGGCCCTAACATGGACGCGGAGACGGTCACACATAACACCTTCCCCGTGATGCCGGATGGCAGTAGCCGAGTTCTAGGACCTTCTAGGAAGTAGGAACGCTGTTTTCCCGTGTGGGTCCGAAAGGGTTCGTTAGCCCAAGAGCATTTGTGTCGGTGCACCCAGGTTCAGTGAACAAGAGAGATCTGATCGTGCCATCGTGTGCCCGTGGAACAGTAGACACAAAGCCACAAACACTTGCCCTGTTCTCACGTGTCCCGGTGTTCGGTGAAGGCGAGCACCGCACCTTTCGGCGAGGCCAAGCTGCGCTCCCCCTCCCCGCGGCGAGAACGTGCACCTCCCCGAGGAGCCGGACCGCTGGACGGCACGTGGCGCGCCCCGCCCGTCGCGTCAGCTCTGACGTCGCCGTCGCGGCGAGCTTTTGCGCAACAGCTGTCGCGCTGGGCTCCGCTCGTAGGTAGTATCTGCCGCCACTCGCCTGCTCGCCTATCAGGCAGCGAAGAATCTACTTATCATCTCACTGTCCCGGGATCAAAGGTGGCGGTACGGTACAGGCACTGCAGGTGTCTCCTTTTTATCCACAAAAACCTTTTTTTTCCCTTCTTCCTTGGCATACACCGGTCGTAGACATTATTTCCTGTAGCTATTGCCACGTGGCAAAATTGCTGTCGCCACCGTCGTTACGTGTGCTATTTGATTTCAAAGCAACCGATGGAACCTTAAGATCAGGGAGTGCCATTCCTAGCAAGAAATTTGATACTTCCTAATTTTTTTTTAAAAAAAAGAGAAGAGTATAGATAGAGGAACCTACCTATCACAGATACCTGGTCCACGGAAGCTTGAAGCTTACTGCACTATTCAGCACTGTTAGAATTTATTTTAGTACTGTAAATGTTTGTAAGCTTTTTGAACATAATTATATTTAAAAAATAAAAAATTATATCATCACAAATAATACAAATAAATAAATGAAAAAAATAAAAAGTCAGAAAAGAACGGAATTAAGAAGTTAAAAACTAGAAACATAAACCAATGAAGTGAGGCCTAAAACCCGTAATTTCTTAAAAAAAACCGGACTCCAGTATTAAGAAAACCTAAGAACAGCAAGTCAAACCACCCAATCCTATAAAGGTCCTTTGTTAGCTAAAATTAATGGCTTTTGACTGTGACTGATAGTTTTTGTTTATATTTTCCGAGACGATGATGAACATACTGATGCGGATGATGTACACGATTTTTAATTCAAAAAGACGTTTGAAAAATCCATTTTACAAAATTATTTTATTTATTTTAATTTTTAGAGAATTTATGGTCATTAGATCTCTAATGTAATAATTATAAATTTAGATGATAGTTAAGAAGAAAATATGCGGATGATGTTTAACAAAGTCAAAAAAAAAACAAGATAACGGGGCGAACGCCACCCCTCACAGGATAACCACCGTCGACTCCGCCAAGCCCCCGCCCCTTTCCTCTCATCCCCCCGCCCTTTCCCCGCAGGAAGCCTCTTGTACTTAACCTAACCCTTCTCCGAACAAATCCCATTTCCCATTTCCAAACCAGACGAGGAAGCAAAGAAGCAAAGAGCGTGTGGGAGAGGAGGAAAGTTTGGATTTTTTTTGGGTGATCTGGTGGTGGAGATGTTGAGCGCGGTGGCGAGGTGCTGCGGGCACTGGCCGCCTGGGGCGCCTGCCGCGGACAGCATGCTGTGGCAGACGGAGCTGCGGCCGCACGCGGCGGGGGAGTTCTCGATGGCGGCCGCGCAGGCGAACCTGTCCATGGAGGACCAGGCGCAGGTGCTCGCCTCCCCCGCTGCCACGCTCGTCGGCGTCTACGACGGCCACGGCGGCCCCGACGCCTCCCGCTTCCTCCGTTCCCGTCTCTTCCCCTATGTCCAACGTACGTATACTGTTTGCCTTCTTCTCCTTGTATCTTTCTTTTCTTAGTCGTGCGTGCGATACTGATTTTTTGGGATCCTTGCATCCTTGGCGGTCGCGGCAAAGACAGGCTTCGCGACGGAGCAGGGGGCCATGAGCACGGAGGTGATCCGGATGGCGTTCGGCGCAGCGGAGGAGGAGTTCCTGCAGCAGGTGGAGCAGGCGTGGCCGAAGCGGCCGCGGATGGCGGCCGTGGGCTCCTGCTGCCTGCTCGGGGCCATCTCCGGGGACACGCTGTACGTGGCCAACCTCGGCGACTCTCGCGCCTTGCTCGGCCGCCGCGTGGTCGGGGGCGGGGTGGCCGTCGCTGAGCGGCTCTCCGCCGAGCATAACGCGGCGTCCGAGGAGGTGCGGCGGGAGCTCGCCGCGCTCCACCCGGACGACGGGCAGATCGTAGTGCACACCAGGGGTGCGTGGAGGGTGAAGGGGACAATTCAGGTGAGTGCGCGATTAGGAAACCCTTCCTTTCGATTAATTTGATGCGTCTCTGAGAAATTGGGGGTGAAGATCGCTGCTTGATGATAAAATTTGCAGCTTTTGGTTGCTTGGTGGTGTGTTTGCTTTAGAATTTTGGGTAGTTTGTTTGCACATTCAGATATGACATAGCAGTACTTGTAATGAAATTGTATCAGAGATTCAGAGTTCCCTTATTTATAGCGAAAAGGCATGTAGATCCCAAAACTTGAAAATTAACTTACGTCCTTGATCTTCAGTGAATGTCTAGGTAGCAAGTGAATAAATTGCTCCCTTTTGTTGATTGTTCTGCTACCTTCGTTTTAGTTAGATTGTTTTGCAGTTGACGATGCATAAGAGGTTAAAGATGTCACTATGTCAGAAATGGAAACTGACACAACATAAAAGCTTTTCCCCACGTTTTTAGGAAACGGGCTGACCATACTTAAGATTTTTTCCCTCCATTATTTTAGAGTGAATAATGAAATGACAAATTTTAGCCTTTTCATTTCTTAATTTGCAATGATTCTTCTGCATTCATTCTTATAGTTACTTTGCATAGTATCGTTGATTCCTGGGATTACAACCTATGCATTTGAGCTATCTCTAATAATCTTTTGAGAGCTAATGATGGAAATTGTTTGGTCATTAGCTTATGATTTATTTTTGGTTCATGCATCAGTAATCTTAGCAGAACTTATGATGCTTATTATGAAGTTTCCTAGAAGCAGAGCAAAGAGAAGTAATACGAGCTAATATTTTAGTGCTGTACTATCAGGTGTCGAGATCCATTGGTGATGTTTACTTGAAGAAACCGGAGTATAGCATGGACCCCTTGTTTCGGCAAATTGGTCCCCCTATTTCATTGAATAGGCCAGCTCTTAGCGCTGAACCATCAGTTCAAGTTCGCAAGCTGAAACCAAATGACCTGTTTCTGATATTTGCTTCAGACGGTCTTTGGGAGCATCTCAGTGATGATGCTGCTGTGCAAATTGTCTTCAAGAATCCAAGAACGGTGAGTTTTGGTATAACATTAACAACATTTGATCTTGCCATCGTGGGGGAATTTGCCCGCGTATGAATGATCCGTTAGGCAATAAAATAACACCAAGCTTATGAGAAACAATTCTTTCAGGGAATAGCAAATAGATTAGTAAGGGCTGCCTTGAAGGAAGCCACAAGGAAGAGAGAGATCAGTTTCCGTGATCTGAAGACGATACAGAGGGGGGTGAGGCGGCATTTCCATGACGACATCAGTGTCGTCGTGGTCTATCTTGACCGGCAGCGCGGGCGCCGTCACACCAGGGTCGTCGACTCGAGCAGCAACTGCACTAGTGCCCCCGTCGACATCTACTCCTCCAGCTCTGGCCAATCTGCGGAGCCTCTGCAAGCTTATCGGGGCTCTGGTTAGTACACTGGATGGCCCGCAAGCTAAGATTGGCTGTTCTTTTTAGCTTTTCAGCCTTTAATTTCTTTTAGCAATCACTATTTATTAGACTAATAAGCCATAGCCAACACCATAAACCGTAGCTCAAAAAAAACATGGCCTATTTCTGGTTGGTAAATGGTAAGAGTTGCAGATCAGTAACAGGAACTGCAGTGGCATCATCGGAGAAACGCGGGGTGTACATAAACAGTGTGGGTGCGTGGCATTTTGATGTCGGAGAAGATCATTTGATTTTTGGCTCATGTAATTGCAGCATTTCTTTTATTTCGTTTTTGTCGATTTTCTGCTTAACCAGCAGTTAACCCTTGCATTAGTGCGTTAGAGCGGCGAGTTAATTTAGGGGTATCAAACTGTAATGTAGTGAGATAGTTAATTACGAACAGAAGCAGACTTCAGAATAGTATACTCTAAATTTGATGCATTATTTTCCTGTAGTGACTAGAGTGAGGAGTAGCTGAAAGCTGAAATTGGGTTCCCTCCCCCTGCCTATAACAACACTCAGATTATCGGGATAGATAAAACTGTCACTGTAGACAGAGAGAGTGACAGGCACCACCGTTAGTCCAAAATCCAAATGTCCTAGACGGTCTCTGAAAGAAAGCCCCATAAGGCCATAACCATGCCTACCGGAAGGCCCCTTTAGAACACGGATTCTCGAAGTAGAAGGCGGCTCTCTTCGTTACTCCGTCCATAACTCTCCCTCCACTGATCCAACCAAACTGGTGCAGTTTATTTCGATTTATTTTTTACTGTTTAATACTATAGTTGATTACTTAGTTATTGATGTTTTTTTAATGTAATTAAATTTTAAAAGATTTAAAAATAAAAAACAGATTAGCCTATTATGAACAATACAAAGAAATATAAAAGACAAAAAAAGAAAAAGACAAAAAAAATCCAAAAAAATAAAAAAAATCAGAAAAGGCGAAATTAAAAATTAGAAGCTAAAAACAAAAACTGAAGCCTAAACGGGTGGATCACACGGCTGCACCATGCATAGAGCACTGATTACTCTTATATCTCCTCTCTCAAACCTTAGAAGCCATGGTAGACCTTGTCTTTTCAGTTTCTAAAAGCTGATTTTTTTTGTTTTTCGCTTGTAACTAGCTTTAGTATCTCTTAAGAGGGTGTTTCTAAATTTATTCTAGTACATACTGCAGCAACTGTAACTAGCTAGCTTTAAGGTGGTGATTATTTGGGCTTATTTTTGGTGGCTTATGGCTGAAAAGCACTGTAGATGACAGAGGCTTATTTAGCATAATTAAATTAAAAAATATTAAAAAAAATATGTTAGCCCATTACATATAATACAAACAAATACAGGAAAAAAAATAACCGGTAAAAAAGCTCAACAAAAAGCCAAAAGTTCAGAAAAAGACAAAATTTATAAATAGTAAAAAAATAAGTTAGAAGCTAAAAGCTGAAGCTCAACCGATCACCCCGTTAGTGTCTGTGATGAGAAGCTGAAAGTCCTGTTTGCTGAACGAGAGCGCGTTGGATTCCTTGAGGTCGCCAAGCTTCTCAACCCTCACTTTGTGAAGTTACAGGCCCCTTTTCTGGAGTTGAGTTAGCCTAGATGGTAGATGGTTTCTAGTGATCGTGAGAATGCGTAGGTTGGTTTCGTTGCCCTTGAGTTAGCTCGAATTCCTAGGGTTCTATGGCGCTCTGCAGTCTGCAGACAATGTTAGTGTACCTCTGGCAGTAGTATTCTGGATCTCAACAACTTCAAGCTCGTATCGTATGCTTGTAGGCAGCTTGTGTATTAAGTGATGTGTTCTGGGATCTAAGCGTGCCGAGTCCACGTCACCTTCGTTGCAATGCTTATGTATCTTTGCTTTCCGGTAATATGTTTGTGAAAGTTCAAGCAGTATCACAATGCTGCTATGGACAGTACATGTGTATGCATCATGCATGTGGTGCACCACGCCAACGGCTGGTCGGTGGCAGGGGCAGAGTCACACTCCGGACAGGATAGACTTTAGTCTAAGGTATGAAAAAAATATCTAGTGTATAGTTCGAGTAAATTCAGTTCAGTCTGAGTAATATTTTTATGGTTCAGTTTAGATCGTCTAGATTATTTTATCACTGAGTCTGATGCGAAACTAAATTTTAGCTCTGATCAGTAGCATCGGATGGAGGCCACCCCGTTGCCGCGGGTCGACCAGGATCAGGAGGCGTCACTCCGGCACGCAGAAGCCTGCAGTGGTAGTGGATGCGCCGTGTGCACACCGATCCTATGGCCTGATTGACCAACGCAACCCAATGTAGTCCCTACTCAGCTGCCCGCCCTGCGGTCCTGTCAAATCCGGCGATCTTTTCTCTCTCGCGAAATGAAGGTGTGATCATTTTGCCTTCAGTTTCTGGCTTCCGGCTTATTTTTACTATTCATAAATTTCATCTTTTTCTGAATTTTTGACTTTTTGTTGAGCTTTTTTGCTGGTTCTTTTTTCCCGTATGTGTTTGTATTATACGTAATGGGCTAACATATTTTTTTATATTTTTTAATTTTTTAAAATTTAATCATGTTAAATAAGTCTCTGTCAGCTACAGTGTTTTTCAGCCAGCTACAGTGGTTTTCAGCTATAAGCCACAAAAAAAACCCAAATAATCACCACCTTCCCAATGGTCAGTTTGATCTGAAAGGTGAGTAACTGCTCCGAGTCCAAGCCTAGGTTCATCAGGGCTGGGACGATCTGGCTCAATACAAATTGGGCCAGTTTAGAGTGGTCCGAAGCTAACTCGGACCTATATTCACTGTTCGGACTGCTAAGCCTACGAAGGACGAACTTAGAGCAAGTACAATGGTGCTGACTAGGTTGCCTCTAGTGAAATCCACATCAGCACAATCCTAAGTGGAAGAGAGAGAAAAGAAGAGAGAGATGCAAGCTGCCCCTCATGCAAGAGGTGACCTCTAGCACATTATACGAGGAGAGAGAGATAAACTACCCCTCATGCAAGAGGTGACCCCTGATATATTTATATAAGTATTAAATGTTTGAGTGCTTTAGTAGAGGTAACCTCTACTCTACTCATTGTATTAGCTACCTCCACATGAGCCACATGTAATCTTTTTGCTTATGTGGCTAGTCTTAGAGGTGGCAATCACCTCTTCTATTGTACTTGCCCTTATAGCTGTGACTTGCGTACACAATTCGAGGGAGAGTGTAAATGTGGTAACACATGTAGTAGTATTCCAGATCTCCGTTCCTGAGTCTTGACGCCAACCAGGTATACAAAGTACACGAATTGGCAATTCGAGGCAGGGTATAGTTCCGGCACACGATTCGAGCCCATTCCTAGTGCTACCACCACCATAGGCACCATAAATCCCAATAGTTCAGCCTTTTTTTTCTTTCCCAAGCTTTTATGAATAGTTTTTCTCAGCAACTATTATTTATTACACTAATAAATTGTAACTAAAAAAAGATATAAGCTATGATCAAAAGAACACCCGATGAAACTTCGAGCTCCGCGTGGGTGCATGTAGGGGCTGTATGGTTGCCTGCATCGGGGTGGCTCGCACCAGCGCATGCAGGAAGATGGTGTTTGGTTGCCTGCATCGGGGTGAGAGCCTGCACGAGCGGATGCAAAAAAATCAACTAGAGCCAGGCTGAGGAGAAACGCGGCTGAAGATCTTCTCTACTCAGCCTGACCACGTTCATACAGCTGCATCAGCTCATGCAGGCAACCAAACAAGCCCGTAGATGTGCATGGGCTGCCTGCACCTTGGGTACGTGCGGAACTGTGGATCAGCACCAGCCGTGCATACCAGTCGGCGTCTTGTCTCCCCACGGCCCACGGCTACTGTTTGGTTCGTGGATGGAGGTTGTATCATATATCCTGACTGAGTGGATGCAGGTTGAGTGGAATCGTATTTCAGAAAAAGAAGATGTTTGGTGAGGTTGCATGAGCGGATGCAAAAAAACTGAGATGCTGTTTGGTTGCATGTATGAGCGGATGCAGTCTATCAAACCTGAGAGGCTGACACGTGGGACCGCATAAGATACACATACACTGCATCAACCCATCTAAGATGGCCAGTGAAGCTCATTTTGAGCGTATCCACCCATCCAGGATGAGGGCGTATTTTTGCATCCGCTCATACAGGCTGCATCCACTTATACAGGCAATCAAACATGCTCTTTCTCAGATTATACGGATCCACCTAGTTAGAACGAAAGAAATTCAGGCAACCAAACACACAAGGAAACAAGGGAAACCGCGTCCTCGCTCGTCAACCACCAGCGTGCGCCTCATGGGGATCCCACCACGACGACCTCATCACGTCCTCGTCTCGTCGCCAAAGCCTAAGCGCCCGTGCCTCCCTGGCTCCCTCCCGTGCCGGGCCACAGATTCGGCCGCTCGCTCGCATGTGCGGCCTCTGCGATCCGAACGAGCCGAACAGCAGAAACCAACAGCCTGATGATCCACTGCAGTTGCAATTCGCATTTGGGGAGTAAGAAAAAAGAAAGAACGTCTCTCTGACAAAGAGGCGACTTGAAGTCGCTGAGCACAGGTCGAGCTGGTGGTTGTTTTCTCCCTCTAGTTTCGGTCGTATGGAATTCGAACGTATCCCACACAGAAAAGATGCTTTTACTCTACCGCTCATTTAGGCTTAAACTTCTCAGCTTATCTTTCACTATTTTTAAATTTCGTCTTTTTTTTTGATTTTTTGGATTTTTAAGTTTTTTTACCGGTTCTTTTTTTTACTATATTCGTTTGCATTATACGTACTGGATTAATCTGTTTTTTATTTTTAAATCTTGTAAATTTTAATTATATCAAATTAGTCACTATCTGCTACAGTAAAAATTCAACTATAAATACATAAAAATTCACCCAACTAAGCAACAAGACTCCTTGTAACAGCTGCTTAGTAAATTTAGTACTACAAATGAGTCGAGGCTGCGTACTTGCCTCGTAAGGATGGCATGTTTCTTACTTTTACGTGCTCTCATCATCGGATCGTGCGGCTGCACTGGCGTGGTTCCTAGCTTTTCTGCTGCGACTCTTGTCCGCTACTTCTGCTCGCACTGTTATTTTGGGCTACAGTTGTTGTTTTTATCGATATGTTTTAAGATAACAGCGGATAACAAAGTCACAGATATAAACAACGTATATAATTTTAAATTTAAAAAACTATTGTGAAAAACGGTTTTAAAAAACCGTTTGAAAAAACTATCTATTTATTTTAGCTTATGAAGAAACTAAAAAACTAAAATGAACATTGGCACAAGCTCACTGTTTCGCAAAAATGTTAAGAGGCTTGATTAGATACGCGTCGGCAGTCTGGGGTGCCCGCACTGACACCTGCTAACACTTGCTGGGCAGCCCGGGTACATGGAAGCAGCGGCTGTGCTGCGTTCAATTGGTGGCACTGACGTAACTTGTGGGCAATGCATCAGAGCATGCATGTAAGAGCAGGTACAATAAGACTTAGTCAGCAGACTATAATAAATATAATATCAATCAAATCTTACGTGGCAGAGAGAAAGGAAGAGAGAGAAGGAAGCTGGCTACTAAATTACAGCTAGCTATAGCTCGTAAAAATATGCATTTCACTCTCTTACACGTGGGGCCAAATAGTTATTGTAATAGCTACCTTATTGTATGAACTATTTTTTAAAGGCTATAGATGAAATAGATAAGTGTTATAGCCACTAGTTGGCTATACTATTGTACTTGCTCTAAAAATCAGGGATGCACGTACTGTAACTTCTGGAACTGCTTCAGTACCACTGGTTGTACAAGTCGAACAATGTTTTCTTTTTCAGAGGATTATAACCTCGCTCATTTTAATTTGAGTTTCTAATTTCTAGTTTATCTTTTATTATTTTTAAATTTTATCTTCTTTGGGTTTTTTTATTTTTTTAAATTTTCTGTTTGTTTTTTTCTGTATTCGTTTACGTTGTCTGTGTTGAGCTAATATATTTTTTATTTTATTTTTTAAAATTTAATTACGTCAAATAACTTATTATTTGTTACAGTATAATTTCAATTATAAATTAGTTTATTTTAACCTAACCAAACAGCACCTAATTAAGATGTTGTTTTCGAGGACGGTACCCATAGAATGCCTGAATGTAGTCAGCTCGGCGTACGTGAGAATCCGTTTGCCTGACGATGATATAGTGAGGGTCGGTGAGGGACGTGTGGGGCCTTGCGCTAGCTATAGCTCCCGGCGGTCGTACTCCACACTTTGGCATTCATGAGCCATGATGATCCACCCGTCCCCTGCTCGAGACACCCATCGGGCCTGTTTAGTTGGAGGCTGAAAAAAGTTGCCTGGGTCAGGCATGCATCCTAGGCGTTCGATTTTAGATGCCTGAGGTCAGGATGTGTTGTCTGGCAGGCATTTGCCTGTGAGGCCTCCAACCAAACAGGCCCGATATGCTCCTCCCTCCTCAACTGAGCCGGTTTCGTACTCTGCCTCTAGCACCCGCTGTTTTATCTCTCTCTTCTTCAGTTCAGTTAAAAAAAACATTAGTTCGGCCTACAATGTTGAACTTAGTGATTCGCAGCATGTACGACCCTGTTCTTTTTAGCTAAAACTTATAGCTTTTAGTTATGGTTTGTAGTTTTAGGTTATTCATACGAGAGATTATAGGGTAACAGAAATTTACGTGTGATTTTTATTAATATTAATGAAGTCGGTACATTATATACTACAATTAACTAGTAGACTCTATATTAAAAAATATTTCATTTAAAAGTTAGTTACTGTAGAAAAGTTAAAAACTAATGCCAAAAACTGAAAAAGAACATACCATAGTTTTTTTTCCATTTTGCATGTGTTTAGTAAGGACTTGTTTGAAACGAATAAATTTAGGAAAATCCCGGTACCAAACGAGGCCTAAGCATAGTAAGTCTGATAGCAAACAATTTTTGTAGGTACGTGACTTTACCAGTGGTATGGTCGAGTGCGAGCATCCAAGCACAATGACCTCGCTTAAAGAAAGGTCTGCCTTTTGGATGACAGCTCACAGCTCATCAACACATCACCGTGCCCTGCAGCCTGGTCTCTCACTACTGTGCGCGCGCTATTAACACAGTACAGGCCGCAGGGAATAAAATAGCTTTTCTTATTTGTTTTGAAAAAGAAAGAACAAGTTGTCTAAGGGCCTGTTTGGATCCACCCAGATTTTAAGAATTTGACTTTTGGAAATTGGGTGGGATCCAAACAGATTAGTTTTTAGGGCAGTTTTTAAAATCTACCTAACCAGATTCTTAAAAACCAAGAAGCTGTTGATACCCAGCTTTTGCCAGTTTTTTTGGCACAAATACTCATTTACCCTCATTAAAGAACACGTATGACTGTTTAATGTGCTGTTCAAGAGCAATAAATGTAAGGGTATAATAGTCTATTAGCACCAATCATAAATGAAACCAGCTTATAAAAACTAGAGGATCCAAACACCCCATCAGTTTTTGCTTAGAAACCAGTTTTTAAAAACTAGAAGTAATAGCTGGTTTTTAAGAATCTGAAACTGATCCAAATAGGACCTAACACCCCAAAGCAAAGAAAATTTCTAGATAGCCCCAAATACCCTCTCCTAGCTAGACCAGCTGAAATCTGAATATAAGCTCTGGTCCTATAAATGAACCCAAAACCCCAAAGGCACCAGCTCACTCTAGCTGTCTCCCAACACCCAGTCTCAAGCTCACACAAAGTAGCAACAGTGTTTAGTACCAGCACCTCAAGCACAATGAAGTTTCACGCCACCAGCAATCTGGCTCTCCTCCTCTTCCTCCTCCTCCTGGCCTCCTCTTCCCTCCAGGTCTCCATGGCTGGATCAGGTTACTAATTTACAAGCATTTTCCAGATAAACGCAGTGTTACATGCGTATGATAAAGTACTGATTTCTTGCCTATTATCAGCATGCATGGTTAAATCTTTGCTTGTTCTTTGCTTTTGCTGCGGTGTGCTACTGTACTAGAGTTCTGCGACGGCAAGTGCAAGGTGAGGTGCTCCAAGGCGAGCCGGCACGACGACTGCCTCAAGTACTGCGGGATATGCTGCGCGAGCTGCAACTGCGTGCCGTCGGGGACGGCCGGGAACAAGGACGAGTGCCCCTGCTACCGCGACATGACCACCGGGGAAGGCAAGCGAAAGAGGCCCAAGTGCCCATGATTTATCACCCCTGAAACATACACCTGAACATATGCATGCATGTATATCATGTGTATTGCAGGCATATAGATTATATATGCATGTGTATTATCATGATCTACCATGAATGCATGTATATTATGTGTGTGGACTCGATCTCTATGTCCTGCTAGGCATCTCAAGTTTCCGGGGCTTACTTTAGCTGCTATGTACATGACCGGATATGTTACTATGTATATTAGCCTTGTGATAATAATGTTGTGTGCTGTAATAAACTGTTCGCTTGGCAGAGATGATTAATCGATCGTGCATGCTTATTAGGAGTGATGATATACATTAGTTAAGTTTGCTTGCTTGCCCAAATATTTTGCAATTATCTTAGTTTGGTGTAAAGTAAGAACTAAGAAGGCATGAGACATATATTTTTGTGTGAGCCTAATTTCAGGGAGCGTGATAGAGACACGCGATGTTCGTCGGTGCATTTGCACCGGGCCTACTCCAGTCTTTCAGTTACTGAAAGTAGTACAGACTGAATGGGACGCGTCTCATAAGCAGTTCAATTGGAGCGAATACGAACGGATCACTCATTTTATATTTTATTCTATGTCTTTTTTTAAGTTGAAATCACATACGGATAATATTAGATATCTATTTCTTATTCGTTCTATAAGCTTTTAGACGATCGGTCGGACGAAAATTATCTGTTTTTTTATGTAGAACTGTGGACAATATGATACAATCAGAGTGAACATAGAGAGATTAATCGTTGAGATATCGAAGGAAGAGCATTCAGTATTCTTACCTGTTTATATATGACAATCCACCTAATATGTTATCTTGTTTTAGTTACAACAGACTTTCTCATATCATTTGACGTATGAATATATACGGACAGATATCACTCATCCTGTATCATATTCCATATCGTTTTCCTCAGAGTTGGATATGGATAGTATCAGATATTTATTTACTTCTTTCATATTTATTTCGCAAGTCTTTGGTTGATCGGTCAGACAAAAATTATCCGCTATCTGCACCCCTACGCATTAGCGATTTATTTCTCTCACAAGCCCCACTCAACTGCACAATTAATTGTCGAGTTGAAGCCTTTGCCGAGTTTGTTGCATTCCATGTTGCCATGCAGAGCACTGGAAGCTCGAAGTGGAAAAAAGGTGGGATCCAGTGTTGATTGTTCCCGTTTGTCCACCTGCCAGTGACAGAGTCCAGTTCCTAGAAATTTTACTGTCAAATATCAGCAAGATCATATATAACCCTATTTCTCAGTTCTTCTGTTACTGATCACCTTGAACAATTGCATTAGACAGGGTTAAAATTTTACAGATATGGTTAAGAGAATCTAATCTGAAATTGGCAGCTATGTTTTGCCACCCTTCAGGCTTCTGGTGTACCAAGGCCAAATGACCTGTACGTTCTAGGTCCCAACCTGGTCTCTTGTGTTACTAAAAGATTGCTACTTGCACCCAAAAGAAACGAACTTTCTAGATGGTTAAAATAATTTTACAGTACACCGCTGCTAGGCGCAAGTTGTTTGTAAAAAACCCCGAGGTGAGCTCTATTAACCTCTTGAGACTTGCTGTCGACTGGCTAGCATAGGTTCCTAACAAGTTACTGGTAAGCACATGCATTCCAACTATTTTAGCTGTGGGGAATTTTGAGGAATCCTCAATTTTTCTCTTAGCAATGAAGAAAAAAAAAGACGATCTTATCATGCAACCACAGAAGTTCAGTGGCCAGCATTTTTTCCTCCAACTTTTTTGTTGTTCCTATTACACATATTGCTCTCAATAAAAACTGCACCAGATACTTCCTGCCCTGGAGTGCTTCTCAGGGCTTTCCAGATCGGGTTACATCAGGCCCTGGTTTTGCACCTCAAAGCGTAAATCTGGTCGGCCCCTTTGGCCCCCATAGTCTACAGACAAGTAATGAACAAGGTAGTGGACACAAGGAACACTAATCCAAAGCAAAATCTGAACATGATATAAACTAAAGATCTGAACAAGAACGACCCCCCATTTTTCCTCAACTTCTGACTGCACTTATGTGCAACAGATAACTCAAACCCGTCGTACAACTATTTCACTAGAACAATAGATTACAAAAGGAGACTACCAAAATTGAGCTCAAAATAACAGGATACATCAGTCCAGTAACGACTAGGGGTAATGAGCAACACGGAAAGAAAAATACAAAAAGGCAATCACTTCAGTAGTATTTCAGCAATCTGCACAGCATTCAGTGCAGCACCTTTACGAACCTGATCTCCACAGACAAATATGTCCAACCTGCCAATGTGTAACCGATTAGTTTCCAGTATAAAGGTCCATTTTTCGATGCAAACAATGCAAAACAAACAAATGTGCTAATGATCATAATTGTAACTGTTTAAAAGGATTATACCCTCTGTTATCATCTTACAACAAGTCCTGAAAAATGGAGGATTACTTCTCATATGCAAAAGTCATCTGCTCCACTTTTTCTAAAGAACACTACAACAGTGCAGCTCTGCGGATGAATCGAGTGTGCATAATGATCATAAATAATAGTATCCGCTCCAGATCTTTAAAAGATACATGATTCTTATGGATGAAATGGGCATGAATAAAAACGATGAAATTTCCAGTTATAAGATGCTAATCATTAGAAAACCAAATGCCCGATTACCTCCAGAGGCGTAGGGAAGTGATTGGAAGCACGGTCATCAATAATGGTAACACCAGGAGCTGCGCTCAAGATTTCTCTTGCAGTATCCTAGCATATATGCAAACAATTTCAGAATTTGGACAAGTACTAAACCATAAAAAGTAACCAACAGAGGCCTCCACTAGTCAAGTGTGTTCTAATGTCCTTTGCATGGAGGAATATAAACCATTCTAAGAGAAATAAAATGACTAACCTACCCATTGATGACGAAGAGGCAGATCCCACTAGTAAGGAATAATCCACTTAGTGTAAACAACGACAAAGAGAAAAATGTAGACCCAATAAACATATTCCTACCCAACCACACAAGGTTCTAAGATTGTCACAAACAAGAAGGAAATCTTTAAGCTAACCAGCACATAACATAAAAAATATATTTTATGCTAACCTCATCAAGTGGCTTTTCAAACTGTAGATTCACATCATCAGCATGCGCACGCATCACAGGAACCCGTATGCAGGTTGCAGTTACTTTCACATCCTTGTCATTCTAGGTATGGGGCAGAATAAAGTTACGAGGACATTCCTGTTTGCTTAAAGTGTTAAGTTTAAGAGAGAAGTTTGATGGAGAGTAATGCAAAGACTTTCTAGGACAATGCTCAGGCTTTCACTTACCCAGATTTTTCTGGTCTCCTTCACCATTTTCATCTCCTCCTCATTATACCCATTTTCAAGGATTGGTGCATTATGTGAAAATATGTTAAAAGCATACTGCAGAAGGAAAAACACATTCAGCATGAAAGGATGACGTAAAAAAATTGAACTGTGTTCAGGATATTACAGAGTTACAACCTGTTGGTTGAAAATGTTGCATGTTGGTGACTTCCCTTCCAAGACCTAAATTAAGTGTAAAAAGTTGATCATGTAACTGAATCAGTACCATAACTGGAAAGAGCAGCATAGTAAGGAAAAAAATGTTTAACCTCTTGAGTCTAAAGTTTTGAGTTCTTCCATGGCCGCAGCACCAGCACCACTTGCTGCTTGATACGTGCTGTTTACCAGAGTAAAACAGCAAGCTTGAGTAAGACACTCCCGCTGTTTACCAGAGTAAACTGGTAGCTCGCTCTCTTATCATGTTGCACTGTGGCAGTACAGAACGACCGGTTGGTGGGAGCTGGGAAACGTTTAAGTTACGGCCAAAGCCGTATGCGTGAAACGGCACGCGACGCGCCAATCTTGCCCACCGCGTGAAGCAGCGAGGCTTCCCGCTGCAGCTCCTCGGCGCCGTGCCGCTGTCCACGCGAGCGAAACGCCCGGCCAGCGCGCACTGAGAGTGAGGGAAGAACTCTTGGTTTTGAGCGGCTGCTGGTTGTCACTTCTGACTGTTGGTTGATATTGCATTATAATAGATGCTAGCTTTTTTGAGTTATTCAATTAAAGAAGAATAAGTAAAAGAAGAAACACTATTATATTTTTATAAATAATGCAAAGGGGGAAAAAACAAAGAAGCAAAAAAAAAATCAAAATTAAAAAACCAACACGTTCTAGGTAACTTATAAAAACTAAAAATCAAAAGCCGCCGGAGCTACTTAGAGCTGGGCCTTGATTTTGTGGAGTTGTGGCCTTGTAGAAATACGTGCATCCAGTGGACTACGGTGTATTCGGCTTGAAGCGCGATTGGAATTTGGGCCTGCAGTCCTGCACGGCTCCAACTCAAGAATCTTGAGACTAAAAAACATGTTGGCCCAAAAGCGTAGTTAAACAGAAATTCTTTCTTCCTTTGTTTTCCTGCTTAGAATACACATATAGATAAATGCATGGAATATTCAAACAGCACCTGCACATGTACGTAGGTTAGGTCCTCTTGAATATTCCATGCATTTATGTAGGTACATATATATACCAGTTGAGTCGTGTGGTCGCCGCACGACTCGCATGAATAGTGCAGTCGTGCGGTCGGCGATCGCACGACTGCTACATGTCGCCGTCAAATTAAACGTGCGGTCGGGAGGGGCTAGAAACGGAATTACGGTGCTCGAGAGCTAGATTTGGTATTTACATGCTACAAGGGTCTATTTTTGACCAAAATTCGAACTAGATGGCTATTCTATGGCAGCATTTAACTGAGATCAGTCTTATGTCTTTGGACATGAAGAAATTGACTTATTACCAATCAATTGATAATGAAAAAGCTAACACAGTGATAACTGACGAATGGCTAACTTTGCTTTTGCAGCAAGGAAGAAGCAAAAGATGAAAAAGAAGATCGAGGTTACTTAAAAAGAAGAAGATCGAAGCACTCAGCGTGCACAAAGCCATGATCATCGTGTCAGTGTATACCTCTGGCTCTGTTTTTTGCAAGGAGAGCAGCACGCCAATCATTCCCTTTTTCTCGCTCTCGCTCCTGTCGTCTAGCCTCCGCCGGTCCATGTCGACGAGCCGCCGCAGGAACGCGTTCCTTCTACTCACCGCGGCCACGATCGTTTTCCTCACTCCGAACACGTCGGGCCACCGCAGCACCGGCAGGTTGTCCCACATGTTGGCCGCGCCAAGCAGCGGCAAGATCTCGTCCAGCGACTTCTTGAACTCCCGGGCCTCAACCGACATGGCCGTGTCCGTGTCCGCATCGGTACGGGACGTCTTCGTTTGCGCGATGGTCTCCATCAGGGCGCTAAGGGAGACCTCGAACAGTATCCGTTTCAGCTCTACCAGCGCGGCGCCGCCCGCGGCGGCGCGTGACAGCCGACGCGCCATCGCGCAAACCTCGGTGGAGATGTCGCCAGACATGCAGTTCACGCGGTGCGCGGAGAGCAGCTGCACCGTGGCGACGCGGCAGAGGTTGCGCCAGTACGGGCCGTAGCCCGTTGGTGGAGCGAGGATTTTGTCAATGGGAATGCAAACGTAAGACATATCAGTAATTATAAGTAAATAAGAGTAATTATAGATATATAACAAATCTTCCTCAGCCTAACGAATCATGAACTTAAAGCAATACAAAAACTACTGCTAGTCCTAAGAAGACTCACATTAAGAAGTGAAGTTACCTATATAACACTGAAGTACTGAACTAAAGAAAGAAATAACTACAACATTGATAGATTCCCCTTTAGTTAGCCTTTAGGAACCTCAAATGATAAATATTTGCTCTGTTCTCTATCAAGATCAATAATCAGGTACCAATTTACCATAGATACACTGGTATTCGATAATCAACCACCTCTACATGATTTGTACAGTAAAGGATAAAGACAACATATGTTCTTCAAAAATGAGTTAGCACCTGATGATTCACCTTCACCATGTGCCTTCCTAGTTCCTAACTATGAGCAGCATTGATGGTATGACTATGCCACAAACACATACGACTATAGCGTCCAATATCAAGATTGAACTAAATGTGAATTCGTTTCTTCAGCTTTAATATATTTTAAATAAAAATATGATGCTACCTAATGATGAAAAAATATATTTGCACAACTATACAAGAGGGGTTGCATCAACACTACGAGCTCGTGGTTGGGGTCCACCTAAAGGAAAGCCAACCAGCATGTCAAGATCAAGTCGATGTATTTCCCAACTCTTCCTCAAGGTCATCGTATCACTTTTGGTCCAAGTCAAGCAAGAGTTCAAGTTGAATACGTTTTACAATCCAATTCGGCCTCCAAATCAATTCGGATTCAGCCTGATAGGTCCAACTTCAAACATGTATAACTTCCATACACGGAGTTTATTTGAGGTCCACGAGTACTTATTGGAAATCTTTTCTCAATCTCTTTCCACAGATCTAGCCTCACCTCCAAATTCCTTCTGTGCACACCCGTAATCATTAAAAGAAGATGTTGCATCACCTGTTTAGGTCAAATTGGGCCTTGTAAAGTTTGGACCCAAGGGGAAGGCGATCCCTTTTGGCCCGTACTATTTATGGCTATACTATTCACATAAACAGTACCGTAAATAATACCACCTCTTTTTTTTTAAATTTTATATGGTTTTCCCTCCCCTATTTAAGGAGCTCGTACCCCTAGTTTCCTTATATTTCGTTTATGTTTAGTTTGCCTTCGTTGCAACTTGTATCTTCTGTGTATGTCGACTAGACCACTTGGTCAAGATCCTTATTCAGAATCCCATCTTATCAATAATTCATAAATATTTACAATTTCAGATTACTTGTTATCTTGTTATTGCTTGTTCTTTGTTTGCATACAGGAATAGACCTTCGTAGTTAGGTCAACCGCGTTCTTGGCACGGTTGATAATTACTCGGAGTGTGGTTTAGCAATTGCTTGGTATTCTGGTCATGACCGATTAGAATACTATATCGTCAAAGTCGTTTTCTTCAAATAAAAGTTATCATCCTATCGGAAGATTGGAACTCTATTGCCTCATGAGGTGGTATCAGATCTAAAGTTTACCGATAGGATTTCTAGTATCACTAGTTAGTAGATTGGCCTTTATTTTCCATAGTCTAGAAAATTTTCCCTACAAAAGAATTAATTTCCACTGTCCAAACCTCGTTTGTACGTTTCAATCTATTAGTTTCGGTTTGCTAAATTAAATTTCCATTTGTTTTAGCTTTGTCTAGTTGCTGGTTATATCTTTGGTCCTATAAAACTCCAAAAAAATCTCACATCCAAAACCATCGACAACACATCAAATCCTAAATCTCAATTTCGGCCAGAAGACTCACTTTTCTGAAGCCACCACAAAAAACTCCATAACTTTTGATTCCGTGACCCTTTTCGGGTAAGACCACCGCCATTAGATTCAAAACTTCATTCACCATCTGCCTATAAAATTTGGCTTCATTCTAGTAAGGTAGTTAGAAGATATCTGCGGTGAAAGTTGACCCAAATTTCTGTTTTATATCTGCAATAGTCAGTAATTGTGACTTTTGTGCGATTTTTTGTCGGTTTCTAGAAGTTAGCCCCAAAAGACAAATTGTAGAAAAAATCCATCACGAAACAAAGAAAAAAGAATCATTGAAAAAGAGGCAACTGAAAAAAGTTCCAGCCAAAATACCGACGCCTTGTCCAGTGGACAGAAATCTGCCATTCTTAGATTTGGGTCAATAGTTGTGCTTTTCACTCCAAATTGCATTCCATTGAATTATCTCATGTCTACCACTCCTATAATTTGTTATACACTTGTTCTATCTTTCATCCATCTTTTGTTGATTGGCAACATAGGCTTAATAATAGTATGAACTATAATTCAATTCTATGCAATTTTATGAAATTAACTGATTGTTCTCTATTGCTACATATCTAGCCTTCCAAGCTATATTTTCTATAAATCGAACAGATCACGTTGAACCGGCCCTTACAATCGCTTTACTCATCACTTGAGTCAAGTTTATCACGAACCATGCACTGGTTGCACCACTTATTTGCGTTGATAAGAACTTACCAGAGCTTGGTAATAGCTTGAGTGTGAGCGACTTTGAGTCTCCAGATCCTAGTAGTTGATAGGAACATATATTTGTGATATATTTCCTTATTTTTTTTACTAATAATGATAGGCTTAAGAAAATGGGTAAATTATGATGACATCGCGAGCAGATTTGAACTCAAAGGGAAACAACTACCAGTATATATCTTGCCACTCACTGCTGAGAGTGCATCGTCGGACTACTTCTTGTGGGTTACTATGTTGGATAGCTACTTTGAAAGACAGAGCCTTGATCCTTATGAGAAGATGAGCATGACAAGGACGGGGCTAATCGGTGATATTCAACATTGGTGGTCAAATCTCGAGTAGCACTACATGTACACATAGGAGGAGATGAAGAAGAAATTACGACATTATTTCGTACCTCCACCATGGTTGATAACGACTTAGAATGTGGTTTAGCGATTGCTTGGTATTCTGGTCGTGACCGGTTAGAAGACTGCATCGTCAAAGTCGTTCTCCTCCAAATCAAAGTTACCATCTTATTGGAAGATCGGGGCCCATTGCCTCATCAATTGAACCAAATATAAGATAATTAAATAAAGCAAAGGCTAACTTCTAAGCTCCACTAACTCAGTAACCCTAGTTGAGATCTCATTTAGTCTTCAGATTTAAGAATTGAGAACAGAGCTACACTAGTACACTGAGTCATTGTGTCACTAATAGCCTCGTCCCTCATATTTCATATTTGATTCATTTGAAAATAGAGCTACACTACACAACTATATTTGAGAATAAACGTGGGTCATACCGATGCCTGTTGCCTATTGGGAATAAATACGGGTCATACCGATGCTTGTTGCCTATTGGGCCTAATGGAGTAACAGGCTGCTAGAATTATGTATAGTGTATAAGAATATATATTGTATATACTTTGTATATTAAAAGTATATACTGAATTTTTTGGTAAAATTTTTGGAGGTGTAACTGAACCCTTTGCATATACTCTTCCTCCGCTACTACCGTAGCCGCACGTCGGGAGAGTGGCGCCGTCGAAGGACACCAACGTCATAGAGGAAGTGTGGGCGGTTCGTGAAGGACACGTCGTGGTCGGTGAAGCACTCCCTGGCGCACGCCGCGGAACACGACCACAGCGTTGCGGGAACCGAGGCGCAGGGAGAACACCTGGCCGTGGCGTGCGGCGAGGCGGGTGAGTGCGGCTTGGAACTGCTTCTTTAGGAGGTGGAGGTGGACGAGGATGGGGATAGAGGGAGGGCTCGATGGTAGCTGCATGCTCTTGTTCTTGCCATTGTTCTTGCTACTGCGATGGTAGCGGCCTAGCCGCCTAGGAGACGGAGTAAGAAGAGGAGGAAGGAGAGTGACGACATAGGCCATGTTCATGTCGTTGGAAGTGAGGCGATCTTGCAATTTGGTGTATGTTGTGCGTATATTTGATGGGATCCTATATTCCTATATAAGACTGGGAAGGGGAAGAACTAAGACGGGAACCGGAGAAGGAAATTTGGGGGAGGAGAGAACTTGGGGAGGAGGCCAACACCTTTCTTCTGTTCAGCTCTTCGAAGCCTCCCTTGGATGCCTTGATCCCTTATATAACTAGCCAACTACACATTTTGGTTTCTTTGGCCTCCTTCCACTGACATCCTGGCCCCACCAAAGATCATTTGCACCGACTATAAGCCGCTCCTCTGTTGCATTCTTCTCTGCAGCACCAACCCTCTTTGCGAACCCATGATATCCCCCTCTCTTTGAATTTCGGCTTGCCTCCAAGCCGATGCCAATGACTCGTTGCTGAAGCCACTGAGATCCCAGAGTACATGTAGAACCTCAAGAGACCTGAATGAATGGAACGTAGCCAAAATAACTATGGAATTTATCAGAGATTGACCATGTGTAGACAACGATGTCAAGAACCCATTTGATTTGAGCAAGCTTATAGTCAGCGCAGTTGTGAGTACGAACGTGTCATCAATGTAAAACAACCACTCTCAAACAACTAGTAATACCACAAGCTAGCGACATAGCTAGGTGTTCTTACAAAAACCTTCTATGCGTAATTTACAAATGACAGCATGAATATGCTCACAAGAAGTTTATTTAGTACAGCACACGATGTCAACCATGCATACTACTGATGCCAAGACGTTCATTAGAGCTTCTGAAGAACATCACACAAAGCTGCACGCGGTTTGCACATGGCCTCCAAGGGAACGGCCTTTAGCACGGTAAGTCCGCTGCCTTCAGTCATGTCAACTTCTACACCGTCCACTCTGTCCCAATCAAAGCACTGGATCAATGTACCCAAAACCAGCCCTATTGTTCGCAGAGCCAGGATTTCTCCGGGACACTTCCGTCTTCCCATTCCAAATGGTATCATGAACAATCCTTCAGCTTTGCCATCCTCGAACCTCTCCGGCTTGAACTTACTTGGTTCTTCCCAGACCATCGGGTCCCTATGAATGGCGTACGCATTGACAAGTAGCATTGTTCCACTCGGGATGTTGTACCCCCCGACCTTGCAATCCGTGGATGATTCGTGCGGCAGCAGCAACGGCACGGCAGGGTACAGGCGAAGGGTCTCACTTACAATGCATTGGAGGTAGTTAAGGCATGGAAGATCATCTGCACTGACCAAGCGGGAATTCCCAACGGATGCATCGATCTCTGCTTGGGCCTTTCTGAGTGTCTCCGGATGGTTCAGCAGAAGCGACATCGCCCATTCTGATGTGGTGGATGTAGTCTCTGTTCCAGCCCCAAATAAATTCTGTAGAAAAAGAGAGAAAACGACCGTTAGTGAGATTGTGTTGCTTGTGACTTTTAGTGTCCTGTGTTGTTTGTGATTTAATAGCGTCCACGAGTTTAATCTATTTGGGGGAGAAGACAAAAACGATGGTGTTGTGTATCTACATCACATAAGACTGTTAGTCAACAGATATCACGCTGTCCACTGACATGCATGTCGGATTCATCCAACTAATAAGTGATATGTCATAATATACCTTGCTACTAAACGTGCTAGTGACTAGTGAATTCACGTATACGTGTTATAAAAACGCACACTTGTTATAAAAAACGAACGATGACATATAAAACAACGAAGAATAACTAGAAGCATGGAATAGACATATACTGTGAAAAATCCATACGAGCAAAATCATAAACGTATAATCGGTAAAATCACTATACGGAAAAGTTACAAAACACTCATAACGTATTACATGTGTAGATAACTTATGTTACACGCTATCTATCATAGGCTTACAGGGATATAAATAACTTTGGGAACAAAAGACCAAGACGATGAAGGAATAGAATCCTAGTCGGCAATAAAAACAGAGTCCTACTTGAAAATTGGAATAGTAATCTACTCAAAGACTAGAACAACTTTAGCCTTGTGTCGCGGTCCTTCAATGGAATATCATACTTTATTGACGCCATGTCGAGTATGTCTTAGATTCATTGGACAAAGAACCAATTTTCGATACCACTTGTTATAAAAAAATTCATGACGAGATATGAAACAATGAAGAATAATTAGAAGTATGAGACAAAGATTTAATGTGAAATACTCTTGCAGGAAAAAACCACGTTTGCACAAAAATGGAATCACTATATAGAGGAAAGGTTACATAACGTACTTAGCGTATTACATGTATAGATAACTTGTACTGCGTGTTATCTATTAGAGGTTTATAAGGGTATAAATAGCCTTGAAAATAAGAGTTCCAGACGAGAAAGGAGCAAAGTTATAATCGATAATGAAAACAGAGATCTACTCGAAAAATAGAATAGTAACCTATTAGGAGACGGGAACAATACCCCGCTCGGAGACAAGACATAATCTCAGAAGATGATGGTGAAGAGTTGTAGTTGGAAGCACCTCGAGTAGCCATGTCTGACTCTAATTGGCGCAAACACCTTTAGACACAACATCTAGTGCAAGTCAGTGCAGAGTCCATCACGAACTCGAAGATGATTCCAATTACAACCTCGGATTAGTTTGCATTACCGACTAGTCATACTGGCCAAAACATATCTTTTAAGCAAAATCTGATTAGACTCTTCAAGTGATCAGACCTGATTGAATTCAACGAGATTCGGATCACAAAATACAGTAACATGCTAGCTCTGCTAGTCTTTTGTAAATACAAAAGTAATCACACATTCACCAAGGATCTAGTAAAAAATAAAATATTATTATGCTGGAATGAGCAAAAGGACTATTGATAACGCCACTGACTCAAGCATGTGAAAAAATTCAAAAGAATGTACTGATAATGCGAAACTGACTCACCATCAGTCATTGATGTTAAAGTATGATATAAATTCGTATATGCATCTAAGAGGATATATACAGTAGTCTTGTATATATATATATCTGTGGTCGCACAATTAAAATGCACCGAAGTTTCCCGTGCTTGTAATATCTACTCATATAGTGAATTTCGCCTTCGTGCATTTGTAATTTTATAACAAGTGGTATCAGAGCTCTAGGTTTCAAATCAAATCGTTGTCTCTGGGAGGAGGCAACTCTTACGGACGGCCTGCTTTTTCTTAGTATTTATACTTAGATACTAAACTGAAATTCTAAATTATTTTTACCTTCATTTTCTCTAATATGGATAAGACAAGAATTTTTTAGCATATTTTTATATTTATTTTGGATTTTGTATTAATAATATAGATTATAACAAACCCTCTTTAGTGCTACTGTAATTTTGAAAATGAACACGCAGGTACCCATCAAAAGTAAGTAAATATATCCGAAACATATAAAACGCAGTTAATCCTGCAGTAAAAGAGGCTATTATTCCAAAAAAGGGTGAATACAACCAACTATTACTAAGGATTTCATCTTTGGACCAGAAGCAAGCAAGAGGTGGAATACCACAAAGAGAAAGCGTACCCCATAAAAAAGTAGTTCTTGTAATTGGAACGTATTTTCTTAAACCACCCATAAGAACCATATTCTGACTTTTATCTGGTGAATATCCAACAAGAGGTTCCATTGAGTGAACAACGTATAAATCCGACTACTACCAATACTTAAACATTTATGGAAAACACACTGGATCAGTATCGCAGTGCTCATCAATCATTTCATCTCCTACAATATCGTCAAGTCCATAAGCTTTGGCTTCATCTGCTGACATAAAAACACCCCTTTCCATGTCTTCGGATACAACCCAAAAAGGCTTGCATGTTCTTAGTGCATAAACCCTTGTGATCATTTTGCGAACTTTGTGTATTTCTTGGAATTGAGGTTTCGTATCTTTTAGGTGTTTACATAACTCATCCAGAAATTTCTTTACCTGTCCAATTTCTAACGAATCAAGATATCCTCTCGTTCCAGTATAAATAGTAGCTATCTGCTCTTCCACTGGGAGAGGGTTTGATTGAGATTGTTTAAGAAATTCCCCTAACCCCTTTAGGGGATTGTGTCAGAAAGCATGAATATTTATTTCATTCCATTAAAAATAAGAAGCCAATTTTGTTTGTAAGAAGGAGAAGCAGATCTATTCTATACTCGATAAGTGCCAATATGCAATGGGTAGAATCCTAATTCTCGCTATTTGGAATAGATTCAATTCTACTGAGTCTCACTTATAGCAATCATTTCTCTTTAGCAAAGAATGACCTTGGTTATCAAAGGATGGAACAACCGGGATCCATTTACTTATGATACCTAGTTGACATTGATAACACGGATCTAATAAATTATGAGTTTAATAGATCCTCTTCAGCAGAAAGACGTATATTCCTTGCTCATTATCGGGACCCCTTCTGATGGGTCAGTGGAATCTTTATGCCCAAAACCCTAATACGAGTAATCATTTATTTGGTACCGCTCAAGGAGCTGGAACTGCCATTCTAACTCTTTTTGGGGAATTCCATCCACAAACACAAAGTTTGTGGCTGACCGATATTGCTCACCATCATTTAGCTATTGCATTTTTATTTTCTTTGAAACTAGTGCCCTCTTCCTCCGCGTGTAGAAAAGGAAGAAATCAATCAATCAAATTACGAGAAGCCTCATAAAGTGCTTCCTTAGGGGTTAAACTTTCATTCATCCATATTTCTAGGAAAAGTATATCGTGTTTTTCATTTCCATTCCCACAAGAAAAAATACTATAATTCACATTTCAAACAAGCTGGATACATCATCTATGGGATAACTTCCATCTCGAGAGTTCTTTCTAAGTTCCGTGTGATATCTGTGATCTCTCTTGCTTTGTAACTCAATATAGAAATCAATGGGCTCTGTCAATTTAGCTATAGGTTGTGCATCATTACCACCTAGACAATTAGACAGCCAACCCGTAGTCGCAACGACCCAATTGCAAGAGTGGAGCTCTACCAACTGAGCTATATCCCCGAGCCAAGTGGAAGGATCAACTTTACGAAGATCCCATTGTATTCCAGAAGCTCGTAACGTCGGTCCCGATAAGCCCCAATTTACTGCTTCTTCTCCGCTAATAAAACTGACTCCTTCAACTCGTTCTAAAAAATGGGATTCTGTGTAATAAGTTCACCCACACGGCTACATCATCACAGATGTTCATCGTGCGACATCAAGGCAACATCCACCAGGGTGGCAGCTCATGCAGTATCCAACTATCCACAACACCATCGTCATCCTCTGTGTCAATTTGCAAAGGATTGCTACCATCTAATTAGATCTGACGTTTTCTTTACAACTAGCAACTCGGCGTCTTTTCTACAATAGTTGAGTTCGAAGAGGAGTTGATTTCAAAGTCAAGGCCATCTTTGAGTCCATGTCATCTAGGACATCCTTGATCTTTACGTCGTGAGGGAGCAGGAGTAAGCTACGTGAAAACCAAATTACCGAACCCGAGAAGTCAACCATCGGACAACACCTGAACATGAGGAGACATCATTAAACCCGAGCAGCAGTCATACTATGCATCATTCGAGAGGAGAGAGAAAGAAGACAAGCGTCAGTGTTGTCAGCTTGAGTGGGCGGTTGCTGTTTTTCGATGACCTTTGCTACATGCACATGAGAAGCATACCACCTAGAAAAAGCTATCGACAAGTTTGTGATGATATTGCTTCGGGTACACGAGGGGTGTGCCAAGGATATTCCAAGCCTTGTTTCATGTACACAAGTGTACCAGGATTTGATTTTGTGCAATGACTCAACTTCATACTAAGCGTCGACCCACGCTCTACCTCGGTAACTATTTTAGCACTACGTTTGTCAGCACCGTTGCCCGCACCGCCTAACGCCATGCCCTGGCATCGTCGTACTGTGTTGTCTGTGTCGACAATCTTCTATCTCAGTCAATCGTCACCTTCCATCAAGAGACTGTTGTCAGCTCTGTATATTTTTTTGGTTAGAGGTGGCGTTTATTGTAATTTAGGCCATTGCAATTCATACCTATATATGTATCCTTGTAGTCACACAGTTGAGATAGACTGAAATTTTTTGTACTTAGTCTTTCTTCATATAGTGATTTTTACCTTCATATGTCCGTAGTTTTGCACTACAGTTTTCCACATTAAATCAACATGCCCCGTTCATCTGATCATCTATTTTTACCTTACTTTTTATAACAATTGAGGAAATGAAAAGGGCAAGCAATAAACCGACAGAGAAGTGCTAATTAACTTGCTTTCAGAGGGAGAAAAGCAGAAGAACTCACCCCGCTAAGAGCCGTGATCATGGCATCGGTGTAGACCTCTGGCTCTGTCTTCTGCAAAGTGAGCAGCACGGCAATCATGCTCTTCTTCTCGCTCTCGCTGCCGTCATCCAGCCTCTGCCGCTCTGCGTCGATCAGCCGCAGCAGGAACGCGTCCCTTCTTCTCACCGCGTCCAGGACCTTGTTCCTCACGCCGAACACGTCGAACCACCGCAGCGCCGGCAGGTAGTCCCACAGGTTGGCCGTGCCGAGTTGCGGGACGATCTCGTCAACCACCTTCTTGAACTCCTGGGCCTCCACCGACATGTCCGTGTCGGCGTCCGCTTCCGGACGAGCTGCCTTGGTTTGCGCGATGGTCTCCATCAGGACGCTGAGTGAGACCTCGAACAGTCTCCGCTTCAGCTGGATGCGCGCGGCGCCGCTGGGGGCGGCGGCGGCGGTGCGGTACAACCGCCGCACCATGGCGCGCACCTCGGCGGAGATGACGCCAGACATGCGGCTGACGCGGTGCGCGGAGAGGAGGTGCACGGCGGCGATGCGGCGGAGATTGCGCCAGTACGGGCCGTAACTGGACGTGGCGAGTGCGGTGCCGTTGAAGAGCACGAGCTGCTGCGTGGGCAACCGCGGGCGGTTGGCGAAGGACACGTCGTGCTCCGTGAAGCACTCCCTGGCGCACGCCGGCGAGGACACGACCACGGTGTTGCGCGAGCCGAGGCGCAGGAAGAAGACCGGACCGTGGTGCGCGGCGAGGCGGGACAGCGCGGCGTGGAACGGCTTCTCCACGAGGTGGAGGTGGCCGAGGAATGGGATGGCCGGAGGGCTCGGCGGCAGCTGTACGCCCTTGTTCTTGCCATTGCTCTTGCCGCGGCGGCGGCCCACGAGGTAGTGGAGCAAGAAGAGGAAGGCAAAGGAGATGATGGCAATGTAGGCCTTATCCATGGTTGGGGAACTGATGTTCAGGTCGCAAGCTGGATGGATGTATGTGGCCATACGCGTGAAAACGGATCGAATATATATCAGATGGTGTTTAAATTATATTTGTATTTATATTATTTATTTAGATTTAAATATAAATTGAACAAACGTTAGATACGAATATTGACCGGACAAATGTTAGATACGAATTCGAATCGAATATCTATTCAATTCGATCGGATCTAGATATCCTCATAATTTATGTAGTATAAAGATATTAATGATATTTTATCCCAATACAATCACACTTAATTATTCTAATCCATTTACTTCACCTACAGAAACACGAATTTATGTTCAATTAAAAAACTTGTTTAACTAATTAGTCATATTGTAATAAAAATATTTATATTGATTCATCAAATACGGATAGTCCGAACAAAACAACATTTTAGATGGTAAAAGCTCATACTATATTTGTATCTATAATTTTTTATACGAATTCGAATATAAATATAATAGAAATTATTAATCGGATAGAAAATTTATATTATATCTATATTCTATAAAATATAATAACTAAATAATACAAACAATTCATATCCATTTTTACTTTTACCTAACGCCATCCTCCGTGACAGGCAATACTATCGAGCGGCGGTACGTGTGCATCTACAAGGCTTAAGCTTGCGGTACACTTTTGCGTACGCAATCGCTGATGTCTGTGGAACCGGTGGTCTCATTCATAGAGTCGATCATGACTGGCATGGTATCATTAGATTGGTACGTGGGTTCGTAAAGCGTCCTCCTGTTTGGATCCGTGAGAAGGCCGACACTATCTTATCATAAATAATTTAGCATAAATCATCAATGATAAAATTATTATAGATGATTTTACAAGATAAATCATCTAAATTCACCATGATAAAAAGAATCATCTGTGATGACCTCCTTATCATAGATAGTTTTATTCGAACTGTCTGGTGATACCTCGCAGACAGTTCAGAGCGAAAACCGCCTATGATGTCTGTAATTATCACATATAATTTTTTCAAACCATCTGTGTTGTATCACAGATGGTTCGAATAAAAATTATCTGTGATGACCTACTTATCACATATGGTTCTTTACCAAGAACCGTCTGTGATAATATTTTAAATTATCTTCTCTCGCCGAATTTGAATTTCCCGCTTATCTCGCTAGGTTTGCTCTTTAAAATAAGATCATCGGTTGTTCTTCTCCTTATTTCCTCTTCTCTCTTCTCACTTCACTCCTCTTTTCCTCATCTTCTCTTCTTTTCACTTCTCCTCGCCAAATCTTTTCTTAAAAATGTAAGGCTCGGTCAACTACCTCCCAAAGCTTCTCCACCTCTGGTTGTGACGCCATAATTCATTGTATAAGACACTCTTATCGCAAAAGTGTCTTATGCAGTGTCACCGTCATGACGCACCGGTAATGCTGCCGCCACCACCACCTCTCCTTCGTCGCCGGTGATATATCCCCTACCCCTCCTTTCTCTTCCTTGATATTTAGATATGAAATTACAAAATTTTTGAATGGCTATGGTTTTGGCCATATAAATCTTGTCTCCTAAACTTGCATCGCCGGAGATATATTCCCCGCCACATGGCTGATAACTGACTAGACACATACAACTACGATATATGATCGCGCTTACAATCACAGCTTACGACCATGTCATACGATCACGGTTTACGACCATGTCGTACGATCGTGTACCTACGACCATAGCATACCAAAACAACAACACTTACAACATAAACAACGAGCCACCAAAGATATAGCGCCAATCATAAATAGGCTACTTTGGTTCATCCGTATTCTCTGATTACGCTGTTTTATAGTGTAATTATGAAATGTTGATGAACTGAAAGAGGCTTATTTATAAGGATGCGAGAATGCAACACAAACGGTTCTTAACTAGAACTGCCTATGATATTAAACTATTACAAATGGTTCTTAACTAAAACTATATGTGTTATAACTTATTACAGACGAATCGATATAGTTATCATAAACGTATAAATTCAGACGAGTCAGAAACCTCCTATAACGACGGTTTCGGTGCTAGTCCGGGGCTGATCGGGATCAGCATGACGATTCCTTTGCTTGGGAAGGCCAACTCGTACTGCGAGATCTGTGCGACTAGCATCAGAATTTCTTTGGAAAACAAGGAACTCGCGAGGATTTAGTCCTAGTCCTGATTAGCTTACTCATTTGCACCACACAGTCCACACTACAGCGCAGCGTAAGTCAGGAGAGTGGAAAAATTGGAAGAGCGCAAATTGACCGCGCGCAACACAGTGACAAATTAGCTGATTCATTTGCACCACGCTTCCGCGCAATGTAAGCAAGGAGAGTGGAAAATTGTGCGAGAGCAAATTGACCGCGTGCAACACAGTGACAAGGAAAGGCCAAACAAGCTTAGTCCATTACGTCTCCGTGAGTACGAACGTGTTATCAATGTATTAGCCGTCAACTTGTACACTTGTTATTATGGAAAAAATATCTCTTGTATAACTTGTTTTTAAAAAGACTTGTATAGCCGTTACTTGTTAGGCAGCTGCGCTTGTACGTAGGCTAGCTAGCAACCGGAGTGGAGTTTGGGACTAACAGTATTCTTCTGCTTAATCTCTTTGTGATAGAAAGAATTTGTTTTCAATTTTTCATGTACCAACTGCATCTTGATTTAAGATGTCCGACCTCCTAAGCATATCATATCCAAAATAACTAGTATGATCAAAATTGTGTTTTCTATCCACTTGTAAAGAGGTAAACATCATATAAATTTTTTTATAAAAAAAACTAAGCACGATAACCCTAAAAACTACTGCAGTACTGTGCAAAGAAGTTCCTTTATTTTTGGCTTCGGAGTAAAGAACATAGATACAACTGAAGCTTTTCGACTCTTTTAGCACATTTGACTAAATTAAACCAGTTAGTTAAACAAATGCATAAGGAAACCAAATGTCGCATTCCATCATGCAGAAAATTAAAAGTTCTATCGGTCAACACCAAAATAAAAAGAAGAAAAGGACCACCATGACCATCTGCCACAAATGACTCCTCCCACCAAGAAACCATGAACCACCACCTAAACCTGAACCATATGCGATGTTGCTACCATTGAAACGAACATTTAGGCTTAGCCAACAAGAAGGAGCGGTCGGTGATAGTGATGGCGGAAGGAATCGGAGGAAGGTAGACTCTGGTGTGATTCGGAAGGATCGCTGAATGAGCGGATTGTTTTTTTTTGGTTGAATCTGGTTTTTTGATCGGGTGTGTATATGTATCACCCGGATGTTTTCTTCCTAACAATCATCCACATTTCGGACCGTTAGATCAGAGATCCAACGGCCACTTTTTTGGGAGGGGGGAGATTTTTTTTGGAGGGGGCGGGGAGAATTCGTAACCGTTGGATCTCTAATCCAATGGTTACAAATCTGAATGATAGTTAGAAAGAAAATATCCGGATGATGTTTATCAATACCCTTTGATCATGGGTCGTAGGGAGTGGAGGGAGGAGCAGAAGAACCAAACGTATGCATTACTAACTTCTTTTTTTAAGTAGTAAAAATAGTGTGACGGTTGTTACTTGTTAGACCTAAAGAATTAGAAATTTAGAATCATGGGTTTAAAATCCCTCTCCTCTCCCTTTAAAATTGATTGAAAGATTGTGTATATCGTTCAAATAATGACCGCATGGTGTCGTTACTTATTCATTACTCATTTAGTGCTATGAATTGATTAGTGCTCAAATGAACTCTACTTGATGCCGGCTTCAGTTTCAAATGTTATTATAGCTGGTCGCATGCACATGTTAATTACTATGGTGTTTAACGTATCCATGCATCGGTTTCTCATGTGAATGGACATGTGAGATGAAGGGTTGAACCGTTTCAGATCTTGTGTAGCCTATGGTCACTATGTATACACTTCGTTGCTTGGTATAGAGTAATGAACAATGCAGAGGCCGAAGAAGCGAAGCTCATGGCATGGCAGAATGCACGTACAAAAGTTCTTACATTCAAACTGATAATTAAACATGGTCTAATCCTCTAGGGCATCGAGTGCACGAATATATAAGGCCACATGGCCGACTCCAGATGAGCACGACCCCCTGCTGGAATCGGCCTCCAGCTCTTAATCTCACGCATACCAAATATCCTAAAAGAAGTCGGACTCAACTGATGAGAAACACACCATACAATCCGATCGACCTATTATGGTTCGGCCTTAAAGATGACATGCATGCCATAGATCTCCACGTTGGATTCCTCTCTCAGAAACCATATCCATCTGGTTTTCGATTTCTATTTTGCACTGCATGCAACTTCCTCTCTCCTTCTTTCACACGATGCCCTCTCTTCTTTTGCTCGCTGCATGCATGCATCGACGCCCTTCTTCTCTTTCCTCCTGTTTCCTTTTCTTCTTTGGCCCACGATTGCATGGATAGCTGCCCATGTATTCTCTCCCTTGTGTGCAGCACGTGCAGAACGCATGCATGCATGCACAGCCCATGCAGTGCTTGATCTCCCTCACGCAGCACGTATGCATGCACTTCTTTTGCTTCTTCTCTCGGCTGCCAAGAAGGCACTAAGAATCTTCATGCAATTCAGCACCAATGCAGGTAGATAAATATATTCTTTCCTTGGCATAGCCATTTTAGGCTTGCTATGTAACTATACATATAACGGGCCTTTGGTGCAATGGACCGATTAGACCAAGATGGAGGCACTTCCTCAACAGTATCCTCTTACGGTCAAGGGATTCGTGACTGGTAAGCCAAAACTATGCTACTGGATTCTCGGCCCCTCTGTCCCTTCGGCCCGCTGGTTCATTGTCTGTTGAGTTTGCCCACTCTGTTCCAATCGTTGCCATTGGCGCTCGGCAGGAGCACCTTGTGATGTACACGCGTTCGCAATACGGACGTGAGATGCGTGATGTGGCCTACCGCGCCTTACAAGGACATGCATGCCCCCTCAAAATGCGCACTGACCCTGCTACCAATAACATTGATGTCCCATCGGTATTTAAGCATTGTGGTGCTTGCGTTGAAACCATTTTGCTTCTTTGTTTTTGCCCTACCCATCGCCATTGCTAGTCACGCTTTGCTCGCCGCTAAGCTTTCAACCCCTCGTCACTACTACAGAAAAGGTTATCACAGGCGGTTTCTCAACCGTCTGTGTTTATGCGTCAGTGATAATAGGTGGTTATCACAGACGGCTTTCAAGCTGTCTGTGATAACTTACAATACAGACGGTTAATATCACAAACCGTCTGTGATAGTCGAGTATCACTGACGGCTTTTATAAAAAATCGTCTGTGATAGTGGAGTATCACAGAAGTCTGTGATATCATTGATATCACAGACGGTCCAGTATTTGAAACCGTTTGGGATATGTATCACAGACGGTTTGGTGTTCCGAACCGTCTGTGATAGCTATTTCAAAAGCGATTTTATTTGCTCTTTTTCGGCTAGCCTCAAGATATGCTAACCATGTCCTCTGAAAATAAGCAAGATCACGTATATAGCACAAGATAATTATTACATAAATCACACAGATGAATGTATGCTTTGGTATTCAGTATTCATATTCTTGTTCAGCTCAACTCAAACGTGTAGCACAGCACATTCCTGACTAGGCCCTGGCCGTAGTCACGGCCCATGTGCTGGTCGCATATTTTGGTCCATCAGCTGATCAACCCATGTACGATGTATCAAAATCACCAGGCACCAGTCTAGTTATCCAGACCAATAGATAGCAGTCGACAGCTAGGGTTGAGGTGAGGGCTTCAGGCAAGCAGGCGCCGGGCATTCAGCTTCAGGCCAGGGCGCAACCGACATAGCACCATCAATGGCAGGCGGCAGCGGTGAGCAGCCAGCAGCAGTGTAGGCTGTGCAGTAAGCCAGCGAAAGGCAGGGCCAGGGCAGCGCCGCGGGCCACGGGGCATGGCTGCGTAGGGCTAGGGGCCAGGCCAACTGCTGGTGGGCAGCGGCCAGCAGCAATTTGCCGATTTAAGATTTCAGTCTTTACTCTTCATATTTGCCTTCAGGGAATTAGGGAGTTTAGGTTGGTGTGCTTAATTCATTGATTGTTTCATTGTTTTGCATATGCCATATAGTTCTTTTCTCATTTTTTTGTCAAATTTCTTCAAGATCACTCTATATCCCAAGAATATAATAGAGTATCATGATCGGAAGCACAATGAGCATTCCAAAAATAACCCTGAAAATTTTTGAAACACACATATATAAGACTCAGTCATCATGTTATGACAATTTTGTTTCAAATTGCACATTCGTGAAGGCAGTCATCTACTTTGATCTTCATAGTTCAGATACCTTATGCTAATATGCTGACCAATTATTACACTTATGGCACAATATACCCATATCAAGTGATGGTACTAATTTTATAATCACTTGATCAGAAAATGTTAAATGTGCAAATTTAGATGTGTTGCTTGTCCATATCCTGTTATATGGTGGTTTGGCACTTCAATGATTTTTAATAAACAGAATGCCTATCTACAAGCTTTATATTTCAAGGTGTTATATGTGTTTAATAACATGATCTCTCATCAGGGATAGAGTTGTGTATGGTGATTTAACAACAAATAGTATGTTGACCAATTAATTGACTTTTGCCTATGCTAGGAAACTGGGAGTTGGCATGGGACTATAGCTTCTCCCTTTGCAAAGGCTATGGGCCTGTTTGTTTTGGCTGCGGCTTATGGCTTTTGGCTGAAATTTTTGAATTTTGGTTGTTTACGGTACAGATTACGGAGAGACCGATACTCACTTACAATTTTGGCTGGTACAGATGTTGAGCTTTTAACGTGTACAACGTTTAACTTGTAAACCCCGTTTTGAAAAAATACTCCGTTTGAAAGTTAGGTACTGTAGCAAAAGCCAAAAGCCGTCCGGCTTGTTGCTTGCCAAACAGGCCTATATCTTGGTATATTGGAGATTAGCCATTGTTCATAAATGTGATTTAGGTAGACAATTGACCCTCTAATATGATATTGATTTGATAGTTAACTATAGCACATTTACCGTGCAAATTTATAATAATACTAGTTGCTAGAACCATTATCGATATGAATACTTTCTGAAATATCCAAATGTGATTTGTTGTTTGGTTTAGCTAAAGTTAAAAGCAGATAACATTGATAAGGATGAAGTTTTTACAAAATTCATGCAACGAATAGCTCATATCAAAGAAAAAGATCAATTGATTTACCCTTGATGCAATGAACCATCATACATCGCCCATTTCCTCGTAAGAAATAATTCATTTATATATTTTTATGTATTTTTGTATCTATATACACGTACTATTGTATCGGTGTTTTAGGAGAAATGATGTGTCACGGTATCAATATATCGGTATCGATATATCTGAGCAACCTAGCTTTAAAATTGGATATCTATCTTAAAAATTTTAGATCCACCACTGAGGCAGTCGAGCAAGAAGAGGACGAAGGTGGCCATGGCCAGGCACGCAACACCCATATCTGCTCTGTTGGGAGATTTGGCAATCGGCACAAGTTACTAGCACTCTCGATACAGATATGCAATCGACAACGGTCCATGGATCTAGATGCTCTGTTGGGAGAACGGTCATGTACGCTGATGCATACGTACGTGTTGAATCAAGTGTCGATAAGGAGTACGAAAATTTGCTTGGTTGCGAATATTGCTCCGTACCGCAGAATTAGGGTTCACCGTATCGATTTCTCTCTGTGCTCGTTCCCCCTGTCGCCTGTCGGCATGCCCTTGATTGATGCCTACCGCACGATCCCATATGCTTGCAAGAGCAAATGACTCGTCGATTAACCTTTTTTGGGATTTTGCTATGGAACACTTCGTGTTTAGTTGGGAGGGGAGGGTGCTAGCTGAGACGTAAGATCCACTGGACGATTAATCGAAGGGCTAAATTTCGAAGTGTTCCAAAGACATCACCTATTTTGGCGCCCTGGAGCATTTATATATCTAACACGTGACCATCGATCAATCCATCTGTCAAACAAACACGCATGACGCAAGTTGTGAGCACATAAATTTCACGTTGTATCCAAGTGGCAAGCTCTCGGAGACCCCGGTGCAAAGATGGAATGTGCCAATGGTAGATAGGGATGCAATCGAGGCGGATACAAATAGATATCGCTCATTCTGTATTATATTTTTATATTTTTTAGAGTCGGATACAGATAATACCGGATATCTATTTCACCATTCCGTATCCATTCCAAAGTTTTCGGACGGTCGGTCAAACAGAAATTAACCGCTTCTTTTGCACCTCTACATAAGATATTGGATAGTACGGTGCAATCCGAGCGAACACGAAGAGAATAATTGCCGAGATGTCGAAGGAAGAATACTCAGTATTCTCCGCCTGTTTAGATGTGGCAATCCGCCTATATGTTATCTTATTTTTAAGTGAAGTCACAGTAGACTTCCTCACATCACTTGACATGCGAATATATACGGACAGATATCACTCATCCTGTATCATATTTTATATTTTTATCTCGGAGTCAAACACAGATAGTGCCGGATACCTATTTATCTCTTTCGTATTCACTCCGCGAGCCTTCGCTCGGTTTGTCGGACGAAAATTATCTGTTCCGTTTGTACCCATAATGGCATACCCACGTAAGTACATATATGCCGATGGCAAATTAAGCAAACGTATGTCTTCAAGGAACAAATGTTTGGGCATGTATAATGGTATAGATCACTGTTGTCTATAATATTCTCTATGTCATTCATAGACGGCACTAAAGACAATTCATACAATATGTTGTCTTTTTGAATATTTCTATAGACATCTTCTTCATAACACAATGTGTCTTGTTTATTATGTTACAATCGACAACTGCATAAGAGATAACCTAATTCTCTGTACTACATCTCTCTCCTCTATATTATCATGTATCCTATGTAATAAAATTTATAGACAGCTGGCATTATATTATTGTATGGGCCTGTTTGGCAGAGCTCCAGATTCTCATTTTCAGCTTCTGCTCCAGATTCTGTAAGAATCCACTTCTCTGAGAATCTGGAGCTACCTCTAAAAAGCGTTTGGCTAGTGGGTTGACTCCAGATTCATAAAAGAAGAGATTTGAGGGAAATAGACCATGTTACCCCTAGTTGAAATCCTTTTAAAAAGACAATTAATATGTCAACAAGAGTATTCACATTTAAAAAGGAAACATTAGTGAATTAAATTTCCATTTGCACAATCAAATAAGAATATATTAAATCAACAATCTGATTTACAAAAAAGACTCAATTACAATAACAACCCTCACAAATGAATTCACATACATAATTTCAATTTCCAAATTTACAAGAATAAATATCACAACGCAATATTACAATCTTTAGAAATTCAACTCATACAACCAAGCCATACAAACATGAAATACATCAAAACTACATACAATCAAGCACTTATAAAACTTTGAATTCATGCCCCCTCCACTTTTATCCGGGCTTGGGACCGGCATCGGCAGTGTTAGGCATCCCCCACCCCCCACACATACCCCAAAAATACAACCATGGCAGGACAATTTGATAGGAGCAAACCATACACATTTTGCTTATTTTGCTTATGCTGCACAATTTGATATTCAGTGTTGGGGACTGAAGATTATTGATCATAGGTGGTGCATGAACTTTAGCAGAGCCAATATTTCTATTTACTTTTCATTTCAAAACACAAACACAAATTTCTCATCTTCAAACACAAATATGATGAGATAATTGAACAGTCTCTCGTATGAATTCATGTCAAAAATTTAATCAGACAACATATGCTGCATATAGCTCTTTGGTAGTTCAAACACTGGTGAAGTGGAGGACATTAGAAACTGATGGTTTTGGCTTCAAATTCGAGTTACTTTCTTGTATAACAGGTGCGAAATTAAGGTTCAGGACTTATGAAATTCCTTTTTCATAAGTGCTTCTGCAGAATGTCCATATCATCATCTACTAATCATGCAATAGATGTTTTGTTTTACATCTGCATTCTTATTTCACTTTGCAAAGATGTAGTGCAATTATCAAGATCGATCTTGACTTCTCAAATATCAATAATTTTGTTGTTGCAGATGAAAAACTATCAAAATTATTTGAGAGTAGCATCTCAGAGCAATATTTGTTTTGGGTTGTTTCAGATATCTGAGCAGTGCTATCATTCATATGCAGATTTGCCGGCATATCAAAATAATGAACTACCTGCAGGTTTTTTCCCGACATTCATATGCAGATTTGCCAAATATATGGAATGGAACTGAGAGCAAATGTTCACCTGTGTTTCACGCTGCTGGGGACCGGAGGGGTGGAAGGAGGCGGCGGCGGTCCGGAGGGGCTGAAGGAGGGCGTCGGAGGAGATCTGGACCGGAGGGGCGGAAGGAGGGCGGCAACGGGGCGCGAGAGGGGAAGGGAGGCGGTGGGGCGCGGGAGGGGAAGGGAGGAGGTGGGAGGGAGGCGGCGGGGCGAGAGGAGGGAGGCGGCGGGGCGCGGGAGGGGAAGGGAGGAGGCGGGAGGGAGGCGGCGGGGCGAGAGGAGGGAGGCGGCGCGTGAGAGGGGAAGGAGCCGGGCGCGAGAGGGGGAAGGAGGTTGGATTTCGGTTTTTATATGGGTGGCATTTGCGGGTAAATATTATGAACTTCAATAGGTAGGTTGGATTTAGGTTGGACAGCTCCCCACGAGAATCCACCTCAACCCAGCTTCTCCTGGTTAGTTCATTTTAGAACCTGCTCCACACAAGAAGCAGAATCAGTTAATTTTGAGAAGCAGGTTGTTTGGCACAGCTCTACAAGATTCAACAGAGAAGTTAGGAGCAAGAGCTGTACCAAACAGGCCCTATATGTCCTTATGCCCCTGCGCCAAGAGCAATAAACCGAGGCAAATTAACCATGTTGTCGGAATGCTGTTCGATGGCCTCGATCAATCACGGGCCCGGCGGCAGCCAGAGAGGTTTTGCTGCGGTGCTTACAAGCTAACGCACGAGCTAGGACTGCAGACAACATACTACTGGATGGTGGACACTAACGATCTCACGTCTTCGAAACAAATTAATATGCCCTGATCAACTCAGCTTCGGTTTCTAACTTCTGACTTATTTTTCACTATTCATAAGTTTCGTCTTTTTTTCTGAACTTTTGGCTTTTCGTTGAGCTTTTTTTGCCGGTTCTTTTTTCCCGTATTTGTTTGTATTATACGTAATGGGCTAACATATTTTTTTTATTTTTAAATTTTTTAAATTTAATTATGCTAAATAAACCTCTGTCAGCTACAGTGCTTTTTTCAGCCAACTACAGTGTTTTCAACTATAAGCCACGAGCTTTTCAGCTGAACCGATCATCACCTAAGTTAATTAGGACGAGTACATGTGCTACTCAAATCCATGTGTAATAACTAATCAAAACTCGAAACACATCGATCGATGTCTCGGTACACGGATCAATACTGGGCAGTGTCAGCAAGTCACGGTCCGTCACCGTCGTACGGTCGTGCCATTGTGCCATCGAGCTAGATCCTGCAACGGCAACCGCTGTCAAGATTAGCCAAAGAAAGCCGGCGGGTATTCTCTGACTTAGAGGAGCTCCTCTAAGCCATCTATTCTCAGATGAGTGGTCCATATTTTTTTAATTTTGATTTTTTACTTCTAGTTTTTAGTTTTTTATTTTTATCTTTTTCTAGTTTTTTCTTTTTTTTTTCTTTTTTTATTATCTAGAGAGAGAGAGAGATCAGCCCAGGCCTAAAATTAGGCCTTTGTCTGATCAGTGACTTCAGTCCGTAGAATACACCATTCGGTCACTTTCACTTCGCAGGCCTTGTTTGTCCACAGGCATCGAAACCACGACTCACGAGTCCCAACTTATGTGATGGCGACGTCCTACTAGCTGAAAGCCCAAACTTTTCTTGAAGAAAAACGTAGGAGCCCAAAGCAATATAATCACCTTCTATAGTAAGAGCATTGATCTGAGTTCCTCTGCCTATGGTCAGGTTGCCATGTACAGTTTGCATCCTCTTTTAGCCATTGCTAACTTGCTAAGTGAGCAGTGCTAGTACAATGCAAGTAAAAAAAAAGCTGAGATGAAACTGGCCAAGAGACATCCTTTCTGTGCAGAGTACAGCTTTGCCTCGGCCCTTTTGAATGATTGGCGTCTTGCCTGGCCTTTTGGAACCTCCGGCGACTATTGTCCTGTCGAGTGGCTCCGCACAAAAGCTTCATAACGGGCCGTCCGGCCGTAGTGCTGCGTATGGTCGAAAGAGGCGCTGCTCTCCCACGATAACTCAGTAAGGCCCGGTTTGGCAGAGCTAGCTCTAGACAGTGGCGGAGCTACAGGGTGGTCCCTGTGGGCCGGGGATCACCCTGCGCTCTGGGGGCCCAGAGACTAAGGCCTGAGTCCGCACGGCGCACGGCACTGGATTCTGGACTCTGGAGTTAGCGTCAATGCGTCATCGCGTGAGACCGAGTTGGCGAGTCACCGAGAGGTTCGCGTGGGCCCGACGCGCAACGCCCGTAACCGGTTCGTATTCTTCTCCGTGCGCGTGCGGCCATGCGGTTCAGGCGTTCAGCGATCCTGCGACGGCGATACTGCGAGCCTGCGACCGTGCGACAGCGATACTGCGACGGCGAGCGCGGCTACGCGGGCGCGGCCATCGTCCCATCGAGCGCAGGTGCCAAGTATGTACTAACGTACATCAAATTTTTTAGTTGGAGATCAATAGATCATTCAATCACAGTGATCAGATTTGATTTTTTTAGCATCCGACAAGAAGAACATTAATCTGAAATTCTAAATAGAAGAAACATGGGAATTAGGAAGATTCAAGCGTTTCATAGATGAGATGGAATTAAAGGACTTGTACTGATCAAAATCCTAAGATGAAGAGTCAATTGCTAAGCCTAAGCCAAGACTCGATTATATGTTTTTTTTGCAGTATTAGATTATTGGTTTGATAAATTGAAACTTTATATAATTCTCTTGCAGATTTGTTAAAACATGAAGAGGAGTGGTGATATTGCCTCTCTTTTCGTAAATATGCATCAAAGAAGAAGGCTTCTTCTCCATCTCCTTACGTGGCTGCAGCTGTTCCAGAAGAGCAAATTGAGGAACAAGAAGGTGGATCTGATCAAGATAGAGTGATTGAAGAAAATGTGACTCCAACTCCAATGCCTCCAAGTCCACCTCCGATCGCTGAAAAGAACGATTTATGATATCAATCGGCTTCCACTTGATCCAGGAGAGTCAATCCATTGCAAATTATCCCGTCAATGATCAAGATGCGTTCGACGATCATATATTATTAAAGGCCCATTCCAACCTTATGCACATGAATTTGAAAGTAGAAAAATTGGAAATAGGATAGGCAATTCAATCCTATATGGTTTTATAAATATCCTTGGATTGAATATAGTATCAAGAAGGAAGCTGCATTTTGCTTTGTGTGCTACTTGTTTGCAAAGGAGAAAACTAAGAAATCTGCATTTGTTGAAGGTGGTTGGAGAAATTGGAATAGAAATGATGCACTTGATTTACATGTGGGTGGTGTAACAAGTGCTCACAACGCAGCTCAAGAAAGATACAACTTATTTATGACTCCCATGGAGCAATTGATGATAAAATTGTGAAGGTGGATAATGAGGAGCGACGTCTCTACAAGATCAGTTGACTTATTCACTTAGATGTTTGAAGTTTCTTTTGCAGCAAGGATTGGCATTCCGTGGGCATGATGAAAGTGAAGAGTCTAGTAAAAGAGGAACTTCATTGAACTTTTGAAGTGGCTTGCAGCAAATAATGAAGAGGTAGACAAGTTTGTTTTGAAGAATGCTCCGTAATTGCACATTGACTAGCCGGACATACAAAAAGAAATTATTCAATGTTGTGCTATGGAGACTAGAGATCAAATCATTAAGGAAATTGGTGAAGATCACTATACAATTTTAGTGATGAGTCTAGTGATGTCTCTCATAAAGAACAACTAGCCCTTTGCTTGCGTTATGTTGATAAATCAGGAAGGCCATGTGAGCGGTTTCTTGGAATTGTTCATGTAGATGATACTACTTCTTCATCACTTAAGGAAGCAATTCAATCTTTACTAGTTAGTCAAGGTTTGACTATAACTCAAATCCGTGGTCAAGGCTACGATGGGGCTAGTAACATGAAAGGAGAGATTAAAGGGTCAAAACCTTGATCATGAAAGAATCACCTTCTGCTTATTATGTACACTGTTTTGCACATCAACTCCAATTGGTTCTTGTTGCTGTTGCCAAAGGAAATAATGATTGTGTGTGGTTTTTTGATCAAGTATCACTCTTGCTAAATATTGTTGGTGTTTCTTGTAAGCGTCATGGCATGCTTCGACATCACCAATATGACAATGTCATGAAAGCACTTGAGTGTGGTATACTAGAATCTGGAAGTGGGTTAAATCAAGAGATGGGGTTGCCTAGACCTGGTGAGACTCGGTGGGGCTCTCATTATAAAACTGTGGTCAACATGATTGCTATATATCCCACAATTCGTGATGTACTCATAGCTCTTGGAGAAGATACATCACAAAGGGGTGAATGGCCAAAAATACATACTATGGTTGGAGTGCTTGAGTCATTTGATTTTATTTTTAGTGCTCATTTGATGCTAGAGATTCTTGGACACACAAATGAATTGTCTGAGTGTTTGCAAAGAAGAGACCAAGATATTCTTAATGCAATGTCACTTGTCGATTTGGCAAAGAGTAAAATGCAGCAAATGAGGTCCAAGGGTGGGTTTCATTTCTTCAAAGGGTTATGATATTTTGCAACAAACATGGCATTCAAGTCCCCGCAATGCAACATAATTATGTGCAGTATGGAAGATCAAAGACGTTTTGCTCGTAACCAAACAAATGATGATCACTTGTAAGAGAAGTATATATTGGAGTCATTGATAAAATTAGTCAAGAGCTTGACAATCGGTTTGATGAGGTAAATATGGAGTTGCTTACTTGTATGATCGCTTTGAATCCAATGGATTCTTTCGCTTCTTTGATGCAAACAAGGTACATAGACTTGCTGAATTTTACCTAATGATTTTTCAAGCTCGACTTGCTAAGACTCGACTTGCAACTTGAAACCTTTATTGCCGACATGAGAAAAGATGAAATGTTCAAAGGCCTAAACAATCTTGTTGATCTCTCAAGTAAAACTTGTTGAAACAAAGAGGATAAAGTTTATCATTGGGTCTATTTACTTATCAAATTGGTATTGCTTCTACCGGTGGCTACCGCAAGTGTTGAAAGAATATTTTCTCGCAATGACCTTTATCAAGAATAAGTTGAGAAATAAGATGGGTGATAGCCTTCTGGATGATTGTCTAGTCACTTTTATTGAGCGGGATATCTTCTTACAATTGAGTGAAGAAGAGATCATCAACACTTTCATGGCTATTAGAAGGCGCAGTTCGACAAGAAGAAGAAGTAGTGACGCATCTTGTTCTTCAACTACTATGGGTATGTAATATTTCAATTCTATGTTAAGAAAGCTATATTCGTCTATTTTATGAAGTTCGTATGTCCTTTTTACCTTAATTGCATTTCGTAATTCATATACTTGTATACCGACATGTTAAATTTATAGCGGTTAAATAAATTTTAGACAATGGACCACCATAACTACAAATCCTGGCTACGCCACTGGCTCTAGATCATCTGTAGCTCTAGAAAATTCTGGATCTAGAGTTGCAGGTATGTTAAGTGCATTTACATGACTCATTTCATTTATATTATATATTAAATAAAAATATTTAAATCACTTTAATTTAGTCTACAAACTACAGATCCAGCATAGATCTCGGAACTAGAACTGTGCCAAACGGGACCTAAGTCAGCAAGATTTGTTGGAGTCGACGCAATAACCCAGAAACTAGAATTTCCGGGATCGTTTCGAACACATAGATTTTTCTAAATTTATGTCGAAAATAAACCGTTTTCTAGGTATATCGTATAAAATTCTTAGGTTCTTTTATATGTCACCCATATAGACTCCCTCCATTGCAAAATATGGACTATAGTTTGAAAAGTTTTATTAAGAAATATAAGGTTGACAGTTAAATTTAATAAGGATTTTCCTTCTATGTTTCTGTTTATGTTCTCTCTATCATATGTATTTATTTGTTGCCATTTACACAAAATATTTCCTCATTTTTCCAGGATAATTATAACGGATACCTAAGTCATTTTCTTTAATTTCAGCACCTCCTTAATCCTTGGACAATGTTGAAATACGCACTATATTACTAGCCATTTGGTTCTAGTAGGCAGTAGTATTTGATCCGTGCACGGCGACCGATGTAGAGTACATCAACATGGAGTATTAAAAAAAGCAGAAAATACGGAGTATCTAGAATTCTTCACTGTTTTAACTTGTAGCATTTTTTTTTCAAATCTAGCGTTTTCATACATATATTGTATTTATAGCCCTATTCTCTAACATGGCTAGTGACATGTGTCACTTGCCGTGCTACTCAATCGCAGTAGATTGCCTCCCCAGTAGTAGGTACTACCACGATGTCCAAGCACAATAGCTTTTACATTGCTGTAGGATTAGCTGACCCACGAGCACACTCATAAGGCCAGTAACAGTGCTCCCACTTAACATATCCTACCATGGTCCCTCAACGTGGTAGATCTAGCTACGATGCCATACCACAATATATTTGTGCCAACCGCGCCCATGAATAACTTGTAGTTAAGGATGTCGCTACGGTATGAGATCGCTGCATGTACACGTGTTACCTGTCAGTGCCTGTCAGTGCTACTACTGATTGATCTAGGGCTAAAAGTGTAATTTCAAAAAAATCAAACTTGCACAAACAACTAAAAGGGTATTGATAATCATCATCCGGATGTTTTCTTCCTAACTATCATCCAGATTTGTGACTATTGGATTAGAGATCCAACGGCCATAAATTCTCCCCCACCCCCTCCAAAAAAATCTCCCCCTCCTCAAAAAATAACCTCCCCCCTCCAAAAAAAAGGGCCGTTGGATCTCTAATCCAACGGTCTCAAAACTGGATGATAGTTAGAAAGAAAACATCCGGATGATGACTATACACACCCCAAACAAAATGCACATAGAGGACCAACGCTGCAATAGCTACAGTATCTACACATTGCGAAGGAAGATACCACTGATTGCATACTTTTCAAAATGGACATGATAGCAGAGATATCAACGTAGATGACACATATAATTTTAGACTCAAAATATCATTTAAAGAAATGGTTTAGAGGACCATTTGAAAATCGACACCGTTTGTTTCGGCTCTCTAGAAGCTGAAGCGAAAATCAGTTGAAAAAACGACAGGGCGATGATCTGGTAGGCTAGGCAAACCACAGATATCGAAGCCTCACTACAGTCTACACTGCTCCCTAGCATCATCAAGCATTAACATTCGTGTCCAAGTATCTCGGCGTCATCACATTAGTCTTTCGATGCTGAAGTTAAAGGAGTACTACTTCAAACAAGCTTCCGAAAACCCACTCCATAAACACAATTCAATTCTTTCAGCTAGGAATATGGATCCCTGTGCCACTTAGCACCGAAGAGGCAGCCAGCCCCTCCAAATTAAAAAAAAAACGATGGGAGTACTGAAACTGATTAGCCCCAAAAGAGTTTAATTGAAGTCTAAGCTAGCCATGCAGAAGCGGCAAATTAAGAATACCACTCAGCTAGGCCAGTTGCCCGGGAAGATCACCACGCGGAAATGCGGCAGCATCCTTGTTCTCCTCCGCGGCAGCCGTCGCCCTGGCCATCCCCGCCGCCGTCGACCACACGTCGGTGCCATCGCCGTTGCCGTTGCCGGCGACGTGATCGGTGCACGCCGTCGGCACCAGGCACAGGCCCCTGCTCCTCAGGTCGCTCTGCTGCGGCTCCACCACCACCCCGTCCGCGCTCTCCTGCACCTCCACATTGCAGCCAGACGCTACGTTACCAGTCATGGTACAGACTACAGAGCACTGAGCTCAGAAAATTTTAACCACAGGTAATCAAATATAGCTTGGCGTTCCCTCTTACTGGGACGCGCGCAGAGGATGGCAGGCGCTGCATGTACGGCGAGCTCAGGACCTGACACGAAAAGCGACCGGAGGCTGTAAGTGTTGGTACTACTAGGCGTACGCACATACACCATATATATAGAGCAAGAACACTGTACAAAGCGCTGTATGTACCGCATTTTCTTAACCCATGAAAGGCCAAGGAGACTGGGGCACACGGAGTAATAACGCACCTGAACCTGGTCGTGCAGGAAGCGTATGTAGCCGAGCGCCTCGTGCAGAACGGAAGCCGTATCAGACTGGCAGGCAGCGGCAGGGCCGGTTGGGTCCATGCAGTTTACATCCACCAGTCAGTCAAAGGTAAAAGCAGACAACAGGTTCCATGATCGACTGGCTTAATTTCCTACTCATCAGTACTCAGTAGCAATGCAAACATTAGGAACGTACGGCTATGTATATACGCATCAGTTTCTCTTAATGTGCGTATCAGTCTATTGTTCTTTGACCACTTTCTTTTCCTACGAGTAAATGTGATAGTACCACCAATCTTTTGATTGGGCTGTTTGCTTTCGGTGTTAACGGTGGGAGAAAGAAGATTAAACAGCTTTGCAGTTTATTGCGGGTAATTAAGTTGTTACAGCAGGATGGAAAGGCAAGCACATCAAGCTAGCAGTAAAGAACGTATCGCCAAAAGCTGGAAGCTTTTCCGTTTCACTTTCTTACCTTTCCGAACGGAGAAACCAGCTGCTGCAGCGCTATGATCCTCTCCCCGAGCCTCTCCCTCCTCACCTACCACCACAAAGAAAGTTTTTTGACCGGTCGAACAACTCTAGTTAATTAAACAAGAACCAGACCCTAGTTGAGCACACTAATCAAGTGCCAGATTGGTCACAGTTAATTAGCACACTTTACTGGCACCGGAAGAAGAATTAGTGCTGGTGCTAAAGGATGAAGCACTAACCCTGGGCCTCTTGTTTGTAACAGTGGCAAATGCAGTCTTTCTCTGATCACCGCCTCTTGACCCCTTCTTCTGAACAAGAATCAATCGATCCATTAGTTAACCATGCAAGAAACCACAACAGACTTGCAGTAACAAATATTGATTAACCATGCAAGAAACCAACACAAACTGGAGTAGCAATAACAACCACTAATTGACCGGGCAAGAAACCAATTAACACAAACATTCACCGGAAACCATCAATTAACAATGCAAGAATCCATCACAGAATTGCAGCGACAGTTTGTAACTGACACACACCTTGAAGGCTTGTGGCTTAGAGCTGGAGATGGCTGAGATGGCCGTGGCCGTCGGCGAGGACGACATGCAGGAGATGGAGGAGGAACACTCGGTGGTTGGGCTGGACTTCTGTGGAACAACCACCGGAATTGCCTGATCGCCGCCGTAGTACTGGAAGCCAAAGAGGTCACCGTGGTACTGCTCCTGGCCACTGAAGCTTAGGATGTGGTGATAAGGAGGAGCCAGGTAGGAGGCACGGGTAGGAGAAGCAGCGGTAGGAGTGGCACCGGTGGTGGTGGTAGAAACAGCAGAAGAAGAGAGGTTGGAGGAAGGAGACAGGCACAAGCAGTAGTCAGGCTCATCTCCAAGACCAAGCATGTCCATGTAGCCTCTTTCTCCTCCTGCCTCTGTGATTATCTCCTCTTCCTTCACCATGATCTCTAGCTGGTACTGGCTGGCACTACAGGAGAGACACGAGAATATGATCAAGGAGAAAACAACAGGACGAATGGATGGGTGGGTGGTGATTTTGGATGCAAAGAAACGAGAACACAAGATTAGCAGTACCAACCGGGGTTCTTTCTTTGGGTCAAAGCACTTTCGCTCTTCTCGCTGCTGCTGCTGCTGCTGCTGCTCTGTGAGCTCAGCCTGTGTGTTCAGACCTCACTCAAAACACTTAGTGTTGAGAGAACTGCACAAGATTGGAAAGAGACGGGAAGAGCTGATGAGATGGACGGGGACCAGGGTCGATTGCCTGCTCGTTTTCTCTGTGTAGGCAACGATTTACGACCCATTGACCGTGTTTTGCGAGACGTCAGAACGGAGCCGACGTGGTAGACACGTACGATTTATTTTATATTTAAAAACTATTTAAAAAATCAGTTTCAAAAAATAGTTCCATTTTAATGCTTAGCTTTTCGGCTTCATGGTAAGGAAAAAAATCAAAAGAAAAAACTAAAAGACAAAAAGAACATCCTAAGGGTATGTATAATGGTATTGACAACTGCTGTCTATAACATTTTTCGTGTTATTTATAGACGGCACTAAACAGCTCATACAATAGATTGCTTTTTTGCATGTCTCTCTAAAGAGTTTTTATGACACAATATGTCTTATTTATCGTGTTACAGTTGACTACTGCATAAGATACAGCCCAATTCTCTGTGCTCTCTCCTCCACATCACCTTGTACCTTATGTGGCAAGGTTTATAGGCAGCTGACATCACACCATTGTACATGATCTAAGTCACTGTTAGGTGTGCAAAAAGGTCGGGGTTTTCCCAACCGATTCGGTTGGTACCGGATTCGGTAAAACAGTTTAGTATCCGGTCGGATTTGGTACAGTATTCAGATAGTTATAGGCAGATTCAGTAGTGAATTTGGGATTGATAAAAACCAACCAAATTTCTTCGATAATTGGTAAATCCGGTAATATCTACTTGGATATCCGGTACTACGTGATTCAGTATGTAAGATGTAACTCTAAGTCGCTAACCCACCGGACCAGTTCAACTTCAAACTATAGAGAGAGAGAATCAGAGAGGTAGAGACCACCTAACCTAACTAATGACTGCATCGTGTGAGCTTGCCGCGTGAGCTAGGGTTCTGGCACCGCAAGACGCCGCCACCGCCGCCACCTAGAGCCTCTGGTTCGCCGCCGCCTAAAGCCTCCAATCCAGCTGTCGCTGCCACCGGGAGCTTCCGATTCGGCGGCACCGCGTGAGCTTCCAGGTTCCAGCACCACAGATCACTGTCGTCGGGAGTCACCAGGATCCACCGCTGTCGCCTCCCTCTTCTTCTTCTTCGGCCACCACTCTTGATTCGGTGATTCCGCACTCCCCAATGTATGTGACCCTGCCATTACCCCTTGTTTCCTCCCTCGTTGCAATGGTTGGTTCTACATCTAATGGGGTTTTCCCCCTATGATGATGCATAGACCTCAAATGCCAAGTGATTGAAAATTTGAAATTGGCTTGGAAATTTCAAGTGATTCGGAGGTATCAAAGTTATTTCCATAACACCGAGTCACCGAGAGATCATTTGGTATCTATCTAAAATTTATAACAATGTTGGTCTAAGGAGTCAGGAACAATATAGTGATCTTATGTAGGTATAGTCCGGAACAATCTAGTGATCCTATGTAGCTATAGTGGTTATGTTTAGAAGATAGATGAATGTACAAACAGGGAGTACTGCATTGAATCAAAATGCTAATGGAAGTTAGAAAAGCAATATGCAAGCTGGTACTCAGATAGTGTATGGATTATCAGATCTGCAAGGTTAAATTCAGATTGGAACTCAATTTTGCTAATCGGTTGTTGAAGGTGATCAAGTGATGATATAATTTCGAATTGAACCATATAGTTAAGATTAAGTGGTGTGCGTGGCATAAGTTCTAAATGCTCAGATTGGTTTGGAAATGACATAGTTTAGTATCTGCAAATAATATAGATGTAGATAGTATCAATTTGACAATTTTGGATATGATACTTATTAGTTATTAATTCCACAGGAGAATCATGATATGTTATTTGCATAAAATCTTGCATACTATGGTGAAGATTTCATTCTCTAAAGTCTCCTAATTTTCTTTGGCCAGTTATGAGTACTCCCATGTGATGATATTCTACAACTCCCATGTGATGATATTCTACAAACCTCTCAACCTGTAGTGCTTGATATTCTTATAGTCTTGTAGCTATTATTGGTACACTAAATTGACACATGTTATTCTAGTACCATAATTTCAAGGAAGAGCTTGGTGGTTCTGCAATGCTGCTGTCATGTATTCTTAGTTTCTCACAAAATATTTCTTTCTGTACGCCCATGTTATCCGTTTATATTATCCGTTTCCGATCCGAAACCGTTATATATCCACCCCGACCGTACCGTATTCAAAACTCCGAATGCTCTAAATTTGTATCCGTATCCGGTCTTATCATATCTGACTCTAAATCTGGGAAAAATATGAGTTAAGATACAATTTAAGTAATATCTATCTGAATCCGTCCCAATTACACCTCTAGTCACTGTGCACACCAAGAAGGCTTTGCGAGACGTGGACCAGCTTCAGTGGCACATACAAAACCATCATTTTGCTTCCGTCGGCGTATATGCTTGTGTTATATCTTTTCATTTGACGACACCGTGCATTGATGTTAACATATCTATCATTGAAGAGCGGGTAAAATGACGCGAAAGAAATTAAAAGTTGGGCTGGTTGTAGACCTTGTTTCTGGTAAAATGACGTGAACAATTCCATGTTTGCGTAGGACTTGTCGCTTCCTTTTTTTTTTTTCTTACTGGGATTTCGCTTTCTTATCATTGCTTGCCGGGCCGAACCCCAGGTGGGCTCGAACTGCTCTATGGGCCTTTTTTTCTAAAAAGAAAATGTCTCACGTGTATTTCGACGCAGTTAGCGGGTTTGTCTTTCTCGGGCCTCGGAAATCGTGGGGTCAAAACCGACATGCTGAACCCGAGAAGGCGTGGCTCCGCTTGTCGCCTGTCTTGTACGTGAAGGCCCTACTCAGCTCTTCAATCCAAATTCAATATTAACATCTATTTTTTAAAATAATTTCTTTATTTCATTTTCTTTCTCTCGTTTTGATGATAAAGTAATAGATCATAAGCATATTATATATCCCATTTCTTTTACTCTCATCTTACACATATCTCTTCCTTATTTTTTTCGATTACTAATATTTATTTTTAACTAAAAGATATCAACCACAGTAAAAAAAGTTATGAAACCTCAATGGAGATATCAAGAAATCAAGATGGCAAAAGAAAAAGAAAAAAAAGATGACGGTAGCATGCAAGAAAATGCAGACTAGTAGTAGTATAAACTGACAGATGATGCGTAAGAAGATATGCTTACCAAGTTGAGTGGATAGCCAAATCTTAATCAGATCGTAGGTCTTTGGGCTCCTTAGCTCCGACTTGTTTGCCTAACTGAGACGGCAAAACATGAACTGCGCGGACTCAGTATCTTGTGGAGATGCAATGCATTCGACTCCTGGAACTTGGGCTTTTTTTGGTAGCTTATGACTGAAAAGCATTGTAATTAGCTGAAAAAACACTGTAACTAACAGAGGCTTATTTAACATAATTAAATTTAAAAAATTAAAAAATATAAAAAATATGTTAGCCCATTACGTACAATACAAACAAATACGGGGGAAATCGGCAAAAAAGCTCAACAAAAAGCCAAAAGTTCAGAAAAAGACGAAATTTATGAATAGTAAAAAATAAGCCGAAAGCTAAAAGCTAAAGCCAAAATGATCACAGCCATAAGCGCAAGGTAGGGGTGAAAACGGGCCGGGTATTTCCCGCCCGCCCGACCGCCCATATTAAAGCGGGACAAATTCGGGTCATAAATTCGGGTACCCGAGTGCTTATACGGGTATCGGAGCCGAATACGGGTATTTTTTGGCGGATATGGGATCGGGTTTGGGAGGTCGGTATCCGCCGGATACGGAGCACCCAGTACAAAATACGGATATTACCCGGTAAATTATCCGGATATTACCCAGATTGCTTGCTCTAGCCCGCACCGGCAACCATCCCAGTTTCCCAATCCCAGTCCCACAAGCACAAACACAGAGCAGACTAGCAGAGGGAGGAAGCAGAGAGAGGGAGTAGAGGGGATTAGGGAAGGAGTATACCGTGCCAACTACCAAGGGGAGGAGTCATCGGCCGTCGGTCCACTGGTACCGCCGCTCGGGCTTTAGTTGGAGCACCTTCACCGTGACGCAAACGAGCACCTTCACCGTCAATCCGTCATCGCCAGCAACAGAAGCACCAGCAGCCGCACGGCCGGCACCACAACGAACGCCCTCGCCTGTGCCCACGTGTACGTGCATTGCGCCGCCATGGCCGCCCAGTCCACCCGCACCGGCAGCTCGCGAAGGAGGAAGGGGGAGGGGGAGGCGGCGGGGGAGGAGGAGGCGGCAGGGGAGGAAGGGGGAGGAGGAGCCCGAGGCGGCGGCCGGCGGGGAGGAGGAGGAGAGAGGCGGGGAGCGGTGGAGGTGGGGACTAGGGAAGGAGGGGCGCGGGAAGGAGGGGGCGGGGGAGGAAGGGGACTGGGAGGAGGGCCCGAGGGGGAGGCGGGGAGGAGGAGGTGAGTGGGGAGGCGGCGGGGAGGAGGGGAGGAGAGGGGCGGCGGGGGGAGGAGAGGTGCGGCGGGGGGGGGATGAGGAGGCGGGGGGAGGGGCCCGAGGGGCGCGGCCGTGAGGAGAGGCGCAGGGGAGCGGTGGAGTGGGGGGACTGGGGAGGAAGGGAGGGGAGGAGGAGATGGCAGAGGAGGAAGGGGGACTGGGAGGAGGGGCCCGGGGAGGCGGGGGAGAGAGGGCGACAGGGGGGAGGGGGGAGGTGCGGCAGAATGGGGAAGAGGAATGGAGAGTCGTTCGGCCGAATGGATAAGGGGGGAGATGGGAAAGAGGAAAGGAAAAATAAAGGAAGGAGATGTAGAAAAATAAGAAGAAAAAATAAAAGGAAAAATAAAAGTAAAGATAAAACACAAGTTAGATTTAGAAAATACATGCTAAGAGAATATTCTATAAAATCTGGCTAACACTATTTTCCTTGCGAAGTTTTAATAGCAAAACGGCATGTTATTACTAGCTAAATAGCATGTCATTAGTATACCAAAAAAAGAAAGAGAAATTAGCGACCACTGATTGAATTCATTCATATTCTCAATCTCTTTCTCATCCTCAATCTCTTTCTCATTCTCCTTCTCCTTCTCTTTATTTTACTAAAGATATTTTGATTATATGCTCAAAAGGAATGCTTGCCTGGATTTAACCATATTCGGATTCAAGTAGGATCAGGTGAAGTCCTTCCCGTGGCTTGGATTATCACCTGCAGTTACAGAAATATAATAAAGTGTGAGGTGTCGATGTGTTTTTGTGCGCCTAGGGTGAGGCTTCGCTCGATTTAGCTCTAATTGCGGCGTAAGGCGGGCACCGAGGCGGGAGATAAGAGGGGACTGGCCGATTCGACCTTGCCGCCGTTGATTCAACCTCGCCGCCAAGTCGAGGTACGCCGCAAACCTCCCCTCTCTTCTCCCTGTGTCATTTGCTTAGTTGACTCTCTGTATAGCCGCACGGTGTCGGCCGGCAGCCAAGGGGACAAGGGGGCGAGGCGACTATTGGCCAGGGAACACATATAGCTTCAGATCAATTTACATGTTAGGTGAATATTTTCTGTGAGTGTATATTTGCTCATGTTACATGTTCGATTGTACCTGATACATGTTACATGTTCAATTTACATATTACATGTTCGATTGTAGGATAAACAAACTTGATATCTGAATAAATATTCGTGACCGATAGTGTCCGTATCCGTCTTGGTACGTATTTGTTCCATATTTGTGCCCGACATTATCCGTGTTTGTATTCGTATTCGATACTATCCGTATTCGACCCGAATCTGATTAGAAAATGTGGGTTAGGATATGAGAAATGTGAGATCCGATCGTATCCAACCCGATTTCACCCCTAGCGCAAGGTCCAAATGATGAGTTAATTTCCTAATGCTAGCCTACTTTTAAGTTATGGAAGAAAAGCGGTTGAGATCGAACTCTTATGTTCGCAGTCTAATTACCTTCGCATGCATCATCGTCGACTCGCAATCAGGTGGATGATTTTTACGTACTTTTGCTAACTCGCAAGATTTTTCAGAATAGAAGGCAAATAGTACTTTGCAAGATCCGTACTGCAAGATGAGTCCTTGGTGTCATGATCGTCAAAGAAGGGTTCATTCATCGATTAAGATGGGTACCAGACTGTTTCTCGTTAGAAACAACCAAAAATGTAGTTCTCCATAGGCCTAATGTCCCATTTCAAATAACAATGACTTCTAGCTTTAGAACATACTAGCCACATAGGCGTGGCGCAACGCCACGCAGCCACCGTGTGGACCGAAGTAAAAGAGGGAAAAATTCGCAGAAAAAAGAAAGCGAATGGGTTTTTTTGAAAAAAAATCGTGGGCCTTTTCGCAATAAAAGGAGATCAGAGGGGTTTTTTCGTAAAAAACCGATGGCCTTTCGGAAGAAGTAAGGGCCTGTTCGTAATTACGGGGAACCTCGGGTCGCAACCCAGCAAAAAAAATATGCAGGGGCTTATTCAAAAAAATGTAGGGACCTTTTTGCGATAACGGAGGACCTATACGTAATTTTCCAAAAACTGAGGGAAAGTGCCTCGGCCGACCGTACGCAAATTCCTGCACCACGCGCCGGACGGCCGAGCGCCGCGGGGTGACGTGGGCGACTCTCCGCGCGGAGAGTCCCCCGGCTTTGTAGGGGTTTTTATTAGTTTTTTAACATGATTTTTTTCTTTGTTTTATCGGTAGAGATATAACATTCAGATTTATTTTTTCTATTTTTATTTTTAATTAAATATCTTAGAAATAGAAAAAACTAACAGTCGCTATAATATTATTTAAACTTAAAACCATAATACTTTAGAATATGATCTAAATTATACTCTGTTCATACCTCTTAGTCATCATTTGTTAGGACGGTTTGGATTGGCTACAATACAGAAGACAAGAAGTACATTACAATCCAGACAAATTATATATATATATACACACACGACGAGTGTTTCATGCACCATGGTGCCTAGGCACCAATATCAATACCCGTTGATTTGCTTCGAGATTCGCAACATTTGATGTGGGTATCTTCATATACCCATAAAAAAGTATATTTGAGATGTCAAACTTTGAAAAAATTTAAATTCAACTTCAGTTTAATTAGTTTGAACTATTTTTATGGTATATACTCACTGTAGTTGAATTGAACTCAAAAGTAGTTCAAACTAATTTGAACTGAGTTCAAAACTTACTTACCATAAATATATCAAGGGTATAAAACATTTTCATACCCAAACTCAAAAAAATTATCAATCATACACGTGTATCGGATGTTGGTGCCTAGGCACCATGGTGCCTTATGTAATTTTCCTATATATATATATATATATATATATATATATATATATATATATATAATGCAATGTATATAGTGATTAATCATTAGATAGGTACCAAACGTAAGTCCAGTCGGTTGGCGTCGGTTTCGGCGCACCTACATAATTTAGCTGCTCGTGAAGGGATCTTGTAGAATGAGAGAGAGAGAGGTCGCGCGGATTATGTAATAGAAACGTTGACATCATAATCAAAAGGACAAGACCATGAAATTGTATGTGCCCGTGTTCTGGCCGCGGAAGGTGGTCTACCTTCACTTGATTTTCTCGGAGCAAGCTTGTCTTGTTTTAGAGCATCTCCAAGAGATACTCTATATGGCTCTTAATATTTAAATTTTAGAGTTGAAGGGTAAAAAGTAGCTCCAACAGATTCCCAAATAGACTCTAAAAATAGAACACACCCAAAAATGGGCTCTCGCCTCTACTTATAGAGGATGATCTAGGCTCCCAATACTGTTTTTCTGGTTTAGGGTATCTGTTGGAGGGAATGATTATTTTGAGACCTTATATCGTGATTAGGATCTGTAAAAAGAGATTTAGGGTGTGAATTTATTGGGCATCTCTTGGAGATGCTCTTAGTGCATGTATGGCCCAACAGATCACGGGTTCCCCGTTCCGTTGGTGGGTCTACCAGCTGGCTTGAAACTGGGCTATAGAAGAAACCACCTATGGCCACTACCCTCTCGGTAGTTTGCTAGTAACTTGTAAGAGGGGTTGAGTAAAGCAAACTGTGAACAATTGAAGGGTCTAAAGTGCAAGAACAAAATTTTCCAAAAAATGAAATTTCAAGCCTCTCAGAATTGTTGACCATATGGGTACTATAGTAACATGTATATTTGAGCAGAGTATTCCACCAAGAGCGTAAGCTTAACCAGCAATTACTATGCAGCCCTACAAGACATCAACGCATGCGTAAAACTAGCCAGATTTTACTTAAAACTAGCGAAATTTCTCGTGCAATTACGTGGGTAGATATTGTAACATATTGCATTCGTTATATATATCTAATACCTTTGAATAGTATAGCTGTATTTGATATAGAGTTATAACAATTGTAATATGTGTTTAATTTAGACCGTTATAATTAGCACCATCAAATAAGTGGTACAAATCTTCTCTTTTTATCATGATTAATCAGAGAATTTCTAAAAATTCTTTTCTAATTTTAGGATTTAGACCTCTAAAACGAAGGATATACTATGAATATCATCGATTATTTGTAAATATATAGATGATTTTTGTTGTTAGCAACTTTGAAACAAGGTAGAACATGTGAGAAGTACCCACTAACAGTATGACCCTAGCTGTTGTCAAACAAAAAAAAAGAAGGAAAGAAAGAACAAAAGGAAAGACCATGTCTTAACTCCCAACTAGGCTTTGTTTTCTGGTCCTGTTAATCTAGAAGGCCAACATGGAAATTTAGTGTAACGGTATCGGGCAGACTATGGGCTTAGATTGAGCCCACCAAAAATTCCAATAGGTAATACTTACGCTACTCAGTTTTAATCCCAAAACTGTGCAAAGCAACCATACCAGGGACAGATACCGCGGGCAGCCATATACGTGTACGGTACACCCCGTGCTTAGCATACTCGGTCACATCTTTCCTTTTAATAATGACCACAGATTATATGTTGGTACGACAAAACTTTTGAATGAACAAACAAATGGCAGTTGTATTTCTGCTGAAAGCAAGAAATATAACAAACATATTGTAGCAGCAAAAGTTATTGGTGTCCCACTAATTAGATGGTCAAAAATAGAGATATCTGAGCGGAGAGAATGGGCAGCTGCAGCTGTCCAACAGGTACAGGATATTGGGCATTTGGACCAACAAGGCGCCCTCGTCTACAGTTCAGCACCTATCGAGATAACAACAGATAGCCCTATAATGGTCATATCCCCTATATTTTAGAAGAAGAGGTAAAAAAAAACTCCAATAGCTCTTCTAAATGATCCCCAAAAATTTAGAGGACCCCTTCCCTAAATTTTCGTCCCTCAAATTTGGAGGACGCACGCCGTCCCCAAAATCCTTCGACGGTTTTGTCCCGCGCCGTTGGAGATGCCCACCGCGCTTCCGCGCCTCGGCTTCTCCGTCCGGCTCTCGCGCGAAGTCGCGCCTGCCCTCGCGCCTGCTCCGTCCGCCTCCCTCGCGCGCGCGCCTCGCCGCCGAGCGCCCGCGCGCCCGCCGCGCCGAGCGCCGCGTCTTCCGCGCCGAGGCTATCCACACCCGCCGCCTCGGCTTCTCGTCTCGCTCCCTCGCGCCTACCCTCGCGCCCGCTCCGTCCGCCTCGCTCGCGCCGCTCCGTCCGCCTCCTCGCGCGCGCGCCGTGCCGCGCCAGCGCCGCGCGTCCGCCGCCGAGGATATCCGCACCCGCCGCCTCGGCTTCTCCGTCCGCTCCCTCGCGCCGCTCCGTCCGGCTTCTCGCGCGCGCCGTCCGCCACCCGAGCGCCGGCTCCCCTGTTCACACCGCCGCCTCGATTCGCTGCAAGTCAGGAGGAGTTCCTCCATCAGTACACTGAAGGTAGATACATTACCTGTTTCATATATTCCATACTACCAAGATTAGTATATACTTCTTTCTAAAGGAAATTATTGAGAAATTGCAATATATATACTAGTTGATAAACAATATTATACTCATTTGGTTCATAAGCAGTATTATACTCCATGTAATTCTGTCTGTTGTGTTGGTTATTCCTTTCTGAAGAATAATGTTATATTATACATGAAGAATAATGTATACTCTTGAGTTGCCTTGGCAGTTGTATTTCAGCAGTAATTTAGAGGAATTAGTGTTTGAAATGATAAAAAGAGGCATTTGCCCTGAACCTGAAGTGAAGATGTTCACTGCAGTAATAGCAAACCTATGCAATGATACTGATGGGAGGGTTCAGGTAGCCCAGAATCTCTTTGACTTATTGGTAAATGCAGGTGAGAAGCCTGATGTCGCTACATATACTACACTCAGTAGATGGATATTGCTTAGTCAGGAAGATGTATGAAGCAATGAAAGTACTTGATGCTTTGATCTTGAGTTGCTAGCTAGCCTCAGTAGATGGATATTGCAGCAGAGGCTTATCCACTAGCTAGCCTGTTGTTTGCTAATTGAGTTAATCTGTTGCAGATTATGAATGTAACCCTTTCATGCTTAGCCCCATTGATGTTGATAGATGCAGTGTTAAACATGTTTGTCTGAAACCAATGAATCCCATGTTAAAAAGCAGAAAATTGCATCTTTACAACATTATGCTGGTTTATATTGGGGCTAGTTGGGAATACTAAAAGCATGTATGCTGAATTGCTTATTATCATTGCATATTGTTGGTCATTTTCAGTTGTGCCTCTTTGATTTATGCCATTTTATTGTGTTGAGCTAGTCATGTATACAGAATAGTATACCACCAATGTTGTGTAATTTGTGTTTCATAAGAAGAATCTTGTTTTTTTATAGAATTATGTAGCTTGTGGTTTCATTTCTCATGGTAATGTTGCATTCTGATATACTAAAATGAAAATGCAGCTAAGTCCCATCTGTTTGAGCTCTGAGTCTAGGTTCTCTATTGAAGCCGAAATAGTTTGCAAATCAGGTTTGACGGTTTTAGGCTCATTACGACCTAATGCTGATATCTAATAATGCATATAGCCGAATATATCTGAGATGCTGGCTCCAATATTTGGTTCGTTTAGAGATTAATAATATATTGTTGGTACATCTGATTATCATAGGACCTATAGCAGATCTCCAGAAACCTAAATTTTAGCATCCCAGAAACCTAAATTTTAAGCATCCCAAAGTTTTGATTTCCTCAAAGGGCACCACAGAAATTCTGCCTTTTCTTAAAATCCAAAAGAGAAGAAGATTGAAACCAGTTTCTCAGGCCAAGTTGTGCAAAGAATAGACTACATGCTGTTTGGTTGATAGTATAGTAAAAAATGTGCAAGTCACCTCCCTGATGTTACTGCAGGATGTGTGTTGAGTATATGTGGTGGGCAACAGAGGAAGTGAAAGACTAATATAACTAATTTTGTTCAATGTACAGGTAGTACGGATGGAACGGGATATTTCACAGACTTGATAACCGGAGGTTCCAATTCTCAAGATTGGACTGAGTTTGCCAACACCACCGAAGAGGAAGAGTTTCCAATGGTCGATGATAGTACATCGCAAAGGCCAAACCAAAAAAGGACCAAGAATTTCAGTTCAGAGGAGGACAGTCTTTTGGTGTCAGCGTGGTTAAATGTTAGTTTGGATGCAATTCAAGGACAGATCAATCTCGCACTACATATTGGGATCGAATTTATGAATATTTCCATACAAATAGGCTTTTGATTCAGATCGCTCTCATAAGTCCTCAACAAACGTTGGACCGTCATTCAAGAATCTGTCAATAGGTTTTGTGGTTGTCTAAGTCGGATAGAGAATAGAAATCAAAGTGGTATGACCATTGAAGACAAGGTTAGACCTAGTTACAAATCATCTATGTTTGTTGTAATCTTTTCGAGCTTATTTGTAATGCTCTATATTTGTTTTCTTTTCGTAGATAGTGCAGGCTGGCGAGTTGTATAAGAGTGAAGATAAGCAAAAGAAGGATTTCACGCTTATACAATGTTGGAATATTTTGAAGAATCAACCAAAGTGGATTGAAAGGCGTATTCAGATGCAAGCTCCAAAAATATCCAATAAAAAGCAGAAAACCACGGCCTTTTCAAGCCCTGCAGCATCCACGCCTGCATCTACTCCTCTGCCACATGAAGATGAGAGCGGGGATGCAAATCCGGATTATGTCAGAACTTCACTTGAAAGACCTTTAGGGAGAAAGAAAGAGAAAGAAAAGCTTCGTCAAAAAGGTGAACGTTTTTTTTATGATTCCTTAGATCATCTATGGGCTAAAAAGAGAGAGGATGATGCGTGAAGGGCGAAGAAAGAAGAGAGGTTCAAACAAGCGTTCGCGTTGGAAGAAGAGAGAATTGAGCTTGAGAAAAGAAGTTCGAGTTTAAGAAGATGATGGAAGAAGAGAGAATTATGAGGATTGATACTAGTGGCATGGATAGTCCTCAAAGAAAGTACTACAAGGGGCTTCAAGAGCGTATTCAACGTGATAGTGCTAGTTAATTCTTTCGGGGATAGTACTAGTTAGTTGTCATAGTACTAGTTAGTTGTCATGAATTTTTTTGCTGCTAGTTAATTCAAGTTTGTTTACTTGCATTTCTAGTTATGTCAGTGTGATGCTTGCTTTAAAAACTGATGAAAGCATGCACTGCTTGCTTTAATCTGTAACCTCAGTATTTTCCAGTTTACTTCTAAACTGTACTCAGGTGCGGCTTGATGATGTCACGATACAAGTTCGATATCTTGATGACTCCCATGTTTTGATATTGAGGGCAACTGACTTACATGTCGCTTCTGTCCTTTCTCAAAAACTATACATCTGTACACGGTATCTATGTGCATGGCCTACCCAAATGTTGATTAGCCTATGATTTTGCACTTCAGTGAAGCAGAATCTTTTATCTGGGATAAGTTGGATCCAAAAGTTGTTTAGATGGTCATATACTGTTTTGCTGCCATACTTCTGAGTTCCAAGCAGGGTCCAAGAAACAGGACGGCATCTTGGTGGGTTACCACTTCCCAGTGCCAGTTACCTGAATCCTACTGCTGGTGGCCAGCAATGATTTCTTAACCCTTAATTCAGAGCGCCTAAAGGTTCATTACATAGACATCATCTTTTGACCTGCAAGATCAATCGGAACCGTTGGATGCAGCTTCAGGTTCTGGAGCTGTCAGCTGGGTAGCCTCTTGTTTGTACTGAACTTTTTCAGGGGGGTCCTGATGGCAGTAATGCATGTTGTCACTAATCGGGGGAGGAAAACTGGCTGTCTTGCAATGCTAGCAAATGTAGTTAGTCTTGTGATGGTTGTATGGGAACAGTCTTCTTGTTGAACAGACAAGTATATTTTCTCATTATCTAATTGCCTTGACAAGTGGATGGCCCCTGTTTTGAAGCTTCTGTGAGTGTCTCTCTTTTGGTGCCGTGGTGATTGTGCAATTGTAATCTGCGTAGTGTGCAGTCCCCTTTATTTCCTATCCTGAATCCTTGGTTGGGATACTTTACTTGGCGTGAGTGTGACTTGTCCTGCATAACACAACTGTTCTGTTGACATGTTCCTAATGATATATGCCTTCCGTGATTAGCTAGAGAGATTAGCGTGTGACAAAGATCAAGTGATTTAGTTTGGTAGACCAACCCACCTGCACGCGCGCAATCGAATCGCGTAGGTGCTGCTGCAGTGGGACTCGTCGTATATGGGACTCGTCACACCGCCGGCGTCGGCCAGGCTGGGGCAGCACTCGCAGTTCTACGCGCCGGCCGCGGAGGACGCGTCGGAGAGCGGCGTCACGTTTGGCGGTTGCCCGGCGCAGGAGCTGGCGCCCAGGAAGCGGAGGCGCCCCGATCAGCCGCCGGTTCTTGGCGGTGCGACAGACGTGGCGACGCACGCACACCAGCAGCTGATGGACGTGGCGGCGCATGCACATCAGCAGCCGATCAAGCTAGAAATTGGTTGGTAGTTTTTGTGGACCCAGATTTTAATTTAGGGAACCATATTTAGAGGATTTGTTGGAGGTTACATATTTTTAATCTTCTATTTTCTAGATTGTGTCCTCTAAAAAGTGCTTTAGGGGATGAGATTTAGAGGACATTGTTGGAGATGCTCTTACCTCTTCTTCTAAAATATAGGGGATATGACCATTATAGAAGATTTGTTGGAGATGCTCTTAGACTACGGCCTCGTCCATTTCGATTTAAGTTTCTAATTTACTTTTTACTATTTCTAAATTTTGTTTTCTATTTTTTTTAGTTTTTATTAGTTTTTTCGTATTCGTTTGCATTGTCCGTGATTGGCTAACTTGTTTTTCTATTTTAAAACTATTTAAATTTAATTACGCTAAATAAGTCATCATCAGCTACAACGTAATTTTAGCTATAAGCTACTTTTTTTAGTTGAAATGAGTGGGCTATTTAGAAGGCCTATTATGCCGTTCTTGAACAAGCAAATGGCCGGTAACTTGGGTGGCACAACCTACTGGCACAATTGTTTACGTGCATGACAAGGAACAAAATCAATGAAGATGTAGTTCGGGGCTTTCCGCGGGAAGTGTGTGTGTGTGTGTGTGTTTGATGCCTGGACTGACAGGCCATAATTTTCTCGTAACAGTCCAATGTGAGGATCACAAAAGGTTCTGAAATCAAACCAAATCCAAAGAAGGGAAAAGAAATACAAACACGATAAAGAAGACAATAATATTTAGGGTTCACTGTAACTCTGACAGGTTCATTGTAGCTCTGACCGTTCATGATTGTTCTGCCGTGATCATGATCTGCCGATTCCAGTTTTGCAAAAGAGCACCGTCTAAAACTTTTACAAATACAAATGTCAATGCAATCTAAATATCAATTATTCATCATCACTGTATGTATGACCTATCCACGTAGTCTAACACACTCAACTCCACCCAATCTAGCTTCATGAGCAGTGGCCTCAGTACTTTACGATAAAGGCAACTAGATAGATCTCACCGGATCATATTAGCATCTAGAGCCATCAATCCCGTTCATTTGGGTTTAAGTTTTTGATTTTCCGCTTGTTTTTCACTATTTTTAAATTTCGTCTTTTTCTTATTTTTCGGTTTTTTGAGCTTTTTTGTCAGTTCTTTTTTTCCCGTATTTGTTTGCATTATACGTGATGGGCTAACACTTTTTTCTATTTTTAATTTTTTAAAATTTAATTATGACAAATAAATTACCATCAGTTATAATGTAATTTCAGTCAGCTACAGTAAAAAATTCAGTTATAAGTCACCAAAATACAGCCCACTTGCAGCACATTATAAGAATCCAAAAGCTATCTTCTGCATATATACTTCGAGAGAGGGACACTGACACTCCTGGCAACCTGTCAAATAATAGAGTAAGCATTCATAAAATGGACAGCGCAAGATTGGAGTAGTTAACTACATAGTGGCACTGTAGTGTAAATTTTCAGCTGAATGTTACAAGATGTCCACCTTGAGAACTAAATCTTCATCAATGTTGGATCGATATCTAGCTGAGCCTTCTAACGGGCAGCTCCGGCTTTTAGAGAGGAAATTAGAATTGCACAGTGTTGGCAATTGTATTAGAACATCTGACATCAAGCCAGTCATTCCACTTCCACTCATCAGCTGAATTGTATTCAAATTTTGGATGAGTCCAGAAATCTTATCATATGGTATACTTTCTCTTGCGCTTACGGTTATCTGACCCTCCAGTGGAATCGAACAAAGCCGCATCAAGAGTAGCAGGGTTCCTCGAAGCCAAGAAGGCAGACAACAGTAGGTGTAACGCCCCCGTTTCCAGGGGCGCGTACAGACATGGCATTCTGCAACTATTCACACATGAACAGTTATGGAGTGTCGCGTAAGAGTATATCATCGCATGCTTACAACAAAAGTCCAGCATATACTTCACATATGGATTAACATCCAACTTTTCAACAGCGGGGCGTGCAAGCCCAAAGTATAATTACATTACCAAAGGCTCCAAGATCTGCTTGAGCGCGGCGAAGACCTAAAGCCACGGGTCCTCGTCGAAAAAGCGATCCTCCGGGACTTCCTCAATGGGGAGACCTTCACCTTCGTCTTGATCCTCTAAAGAGGGGATTTAGCAAGCCGTGAGCCAAACAACCGGCTCAGCAAGTCCCAAAGGGACTCTATCTTACTATATGCACGGATCATCAAAGGAAAGGAGTATACTTAGTTTATTAACTTTGAGTGGATGCAGTTTTATTTGCCAACATTTTGATAAAACGGACACAAAACTACTCCTTAAGATCTCAGGAGTTTTTCATGAAAATTTAATTAACCAACTAACCAAGTTAAAGCATGTACAAAACTACTTAAACTTCGCTGCTGGAATCACCCAAGTGACACAGCTCCATTAACCGGGAGCACGGCGTATTCGAATACCATTTATTTGACTCTGCAGAGTTTGCTCGCTTTACCCACACGATCCCTTAACTCCGCGGCGAGTTAAGAAAGCCGGTCGTTTCACCGCTCAACTCTTTATATAGGCTCTACCCGGTAGAATCCACTCGGGTCTGGCACAAATAAATAATAATAATAATACAAACATCCGCTTCGAGTGAACTCTACCGTTGTTAGGCATCCGCAGCACGGCCTGCCTAACTTCACTTCTTATCCTCCTCCTCCGCCACACCTGTAGAGTTTCAATCGAGTTGAGCAGCTACTGGACCAGTGTTGACAAGTCAACTCCTGTGGTTGAGCGATCACTATGACATTTGCTTAGCGTAAGGGTTTCAGTCCTTATATTTTCACATGGCCCGCAATCTCGCCAGGTCCGCGACCTCAACCTAGGGTAAGCGGTGGGCGTAGACCGTCTCACGGTTTCCCACAACACCCTTACCCTACCTTCAACCTTAGGGTAAAAGATGGGCGGAGACCGTCTCGCGACTCTTCCCCAACCTTTACCCTACCTTGTGCACGCCGGCACTCTCCGCTCTAAGATACGGTGTCCCATACCACCCTACCTTAGAGTCGGGTTTTCCAAAATTCTATTGGACCGCCGCCACAACCTTATTAGTGTAAAGACTTTGCATGATATTAATATCCTACAATTATCTAGATTAACAGATAATTATTTCTAGGGTTTCAATGGCATGGCTACAAATTAAACATGGCATTTATCGGTGGTAGGTCTAACTATATCACATGTCATTCTAAACATTTTATTTTACTTTGAACTAATATTTCAGAACTAGCTTAATGCAAATAGCATAATAACATAATTTAGTAACATGGGTTGCAACATGATCAAAGGATTTTAGACTTGCCGGCAATCCGGATAATCTCAGCTAGCTCGAACGAAGAAACACCTGGATCCTGAGCCTGCACTTGAACTTCCGGGATCTCCGAACTAGCGCAAACACATAAAATAATTAAGTCCAGCTTGAGACTAATCAAGCGAGGAAAAATAAACTATTTAAAAAGGAGTAAAATGCATAAATCTCCAAATGGGGAATTTTAGGAATTTATCTGGGGTGAATTTGGGGAAGTGGAGGTCAAAAATGGGTTCAGGACATTATTTGGAGCAAAGTGGTGAAATTTGGGAATTTTTGGGATTTTTGTGATTTTCTAGGATTTATTTGGACTTTTGGGATTTTGGAAATTGAAAAATTGATAGAAAATCAGGATGAACAGTGGATCGGCGGCCCGACATCGTGCGCCCCAGATTACGCTGGATTCGGGCGGCGAGGCGGCGCGCGGCCAATGGTCTACTCGCTTGTGAGGGGGCGGCGGGTCGGACCTTCGCTTCGCGCTCGCACGAGGCCGTGCTGCTGGCGTCCCCTCGACGGATGAGCAACACGTGGCGAGGACGAGTATACAAGGGCAGTGGGCGAAGCAGTATGGTGGGATCGGACGGAGGCGAGGTGAGGAGTTTATGAAGATCCGACGGTTGAGGAGGGGCGGCCATCCGACACTCCGAGTTAGACGGCAACGGAAGAGATGGACGGCGGGGAAGGAGCCACGTCGTCTTCGTCTTCCTCACGCTGCGCGCTCGCAACAGAGGGCAGAGGTGGCGGGGCTGCTGCGCTCCGGCGACGGCGATGGCGATGGCCCCCGAGGGAAAAGAGGGGTACCACCGGGTAGGTCTTGGTGAGGGGAGTCCATTTTAGGGCTTGGGAGGGTGAGAGGACCAGAGGGGACGGCAGGAGGGGGAAGGGGGTGGCTCGGCTCATCGACGGCGATAGGGGTCACCGGCGGCGAGAGAGTCCAATCGGCGGCGGCTACACCGATAAGGGAGTGTGAGGCTCACAATGGAGGCGGCAGTTCAAGTCGGAGAGCTTCCTGGTGAGCTGGCCACGGGAGAGGTGGTTCGGCCGGCGGTGAGCAACGGTGCTAGAGCTCCACGGGCGTCCACCTGGCCAGGGTCATGCACCAAAGGGATCAGGGGAGAAGTGTGAAGCTTCTGGCGAACGCAAATGGAAAATGAGGGGGAAATGGGGGAGATCCGCTCACGGGTGTCGCCGGCGCAGGGGAGGGCGGCAACGGCGGTGAGGGCGATGAAACTTTGATTGGCTGCCCCTGGGGACTCTCGGGAGTGGGAGGAGGTTAATGGGGGTGGTGAGACGGCTTGAGGGACAAGAGAGCGTGCGAGAGAGTGGAGCGGGGTTTTTATACCTCGGTGAAAAAGGGGAATCCGAGGGAGAGGGGATGGGTAATGGCGTCGGTGGTCAAGGGAGTGAACAGGGGGGATGGGACGACGCCTTGGCGCGGAAGGAAGGCGGTGCTGGCTCTGCATAGGAGTAAAAGCGAGGCGACGGCACGGGAGGGCAGGTGAGCGGCGAACGTGGGCGAGGGCGCGTCCGCGCGCGGCGGAGGGGACAGGCGGAGGCTGACGGGTGGGGTCGGGTGCGAGGACGGGCGGCGCGTGGCGCGTGGAGCGCCGCTTTAGACCGGTGGCGTCAAGACGGCGGGCGATCCAAAACCGTGGCGCAGAGGCGGTGCGGCGCGGCGCCAGCAGCGCATGCGTGCGCGAGGTGGAGGCGGAGAGGGGCAAAGGCGCTAGCGGAGGAGAGGGAGCGGAGGGAGGCGCCGAAGCGGAGGGAAAGCGGGAGGGGGAGCGGCGCCAACGGAAGAAGGGGAGAAGGGAGGTGCCGGGAGAGGGGCAAAGCGGAAAATGGGGAGGGCGCCAAAGGAAGAGGGAAGGTGCCCGGCCAAAAGAGGAAAGCGGCGCGGGGAGACTTTCCCAAAAGGGAAAGTTTCCGAAAATTCACCCAAAATGCAGCAAAAATCACCAAAAATTTTGGATTTTGAATTTTTGGGGTTTTTCAGTAGGTACTTCGTAGACACAGACATGTGGAACTCCGATTCACTCAAGAGACCATCTCTGCCACCAAACTGCCTTTTAGTGCTGCCCTTTCCCATGAACACCACCACCCTTGCATTCATCCGCTGAAGCTCTCATGGGGACACTGAATGTCTCATTCAACGCACCAGCCAAATGTGGTTGCAAATGTTCAAACAACCTCCTCTTAATACCCTCATCGGGAACTACCTTCAACCCCACTTATTTTGATTTGAGTTTCTAGTTTCTAGCTTATTTTTCACTATTCATAAATTTCATCTTTTTCTGAACTTTTGGCTTTTTTTAGCTTTTTGCGGGTTCTTTTTTTCGATATTTGTTTGCATTATACCTGATGGGCTAACATGTTTTTTCTATTTTTAAATTTTTTAAAATTTAATTATGCTAAATAAGTCATCATTAGCTACAGTGCAAAATAAGCCAATTACAGTAAAAATTCAGCCATAAGTTAGATTTATTCAGCCCAAATAAGCACAACCTTCAAGTCCCCCAATGGCTCACAGTACCTCCTGAAAAGCAGCTCCAGCATCGCCGCCAGCTCGTCCACCCTCCTTGTCACCCGGAATAATGGCTTCAGCGCCACTGCCCAAGGATCAAAGTAGATTGCCTCCCTCGTAGCAAAGTACTCTGCTTTTCTCTTTATTTCTCTCCCTCTCAGCTTTCGATCACAATCGATCACTTCTCCTTCGTTTGTCACTTATTACACGACTAGACTGCACCTTATAATGGCTAGTTACAAGACTCATAACCAGACTCAACATCCCGACTCGGTTTCTAATACGGACTCGTACACTAAACAAACTCGTATATGGACTTGTATGTGTATACTCCAAACTCTACGTATCCTACCCAAACTCAATATTTCCTACCAAAACAAGATTAATTCCAACAGAGAGGAGGGAGGTGAAGAGGGCGCGAGGGGAGGGGAGGGAGCGGAGCGTGGCGAAGGCGAAGCGCGGGCTGGGGCGGAGGTTCCACAGCGTGAGGAGGAGCGCGTGCATCATGCCGGTGGCATCGCCGCCGTGGAGTAGCTGGAGGAGGTCCATTGCCTACGCTCGGCGGGCGGGCAACGCCTCGAGGAGCGTGTCGAGGGAGTTTCCCTCCTTTAGGGCACCAGCAACGGCGAGGAGTTGGCTTTTGGGTGACGGTTTGGGCCTGGATTTGGGAAGGGAGGACGCGAGGCGAGAGTAGGAGTGGAGGGCGAGGCGGAGCGGGTGATGCGGCGCGGGGTGACGGGTTGGGACATGGTAGCGGGTGAGGAGGTAAGTGCGATGCGGCGACCGGCGGTGTGAGGAGGACGTTGAAACTCCATTATCCGCTAGGTGGGGTGGGAGGGAAAGTGGGAAACGGCGACCCGGCGGAGCGGGATTTGGTTTGGGGATTATTTTGGGCATGCTCTGTAGCCAGGTGGGAGGCTGCGGTCGCCGGCAGAGTGGGATTTGGTTTGGGGATTATTTTGGGCGTGCTCCGTAGGTAGGTGGGAGGCTGCAGGATTAGACGTGGTTTGGGCCGTCTTGAACCTATTTAAGGCCAGCCTGATTGTTTTAGGGAAGAAAGGCCGGTCTGATGGGAACAGCTGGACTAGGCCGAAGTTTAGGGCCCGATCTCAGTGAGGCTGCTGTGGGCGGTTGAGTCGGTCCATTGACAGAACATGGGTCGTGAGGTTTACAATGCATTAGTAGGATATCCACGAGCCTATGTGGGTTCTTTTGAGCTATGGCTTATGATTTACGGTTTAAAATTTTAAATTCTGGCTGTTTGCGAGAGGTAGTACGCAGAGGAAAATAGTCGTATGCAATTTTGGTCAGTACAGCTGAACTCAGTACACTTTTTACTATAATTTTCCTGTTGACCCCCATCTTAAAAAACACACCATTTAAAAGCTAGTACTGTAGCATAGGACACAAGTCATAAGTGAAAAAAGGCACCCATATGGCTTATAGCTTTTGGTGATGTTTTTAGATGAATGGTGATTTGTCAAGCAGGCATAATGCATATGTGTTGCACGATGCATGTTTATGGACTTATGTGGGTTAAGTTGGAACGAATTTGTATCTGAAAATGGTTTGCTTGATATATTGTTGTGCAGGTGATTTCAGAGTCAATTATAGTCAATGGCAAGGAGGATCCTGACTTGGTTGGGAGAATCAAGATTTAGAGTGGTCATGGAAGCTAGGTGAGATGGTTGGACTCAACCAAGGTACAAGATGGACAAGAACCATAGCAGGCACAAGTGATCAAGATCAAGCGAGACATACGATGCGCTAAGTGACTTGTCCCCGCTTGCAAGCGAGGATAGTTCGGTGGCATCTAGCCACGTAAGAAACTTGGTGAGAAATTATTGGGACCATATGGAAGAAGGCAAAGCATAAGTGATGCCTCAAGGCAAAGGAGCTAGAAAATGATGGTTGAGAGGCATTGTGGTTATTTGCCCAAAACTGAAATAATGAGTGGCTTGCAAAACCGCAGCGGAGGCCTATGTCAAGGATAATCCATAGAGTGCAAGGCTTTGAAAAGTGTGTGCGAGTGTGTTAAGTGAAAAACCAGTGTGGTTAATGGGTTAACAGGTTCTCCCGTGTGTGTGGTAGATAAAATCCACTTGTGGCTAGGATTAGGGTTTTGTTGTGAGCCTCCTCTATATAAGGGGGACTTAGAGAGAGAGAGAGTTGATTGATGCACTTGAGCCAAATTGAGAGATTAGGGTTTTGAGAGGAGAGTTAAGTGTTGGACCTTGGGGCTTTGTCCTCCATTGGGAGTGGCTATAATCATTCATTTCAAAGTGGAAATCAAAAATCCAAATTCGTCCATGATGTCTCACTTGTTTTTTAATTGAGATTTTGGTGTTCTTTCTTTCTCACTAGTAGGCACTTGTAGATTTGCCCCATATTGAGTGGCCTTATAATTTTGCCCCATACTTGACATGCTCCTTATTATTTTCATTGCCCATTTTCTATTTTAATTTCGTTTTCATTTTTTTGGGTAGGAAATGACAGATCTACCCTTCTAAGATAGTCAGCCACTGCAGGGCATTGCTCTAGGACCTTGTTCATGTGGTAATTAAAAGGATAGATCTGTCATTTCCTACCCCAAAAAATGAATAACGAAATTAAAATAGCAGCTAAATGGGCAATGGGGCAAAATAATAAGGGGGCATGTTAAGTATGGGGCAAAATTATAAGGTCACTCAAGTGTAGGGCAAATCTACAAGTGTCTACTAACTATAGGGTACATGTGCAATTTTCCCCTTTCTCTTTGGTGTTTCTTCTTTGTTCCAGGTTTTGTTTGTTCCTAATGATGTTTAAGTGATGTGATAGGCTCTAGGAGCTCATATCCATCCAACTAGGGGACTCTCAAAGCTCTTGAGGTTTCCCAATTTGTTGGAAGAAAAGGGTGATTTCGAGGTTCTAGTTCTTGGAAGGATTTTGCCTTGTTTCTTGCTGTGATTTAGAGTGCCATGGCAGATGGGAATATGACTCGAGTCACCTGGACAAATTCCACCCCTAGAGCATCTCGAAACCATAGATTTGGTTCTAGCTCAGTTTTGGTGCAACTTGGCTTGGATTGAACAAAGGTCTCAACTTTGGATTGGTTTTGCTAGATCTCCGATTGTTCTAGCCTTCTAGGTTCCTAAGATTTTTTTATCTTTGTGTGTGCAAAATTTCAAGCCATTGGAGCTTTGGTTTGGAAGTTGTGCTTGTTTTTGTCTCGGGCTGTATTGTTGCTTTTCTCGCCATGTGACCTAGATCATCCGCTTGATTCAGATTATCTGCCTCACCCAGAGATTATCGGACTCAACCCGAATCATCCGAGTCAGTTAAGTTCGTTTTAAGTCTTTCGGGTGTGTTTTTGTTGTGTGGGTGAGGTAGATCTTGATCTTTTTAGCTTATATAACTATTAGAGTGAAACGATATTGAATACCTAGGGGTAAAAATTTGTTGAAGTCATCCATCCCCTCCAAAAAAAAATCTCTTACTGCCGTAACCGATCCTACAAATATATTCAGCCTGTAGTGAACAAAATCATGAAAAGAGCCGCCGGTTAGAGGGGTAAACTGTTATCACCTACAGGTAGACGTGTTGATTCATTCATGCTTAGCTAGTATACCTATCTATCTCCTCTCTGTAATTAAATTCCCCACTTGGGCCATAGAAGCTATGAACTTCCATATGGCTAATTGTCTATGGAATGATAGTGTTGATCACCATCATTATCACTTGGCTAGTTGGAAAAGTATTTGCATCAAAAAGGAATATGGTGGCATGGGAATTCCTAATTTGAGAGATCTTAATCTCTGTCTGTTTGCTTCTTGGATCAAAAGGTACCAGTCTGATGAAAATAAAATCAGGCTGGTACCTTTAAATACAAAACTAGAAGTCCTAATTTGTACACGTGCCTTACTGATTTTTTGGAAAGGTGTCATGTGGTCTAGTCAAGTGGCTAATATAGGTTATAGGTGGCAAATTGGAAAGGGGGACAAAATCAGATTTTGGAAGGGCCACTGGTTTGGGTCCTCAAGTCTATCCAAGATGGTGTCCTTGATCTTGGGCTAACCATTCAGGTATCTTCTTTTGCTCCTTGTTGGCTTGAAGAATTGTCCTTGATTGAAAGTCTGAAACTTAAGCATGGTGTGATCTTGGTGCAGGCACAGAAGGCTGAGGAGCTAGCTGAGCATGTGTTGTGCTGCATAAAGCTGAACAAGATTGATTTTTCTGACAACGGGCACATACCAACGCTGATAACATCCAATGATGAATGGTTTGTCATGTCACTGAAATGTACTAACTTTGAGAAAAAGAATTTGTATAGACCGGGAGATAGTAGTAGGAGCTAACGCAAATTTATGCAATAAACTTCATATAGATCGTGCAAATACTCATTATTTGCCCAAGAAAATGACAATTGGAGCAATCTGCAGTCTGAAGTCGTATGTATGTATGTATCTATCTTTTGTTACTGATCGATGGTTAACTAATGATTCGAGGCAGGTGAGTTCCTTAGCTCCCATTTTCTGATCTTCAGGTGTTCAAGTAACTTGCATTATGGTTTACTTCACACTGGAGATGTTGGCAAGCCAAAACAAAGCCAAGCCAAGAATTGGTAGAACAACTAATGTAGAGAGTACAGAACATGAGGGACATGTACAGAATACTGAGCAGAACAAACAACTAATGTATAGAGTACAGACCATACAAAACAAAGCCAAGAACAGCCACCAACATCTTGCAGCCAAAATCGACATGTCAGCTCCTCTATAACAATTGACATCTAGTTAAACCAACAATTAGCCGGCAGAAAAAACCTGCCCAAAAGAATAAATAACCCAGCTCTATTATTCACACACAGAAAACCATACAGACAATCCATAAAAAGAGGTGGTGTTAATCTTGGTCCTCTTCTTTCAGCCGCCGAGTGCCACCGCATTGCTGAAACATGCCACCGGCCGAGCTCATGGTCGAAGGCATCATCGGGTTAGCAGAAGAGCTGCCTGCCGCGGCAGCGTCGGCGCCCCTGCCCGGCAGGTCGTGGCCGTGCCGGCCGGTGTACGTGGTGAGGACGCACTTGGGGTCGGCGGACGACCGCTCGATCTGCTTGCGCACGTTGCAGTTGTCAGCGATGCACTTGTAGTAGCTCCTGCAAGGCATTGAAGAACATCGCAATGAGCTTGCAAGGTTCAGAACTCAGATTGTGCCAGGTTCGTCTGGTGTTCCAGAGCAGCAAATCTGATGGGAAAAAATGTTACCTCGGACGGGGGTTGCCCTTGACCACTTTCTGCCCGTATTTGCGCCACCGGTAGCCGTCGTCCAGGAGATCAACCTCGCTCGGGGTTTGTATGATGATCTTGGGCTTCTTCACCACCCGCTGCCCGGCCTCCCCACCTGCATCCCTGGCCAAACAATTGGCAGCCTCTCACATTTCACTGACTGCAACTTGGCTGACATGTATCAGGTGAGAACTCTTCCATAAAAATGGGAGGATGTCAACTCGCGATCTCGACCTCTTAATCGGTGTAGGATTTTAGGAATGAACCGTGATCATCAGATCTGTATCATGCGACCATGTATATAGCAAACACTAACTTGTCGTAGGATGGTGCAATTGCTAGCGTCGCATGATCGAACGGATGATAATCCTTGTCGCTTAGATCGAACGATTCGGATCGGAGTTCACATTCTCCAATTTGAAAGCGAGTTTCTTACCTGATAGGGTGATACACCCCAAGGTAGAGGTGGGAATTAGGCCGTGCCGTGCCGGTTCGGCCCAGTCATCCCGTCGTGCCATGCCGTGCCGGCCCGCCTCATCTTCTGCCAGGCACAAGCACGGTCCAAAGCCCACCATACCGGCGTTCGTGCCATGCCAGCTCAAGCCAGCCCAAAGTAACTATACACGACGAAAGCGACGATGACAATGGTAGCGGTGACCGCTATCTTCCTTTCTCTTGTACCCGTCTTATTAAAAACCTACTTAAAATTCGATTCTATTGTCTCATGCCATTCCACCTCTGAACTTAGTCATCTAGTCCAATGGTATGCATATCTTGGTGCAAATTGGCGTACGTAGACATCTAGCTTATCGTCTGACAATCTAGCATAAAGCTGTCCAACTAGTCAAAGAGAAAAGCTCAAGGAGAGTCATAAGTGCAGCTTACTATAGTTAAGAAGTCAATTTTAAATAGTTTTTGGCCCGCCGTGCTCCCCGTACCGTGCCGCCCAATGAACCGATTTTCCAGACCCAGCCCGGCCCACCATTCGTGCCGTGCCAGCACGGCCCGCCACGTGTCGGACCGGGCCGTGCTTGGGCCGTACCGGGCCATGCTTGGGCCGTGTCGGGCCGGCTGTGCTTCGGGCTAACCAAAAAGCACGACCCAACTCCCAGCTCTACCCCAAGGCCCAACCGCCCAAGGCAAATGTTAGAACAAAGTGACCGTGTATAACCCACCTGTCATGACCCTCCTCGCCGTCATCCTCGTGCAACTTGTCCTCGTCACTCGGTTCGTCCTCGTCCTCCTCGGCGCCGGCACGGTCATCCCTACCGCACGTCGCGCTGGCGTGGCCGCTCCGGGGCTCCCGGGGGCGCGGGTGGCTGTGCCGTCCCTTGTAGGTGATCTCCTTGATGCACCCGCCGGAGGAGCGCTCGACGATCTTCTTGACGGGGCAGCCGTCCCGCGTGCACTTGTAGTAGCTCCGCGGCGACAGGGCGTCCTTGAGCTGCTTCTGCCCGTACTTGCGCCAGTTGTACCCGTCCTTCGCCGGCTGCTCGATGGCCACCGGCGCCGCCTGTGAGCCGCCGAGCGGTGCCGCGCGCAGCAGCTGCATGTGCTGCTCAAGCAGCGGAGCCGTGGGGAGGACGACGAAGGTGGGCGGCGGCACGGAGGAAGACGTCGTCGCTCGTGGAGGCCATTGCGGTGGTGGGTCGGCGTGGTGGTATGACGGGTAGGGATGGAGGTTGGCGGCGAGGGGTGCGACGAGGGAGGCAGGCTGATGGTAGGGCGGCTGAGTGTAGTTTGCCTGCATGGGTGGAAAGGTGCAGTCTTTTCAGTGAATTTTACCTTGTGAGTTTTTTAAAAACAAGATTGACTTGTGAATTTTCATACTGCAACTCTGAATCTTCTGAAAGTAGGCCAGGAAATAATAGCTGTACATATGATAATTGTAGTCTAGAGGAGATAAAGCATCTAAGATGTAATTAGTTGCTACAATGGTATAAAATATTGTAATTTGTCGCAGTTATTAGTACATGAAATCGAGCTTTTGTTTGCATTAAGATTCGCATGCCATGAATTGTAAAAACTGATGATTCCTGGACATACGGCCACTGGCTGATCGTTAAGAAACCCACACAAATCATATCAGCTAGAACCTAGAATAGAACGGTAAAGAACAAGAAAAAGAGTGTATGAATCAATATATGAAAATGAGAGTTTTTATCATTCTTGTAAAGTGAAGGTAAGTATCTCTCTATTAAATTACATATAAATTATTGGTATCTATCAAGTGTTACCAAAAACTTATATGTAATTTGGTGGCGAGGCACCGATATCTCCTGATATGTTCTAAGGATGATAAAAGCTCTTTATGAAAATAAGGCATAGCTCTGAAGTCTGAATATATGTTTTGCAACTGACTTCAGAAATCTCTGACCAAAGGCTAGCAACAGCCACAACATAAACTTAACTCGGATTCAACGTAAAGGGCTTCTAGTAACAATAATCGTCTCCATTTCACTGATTTGCAATGAGAATAACACCAACTTAGAGAAGAGACCAAGTTTACCATAGAGAACTGAGGTGTCAGATTAATCGATGGCGCCGCCGTGACCACCTCAACAGCCCATGGCGGCGGTGGTGGCTGGGGGTTGACGCTGGCGCCAAGAAGAGCCATATAGGAACCATGATCAAAATCACTCCCAAAAGCCGGTGCGGCGCCGCTGCAGACTCCGCCGTCGAACACCCTCTCCTGAGCAGGCGCGAACGGCTGCTGGCGCATGGCGTCTTCACTCCGATCGGCCATTGTCGTGACCTTCCCTTGCTTCTCAGGACAAGCGGAGGAAGACTGCTGCAATGGCAATGACAGGGACAGCTCCAGACCAGAGGGAAATAGAGGAGAGCAACCACCCAAAAAAAAAAAAACAAAACAAAAAGAAGGGAAGGCTAACGCGCGCGTTGGACACTTGGACTCCCTCCAAGCTGTGAGCCGTTTCAGAACTTACTTGATCACATCAGCAGTGGCTATCGTCAGTCTGAAGCCTATGCCCTGCTTCTTCTTGCTTGGTTATACGTACCAACGAGACAGCATTTCGTTGGTCGCTGTGAGCGGTTGATTTATGCCATGGTTGCCGACACGTCGGTCGTTGTCTCAAAATTTGCCAAATGGATCAACAGTCAGAATGTTAGATAGGGTGGCTTTCAGTTTTTGTCTGGTAGATCCGCGTGCTGCCTACAACTAATTAAGCTGCATTATTCTGAGAGAGATTATGCTGGAATTTGATCATTTGATATTTGTGATGCTAATTGTGGAGGAGCATTACCAGCTGCATCGATCGTTGCACACGCGGCCGCACACAACGTGGACCAATGTTCTCACTGATTGCAACTGTCTGCGAGTGTAGCCACTTAACCATCAAAAAAAAATCGCCTTCTTGTACGCGCTTTATAAGTATATAAAGCCATCATCTATTTCAATCTATGAAATGTTTTTGTAATTTATTTCCATCACGCTGACCCCAAGTGGTTTTTTTTATAGTATTTCAGGCCTCTTCCAAACTATTGGGAAAGTATTTTTTACAACCATTGTGGTCAGATAATGTATACATTTCTTTGACAAACAGCAGCTTTCTCCAGCTCAATGTCTAATAAACTCTCTTCACGCGGTTCACGCGGCTGCTGCTGCAATTGGTGGCCAAACAAGACTTACACTTAATTAATCCGTTAGACCATAAAATCTAGTTATTAATCAACTTCTAGCTGTCTATCCCTGTTCATTAGAATTGAAAAGAAAAGCAAGATGACAGTAATATAGAGCAAAATGTTCCTGGGTTTCTAAAATTGTGAGGTTTTGTGGAGGTAAACTGTTTTGTAGGTAGGTTTCTTCCATTCATATCACAATGAAACGTTCTGATGGTAACCGCAGCCACACGGCTACGGTGACTTCTTTGCAACATTATAAAGTTCTAGTTGAGATAGAATTTAAGTTCCTTTTTTACCAGGTCCATTTTTCATGATGTATTAGCTACACCTGCTTCAAGCACTAAGCTCCGTGATTAGTCAAGAATTTTGACTCCCAAGTCTTCGAACGAATATAGAAGAACATGCTATTACCATCATTTTCATCATCAGTTTAGATACAGATCACAATTTAGTTTTCAGCAAAACCAATTCTAGTAGGATATGGGCATTTGAAAGAGGGAGACAAATCTAAAGGATAGTATCTACACCTACAAAAAAATAAAATAAAAAGGCCAATAATGCAACATAATAGTAGAATTTTAGCCAAAGAAGAATGAACCACTTGCTTCATAAATTTCTGCATTTTGTGTAGAACGAAGCTGTTTGACAATATATACTCATTTATCGTGTACTGAGCAATGTACTGCAACACTAATCAGTGAGATTATTGGAAAACTTACAAAACCGCTGCAGTACATTTTGTACAAAGTAAAAGTTGTGACTCATACTTTGGTCTCGAAGAAGTAGGTTGACGAAACAGCCAGACCAGCTGAGTCGTAAGTCCGCACAAGCCGCTGCCTCTTTCCTGGAGATTCCATCCAACAAAATTCCAAATGAAAAGAATCTGACTGGGCAACGCACTTGCTGATGTCTGATGGATATCCCATGTACATCCCTCCAGGTAGCAAGGTCATTTCATATCCTCCATCAAATTGAAGCAAATTATTATTTGCAGATCCCGTCCAGTGGACCGTTGTTGTCGTGCTAGTTCCAGTTTTCGTTGATATGTTATCCTATGAACAGAAGGAACCATATATTTTTTTTACATCTTTTTTGAAGAAAATGTAGAAATACTGAAAATGAACATTTTTGCCGTAAGTACCTTTTGATACTGAAAAAAGACTATTACACAGCATAAGCTTTACCTAATCAGAAATTTTCTAGTGCTTGTACAAAACATAGTTGGCTAACTATTTATATGTAAGATAAAGAATGAACACAAGCGTGCTAATGCACGCACGGGTGAAGACAAACCCATCAATCCACCAATACCATGTAACTTTTGAAATTCATCACCCACAAGTTCAGGAACAGTTGTTTAGGTCCATTATGCCAAAACATTAGTTGGAATTACCATTTTCATAGCAATGAGTATGTCCAAAGTGAAAAGTATATATACCATACCAAAACTCTGAAGCATACCTGAATTAGCTGACCGTTGTTGTCCATTTCAAGGAGAACAACTGTATCAGCTTCAGTCAGCGTAGATCCATACACCCCGCTCCTCTTTGTCACAGAATGACCCTCCCACCTTCCAAGTAGTGCATTTATCCTATCATTGCTGGCAATCTAGTGACAAAGTATTACAAAAAATGGGCAAACTGAGCATGATCCTGCCATAACATAATTCGATACTAAGATTACAACATTTGGCTATAAGAACTTACCTCGGGACCAGTTGAAGAGTAGATAAGTGGTACTGGAGATCCCTGCTTTTCATGAAAAACAAGAAGTGTGTCGAGCACTCCCTTTGGGTCCATTGTGTGAAAAGCCCTTACTCGACCATTGCCCTCAAGAGAGTAAAGGCAATTTTCACATACAACAGATGGTTCACGAGAAGGTATCTTCAAGTTTCTGGTGAAGTCAAAATAGATATGTTACATAGACCTTACGATAAGAGCATCACAATGCAGTAAACACCTAAGATTGCGGCTAATATTGTTTACTTGGGGGATTCTTCACCAGTATCAACTTCTCCAAGCACACCAGCTCGAAGGACAGTCTCCAGCATTCCAGCAGTCTGGTACCTCAGAGCAAATGCCTTCTCTTCAGAAAAGAACACTATCTGTACACTAAACAATATCACTCATTAAAGAAACTCAGAACCACAGAATTTTACCACGATCAGTAAAGATAAAGAGACCTGCTACAAACTTCAGTGCACCTGCTGATATTTATCTACAGTGAACATGTTCGTCTCTTTGATTTTGTACTCCACCCACTCAGGTTCAGAATCCTCCTCATCTACAATTGATATATTAGAGGAAGCTTGCTTGATATACAGCCTACAAAACACAATATGTAAAAGAGAGTACATTCAGGATCCCAGGGCACATGCAAACAGCCAAAGCACTGTAACTCATGGCTGATCAAAGAGATGACACAAACAAGAAATACATATAAGCAAGCTTAAAACTTCACTAAATTGAAAAAAGGAGTAAATATGATAATTGAAAAGTATGAGAATTGAAACAAACATGATTTGACATGAGTAAATATCACTGGGAGTATTATTACGATTGCAGGAGGCTGATGAGGTCGTCCTCCCCATAAGTGCTGACTGACAGCCGCGTGCTAATCCCCTGCAGCACCCTCCCATGCGCGTCGAATTGCTGAACACAAACAACAATTAGCCATTAGGAATCCAGGAATAGGGAGGCTCAGAGAGTAGAGGCGGGGCGGGGTACGTACATAGAAGGAGCCGTTCCACTTGCCGACGTTGAGGTCGAAGAAGCGGTGGAGGTTGTCCATGCTAATCGCCTCGTCCTCGTCCACCTCCGGCGGCCCCGGGACCGCCGCCCGGGCGCATAGTCGGCCGCGCCGGAACGGCCCGAGGAGGTGGGCTGGTGCGGCGGCGCAGGAGCAGCGGCGGGCTTGGGGCTGCGGTACGGCTGAGGCGGCGAGCCGGAGGCCGATGAGGATTTCCGCCATGGCGAGCGGTGTGGAGTGGCAGTTGGAAGCGGGAGGTCAGAGGTGTGCTCGTGTTTTTTGTGTTCAGTTGCTGCTACCTCATCACTGCATCGAATCCAAACGCTGCTGTGTGGTGTGGGCTGAAGACGAGGACGAGATTTTTTTTTTCTCCTTAAGAATTCGCCTCTTTGATGAAAATACGTCTAGACATTTTCCTGGGCCCAAGTGATGTTGTATTGTCTTTCGACTGTAATTTATGATTTATAATTAAAATTTTTAATTTTACCTATTTATAAGAGTGAGTATAGAGAGTTATTCGCATACGATTTTAACCGGTATAGCTGAAATCGATATAATATCATTTACAATCGACTTGTAGATTCTACCTTAAAAAGACATTCTATCTGAAAACTAATTATTGTGATATAAGCTATAAGCTAGAAGTCAAAAAAACAAACCCATTGGCTTTTGTTGATGGTTTATAGGTAAAAATAAATAGTAATGATAGAAAGAAATGATTTCAAGGACAACATAAACGGTAAAGAAAATGAGGAAAAATACGTGTGCGTTTACGGTAATAAGTGAGGAAAAAATAGGTATACATTACATGAGCAAGAGGGGTAGAATATATGATGCACCCATAACACTTGTCTTTTCTCTAAAACAAGATAGCAAAAGAAGTAAAAAAACCGTTTCCACAAGCAGAGTATTTATATTACCTTTTGACTTTTCTTAACAAGAGCCTAAAGTAGAGGCTAATATAAAGAGGGTCTTATCTTCTTTGTTTACTTCTTCCACTAAAAGAGGTGACTATGATGCTCATTTATGACTCGTGAGCACACTACGAGGTGCTATGCCCCTGAGATAATGAAATGAAGGGTTACCGCAAGTTTGCACATAAGAGCAAGGCTAATAATATAGCCTTCAGCTGGCTGTATGGATCATATAGTAGTTTACAACCAGCTGAAGACTGTATGATCCACCTCTTTCTCTCACAAAATTTTTTGGTTCTTGTGCTTCAGCTGGTTGTAAACTTAGAGCAAGTTTAATAAGGCTGACTGTGCTAGCTACAAGGGAATCCATGTCAGCATAGTCATATGTGGAGGGGAGAGAAAAGGAGAGAGAGCCAAGCCGACTCCCATGCAAGAGTCAAGCTATAGCACAGGAAAAGATGCATTATCCATGCATGTACCCATAGAACTAAGGGCATCTCCAATGGTTCTAGCTAGCAACTAACTAGAAGACTTCCACATCATTTATATAGTACACACTAAAAGCTAGCATTCTAAAGAACTATCTATAAGAGCAGGTACAATAAGGCTTAGTCAGCAGGCTATAGCAAATATAATATCAACCAAATCTTACGTGGTAGAGAGAGAAAGGAAGAGAGAGAAGGAAGCTGGCTACTAAATTACAGGTAGCTATAGCACATAAAAATATGCATTTCACTCTCGTACACGTGGGGCCAAATAGTTATTGTAATAGCTACCTTATTGTATGAACTATTTTTTTGAAGGCTATAGATGAAATGGACAAGTGTTATAGCCACTGGTTGGCTATACTATTGTACTTGCTCTAAAGATATCTATTTGATACTTACATGCACACACAGAAAAGGACTATCATTTATAGAGGCTGCCTCGTTTTGCGTTATAGACTAGTACTTAAGGAAGAGCTGGCTCGGTTTTTTTTGCATACTCTCCCTCCACATAGGATATATGTTGATATGTACATACATATAGCTAGCTAACTCAGACCATTGGAGATGCCCTAATTGCTATACCCATACATGTATTGAATTATCGATACCCATGTATGTATTAAATGATTGAGAGCTCTTGTGAAGACAACTTATAGCCAGCTTATTGTATGAGTTGACTGCATCATTATCTTTTGATGACATGGAAATGTATCAGAGGTAGCAGCTATCTGTACTATTAAACTTGCTCTTACAGCCCACCTCTCTTCTCTCTCCTTCACCTCAGCATACAGCCTACTAACAGCCTCTTATTATACTTGCTCTAATGCGAAAGAGATTGTGGTAAAGCTACTTGGTTCAAAAGAACATTACAGACAGCAAATGTACATCCCAATCATTCGGTGTAAACCGCAAGATGAAACAGCAGTCCATATGTCCGGAGTTAACGGTCAAAACAAAAGCTTATATATCATCTCAACACCACCTCCCAACTAAATAAACGACCGGATAAATAACCAAGGCAGTAGTAGCAAGGTAGCTTTAGTTCTTGGGGCCGACGTCCTTCAGAGCGCAAATCTGCTCCTCACCCATGGCAGACATCACAGTCACAATCAGATCCTTCCCCTCGGCGAATCCATCCTTGATCTGCATTTAGCAAAGAGCTTTAGCAATCTGAAAAGTGCTTCATTACGAAGCTACAGCCGGTAGACTAAATCTCTAACCTGAGTAAGCAGAGCCTCATCAGTAGGGAGCCTCAGATCATCCTTAGTGTTTCCATTTTCAGTCAGGAGGCTGACCTGTGGAAAGTGTGAAATGCACACAATGAGTTTAAGATAACATCAAGAGCAAATTTCAGACAGCTAGAAGAGTCAAAAGGAACATACAAATCCATCTTCGGAAATGTCAATCAGCTGGTAGTCAGTACGGTTGACATGGGGGACCTACAGAGCACAGGAAAACTGTTCAAATAAACTACATGGCAAGAACCAAACAAACAATACATAATTTGGTTTATACTTACATCACAGTTGTGGGAGGAGGGCACAATATCCTCAAGCTTCTTTCCATTGAAAATGTCAATTGCCACAAAGTGGCATTTTGCATGACCGTGCTTCCCAGTCTTGGAAGTGGAGACCTCAACAACCTACAACAACGATGAAACGGAGAGGATACTCAATACCATCATAAAATGTGTGACCATTGAGCCTTCGGATGTCCAAAGCCATAAACTTACAAGGATGACATTCTACCTTAACATTCATCTAAGAAAGCCAAACATGATATCAAGCAGCAACCACAGTTAATAAAAGAAAAAAAAGACACTACCAGAATGAAACCAGCCATCACCAACCAAAGTTAGAGAGAAGATAGGAACAACATTACAACCATAATTAGGTACTCCTAATTAACACATGAATCACATCAATCAAATACATGGAGCAAGGGTAAAAGGCAAGTTAAGTATGGAAGGCCATGTAAATTTCACGATATATCTACACCTTGTGGCAACTTGACTCACTGCACACACAAAAGATAACATTTTAAGACAGAGATAAGAGTTAATCATTCATAGTTCCAATCCATTAGTACAAGGGAATATACATCCTACACATATAATCTCCATGAGAGCATGAACATCACACAAGGATAGCAATTGCTAACCAACATATTAGAATAGCGCTCAAAAACACTGACCAACATAATTTTCGCACATGACAAAAAACATAAGAACAACAGCTGAGATCTCACAAGATGAACTAACAAAAGCGCAATCCAGTTACAAAAAGCTAACTACAAGACAAATCTAAGCATGTGAACAAAACAAGTTTAAAAATACAACTTACCAATTTTCACTAGCTGTTGCTTGAAATTAACAGAGCTACCATTACAGCACTACCACAGTTCAAAGACATCAATTTCATAGGTAACTCCATAAAAACTAAACCGGAACAAGTCATATACTAAACTAATCGCTATCAATACCACCAACCAGAATAACATATAGGCCAAGCACTACAACAGCACATCCTACGGACTACACAGGACAACCAACAAGCCAAGCACGTAAGCACCAAACTTTTGCATTTCAGACTAGCCAAGCAAGCAGCACAGCACACCACTCACAGAGACAATCCCAATCTAATAAATCTAAACGAAACAGAGGGGAAGGGGAACAGGGATCCGGACGGACCTTGCATGGGCGGTTCTTGATGACGACGTGGCCATTCTTGCGGATGGTGCCGGCCTGCTGTGGGTAGGTCTTGGACGCGCCGGCGTCGGCCTTCGACTCGAAATGGTGCTCCTCGGAGTCCGACATCCCCAAGCGCCCAGACCCAACCGAAAACCCTACCACCAACAGCAAGCCCAGATCAGAATCCCTAGGGCTGCGAGCTCGTCGGATCAGATCGAGAGAGAGCGGCCGCTCACAGAGGAAGGCGGAGGAGGGGGATGCGCGAGAGGGTGGGAGGAGCGACGCAGCAATCCGTCTGACCCACTAGGGTTCCGCACGGGCGCAGCTCGCCAGTTTTTTTATGCGGCGCCGGTGGGTACGTGGGTGGGCGGTGGCTGCGCAGGCCGTGGGCTGGGCCTCACTCCGGCCCAGTTCGGCCTGACAATATGTTTGTGTTATACGTGTTGATGTCAGGAATCGGATGGCGTCCGTGCGCCGCCGTCGGATCGAGGATCTAGTGGCATCTGGCCTCACATGCCGGAATGTGAGGATCCAAGCAACTCGAAGAAATTTGGTCACAATAACGGGGAATATTTTGATACACGAAGGAGGAAGCAATATAACAACTTTAGAGATATTCATATTGACTTTGTTTTTGACTTCCGCTCAGAGAAGTCCGAAGTTAATATGAATACCTATCTTTTCGAGACGGTTTCTCCACTCCTCTCACTCCAAGGATAAGGCAAAGAGTCATGAGCGCATCACGTACTCCACTTCTCTCACTCTCGTTTAACGTACGCATCTCTCTCACTTTTCTCATTGCTTGCATTCTCCTTCTAAAAACCATTTTTTTTAAGTTATTACTATTTGTTTTCAGCCAAAAATCATCAACTATAGTCAATACGAATACCCCCTCTACTGGAACTAAGAAATAGAATATGCTTTCAATCTTGCTTCTCATTCAAGAAAGTGCTCGGGTTATATACTGCCGCCCAAATCATTACAAAAGAGTTTAATGGCTGCTAAGTTCAGAGTTCACAGCAAAGAAACTGGTGACGACAATAACCGTGACGTGAACAGGATGCCACAGTGATTACTAAATTTAATTCCAGCCGTTGGATTTGCAATTAGGGCGCTTATCTTCTCCATCACAGCTGTAGCTCGTTCATAAGTCGTCCAAGAGTTACGTCCGACACAGACTTCCTCTCTGAACCTCTTGCGCCAGCATTTCTTCTCTGAAACTGCGCTATTGGCTGGGACTGACACGGAAGCGGCACGCCTTGATACTTGGCCATTTCACGGAGAGTTGGTGTGCCGACTTTTCACAGCGTGGAGAAGCTGCCGACAGATTGCGGGTACGTTAGACTGCGGGTCTGTTATTTTTTTGCTGCGGTTTTTGGTTGTTAGTTGTAACTTATGTTTTTTGTGCTGTTTTTACAAGAGATTACTGAGTAATAAAAATTCATGTATGGTTTTTACCGATATAAATGAAGTCAGTAAAGTATGTACTACAGTTAACTAGTAAACTATATCTTGAAAAAATAATCTGTTTAAAAGCTAGTTACTGTATAAAAGCCAAAAACAGCTTTTAGAAGCTGAAAAGAACAGGGACGGCTACTTATGGCTACGGCTTTTGATTCTAATACGAAAACTCATACGAATAAATCGAAAACCGATAAATCACTTCTAAAAACTATCCAGATAAACTACTTCGAAATAACGATAAAGAAATCATCTTATTTGTTTGTTTGAGAAAAATCGTGCGCGTGAAGGCACGCCACATCACGCTCCGCTAGAACCGACTGAAATATACTTCCGTGTGTTGTCACTTGTGATGGTACCTCTCATGCTGGATTACGGGAAGTAAGAGCCAAATCTCATACGAAGGCAAGTTCGTGCGACTACTACTCTTCTTTTAGACCACGGCTGATAACTTTTAACTATTATTGATGATTTTTGTTTATATTTTTTGAGATGATAGTGGACAATAGAGATGCAAACATTGATGGTGCACACGATTTTGAGCTTGACGCTAATAATGCACATGATTTTAGGCTCAAAAAATCATTTAGAGAACCCGCTTCAAAAAGGCATCCTGTTTATTTCAACTTTTGGAGAAGTCAAAAGACCAATAACAAGCCCTATAATCACTATAGGAAGCCTCTTAGACAATGTTTGGTTCAGTTGCTTTGCTCCTTAATCTGATCTAATCCTCGTGATCTCGCAGATGATTGTGATCAGGATGGTGATGGTACCGCGAGGCTAGGGGCTAGAATAGGTGGCAGCGCCAGTGACGGCACAACGCCGAGCGGTGCGGATCGGGATGGCGGCGCTAGGGTTAGGACACAACCATGGTGGAGGCGCGAGATTGATGAAACAAAACTGAAATTTCAAAAGAAATTTGAATTCTTATTTAGATTTGATTTCTTTTGAACCTTGACCTAATCTAGCTCAAATCCCACTAATCCAAGCCCTAATTGCCCTGCTGCATTGTCCTAACAGAAGATTTTTTCGCCGGTACTGTTCACTACCCGAAAAAAATCTCGCCGCCGATATTTTTGCCACCATCCTCTCCTGGCCGACCTCCCTGAGCCGCAATCTTTGACCGCCACATTGCCACGCTTAAGACCACCAGTACTTCCCCCTTAGCCACCCGCACCACACCTTCCTGTGCCCTCTCGACAGTGCCATGTGTTGCCGCTGCCATTACCCATCCCTATGCTGAACCGCTTCCCCGCTCTATTTAAAGCTCGAGCTCCCCCTGAGAGGTGCATTGAGCCACCCAACACTCCCAATCAAGCCCTAGGCCAAAGCATCATCGACGACCGTTGGAAAATCCCAAGGTGAGATAAATTTCAAATCTTGTTGTTTAGCCCATCATTCTTCGATTGTGTTCACTAATAGCTACCTCTTGACCCCAGAAACACCCTCGAACCATTGCCCTAACTCCCCGAGCTTCCCTCTTCTCTGCCATCGAAGTCCACCGCTCGGCCATGGTGCCACGCCGTGGACAACTCACTAGGGATCTCCCCAACCCAAACCGCCACCACTCAAGCTACCTTGACCACCCCTAGATGGGTAAATGGCCACCAATTATAAGGATGATCGCCCCTATAGCTCCTGTGCCGTCAAAAACTATTCTGAGCTTTTGACCTCGCCGCCGGCAAACACCGACTCCCCTACCCCCGTCGACCCCAAAAATGGACTCTCCACATCACCAGGAATCCAACCATAGCCTCCGATTCCATCGTAGATCACCCTAACTCCGCCCATCGCCGCTGCGCCTTTGCTCTATTTTTAGCATAGCGCGTGCACGCGGATGGGGAACATGAATAGTAAAGGGCAAGTACTATTCATCTAACCCATTAGCTATTTAACCCGATAGTCAAGCCCGTTAGTAAATAGTGTCGAACCTGCCATGAACAGTGAATACCCGCAAGGAACAATAAACCCGATCCGTTACTATTCACCAAACCCAAAAAAACAAAATATACCCATTTCGACCGTTTCAAGCTCGCCGATCCATCCCTCAGCTCCGTTTCCATGTATTAGACACCTATAAACCCAAAATCTATTTTATTTGATTTTTCTTGGATTTTATTTCTTTATTTGATTTCTTTGTTCCTAGCTCAATCCTTCGAGCATAGAATTGAATTATTTACTTTTGCTTTATATTAGCTTCCGACATTGAAGTTCGACCAGACCAGGAAGGAGAAGCCCAAGATCAAGCACAAGAATTAGAAGAATACGAACTTGTAGAATACGTTGATCCACAAGACAAGTCACATGTCTTTGATCATATTGAACCTACATTCCTTTAATTATTTATTTATCAGTATTTTCATTGTGTTATTTACGCATTATTATTTATTATATAATAACTATTTAGAATGACATGATATTAGTTATATCCTACCACATGAAAAAGACATGTTTTATTTGATGACCATATTCACCTTGACAAGCCCTAGTAATAATAAATAATTATAAAATATACTATGCTAGTTTAGGAAATTCAACTACTTTACACTAGTAGTGACGATGTCGTAGTGCACTGGGATATTTATTTGTGAATGGTTATCTGGTTGATAAAAAGTAAGTATTGGAAACTTATGCTAGGTAAAGAATATAGTAACCACGCTCAACCACAAGCGTTGACTTGTCAAATCTGATTTAGTAGCTGCTCAAATCGATTGAATATCTACTATATGAACATAATATACTATTCCAAAAAATGGAACAACCAGCAAAGCATGTGCTATGAAAACGGTAGAACCATACTTTCACAACAGTAGGCTTCGCCCTATCAGGCCGCTGTATTCCATGACAAGGGCATCTAGTCTATCGGGTAGAGGCTACACAAAGAGATGAGCAGTGAAACAACCTTATTTTCTCAACTCAATCATAAGGGTTGAGGAATCTTGTAGTAAAGTTGAGCAACTCTGCAGAGTCATAATATGTAGTATTCGAATACGCCGTGCTTCTGGTAAATGAAGCTGTGTTTAATGGGTGATTCCAATAGCGGAGTATAAGTAGATTTGAAAATAAATTGGAAACGTTGAAGTTTGATAAACGAGATGTTGAAACCCTAAATTCCTTAAGAAGTTCATGATTTGTTATTTGTGTTTAAAAACAAAATGCTTACAAATAAAATTGCATCCACAAACACTTAAAATAACTATACTCTCATCTTTTGGAAATCCTAAAAAGTAGTTATATAGCATCTCCTCATATGACTTGTTGAGTACGGTTATTTGTACTCATGCTTGCTAAAATCATAAATAGAAGAAGATGCTTGCCAAGAAAATGAAGATATCTACGAAAATGACGCTGAGCACTACGTTGTAGACGACGCCTGGTGTTAGGGTTTATTCTACAATCAGACATGCCTATGGAGTTTCTTTTTGTATTGTATTATATCTTTGGGTTGCATGACCCGCTATGTAAAACTTGACTGCTAAGTCTTAATTTTGTAATAAAGTTTGGTTTTTATGTTTAAACTTGTGTTGGCAATGGTGCACACTTATCTTCAGTACTCGTAACTGAAGAATCCTGAATAGTTGCGAGGAAATCCTAATGGCCCCAGAAATAGGGGTGTTACAATTGGCACTGACCTGCGACGGAATATGAAGGGCAGAACAGCACGGGCGGCCGCCGGGAGGAAGGTATGCGGTGTCGCCGGCCGGTGCTCGGTGCTCCCATCGCCTCCTCTCCCACGCTGCATTCTCTCATCTTTCTCCCTCCAGGTGCAATGCGTTGACAAAGAAGGCCACCCTCTAATTTGATTACTAAATCAATTTTGTTTTGAATCGTCCATCCAATCCGTTCTTTTTTTAGTTTTTATCTGTCTTTTCAACTTTCATTTGGTGATTTTGATGCGAATTTTGAATCTTCCATCCAGTCTGCATCTTTTCACTTTTAGATTACAGTTCCAATCTTCATATTATGATTTTGATGCAATTTCATTTATGGAGTGAAGATGTACAAACAAAAGCAATCCGAAACCAATTTTCTAGTTTGTGATTGCAGATTGCAATATACAGTGTAACTGGAACCAAACATTGTAATGTATTTGCACGCCATTACGGACATAAAACCAAACAAATTTAGCTTTCGCTTATTCCCGTTGCGATTCCGGTGTATTCTTATAACATTTACGTTTGCGTTACGGTTTTTGAACCAAACACCACAGAGATGGGCAATGGACGTCTCAGATTAACCCAAACACTTCTACGGTGCATGTTTGGGTTTGCCAGAGCCTTCATTCAGACTGGTGTGCGACCAGGACCATTAGAGATCAGACAGTCCGTACAACCTTGCGGCTTTCCCTAAGGACTGTGTCTGGAGTTTTCATCTCTGATAGGTGGATATCTCCATAGCTGGATGCCCACTGCACCTGGATGCAACAAAGATTCTAAACGCAAGCACATCTACTCTCACACATTTCGATATGTCTGGAGCAATTCCACATGCTCAAAAAGCAAGATTCCTTCCTCGACACTATATTCCTACCACTATTTCCTAATTCCTACCATCTTTATAGTTTCTAGCATCAAAGAAAAACACTAATTTGCTACCACCGTTATGCAGAACCAAGTCTACATACAGAAAAGAGTTGATGTCTGTATAATAATAAAAAATAAAGACACGATGTTATAATTCCATGAGTCAGTTTAATGGCTTGAGTAAAGTCTCGATTGCGTAGACAAGCTAGTACAGGAAAAAGGTGCTAACCAACATGACAATGTTTAAACATACAACAAAATACAACATGTTGCTTGTTTCAAAAAAAATGCTGCTACGTTCTGAGCAGCTAAATAATGTTTGGTGGAAAGAATACCTAGCTCGATCAGTTGTACAACATGCAGGTAGGCTGGTCCAATTTTGGTGGAGAGCTTCTACTCTAAAGTAGACTTTCCTTTGAAGTTCTGTACCGTTTCGACAAATATCTGGTGCTTCTCCACCCTGACCAATAGAAACGTGCAAGGAAGTGGACTGATTAACAGAACAGATCAAATGCTCCCCTATTGGTGAGGCCCACACTTCAAGTGTGAGCCTGAGAAAATCAAGTGATGTGCTTGGATGATATTTCTGTCTAGTTCAGCAGCCAAATAAAGAGATGAATAAATGAAGGCATGTGAATATGAAATTATTTTGCTTGCAGTATTTCAATGGAGAACTATTGCCATTACTTCACAACATTCAATTATTCAAGATTAATCTAACTTTACTAATGTAAAGCAATAAGAAACTATGTGGTTTAGTACCCACTCACACTTTATCTGCTTCTTGATAAGTGTAGTTTGAAGCAACTGCCAAAAGTTGACCACTATGGTTATATGCTATTGACGCCACACTGCCTGAATAGTTAGGAAACTGCAGAGGTAAAATGCTGATACTGTTAGGTTATGGAACCAAGAACAAGAAAAAGAAAAGCACAGTTCTTGATAATTAAATGACAGTGGAAAAAACTATCACAGACAGGGGCACAAAAGTCAATTATTAGCTTAGTTGTTCAAGGCAGCATCTATCATGTAATACACGCAATCTTAAGTACAGAAGGTTAGCAAGTGCTCAATAATTTAGTAATCGTTTAAAGAAATAATGAACAATCTTGACCACCTGGAGATTTGCTCAAAATATAGGAGAAACAACCACCTCTTTCAGTCTGCACAACACTGTGCTCTCATATTGGTAGTAAACATTTGAGCAACATCTGTCCTATACTCCTATGTGTTACAGGGGAAACGGCCTTTTGTAACTGATTTCTCAGTTTTTTTTTTTTTTTGAAACAAGGGCAGAAGCCCTGCCTCGTTTCATTGATAGAAGAAGAGAATACAGACACCCATCCAAGATGGGCGAAGACACCTCCAAAACAACACCAACCCAAGAAGGGTGAAGACATTTGCTGAACACCGAAACAACTAAAACACCACCATTCCTCAGAAAATATATGCTTGTCTTTGTGGAAGGCAGAAATAATCAACTAGTGAAGGGAGGATGACAAGATTTAGCAGGAGGGCCTACGGGAAAGATTATTGCACTGAATTTGACATGGCCAAGAACAATTTCCTTTTAGATCAAGCAGTCTGCAGTCAATATAACTTTTTTTTAGGAGGAAGAAGAAGAAGAACCAGATATTACCGCAAACAGCTTCTTTTTTGATTGAGCATCCCAGGCAATGGCATATCCTTCATTATCTCCGGTAACAAAAGTTCTCTTGCTGCCAATCAGAAGCATATGTATTTAGCTTCACTTTGAGAAACATCATAGTAGGAACATCCCAACATGCATAAAATTACAAAACATACAACGGATGAATCGCGATGCTATTTATGGGAACCAGACTGGATCTGCCATCCCTGGATTTTGGATGACATCGGAAAACATATCTGCAAAAACACAAATAACTCAATGAATTAGAAAAGATACTTGGTACTTTGGGTACCTCCACTTTGTTCTAGGACTAAGGGTGCCTTTGGTTGAGCTTTGGGACTTGGCTACTTTGGGTAGTATAGTTTTGAAAGCACCTGGACCCTTACTTTGTTTCAAGGAAAATAGAGATAGGAGGTAAGTTTTATACTTGTTTGAACCAAACAGCTTACAGCTTTTCCACAGCCCACAACCTAAAGCAGCTTTTCCACAGCCTACAGCTCACAGCAGCTTTTTCAAAAGCCACAGCTCAACCAAACACACCCTAAGCTTGGTCCCTTTACTTTAAAAATGTCTAACTTGAATCCTGTATCACCAATTTTGGTTCTAAGTCAGTCATCTACTTTGGTAGAGATTTCACATAACATGATAGACATTTTTGTGCAAAAGAAAGTTATTACCCTTGTTGGTTTGAATTTAAATAAGTTTTAAGTGAACGCAAATAGATACTTCCAAAAGTTAATAGGAGAAGAAATATGAGAAAAGAGGTTTAAAATATCGATTACAATTTACACATAATCACCATTCAAATAAGAAATGGACAAGTGGTTTTTTCATCAAAATTTAGCATTCCGTCCATCATTTTTTAAAAAAATTATATGACTTCGATTATATATAGTTAACAATGGAGAAAATAACAGCAAAAAGAAATCTAAAGAGCAGAAAAAAAAGGTACCAGAACTAACCCCATATCACCATCTGTTCCACAATCAAAATACTTCAATGCAACAGCACCATCAACAGATCCGGCGGCATAACCTGGGAAAAAGAATAGTCTATCAATCATAAAAACTGTATACCTGTGATTCCAAAACAGCTATTTCAGATCAGCACAGAGCAATTACTCATGTTCTCAAGTGTTCACTAAAAGCGTATATATTCAACAGGCAATCACTTTGGAACTATTTTAAAGTAAACCAAAGGAATCAAACCCAAATAACGATTCCTTACAGAATCCCACCTTGAAAAGATATGACTAATTATCATGATGACCTTCAATAGTTTAATTTCTAAGAAAAAACTGTACCGGTATTTTCTGGAAATAGTAAAAAAGGACTCTAGACAACGTTTTACCGTGGAACAACAAAGTTTTACAGGATGTTTATTGACAGCTATTATTATTATGGAAGTTGCCATCTTGTCTAGGAAAAATTGTTCTACAAAGGCTGAAAGGCAGAACTACAAGCCTTCGGTGGTATGAACTATGAAGAAAAGGAGCAGTAAGGCTATTCCTAAAGGATAGTAGAAAACATACCATTCCACTCTGGGGAAGCGTGCAGGCATCTTATATGATACTCCACAGGAGAATCTTTGGCTTTAACCGGTTCTGTTAGATTCCTCAAGTCATAGCAGTAAACATCTCTCTCAACTGCGGCTAATATATACATGTCGCAGACTGAAAGTGATGCCACATCCGAACTAAAGGTTATACTGCTGTTAGGGCTTACACTTCTTGCGTGTGAATCCCAGAACAGTAGCTTCTTGTCAAGGCTAGCAGTGACAACTTGACCTGAAAAGCACGGAACACAAACTAATAGTAAATGCATGTTTCGATGTGAATTACATAATTAAGATTTAAGAAGCAAAGGCTGTTGTTTCCAATTATCAAAACCCAATAAACAGATATTTGATGTCGATCAGTTATACTGTAGTTTACAACTACAAAACTATAATAGTATAATCTCAAACTAACCTAACCTTCCTCCCCAATGCTGCTGTTCAAATTGGGGACTAAAAGGTCAGGTTCATAGTAATATTTCATGTTCAGTAAATGAGGACACGTATGCACTGTTTTGTCGAGTTATAAGATGCTCCAGGGAAAACATCCAGGAAATCAGACAACAAATCATCAAACATAAGGCTATGTACTGTTCCTTACCAGTCTTCTGGGAGAACTCAATGCAGGCAACCACATTGTCATGCAGCCCCATTGTATCTTGAGCCCCTGAATGCAAGTCATACCTGACAAATATTCCCCACAGCATAAAGACTAAGGCTTCGAAGTTCCCATATTAGATTAGAGAACAAGGAGAGTCAACATTATATGTCAGTGTAAATAAGCAGCACAACAAACTTTCCCACTTCAATTTTGTTGCATATTTAATAATGCTAATAGAGTTAAAACCAAGGCAACAGCCTATCTTAAAGATGTTATTATGAACGAAAGCCATCAACGCAAAAAAAAAAAAAAACAAATCCAACAAGGCTAAATGTAACCACACATAAAACTCCAGCATACCTTATTTGCTCTGCCAAGCATTAGCAGGGAAACATCCCAATAAGCAACCTATGGTCGAAATAACTACATTCAGCCAATAGATTTTGGCAAGTTTAGGCTCTGGAACTTAGTATTTAGGAAGACACGAATTGCTTATATAAAACAATACATGTAGAATTCATCAATGGAATTTGACTACCAGCATAAGCAGCATATTAGGACCCGTGCCATCATGCACCCCGCCATAATGAGACAACTCTTCACTTGGTCCCGAATTCAGCATACAAAGATCATCCGACAGGAAACAGTGAGCATATGAATTCAAGACACAATCCCACCACCGATTGCAACCATTTTCTACGTTACCTTATTACAGATCCATCAGAGCCGCCTGCGAGTGCCACAGACTCATCCTCGAAGCAGCAATCGAGAACCGCCGCCTCGGAACTCGCCTCAAACCGGAGCGTGGACGCGTCCGTGTCGTACAGCCGCAGCCCCTGCGAAACAAATCCGACGCAAAAACCCTATCAGGCATCTCCCCGCGAAGACAAACTTCCCCAATTTGACCTCGGCGTAAACGCATCAAAATCGGAAGCCGACATGAGCTGAAACGGGCACGAGTGCCACAAATCTCCCCAAAAAAATCCCCCCCCCCCAACCAACCGACGAACTCGACCAAATCAGATGCAGCAACGAGCTCAAAATAGCAAAAGCAGCCATAGATCACGAGGGGGGGGGGTATATCTCACCGAATCCCAGGAGGAGACGATCAGGTTGTTGGAGGAAGGGGCGAATCGAAGCCTGGAGACGGCGCCGGCGGCGCGCCGCCGCCCGCCAGGCTCCGCCTTGCCATCGATTCTCCAGAGGCGAGCCGAGGGTTTCGAGTTTTGCGCCGTTTTTTTGTTCCCGCCTACATTTTTGTGAAGTGGCGCTGCCTCGTGGGCCGCTGTTGAGCAGACCACTCGGGCTCGCCCCAGTAAGGGCATCTGTAGTATATATAACCCAAAGGGTCTTAAGGTGGGTCCCATCTAAACCTTAAGACCAACTCCATAGTGTATATAACCCAAGGGACCTTAAAATGGTCCCACTTGGCAGATAAAGAAAAATTATATTTTAATGCTTGTGGTCAGATCTTTAGCTTGAGGACCAGCCTTAAACTTTTTTTGCTTAGGGTCTGCTTAAGGTCACCCCTGTAATGTATAAGGTTGATCTTAAGATGGCTTAAGACCTCCTCTTTTCATACACTACAGATGCCCTAATGTTGGGCACTAGGGCCCCGTCGGTTAGCTTCTGCTAATTTTGAACATGCGTTGGTACGTGTTGCATTTTAATCCGTGTCAGTAATTAGACCGTCAGAAAAAAAAAAGAATTGCCCGAAACCGAGTACGGTTTGCTGCCAAATTCAAAGTATTCTTTCGGAGACCAGTGCGTTATTTTTTATTGTAGTTTGTGGTTTTTAGTTTAATAGTTTGAATTTTAACGGTTTGTGAGAGAAAATACGAAGAGAGATACTTTTGTACGATTTTAATCGATACAGATGGAATCGGAACAGTGTCTACTATAATTAACCTATAAATCCTATCTTGAATGGACACTCTGTTTGAAATCTAATTACTGTAAAAAAGTTAAACCATAAATCTAAAAGAATCCAAAGTAAACCCACTAGACACTGATAACTGAGTTGCTGATCAAATTTGAGTTTGATAATTGAGTTGTGCTAACTCGCGTTTTGAGGTCCCTAGATCAAACCCCGAAGTAAACCCACCTGACACCGTTATGGACGCAAGAATTTTTATAAACGGATCAATTCCCGTAGAAAAAGGAAAGTTCTACGCGTTCTAAATTCCCGAAGTAAATGGGTCAGTGAGACTCAAACATTGTATTAACTCTAACATAAGGGCACCAAACTAGTTGTCTCTTGACCCACGTTTTTGCGTTTCATTGTGAATAACTTGCCAAGCCACGCTTTTTATATGGCCACAAACTGAAGTATGCTTGAAGGGAGACCAAATAAGACAGCAGGCAAATGTAGCAGCACCTCACAGAAAAAATGATGGCCATGCAGCATACACAGCATATCGTCAGATTCAGCAGAACTGCAGAATCAGATAGCATTTTGGTTTCTGAATGCTTAGTCAATTAATCAAAAGCTTGACCTACTAAAAAATAATCCAAACTAGAATCCTCATATCTATACGACTCCTTCTCAGAGATCAGTAAGGTTACTAACCTTGCTATTTTCTCATAATGCATTATACCAAACCTTGTACCCTGGAACAGCTTACCCATTGTTGAAGCAGAAATATCTTATGAACTAATTTAAGAATTTATTTTAAAAATGTACAACCATGTTTCGACCCAAAAGCATGAAAGTTGAGGAGGCCAAATAGGTCAACAAAGTATGTACACTCATGACTGAATGACTACCTTATACCAGTCCATAGAAATCTCTGAAATCCGAACAACTGAATACCTGATCACATCCAATGTTTGCTGACCAGATCTTTCAAGACACAGCTGCAGTGTTATTACCTGACAGACATCTCGGTCTGCGACACCGTCTTGTTGTTCGTCCCCACCCAATCATACCCTTGCCATCAGCTTCTAAGTCCGCAGCATCAGGTTTTGCTGGTGGACTGACCTGGGCCTCTTCTTCGACAGTAACTGACAAGTTTTTGCGGGGTTTTCTACCTCTTGTCCGCCCACCATACCGTCCTCGCCTAGTTAAACTCGACTCCCACGATCCACCAGACACCTGTACTAACCCCTCAAATAACTGAATGTCCTCTATGATTTCAGGTCGGGAAAGTGTAGAAAGGCCAGGCAAGATATCTTTCTGAAAGTCTCTCCTCTGCCGCCGCCTCCTTTGCTGGCCTCTTTTTGGCTTGGACAGGAGGTTCACAGTTGAAACTGTTTGTTCATCGTTTGTCATTGCGGGTGCCTGTGGCCTGCTCCAGTACTCATCAATCTTGGTCTCTTCCAGCTTCAGTGTCAAGGATTCAAATGAATCCAAACCATCATCACTGAAAGTATCGATGCAATCTTGGACTTGCGCTTGCTCAGCATGGTCATCAATGCTTGACACAGCGAGCTCTGCAAACCACCTCAACATATCATCAGGTGTATGTTCAGTTATTGGCACATCCATTGACAACGCAACAATGTTCTCTGCTGCGGCTATAGTGGATTTAAAATATGTATCAGCTTCCTTGGATGCATCAAGTTTACCATAAGGTGTGCATTCCTGATGAGAAGTCCAGGCAGCACCATCTTCACAAGCTGGCACTTCTAAATCAATCACAGGTGTGCTCTTTGCATGGTTGTTCTGTAAGGAGGCCACATGACATTCATGTGACACTACTGATGACTCTGAATTATCTTCATTTGGTGCATCATCATTCAGATCAATGAAATTCCTGATGGGGGCACCACTTTTCTTGATGGCACCTTCAGTAGCTTGTCCATCTCTAGGCACAAGTTTCTGGCATGAAAGAGGTAAACACCTAGCACTCTCCTGAGTCTTATTACATGCCAAATGAGTTCTGGCGGTACTATCTTCAGAAGCCACATCCTTCTTAATTCCGCAGCCAACATGCGCCAAAGCTGAATCTGACAAATTGCAAAAAAACAGAGCTGTTCCCATCATGTCTTTATTATTTTTCATCTCCATGGCAGTCCCATTTGAATGGCCAAACCCCTTCCCTGACTTTCCCAAACCTGTTGGATCAGCACATGTAGATTTATTTTTGAACAAAGGGATCCCAAATACTGATCCCTCACCTTTACTATCCTGTAAACTGCCAACACATCTCCCATCTTGTTCTACAAGATCATCTTCCTGACCATCTGACAGTGCTTCATTCAAATTAAAGTTCTTTGTGCCCTTGCCATTTGCAAAATGAGGATCATCGTGAGACTGCCGTGCTGAATGTTCAAACATCAGGCTGTTGTTTTGCTCCAAGTTACTTGAATTTGCTACCTGATGTCGTGATCGTAAAGCAGGAAATGAATCAAGTGGAAGGCCAGGATAGCAACCATGTAAATTATCGAAAATTTCCGGCTTATGAATCGAAGCTCCAATGCTTTGGGTCATAGCACTAAGACTAGTGTGTGAATTTATAGTAGAAGATCCGTTGAAACTTGGGCTTGATTGGAAAGCAGCATTATTCATAACGCTGCTCCTTGGGTCTACTGGGCAAGAACCTATCGGGGAGGCAATGGAAGGATGGTCTATGTGAGGAATAGAGACTGGAGTAGCAAGACGTGAATGATTTGGACGGTCAAGTATAGCAAAATTATTGATGGCAGAGGCCTCCAGAGGACTTCTTGCAAACCATCCAACTGAACTATTCTGACCTTGGTAAATAAACTGGCTATTGCTGGCAGATCTCCCATCAGCAGCTTTGAAGGATTTTTGCAGATTGGCATCGCTGTATCTGGGTGTGAAAAAATTTATGTTGCTGACCTGTTTCCCTGAAGAATTGAAGCAAGAGACAGAATGACTATCACACTGGATCAAGTCAACTGTAAGTACAAAGCAGTAAGCAAATTGGCTAAAAATTGAAAAGAACATCCAGAGACACTGCCTAGGCTCTAAGCATGACATTACCAAGTATCCATATGTAGCACAAGAGTAAACAATATGGCACAGACACACACACAAAAAACTGTACTCCAACACAAGCAAGTTACTGTATCAGAGACTAGGAATACTAGTTTGATGGACAGAATATTGTAAGACTAACATAACAGCCATTCGGCAGTATGATTCAGAAACCAATGAACTACAGATTGGTGCTCAATAATAACTAGAAAACCAGCCTGCAACATAATGTACACCAGATTATAATAGTGTGTCACACCTTACAGACCAAATCACTAAACCATTGGTAATCAAAAGAAAAGTTGAAGCCCATGAAGGTGTTTGTGCCACAATTAAGTACAGTACAAAAAAAGAGAAATCAAAAGATGCTCAGAACCAAATAATGGAACAGGCATAGTTAAGGGAAATGTAGTTCTACATTTAACAAATAAAAATGTCACATGCTGTTGGGATGTTCTAATATGTATTAATCATAGTTACAAGGAACATTGTACGTCCAAATCACCCTACAGGGTCATGATATATGGTACACCAAACCCTACAGGGTCATGATACATGGTACACCATGTTTCCTTCCAAATATGCTTGTTGTCAACGAATACTGCAAATATGTGTATTAACAATTTTCACTGTGCAAACATAGAAAGAACTAGTGTAACTGAAAAAAATTAAATAAAAATGTTTTAAGTGAATCTTATCGCATTTAAATAAAGATGTTTTAAGTGAAGCTTATTGCTACCTTTATCAGCCAATGGTTTCTCCTCCTGTCTTATTTTGGCACTTGCGTGAAAGAAATTTGAGCTTGTTCCTTCATCAGTATGCTTGTCTTTGGAGTATTCTTTATTGAAACTGAAGGTAGTTGTGCTTGATCTCAATACAGATTTGTGACAAGAGTTCTCCAAGGTATATGAAAGACCTCTGGATGCTGACCCATTTGTTCTGCCCATATACATGCCAGTAATTGGCTCATTCAGGTCAGCAACTTGTCGGCCTCCCAGATTATTTGTAGTCTGCAAACCGGAGGTTGAACTACTATCACTGAACCTCCCCAAGCCTTCCACACTAACTAATGTGATGTCAGCATCATTCGGAGGCTTTGTATCTGATGCTACACCAAGGAAATCTATAGGCTTATTCTCTGATGGATTGTCAGTGTCTATATACTGATCAGCTGGAAGCTGAAGGTCAAAAGTGCCTTGTTTGGTGTTTAGAGCAACATCACTTGAGGGGAATCCATTTGGAGAGGATTGGACACTACCTTCTCTAAGGAACTTCAAGGAGTGGTTTGTATCATTGTGCTCTACAACAGGAGCCTTTCTGTATGTTGTGGACTCTGGAGGCATCAGCATCTGCCAAATCATATTTGCACCATTTGGTGGAACTTGTGATGGTGAATTTATCTGTGATGCATCTGCTAGTATTGGGTGTGCATATATATCTTTGTCTTGATACTGTTTCATCAGGTCTCTCTGTATTTTGTAAACCCGGTGCAGTTCATACACCTGGATAGTGAGTGAGTTATCAAGCATGACAGATACAAAAACACAAAGGGAAAAACTGAAATTTTCTGCTGTGTTGCTGCAGCTTCTAGTTTTTGTAATGCACAATGAATTAAGATGTGCTCTTACATAATTGATTGGAAGGTACTCACCTGTTGTCTAAATATAGCTTCATGTTCAAGCATCGTGCGCTTGAGCATTTCTTTGTCGTATTCTGAATAACCAGCAGTCGGCTTTGTCATGAAGCCATTGTACAGCTGTCCATTTGATGTCTTCTCCACATAGTATGGAGACCTCCAACCATATGCATCCACATTGAGATCCCCCGTGGCACAATATCCAGGCTTGTAGCTCTCACATTCTACTTCTGTTCCCATTCTTGTTACAGTCTGTTCAACAGACCAGTCAAACAATCTGAATTGTACAAAGCAAAACAAGACACGGTACAGCTTTTATAATATCAGCCTCAAATATGGCAAACAACAAACATGGATTGTTCATTGCTTGAACAAAGAAACAGAAAGAACAAGTTGGCAGCTTGCAAGAAAACTAGTAGCCTGGTACTTTCCAGTAAAGTAAATAATGATAGTTGAGTGTATACACAGGAAACGACAAAACTTTAAGTCAACTAGATGTTGCAACATTATTTCATGGTTTGGACATTACAAGCATAATGTCAAACCTCATTTCTAACATCAAATTTGAGAAGCACAAAGCTTGAACGCAAATAACATGTGCATACTGCTCATTTAATGGCAGTTAAGGAAAACACCCCCAAAAAACAACACAGTGCAAACAAATTTTGAGAATATTTTTAAGAGGCTCAGCTAGATATTGTACTTAGGAGTATGAGAGCAAGCAAAACAATGCTAAGAAATTATAGCAGCTGAGTAAGCAATACCAAACTGAGATTTACAAAAGGGAGCTATTGAAGACTCTGGAGTTCCATTGATTAATTACCAAATCAAGAAAGCTGCATTGATCATGCTACAATTTCCATTGCCCTGGAACACAACCAATCAGTGAGGATTCTGTGATCTTCACATCACTAGTCACCAAAGGGAATTTAGAGTCAACTCCATACACGTATACAATGTGGCTCTTCACTGTTTTGAGCTAAATGAACAGCTCGACCTGCACAGCTGTATGATCAACCAATAGTACTTTCCAATTTGAATGGCAATTCAAGAGAAATAACCTGCACATTACATACTGCAATGAGTAAATACGAAAAGATCTGAGAAACAAGATGCTAAATGTATCATAGTATGGATACAATGCAAGATCAAAACTCACTATCCTTGTCCATAATCAGACAAACATACACAGCATCAACGTAAATAGCACCAAAGGACAAATTTTTAAGGAGATATTCTCACAATGAAAAAGAATATGCGCGTACGGCTGTTTGGATGTCAACTCGTGGGACAGGAAAGAACTGAAGGAGAGCAGACAAGTCAACCCTCGATAGTTCAACTTCAACCAACTTGATAAATCCTAAGAACGAGTTCTTTCAAGAGACGCATCATCATCACCAAACGTGGAAAACGACAATCTATGAATACCAGATACAATTATCGATTTCTCGCTGTCAATCCAACCGAAATTTCACGCAGGACTGAATCCAACACAAACCCAACTACCAAAACAGAAAAATAAGGACCTTAAAAACCTAAGAAAAGACAGCAAAAAAAACACATCTTTTTTTACAACCACCGAGCTACAATAGCAAAAAACTCGAGCTACAACACTAAGCAAAACTATAACTAAAAATTTTCACCTCAACGACAACGATTCTTGGCACTGCGCTGCAGCGGATTGAGCCTGACCACCCGCAGCATACGCCGAACGAACAGCCTGGCGGGCACCACCACGCCCATGGCGAACCCAAGAAGCGGGCCAATGCAGGATTTTTGCGGGGGAAAGCAAGCAAATTTCACGGCGGGAAGCGATCGAACTGGAGGATTTGAGGAATTGCGGTGTAATCCGGGATGGGGGTTGGCGGTACGAACTGGATTTGACGGACCAGGGAGGAGAAACTGAGAAAGTGGTGGGTTCTTGTTGTTTTGCTTGCCTGAATGACTGCCTACTTTCCTCCTTTTTTCCTCCTTTTGTGGCTTTCGGATGGGTGTTGTTTGGCTATTTGCCTCTTCTTCTTCTCTCTCTCTCCTCTGAGGAAGGGAATGGAGCGACCTTCTTCTAAACTAGGCGCAAGGACAGCAGATTTGTTGACATCTGGTCTTTTTATGCTCTCTCTCCTCGTGCTGATCTTCTCATCTCTCTCTCTCTCCCCTAAAGAACTAAAGTTTCTTTATTTTTTCCGTAGCACCTGCTGCTGTCTCTTTCATAATTTTAGTGTGGAACTATATTTTGAAGTGTGATAAATTATGAAGTTTTATTCTTAAGGATCTGATTTCCTGTGAGACAGCTGTTATGATGATTGTTTCTGATTTTCTTTTGATAGGTGTAAAAATAGGGGATTAGGACTTAGAGAGAATCTATCCACCCCTTTACTTCTGGGTGGAGAAGACAGAAACAACTTGATATATTCTTTCTTGTTTATGGTTTTTTTAAATAAATAAAACAATTTCTCTGTTATCATTTTAAAATGGCTTATCAGAATAGTCTTTCGAAATAGCTTATCAGGATAACTGTCTTTTTTTAATGGTTTATTAGCATTTGATTTCTCCACACAAAATATTCGTGTTAGAAACAAAAGTTATCAACATAATAAAAAAAAGAACACATCCTAAAATTGATGGGTTACTGCTACAAAGGACAGTACCAAACTTCCATTACAATGGGGCTGCTCCAAATGGCTTTTAAGCTCCGACTTCTGGCTTCGGTTTTTTTGTTGCCAATGCACTATAGAGATTGTTAGCTTTTTAGAATTAAAAATGAAAAATAAAAAAACTATTATATTGCCACTGATAATGCAAAGGGTTAAGAGGGAAAGATAAAAAAAATTTAAAAATAACTACAAAAAACCAATGTGTTCCGAGAGACTACTATAATGTTGCCAGGGCCAGTTTGGATGTTGCACTATTTGAAAATCATAGTATCTAAAAACCACAATTTTTGAGGTACCAGTCTTGAAATACTATAGTATGTGAATACCACATTATTTTACAGTTTCTGAAAAAAAAATGATGTGTTTGGTAATTGTAGTTTTTGTGCAGTTCTTGTTTTTTAAAAATATAAATTAAAAATCATAGTATCTAAAAACCACAGTTTTTGAGGTACCAATCTTGAAATACTATAGTATGTGAATACCACAGTATTTTACAGTTTCTGAAAAAAAAATGATGTGTTGGTAATTGTAGTTTTTGTGCAGTTCTTGTTTTTTTAAATATAAATTATGTTAAATAGCCAAAATAAGAAAATTAAAATGAGCACATGTAACAATACAACTATTGCTATATTCAAAGCATGTACAACAGTGTGATGTCAATGTCTGTAAGTCTTGCCATTAAAGACACAAGATGACACGGAGGAGAGAGGACAAGCATAGTGAATTGGGCCGTCTCTCGTACAACAGTCGACTATAATACGAGAAACAAGACATGTTGTATTATGGAGAGACTGTCTATAGAGACACGTAAAAAGATAACACATTATATCAGTTGTCTTAAGTGCCGTCTATAAATAACGTAGAGAGTATTAGAGCAAGTTTAATAGAAGAGGTGGCTGCCACCTCTAGGACTAGCCAAATAAGCAAAAAGAGTACACGTGGCTCATGGTGGGGGTAGGTAATACAATAAGTTGAGTAGAGGTTACCTCTACTAAAGCACTCAAACATTTAATACTTGCATAAATATATCAGGGGTCACCTCTTGCATGAGGGGCAGCTTGCCTCTCTCTCTTCCACATAGGATTGTGTTGACGTGGATTTCGTTAGAGGCGACCTAGTCAGCATTATTATACTTGCTCTTATAGATAACAGTTGTCTCTATAATTGTATATGCCCTTAGAAACCCTCAATAGTTTATATATGGACGATCAAGTATCAAAATGATCAAACTTTATAGATATTAGTAAATGTCAGACGATACCTTAAATAAAGCTAGGTAGTATGTACATTGTGTAGCGTATGGTACAATGCATGAACGGGATTTTTTTTATTTCAACAAAGCATCATGTCCATGATTAAGGCCCCGCTCGGTTGGACTAAAAAATAATGGCTTATGATTGAAATTACACTATAGCTGAAGGTGGTGTATTTGGCGTAAATAAATTTTAAAAAAATTTAAAATAGAAAAAATATGTTAGCTCATCACGAACAACGCAAACGAATACGGGAAACAAAATAACCGGTAAGAACTCAAAAAAAAGTCAAAAGTTCAGAAAAAGACGAAATTTATGAATGGTGAAAAATAAGCCAGAAACTAGAAGCTCAAGCTGAAATGAGCGTGCACAGAGTAAGGAAGTTGGGAGGCATGGCTCAGTTTCGAGAAAAAAAGGGTTTTTCGTGGATTTTCTAAAATTTCAAAAATACTACGGTATTAGAAATACTATAGTTTATGAAATTGTATTTTTTATGGTATCCAAACATCCCAAAAGTTTTAATAATATGATATTTTTTAGAAATCATAGTATTCCTTAAAACTTGGAAAATATTTTGTATCCGCTTGTTTCAGCTTTAGCTTCTGGCTTTTAATTCATTATTTCTTAATTTCGTCTTTTTCTAGTTTTTTAGCTTTTTTAGGCTCTTTTATCTTTTTCCGTATTTCTTCGCATTGTCCGTGATGGACTAACTTGTTTTTTCTATTTTTATTTTTTTAAATTTAATTACGTTAAATAAGTCATCATCAGTTATAGTGAAAAATAAATCAGCTACAGTAAATAAACCATAAACTATTGCCAAACTAAGCGCCAAATCTTTTGATGCGGCGGTAGCTTGCTTGTTAAAAAAAAGTGTAGCTTGTACTGTATATTATTGCCGCCGTACGTTGATTTGTTGGATTACATCAACTCAAGTTTTGCACATGAGCAAATTGTTTGAAATTAATTAGACATGATACTAGGCTCTTTTTTTCACCTTACAACTTATGGTTTATTCTGAATAAATAAACGGACGGTTTTTTGTTATTTTTTGAAACAGTTTATTAAGATAATTTTTTAAAAATAGTTATTGATTTATTGGTATTTAATTTATTCGTATAAATATTTATTCTAAGACCGAAAACCACGAGCTCTAGCCGAAAAACCCACCCAGGTGATTAGATTTTCACTTTCTCGATGGTATTTGTCACTCTATGTTCGGTCACTATTGTAATCAGTGAGTATGTAAGGGTCTGTTTGGGAGAGCTCCACCACTGAAAACGTAGATCTGGGATCCCACCATGGAGTGTTTGGCTTGTACAGCAGCTCCAGACCCATGAAATTGAGGTTTTGGTGGGAATGGCCACTTTTGATGGGATGGGGTGTGTAACCAGTGGCATTGGTGGGTAATTACCACCCAACTCCACGGTGGAGCACCCCTTGAGGAGCTTCATGAAATCAATGGATCTGACCCTCAGATCTAGGATTTTGGTGGATCCAAATTTCGCGGAGCTGGAGCGTTTGGGTAAAATTTCGTGGAGTGAGGCTGTTTTTCGTAGATCTGGAGCTGGTGGAGCTCTCCCAAACAGACCCTAAAACGCAACTACTTCCTCCTTTAATGGAACGAGAGAGATGTGCAGCCAATATTGTTTGAAGTAGCAAAAACAAATTTTAGGTTCTTAGCGTGAAAGATGCAAATCCCACACCAAATGATAATCTTGCAAGAGCGTATCATCCTAATCGCAACCACAATTTATCGCCTCCTAGAGGCTTTGAGTCCCAACATTTGCACCCGGAGTATCAATACGCTTGCTACGTTGTACGTCACGCCGTTGCAATTGGCTTTCAGGCTGTGCTTGGACACCAGCGAAATTATGCTTGCTGTAGGCGAAGTCATGGATATTTGTACGTGTGCTTTTTGCCAGGTACGCTTTGCAAGTATGAAGTGTATCGTCGCAGGATGAAGTAATAAAAATTGCGCACAGGTACATTGGTACACTTGAAGGAAAAAAAAAGGGGTATAGCGGGGAGAAAAAAAACAATTATTGGCTCTTCTTTCGTCTTTTGATTGATCCAATGGTTGCAGATGGCCCAAAAGCCTGGATGTGGGGCCCACCACCCGGATAGTGAGGCTAGTGAGTATGTGCCCCCGCATTCCAATACCTAGTCCTTCTATGCGGGACCATTTTGTAGGTGCTACGCAGCGTTCTGTTCATTTGAGTTGAATAAGTCTGATTTATAACTAAATTTTTACTGTAATTGGTTTATTTTATACTGTAATTGATTGTGACATATTTAGCATAATTAAATTTAAAAATAAAAAATATGTTAGACGTATAATGCGAACAAATACGGGAAAAAGAACTGTAAAAAAGCCAAAAGTTCAGAAAAAGACAAAATAAGTCATAAGCTCAAGCCGAAATGAGCGGGACGTTATAGTACTGGTTTTAATGTACTATAATTTTTTTGTCTGAAATGATATTATAGTAGTTGTTAATTTCTATTAGATATTTAATTACAAAAAAATAGAAAAAACACTATTATATCCTCCGGATAATAAACAAAGAAAAAACAGAAGAAAAAATTACATTAAGAAATCAGCGTGTTCTAAATAATTTTTGACTTCTAAAAACCAAGATTCATCGCTGTTTGGAACATGCCATAGTTCGACGCAACTTTTCTTGTGATCTCCATCCCAACAGCTCCGACCAACGTGATAGCCCAAATCCGTCGTGCGATCTGGACCGTCCACCCGATCAATCAGACAGCACACGCGCGTGCGACAGTGCAACGCAACACCTATCGGAACGGTCCGTGTACTGTTCATCCTAGGAGTACTTCCCGGGAATTTTGGACACTATTGGACCCATGGACACCCGAATTTCCATTTTTGGCCTCCAAATGAAAAAAATTCCAGATTTGGACCTCTCCTCACCGCGCGTTTACGACAGCGCGACACGTGTCCCGGTCGTGCGGTCAAAACCCGAGTCGTGCGGTCAAAAAATCGGTCGTGCGCTCAAACAAATCGAAACAGGCGGCCGGCGCGGAGAGCGAGGCGGTCGTGCGGTGTGGTACCGCACGACCGTGCTCTGATCTTGATCGTCGCGGTACCACACCGCACGACCGATACGTGTCGGCTCCAGGTGAAACGTGCGCTCAGGAGGGGTCCAGATTTGAAATTTTTTTCATTTGGAGGCTAAAAATGGAAATTCAGGTGTCTATAGATCCAATAGTGTCCAAAATTCACTTCCCGGTACCACCGAAGATTGGGCTCAGGCGTCGGATCGGGATTTGACATCGGATTCCTCGAGCAGGAGAGCGCAATCAAATCAAACGTTTCCGTCCCATCTCATTTCCCATGCGCCTGCCTGGAAACAGCTAGGGTCGTTCAGAAACGGTTTTTACTAACACAACCAACCCATCAGGGTGGCGAGAGGCTCTCGCGAGAGCAGTGGTCTCGACGAGCTGGCTAATTGCCGTGTACTTGTTTTCTTGACCCGCTGAAAACCATCTTGAACACTCCTACGCGGGCGTTTCTGTTGGCTTCTATAGATATCTTTTAACTAAAAATAAATAGCAATAACAAAAAATAGATTTTAAAAGGATAGATAATCTGTGAAAAAAAAAATAAGAGAGTGATACATATGCGATATGGTAGCATGGGGAGTATGATTTATAATGCGTCCGTGAGCCCTTATCTTATTCTGAGAACGAAATGGGAGTGAAATGAGTAAAGAAGTCACTTTAAGAAATCAAGTATTTATATTAACTTTTGATTACTTCGACAAAAAAATTAGAAATAAAAATCAATATGAGCATTCCTATAAGAGCAAGTCCAATAATGGTCTTATAGCCAAGCTAGTCAGCATTTTTGCTGATGTGGAGGAGAGAAGAGAGGAGAGAGATGAGAGCTTGGCTCATGCAAGCAACAAGCTGGGCACAGGAGGCTATGCAGTGGTGGGCTCAGATAATAAATGTATGTGAGGAGGAATAGGAAAAAGAATGTGAGACATGGTACCACATAATAATAAAAAACCTTTTGTAGACAAATAGAAGACAAATTATTATATAACTTGACTCTTATAACTTGATTTATAGCCAAATACTTGGCTCTATTAGAGCAAGGCTAATAATACAGCCAGCAAGCGGGCTGTAAGGTTTCTTGCAGCCTTCTCCTAGCCCATCCATATAGTAGTTAGCTCTTCATCATTAATACATGGCCCACCTGTCTCTCTCACAAAGTTTCTTGGTTCTTGTGTCCAAGCCGGCTGTAAGTTTGCAGCCCGCTTATCCTCTCTCTCCTCCCTTCTCTCCTACACGTCAGCATTTAGCCAGCTTACAGCGGATTATTATACTTGCTCTTATTGGACTCTAACCAGCGTACACCATGCTCCAATCCCCGAGGAATTGATTGGTTGGATGGATGGATCGTCGCCGTTGCAGTGATGGCACCGGTCCTGCGGCAGTGGAACCTACACATGCTTCCACCCAAAGGGATATCACATTGATTAGTTCATAATAATAAGATCATGGGGACAACAAAATGCTGTTGAGTGACATTGCGATGGCACCGCTGTGATCCTTCCTTTACATCTCCACTTTTTTTTTTCCTTTTTTAGCTTTAGACCTTTGATTCTTCGTGCGCAAGCAACGATTTTGCATTCTACTAGCATGGTGTTTTTGGAGGGGCAAGCATCCGCCACATTCAACAATTGCATATACATCGAGGGCGCTACACATAGAACATGCAAGCGAAAAATCTTTACTATTATAAAAGGGTGAGTTAGTGGTTGGTCCATTCTCCCTCCTCTCTTCTCAGCCATCTGATTTAATCTCGATCATTCATCTCTCTCCTCTCTCTCTCTCTCTCTCAAGATACAACCGTCCATCCCCTCCACTTTTCCTATCTCCTCGCGTATTCTGGCCATTCTTCTATCTCTGTCGCTTGCTCTTCAATATTTGATGTGTGAAGTTAGAATGACAGTAAGTTTCGTCTCACTATTTTTATGACTTTGTTGTAACATACGGATCTCTAACGTGAAATTATGAGCTAGATGGACGGTTTCTCGCAAATCGACAAACCACGGAGAAAAAAATTCAAAAAAATGATGCGGCAGTCCAAGAGATTTGTTTGGTACACACAATATGCGAGACGAATTGATGTCGACAACATTTGGATGCACAGGTTGTTGAGCTGCATGGCAGTCTTCAGAATTAAATGGATGCACATTGGGACTAGCTATACGGCCAAATGGCCTATCATGATTCATACAAGACGATCGTCATTAGCAATAAGACTCAACTCTTTCACTGTTCACAAAGCATATCGCGTTTCCTTGACGCAATTCCAATGGTCGGATTTAGCTTGGATCCGTGCATGGTACATGCAGTCTAGACGCTCCTCATGTGCGCTCACAGGCTAAGCTGGATTTTTAGCTGAAGGGCTGTTCTTCAAGTTAAAAGTTGATGGCTTTTGATTTTTGCTACAGTATATAACTTTTAAACGGAGTATTTTCTTAAGACGGAGTCTACAAGTTAAACGATCTACACGTTAAAAGCCCAACATCTGTACCAGCTAAAATCGCAAGTGAATATCTGTCTCTCCGTAATCTGTACTGTAAACAGCCAAAATTTAAAAATTTCAGCTAAAAACCATAAATCGTAGCCAAAAAGAACAAGCCCGAAACTTGTCCCCGTTCCACTTTTGACACTGCGACTGTACATGAAGAAGTCTTCCTGGTGATACTCCGTACAACTGCACAGGAGACCATACATACGTACATACGGTACAGTGATTAAATGGGTACTAATGCGGGAGACAGCACTGATGCACGGGAGGAGAATCCAGATCCTATTTTGTGGCCCTCCTGGTCCCTGGTGGGCCCACCGGCAGTGTCATGTGAGTATGCATGCGCGTGTCAAAGGGCGCATCTGTATCTACCGGCAGAGTGGCACGCAGCCTTCCTGTGAAAGCAACAAACTCTTTGGCACTTTGGACCAAGCCCAGATGCTGCCGCCCACTCGTGGCCACGGGATCTGCACTGTACGGCCCACTTCTTTATTCTCCCAAAAGCTACTTTTCCATATAGTATAATATTTTTCTACACTATATATCTTTTAAACAATATATCTTTTCAAAAAGTCTATAAACAATTATAAAACATGTTGCAACGATTTTATTTATATCAGTTAAAATCGTACGTGAGTCTCTATCTCTTTGTATTATCTCTTGTAAACAATTAAAAGTTATAAACCGCGATAAAAGAGAATGCCCCACGGTGGAACCCAACTAGAGTGTTGCACAGGTCGGCAGGGTCATGTACTCTTGTCCTTGTGCCCGGGTTGACACTTGAGAGGTCTGTGCTGAAAAGGTTTTACGTAAGGTCTTCCTTGAACGATACAGTGTAAAAATATATTTTCTCGTGTCCAGTTATAATGTTTTCAACCATTGAAACTCCAATGCATCGGACCGATTGCTGCATTAAAAAATAGTAATATATATTAGCATGTGTTTACTGTTACTGTTTAGGAAATGGATATCATGTTGTACGTCTTATCACCTATGACATTCTCTAATAAATGAGACGATTTTTTGTCATTTTTTAAGGCGACTTATTATGACATTTTTTTAAAGTGACTTATCGACATTTAATTCATTCGCATAAATATTTATACTAGAACTAAAAATCATTAGACACAACCATAAGTTACCGGTTATAGCCGAAAAGAACTATGTATGCACCGATTTGCCTTGGACGAGGGCATTTTGGCCTTGTGTTGTGGCCCGAACTTAACAGAGCCATTCGGCCATACGACGAGGAGCACGGATGGAATCTGTGGCTTAATTTTTTTTGGCGCTTCTCTGCATTTTTATTTTCTCCGCACGCGAGTACGCGACTCACCTAATGGATTCGAGATCAAACCTCGGGTGGTCAGCTCGGCCCGTCGCCTCGGGGCGCCTCACGTGAGCGCCCGTTGTCTCATCTTTTGGCCCCCGTTTAAAGGGCTGCGTGCCTTCTGTGTTTCGACTGAAATCAACGGCTGTTAGCATTTATTTATGAGATATTTAATTTGTAGACCGATATGGTAACAGAGAGTTGAATGATATTTTCAAAATTTCTCTCAAAGCATTCATTAATACTTCTCTCCAATAGCTATAGAACTATGAAGATTAAGATTAAAAACCAAAGTCAAAATAATCAACCCAAAAGCCGACAAATTGAAACCTGCACTGCGGCGATATGACCAGGTACCCTTGGCGGTCTGATCAACAGCCCTAGTGGTTTGACCAATAGCCTCTTGGTGGTCTGCCTAGTGACAATAGCTGTTTGATTGGGCTCCGGTGAGCTTGAGAGCGGTATGACCGCTTTCTTGTTTCCACGACAAAAAATTAGCCCGAGTACAAATCACTTTTGGTGTAATTCCAAATTCAAGTCCAAATGAGATAAGATTTTGCACACAACTTGCTTGAGGTCTTAGCTTGTGCGGCGGCTTATCAAGGGGTATGGTTGGGTCGGTTGTTGGCTGACATACCGAAGACGAGGGTTAAGAATGTAACCTTGAAGATTGATAATCAGTCGGTAATTATGTTGTGCACAAACCTATTCTACCATGAGAGAAGCAAACACATCGATACTCGGTTCCATTGCATAAAAGAATGTGTGGAATCGGGGTGATCGAAGTGCAGCATGTCTGCATGGAGGACCAACTCGCAGACATCCTGACCAAATCACTCAGAAGAATGAAGTTCGTGGAGATAAGGGAGAAGATCAGTGTGCGAAACATCGAAGACAGAAGACAACAAGTTTAAGGAGAAGATTGATAGCGTTAACCTAGTTGTCTTCAAGTCTGATCGAATCTACGATCATGACAGACTACGACCATGTTTAAGTTCTATAATAGTTGTAAGTCATTTGGACTATAGTAGTCATAAGTCATAAAGAATATAGCAGTTATAAATCATAAGAGGTCAAGAGTTCGAGTCTGTTTAGATTTAAAGTTGGAAAGTCGGGTTGTTTCTGTATTGGATTCTAACATGGTATGCCGTGTTGGTTTCAAAGTTGTGTATGTTGCTCCTCTATGTAAAAAGAAAAAAAATACAGACGTATCGTATTGTTTCGCGTTGCAAAATTCAACTTATGTTTGTGTGTATGTGTGATAATAAGAGGTTGACAATCATCGTTCGTCCAGACTCTTTAGACGATTTCCCAATAGTGGTGCAGTGGACGAGACGGGGTTCAACAAGTGCGACGCGACCAACGCCATCTTCAACTACAGCAAGGGCCGCAGCTACGCCTTCAAGCTCAACGAGACCAAGACCTACTACTTCATCTGCAGCTACGGCTACTGCTACGACGGAATGCGCCTCGCCATCAAGGCCCAGAAGCTGCCGCCGCCGCCTGCCTCCAACCGATCCGCCGCCACAGGATTCGCCACGCTCGCCAGGTCACACGCTGCCCTCATCTACTCCGCCGTCGTCGTGCTCGCCGCCCTCCTCAGGATGGTCGAGGCATCTAATTAAGCTAGTCCTTGATCGAGTTCGTTAATTTGTTCGATTTGGTGTTCCTTTTCTTAGCGCGTTTGGACTCTGAAGAGTAGTACCGCGTATTGGGTCGGGTTGATTAGTGGTGTGGATTTGCGGAAGCAATTGATTGAGTAAAGATTAATTTATCAAGTGTGAAGAAATTTAGACTAATTGATTTAGGGTCTGTTTGTTGGTTGTATGAACACTTATAACTCACTTATCATTTTATTTATATAGTAGTTCTGCATGGATGAGAGAGCTGCGATGAGTGGATGCAAAAAATCACAAAGTTTCTTCGTTCTTGTCGTGGTGGAGAGCTACACACCCTCTCTTCTCTCTCCTCTCTCTCCTACGCCATGCATACTGCATGAGCACAACAGCCTCCATTAACTAGCTGTAATTGATTTAACAATGTGGTGGTGCTCATGTGGCCACAGCGCCTGGCATGCACGTATGCCTCGGACTCGCCGGAGCAGATGCCCGTAGCAGGGCTTTTTTTTTTTTTTTTTTAACTTTTTACCTGTGGGTCTGATGCTCGTGGCTCGTGTCTCGTGGACTTCTCTCGCGGTGTTTGGCCTGTTTTTATTTCCGTGGCCGGTACGGTAGCGGACATTACATGTGATTTTAAATTTGAAAAGCTATTTAAAGAACTTATTTTAAAATTTTATTTCGGCCTTAGAAGGCAAAAAAAAAAAAAAAAACAGTGCCCTTGCCGTTTGCGTTGCGACTGAAGCACCAGCCGGGTTTTGTGCAGGGAAATCGGGCAAGCCGTGCGAGAAATGCTGGCCTTTGGATAGGACTAGTGAATACTGTTCATTTATGGTCCTGTACCGCATTTATTTTTTAAATGAGCTCAATCGGTTCTCTCCCGCGTGGATAGGACTGGTGAACACTGTTCATTTATGGTCCTGTCGAAGAAATGCAAATTTTTATTTTTTTATATTCTCGGCGCCTTTATAATGTAACAAATATGTATGTACGTGTATGTATATATAGGAAAATAATTTCATACTTTTGGGTGTACGTGTTCTTACTTGTTATATACCGTTTAAATGATGTTGTTATATCTTTTATATTTTTAATATATTCTAATAATGATTACAAAATACTTCAAAGTGAGTTCCATGAAAAGTTTCATCAAAATTCATTTTTATAGTATAATTTGTGTATATACTATTTTTATATATAGAAAAGTGTATATAGCAAAACTAAAGGATTTCGATGTTTTTTTCAACCAAATCACATTAGATTATATTAGAATTAGTATTTAAGTATACCAAAATGAATAAATAAGTATAATATATTCATTTAAGTAATATATTAGAAGTGGAAGTATATACTCCCAGTGTGAGGCATAGGCGCGGCGTGTGCACTGGCTCGTGCGATGCGGCGACGAGGTGATGGGAGTGGTTGGCAGCAGTGGCATGCAGGCCATGCGCGACAAGGTGGGCTGGGATGCATGGCGGGTTTTGGGGGCTCGGTGTTGGCACGGCTGACGTGGCAACGCAAGTAGGCGCGTGTGGGCGCAGGCGTATGGATGACGCGGGAGCAGGAGCAGCAAGGTCAAGGCGCGTGCGCATGCATGGCACGGGCATGAGACCGCTCGGCCAAGAGGTAGGGAAAGAGAGAGAAGAGAGCTGGATTGGCATCCCTACCACAGAGCGAGGGAGCGAGAGGAGGGGGAGTGGGCCAGTAGGCTGACTAGGCTGGGAGAAAGGAGGAGAGAAAGAAAAGAGGAAATAGGCTAACCTAGTTGATTTTCCATATTTTTATTTGTATTGTCTTTGATTTGAATTTGATTTCGGTTTAAGGTTTGAATTTGAGTTCCATATTTGAATTTCATTCTTTTCGTTGCTTTTAACTTCTCAGGAATTTACACTAGCTTTAATATTTTCAAATTTTATTATTATTATTATTGCCATTTAATCTTTCCTTGTATTAATTTGCATAGCACAAGTTCAAAAAAATACAAATATCAATAAAATACATTAAAAGTTTTAAATATTTCAAACATCCGATTTTTTTGTGATGTTACGGTTGCTAGGCTGGTTTCTTGTCTTTAATAAGAAACTGCCCACAGGCCGGCCAGTCAGGAACGAGCCTGAGCACTGACCGGCAGAATGTGTCGACCCGAGCCGCGCCAGGCGCGGCAGCCGCACCGGCGAATCACATGCATCCGCGTAGGACATCACGTGATATTGTCCGGATGCCGCAGTCTCTCCATTTGCTACTAGCATTTCCCTCATTTGTGGGCGGCGTTTACGTTTTCTCCGCACCTCAGACTCAATATAAAAGCAAAGCAGAAAGAAAAGAAAAGGAGGCAACAAGAACAAAAGGGGAAGAAAGAAAATTGCTGGAAGCAAGCAAAATGTCATATATGCAGAGAAAGTCTCTCCAATGCAGATTTGCCCTTATCGGTAGCATACCCGTATTTGCAACCTCCCTAAGCCCTAAGTCAAATGCATCCAAGGTTCGTTTCAACTGCTCTCTCCGAGAGTTTGATTTGAGTTCGTGTAATCGCGTCTAAACACAAGGATCGCACGACACATGCTTGGACCTGACGTGTAGACATAGCACACCACGCAGCTCACCGTCACCGGAAGCAGCTGAATTTCTTGGCAGTACAAGACAAACAAGGAATGGATGCCGGGATGTGAACATGGATGCAGTAGTAGGCATAATGTCGATAATGAAAACTAGCAAGTAATAGGCATAATGCAGCAATAGGCAATATTTCTTGGTAGCCGAGCTGTAACTACGCACGCGATAATGAAAACTAGTAAGTATACTAATCATGTGGCATCATCGATAAAAGCACGCACGGCTCCCTGAAATCACCACAGATAGTGCTGCGCGATTTACGGCCCTCCAGCACGTACGAGCATTGGATATCATCATTGTCAACGACAGCAAGGTCTAGTTTAGCTCAATGGAGTACCAATCATCAAATGGCTGGCATACATACTCTGGAAAATTCTGGAAACAGTTTGGTAAAGCTTTGGCCTTTGGGTGCAGATAGCTGTCCCACACACCAGTGACACCACACCTGGATTCAAACCTTATATCGGGTATGTTCTTTTTAGCTGCGGTTTGTGAGTTTTAGGCTATTTGTATGAAAGATTACAGAGTAATAAAAACTCATGCGTGGTTTTTGACGATATAAATGAAGTCAGTGAAGTATGTATTACAATTAGTAGACTCTATCTTGAAAAGATACTCCGTTTAAAAGCTAGTTACTGTAGAAAAGCCAAAAAGCAGCTTTTAGAAGCTGAAAAGATCAGGGCCATCATACACTTGCCCCATTACCGATCACTGAAGACTGTCATGTGATCTACAGCATAGCAGAAAAACAGCTTGCACTGATACACTTAGCCCCTTCTTAGCCTTGTTCTAACTTCCAACCTCCGATTGCTTTATTATTACTATGCCGAGGGCTTAGAAGGTTTAATAGGTTCTCCAAGCTGACCACATTAAGGCCTGTACATAGTTCTAGAATTGCCAACCAGGTGACAAGTTTCAAATGAATGCATTTTACTAACTACCACTCCATTGCTATCCAGGTAAAACAGGGGCAGGCAATATGTTGGCAGTCAAGGACCATCCCAGCATGGCGCATATTTGTGAAGGAAAACAAAGCAGGCACAGGAGTCAGAATTATACTGATGATTAAAACAAGGTTAAAGAAATCTAAGAGCATATCAGCTTAAAGTTACAATAATTCTTGACAAAAAACGATAAGTCTAGCAGGTCAAATCTAATTCTAAATGGAAAGGGTTCATACTTATACCAGGAATACACAACGAAAGCTTGTTCTTTAGGACAGTTTTTCTGTTCCAGATACTTCCCATTACCTTTGAGCCATACCACACTGTCAGCCTTCAAGCATTGCCTTGGCTGCATCAATCAGCGCAGGTCTAAAGCCATCAGATGCTCGACCAAGGACAGTATAGCCTTCCTTGTCCTCAACATCAACATCAGCACCATGTCTAATTAGCAGAAGAGCAACCTAGAAAACAATTGTAATACAAGAATCAGTAATGATCCACATCCATTTATTTCAGCAAACCCTAGGGCGATCAATCAAGTTGATGCAAATTTTTGTAACAAATCAAGCTCCAGGAGAGATCAGGGGTATTCCTTGATCTGTGGATGCCAGTGGGTCGCTAATGAACTAATCTGTCTACTCAGTTTAACATCAAGTCAGTGTGGAAAATGCTAGAATCATCATCATGAATTCTTAATGTAAAAAATAAATTGGCACTCAAGGTGTATTTTACCATGCAGCACATCATAGAATAAACAGAAGCATGAAAATTTTAACATTACTTGAAGAGCATCACATAAACTATGCATATCAGTGACTTGCTGCAAGGAAGCAAGATAAATTACCCCTTTGTTCTCACATATAACAGCTTGCATTAGAGGTGTTTGTCCTGTTCTGTCAATCGCATCAACATCTGCACCTTCCTCAATCAGGAACTCACAAAGCTCAGCATTTCCAGTACTCGCAGCTCTATGTAAGGGTGTGCAGCAAAACTGACAAGATAGTAGTTCAATGTTTACATGTCTGCCAAGTCAATTCAATTGCAGCAATGAAGATGCATAAACTAGTGGGCATATGCACCAACATTGACAAACATATTTCATGAAAACTACTGTACCTGACCGTTGAGAAGACTTACAAATCCACAAAATATTCATAGGTATAGCTGGATGTCTACAGTATAGTCAATTTTTATGCCCAAACTGAATCTAGAGGACAGAAACATTTTGCTAAAGTACATATCTCCTCAAAAACACTTTTGTTGCAAACCTTTCTATTTTTTTCTCTTTCTGTTGGTCAACTTTATGTACCTAGATCATATGCGGACACAGTTATACAGAAAATTGAGACCTGAGAGTCCGTCCATGATATTTCTAGATTGTTAAAAGTCTACAGACCTTATCTTTCTTGTTGACAGTTGCACCATGAGCTATTAGTGTTTCAGCTATGTTAAGGCGCCCTTTACTTGCAGCGTAATGAAGAGCAGTTCGACCACCATCCGTAGTCAGGTCAACATCAGCACCTGGTATTATAAATTTATAATTACACCAGTTAGCAAGAACTACCAAAATGAACAAGGTGGGACTATTGGAATCTCAAAATTCATACACAGTGTGGAACACAAACTCATTTCTAACAATATAAAAGCAAAGCACTGGTATAATGCTTATAACAAAAGCCAGATCTATTACAGGGAGACATAACTAGGAGATTTAGGCTCTGTTCAAAAGTATTGTGGCTTTTGGCTGATTGTGAGAGAGATTAAGATAGTAAGGAACACTTGCGTTGAGAAGCCACTCCGCTCAAAGCGGCTCGTACAATGACTCCTACAAACGATTTATAGAAAGCACTTCATTCAAAAGCCAGCTTCTAAAAGCCAAAAAAACGGAAGCTGTTTGGAACAGGGCCTTAAAGAAGGCCAAGTTAAGGTGCTATGCAAAGCTAAAGGGAGACTTAAACTTTTAAAGCCAAGCTAAGGTGCTTTGCAATGCTAAAGGGAGATTTAAACTTTTGGCAAAGAACAGGAATTTGCTAGCAAAATTATTCATAAATAAAGATGCAACATTACTCTCTAAACCAAGCTAAGGTGCTAATTTTGCTTGCAGGATATACAAACTAGCGCAACATATGATTGCAGAAGTTCTGAAGAAGATCCAAAAGGAGGACAGCAGCAACCTGCACTGATATCCATGACAAATTTTACCCGACAACAAAACAAGCACCACAGAAATCATGAGCACAGATCACTCCGGAACACCAATACTGATTCAAAATTGTTACAGGCTTACAGCAACTACGTGGCCATTGAACACTCTGCCGCTATCATCCTTGCAGTTGAAGGTACAGCAGATAGGAATACTGTATGGATCATGATACAGAACAAAATCAACACATCCAGCCAAATTAATGAAACCCTGCTTCATGTAGCAATAGTAGCCCTACTTGGACTCTAATATATCAACAAATCAGACATATCACCCTACAAAGAACAAACATTTCCAGGGAGGGAGCAATACCATGCTCCCCAATGTTACAAAAAACATGCTGCTCGCATTTGTACCGTACTAATTACTGCACTTCGCAGAAATTACTAGTGCAAACAAAGTCATCAGAAAATATCGACTCATCCTATGCCAATTTCCCCAACTAATCGTAGAGACTTGCAGCACAAACAGCACAGTTCACGCATATGCAACGGTAAGATCCCGTACCTCGATCGAGCAGGATGGCCATGATCTCTGCGTTGCCGCTGCTCGCCACCGAGTGGATCGGCGCCCACCCCTCCTCGTCCTTCCCGTTCACGACGCTCGCCAGGGAGTCACCGCCCGCCTCCGCAAGCGCGAGCACCACCTAAACCACCACCACCACATAGCGAAAAGGGCGTCAAAACCCTCAAAACCCAGACACCGAACAGACTGGTGGAGTCTAGAGAATCCACGGTCCTTGCCTGGATGTGGCCGGAGGAGGCGGCGACGTGGAGGAGGGAGCGGCCGTCCTCGTTGCGGAGGGAGAGGGCCGCGGCGAGGTCGGCGGGGGCGAGGGAGGAGAAGGCGGCGGCGTCGCCGGACTCCGCGGCGCGGAAGAGCTCCTTCTCCGACGGCCGCTCGCCGCCGCCGCCGCTGCCGGCGTCGACGTCCATCGCCGCCGCGGCCATCAGCTTCTGAGTCGGATCAGTCTCGGAGCTAAGCAGCGCTTCGCCGCTTCGACTTTGCGTCAATCTCACGAAATATATAAAAAAAATCTAGTCTTACGCATTCCAAAGTGCACTCTGGATCTTTTTCTTCTCCTAGATCTCAACATCCAATTACATAACCCAAAAAAATCCAAATAAAATTAATTTAACATGTTTTATTTGTGCCAAAAGCATTTAATACTTGTTGGTCATTGTAATAAAGAACAATGAAGCAGTGACGTCTTGCCAAGAGCACTCCCTCCCAGCAATTATGCAAATAAAATTGCAATTACTCTGCTTCCCACTATATATTTCTATCCAACAATATCTTGTGCGTCATCCTTTGTTCAACACTGTATAGATGCAGAACTGACTAAAATAGTGGAGGGGTACATGATCCATCAAAACAGCACAACAAAAAACATGTGTTGACATCTTTGTAAAGATTAGAATGTTGATCCTCAACCTGTGCAAATTCAGCTCAGGACTTGTAGGTCTAGACATTTACCGTGTGTTTGGCATAGCATTAACAACATATGAATCCAGTTCCATCCAACTACTGAGGTATCACCATTTAGCTTGAGTTTTAGCATATAAAATCCAGCTTAACCTTAGAAGGTCCAGCAAAATGAATATCCATAAGTAGTGGTGCAACGGATCCCATAGCTGAACTGTCTTGCGATTTGGATTCGAAAGCAGAACTGCAGAAGTCAATCGTATGATCTATCAAACACTCATCCCTGGAAGGTCACACTACTCAAAGCAGGAGCAAAGAAGAGGAAGCAACAGGCAACAAAAGATCGTACAGCCTAATGTTTGGCATAAACATGTGAATCTGTAATGTTCCCAACTAATTTCAGCTAATCTTGTCCAGATTTCTGATGTACTTGACTCATCTTTAGCTAGTGACCTAGTGATGTTAATGTAAACATCATGTATGCAGGCGTATCACAAGATTGGTGGAGCAATTGCTGATGTGACTGGCAATGCTACATATTGCTGGCATGGAGAACAACAAAATCAGATGTTTTCAGCTAGGATTGAACTAAAGATGAAGTTTTGGCTAGAGACTAAATTCTGCCAAATTAGTCTAAGCCAAATGGAGTACGCAAATAGACAGGTAGATGTAAATTTCTCTCCTTTTCTTCCATTACCTTTCTACCGAATGATAATAGAATGACAGCAGCAGCCTGTGAATAGATACACAGAAAGATCGGGTTTTCCCATGGTTTACATGATAATAGTAATTCACATTATCTCATGTTTTGCACAGAAGAGACTAAATAAGCCAATTTCTATCGAGATAGCAGTAGCATTGCACCACAGATTAGCCCAAGAACAAGAAGTGAGCACAACCCAGTGCCAGTTCAGTAGTACTTGCGGTTGGTTTTCGAGTCCAGGGGCGAGGCGGCATGTCGCAACACCAATTCATCTCGTCCGCAGACGCCAGGGGAGGCAGGTTCAGATCAAGCAGTAGCGAGCAGTGCGGCGTAGCGACCTCGTCGCTAGGACCCGAAGCGTCGTCTTCGCTCAGCACGGACGAGGAGGACCTGCAGTGGCTACAGCAGTCCTCAGCGGCTAGGGCGCTGCTGCATGCGGCGACTCGGAGGACGCCTACGCCAGAGCCACCGCCGCCCCACGGCTAGGGTTTTGCTGGTCGCTGTCTCCCCACCTCCACTGCCATCAAATCGAATTGCCTGGACTGCTCCGGCGCCCGAAATCTAGGTTAGGTTAGTTAGTGTCGGAAATAATCTTGTTTAGAAGTCGTATACAAAGTTTGGAAAATGATCGAAGTCGAGAAGGAGACAAAATCGGAAGTCGAAGTCGAAACAGAGGTTTTCAGCCGGACTGATCGAACTGAAAACGAAGTTGTAATTGAAGTCGAAAATCAGTAGAAGTCGTAGTCGGAAGTTCGAACTGGAGTCGGAGTCGGAGTTGTAAATCATAGTCGAACCCGAGTTAAAGTCGAATAACCAGGTATAAAAAGGGGTGAAGTCTTGTAACCAACGTGTGCCAAAAAGTACCAAGCAATTGCGAGTAATAGAGAAGAGAAAAACAATCCCTGAGCATTGATTTCGTTGTGTAATCTCGCAAGACGTGGTTGGAAGGACAAATGACCACAACATACATGGTCGGGAGGACCTACGACCACGACAAAGCTTCGGCGAAGGTGATCGAAGGTGTTCGAGAGGTGCTACGATCACGGCAAGACTGAATTGAACGTGGTCGTAGAGGCATTCGACCACGTTGAAGGGGCGCCGAACGTGGTTGTAAGGGCTATCGACCACGGCATAAAGCGTTCGACCACACAGAAAAGGTTACGACTACGGTGTAAGTGGTCATAAGGAGCTGCGACTACGCCGAGAAGATCTGAACGTGGTCGGAAGGGACTCCAACCACGTAGAAAGGAAGTGAACGTGGTCGAAACGGGTATTCGACCACGTGAACAGTGATCGCCAGCATCATTGCGTGATCGTAGAAGATTACGATCACGGTAACTCCAGCGCGTGGCGGGGAGAAGCGATCGAACAGTGCACGAGTGGTCGACGGCACGAGCCGTCGTAAACGATCGTGAGCGATCGTAAAAGATCCTGGGGAGGTCGTAAGACTTCCAATAGACCGCTGGCGGCGGTGGCAGATGTGGGCAGTAGGGTAATAGCCATTGGTGAGGATACGAGGAGAATATAGAGGAGGGTGGCCGTGACGGTGGTGGCGGAGAGTTAAGGGAGGGAACAGAGAGGGTGAGGTTTCCAAGGGGAAGGGTGAGGGGATTGCGACCATAATTTCCTTTCGACTGTGAGTGAACGGGACTCCGAAGCGAAGCAAGCGAGCGATCGGAGGACAACGCTAACCATCTTGTCCCACATGTCGAGTACCGTGTCACCGCTCATGGACAAGGCGCTCGCAACTGTCGTCGCCATTCGCTTCTTGTAATCGTCCTCTTCGCCTGCATTACGGTGGTGCACACGCTTCTGGAATAGCGTCGGCTGTGTGCCTACTGAAAGCATCTAGGCCCCTAAAAATAATTTTGGTAATTAATGAAATTATGTGAATATGGGACTAACGTGTATTTTGAGCATGTGAAGGGTTAGTTCACATATGAGCGACAAGATGCAAGCCAAAGAACTCTTATGAAGATCCAAATTTTGGCTCAAGGCAAAGGTACACGTAGCATAGGATCTATCTTATTTTTACCGGTCTTGGAGAATGGTGGAAGACCGGATTATAGGATAGATGATCGTACCATCAAGGGGTTCTTGGCTAGTAACTTGAAAACATAGCTCTAGTGCCATTTGGATTGTCTTGTGAATCTTGCATTCATGAAAATTCAATTTAAAAACTAAGTTTGTGCTCTGTCTGGGCGGCGGTAGTATCGCGTATTTCAACGTCGGTACTCTGGCGGCGGTAATCCGCGCCAAAATGCGGTAGTACCGCAGGCGGTAGCTCCGCTCGAGCGGAACCTTTTTCCGAGAGCACCCCTCGAACTCGGTTGAATCTTCGCGGGCGGAAGTACGGCCGTTTCAACGTCGGTACTACGGCTGCGGCGGTAGTACCGCATTCTTAAGCGGTACTTCGGATCCGGAAGAACCGGAGGTTTGAGCGGTATGATTTTCGAGAGCATCTCGGTTGGTCTCGGATTTTAACCGACCGAAGTACCGGCATTCACAACGTCGGTACTCTGCAGAAGCGGTAGTACCGCACCCGAGCGGTGCCCGAGTCCGGTTGATCCGAGCCCAAGCGAAATGTAATTTCGAGCGGCATTTTTGAGGACCCTTTGGAGTTTGGCGGAGCGGTAGTACGCGCGCGACTTTGCGGAACTCTGGGAGGCGGTAGTCTGCAAATATCAACGACGGTAGTACCGCGCCGCCAAATCCAACGATCCCGCTCACGCCCGATAGAGCCGTTCGCGCAAAGATTTGGGAGCGGTAGTACTGGCCCGGAAGGCGGTAGTACCGCTCATCCCGATTTTTGCGGGAAATTGTGCCAAACGGCTAGTTTGGTTGGTGGAGGCTATAAATACCCCCACCACTGCACAAGGGCATTCTTTAGAGACTCATTGCATATTTCTTGAGCCCTAGAGCATTCATTTCACCTCAATTCTTCCTTTGCACATCAAAGTGAGGTGGTTGAGCATTTAGTACTAGATTTCAATTGCAAATCCATTTGGCACTAGGTTTGCATTCAAGCGAACACCGGGATCCATTACTCTTAGTGCTTGCCGGCACTTGGACGATTCGATGGAAGTTGGTTCGGTGATCTTCTCAAGAAGATTGTGAGAAGATCCAGCAATTGTGAAGGTTGGAGCTCGCCTACCCGGAGTGGGGAAGAGCTACATTAGTGATCGAGGTGCTTGGCTCAATTCGTGGAGCCGGTCCGATTCGTCCGGGCTTACCTCAACGTGGACTAGGGGAAACCAGCAAGTTTCCGATCACCACGGTAAAAACATCGGTTGTCTCTTGTCTCTTTAGCTCTTGTTTATTTGCTTCATTGTGATCTTTTAAGTGTTTAGAGCTAAGTTGACTAAATTGTTAACTAAATTGCATAGGATTAATTGCTTTACATCATTGTCATTTAAATTCAAGAAAAATTTAAAAACCTCCTATTCACCCCCCCTCTAGTCGGCATCCTTGATCCTACACCTACCTGGCGGAAAGATCTCCCGTGGCCGCAGCACCGACGCCTTGCCACTACGAGGTAAAAAGTCGCAAAGGAAAAGAACATTAACCTTCCCGGTAAATTATGAACCAATGGGTAGGGATCAAATTGGACCCCATTGCACGGCGACGCACCGAGGTGGCTACGGTTGAAACCATGGAGGGCCAAGCCATAGCAGAGTCGCCGACATCGGTGAGGCCTAGCTGAACCGAACCATAGCCGAAGGGGAGAAGAACCAGAGCCAGATGAAGTGGGCCCAAGGGCACAGGCAGCACCGGGGTAGAGTGGTTGGAGGAGTCGGGTGACTCGCTGGGGCCTAGGAGTGGGGAGGCGCCATGGGGTGCTGGTGGCGGGGGAAGCGGCGCTGGAGGTCGAGCGGCTCGTAGAGTGGTCGGAGAGGCGCATGCGCGGCAGGGTGACCAAAGGAAGGGAGCCGACGGCATGGGAGGGGCATAGTGACCCGGGATCGAACCCATGGTGCAAGTGGCCGGAGCCGCCATAGGGGATTTGGCCGGTGGAGCAAGGCAAGAACAGGGAGAATCGGAGAAGCTAGAAGAGGAAGGAAGAGGAGATAAGGAAGAGGAGAAGAAAAGAACAAAAGGAGGAAAAGAAAAATGAGTGGCGGGCTTCGGCTAGGTGGAAAAGAACGAAAAAAGAAAAAGAGAAGAGGGAGAATGAGCATGTGCCCAATAAAATATTTTATCGCGAATGTTGAACCTGAGCCTTCCGTTAAATACCAACTTATTAAATAAAATTGAGTAGATCTCTCGACAGACTCTACCTTTAGATGCTATTATGCATTCAAATGTCAGTATTAGTCTATGATGAATGCTTTTCGGTGTATGTGTATCAGTGTGTATGTGTGTTATTACTTATACTATGTTTTTGTGTTTGTTCAAAGTGCTACCGTGTGTACTCCATGAACTGCACGTTATTGATACTTATGATATGTATTGATCGACTATTGAGTATATTTCTATTGTAGATAAAAATACTTATCTTTGTTCAAATTTCATAAAATGTTTTGACAAGATAAACTATTTATATGTTTTCATTGATTTTGAATGTACAGTTTAAGGGGTTTTCATGTTCCAATAAATATTTGTGACCACATTCATTTTGATTTGTATTCATTCTGTATCTGTATTCGATATTATTAGTATTTGTATTCGTATCCGTGATATCCATATTCATATCTGCATATGAGAAAAAAAATATGAAAACAAATATGGTAGATATATTATCTGTCTGTATTTGATCCGTTTGCATCCCTATTTAGCGGCATACAACGCCTATATACTACCTCTATTATTAGCCGGAGATTCCCAGTCGACACCACACCACGTCAGTATTTTTTTGTGAAAAAGCCCTCCGTTTTTCTAGAATTACATATAGGTTCTTCCTTTTTTAGAAAAGCCCTTTGAAATTACATGTAGGTCCTTACTTTTATAGAAAAGCCCTCCTCTTTCTTGTAAATATGTATGGGTCCTTACTTTCGGTTTTTTGCGTACACTGTAATTACTACGTACGGGTCTTTACTTTCTGTTTTTTGCATATAGGCCCTTGCGATGCAGCATAGTGCACTCTTTTGCTTCGGTTCACGTTGTATCTAGCGCCACGCTTCCACAGCTAGTATAATAAGGGGAGGGAGGGAGGAAGGAATAAGAAACATTCGACTAGAGGATAAGAATGCAAGATTAGAGAGGAAAGGGGTAGAGAATATTGAAGAGGTCGGTGGATGGCCATGATGTTGCAGCCAAGCAACGGCGGCACCTCTACCTTGTGATGGATGACTGTGAGAGGGGATACAACATCATCAAGGTAGACTTGGAGGAGGAGGAGGAGAAGGACTACAACGCTACCGACTCTAACACTGATGAGCAGCAGCAAGGATTAGGAAGCAACAACCTCTCAAATGACGATGCGAGCGAGATCAGGACCAAGCGGCATACCGTCGGTGGTCCTCCGCACTCGAAGGCTTAGCACTTTGTGGCAACCTTTGGCACCATGATAATGGCCTTGCACCACACACGCAGCACGTAGCCCCCGTCTTCGATGTTCGCAGACTCCACACTCGGGGTGTGAGCTTTGGCCTCGGAATCGGCGCGCTATCTAGCCATCTGGTACCCTTCGGTGACAAGTTGAAGCGGATCTCGGTGGTCGAGATGGTGGCCAAAGTCGAGGGGCCGTGGTAAAATGGGGTTGTGGCTGAAGTCGAAGATCAGTGGTCGTAGTCGAAGCCGTGGTCAAAGGGGCGGTGGTCGAAATCAGTCCGTGGTCGAAGTCGAAGGGTCATGGTTGAAGTCCAAACCATCTTTGTTGACATCAAGAGGGGCACCGGGAGGCGCACCACCACCGCCCGCCACCTTCACCTTCGACACGTTGGTAGGCAAGGAGCCCTCCTAGTGGAAGCGACATGGCGAGTGGACGCTGCCATTCAAAGGACGCGCTCACTTTGGCCATGAGCTGGATGTCTGGGTCGGGCTCTCCAACGAGGCCATCTCTGATCCTGCGACGTCCCGTCCACCGACGGTGGCGGGCAGTCCTCAAGCTAGAGCTAAGCAAGGAGAAGTTGTTTTGCGAGGACCCGCGGAGAAGCAGGGCACCACCTCATCTACATGAGGATAGGGTGTTGGATCGTAATAGCCTTCTTACTTAAAAGCTAGCCAATGAAGTGAGAGACTTCTCCACTTTTAAGGTAGGTACCTTACCCTTCTATAACCAATGTAGGAGTGTAGGACTGTTCTCAACAATCTCTCCCTTCACATATTATTGTCCCTTAGCCCTTCACCGCTATATTGACAATTCCTTAGGGTTCTTTCACCGTACACCGACGGTTCTTTAGGGTCACAATCCATCAGGCATTCACACAATAGTGTCCATTGAGCCAAAGATGTTAGAACCGGGCTCTGATACCATTTGTTGGATCGTAAAGGTCTTCTCACCTTAAAAGCTAACCAATAAGGTGAAAAACTCATTCAAGTTAGATCTTTTGTCCTTTCATAACTAATATAGGACTATTTCTAACAGAGTCGTGCAGTGCCTCTCCGTCGACAACCGCAAGGACGGCATGTAGGCACTCGCTATTTTCTTCTACTAACGATGTTCTCTCTCAAGTATGACAAGAATGGAGACCTGCGAACCGCGGGTTCGATCCTACGAATTGCCCAAAGCAGCAACGGACTACTACGATCTCTTGGAGAATCCTGTGGCATTGGGGTTCTTCATGTAAGGAAGCTTTCGACCTGTCATCTCTCTCGCGCGCGCTCCATTTTGATAGGTGATTTATTATGAACTCTTTAGGGATAGACTACAGGCGACTGGATTTTTTTTATCTTTCAGTCACCTAAAGTTGCACTTTGAATCACCTGAAGTTGCACATGTTTTTTTGGAGGGGACTGCAATTTTAGTTGATTGAGAGTGTAATTTCAGGTCACCTGAAGTTGCACTCTGAATCACCTAAAGTTGCAGCTGTTTTTTTGGAGAGGGCTGCAATTTTAGTTCATTGAGAGTGCAATTTCAGGTGACTGAAACATAAAAAAATTTCAGTCGCTTGTGCAATAATTCCCTTCTAAAATTTCATAACAAAAAAAGGAACAACAAAAACCAACCAACAGATGCATTTGCATTATTGATCATCTTTGAACGACGAATGCGAATCACTTGTCAGAACAACATGACAAATACTATAATATACAAGCATACGGCCCGGACAGGGTGATCCCTTTCCTTGTCACTCACTCGAGGTGATCGTGTGGCCTTAGTGACATGAACATGGCCGCGTAATGGCGGAGCCGGCGGTCCCCGTCTTCGGGCCCGCCGCCGGTCGGCGGCGTCACCATCAAGTCCGACGTCGTCCTGGCCCTGTACCGGCGCCACGCGAGCTGGATGTTGACGGCCGCCCACGTCCGCCAGTTGGACGAGTAGTAGCGCGCCGTGCGTTTGAGCTCTTGTTGGCGAACTTGTACGGAAGTGCTCGTGATGAACCGCAGTCCGCGCGTCGGCGAAACGCTGCGTCGCCTCCACGCACTCGAACGTCGCCGACGACGCGGCGGCCGGTCCACGAACGACCGCCGCGAGCACCACGATAGGAGCTCGTCGCAGAAAGTTGCCGCGCCCGGCATGCACGTGGCCACCACGCCCTTTGGCGGCGGCTGCGTGCTCGGAGCTTGCCACGGAGGATGAACACCATGCGCGCTGCACGGGTCGCCCTCGCGGATCACCTTCGCTGTTGGAGAACACAGAGGTCGCAATGGCGATCGCAGATCTTTGTCGAGATGAGATCGTCCATGCCATGGAACAGAGGAACCTGGCCAACGCAACCATAGTAAGCTGTGAGCAAATGCAGTAGATTGGCAAGAAAATGCAGGCATGCTTTCATTCATGACTCATGAGCTACCGAGGACATGGATGGTGCAGCAGAGCATACCTGCTTAACCAGCTCGAGGCAGAGATAGCGCTTGATCTCTCTCCTAAGCCCTTCAGGCAAGTCCTTTATCATCTCCATCTCCTCATCTCCTGTGATGGCCGCCCAGCGCTCACGCTCATACTGCCGGACCCTTTGCCTCAGGCGGGACGGCAATTGCCTCCTCCTCATCCACCATTCCATGTCCCGGAATCGCAGCTGCATCTTTCGTTTTCTCGCCAAGACGGCATGCAAGAAGACCTGCAGCATCAACCATTGTTTGTTATTAGCGAAATTAGATGTAATACAAATGGAACAAACAAAAGATGGCTAGCACTTTACCTGTATGTTCCCGATCAGTAATGTGAAGAGCATCAGGCCACTGAGCACATTAATTATGCTGAATATCACCTCAAGCCAATTGCTCGTAGGCTCAAGATCATTACCAAAAGTACTGCCAAGCAATACAAAGGTGGTAAAGCAGTATTAACGTAAAGATCAATAAATAACTTTTTTTTGTTCCATAAGGGAACATTTAACAAACATACTAAGGCAACACATGCATACAACAACCATAGAATTGAAACATACTAAGGCAACACATGCATACAACAACCATAGAATTGAACGATTTCCCACATATAAATCTGACAGATATATGCATTTTCAAATAGAATGATAACCCAAGCCGAGTTACAGCTGACTACTCAACATTCATAAATTCAAGTTTCTGGGAGAAAAACAATTCCCTGTGTCAGAAATGAGTGAAATTAATTTCACAAACTAAATTACCTGAGGGTCATGAGGCCCCAAAATATAGGATAGAGAGTTTTGACAGCAAGTGAATTGCTCGAAATAACAGGAAGAGCTCCCTTGTAGATCCCATAAGCAAAGGGCCCATTGCCGCTTAGACAGGCCAGCACGTTTTGTTGACCAAAAGAAGTTAAGTTCGTATCACATGCTAATCCATTCATATCTGATGACCAAGGAAGGTGAAAACACATCTCCTTGGAGCAAGCCAGTGACATTAAATTGCAACTGTTGTTTTTCTTGCATTCCTCTTGGAGGCAGGAGGCAACACGCTGAATTGCAAGAACATACCAACACCCACCTGCAATCTGGAAATGCCAGAAAATTAGTAAATAACCAACATTACCTATAATAATTTAGTATGTGTTAGCCCTTCAATTAGCACCAATTGTGGTTTCATATGAAATCCACAAAGGAATCTGTTCTTATGCTGGTGAGGCCAGGAAATTACAGGTAATATTTTTTAGGCAGGTAAGTTCAAGGTTGATTTTTACAAGAACTTTGTGTTGAAGTCATTGCACAACTTAATGTGCATCTTGGTCCTTCGACCAACAGCCTGCTTCTATTCAATCAGTACTCAGCAACAATATGGCAGATGTGATTGTCCGGGACAGTTTCCCTGTTCAGCAATAATGCGAGCAATGGTATTGTCTTGAAAAGAAACAGTTCATATATATACTTAGATTCAAATTTGCTATTATCATCAGCAACAATTTTTGTAATTTCCCTTGAAACAACCAATGCTTCATAAATAAGTATATATCTTGCTCTGAAAGCAATTAGGTAGGACTGTTCGCAGATATTCTAGACCAACTCTTGATTTTCTTGGAGAATACTACAGATGTTGCGTAAATTCAAAACATCATTGACTAAACTAACAACCAGTGAACAGATATCGATGATTGGCGCTCAATCGCACTCAAATGAGACTATGACTATGAGAGCGACTCTGGTATTCCACATCCATGATTTGTTATATATTCTACAATTAAATAATGGAAGGAAGGAATACTCACATGGGAAGCAATGAAATAGGCAAAAAGATTTAGACCAAAACCCCACCATATTGTTCCAAAGATGTAACCAGTCACTTTCTGCATTTTCCTCATGATATAAACACTATGATACACCTTGGGGAGAAATTGCAATAAGCATATAAGTAGCAGTATCGTCATGATAAGTTTAATTTGCTCTTCTCTGATTAACTTTGGTATGATCAGCAAGAAGATGACCTGCAGAATTTGATGGATCAGCTTGTTAAGCAAATAAAAATGTGGTAAATTGTTTTTGTGTTATTCGTTCACTGAGTGCTCACTACACTATTTACATGCGGGCCAAATGGGCTAGACTAAAGCCCACACACTCAACACTCCCCTCAAGATAGGCGATAGATATCTATCATCCCCATCTTGTCACATGCCGACAAACACTCTTTAGTTCCCAATCTCTTTGTTAAACAATCGGCTATTTGATCTGCGGAGGTTACATAACACAACTTTAAGGTACCCTCATCAAGTCTCTCCTTGATGAAGAACCGATCTATCTCTATATGTTTTGTTCAGGCGTGTTGAACTGGATTATTTGCAATGTTGATTACTAACTTGTTGTCATACCAAAGCTTTAACAGTTCACCTGTTAGTAACCTCAACTCCAATAGAAGACTTCTCACCCACAATAGTTCACATAAGCACATTACTATGGATCTATATTCTGCCTCGACTGTTGATTGGGACACTACCGATTGCTTCTTATTCCTTCAAAATACTAAATTTCCCCCCACAAAGACACAGTACCCCGATGTTGATCTCCTATGATCAAGACAGTTGGCCCAATCAGCATCACAATAGCCATCAACATCTAGGTGATCATTTCTTTTGAACCATAGACCTTTTCCAGGACTTCTCTTTAAATATCGTAGGATTCGATGAGTTGCTTCCAGATGTCCACTCCTAGAATCATGCATATAGCGGCTCACAACACTCACTACATAGGAAATGTCGGGCCTTATGTGACACAAGTAAATAAGACGACCAACAAGCCTTTGGTGGCTCTTCTTGTCAACTGGATCTCCTGACTGAGCACACAGCTAATGGTCTTGATTAATTAGGGTCATAGCAGCTCGGCATCTAAGCATTCCTGTATCATTGAGAAGATCCAAAACATACTTCTTCTGTGAGAGAACTATCCCTTTGGGGACCTTGCAATCTCAATGCCTAGGAAGCATCTTAGCTGGCCTAAATCCTTAACTCAAACTCCTTACTACAGTCTCTACTTTAGTTGCGACATCTTGACAGCATCATCTCCTGTAATGATGATGTTATCCACATATACTGTAAGAATTGTGGTGTAACCCCCTGAGTGACGATAGAACACAATGTAAATTGTTACCACATGCTTCGTACGAGATCACAGACTCTCGGTGGGAAAGCTAAATCCTCAGGCGGTTAAGTGTATCTTCTTGGGATACTCTTTTGGATATGGTATCAGAGCCGATGGGCGAGGCGGCCGTTCAAGATCACAAACCCTATTTGGCCCTATGTCGAACGAAACAAATAAAAATGTGGTAAATTGTTTTTGTGTTATTGTTTCACTGAGTGCTCACTACACTATTTACATACACATAGCCATGGGCCAGACTAAAGGCCACACACTCAACAAAAAATATCCAAAGTAATGTAAAATCCATAATTCTTCCATGATGAAAATTTTTATACATTTCTTTGTTTGTTATTGTTTCACTATTAAGCAGCCTAAAGACTCCATGGAAGTTAACCGTGCAAAAATGAGCATAGCACTATAAAAATTATGTCTTCTGAAGCTTCCAATAAGTTCTCTATGGGCCTTAAAGAATATTTCTTTCTTCAAGCACATTGCTAATATGTTCTGATAATTAGCATTTAATACATTACAAACACAATGGTTTAGTTCTAATAATTAGCATTTAATACATTATAAACACAATGGTTCATAGCACTGGTGTTTGCCTACTAGCAAATTCTCTGACACCACATTATTCAAAATTCTCATCTTTCCTTACCACAATGTGATGATTTATATATTATGTATACTAGTCACCTGTTCGTGCGTTACAACGAAATTTATTGGATATATAGATAATCATGCTATGGAAGATGGCTACTCTGATCAGTTAAAAAGTGAAGAGTGGTGAGAAGTTGATAATGGGATGGTTAGAGGAGAAGGGACGTACAACCACCAACTCGTTTTTATAATAGTAATGATATTTAAGATAAATAAGTAGATAAATAAAGACCAAAGACTAAGAACTTAATCCATGTAAAAAACAGCATGCCTTACTCTATCATGCTGCTATGGCTGAGCTCTCTAACATACTTAGGGCGTTGATTATTCAGCAGTCCCTTTAGAACAATAATGCCTCTTCATTTTTATGATAAATTATCCCATTAATAATCCATTCATGATATGAAAAGGACAGATTTAACATTTTCTGGTCATGACCGATCCAAATAAATACTAGTGCACACATCCAATGCCGCACATAAAAATGACAACAGCAATTATGTGAAATGAGAACTAATATGTACTCAATATTATGCGACAAAAATCAGCCCCCACTTTAAAAATGACCAGACATCTGAACGACAAAGACCGATAAATAATCAGTGATAAAATAATTCAATTGCATGAACAGAAAGCAGCCAAATCCCCCGTAACACCAGCCACATGAGAGGCAGCAGTGCCAGAGGTGAAATGAGATTGTCACACTGCAGGACAAGTCGTAATTTTACACTTCTAATGCTTGTCTCCTTGCAATCTGGTGGGGCACTGCAAAACTGTAACCATGCAACAAGCCACCCTACCATGAACACCGTACTGATATGCATCATTGAACTGTCATTTTCCTTGTTATTTTCTTTCATCAATGATGTTATTCCCATTGCATCCGTTGTCATATTCAAATACTACTACTACCAATCATTGGCGCTACGCCTTTAACCATCCCTACTTCCTCCGTAAGCGCATCAAGCTCATCATCTACTACTAATTCCGATCAGAATTCTCTAACACATCCATCATTGGGGTCCAGGATCATTCCAGTAAGATGGAGCCTCCCTGCCACTACACACATTGACGCATACCACACATCAATGGCAAAGTAACTAGCACGTAGCAACTTGCTGTTTTACACATGAGCTCACTAGTGGAGACTGTTGTATCTGCAGTGTACTTGTGTACACTAATGTAACATTTCCGACAAGGACGTTGTAGCAAGTCTCAAAACCAGACATGAGGCATGCCCATAATTTTGAGTCGTTTGATTTCTCACCTACATCACTACATGGGCAAAGCATGTCGTTTCTAGTGGTCTCAGTTACAGCGTTTGGCTCTATGCTTCGAATCTTGATTCCCATGGTAAAAATGGTAAATTGGGGTTGGAAAAAGTTGAGCTTAGTGGGGCAGCTGACCTGTGGGATGGGCAGGACGACGAAGAGGTCGAACCAGAGGCCCTTGATGGAGCGGGCGTAGTGCGCGGCGATGGCGCGCGCGTCCCAGACGAGCTTGCCGCAGCCGACGACGAGGGACTCGCGGGAGACGTAGGCGAGGCGGAACTGGACTAGCACGTGCGCCAGGTGCGCCACGTCGGTGCAGGTACGCAGCGCGGTGACGGCGGCGGCGAGGCCGGCGTCCATGTACATGCACGGCCGGCCGGCGCGGCCGATGGAGAGCGCGTAGAAGAAGAGCGGGTCCACCGCCAGCGCCGCGGCGCGGCCCAGCAGGATCCACCGGTTCCACCGCTGCACGCGCTTGCTCCGCGGGTCCAGCACAGGCCCGAACACCCACCGCGCGGCGGCGGCCCCGGCCCCCTCGTGCGCCGCCTGGGCCTGCGCCTGGACCGGCACTAGCGACGAGCCCGCGTCGGCGTCCCAGTCCGGCGAGTGCACCTGGTCGCACGTCGTGGAGTGGAACGCCGGCACCCCAGGCTGCGTGCACGCGTAGCACTCGCCTGCCGACCCCGCCGCCGGCCGGCTGCTCGGCCCACCGCCTCCTCCTCCGGCCTGCGCCTCCTCGTCCCCGCCCGGGCCCCGCTCCACGCCCCCCAAGCCCAGCCTCCTCGACCCATCACACACTTGCACGAGCAACCTTACATCACAAAAAGCCAAAAGCAACACACGATCAATCGTCAACACGCACTCCAACTCCAAGACCAAATCAAGAAAGCCGCCATTGCCAAGAAGCTCCGGGAACGAGGCGAAAATGGAGCACCTCACTCACCTCTTGGAGAGGGAGTGGAGGAAGGAGAGGGAAGGCATGTCCCATGAACGGCGGGAACCATGAAAGGATCGAGCTAGCGCGAGCGAGGCGTATACAAAGCAGGAGCTGAAACTTGAAGTGGCGTTCGACAGTGGCAAGAGATAGAAGTGAGAGAGGGAAGAGGTGGAGATACAACTGTACCCGGGCCCAGATACGTGTCAACGTCGGGCGTACGTGCACCGTCCCCATGCGCCGAGCCCCGCTGCGCGTTTATACCTACTACCGGCCTGAAACGGAGTAAAAGCCATTTTTGACGATATTTGCGTGTATTTATAAAAATAACAGTATATCAGATATATTGATAAAAATATCGTTTCTGCTGTTCAGAGGCCGGACATATTTGTAGGTATCACATTGCAGCGATCCTGTTTGGTACTAGATGACTACTCCGACCCCTAATATGCATAGAAAACATATTGTTTTAATAATATTTAATAAAATTAGATTGTAATTATTTTTATTAGATAGATGTAGTACTATTTTTTATTAAAGATAAATATAATATCATTTTATTAAATATTACTTAAATAATATAACACTTATATATACATATCGGATTAAGTATGAGTGGTATAAGTGAACTCATCTGCACGCAATCATTCATGAATACGTATTTTTTATGTACCGTATACGCGGCATAAGAGACTTGGCGTAACGGAGAATGGGGATGGATTTTGGAGGCTGGTGACTGCTCCGGTGCGTGGACTGGGTCCGTGCGGTCGAGGCGGAGAGGCGACGGGGAGGAGTAATGGCTGAGTGGTCGGGTTGTACTTGCACAGGTGGAGGTGGGCTGACCTGGTCCGTCGCGTGGGCCGGTGGGGCCTACTAGGGAGGCTGGATGGGCCCGAAGCAGTAGTAGGGTGGGAACGGCGGTGGGCAGGGCAACTACCAATGACCTCAATCAGGCTCTGCAATTAACCCAGCATCGGCATGGCCCCCTTGACATTTTACAGGCCTACAAAATGCTAGTACATGATCGGGAATCTCACTGTTCCTAACAGCCATTCTATTGAATTCCATATATTCTTTTGTGGTGACAGTGTCTCTAATAGCCAACGGCACAAGTTTATAGCGAATCAACTCAACGTGACAACGTGCTAGGGAATGGATCGATAACAATCGAATGGCATTGGATTAATAGCGTGGTTGCTATTAATTGATGAGGAACTTTTTGGGGGGGGGGGGGGGTAATTTTTTCCGTTTATCCCTCACCGATACCGTTGCTCAAGTAGCATAAAGATGCAGAATTTTTTAAATAATACATTTCTATTGATATTACATAAATATATCATCACTAAAAAATCACATAAATAACCTACTGTCGCCATTTCAAATGATGATAATCCTACGTGGAGTTCTGCATGACAGTCTGCAGATCTTTGTCGCCATGTCAATTAGTGACAGAGGTCCTGTTGTCAATTGAAATTGCGATAGAGTTCTCATGTTGCATTTTTTGAATTAAAAAATACATTTTTCTTAATAAAACATTTATTATTTAAAAAACTTGTATTTTTTGTTTAAGTAGTTTTGAAATAATAGTTAACTATTACAGAGAGATTTTGACTAGTGCATCTCAGGTTGTATTAATGATTTTTGTTTAAATAAACATTTTCAAACCTGACATAACATTTCATAATAAAGGTGTGAATTATATGGTGCGTAGAGTTTGATTATATGCACATATTTGCCTCACTACTTCTATGATACAAATGATAATATGCACAAACCATCAACCCGAACTACATCTAAGATATTTGTGTGCCTTTTGAAATCAAAACCACTGGGGGATGGAAAAAAAAGTTAGGATAACGGTCATACATCCACATTAGGATTCATCGGTGTCTTTCTCTTGTCTCCCATGTCGGCACGGTGTTAGAACAAGGAGGCCGACTAGAGGGGATGAATAGGTGGTCTAAAATATTCTTCTCTAATTAATTATCAATTTCTATTTGGCTAAACTAAACATAAGATGCGGAAGCTTAAAATGGTTTAGCACAAATAACGCCTAAAGCAATCGTGTTCACCAAAGTGTACCAACAAGATAAGTCTATGTCAAAGTTTACAATTCTAGAAAGACAAGCAATCAATTTAATTCTATAAATATAAATTGTTTGAATACAAATTCAGCGCAAGAAAACAAACAACAATTGATACAATTGCTTTTTACCGTGGTGTATGGAGACTTGCCAATCTCCCCTAGTCTACATTGAGGTTAGCCCAAATGAATTGGACCGATTTCCATGAATTAAATTGAAACACATCAATCCACTAGTGATAACTCTTTCCCGCTCCGAGTAGGTGAGCTCTAACCTTTACAACTTTGCCGAGACTTCTTACAACCTTCTTTGACAAGATCACCGCACTACACCAAACTCTAATAGTAATAAGTCAAGCCACTCGCTTGACTCTCACCACATGCAACGAATGCACAAGTTCGAGTGGATACACAATCCACCTCTAGATGCAACATTGTAATCTAGAACCTTCCCCCTTGCTCACAAGGTGCAACGCATACACAATTGAGAGAAGAACCTCACACTAGCTCAAGAGAGTGAAACGGAGTGAAGCATTACCATCTTCAATCGGCCACAAAGGGGTATATATATCCCACACCTCGAAACTAGCCATTGGGACAAAAATAGGATTTTCGGAAGTACCGCAGGCAAACGACTGGTACTTCCACTCCCCTCAGCAATGGTAAAAAATTAGCCGTTGCAGGCAAATCCGGTAGTTCCATCGTGCAAAGTCCAATACTATCGATCATCGGAAGTACCACAGCACTCGTGCAGAACTACCGATTTCCTTGGGGACGAGAAGACTCTACATATGTATCTCTCTGGAAAAACGTATCACTACACAAGCCGAACGTTCCGCAAATCAGAAGTACCGCTCACAGAGCCAATAGTACTGCTCGCTGATTGGACCGCCCGCATAGAGCCAATCGGAGCGCTCACACAGAGCCAATCAAAGCGCTCACACAGAGCTAATCGAAAGTACCGATTGTAGACCACACTGATTCCTGGCCACATCGGATGATTCGACCACTCAGATCTCCAACCTCGTTAAGCTTCGACCACATTGTCCGATTCGACCACACAGGTCTTCGACTACACTGGTCTTTGACCATACTGGGCTTCGACCATGTTGTCCGGTTTGACCACATAGGTCTCCGACTACGCTAGTCTCTAACCACATTGGTTCAGGTCTCGACCACGTTGACCATATCGATTTTCGACTATGTCAGTCTTCGATCACACAGATCTTTGACTACTCTATTGATCTTCGACCACGTTGTATCAATCACGTCAGTTCGACCATGTCAATTTCGACCACACAGGTCTCAACTACATCGGTTTCGACCACGTCGATTCGACTATGCTGATCTTCGATCACACAAATCTCAACCACGTTGGTTCCGACCATCTTGGTTCGACCACGCTGGTCTTCGATCACACAAATCTCAACCACATCGATTTCGATCACGCTGGTTTTTGATAACACAGATCTCAACTATGTCGGTTCTGACCGTCTTGGTTCGATCACGCTGGCCTTCGATCATACAAATCTCGACCATGTTGGTTTCGACCACGCTGGTTATCGATCACACAAATCTCGACCATATCGGTTCTGACCGTCTTAGTTTGACCACACTGGTCTTCGATCGCACAGATCTCGACCATGTCAATTTCAACCATGTTGGTTACTGACTACATTAATCTTCGACCACACAGGTCTTCGACCACATTGGTTCAACCATAATAGTTCTAGACCACACAGGTCTTTCGACCATCAATAGACGTGATAGTTCTGTGATTACAATATCGGTAATTCCGACTAGCGATAGTACCACAGAATACACTGTGGTAGTTCTGATTTCCCTGAGAAATGTATATACTTCAGCAGATTTTGCAAAATACATTTGCAAACTATAATATCATGCACATAAGGATTATCCATGATTCCCAACAAGTTGCAAAACATATTTCCACACTTTTAGAATCATGACACAAGAATTATATATATGAGCTTCAACCATTTGCAAAACACATTTGCAAATGTAAGCCTCATACTACAAAGAACAGAAATATAGATTTAAAACACTTGCAAAATACATTTGCAATGTATAGTCCCATATTACAAGGATTTAACACATGAGCTTCAACTATTTGCAAAACACATTCGCAAATACAAGTCTCATGCCAAGGAGAGCTAAAGCAAGTCAGGTTGAACTATCAACACATGATGAGACTCAAGCTACTAGACATAACTCCTCTTAATAGTATGGCAATCTATATTAGCAACTCGGTCTTCCAATCAAACACTAAGACCGGTAAAAAACTAGAAACACATCCTTAGTCCTAACTAGCTATACCTTTGCCTTGAGTATCCCTTTGAAACTTGATGACTCACATCTACACTTTAAGTCCGAGTCATTATCTTTACATGATGCATCCTTTACTTGGCCTCCATCAACATATGATGGTTCTTCACTTGACTTGATGATCAACACATGATTATCTCCTCTTGGACATGCATCAACTCATGGTGCTACCTTCACTTGACTTGATGATCTTCAATACATGAAGTCATCCCAAGTCTTCCTCATTTGTGCAACCTAACCTATTCATCCAACTCATGAAAATGTTAGTGCACAAAATAATTATCATCAATTACCAAACTTTACCATTAACTCATAATGGAGGGACTGGATTCTACAATCTTCCTTTTTTGATAACTTATGGCAATCTCAACAAATAATAAAATATAATTTGAATTACGAGTATACAACATATACACAATACTTGTATACTCTAAGATAAGCTTTCAAAGTAAAGCTTACTTATCCAATTGTCATTAATCATCCAACTATTAATACATAATGGAAGAACTAGATGACAACCTGATTATGAGTATATATAAACTACACAAGCTATATATACTCAAGGGTATGTTTCAAAGTAATGATCTTTAATATGTAAAAGTGAAACATGAATCAATACTAATAAAACCACAAAACATAGAGTGAACTCATCCTAAATATGTGCATACAAGAATGTATTGTGAAAGCATATGCACATATTCAAGTTTGACTTATTTGATAAAGTTCATTCTATATTTCAGATCTAAGGAATGCAATAAGATAATAATATGATATTGAATTCATATCTCTTATGTTTTTCACCTTTTTATCCAAATGAGACTAAGCAATATCATAATCAATAAACATATTAGTCTCATAATTGTATTTATCATTATCATCAAAACTAACTTAATGGAGCTTGAATTTACACACGGGATTCGACCTTCCCCCATCGATCCACATACATGAAAATACAATACTTGTCTTCTCGGTCCTTAGGCTTGTTCGAGTCTAAAATAACCTCATATTCAGGACAGGTATCGGGGCCATCGGCACCTTTCCCTTGTCCTTCGGGGTGTAAGATTTCCAACGAGTGAAGTTCTTGGACACAACTACATAGTTAAGCATGTATTTTTGCTGGATAAATGTCCTATTGTACTTCTCTGGAACGTTGATCCGTTGGAAGAAATAGCAATGCTCCAACGGCTACCATTATGCACGAAGAAAGTCAGCGATTTGTAAAATGTAATATGCAATGTGAAATGTCAATACATGACATTCAGTTATGTAGTAATCCCTGCGCATGTAGTACACCCACGTGGCAGAGTCTAGATGTGTGGATTGAATAATCTTTGACAGATTATCGCAGTCACACTACAGGCATGAAAACTGTAGTGGTATAAGTGCATCCTTGCAAGAAGAATCAAGGTAGGTTCATGCCATATTAGCAACCCACTTCCACTTCCGAAACATCTCTTTGTAGTTTAACATCGTCAACCCCACCAGAGTGACCTCTACCTATGTTCTCCCTCCCCTCTCCCTATTTTTGAGTTGGCTTGAGTGGAGTGTTGACAATGATCATGGAGTGTGGCCCGATTTTATAGGCAGTTAGTGTGTAGTGTTGGGGGAGTAAATTTTGGCGAATGGAAGTGAACTCATGTCCACGAATGCGAATCTTTGGGCATAGGAAAGGTCACATTGTTATCAAATCACTGAGAAAAGTTAGTGCACGTTGTCAATTCACTAAGAAAAACTTGTGAGAGTTGTCAAATCACTATGAAAAGCTTATGCGAGCTGTCAATTCATTGGGAAAAGCTGGTGAGAGTTGTCAAATCACTAAGAAAAGTTGGTTCAGGTTGTCAGATCGTGGGTTGTCAAATTTATGAGAAAAGCTAGCATGTTACAGTACATTAAACCAAAAAAGGTGAAATATCGGTGGTATGTTGCAGTACCTTGCACCATCAGAGTTGTACAACAATGCCTACTTCTCCTTACGCTCATGCTTAATCCACTCAAGGAAGTATTTTGTCTGCCTTGAATTTCTCCTAACAAATTTTGAAGGATATGTGGGTATCTAATCGAGTGCAACAGGAGCTCTTCTGTACCTGTGATAGGCTTCTTCACTGTCTCTCTTGTGTGCTTCATCGTCAGGTTGTCCAGTTTCTTCCATAGTCTATCAAACTTTCTTTTCTAGTTCTAACCACAAAGCCTCTTGAAAAGCTTCATCACATTCTTGTTCCTGAATTACTTGTAGAAATTAACACCCATATACCTCTTACACCACATACTCTACAAATCAGGCTATGGATATGGCTCATTTTCTCCTTGCTGCAGCTGCATAATTGCCCGTCATGTCGATCATATATGACACAAACCCGTAGGGGGTCACCCACGATACTAACTTTCACGTTCCTCAACAACCACAACCAACTATCGGTGTTCTCACTCTCAACAAATGCAATGCGACAGGAAGAACCTAACTATTGGCATCTACTATGATTGCTGTTAATATCTAGCCCTTATACTTTCTAGTCAAGCAGGTGACATCCACGTAATGTAGCAGACGACAGTGTTGGAATGCATTGATGTATGCACCAAAAGCGCAGATTGCTCGCTTAAGTATTATCTTCCAGTGGAACCACTTCGAGGCTTGTTCCAGAATATTAACATGGGTCCTAGGATTCCTTTGTTGTATGACTTAGAGCAAATGACTCTGGCTGGACTGCACAACTTCTTCAACATCGCCACTAGTGATATCTTCCTGCATCACATAAGTCAGATGGACTTTCTCAAAGACTTGGGCCAGCAAGACTAGCAACCATCCACATATAAGCTCCACGAATTTCGTCCCTTTAGTTCCACTAACTCCCAACATGTACATTGTCATGCCTAGGTAGCAATGCCATGTAACTTTAGGTCATGAAACACATAGTCCAGCGAGAATAACTGGTACAACCATATCATAATAGTACCCCATCGACGCAGCTCTGCATTGAACAGACTGGCCATCATAAAGGGAAAATCACGCAAATTAGCTCCTTCTACACCCATCCATGGAACCCTTCTCTATAGTGTTTTTTGAAAGCTACTCATTTAGTCATACATGTCGATCATTTCAACAAATAATTTGATGTTAATGACAGTTGCTCATTCTATTAACTAAATGAGAAATAGACCTAATAAAAATTTGGTTACTCACAAATAAACTTGCATAGGGGGGATTTCCCTAATGTGCAACACCCTAAAGAAAGGCAGGCAATCGTATATCTTGTAAAAATCAAAATTTCATGCATACTTTATCTACGTAGCACATATATTTAATAATGGACGCTTCATACATTCTACTCAAAATTTTAAAATAATATATTGTTTTATTAATATTACATAAATTTATCTGCACTAAAATATTACATAAATAAATAATCACTAAAAATAAGTATTTTTTATTAATATTAATTCTACTCCTTATATTCCGAATAGACCTAACTAGCAGACCTAATATTCTAAAACTAATCGGTATACTACAACTAACGACTACGAGTAATTAATACACCTTTAAAAATATCTGTAACCACACTGTTTATAATCCTGCACAAACTATTCTAAAGAACTACATGTCTAGGATGCAGAAATCCACTCATTCTCCTGCTCTCTTTTTCTCCTCTTTCCCTCTCCTCTCCTCTTGTAACATCCCAAAATTTTGAAATTTGAAAATGTGAAGCTTTTGAATTATTTTGCAATATGTTTTATTTGAATATGGAGTTTATGATGTTTTTCTGAGAACTTTGGTGAAGGTTCCAAAAGTTAAAAGGATCAAGAAGAAGCAAACATATTTAATTAGTAGAAAAATTAAGATTTAAAATGCGAAATCTGAAAAGATGATCCAGTATAAGAAGAGAGAAACCTGAGTTAAAACTATAAAATCTCATTTTGAAAATAATGGCATAAATAGCAATAAAAGCGGATGAACAAAATACAAACACACCTACATATATACATATATGTGTATACACAAATTGTGCAAGAAAGAGTTTAGCAATAGGAAATAATATATATATATATATATATATATACATATAACAGACATAATAATAATAATATTTTGAAGCTTAAGTTTCGAATGTCATACAAAAATCAGTAAATATAAATTCAATAACCCGAATTCAGAAAATAGAAGTCCCAAATTACAAATCCAAAAGCTTCTCATTTTCTCTCATTTTATTTACTCCCTCACTTCCATGTGGGCCCAGCCTCTCTCTCTCCCCTCTCTTTTTCCTCTTTCTGCCCGCGGGCCCTTCCTCTCCTTCTTTCTTCTCTCCCGCGCGCTCACGCCACCTCTTTTCTTTCCTCTGTCGCGCACAGCAAACCTCCGCCACGTGGCGCCCATGCGCTAGCTCCGCCCCCGGATTTCCGCGCACCGCCCACCATTTTCCTCCCCTTTCCATTGCCATAAGAAGCTGGCGCCCTCCCTCACATCTGGCACCCCATATCCTCCCCGTTTCCCTTTTGCCCCGCGCGCTGTCAACTCCCGCCGTAGTCTCCTCGCCGTTCGCACATCCCCGGCGGAGCGCCGGCCAAGGTGGCCACTTCACCGCATGTCCCAGCTCCCCTTACGCCTCCCCACTGCGTGAATCGGACTCCGGTGCGCTAGAGGTCGCGCGTTGTCATTTTTCCTCACCGTCGGCCGCCGCCACCCTTTCCACCGCCGCCGCCACCCCGGCCAATTCCCGATGGTGAGAGCAGCACCGGAGCACGCTGAAACTTCCCCCGCCACGGCCGAAGCTGCGGCCCACCCCAGCTCGTCGGCGCCGTGCGCCACCACCGCGCGACCCCGCCTCACGCCGCCGCGCGCCTCGCACCTCCCGGCCCAACGAGAGCACGGTGAGCTTTCTCTCAACCTCCTATAGCTCGTGCTCGCCGCCCTTCTCTCCCGCATCGACACGGCGTTCCTCTTTCCTCCGTGGCGGCCGCGACGCCGCTCCGCCCACTCGGGCGGCGCCCGCCACGCGCCAACGCCCGGCTTCCCTACCTCCCGAGCAACTCATTTCGGTGGTCACGGTGCCACCGCCGCCACTCGCCGACCAGCGCCGTCGCGGCGCCGCCCCAATTTCCCTGTTTGCCCACCGCACCTCTGCCTCTTCCAATTTAATCCTCCCCCCATATCAAAAGTGGGCGGTGGCCCAGTTGGTTAGCACAATCGTGAGTTAACCACCAGACCTGCGTTCGAATCCTAGCTTAGCCCATTTATTTTTCTTCTTTTTGTAGCCTGATTTCAGTAGGAAATAAATGAAGGAAAATTTAGGAAAAATTAGGGATAAACTGTGGAAGCTAATAAAATTTAAATAAGGATTTAGAGAGTTTATGTATGATTTAGATTTGGACTAGTTATCATGATAAATAATTAGTGTGACTTTAATATTTAAATTTTAAATCTACTTATCTACTAAGGGCATAAATGAGATTATCTGGAGACTTTAGTTCATGATTAATTAATACGGTTTGAATAATTGTCTAAAAGACTAAATACTAATTAAGGACATAGATAAAGAAAAAGTGCCTTTGGTTAAAATATCCAAGTTTAAATAAAGATTACTCTGGCATGAAATTAAAATGTAAGCTTTAACCTTTATCCTACCGTCATTTCAACAAATTCCCTTTTGTAGATTTGATTAATAGCTCTGTCAAAACATGAACCCATGATAGATGAATAGAATTTAAATTGAAATTAACACTAAGCCTAATAATAATCGAGCTATAGACAAAATGGTAGTGGTGCCATTAATTAAATCCTAACTATTAATTAAAGGCTTAGTAGGGATATTGCTAGGTGTATGCTCTCATGGAATGACAACTTAGCAATTGAAAATTGGTTAAACAATAAAGCCTGAAACCTTGCATATTAGTAAATGTTATAAAAAATTAACCTCTGTAAAGTTTAAACCATAAACCAATATCTTTATAGCCTAGCCATTAGAAGAATCCTTTTTGACTATTAAATAATGTGAACATTAAGCCACCAACCTTTAGGCCATGATATTCAAATTGACTTAGAGGCTACATTGTATATAATTGACTTATGGTTAAACTTTAAATAATTATTGATTCATGCCAACACCAAATTAAATGAAATACATATTTAAATTGGAAAGTCATGATTTATAATATAAACCCCACCATTAGTACATCGCCTCAACAGCTAAATATATATATATAAGAGGTTAGAGAAGTGCGGATAGCATGCATGCAGCCCCCTAGTAAAAATAACAGTACTATTTCTTGCGTTCACCGTAGACCCTACTAAAAATATATATATATACACATGTAAACACTATCAAGAACATATATATATATATATATATATATATATATATATATATATATATATATATATATATATATATATATATATATATATATATATATATATATATATATATAAAGGATAAAATATCGATGTGATAATGTTGAAAGCACTTAAGTTAAAAGATTACAATAATATACAGATGCTAAGTTGCAATAGCTCTAGGTCATCAAGTATCCAAATAATCGCACGGATATATATAAATACTCTAAAGAAAACATGTAACCATTAACGCGGGTAATTAGGGTCGTATAAAATACTGCCTCCCAAGCTCTGCCCCGATAAGCCGAGTTTAAACTAGAATTAGAAATGAGGGCCTAATAGCAGCTAGAGTATGAGCAAGCTAATAATAGTGCCATTAATTAAATCTTAACACTAGCTTTAGTACATAATAGTATATATAACAAGTTAGGACCCATATGAGTGGATCCTAATTCAACTTAAATTTAGCCTAGCTATGAATGAAGATACATAAGATATGATAATGGGATTATTAGAGATTTAAATTCTAATTAATTACCATATCAGAATAAATATTGAGCCCTTGCTATTTATCTTAATTAATAGTGAAAGCCTATATCAGAGGTTAGTCTAAAAACTTAATAAAGATATCCAAATGTTATAATACCTTCGACTAAAAGATTTATAGAATAAGTACAGATCTCATCCATCAGTCCAGTTTGCCTTTACCATAACTTGAGTTGCAAGGAATGCATACCCTAAAGATAAAATTTGTACACTAAACTCCTGCACCAATTCATAAGAATACCCTAACTCATGAAACTTCCTTGATAAATACATAATAAAAGAGATTATTAATAAAAAGATCAAGTCATCGTATTATATCACCGACCTTGCCTCAAATAACCCAAATCACCCATTAACTCATAATAAAACTAAATTGAGTTTATTCGGATTTATTTGGATCTTTTGAGTTACTTGCTTTTATTTGGATTCAGTCGTTTATCGCGTAGTTAGAAACTGGAGTCCCGAAGAATGAATGGATCAAGCAAGATCGAGATCAAGTTGAAGATAAAGGCTGGAAGCTCAAGACCATCAAATGATATAGCTTTGAGTGAGCTCAAGACTACGGTAAACCGCGCCAGGCGAGTCAATACTTTGATCATGTTGAACCTACGTTTTCTGCAAATTACTTTTGTTTAAATTATCAAATTGCATGCTGTTATGTTATATGCAAATACATGTTAATTTAAGATTCTAGTTATATCCCATTGTGTACTTGGTTAATATTACCCCTCCTTTGGAATATTTGAACATGTGAACATTGTCACCCTAGCACAAATTATAATAGTAACCTTTCGGAAATAAGTCTGTAATTATATGTCATGCGTAGTATTGTTTAGATATTCATGGGCGCGAGAGCGCCCAAGCATCACTTTTAATCCTGAGAAAAATTGGTTGGGCAGTCATGGTGGTAATGACTGATGTATATTGATTATGGTTATTTTATATTCCCAAAAACCTCAACTTGCTTATTTATCTGGGTGGATGGTTCGGGGGTATGGTGCAGGGTGCACGAGTGTGGTTTGTGGTAGAACCGCCTGAGATAATCCTAAGGACTGAATCTTGTCATGACCTCCTGTGTAAAACAAAGACAACCACAAGTCTGTAAATACAACTTGGCTAAGTAAACTTATCGAAATCCGGACTCATCTCACTTTGGTAGTGGATTGATGGGGTTATGCTATGGCAAGGGGGCACGAAGGGACACCGGTGGTGGGTGAAGTTTCTCGGTCGTGCTAGCAGAGAGGAGGAAGCCCGCACGCTAGTAGTAGTGAGAAACATCCATGCAAACAGATGGGGCCCATCGCAAATGGGAGGTTACCCATAATGTGAGGTGGGAGAAAGGATTAGATATTTTGAAAAGTCATTGTGATGGTTTGCTCAACTACACTTCTAAGGAATCGTGTGGGGTAATGAGTTGATTGTCTCTTGTGGTGAAAGTGTACAAACTCTGCAGAGTCAAAACTATTCGAATAGCCGTGCCCACGGTCATGGGCGGACATGGGAACTTAACTGGATATAGTTCTGTTTTAAAAACATTGGAAACTGGGAATGGAAACTTGAAGGGCGAAGGACTGCCCTGGTTTGGAATTGTCCTGGGAGTCGTCCCAGTGGTAAGTTAAGCGGCTATAACGCTGAAGAAATTGCTATATGGGGCAGATGCCATGTAACGGTGGATGGAATCTGAATCGATATTAATAATGCATTTCCTTGTACATTATGATTTGGTTCAAATTGCTAGGTCTTAGGGATTTTTAAGTAATTGTATTCAAAAGCACTCTACGCAAAAATAAAATAACCCGAGCCTTCCTTTGATAAGCCATGCATACTATTTAATTGCATTATGTGTATTGGCTCGCGAGCACGGGTCGGAGTGCTCACGCCGCTTTGCGACAAAATTCAGAATCGGAAATCAAATCACCTCGCCAAAGAACAAGATTGGACAAGCTGGCGAGAAGATGAAGATGTCAAGGGCTAGGTCGCGAACCTCCGGTTGGTGCTGTGGGCATGTCTGAAGGTCCCACTGCGTGCTTCGTTCTTCCGCTGCTGCAATTTATTGATTTCGGCCTAATCGGCCCATGAGTAAGTTTACTATTATATTTACGCTTCCGCATGATATGCATTTGATATTCAGAACTGTAATCTGTGAGCACTATCTACTGATCCAGGGAATAGTGCGATGGAATCACAGAAGATTCCGGATTGTAAAATCTGGGTCTGACACCTCTCCTCTTCTCCTCTCTCCTCCTCTTATCCTCTCCTCTAAAAGGTCGAGGGGGTCGACTAGAGAAAGGGTGGGGGTGAATAGTCACTTCTATAAAACACCCTCTTTATGTAAAACTAAGTTTATGTGCGAAAACATAAATCAAATCAGTTCTACACGATTAAGACCTAAATCAACTAGATTCACCTAAGCGCACTAATACCCTAAGTCTATATCAAAGTTTACAGTCTTAGTGTGACAAGCAATTAATTCAATTATATGAATATAAATTGCAAGTCTGTAAATATGAGCTCAAGAAAGCAAACCATAATTTGACACAGTCTATTTTTACCATGGTGTCGGAGACTTGCCAGTCTCCCCTAATCCATGTTGAGGTATGTCCAAATAAATTGGATCAGCTTCATGAATTAAGCTAAACACATTAATTCCACTAATAGTCCCTTCGGGTAGGTGGGCTCCAATCTTCACAACACGCTAGGCCTTTTCACAAGCTTCTTTGAGAAGATCACCAGACACGACACGTTCAATACCATCTTGGATTTGGCAGCCTCTAAGAGTAACAAGTCAAGCCGCTTGCTAAACTCTCACCAAGTGCAATGAATACACAAGCTCAAGTGGATATGAAATCCACCTCTAGATGCAACATATGCAACTAGAAACTTTTCTCCTTGCTTACAAAACGCAACATATGCACAATTGAGTGGAAAGACTCACACTAGCTCAAAAGAATGAAAATGGGTGCATCATTCATCCAACAATGTTTAACAACCTTCTCCCAACTAGCTAAGAGGGTATTTATAACCACACCTTAAAACTAGCCATTGGAGCAAAATCAGCCTGAGACCGGTAGTACCGTAGGCAAACGGTCGGTACTACCGTGAGTTGCGCAATAGCTAGAAACTAGCTGTTATGGGTACTATCGGTCAGATCGCCCACACAGGGTCCGGTTTGACCGCTCACCCGGTCTGACAGCCACTAAGGCCGGTCTAACCACTTGACCAAATTCCAGAAAAAGGAGATCTATGGAAAATAATTATAGGCAACTAATGTCCGGTAGTACTGCAAGGCCGATCATACCGCTGACAAAGGAGCTGGTCTAATGGCCGGTCAGACCGCCGACACACAGCCAGTCAGAACACCGCACACAGAGCGGCCATACTGCTGGCTGATCCAACCACTCACTTAGAGCCGGTCGTACTGCCTTGTAATTTCTAGCAGAGACAAGAGTGCATGCACTTCAACGCATTCGCAAATCGTAGTACCATGCAAGCAAAAGTCAAAGCATGACTCACAACAAGTTGTAAAATATATTTGCACACTTTAGAATCATTTCACAAGGATTGGATACATGGACTCAACCCGTTTGAAAAACACATTTGCATATCTAAGTTACATGCTACAAGGATTGTGCACGAGTTTCAACTATTTGCAAAACAATTCGCAAATCTAAGAAACAAGCCACAAAGAGTAGAAAATATGGACTTCAACCATTTGTAAAAACACATTCACAAATCTAAATCACATATCACAAGAATTATGCATGAACTATAACTATTTGCAAAACATATTCACAAATACTAGCATTATGTTATAAGGGGTATGGAACATAGACTTCAACCATTTGTAAAACACATTTGTAAATTTAAGTCATATGTCATAAGGATTATGCATGAGCAACAACTATTTATAAAACACATTCGCAAATACTAGTATCATGCCATATAGAACTAGAGCAAGTGATTAAGTTATCAACACATAATGAGACTTAAGCTACTAGACAAGACCTCTCTTAATAGTATGACAACCTACACTAATAATTCGATCTTTCAACCAAACACCAAGACCAGTACAAAAATTAGGAACACATTCTTAGCCTATACTAATTATACTTTTACCTTGAGTACCCTCTTGAAGTTTGATGACGAACATCATCATTCCAAGTCCATGTCCTTGTCTTGATGTGCATCAACGCATGATACATCCTCCACTTTTCTCTCCATCAACATATGTTGAATTTTCTCTTGACTTGATGATTAACTCATGATCATCTCCTCCTTGGGATCTTGACTTAATGCTTATCAATATATGATGACATCCTTCATCCCAAATTTTGACTCAACAAGGATCAACTCATGATGCCATCCAAAGTCGTCGTCATAGGATATTATCTATTCATCCAACTCATAGAAAAAATTAATACCACAATATAATTGTCATTAATTACCAAAATATGTCATTACTCATAATATTGGGTCTAGATTCTTCATCCTCTCCTCTTCCTTTTTCCCCGAATTAGAATGACTTTCGGCCGGTTTTTTTAGGTCATATCTAGGCCTCAAATGGCGATAGAGAATGCGGGGGTTTCTGTCGCCATTTCAAATGATGATTGGTTTCTCTGTCGTTATTTCAATTGGCGATAGAAGCCATGGCGCCGATGTGGTACTCTGTCATCCATTCGTTTGATGATAGAGTGTCTGCCACCATTTGAAATGGCGATAGAGGCTCTGTCGCTATTTGAAATTACAATAATAGGATATTTATGTAATTTTTTAATGATAATATATTTATGTAATATTAATAGAAAATATATTGTTTAAAAAAATTATAATGATTCATACTACTTTAAAACATGACATAATACAAAGAGGTTTCTGATAAGAAAATCATTCCTAACAAGCAATCATGTAAATACTGTCCAATCTGCAGCAAACAATTGCTTGTCATCAGAGCAATCATTTCCAACAATAAATCAACTATAGCCGTCCATATACCCAACCAAGATTTCTTGAAGAGTAGACATTTCCTAAAAGCATAACATAATACAAAAGAGATTTTTTGAAAAAAGCAGTCACCCCCTATGCCCTAACAAAGCAATCAAGTAAAATTGCCCCTTACTCAATACATTACTCGTGACTCATGAGTCATAAAGCAACCATTTACCAACAAGAAATCAAGTAAAGCCGTTCGTTCCCCAGCAAACAATCGAACACTTATCGGGGAAAAAATCAAGAAACCCAAATCATCAATGTTACCTCACCTGTCAAGGTGGTCCCGCAGGCAAAGGCACAACAAAGCATGACCCCTTGCCTGCTGGGTTGTGCAGTAGAAGAGTGGCCATTACGCAAAAGGATTTCATTAGAGAGCGGGCAAACTGCAACAAAACACAAACATCATCTTCCATTGCCTTGCATCATGAAATGAAATTTCTAAGAAAAATATGTCCCATCCTTTTCGACTTCTAGTTTTGATTTCTTTTGATAATCACTATTTATTAAACTAATAATTTATAGTCAAATTTATAAGCTACAGTCCAAAAAACATATCCATAAGCTAGGAAAAACTAAAATACTCATTTCCGGTCGCTGAAAAATATGACAAAACGCCCTCGAGAAAGGGAGCCATTTCTAGGCTAGATTGGGAGTTGGGTCGTGCCGTGTTAGCACGGCCCGGGCCCATCGTGTTTTGGGCCGCTTCGTGCCGTGCCGGCTCGGTCCGGTCATCTCACCATGCCGTGCTGTGTCTGCCCGTCTCGCCTCCGACCAGGCCCAAGCATGGCCCAAAGCCCACCGTGCCAGCGTTTGTACCGTGCCAGCCCAAACCTAGCCCGAAGTAACTATACATGACAAAGGCAGTTGCGACGATGGTGGCAATGGCCACCGTATTCCTTTCTCTCATACCGCCTCGCTAAAAACCAATTGAAATTGAATTAGTTGCATAAAAACATGGGCACACAATGATGTAAATACTTCGAAAAAAGTGGAATTTTCTTGATATTTTAAAATACCATGTTACTACCTTATTAAAACCTTACGCCACAGAATGTGGTTCCTCGAGTAAGGAAAATAGTACAATAACAATATATATATACATACTAACTGTAACAACATGCGTACATAGTATCTACTCATCAATGTCTAGGTCATTCATGCGTTTGAGGTCAGCGTACGCTTGCACAATTTCATGATCCTCCAGTTGATATTGTTACCGCTCTTTAGCTAATTCCCAGTCTTTGGCGCATGTAATTGCCTCCACCATCCTGGTCGTGAGGGATGATCTCCTTTCATCGATTATTCTCTCTACCGTATTGAATGTCGCTTCTGAAGAGACAATGGACACCGGCACCAGGAGAACATCCTGTGCAAAGTGTGACAGCATATGAAATATCCGCTTGTTGTTCTTCCACCATTCGAGCAAGTCTATTTTGCCTCTACCAGTAAGATCAGGATCAATATTACAAAATCATGCTCTAAGTAGTAGTTTAGCTCTGAGACAAAATTCCACTTGGAGGTCACCTGAGACTGAGAGGATGAAGAAGTAGACTTGCCCTTTAACTTCTTCCATAAGTGTAATGTCATATACTTTCAGCAATTCGCCATTCGTACAGACCTACCAATGTTGGCGTCCGTGGATAGGGTAGAGAATTCTGGAGTCCCCATTGGCTCTGGATCGCCCTGGTACTCCTCGTAGCTCTCTGTACCGTCATATGACGGTCATCCATGCCGTAGTCTCCGATGCTTGATGCGAGCCGACGAGCATTAACAGGAGGTTAAGCTGGCAGCCAGTGGGAAAGCCATCGACGATGACATGCTTGCCTTCCCCGCCGAGGCCAAGCCGACAGTCGGTGAGAAAGCCATCGGCGACAGTGGGGACGACCTACAGAACACCCTTCGACAGTCCGGCCTCCGCCTCACCCGCGACAACATCAAGGTCCTTCGATTCCGATATACTCCTTCAGTCCTTCCTATCTACTCTCTCTCCCCTCTGTAAATGCGATGGCTTGTGTTGTGGGGAATTTGGGTTGTGATGGCTTATGTTGTGTTGTGGGGAATTGGGGATGATGGGAGGCGGAAGGCAAGGCCGAGGTGACCATCGACGCTAGTATGCTAGCCCACCGATCGTGTCGACTTTTTAAGCTCAACTCAGCCCATCATTCATACCGTGCTAATATAGTTCATCACGTATCAACTGAACCGTGCTTGACTGCGCCGAGCTAGCCGTGCTCCGGTCTCCCACCCCTTCCAGCCGTAGAAATGTAAGCAAAGAAACAAGCTGACACAGTGGCACATGAACCACGCCTCCCACCGTGTATAGACGCGGGCCCACCAGCCAGTGGCACAACACGTGAACCGGCTGCCATGTTGCACGGATATTTTATTGACACGGCACGCCACGGCCGTCACACTCCAGAGATATTTTAACCCCTCCGATCGATTAGAATTTTTCCTCGCAAATCGCAATTCAGCGCTCATCACTCATCAGATACGGCGTGTCGCACGCATCACACACATTGCATAGCACACCCCAATGGTGACCACCTCGCCGCCGTTGCTGCTTGCCACGACCTCCCGCCCGCTCGATGCCGCCGGCGGCGGCGGCGGCCTCGTCGTTGGTGCCGGCAGTGCGGTCGCGCCGAGGCGGCGGCGGCGGGGGCTCGCGGTGCGGAGCGTGGCGAGCGATCGGGACGTGCAGGGCTCCGTCTCTCGCGAGGAAGGTAAGTGGCTGCGCCTTCCCTTTAATTCTGACGTCTCAGATGCTGATCGGCAGTAGTGTGGTTTGAATTGCTGTTGACGCGATGGGGATGCGTGATCCTTGTACTCGCGTGCGCGCGGATGTGCTCCGTGTTCGATATTGTGGTGGTGTGTGAGCTTTGATGGGTTAGTGTTGATTTTGTGTGCGAGCCAGTTCTTAACGTTTGCAGATTAGAGGATTGCCAAATTCGCGAATGAATTTAGAAATGTGTATCCTGAATTCACTTGAACTGGGTGCTATTTTGATGGTCCTGTAGTGCTTTGGTGGATCAAATGTGAATGCTGTATTTCGAATAGCAAATTCTGAGAAATTTTTAGGTGGTGTATTGGGGTCTCTTGTTTGTTTGTGTGATGATGCAGTGAACGTTGCAGTAATATTACTAGGAATTGTAGAAGAAATCTTAAGAAATGCTCAAAGTCTGCAGATGGGATCATGGGAATTAGATCGTTTTAGGCTTTCCTTCAAGGTCACGCAGTATATCACTTTTTCGAAGCTGGTTAGAACATAGTAGCACTGCTGGTGTTAAATGACAATCAAACAGGATCAATATACTAAGGCTTAATTTTTCTGAAGGTGGTTGAAACTTGCAACTCTGCTACGATTTTTTGGATCACTGAATTAAGTAGGAAGATTTGGTAAGAGTTGGTAGCAATAATTAATTTTCGTGGCAAAGGATGAAATATGACACAACTTAACCTGACAATTTTATTATACAAATACACGTGGCAGATGATGAAGTTGTATATATCCAGGGTGTTTTTCAAGAATTTTCACATTAATGTAACAATGTTCACGCATTCGTTTAGTTTTCTGATCCTAGAATTGTTTTGTTTGTAATGCAGAGCTTCCAAGTGTGTTAAATTCCATTGATTCATCTACCATTGCATCAAACATCAAGCACCATGCGGAGTTCACACCCTTGTTCTCCCCAGAGAACTTTTCACCCCTAAAGGCTTACCATGCAACTGCTAAAAGTGTTCTTGATGCTCTGATAATGAATTGGAATGCAACATATGACTATTACAATAGAATGAATGTAAAGCAAGCTTATTACCTGTCCATGGAGTTTTTACAGGTCTCACAAGCTGCTTCCTCTTGCCTCATCTCTTATCTTTCAGTAACTACATTGTGATGTTATTTGGTTATTTTTGTATACTGTAGGGAAGAGCTCTCACAAATGCTATTGGCAACCTAGAGCTAACTGGTCAATACGCAGAAGCATTAAAACAACTTGGACAAGACCTAGAGGATGTTGCTAGCCAGGCAAGAATTTCTTTAAGAGAGTTGGTTCGTAGTTCATATAAAAATTGTCATGCAGTTTCATTATTTAAAATTCCAAATTTCACATTTTATTATTAATTCATTACCTTCTATTTGTTTTGAAACTATCTGAAAAGGAAAAGCTCTTTGTCCCCCATGTTCCATCGTCTGACTTGTGTTCTTCATGTAGCTTTCAGATCGAGTTATTCCCTTGAAATTACGCCAAAATGAGCTTATTGATGTACTTTTGCAATTACAATCAAATAGGAACCAGATGCTGCCCTTGGCAATGGTGGTCTAGGCCGTCTAGCTTCCTGTTTTCTGGATTCTTTGGCAACCCTAAATTATCCAGCATGGGGATATGGACTTCGGTACAGATACGGCCTCTTTAAGCAAATCATAACAAAAGATGGTCAGGAGGAGGTAGCTGAGAATTGGCTAGAGGTACCGATAGTCTGATACACCTTGTCATTTTTTACTACTTTATCTCCAGAATGTTGATTATGTTGGTACCTTGGTTATAATGGCCAACTATTTTATAGACCTGCCTGTTAGCTTCTTATGCCATTTCTGACTGTATACTATATCTTCCAGATGGGAAATCCATGGGAGATTGTAAGAAATGATGTCTCCTATCCTTTGAAATTCTACGGAAAAGTTGTTGAAGGCACTGATGGGAGGAAGCACTGGATTGGAGGAGAGAATATCAAGGCTGTTGCACATGATATCCCTATTCCTGGCTACAAGACTAAAACTACTAATAATCTTCGCCTTTGGTCAACAACAGTACCATCACAAGATTTTGACTTGGGCGCTTTTAATGCTGGAGATCATGCCAAGGCCTATGAAGCTAATCTAAATGCGGAAAAGGTCTTAATTTGCCTAAACTTCCCTTTTTGAGTAAAAAAGCATTAACTCTTAACAGACTATTGTTTCGAAGGCTAAAAAATGTCTAGTTACATCCATAACCTCTTGATTTGGTGTTAACAATTGTTTACAATGTCTTTTGTGTTAGTTCTTGGTATCATCTTCTGCTTTAATTATATCATAGGTTATGCATCTGCCTATCTTTCAGTCAATCGAAAGGACTGATGAGATATGGCTGCATTATACTAGTCTCTTGATAGCAGAGCTCTTGAAATCCATTTCCTATGATTTGTATTGTTGCATGTCGAGCATTTGTGTCTTTCATGCCCAATTGTCTGGTATATTTTGTGCATTGCATGTATAGACAAGTAAGAGTGCCTGGGCTAAATTGTGGACTTGTCCTCTCATTTTCAGTAGTATCTAATTATATTGTAGATTACAATTTTCTATGTTATGTTATAAAATGTATATATCTACAAACAATTGGTGATCTTCAAGGTACCTCCTTTGCTTTGGAGGTCTATAAAACCCCACACAAATCTTTAAATCAGAAAAAAAGAAAAGTTCCTAGGAATTCTCTCATTAATCGAGATAAAAAGAAAAGATCTACACTATAGTTATATAAAAGCAGATTAATCATCTATAGATATTACAATTGTTACAATTGTATAACAAATACAAATATATTTGAAAAAGCACTATAGTTATATAACACATAAAAAATGTTGCAATATCTAGCCGCACAATTGCGTGGAAAATTCTGCTAGTTGTGGTAATACTAAAGTTGTGAGCATTGTGGACAAAAGTTATAATGTCTATCTTAAGTTTGATTTACTGGTTTTCTTGTTATGCAAGATATGCCACATATTGTATCCAGGGGATGAATCACCAGAGGGGAAAGTTCTCCGCTTGAAGCAACAGTATACGTTATGCTCAGCCTCACTGCAGGATATTATTGCTCGCTTTGAGTGGCAAGCTGGTGATTCTCTCAACTGGGAGAACTTTCCCTCTAAAGTTGCAGTGCAGATGAATGACACTCATCCAACACTATGCATTCCTGAGTTAATGAGAATACTGATTGATGTTAAAGGATTGAGCTGGAACGAGGCTTGGAGTATCACACAAAGGTATTCATATTACCAATTTTTCTAATCTTGAATGTAACAGGGACTGCAGTTTTATGTTTATCCAGTCCAAATCAACTTATTTCATTTCTTCATTTGTCTTCCATTCAATTTTGTACTAATTTCCTAATAATTTCCAGAACCACGGCATACACTAACCACACGGTGCTTCCTGAAGCTCTGGAGAAGTGGAGCCTGGACATAATGCAGAAACTTCTACCTCGACATGTTGAGATCATAGAAACAATTGATGAGGAGGTAGCAGATGCTCAGAAAAGCTTATGCAGTTAATTTCATACTGTGTAGGTCCACTTACATTTCTTTGTCTTTATCCTTGATTTGAAACAGCTGATGAACAGCATCATCTCAAAATATGGAACAGAAGATATTTCACTGTTAAAAAATAAGCTGAAAGAAATCAGGATTTTAGACAACATTGACCTTCCAGCTTCTATTGCCAAACTATTTATTAAACCTAAAGAGAAAAGGGGACCTCCTGCTAAATCGAAGGAGAATTTGCTTGTCAAATCTTTGGAATCTATTGCTGAGGTTGAGGAGAAACCTGAGTTGGAAGAAGTGGAGGAAAAAGTTGTATCCAAGACAGTGGAGGAAAAGGTTGAATCTGCAGAAATTGAGGCGGCAGAAAATGAGGAACCTGAGTATGAGTTAGATCCATTTGCAAAATCTGATCCTGAGTTACCAAGAGTTGTTCGAATGGCAAACCTCTGTGTTGTTGGTGGGCATTCAGTTAATGGTGTGGCTGAAATTCACAGTGAAATTGTGAAACAAGATGTGTTCAATAGCTTTTATGAGGTATATATTTACATGAGGATTTGGGTATTGGGATCTTATCTTCCAACTATTTCTATAACCATCTGAACATAGGCTATTCATCATGTGCCATTTTGTTGTTTTTATTTGCCAGATGTGGCCTACTAAGTTCCAGAACAAAACAAATGGAGTGACTCCCAGGCGTTGGATCCGGTTTTGTAATCCTGAATTAAGTACAATCATTTCAAAGTGGATAGGTTCTGATGACTGGGTTCTGAACACTGATAAACTTACAGAACTGAAGAAGGTACTTCCAGTAGTCCCTTTCTCCAATTGTCTGCATTTAACTTTTATTTTTATAGGCCCTTGTTACCTATGCTTTATTTTTTATATTGATGTTACTTCATCCTGTAACAGTTTGCTGATAACGAAGATCTGCAATCAGAGTGGCGCACTGCTAAAAAGACTAACAAGATGAAGGTTGTTTCTCTAATAAGAGAGAAGACAGGATATATTGTCAGTCCAGAAGCGATGTTTGATGTGCAGGTATATTTTCTATCAGAAAAGCATCTATCGTGTATTGGTTAACTTAAGTCTTTGTCAACTGGATGCCTTAGGTGAAAAGAATACATGAATATAAACGGCAGCTGCTAAATATCCTTGGAATTGTCTACCGCTACAAGAAGATGAAAGAAATGAGTGCAAAAGAAAGAATAAAGAGTTTTGTTCCAAGGGTGTGCATATTTGGTGGGAAAGCATTTGCCACTTATATACAGGCAAAGAGGATCGTGAAGTTCATTACAGATGTTGCAGCTACTGTAAATCATGATCCTGACATTGGAGATTTATTGAAGGTAAGTTTGTCCCTTTACTGTCACTTGCCATCTTTCATTTCCATCTGTTGTCAATGGCAATATGACTTTGACTAGTGGCCTAGCTGCTGCTGAAAAGCAACAAGTGTTCTTTATGTTGATGCTTGTAAAAATTGAGAAATTGAACAACCACAGATTTTATTTTCCTTTTATTACAATCAGACAACTGATGGTGATATTCCTGACAACTGGGATGAGGTAAATATATAGTAACTGGTTAAAAATTCTGAGGATTTTTGTTTGTTGTCCAGGTTGTATTTGTTCCAGATTATAATGTTAGTGTTGCCGAGACGCTCATTCCTGCCAGTGAATTGTCTCAGCATATCAGGTGATAATCTAACCACTTTTTGTAGTCTGCAAATACACAAAGACATTTACGTGGATTGGCTGGAGTGGCATTTTTTTATGTTCCTTTTCGTTTATTATAATACCTACTTTGGGATAACGCGATTTTTAATTTCTGTGGAAGATGTGTATTACTTAACATTCGTATTATCCATTCAGTACTGCTGGAATGGAAGCTAGTGGAACCAGCAACATGAAGTTTGCAATGAATGGGTGTATTCTTATTGGAACTTTGGATGGTGCGAATGTGGAGATCAGAGAGGAGGTTGGAGAGGAAAACTTCTTCCTTTTTGGTGCACAGGCAAATGAAATTGCCGGTTTGAGGAAAGAAAGAGCTGAGGGAAAGGTACTGCACTTGTTCATATAGCTATACTTACGATCAAACTAGCAAAGATCTCTCCCAACCAAGGTTCCAAAACCCGAAACCGGGAGAAATCCCGGCCGGTGGCCGGTAACAGTAACCGGCCGGTTACCGGAAAAATCGGCAAAAAACCGGTTACAATTTGAAAATCAAAATTTGAATTTTGGGATGTTTTGAAACCGCCAAAATTCGAAAATCAAAAATTGATACCGGCCGGTTTTTTCGGTTACCGGCCTCCACTGGTAGAAACGGTAACCGCTGGGATTTTGAACCCTGCTCCCAACTATGTGCAGCAAGCAAAATCGTAATCTTACCATTTTATTTTTCATTTGTAGTTTGTGCCTGACCCAAGATTTGAAGAAGTTAAGAAATATGTCCGCAGTGGTGTCTTTGGGACTTACAATTATGATGAATTGATGGGTTCTTTGGAAGGAAATGAAGGTTATGGACGTGCAGATTATTTTCTTGTTGGCAAGGATTTCCCCAGTTACATTGAATGCCAGGAAAAGGTTGATGAAGCATACCGAGATCAGAAAGTAAGTTATCTAAATGACGCTATTTGTTTTCTTGGTGAACTGCGCACAAATTCAAACTTCTTGTATTGTGATGGCTAACACCATAGTGTTTCACAGTAGAATGGCTTAACTGAATCGTAGAAACATTTCTTATTTGAAACTGGAATCTCTATCGGTATGTTGGAAGAACAACATAAACCGTCAGAGTACTATCGCGAGTTATATTACTAGACCTGTTGTTAGATGAGCTTTCATGAGCCTAGCTAGGTGATTCCTTCAGAGAAGTGCTTCTGTGCATTCCAAAAATAACTTCATAAGTTCACAAAACAATTAGAGCTAATCGAGGGGCTGATTTCCTCTGGTGTAGCCCCTCAAAAAAATTCCCCTGGTGTCTGTTAGCATCCTGCAACTTCCTTTTTGGAAGGATATAAAAAGCATCGCCCTTCATCGATTCATCCTTCTGACTTGGCAACATTTCTGGAGACAGATCAGATCATCATCACTTTCATTTGTACACATGTTATTTTGTTTCTACGGATATTTCCACGCTGTTTGGCATTCACATTATGCTATTTCAAGTGCAGCTAACGCTGTTACTTTTCTACTGTCTGCACACGGATATGCAAAGTGTCTACTCATGCATCCATCTCTGTACCGCAGTTATGGACTAGGATGTCTATCCTCAACACAGCTGGTTCCCCCAAGTTCAGCAGCGACCGGACGATTCACGAGTACGCCAAGGATATTTGGGACATCAGCCCTGTCATCCTGCCCTAGATAGGACAGCCGCAGCTCCTGCATGGCCACATCGCCGGCAACCTTCGGAGTCAACCGATCAGCTCCTCAGCAGGAAGATTTGCTCGCCCCAGTTTTGTGTAGACAAACGCAAGTTCAGGCATGGATCAGTTCGTCTGCAGTAATTAATCATGGCGGTTAACGGGTTAAGCCAGAACTTTACCCGGTCTGAAGCCGGTTATGCTGTGTACATCCCCTTAATAATGTTGAAGCAGAGGCATCAAACAGCATCCTTGCTTACCTGTAATGTACATTTCCATTGCCCCGTAGCGTAGTGCAGGGATCATAGAATCATGTTAGGTTCTCTATTCTATTCTCAGGGGAAAGGGTAGGAAAGTACAGAGTACGAGGAGAACGCTAGTGCTAGCGAGACATCCCCAGATTCTCCACCATTGTTAACAAGATCGATTGGTGGGGTCGTTTAGTGACATCTGTATCTCCAAGATCACAAGCAGCCATGTTCTTCTCCCGAGATGAGAAGAAAGGTATATACAGAATGATAGATAGGATCAAGGATAGAATAAACTTCACTTAAACAAATCCATCTACATTAGAGAAGATATGGAGTAAAGAGGATTAGATATGGTCATAGGGATCGAGTTTCATGGACCACCGGTCGATCGATCGACCGACGGCCACTGCCTTTTTTAGGGGGAGGGAAAAGGTGAAAAGGTCCCCTTGGATTTGTCTCCTCGCGCGCCCAGCGTACGCATTGCCTGCCTACGCAGCTTTTCCCCGTCTCCTCGATCTCTGCTTTCCATCGCCACGAATCCGAATCCAAATTTTAAATCACCACCTGTCTCGTGGTATTGGTTGGGGTGCACTGTTGCGTGTTTGATTAGTCGAGTCGTGGTCGACCGAAAAGTTGCCGCATGGCGATTTCACCAGAGATCCTGTTCCGTACGGTTGCCGCTTTGGAGATCTTCTGAACAGGCACGTCACCGTCTCCGGATGTTACAATCAACAATCAAAGGCATCAACGCAGCATCACTCGCTAGTACCAAGTACTTGCCTGGCTTTAATCATCAATAGCAGTACAGACGCGAGTGTGAAATATACATTCTTACTCGTACGCATTGTTGCACGTCCCTTTTGCCTTTTCAACGGTTTTTAATTTATCTTAATAATCACTATTTATTATACTAATAAATTATAATAAAAAATCATAAGCATCATCAACAAAAAAAACAGACCTTGTAAGGTGGTGATCATTTGGACTTTTTTGGTGGCTTATAACTGAAAAGCACTATAGCTGACATAGCCTTATTTAGCATAATTAAATTTAAAAATTAAAAATATAAAAAATATGTTAGCCCATTACGTATAATACAAATACATACGGAAAAAAGAATCGGCAAAAAAGCTCAACAAAAATCCAAAAGTTCAGAAAAAGACGAAATTTATGAATAGTAAAAAATAAACCAGAAGCCAGAAGCTAAAGCCCAAATAATCACACCCTAAATGCAAATAGGGGCTATATTTTGTGGCAAATACAAGATACCAACATCTCTACTAATATAAAAAAAAGTTTGTCTGCTCAGCACCTTCCTTTTCTTCCCTCCGCCATAGCGCACTCTTGCATCTCCTGACACACCGACATGTGGGCCTATGTCGTCAGCTGGCTCCGACCTTGAACTGCTCACGGCTTCACACCTCAACCACTCCTCTTCCCTTCCCCACGCGGAGGCCCCATCGTAGCCACTCGCTATTCTCACGTCCTGATCAGCACTGCTCCCTCTTCGCACTTCGATTAATCTCTTCTAATCCTCTCCCTCTTCCATGCCTTACTCCAGTGTCTTCCTAGTTTTGCAAGGCAGATTCATGATGAGTGACGGCACTAGTGATCGATACCCATGACAAACAAAAGGGTTGTCGCTAAGCGGCGGCGAGGCTCGACGAGTAAGGAAGCAGCAGCAGAGAGAAGGAAACGGTGGTGCTAGAGAGGAGGAAAAAGATGGCGTGTGGGATGGAGGATGGCCATATCTGGCGCCGTCAAGATCAAGGATGACTGGTAGTTAAGGATCATCAGATCCCCTGGATTCTAGCTTCTCCCTCGGGTCCAGCGGCAGGGACAGTCAGGTCCGGCAGTGGTGACCTCTCTCCAAATCTCCATCGACATCGTCACCTTCCACTTCTCCTTTTTTGTCAGTGTGGTCAGCCAACTCCAGCTCCATGTTCTTTTGATCCGCTGCTGCCCCCACTATCTCGTTGCAAGGACAGCCTGATTTGACGGCGATGGAGGCGAGGACGACCGGATCCCATGACAGCGACCTCAGGGTCCGTTGGATCTACTGTGGTATGGTGAATGCATATGTTGAGGGCGATGATCCCGAGATCTGGTGGTCATAGGGTTGGGGAGACCGACGAGGAGCACGATGACCCTGATGGAGTACCAAAGGTGGAGGTGGAGCGGAGGTGTACCAGCCGGATTTGAAGGCGGCAACCTTATAGATGGTGTATCCGGTGGTGGCGACCTTAGGGATGGTGGATCCGATGGTGACAGGCCCGGTGATGCGTGGGGTGGAGCTACCGATTGGGAGGAGGCGCGAGGAGTGGAGGCAACACGGCGGCGGTGCACGTGTAGGGGGAGGTGAGTGGAGATGGGGCCGCACAAGGGTGGGGGAGGTGAGGGGAGACGAGGGAGGGGAGGAGGCAGCATCGGGTGGGAGTGGAGAGGCTGGATGCATGTTTTATTTACATCTAGGGTAACCTCCTTCCTCAGTCGATCCTAGCCACTAGATCTCAATCCGGCTGCCATAAAAAAAATTGTGACGTAGTTAGCCCCTTTGGTCCCTTAGCCCAGCCCTTTTGAGCCTTCGCTACTCCCTCCTATGTGCCACCATGCTGCTGCTGCACAAGAATAGTGAAGAAGAGAGGCGGAGCAGTACTTAGTGGCGAAGAAGACCACACCGGTGTGTACGATAAGGCGTTAGTGTACACCACCGAGGATGACAACGGAATGGAAGCGTACACCATCGAGGTTGACGACCAGTATGTAGAGTACATTGGCATGGACGACGAATAGGGAGACGGAGTACGCCGGCTCAGACAAGGTATACACCACCAGAGGTGAAGAAGAACTGCGAAGCCGGTGGGATTAGGAAGGGCAGATCTAGAGCGGCGATCTCGGCAACGGCGGATCCGATCATGTCAGCCTCACTCTTAAAGATAAGATGTCTCTCTCTTTTTAATATTTATTATATGATTTAGATCATGATTAATTTTATATATTATTTTCTTGTAGAATCGTTGCGACTCACCAACATGTACTAGTCATCAAATTATGGAGATTGCGTGCGCCTTGAATGCGATGGTGTCCCTAGCCGCACATGCATGTTGGGCCTATTTTACATTCTCTGTGACACATAGGTCACGGGCACACGCTACATAGAGGAACAAACGGGTACAGAAACAATCTAAAAAAGTACAGAGATTATAGATAAGATCATACTGACATGTCCTCTGTATGTAATTAAAGACTAAAATTGTTTTTACGGCTAAGTCATATTTCAAATTTTACCTATCAGTGGAAGTACCCAGCGACAAAAACAGAGAGCACAATACAATAGGGAAAACGGAACCACCCCTTGTGTGCAGTAGTAGATGGGTTAAATTTAGAAATAATTAACTTGAAAGAGATCAAATCGCTATAGGGACACGAACGGTGGTTTCGTGCGGGCCAAGCTAGGTTGAAAAAAGATTCTCGCTGGGGCCACACGCGTCCTCGTTTCACCATCGTCTCTTCCAACGCCACAGTCAAGTCGACCCAGCTAGCTAGCAGTAGATGATAATCTTAAGATAGCACTAACTAATCAGTAGATGGATGCAGATGCCCGGTGACTTTCAAAAGTTAAATAAATCTGATTTTTTAAAATTGTGGTGATAGTTTTTATTTATATTTTTTGAGATAAAGTAACAAACGTAGAAACACCGATATGGATAATACACATGGTTTTTCACGTTTGGATAATCCACTTTAAAAATCACCTTATTTATTTTAACTTTTGAAAAAGTTAAAAGGCCAAAAGAATAAGACCAAAACCATTCCTTTGACCTACTTGATGCAATCCACTAACCAATACTGGTTAATGAATAATGGTCAATTGGCAAATCTGTGAAATTTGACTCTTTTTGGGAGCAAGAGGGGCCTAACTTATTAAACCAAAAGATTACAATCATCAAGGGTTCTACATCTCGGTCGACCTCGGCCACCAGTAACATTGAGAGAATTCCTGAACTTAATTTTCAGTGGTGCCTTTCAGGCACTTGCAGTGGAACTTCTGTTTAATTGATAAAGTTGAAGATAATATTAATTGTCTCAGACAAACGCTAGTTATAATTTAGCATGTTCAGACTCTAAAAATTTCTAGCTCCACCGATGCTTTTACGGGAACAGCTTTGAATTGATCAATTCTCTGTATGCGGCTAGAAGATGCATGTGTTAATAACCGAAAGGTCGGAGAGAATTCTTGAACTTAATTTTCAGTGGTATCTTTCAGGCAGTTGTAGTGGAACTTCTCTATAATTAATTAAGTTGAAGATAATATTAATTATCTCAGGCAAACGCTAATTATAATTTAGCTTGTTTAGACTCTAAAAATTTCTAGCTTCATCGGCGCTTTTAAGGGAACAGCTTTGAATTGATTAGTTCGCTGTATGCGGCTAGAAGATGCATGTGTTAATAACCGAAAGGTCGGAGTGGGTCCGAATGAACCTTTCAATTCATCAACAGTGTGAGCCTGTAGGAGTCCAGCTAATGGCATGTGGCGACTTGCGAAATTATTTAGTTGTACTTCGTTGTTTATTAGTACATAGAATTTGTCAAAGGGCGGTGGACATGCTAATTAACATTCAGCTCCACCCTCATACTCCCAATATTTATTTGAGTAAATTTTCAAAAGCTATGCAAACTTCGAACACTATCAGAAAACTAAACATTTTAGTTTGGTATGGCCCTGAAGCTCCGAGGATTCGACATGTTTGGCCAAAGCTATCATAAAAATATTGCTCCACCTATCCTTTATGAGCGCAGAAATCTCACTAGTTTGGTTTGGTTTGGTTAAGAGTTTTGAGGAATACCGTACATGTTTTGCATCTCTCGTGACCGTTTGATTATGGCTTAAGATTAACAAAATCATCATAATCCAACTGTAACAAAGGGCATCGGTGGTTGTAATCCCACCTATGCTTGAAACGAGCCCTCCATGGAACGTCCCTTAGGGGAATAAGGCCCTGTTTGGATCCTATAGTCTAAAGTTTAGTTGTCTAAAGTTTTGGACTAAACTTTAGACAACTAAACTTTAGCCACTAAACTTTAGACCTGAGAACTGTTTGGATCATGGACTAAAGTTTAGCTCTGATTCAATAAATGGACTTTTATACCCCTGGATATTTAAGCTCAGATGAAGGTACGGCCAGACAGTTTCTTGTACGGCTACTATTCAATTCAGTTTCTTGTACGTCTGGCACACAAGTCATGATCAACATATATGCTCTTAGAAGGCACACAAGTGAATATTTTCTACATAATGTCTGAGTATTCTCTAGCAATAATTAAAAATAAGGTTGACATTATTTTTCCCCCATTACGTGGGTTTGATCTTGGCTCACATCAGTTACATCCTGTACACCTTCAAATATCTCCAGAGTATGTGCTTCGATCAAGTATTTTGAAAAGAACATTCATATCCTGATATCCTTGTCAAGACTGTCATTTGCGAGCATACCAGACAAGATTGCAGGTCATTTTGTTTATTAAAAGATTTGCCCCATACCAAGGTAAAAAAGAGCAGCAAGATAGTAAGGGTCTAGTAACATTATTCAAGGTAATGACAGAACCTATTATCTTCATTGGTTATCTGAATGAGCTATGGTTATGTTACATTTCTGAAGTTTAGACCTTTGAAAACTTCTGTGAACGATGTAGTTTCTAGAAAATTGGATAAGTCTTTAGATAATATATTATGGGGTACTAGTTAGCCAGCCATTTAAGAAAACATGTATGCGCTTCAGGATCTGTGCAATTAAGCAATATATAGGCATTACCATCTGCTGAAACCTTAACACTACTGAAGACACTACTGAAACCTTAGCAATATATAGGATCTGTGCAATTAACATCTGCTGAAACCTTAACACTACTGAAGACACGAATGACATTCCAATTCGGGTGACAACTTGTACTTTACTAGCTCATGTAGCAAAAGGTCCAAACAGTCATGTTTACAGATAGTAACTAATGTTTAAGGGAGGGCAGGTATATATGAGTTGACAAATCAAACTAAAATCCCAATGAACATATGCTATTTTCTGATGAACACATCCATTCTGATGAACATTCATGTTTACAGATAGTACCCTTGAATATGAAGTTGGATCAAGTAACGTGTGCTCACCGAAAAATTATTTCCAAGAGTTTCATCCTCTTCTTCAATTTCTTCGGTCATACCCACAGGTTCTTCAAATTGTGGAGAGCCTTGGTGGCTTGCCGAGCTCCCACCCGCTGCGCCTTTGGATGGTAGCGTAGTGGCGACTTCGGACCGAGAACCTCCACGGCCACCATTGATAGCCGCTCGTGCCGTGCGAGGAGCGCGGAACGGCATTGGAGAAGAAGAAGCCCGCGGCACAGCTCCAGCACGCCCGCCATGCCCAGCAACGCCGCCACGGCCACCACGGCGCCTCGCTGGCGGCAGATCCACCAACGCCGCCACGGCCACCACGGCCGCTGTGCGCAGCAGCTCCAGTTCCTCCACGCGCCCGGACCGCCACGCGCCGCCACGCGCCACGGGCGCCCACAGCGCCCGCCATCGCTTCCTTCTTCAACCGCGCCGATTCAAGAAACTCTTGTACGACCCCATGTGCGGGAAATCAAGAGCTGATGACGAGTTGAGGTCAAGACCTACCATGCCGTCTTCACTCGAGAGCACGGGATCGGTTTGGGAGAAGAATTCATAGGGGAGGGGATCTTGGGGGCGCATGGACGCATCGTCGACGGGTTCCATGAGAAGAAGGCGGGGAAGGGCACGGCGGTGGGATGGTCGGTGGTGGTGGGATGCGCGGCGGGCGGCGGTGGGATGGCTGGTCGCGCGGGTTCGGGCGGGGCGTCGGGAGTCCTGGCGGGGAAGTTGCCTCCCGATGGTCGTCGGGGCGGTGGGATGGTCGGCGGGGGCGGAATGCGCGGCGGGGGCGGCGCGCGAAGGCGCGCGGAGTGGGATGGCTCGGTGGCGGCGGGTTCGGCGGGGAAGTAAGGAATCGGCGGGAAGTTGCCTCCGTGGAGTTTTTTCGTCTTGCGGGGCGCGGTCGTCCGGATCGTTGAGATTTTTTATCCGTGGGATGAAGATATTTCCTGAGGGCAAAATCGTCTTTTGTGTGCGGGATCCGGGAAAAACTAAAACTTTAGACCACTTTAGCTCATGTTTTTGGTCTAATGGTCTAAAGTTGTTTTTAAGGGTTAGCTAAAGTTTAGATCTAATTTTAGACTATCTGTTTGGAGACTTTAGATCTAAACTTTAGTGTCTAAACTTTAGATGGATGGATCCAAACAGGGCCTAAATCCCAGTAAGACCACGACCGACACCCAAGAGAGCCCCAAGAAGGTTCCAAAAATACCTTCAATGTAAACCCCGCCCCCCAGGCGTATTTCTAAACTTGCCTTAGTCGCTAATATCGTATTGTCAGCCATAATTAACATCATCATTATAGCCATTCCAATTATCAAAATTGTACAATAATTTAATGAATTAAAAGATGGTAAGTAAAGGTATAAAATACATCAAATTCAATATTATTACATCCAATTCCTTACATTCAGTAAATACAACAATTAAATTACAATTGACACCATTTCATACATAATTGCAATTCACCAGAAACTATAGAACAACCATAGTATTAATTACGAGAAAAGTAAATATTAATATACCCAAATAGACCGAACAAAAGAAGAAATTAAAAGCTAGCTTGCCGTTAGAACCCTAGTTTAGTTATCGATATGGGAATTTCACTCATTGAGATACCAAACTGTCTAGGGCTAGTTGGCACCTCTCATAGTCACAGGATTTCATCATTCGGTGTTAAAAACCAACCTGAATCCATTCTAAATTTTCATTTCACTACCATGCAGCCAAATAACCAAATCCAACCACTCCTTGTGCAGTGAAAATCCCCATTACACAAAGAAAGCATAGAGAAAGCACGGGAGAGATAAGGCCAAAGGCACAGCCAAGGAGAGAGAAAGCCATTCACACCTATGACTACCAGCAGCTACTGCCATTCTCCTCAGCTGAATAGTAGCATTTTCCCCAATCCCTCATATCCATTCCCTCCCCCCCCCCCCGGAAAAAAATCCACCAAACCAACCGAAAGGAAGCAGAGGTGAAGCACAACAGCAAGGCCAAAGAAGCCAAAGGTGCCAGGAGGAGGAGGAGCAAGCTTCAGAAGGCGACAACCGAGCCAATCATGAACCAATCGTAGTATAGTTGAATTAAGCAAGCAACCTGAAAGATTGAGCTTCGGTTCTTTCTCAAATTAAATCAACCATCACCTGACAAGGTCGCCCCACATCCTATTTTCGATCTTACCATCTCTATCACCGGACCACACCACGTGCATCATCATTCACAAGCATCACACCCTAACCGTAGCAAATCCATAGAGATAACCTAGAGGAGAAGGAAGAGAGTAGGGAAGGAGTAGTATAGCAGAGGTGAGACCACCACGAAAACAGCATGCCACTGCCGACCACCATGCGTACTCGACGGCCACCACACTCCCTGGTTTGTGGGAAGCCTCGAGCCCTTCCATGGTTGCATAACCATCACCTCTCTTCACCCTGTCCATGCCCAAAAATAACTCAAATCACAAAGTAAATCAAGAAAAAAACCATGAACTAGAAATAAAATGAGAAAGGGGAGCTCGGATCCCGACGTTCGGCAATGAATTTGGGGTGCCAAGGGTTGAATCTAGCTAGAGGGAAGCTTGGGAAGGAGCCGAGCAGTAGGCGATGGCCAAGCCAGGCAGGGAGGCAACGACCGGGCAAGAAGAGGTAGGGAGCGAGGAGGCTGTCAATGATCGAGTCGCCGATCTTACAAAAACGAGAAATATGGCTAAAATCCTTGGGAGAGAACATAGATGCTTTTTATTGCCATGAACTGGTTATAGGGTGCTATTAATAAGGCGCAAGACTAGTCCTAATTACACTGACTGAGATGTCAATTGTATTGTCTAAATGCTTCGTCCAAAAATGTCTTTGATCCCCTATCTGCATTCTCTCATGCAGCTTTAAATACCAATGAAGAGACGCCAATTATCTACCAGGAAAGATGCTATATGAAACCAAGGTGTCTTGTCGGGAAGGTTGTTATTGTCAGAGAGAGAACGCCTGATCGTCGGCTGTTGTTAGTGCGAGATAATCGTGGGAAACAACTGCATGGCAATTGTTTGTCAGAGACTCATAGCTGAAATGTCATACTGTTTAGAGTGAATAAGGTACGTGTTTTATCCACCACACTAAAGGAATATTCTAGAATCAGGTCCAGGTAACAGTTCACAAAATCTTCAAGCAGTCTCTGACTAGGGTACTTGGGGAACAACCTTTAGAAGTTTATGACCATAGGGGACCCTTAGCCTTAATTAAATGTTAAAACCATAATTAAGGATTTATTCAATCATCATCAGCTAGCTCTTGAACTTTAAGTGAATTTATAATATGAATTTCTTCCGATTGAATTTTTAATTGGGAAATTACTTTTTAAACAACAAAAGTAAATAAGTAGTTGTTATTCACTTTAAAGTTTGAAAACTAACTAGGAAACTAAAAGGTTTTGTGTCCGTTAGGCTTCAGATTGGGTAACTCCTATTTGTAGTTGTAAACCCTTAGCGTGTCACCTTGGGGTTTTACGCTTTCAAAGAAACCTTTCATCTTCTTCTTTCTCTACCCTAGTGCTCTTCGCTCGTAGCCTCGAATCCTTTCAATCCTCTTTTGATTTTTAGCCACCTTGCCAAAATGTCAGATCTAATTACCAATTGGCCAACGTCGGAGCTCGAATCAAAGAAGCTTAAAGCCATGGAAAAGGGAGGAATGCTTCCCGACAAGGTTTTGGTCCCGTGGAGGTCAGCGGCTAGAGAAAAATTTCTGAGCGGGAATGAAGATGAGATTCTGATCTTCTGGATGTACATTGAGTGTGGGTTTTGATTATCGGTGCACCGTTCCTCTTTGAAGTCTTGGGGTACTATAAAATTGACTTGGTAAACCTCATCCCCAATTCGATTGCGAATCTGAGCATCTTCGTCTACCTCTATGAAGCATATTTGGGGATTCTGCCGAGCTCGATGCTCCTCAGATATTTCTACCAGATGACGAAGTCGGGAAAATCTATAGCATCACCTGGAGGCTACGCTTTGCATCTCCATGACGAGAAGGCTGAAGAATACATTCTAATGTATTCTAAGCCCTAATGGTCCTCTTGGAAGAACTTGTGGTTCTATATGACGCTTAGCAAGGATGATAGCCTTTCATTCATCAGTCGGGTTAACATCGAGAACCCAAGCTGGAAGTCCTCGTTGAAGGAGAGAAAGGTAGGATGATGGGTCAGTGCCATCACTCATCTCAGAGAGAGTCTTACTTCATGGGACGTGATGAAAGATTTCACCATGTGCCGGATAAGTCCTCTGAAGTCACGTGACCACACCATTGTTTGGTACACGGGCACGAATGACTCGACTAGGGATTCTTTGGAACATAAGTCACAAAAAATCTGACCAGTCGAGTTTTGTTTTTGTTTTAATTGAATCTTTTTGACCTTAAGGTTCCCCTTGATTCCATAACCATATCCTTTGTTGAGGTGAGGGAAAAGATCAAGATGAAAGAAATGAAAGAAGTGTAGCAGTATCAGTTGAGAGAGTAGTTGACCTGCACTATAAGTAAATGGTGGGTAGAGGGTGCCTTGGGAAGGTGATAAAGGGCAAGGTTGAGGCCCTCTACATAGGGGTAAAATGTAAGGACAAACAAACTTCACTCGTATAATGGACCATATCGGTCGTTTCAACTATTGTTTCATCTAAAGGCAAGTAGAATCAATAACTCTATCAAGATTATTATGAACTCTACAACTTGGTATGTAGATTTATCTAGAGAGAAATCGGGCAAGGTCTCAATTGGACCTTGGGCCATAAACGATAAGCTCGGTGCATATATTTAGTAAGGTGGAGTTTCGGGTGAAGGTGCGTCTAGCCTGAGGCCAACAATTATGAGTAGTTGGGTGGAAGTATAATATGTTGAGATAGAGGTAAAAGTTATATGCTTTGATGTGGGCATCGCATCTAAAGAAATGCGAAAGATCCATTCACTGCCAAAATTAGGGTGATTATGGTTACAGTGGTACAGCCTGTGTAGTACTACACAAATCATGAATTCCTGTCTATCTCCTAGACTAGAGGCTACAAGAACCATGGAGGTTTTTATCTATTTATATGAGTGTTCAATAAATTTCTAAATTAAAATCCGAAGTTCTTTCTCAACCTAAATTATTTATTTTTGAGATGTTATGAGATGAGAAGAGATGCAAAATGATGATGGTTTATGAGAGTATAAGTGTATTTTTTGCTATTAATACTTACTGAGTACTATGTACTCACCCTTACTATTATAAAAAGTACTTTTATGATTTCCTCTTCAATAAGAGTAACACTAATATCAAAGCATATGAAGAGGTAAGTAACGTCTATCCACTATTTATCGTGTTTTAAAAATTATGTAAATCACTGTTGAGAAAGCATAGAAGCACCTTCATGCTATTATTTTTTTCTTGTCTAGAGGATAGCTAGCCTGAGATCTCACTTGGTCTGAAGGATGTCTACTTAGAGGAGTTCAATATCGAGTTGGGGGAGATGGCTATGAGTACGACCCGTATGAGGAGGACGGCTTATATGAGACCTAGAACTACTAGGTTATTACTAGCGGATCGTGCTCGACCTTCAGGGTATATGTAATGCAATGTTTTATATATCCTAGAACTTGTATAATTAGCTTCTGGGCTAGAACTGCTTTCGTACTTACTGTAATATTTGAGTCCTGGTAGCTTTGTAAAAGGCTTTAGCCCTACGTGACCATGTTTATATAATATATATTGTTTCTAATTATTATTTTGCTACAACACTTTGAAGGATTTATCGATTGTTAAAACAGAGTTTCAATGAATAATAATTGTTGACTAGGATTATTACTTCTTAGTAAAGACACGAGTCACTATATCTGAGGTGTCTACTCTGGACACCTATTTATAAGGTAGGTTTTTGGACTGTGTTTTATATTTGTTTGTTATAATTTATTAATCTAATAAATAGTTCTTGCTGAAAGACGATAGAGGAAAAAATGGCTTAAAAGAGAGAAGAACGGGGCCGATAAAAAAAGTCGCGACAGCTACTATACCCGTGTTTGTTAATTAATCACCACACACCCATACGCCCAAAAACAAATGCACGACCCACGCTAAAAATCCCGTTCATTCCAGTAGCAGCAGCACACTGGAAGCAGTTGGAGCGAGGCACAAAGCCAAGAAAAGCCTAGCACCAGAGACCTCACCGAGTAGCGAGGGTTTTGATCGGTCGGATCGGGACTTGGCCATGGCCGGCGACAGGCCGGAGGGTGTCGGCGGCGGCGGGGACTGGCCATTCGCCGGCGACGGCTTGTCGGAGTACTCGTCGGCGGTGTTCGCCGAGCTCGGCTGGCCGGGCGGCCTGGCCACGGGCGCTGGGGAGCTGCCGGCGCTGGATCTGCCGGAGGCTGCTCCAGCGCCGGCGGCCGTGGCGCGTTCGGAGGAGGCGCCTGCTAGGTCAGCCGACGCCGGCGCGTCGTCGGGCTCCAGCGGCGACGGCGACGGCGCCGCACAGGAGAACTCCGAGAAGCGGGCCTCCGAGGCAGCGTAAGTCAAGTGGTAGCGTCGGTAGGAGCTAGTTGAACGGCGTTTAGTTCTCCGGCGAGTGGCAAGGCTGTAATTAGGAGCTGAAACCCGTGCAAAAATTAAGCACCTAGTGATCTCTCTCTCTCTCTCGCTTGCACCATGTTTACGTTGATTGCGCGTCTGGGAGGGGTAATCTGGTGAATAATGGGCATCATGCCTACGCAGATCCGTGATTTGCGCGCGTAGATTGTTCCCAGTTTCACGCGGTTTTCTTCTTCTTCTTTTTTCCTCTCCCCATCTCCTCCGTCGTTGTTCGAGCTTTGTTTATGTGGCATTGATCTGCTGAAACTAGTAACGATCCGTACCGTATTTCCGTATTCGTAAACCATCCGTATACATGTTCGTACGAATACGCGTATCCCTTTTGTTCGCAGTCGATTTCTCTTGCTACGTACCAATAGATCCAAACAATATCGTAGCTAGTTGCACCTGTCAATGGATATGATGCATGCTTCAACAGTTTGTTTAAGGCACTATTTCTTGATCTAATTGTTTGGTCACACTCCATGTTAAATTGCGGAACATGTCGTGCACATCTAGTGAACATATATATGTGTGTGTGATCTTTTCTTCTCCCAGTGAGAGCCAGAACGTGTCTTCCATGCTCCCACTTAATTTTCCCGCTCTGCATTGTGCATGTCAGCAACGTTGGCGGCCAGAGGCATGCAGCTAGGGGGTCAGGCGGTCACGTCCTGCTCCTGCCCTGACCTGACGACCGACCAATTTTTTTGTCCTACCTTGCCAAGTTCATTGTACATTAAATCCAGCTTGCACTCTCTAGCCTACGCCTCATTAACTGCAGCGAGCGATCGAAACGGCTGCTCTATCTACTCACTCGCTATGGCTTGTTACTGTTCATGGTTTCATGAGTATTTTCGCTTAGAAGTTCTTCCGAGTTTGCGTCGTCAGTTTTGACATGGCTAGCTTTGCATACATACGCAGGAGCGTCAAGCCGGCGAGCAAGAAGGGGCAGAAGCGGGAGCGGCAGCCGCGGTTCGCGTTCATGACCAAGAGCGAGATAGATCACCTTGAGGATGGCTACAGGTGGAGGAAGTATGGGCAGAAAGCCGTCAAGAACAGCCCTTTCCCAAGGTAATCATCGATCGCTTGTGTCTCTTGGGTGCGCATGCTGTATATATATCTAGCAAATTAAGATTTATCTAATTTTTATCTACACACATGGCCAAGCTTTGATTTATTATTTGGGTTTTGCCTTTTGTCTCATGCAAATACCACAGTGTGTATGTGAATATTCTGTGTGAACTACTCTGCTGCATATATACTACTCGTTTCGGTTTATGGTCAAGAAAAAACGTTTTTTAGAACGGCCAAGTAAAACTTTTTTTGTGATAAATAGTCCTGATCTGTTGATTCTTTCCCAACACAAAAACACGCGCAGACACACCTTGACCAAGTATATGAAGTGCTCATTCATTTGATTAGCTTAGATTAATTAATAGGACTCAATTGGGTGTTTGCCTATGATCAATTAACCATGCATTACTGATTTTTTTGGTTCGTCATCATCTAATCCTATGATATACTACAGCACATTGTTCGATTATTGATGCCCCTTATATTTAGATTAGAACTAATTGCCGAACCCATCTAGCTATAGCTAGAGAGCACATATAGTGAAACACTTGATGACACAGAAGCATGCAATTATCTCAGTAGTCGAACATTACTATCCATTTTGTGTATGCATGCATATATTTTCACTGTACGTCCAAATCCATGTGTTACTTCATATCATCATCATAACTCATAAGCATAGCTTTGTGTCAGCCACAAGGGCCGAATTTAACACGAGGCAAAGTTGTCTTTCTTGGCAGGAGCTACTACAGGTGCACCAACAGCAAGTGCACTGTGAAGAAGCGCGTGGAGCGATATTCAGACGACCCCTCCGTGGTGATCACCACCTATGAGGGTCAGCACTGCCACCACACCGCCTCGTTCCAGCGCGGCGTAGGCGGCGGTGCCGCGGCGCACATCCACAGCGCGGCGGCCGTCGCCCTTGGGGAGCAAATGTCGTTCGTCTCGGCGCAGCAGCAGCAGCTGTACAGCTTTCCTCCGTTGCACCCACAGATAAACCCTCCGTCCTCGGAGACCGGCGTTAGCTCGATGTCGACGTCTTTGCAGCAGTTGAACGGTTGCGAGGAGCTGCGGCGGACTAGCTATAGTCCGACGGCGTTGACGACCATGGTGCAGTCACCGTCGTCGTTGGTGCCACCGGCTGTTTCATTTGGCAAGGGACTGCTTGACGACATCGTGCCTCCTGGAGTAAGACATGGATGAAAATATATGGTAATTATTTGATATGAATATATAGGGAGTGTCTAGATATCATCCGAATATCTTCTTTCTAACTATCATCTAAATTTATGACCCTTGGATTAGAGATCAAGAACCTCCTTGTTTTTGAAGGGGAAGATTTTTTTTTAAAAGGGAGGGGTAGAATTCAAGAGGAAGGGGATAAAATTCATGTTCATTGGATTTTAATCTAACAGTTCTAAATCTGGATGATAGTTAAGAAGAAAATATCCAGATAATATTTAACAAAACCTTATATATAAATCTAAACGAAAATTAATTTGATCTCAAAGCAGTATTTGGCGCTAATGGTTATATATGTGCAAATGAACCTCACTCAAAAAAACTTCAAACGAATGCAATTTCCTTTCGAAATAGTATATCAACCTTTTTATTTAGTTAACATAATCTCAGTTAATTATTTGCCTTCTTGATACCCATGTTTCTCCAGCTTTTGCTAGAGTCACTTCATGAATGTTTTTGTATTGCATAAAATTAATTCTCTTTCATGCATCAACTCAAATATCTAAAGACTTTGCTGGTGTATACAGATATGCAATTGTGAATATATGTACATCAGGCTTTAATTCCTTTGATGGTTGCATATATGTATAGTACGTAGTTGGCTATACATAGCTAGTATGCATACGTATGGTCAGATCAATATACTAGCGTGCATGGTATGTATTTATAGATAATTCGTATATATGCACGGCAAGATGCTTATAAGTTGTGACGTGGTAGCGACCAATATATCACATCACTGTGCGACCAATAAGCACGGAGATCTGTATGTCTAGTACATTGTGAATTAATGGATTAGAAAATAAAGTTTGTACTTTTTGTGCATATATCTAGTTTATATGTGTACATGCATTGTACGTAGGTCTAGTAGTTGGTGTACATATGTATGATGCTCCAAAAAGTTTTGACGATTTATTTTCTCAGGCATGAACAATATATGTAATACTTAGTGGAGGACAAATAATTGCGCGCTGACAATAATGTCATATACCCCTTTCAACGTGCTTGTTGACATCTACAAATAGATGTCCATACATAGTGTTCTATTTGATGAAAGATCGATCGATCGATCGATCGATCTATCTATCGATCTATCTATCTATATGTGTGCATGCGCGCATGTTCATCCTTGTGCACATCAAAAGAAACTAGTGCCTCTTTCTTTTTCTGTCGAGTTCTGACTTTACCTAATCTAATTCAAGTGTATAGTTATTGCAGACTCATCTCCCTACTAGTTAATCCTAATTAAGCCGTATCTCGGCCGGAGGCAGATGGCAGGAAAGGCAGATCAAGCAGCTAGGATTTTCGGCTCCTGTAGAATCTATCAACAGTTAAACGAGTTGATACCTCCGTCATTCTCTACACAATGGTTGAGAGTATATACATCCAGCTTATTACAGGCAGACATTGATGGAGTGCTATCTTTATCCAAATGATGACCATATTTGCTAGTGATTGTACACCACATTGGACCGGCCGGTGGAGTATTTCTCATGGCAAATTTTTATGCCCAATTAACCTTTCATTGTCTATTGGCTCTCGGCAGCATTGACTTGACGAGTTGAGTTCCCTAATTGATCTTCTTGTAGAGAACGATTAATATATCGATCTGCCTAAGTTATGCCTCTCTAGCTAGGTTGGTATAGATAATATATAGCTGTCTGCATTTGTACACTATTGTTAAACGATTTGTTGTACTAGAAACAGCTCATTCGACTCTTTGCTCTTTACTCCTATATATGAATTTTAATTACAACTGAAATTAATACTGGAATATTATTTTTCCCGGTATCTCTCTATCTGTCTCTCATGTGGTGCAAGGAATATGCTAGCTAGCTAGCTAGATAAAGTTGCTGTACCATATGCCATCTACTCCAACTTTATGTTACCCTAGCAACTTTAAATTAATTGGGTGCATGTGGATGGAATGTTCCCCTTCCGTTCGACCATGCCCCTACACTGGTGGTGTCTATAGGATACTCAAGTGTTTTATGATTTAGAGTACTCAAGAGTTTTTGAAGCAGCTGCAGAAGAAGAATGATTGGAGTGTTTTTTATAGTTCGGAGTACTTATATTTTTTTGGAGAGGTGTATACATGGGAGAAGGGGATTCGAATGTTTTTTTTTTGTTATTCGGAGCACTCATATTTTTTTAGAAAGGATACATACATAAGAGAGAAATCCGATTAATCCAAATCCAAAAGATGCTCAAGTGTTATTTAGCAATTCCCCTCTATATTTATTTGTAGTACTGGGACGTGAGAGATCATCACAGCATGCAGTACTGTTAATTCACATGCAGGCCGTCCACAGATCCATTCAAAAAAATGCTGTATTTTTTGACTTTTGACTATATAGCCAATGGTAGTTTTTTTTTGATGTATTTAATTAAAATAATAAATAATAGAAAAATAAAACATCATTATATCTTTATATATTATAATGTAAAGGGAAAGGAAAAAGTTACGCTAAAAAGCTAACGTTTTTAAACAGCATTAATAACATGTTTCGAACGGGACTTAATGATACGTCCTATAAAAGATCATGATGTGCATGAACCTCCGTATCTGGCTAGTTAGCTCTTAGTACTAACTTTTAGTACTAACACATCTCCAACAGTATGAACTAGTTACTAATTTTAAGATAACTTCTTTAATAGTACTAACTTTTAGCACATAGTTTATAACATAAATAACCTCACATGACACTCTCACATAATCTTGGAATGTATGTATGAGACTAGCTCTTGATCAAGAGCTAGCTTTTCTCTTTCTTCTATTAAAATATAAAATAATATATTTAAAGTTAACTCATAAGTTACTATTGGAGATGCTCTAATCTCCCTAGGTTACGTTCAAAAGGAGCGTGGGAGCCGGAGCTGGACGATGCTGTCGCGGAAACGCGTACATCAGTGCGCGTGGGAAAGTGCGAGGAAAGCTGGTCCGACGCTCTGAAATCTCAGCGTCTGACACGTGCAGTATATGTGCGTGCGTCCATATATTGCACCACTTGGCGCACTTGACCCTGTTCGTGGAGCTACCCATTACCACGGCTGTCTAATTTTAAGCTTATATAGATAACTTCGTTTTTTTATTAATTAATTTTAAAATAATGTTTTTTAAAGTGAAATTTATAAATTAGTTACAGTAGACATTGTTTTAACTTTGTTTATATCAGCTAAAATCACATGTGAGTATTTTCTCTGTACTCTCTCTTATAAACAGATAAAATTAAAAAATTACAGTTAAAAAGTCGTAAGTTACAGTCTAAAAGAACAGTAGATTTGTTTCCATAGGAAATTAAAGAAGGTTAAACTTTTGCCCTAAAAGAGGTTAAATTCATCTTCTAGCTCTGCACCGTCTCAACCAAAGAAAAATCTTCTATACACTCCAGAGCACGTATGCAGCACGTACGTGTACTCCCAGGATCCTGTAAAAATACTCGTTGGCATGGGCGGCGTTTGAAAAGCAAACACTCCAGACATGCGCCAGCCCAATTGCCAGTGCACGCACCGTACGCGCGCAAGAAGCCAACGCGTCCGTGAGTGAGCACCTCCACGCAGCGAAGCCCTTCCACCGCACGCACGCGCCGCGCGACGCGCGGGCCGGCCGTTGGGAGAACGCAAACGTGCATAGGCGAGGCGTGCCACGCGCAGCTCACTTTGAGGCAATCACGCCGTGCCAATGTGTTGGCTACGGTTGGTGGTTTTTTACCTAAAAATAAGTAGTAGTAAATAAAAAAGTAATTTTTATATAGATGCGAATGGTAGGAAAAGCGATGGAGAGATGCATGTGCGAGTAGAATTGAGAGGAGTAGGATACATGATGTGTCTGTGACTTTTTGTCTTATCCTATAAGCGAGATGGGAACGAAAGAAATATAAAAGACACTTCAAAAATCTTTATATTCATATTGGTTAGGGTCTGTTTATATTGGTTTTCTCTGATAGCTTTTTGCTATGGCTAATAAATAGCAGTGGCCATCATGGCGGACCAGGCCCGGCGACACAGGCCCTGCTGGCGCCATCGCCAGCGTGGTCGCCTTTAGCACATGCGTGCCGCATCATTTGCTACATGCCAACGATTGGCTACATGCGTGTGTAAGCGGCCCACCACGTCGTTGCCGCTAGGCCGACTATTGCCGAGTCTGAAGAGCATAAAGGAAATTTCAGAGGAAGATTAGAGCATCGACTGTTGGCGTGAGAATTGCATTGCGCTGACCAACAGGAGGAAGAGCTAAGGAGGAATAGAAGAGCAGTGGTAGGGGGCAGAGATCAGGAGTAAGAGAGGAAGAAATCATAAGGAAATAATCCTAATTTGGATGATGATCTAGTTTTTCCTTCTATGGTTTATTTTAGTTAGAGGTTAAGACCGAGATTAGAGAGGGAGATAGCCCGTGTTTGTTGGGAGATTTAGTAGTAGATTGGTTTAACCTGTTGTACTGTTATATTGTTGTTTCGAGTAATGTATGGTCATTTTAAGGGATTTCATCTACTAGAAGGTTTTAGAGGATTTCAATAGCTTCCTGTAGAATTTTTATTCATGTTAATCGGATGAATAGATTTCAAGCTATGAATTTTGTAAGTCTACCGTTTGGTAAAATTTTCATCTGTTGGTAGCACATATCAATCCCCAGAACCAGCTGCGCTTGTTATTTAGACTCTGTTCTTCGCCCAAGCTCGTCAAATTCTCTGGGTCCGCCACTGGTAGTGGCCGATAGAAGCGGCTAATGAATAATAGTGCATTATGTAAGAAAGACGGTGCAACGAAAGACATTACAATATTTGTACCGTCATGTAACTTACAGAGTTATGATATAATAAAATACAAAGTACATTACAATATGTAAAAGTAAAAAATTGTTAAATAGTAGTAACTGATGTAAATAATTTATAAAATTGAGACGTACTTTTGAAAATAGAATCTAAAAGCAGACCTTGGGACCTCTCGAGAAGCCAAGAAGATTCAGGAGCACGAGGCCGCGCGGCTGGTCTCAGCTGGCACGACCGGCCGCCGCGCCCACTCCATAGCGGACCGCGCGGAGAAGATGCCCGCACAAGGAGATGGGCCGGAAGGTCGCTCGCCCCGCGCGGCACGTCGAATGGCAAAAAGGAAAGGTGCGCTCCGCGGCCTGCGCTGAGCTGGGCACGCGTAAAGGTAAGATGAGGACAATACTGGGCCGCGTGGACGGCAGAGATTGCGTCATGGCTTCCGGCTGGCCGAACTCTTTCCATCGAAAGCAAGAAATCGAACACGCAAGAGAGAACTGAATTCGACTCCTGGATCCTGATCCACTGAGACGGTGACGGCGCTTGTGGACTACTAGTTTAACACGTCGATACTAGTTAAGTTACCTTGTGCTACCATTATTAGTTTCACACGCCGTTACAAGTTTAAGTGACTTTGTGCTACCATTAGCTGTCCAAGCGAAAACAATAAGAGCAATGAAGTCTGTTATCCGGCAAAATACATCAATTCTGTAATGATTTTAGGAGTACGATTGAAGAATCAACCGGCTATAAGAAGCTCATTGGAAACAAGGAAACTTTCGGACGGTCCTCAAACAGCACAAGGCTTGAGGATTATAGATCTACAGACGGCGGTGCAAACATGAAAAACTTGGACATAGATACTAACAGAACCCAATTTTATGCCTGAGAAAGTTCGCAGCGTCTCCTGCAAAAACAAACTATAAAGAATGGTCAACCAGATCCTCTTATCGAATTTCTGCAGCTCCGGTGGCGCGCTTCCATGTGGCTTGTGGAGAATTAAGCAACCGCGGGGATGTCCTTGAGCCATGCATCAAGCGGCTTGCCAATGGAGTAAACGATGAAGCCAATCTCCCTGAGCTTCTCAGCGTCGACGATGTTGCGCCCATCGAAGACGAAGGCCGGCTTCTGCATGTTGTCAAAGATCTTCTGGTAGTCCAAGGTCTTGAACTCGTCCCACTCGGTGAGGATGCAGAGGCCATGGGCCCCCTTGGTGGCCTCATACGCATCCCAGACCACGCTCACCTGCTTCACGGCTGTGGGGCTTGTAGGCTGCAGGTGCATCGGGTGGTCCCAGTCAAACTTGTTCATGGCGAGGTCCCGCTGGATCTGGTCCTCGGTAACCTGGGGATCATAGATGCTGATCTGAGCCTTGTCGCCCAACAGGCCCTTGCACACATCAATCGCCGGGGTCTCCCTGGTGTCGCCGGTGTCCTTCTTGAATGCGAAACCGAGAACGGCGATCTTCTTGCCGGAAACGGTGTTGAACATGGAGGACACAACACGGTTGACAAACCGGCTCTTTTGGTAGTCATTGATCTTGATGACCTGCTTCCAGTAGTTGGCCACCTCGGGGAGGCCATTGCACTCGCAGATGTACACCAAGTTCAAGATGTCCTTCTGGAAGCAGGAGCCACCAAACCCAACACTGGCGTTCAGGAACTTGGGGCCAATCCTGGAGTCCTTCCCCACAGCGTAGGCCACCTCGGACACATTGGCACCAGTGGCCTCGCAGAGCGCGGAGATGGCGTTCACAGAGGAGATCCTCTGCGCTAAGAATGCATTGGCAGCGAGCTTGGAGAGTTCAGCGGACCACAGGTTGGTGGTGATGATCCTGTCCTCAGGAACCCAGTGGGCGTACACATCCTTGAGAGCTTGAACAGCCTTCTTGCCCTCAGGGGTCTCCCGGCCACCGATGAGCACTCTGTCAGGCTTGAACAGGTCCTCGATCGCGGTGCCCTCCGCAAGGAACTCCGGGTTTGAGAGGATCTGGTAGTTGATGCCCTTGCTGTTGTGGGTCAAGATCTTCTCAATAGCCTCTGCGGTCTTGACAGGGACAGTAGACTTCTCGACAACGATCTTGTCAGACTTGGAGACATCAGCGATCATGCGAGCAGCACTCTCCCAGTAGGTGAGGTCGGCGGCCTTGCCTGCTCCAAGGCCACGGGTCTTGGTGGGGGTGTTCACCGAGACAAAGATGATGTCAGCCTCGGCGACGTGCTTCTCGACGTCGGTGCTGAAGAAGAGGTTCCTGCCCCTGCACTCCTTCACGACCTCATCGAGACCAGGCTCGTAGATCGGGAGCTGGTCGCTGTTCCAAGCTTCAATGCGAGGCTTGGAAATGTCAACGACAACAACCTCAATTGCTGGGCACTTGAGGGCGATGACAGCCATTGTTGGGCCGCCAACATAGCCAGCTCCGATGCAGCAGATCTTCACCATCTTGTCCACTTACTGCGTAATCTGTGATCGCAAATAGTGATTTTCAGAGGACTGTAAAATAGGATAGTGAAAGCTATTAATTACATCAGACATAGTGAGCACATTTCAAAGTTTTTTTTTCTTTTTGAAACTGAAGCACATTTCTGCGTTAACAGAAGCGATCAGGATTCAGATCTTGAAAGAACAATATGTGCCATAAATTCAGGATTGAAACATCAAACACAAACAGGGCCAGGTTCTAAGAAAGCTACCCAATTAATTCGGTAAGCAAGCATGGGCAGTTCTGAATAATCAAATATTGGCAACTTCACAGCATCAGCTATCTAGAGGGGGGAAAGACTACATGTAAGGAGAATGGCAGAATGAAAGAAAATCACAACAATCATCTAATTAGGTGCAAACTAAATCCATGGCATGAACAAATACTAGTCAAGTTACTTAATCTAACCAGGGAGCATATTGGATCTCAAGTGAACTCTCAGATCTAGAGAGAGTATCTTCAGAGAACTTGAGAAAGAACAACTACAAAATGAAACCTCACTTCTTGCATAATCCGATACGAAACTACAAACTAAATCGAAAGTGATGCATGGGATCAGGGAGACCCTCACCAGATCTCAAGAACTGAAGGAAGATCTTGAGGGCACTGCTAGAGGAGAAATGGAGGCGACCTCTTGTATGCAGAGAGAAGCTGCCTACAAGTTGTATGCAGAAGGAAGGCTACAACCCCTTATATAGTTATATACCCCTTTCTACAAACCCACCAAATTAGATCTACCCCACCCCTCTCCCCTTTGAAAAAATAACCGTGTCAAGGCTGGTCAGAAATCAGAATAAATGCGTAGGTGTGAGTTGGTCTTTTTTTTTTGATAAAGTGTGAGTTGGTCTTAACAAGGCAAAGTGCTCTCATGCCAGCCATGAGCCCACCAAACTCATTAATCAAAAAGGTTCCCATGAGTCCATGACACACCACCAACCCTTTACTTCAACCCATCAGAAAAATAATACCAGACGCATAAACAAAAAGTGCTACGCTGCTACGGTATAAAATGGAACAGTATGTGATCAGATCTATAAGTTCCAGACTCCTCTCTTTTCTACTAGCTGCATAAGCGCGGCGTGCCATCAGAAAAATAATACCAGACGCATAAACAAAAGGTGCTACGCTGTTACGGTATAAAATGGAACAGTATGTGATCAGATCTATAAGTTCCAGCCTCCTCTCTTTTCTACTAGCTGCATAAGCGCGGCGCACGCCGCGCTAACTATCATGTGGACAAAAGTAAAAGAGATGATAATTCGCAGGGAGTTTCATAAAAAAATCGAGGACAAATGCGTAATTTCGAAAAAATCAAATGGTTTTTTGTAAAAAATTGAGGACTTGTAAGGACTTGTACGTAAGTAAATAAGGACCTATACGTACTGCAGAAACATGGCGCCATCCAAAAATTTTTTTAAAGGAAAAACTTGCAGGGACCTTTTCGTGAGAAAAAAGGACCTTTACGTAATTTTCACAAAATATGAGGAAAGTGGCTCTACGGCCAGACGCAAACCGACGCCACGCCTGTGGCCGTGTGGCCAGGGCGGCGTGGCCTCGCTGCTGCCGGAAACCTTCCGGTTTAATCCCGTAGGATGTCCTCTCTCGTTCAATGTATACAATCGAGAGCAACTCGTGAGCCCTCAAATCGAGTCCATACTTTTGATTTGAGGGCTTCCTACTTTTGAGGACCTGTTTTTGAGTTGAACTCCAACGAAGCCCTCAAATCGGGGACCTCAAATTCAATCAACCGAGAATGACATGTAGGACCCACTCGTCATTCTCAAATTTCTCTACCCTCCTCTCCTCCACCCGCGCTCCTCCTCTCCTCTCGCCTCCGCGCCTCCTCCTCTCCTCCATCGGCGCGTGAGACGACGTGGTCGCGCGCCACGCAAGCCGCTTCCCGGTGTGCCGCTCCCGACGAGGACCACCTCGACTACTCCTTCTCCGTCGACCTCCCGCCCGCCGCCCGCTCCGGCCGCGCCCCCGCTCCTCCGCCAATGTATCGCGCTCCTCGCACGCCACCGCCGCGCATCTCCCGCCTCCTCCGCCACGCCTCTCTCGCCCCGCGCGCCTCGCCCGCCGTCCCCGACACACCCACCCCGACGGCGACTCTCGCCGCCTGCGCGGTCCCACTCGCCGCCGCGTTCTCCTCCTCCACTCGCCGCGGCCGTCGCGGCAGCGCTTCTGGCGAGGCGGCGGGCATGCGCGAGTGCGCAAGGGGGCATCGGGATGGGGATCTCGGGGAGTGGGATGGGATCTGAGGCGACCAGCGCGCGCCGGCGAGGCTGGCAGAGGGTCGAGGCTGGCGCGCGCCTCAACGTAAATTTGAGGGCTTGGCCTAGAGCCCCAGAATGAGGGTGAAGGGGATTTGAGGGCTCTAGTAGGGCTCTGCTGAACCTCTTTTTTTGTCTCAAGCCCTCAAATATGAGGTTTGAGGGCTCAAGTAGGGGCCCTGCTGGAGTTGCTCTAAGGTCAGTCATGGGGAGCCGAAATGGCTGTTCAATGTAGCCCATGAACAAGAACATGGTTTGCAGAATAGCTGGGGATAAGCACATGCAGTATTTTAATCCATAGTCAAACCCAAAATGCACAAATTACAGCGTTAGATTGAGATGTAAGAAATGACAAGCTGCATGCATCCACTGGAAGCAGTAGAAACCGTCAAAGCCTAGACACAGTCAAATTCGGCAAGTTGATGTTGATGCTTGTCCCAGAGTTACCCCCCCCCCTCCCAAGTCTCACCAACCAAACACATGTGTATCATAAATCGTCAGTACTGTTTACTGATTAAGATAGAGAGGATGAATCTTCTACAGGGAAACTCCATTGCCCATAGTACGGCCCTATTCGTTTCGGCTTCAGCTTCTGTCTTCTGACTTATTTTTCACTATTTATAAATTTCATCTTTTCTGAACTTTTGACTTTTTTGAACTTTTTTGCCGGTTCTTTTTTCCCATATTCGTTTGCGGTGTCCGTGATGAATTAGCATATTTTTTTTCTATTTTTAATTTTTTAATTTAATTACGCTAAATAAGTCACCTTCAGCTACAGTAAAATTTCAGTCATAAGCCACAGCTTTTCAGCCCAACCGAGCGGGGCCTCGAGAAACTCAAAAAAAATTCTGGAGGGGCCTTCTTTAACATAAAAAAGGTGCAAGCAGGAAAAGAAGGATTTTCGTAGTCTTAAGCCATTGTCATTTGATTACTGCAACTAATAGACTAAGGGCGTTAGTATTGCCTTTTTACTGGATGGATTTTGACACAAAATAAATAGTAGTGACTGAAATAAGTAGCTTTTAGAAGTAGAAGATGCATGGTTATTAAGGCATCGAAATATCGGCGATATCTGGTCGCCATATCGTTGTGGCGGACTGGAGGTCCATGCCGTCCGGATGGCATGGAGGTGCACCGTATCCACCGTCGCCGCAGCCGGATCCACCACCGCCGCAGCCAGATCCACCGTCGCCGCAACCAGATCCACCATCGCTGCAGCCGGATTTGCCGTCGCCGCCACTGGATCCACTGCCTCCGCCAGATCGGGTCTCCTCCGCGCTTCGCTGGCTTTGGTCTCAGTCGTGGCGCCACCTCCTGCTTCGTCGGCCAACGAGTCTTCTCCGCCGCCTCCTCCGCGGCTACCACTTGGGGGCGTGGAGAGTGGCGGCAGGAAGGGGGAGCGGCTGTCGGCAAGCTGGCTCGACTTCGCTGGCACCGGAGGTGGAGATAAGGGAAGGAGAGGAGAGAGGTAGGGGGCGAAGGAATGCGGAGCGGGCGGCGGCTGGACGCCAGTTATGAGGGGGGTTTAATATTTTGCAATTTAGCACTCTATTTTTCTAAAATTGCAATAACATCCTTGTCCCTTTATATTTCTTCTATTTAGACCCTCCGGAAGTCCGATATTGTTGTGGCTACTTTTGTGTATGGCGTCGCCACGTCACGCGCTATAAGCGATATTGTTGTATGAAGGTGGTGAGTTGCCGCGACTCACCGCACCGCCTTAATAACCATAAGAAGACGGTGGTGCAAAAAGTGAGAGATGTGTGCGCGTGACGAGAATAAGAGGAGTGGAGTGGATGATACCCTTTTCCTTGTCCCAGAGCAAGACGGTATAAGAGAAGTGAAGAAGGTGCTTCAAAAACTATATGTTTGTATCGAATTTTAAATTTTCTAAACACAAACTAGAAATAAAAGAAAATTCGAACCTAAGAAAGACTCATCTTTCTTTCTAGAAAGACTCATCCTTCTTTCTTTCTTTCTTTCTTTCTGCCTTCCTCGAGGCATCATTTAGGAAAGGCTACTAGTAAGAAACCTCTTTACTCAGTCCAAAGTCATGGATTCACATGTTCCAGCAAACAAGTCAACAAAAATCATAACTTTTTTCTTATATGATAAATCCTCTCTAAATACAAGTTGTTATATATACACATCATACAAAAGAAAAAAATATTCAACCCATCTAAATCAAATGTACAAACCATTTGTGCTATATAAAAAAATCCCAAGAGTATATCGCCTTCTCCATGACAAAGAAAGTCATAAAAAAAAAGCATAAGACAAGAAATCAACCAGATCACAATTAAAACCATCACCACCAACATCAAAAATGGTCACAACAACAAAATAAAGAGAATGAATTTTCCTAAGAGACATTTTAACAAACACTAGATCTGCAACTCAAGCCACCCCGTCCACCCCAACAATAATTTACGCACAAATCACCGACATTGGAGTGGAGAAAAGGGACGAGCACCATCTCCCCAACCGATTCGGTTGTAACCGCAACAGAAGCAGCAGCTAACCGAGGAGAAGTTGGTGATTCGCCTTTGAGTGCCTCTCAAGCGATCAAGAAACGCATCAACACACGCACACGGCTGTACTGCCAAAGCACCGGAAAATTAGGGCTCTTTGGTGGTGGATTGGATTCAGGCGTCCCCAGCACGCAAAGAGAACAACAATAAGTGCGGATCGGAGCAGCGAGGAGGAAATTTTCTGCGTTACCTTCAACCTCGTGATTTCTTGGTTTTTCCCCTCGTCTGGCCCTGATCAACTCGGTTTCGGCTTCTGACTTCTGACTTATTTTTCACTATTAATAAGTTTTGTCTTTTTCTGAACTTTTGGCTTTTTGTTGAGTTTTTTTTGCCGGTTCTTTTTTTCCTGTATTTGTTTGTATTATACGTAATGGGTTAACATATTTTTTATATTTTTTAAATTTAATTATGCTAAATAAGTCTCTGTTAGCTACAGTGCTTTTTTCAGCCAGCTACAGTGTTTTCAGCCATAAGCCATGAGCTTTTCAGCCGAACCGATCACCACTAGTCTGTGTTGGCGAGTTTTTCGTCGTCAAGTATGTACGGGTTAAAATGAGTGCGTAGGAAATAGTAACTGCTCCTCTCCTTTTCTTTTGCCTTTTTTTAGAGCTCTATTTTAATTGTTGCCGTGTAATTCTTTAGAACAACATAATTGCCAAAATTCCAGTAACTAAATTTTAATAAAGATTCAGAATCTTGACATGTGAGGTTTAATTATACATTCAAAAATCTATGTGCTCTTATCCACACAATTTTGCCAAAATTTGTAGTGTTTTTCCTATTTTACCCAAAAAATGAAAAAAAACCCATTGGACAATTAAAAAGTTATGGTGTAGATAAAAGGATGTTGCAAATAGTTGCATATAGACGTCGTGTTAATTTTGCGAAGCCTGTACGGCCACCAAACGCCAATGATCACTAGGCAGAACCATACTAATCGCATATTCACCAAAAAAATAAATAAAAAAGAAACCACACTAATCATATGCTTCTTTTGAAAGGAAAAAACATTGCACAAAAGCGCATCGAAGTGCTCACGCAACAAAAGGCCCTCATGCACAGGGGAATTTGTCTCCTTAACTACCAAAAATCGCCAATTGCTATCAAATTTTGGTTGTGATCAAAATGGCTTAAGCTTTTGGCTTCAGCTTATTTTTGCACTATTCATAAATTTCGTCTTTTTCTGAATTTTTGGCTTTTTTTTGAGTTTTTTTACCGGTTCTTTTTTTCCTCGTGTTTGTTTACATTTTACGTGATGGGCTAATATGTTTTTTCTATTTTTAAATTTTTTTAAATTTAATTATGGTAAATAAGCCTCTGTCAGCTACAGTGCTTTTCACCACTCTGATGTTTTCAGCCATAAGCCACGGGCTTTTCAGCCATTTTGATCACAACCTTTGGTGAGGTGGATGCTGACTCAAATGGCCTACTCAGCATCAGACTGCAACAGCATCCAAATTTAATGAGCTGACAAGGCCCTTGCACCGTGGCAATCTACCTCTAAGTCTCAGTGGAGGTTTCATGTCCCAGTTTCCAACACACCTATATTTTGGAAAGCAGTCTGAAAAGTTTCATCCACATGAAACTCTCTCTACTCCTAGGCACAGGCGTTAGGTTACCCGATTTTTGGTCGGGTAGTTCGGGTAATTCAAAATTGGTAATGAAAATGAAAGCGCTGCGATATTAGCCTAAAAAACACTACCCGCATTTCAGTGCAGATAATTCGGGTTCGGGTTGAGTATACCCGATATACCAATTCACAAAAATCAACAAACCGCATGAATTTGCATAGAATTTCAGCATAATTTCGGGTTCGGGTTCGATAATTCAGTGCACGTAATAAAGTGATAAGTTCAAGTGTATTTCGGGGTAGTTCGGGTAATTGGGTAGTTCGCATGCAGGGGATATTACCCAAACTACCCAAACTAATTTCGGTAATCGTAATCGCTATCCGAATTTGGGATCGGGTACCTCGGGTTGGGTATTTCGGGTTGGTCCGGTAATTCGCACGGTAACGGTAGCGGGTATTTTGCCCACCCTATCTACTCCCATGAAACTTTTATCATCTCTCTCTTCATCAATACAGTGCCATATCAGCGTATTTAATGCCCATAAAACTCCATAAAACTCCCACTGAGACTGGCCTAACACAAACCTGAATAACTACGCGTCCAAATAAATCAATTATATCAAACTCCAACTGCATCCTTTGAGTTCAGGACCTCGTTCTTTTCGGTGGGTTCTGTTTAGGCTCTATAACTTGGTTTTTTACGGCAACTAATATTTAAATAAAGTATTTTTTAAATATAGTCTATAAAATTGATTATAATAGACATCGTCTTGACTTCATTTATATCAACTAAACTTATACGCGAGTGTCTGTCTCTCTCCGTGCTCTCTGTTGCGAACATACATAATTTAAAATTTTAAGTCATAAGCTGCAGTCCAAAAGAACCCACCCTTTAGCTTATGACTTATGGTTTTGTTCGAATAAATAAACAGAATAGCATCTCTGCTGTCTTTTTGAAACAGCTTATCAGGACAGTTTTTTTGAAACAGCTTATCAGCTTATTAGCATTTGATTTATTTGTACAAGTACTCATTCTAGAACTACCAACCGTAGTTATAAACTATCAGATATAACCGAACAGAAAGCACGGTCTTCTAAGCTGAAGAATGCCTGAACACCCTCTAAGACGACTTCCACTTTTGCTTGCCTAAAAATGGACCCTCGGCTCCAAAAAAGAAAAAAAAAGAGCACCCAGGGTTAACAATTAACACATTGGAGCCGGGATGGTTGTGTCCATTTCGTCAAGAATTGGGAGATACGTCTAGCTATCATGTGGTTTTTTAGCAAAGCCATTGTCCTTCAATTTTCCAGGCCAGGTGAACACTTGCAGCTGCAGTACACGTGATGTGAGTTTGGCAAAGTTAGGGGAGATGGCAATTAGGCTAAAAAGAACTGTTTAGTTAGGCCAAGGGGGAGCAGAGACAAATGGCATGCATCACCAACATCTTAACTCTTTTGATTTTTTTTTTGTTGCCCTCCTTTTTCCGTCATGATGGCCAACATGGCCTGGTGCCTACCATGGGCACCCTACTATGTTCTAACAAACATGTGGGCAGGCAGGCTCACCTAACACAGTACACGGTGGCGATCAGTCTTTACCAAAAAAATTCTACCGTTACACCGACAGAGATGCTTGATATGCATATTTTGAGGCTCTTGTTTTTAGCTTCTAGTTATATTTTATGCAATAGTAACTAGCTTTAAAATGAAATGTCTTTTTAAGTTAGAGTCTATAAGTTGATTCTAATAGATACTGTACCAACTTTAGTTATATCGGCCAAAATTACACGTAGGTATTTTTCTCTCCGTACTCTCTCGTAAACAATCATACTTAAAAAATTTTAGTCATAAGTCATAGTCTAAAAGAACAAATCATTTTCTTTCTTCAACTGTTTTTGCAAAGTAAGGTTGTTAGTTTGTGAATCCAGGAAAATTAGCAGCAATACTGCAGCAGCGGTTTTTTTCCCCTGAAGTCTGAAGTTCTGAACTACACCATGCATACTATCTTGTTATTCAGGTTCTTAAGCACAATATTCAAGTCATTTGTATCAGATCTCTGACTCTGAGATCAGCAACTGAATCCTTTTATAATTTGCTCTTCAGATAACGAAGCATCGAGCAATCTCTCCAAAACAATCACATGACTTGATAGATTGTACAGAGAAAGAATCATTGAGCTGCGGACTGGAATCAGGTCTGGCGAGCAATGTATGGCTTGCAAGATTCTTTTTGGACTTTTCACTATCTGCTGTAGCAGCTAGCTTTTTAAGTAATACATCTTTTTATGGTGAGATCTATTGATAAATTATAGTAGATATTATACCGAGTTTAGTTATACCGATTAAAATCATATACAACTGTTTTTCTCTATATATTATCTTTTACGAAAAGTTAGATTTAAAATCTATAAATCAAAAACTAAAATCACAGTTAAAAGAAACCACCAATAACACCAGTTGTTTTTTTGTGCATGTGAGTAGTCAAAGCAGCCTCAAGCCTCGAAGTCAGCAGAGGCCGACAGGTCATTAGAAGTTTCCGCGCAGCAACATCACCCGGGGAGCTCCATCCGATCGGTCGTTCGTGGCCAGCCATGACCGTAATAACGTCGGAGTGCGGTTCAGAGGAGGAAGGCCGTGTCTTTTTCCCTGAGACGGCGACAAAATAATGGAGAGCATGCAGTGCAGGGAATAGGGACCGGAATCTCATGCTCTGAGCAGAGTAGGATTTGGCTTCACAACGTGCGTTCCCGCTGGTTTTTGACTTCACACGTCTTTCTATACGCGCTTGCGTTGCGTCCCCACGCACACGGTGCCACCGACGAAACGACCGACGGCGTACGCCTCTTGCTTGCCGCGCGGCAGGTTGCGGCGGTGGGCCGTGGCCCGTGGGCGACTGCCACCTCGCCGGCCTGGTGTTCGAGATCCATTTTGCCACAGCGCTGCTGGAGTCGAGACAACTTGTTTGTTTATGAGCAAGGGATAAATCCATTTCACCGTTTAACTATTACCTAAGTCTTATTTTGGACCATTATTTATAAAACTAGGTATTTAACCCTTTTTAATTTTTCATACAGGCTATTTTACCCTCTAAGACTAAAGGACTATATGAGAAAGTCAATGATTTTGTTGTGATAAACCATTGTCATTTTGGAGTGAAAATTTAGAATTAATAGATTTTTCAGGACAACTTACAGAAATAAATGATTTTAAAAAATTTAAGTCATGAGATTTCCATACGAAGTTAGCACTCCAAACTTAAATGATGGAGCACGATTGAGAATTGAACCTGCAGATACAGAGCATCTGCATCCGCATTGACGAAAGGATTGAGCGAAACGGACGGCCAAACCATGCATTGATATCACCCTTAGGATTGAAAGACGATAGCGCACACCCTTTTCATCGGCTTTTCAATTACCATGTGTGGTGTGTGCGTGCCAAAGCCAGCCAAACCGCATAGCTTAGGCAAGGGACCAACACTAGCGCCAGTACCTCCAAAATCCGAGGGGGCCACAGCCACAGTGGCGTAACACGAGTAAGCTAGAGCACGCGTAGGGGCGTAGGGTATGTTTTTTAAGTTGCAACTTATAATTTTTAACTATATTTTTATTAATATAATAAATAGTAATTATTAAAAGAAACTAAAAATCGTTAAAAAGATAAAAAGAACGGTGTCTACGTATAACATGCGGGCCACTGAGGTTTCTAATTTTTTTTGTGCCAACTAAGCATTGCCGACTGAATGATATGTGCACACATGGATGCCACGCCAATCCAAAACCAGTTCATGCATCAAAACCGTTGCACGTCATCACCGCGTCGCATGAAAAGCTGGTTGAAATGGCCTCAATGGATAATATATTTGGTATTGATAGTTGAAGGGGTAAAATATCTGGTTTTGTAGTTGATGGTTGATTGCTAGATTTAAATGTAGTTGAAGGGATCAAATGGCCGTATTCCCATCAGCATTTGCACTTGTTAATCAGCTGTTATTCCTGCATATTGGGGACTCAGGACTACTCGGGCATGTGCATCTTTTCTTGGGCCTGTACAATGCGAAAAGGTCAAATTACAGCACTTAAGTTGACAAAACACTTCCTAAGTATATCAATGTACTTTTTTTGGCCAATTTTACCTGGGGAAAATTTAGTAAAAGAACAAAATTACCAACATGTCACATATCAATTACGTGGCTGGAAAATGTGACAAGTCGCACTTGAAGCAATGAACTAAACATCCTTTTAAGCAAACTGCGGCACAACTAAAATTACATGGAACCATCTAAAAAACTACATGAAACCATCAAACCAAACACCTATAGGTTTGGTTTGAAACGCGGGAACTCTGCAAGATCGAAATTTCTCAAGAAAGTACAATCATACCTAACATGTGGAAAGCACAACCCGAGATAAACAATTGAAATCTAGTAGGCCCAACGTGATCCCGAACGGAAACGGGAGAAGCAACCCCTCAAGTTCAGTCTCAACCTGCCACCTTTTACAAACTGGAGCAGATGCTAACCTGCAAACTGCAGGAGTGGCGAGAGGCCGGAAGAAATCGAATAAGGAAAAGAGAACTGAATTCAACTCCTGGGTACTCCGGATTCAGTGGCAATGTTAATTACTAGTTTAACACATCATTCCTAGCTAAGTTACTTTGTGCTACCACTAGCTGCACACGCAAAAGGATGAAACAAGAACAATCAAGTCTGTTATCTGGCAAAGTACATCAATTCTGTAATGATTTTAGGAATACGATTGAAGAATCAACCGGCTATAAGAAGCTCATTGGATACAAGGAAACTTTCGGATGGTCCTCAAACAGCACAAGGCTTGAGGACTATAGATCTACAGACGGCGGTGCAAACATGAAAAACTTGGACAGAGATACTAACAGAACCCAATTTTATGCCTGAGAAAGTTTGTAGCGTCTCCTGCAAAAACAAACTATAAAGAATGGTCAACCGGATCCTCTTATCGAATTTCTGCAGCTCCGGTGGCGCGCTTCCATGTGGCTTGTGGAGAATTAAGCAACCGCGGGCATGTCCTTGAGCCATGCATCAAGCGGCTTGCCAATGGAGTAAACGATGAAGCCAATCTCCCTGAGCTTCTCAGCATCGACGATGTTGCGCCCATCGAAGACGAAGGCCGGCTTCTGCATGTTGTCAAAGATCTTCTGGTAGTCCAAGGTCTTGAACTCGTCCCACTCGGTGAGGATGCAGAGGCCATGGGCCCCCTTGGTGGCCTCATACGCATCCCAGACCACGCTCACCTGCTTCACGGCTGTGGGGCTTGTAGGCTGCAGGTGCATCGGGTGGTCCCAGTCAAACTTGTTCATGGCGAGGTCCCGCTGGATCTGGTCCTCGGTAACCTGGGGATCATAGATGCTGATCTGAGCCTTGTCGCCCAACAGGCCCTTGCACACATCAATCGCTGGGGTCTCCCTGGTGTCGCCGGTGTCCTTCTTGAATGCGAAACCGAGAACGGCGATCTTCTTGCCGGAAACGGTGTTGAACATGGAGGACACAACACGGTTGACAAACCGGCTCTTTTGGTAGTCATTGATCTTGATGACCTGCTTCCAGTAGTTGGCCACCTCGGGGAGGCCGTTGCACTCGCAGATGTACACCAAGTTCAAGATGTCCTTCTGGAAGCAGGAGCCACCAAACCCAACACTGGCGTTCAGGAACTTGGGGCCAATCCTGGAGTCCTTCCCCACAGCATAGGCCACCTCGGACACATTGGCACCAGTGGCCTCGCAGAGCGCGGAGATGGCATTCACAGAGGAGATCCTCTGCGCTAAGAATGCATTGGCAGCAAGCTTGGAGAGTTCAGCGGACCACAGGTTGGTGGTGATGATCCTGTCCTCAGGAACCCAGTGGGCGTACACATCCTTGAGAGCTTGAACAGCCTTCTTGCCCTCAGGGGTCTCCCGGCCACCGATGAGAACTCTGTCAGGCTTGAACAGGTCCTCGATCGCTGTGCCCTCCGCAAGGAACTCCGGGTTTGAGAGGATCTGGTAGTTGATGCCCTTGCTGTTGTGGGTCAAGATCTTCTCAATAGCCTCTGCGGTCTTGACAGGGACAGTAGACTTCTCGACAACGATCTTGTCAGACTTGGAGACATCAGCGATCATGCGAGCAGCACTCTCCCAGTAGGTGAGGTCGGCAGCCTTGCCTGCTCCAAGGCCACGGGTCTTGGTGGGGGTGTTCACCGAGACAAAGATGATGTCAGCCTCGGCGACGTGCTTCTCGACGTCGGTGCTGAAGAAGAGGTTCCTGCCCCTGCACTCCTTCACGACCTCATCGAGACCAGGCTCGTAGATCGGGAGCTGGTCGCTGTTCCAAGCTTCAATGCGAGGCTTGGAAATGTCAACGACAACAACCTCAATTGCTGGGCACTTGAGGGCGATGACAGCCATTGTTGGGCCACCAACATAGCCAGCTCCGATGCAGCAGATCTTCACCATCTTGTCCACTTACTGCGTAATCTGTGATCACAAATACCGATTTTCAGAGGACTGTAAAATTGGACACAAAAGTAGTATTTAGATCAGATAGTAAGCGCATTTTTTAGTAAATAGAAGAAATCAGGATTTACAAGTACAAGCACCAGGATTGAAATAACACATACAGAGCAAAGTTCTTAGGAACCTACCCAATTAAATCTAGAAACAAGTATGAGTGGTTCTGGACAACCAAGTATTACCAACTTGGCAGCATCTGCTAACTGGGGACGTGCGTACTGCCTAGCAGCGCGACTACATCTAAGGAGAATGACAGATTGACATAACATCCATGACCACAAAGTTACTTGATAAAAACAATTTAAACAGCAATACCATGCACCTAATTTACCGGTGGTAGCTGCAAAAAGAAAAGAAAACATCCAAAAAGGGGATGAAAGGAAGCTAAATTCATGGCATCAACAAATCCTGTTAAAATTACTACATCTAACTAGGGAGCTGCATTAGGTGCAAACTATAAATCTCAAGTGAACTCTCAGATCTAGAGTCAGTATCTTCAGATAACTTGAGAAAGAACCACAAAATGAAGTCACACTTCCTGCACGATCAGATAGAAAAGCAACAAATGAAATCAACAGTGCTGCATGGGATCAGGAGAACCTCACCAGATCTCAAGAACTTGGGGAAGATCCTGAGGAGGGTACTACTAGAGAAGAGAAATGCAGAGAGAAGCTGCCAACAAGTTGTATGCGAAGGGTGTCTTCTTATATACCCCTTTTCCACAAACCCAAAATAACCGTGTTACTAGGCAGCTGTGAGTTGGTCTTACAAGGCGAAGTGCAAAGTCATGGATTCACACGTTCCAGCTAACAAGTCAACAAATATGACATCTTTTTTCCCCTTGTATGACAAGTTGACAACTTCTCTCTTAAGTACAGGCTATTATAAGATACACATCATGCAGATCCAAAACCTATTCAACCTACCTAAATCAAATCTACGAACCATTTGTTCTCTATGGAAAAAAATCCCAAGGCTATATCACCTCCAGGACCAAGTCAGTCATAAAAAAGCATAAGACATCAAATCAAACAGATCACAATGGACCTCCCTAAGAGATTAACAAACACCAGATCTGCATCTGATGCCCCCCACACACACACAAAAAATTTTGCGCATAAATCCACCGACATTGGAGTGGAGCAAAGGAACGAGTACCATCTCCCCTGCCCGATCCGGTTGTAACCACTACAGAAGCAACTAAACCGAAGAAGTGTGGGTGATTCGCCTTTGAATGTCTCAAGCGACGAAGAAACGCATCAACCCACACACGCGCACGCGGCCGTACTGCCAAAGCACCGGAAAATCAGGGCTCTTTGGTGATGGATTAGATCCAGGCGTCCCCCAGCACGCAAAAGAGAACAACAGGAAGTACGGATCGGAGCAGAGAGGAGGAAATTTTCTGCATTACCTTCAACCTCGTGGTTGCTTGATGTGATGAAGAGCGACGTTAATTTTATCCTTCGCTTTTTTCCCCCTAGTCTTTGATTGGGTTTGGGATGGGTAGATAAGAGGAATTGGAGAAGGAAATGCAGGAATTGGTGGGAGAAATTGAGCCGGGGAAGGAAGAACAGAGAAGAAGAGGTTAGAGATCTAGAATCGTTTGCGTTCTTGATCTATCAGTTTACATATGGAATCCTTGGCTTATATAGCGACACACAACTCTTACCTTGGCCCACCGGTCAGAAACGCAACTTCACTCACACTAATACGCAATTCACGTGGCGCACTTGCCGTTGGTGTGTCGCTCGGAGCACGTCGCTGAAATGCAGTGATCAGCGACTAAAAAGTTTTTCTTTCTTCCGCTTAAATAAGCAGCGAATGCTTAACCTATGTTTATGCATCCTAGTAAGCATTGATTATATGTTCTGGGTGAGCTTTGGTTGCATAGAATAATATGTCTTTATTGTTGTTAGATGATTTTTTTATTTGATCTCATCTTTTCTAAAAACTAAAGCATTTTTTATTTACTTGCTAGTGCTTGGATTGTGGTGTAACGTGTATCTAACATCTGTATACAGAACAATAATAAAAAGATAAAATCTGAACCTGATAATTTTATATTTGTGAAGTAAAATATGAGAGAATTAGCATAACATATCATTGAGCGCACCAAAATCGCTATAGTCTGGAATGATCATGTTTGAATTCTTTGTGGTGGTGAGATTGTCTGTTATGTAGCAGTGTCATAATATGAATATATCGTTACATGTAATATGTAATTGTATGTTTAGATATTTACAAAAAAATATACAAAAAATATAAAAAATTTATTGCACTTACTGAAGGCATGATCTACCTCAAGGGCGGTGGTGGTCAAAATATATCTTCCAAGCTCACACACAATCAGATCTCGCGTATATATTTATGCAACATCCTTGTAAACGTGTATGAACCCAATTCGATTTCTACATACAATTAGTCATATATAATTTAGAAAAATGCATTTTTTTGTTGCAAGGCATATAATCAATTTTAAATTTCATTTTATGTTACATGTGTAAATAGAGTATTGAATACCTCGTATCCATTAAGGCTAACTCCCTAACACCTAGTGGATAATCAATTTCATAGTTCGTAGGGCCCAGATTTATGACAACAACGGTGATATCTTTTGAAAAAATGGAGTTGATATGTGAATATAGTAGTTTGCACATAATTACTGATACACATAAAACAAATGAAAAAGAATAGCATACTGATGATTGAGCCCATCGGGCTGTTGAAGGCTTCAGAGGAAGAGTTAATGGTCCGAATCGAAATTGTATAAATCTGTATAGGAAAGAACATATATTTTGTAATTCAAGTAAAACAATAATGAACTTTTAACGAATAGGAAGAAAAATGAACGTACAACAGTATGTTGGCAACAAGAGGTGTATACATAAAATCAACTTTCAATGAAAAGCTTGAACCAAGAAGTGTGCAGGATAATATGGCCAACTGAAGCACAAAAGTAGGAGGTTGTACGGTATGGGTCATATGCCATCGGTTTCCTCAAGCTCCCAGAAACTCTCCCGAGCCATCGGTTTAGCTCCCCAAGCCCTTACCTTCCTCGATGCCAAGAACCGCCCCACAGCCGGACCGCCTCACCGTGGCCAACCTCGCTCAAGCTTCCTCAGCCCAAACCAACCCCTCCATGAGCCTAACTGAACTCCACTGATACTCAAACACCAACCCGATCGACCAGAGAAGTCCCTATTCAACCGCTATGCTCAAATCGGCCATGGAGAAAAAGTGCTCGTCGCCGGCGAACGCCACCTCCACCAGACTTATTGATCCCCAAAATGGAATCCCCATAGTCCTAGCAACCCAGCCATACTCTTCAAAGCCGTCGCAAACCGCCTGAGCTCCACTAGCTGCTGTCACTGCCTTCCTTTGTTTCCCGCTCGCACGCGCGGACGGAGGAGGAAGATGACACTGTGCACTTGGGCCACACAGTGTCAGGCCGCAAGCACCGAACGGGCCAAGCCGACCGAATGCTGTAGCATGCGGGTTTTGGCCGAAACAGTAAACCGACCCGCATGAACAGTGTCGGATCCGCACACTCGAACCCGCAATGAATAGCGCCGTAGTAAACAATAAAAACCCGTTAAGCACAGTAAACCCGACCCGTTGCTATTCACCCAAAACCCAAAACACATATGTATACCCATTTTGACCGTTTCAAGCCCGTCGACCCATTTCCTAGGCCCATTTCACCTTTTGGCCCACCCATAAACCCAAAACCCTCCTTACTTGATTTTTCTTGAATTTTCTTTCTTCATTTTATTTCTTTGTTCCTAGCTCAACCCTTCGAGTGTGGAACTAATTTACTTTTATTGATTTAATTTTGCGTTAGCTCCCGACGCCGAAGTTCACTCGGAGCAAGGAGGAGAAGCTCAAGCTCAAACCTAAGCCACCGGAGAGTTGGAAATTGTCGAAATCATAGATCTGCAAGGTAAGTCACATGTTTTTTTATCATGTTGAACCTACATTCCCTTTTACTTATCTAATTATCAATACTTTCATTATGTTAGTTACGCACTATTATTTTATGTACAATAATGGTTTAGAATGACATGATATTAGTTATGTCCTACCACCCGAAAAGCCCAGTTCAACTTGATGGCCACATTCACCTTGACAAGACATAGTAGTATTAAATATAATAACAATGTAATCATGATAGTTAGAAAATCAACAAAACCTCTGTTATTAAAAGATTTGGTACTTATTGATGTATTTTAGAAAATGGTTCTAGGGTAAGCGAGGATCGCTGGTGACCTTAAAAGTAGGTCGGATCCCATGACCTTAACCTAGGGTGGGGCAAGGATTACAAATCGATGGCAGTGTAGAGGCACTGAATATGAGTTTGTGGGAGGAGATTGCCTCGGTGAAAATATAAGGACTAGACCATTATGCTGAGTAAAGAACATAGTGATCGCCCAACCACAAGTGCTGATACATCAAACCTGGTCTAGTAGCTGCTCAAATTCAATTGAATCTCTACATGGGCAGCTGGAGGCCAAGTGTGAGTCCATACGAAAGGGGTTAAAAAGGGTCGTATGGAAAGTGGTTATTATTTTTAATTGATTTGTCAGTTATCCATACAATAGTAGGCTGAGATAAATTGGGTTGACCCGAGGGGTCATCTGAGCTTATTGGGGAAGCCTACTAGGTGGAGGCTATATAAAGAATTGAGTAGTGAACAGTCTTGTTTTCTTGGACCCAGACGTAGTGGCTAAGAAATCTTATAGGTAAAGCAGAGCAGCTCTGCAAAGTCATATATAAATGGTATTCGAATACGGCGTGCTTCCGATAAATGAAGCTGTGTTTAGTGGGTGAATCCAACAACAAAGCATAAGTAGATTTGAGGATAATTTGAGAATGTTGAAAGTTGACAATCAAGTTTGCAAACCCCTTTTAATTAATGAAGTTATCTTTTTTTTGTGCCTAAAAATGAGTCATAACTAAAATCGCATCCACATAAAATGATGAATTACCTTACCCCACCCTTGGTAAATCCTTGCATATAGTTAAATAGCAGTTCCCATGTGACTTGTTGAGTATGGTTGGTTGTACTCAGTCTTGCTCTATTTTCCCTCAACACAGAGATTAGAAGAAGAAAAGATGATACAAGATCGTGTTAGGGTTACGATCGCACTCAAGCGTTCCTGTGGAGTTTTCTTTGACTCTTCTGTTGTAAGTTAAGTTTTGGACACGACGCCTAAAATTTATCCTCCTCCTCTGCTCTCGCGTCGCGTGTTGAGCCGGCTCGCGTAGCGTGGTCAGCGTTCTTTTAATTTTCCGTCAGCCGGTGGGCCTTTCACTCGTCGTATGCATGGGCGTAGGCTCATCGCGGCCGGACCCCACGTCGGTGTCTAAGCGCGCGACAAGTGGACCCCATGGCCATAGAGACAGAAGAAATAATAAAAAAGAAAAGATAAAAATTAAAATATGACATGTGGGACCCATGCATCGAAATTTAATAGTTTTAGATTTAACTAAACGAAATATTCAAATAATCATAACTTATTCATTTTAACTCCAAATTGAGTGGGACAAATTTCTAAATTCATCTAAAATCAAGATCTATCCAATGGAACTAAAATCATAATTTTTAGAGGCCATTTGAATTTCTGGTGTTATTTGGTTTGATTTGTCGCTTTTCTTTTGTACAAATTATTGGCCGCTAAAATAGCATACGAGGCACAAGAAGAAGAAATCGAGGCGGTGACACTAGAAGCATCGAATATCCGGATCCCGACCACTCGTGACCAAGGCGAGTCAATACTTTGATCATGTTGAACCCACATTTATGCAAATTATTTGGTTTTAAATTAACAAAATGCATGCTGTATTTTTATACAAATACATGTTAAATTTGATATTCTAGTTATATGCCGTTGTTTACCTTGAATAATATTACCCCTCCTTTGAGTATTTGAATGTGTGAACCTTGTCGCCTAGCAAAAATATATTAGTAATATTTGAAAATAAGTCCGTAGCAGTATGCTATGCTTAGTATTGATTAGGAACTCGGGGCAAGAAATTGTCCCAAGCATCACTTTTATTCAGGAGAAACAGGTTTGGCGGTCATGGTGGAAATGACGATATATTGGTTATGGATATTTTGCGCTCCCAAAATCCCCAACTTGCTTTAATGTCCAGGCGGATTGGTGCGAGGGTGTGTATGTGGTGCAGTGGATGCAGGTGTGGTGCAATGGATGCGCGCTTTAAAATAGATGTTTTTGTTAAGTCTTATTTTGACTAAATTAACTCTTTTTAAATGTTCGTGAGTAGACATGATACTTCTTCTGTCTGCAACTGAACTCTTAGGCTGTTACGGAAGGTAATAACATTCCCGTTCCCAAAAACAAGAGTGTTACAGTGATTGCCAGATACAAAGACCGTTCACCATGACTGGTAGCAAGAACACAAGAAGAGGAGAAAAAGTTGTCCGAATGGCAAATGAGCATTGCCTATCCTATAGAGTGGCAAACAATGAATTTAGTTATATATAGCGGCAAATAATCAAACAACACCTCTACGGAATGGCAAATCCTCAAATATCCTATAAATAGAAAGAAACTACTCTAATCGTATGCTTCTTTTGAAAAGAATAAACATTGCACAAATGCGCATCAAAGTGCTCATGGAGCGAAAGGCCCTGATGCACAGGGTAGTGCGTCTCCCTAACTATCAAAAATCACTGATTACTGACGAGAATCAGTGAGGTGGATACTGACAAGGCACTTACACTGTGATGATCTACCAACACAAACCTGAATACGTACGAGTCCAAACAAATCAATTATTGGCCCGTTTATTTTAGTTTGAGTTTCTGATTTATTTTTTATTATTCATAAATTTCGTCTTTTTTTCTGAACTTTTACCTTTTTTTAGCCTTTTAATTTGCCCGTTTTCCCTATATTTGTTTGTGTTGTCTGTGATGAGCTAACATATTTTATTTATTTTTAATTTTTTAAATTTAATTACGCTAAATAAACTACCTTCAACTACAGTATAATTTCAGTCAGCTACAGTGCAATTTTAATCATAAACCACTATTTTTTAGCTCAATCCAGCGGGCCTATACCAAACTCCATCTACATCTCCAGATCTTCTAGGCTGACGAATGCCTTCACACACTCTTAAGACGACTTCAACTACAGCTTTTGCCTAAAAATGGACTCAGGGATAACAAGCCGTGATTGGAGCCGAATGGTTGGGTCCATTTCGTCAAGAATTGGGAGATACGTGTAGTTATCGTTTGGTTTTAGCAAGTCATTGTCCTTCAATTTCCCGGACAAGTGAATACTTGCAGCTGCAGTACATGTGATGTGAGTTTGGCTAAGTTAGGAGAGACGCCAATAAGGGTATTTGTAGTGTATGAAAATAGAGGGTCTTAAGCCACTTTAAGGTCAACCTTATACATTACAGGGGTGACCTTAAGCAGGCTATAAGCAAAAAAGGTTTAAGGCTGGTCCTCAAGCTAAAGAACTGGCCACAAGCATTAAAATACAATTTTTCTTTATCTGCTAAGTGAGACCGTCTTAAGACCCCTTGGATTATATACACTATGAAGTTAGCCTTAAGGTTTAAATGGGACTTATCTTAAGGCCACTTAAGTTATATACACTACAGATACCCTAAACTGAAAAAAATGTCCTGGGAGAGCAGGGATAAATGGCATGCATCCACAGCTTCACATACTCCCCCCCCTCTTTTGTCCTTCTGTTATGGTGGCCAACATGGCCTCCTGTGTACTTTTGGCACTTTATGTGCTAGCAAACATGTGGGCAGGCAGGCTCACCTAACAGGTTGGTGAAGAAAATCATTCTTGCTGCCAAAGTGCTAGTTCTTTTTTGCCATCTGCCTCCATTAGAACAGCAACAAGAAGATGCTGGAACAGTTGAGCCAAAAATATTTCTACTGTTGCACCGACGGAGACGATGGATATGACTATTTTTTCTAGAACTGCTTTGCAGAGTAAGGTGGTTTTGTTTGTACTAACAAAAAATCCAGGGAAGTTAGCATCAACACTACAGCACCAGTTTTCTTCTTCTGAAGTCTGATTTTGTTACTTTTTTTTTACCAAGGTTTCTAAGCACATCATTCGGGTATTTTGCATCAGATCTTTGACACATTCTGTGTTTCCTCTCTTCCAACGAAGCATTAGCAGTTCTCTTCAAAACAACCACATGGCTTAGACGCACAAAGGAAGAATCTTTGAGCAGTAGACCTGGCAATTGCTATAATCAGTTAGGCGACCAGTGTGTAGTGTACACGTGTGCAAGGTGTGAGGAATAAAATAGTAGCACGAGTTTTTGTGCATGTGAAACAAAGAAGAATGCGTTGAGGTCGTTGGAAGTTGCCGCACAGCAACATCACCCGGGAAACTACATCCCACGAGTCGTTTTTGGCCAGCCATGGCCACCACGATCACATCGATCGGAGCCGCTCCGGCTCAGACGAAGGGCTCGCTCGGTTAGACTGAAATTGCACCGTAGCGGTTAAAATTTTACTATAGTTAAAAATAACTTATTTAATACAATTAAATTTAAAAATTTTAAAAATAGAAAAAATATATGAGCACATTACGGGTAACGTGAACAAATACGGGAAAAAAGAATCGGCAAAAAAGCTTAAAAAATAAAAAGTTCAAAAAACTTTATAAATAATAAAAAATAAATTAAAAACCAGAAACTGTATCTAAAATGAGGAGGACCGAAGAAGGCCGTGTCTTTTTCCATGAGACGGCGACAAAATAAACAGTCTGGATCGAGTGAGCTGGCCCTAATAATCGCACACCGTGCAGGGAAGGACAGGAATCTTTTATGCTCCTAGCCGAGTAGGGTTCAACGTGCGTTCCCGATGGTTTTTGACTTTCACACGTACGTCTTTGTGTACGCGCTCGCATCTCTTGTGTGGCCGTGTACACGGTGCCACCGACTGGCCGACCGACGGCGTACGCCTCTTGCCGTGCGGCGGTGGGCCGTGGGCGACCTGCCACCTCGCCTGGTGCTGGAGATCCATCTTGCCACACCGCTGCGGAAACCAAGACAACTTCCTTGTTCATGAGCAACTAAGGAACCAAACGTGAACAGGGCATTTGTTCAGCTGTTCAAATAGCTTTGCAACCAACATATGTTGATCTCGGGAACTCTCACATCCAAATTAGGTGTGTGGAAAAGATGCTTCTATGAGTTGATATTCTCCAGCGAACTCGTCATAACATGTTCGGTACAAAGTTGCCTAAGTCTTAAATCTTCGAGGTACTCATTCTAACAGAATTACTCGCACAATCGCAAGTTTAGATTTTATAATACGGCTATCTTTATTATACAACTTTAATATCTATGGCGTTCTTTTTTAAATCACTATAATGCCTATGGTTGATTATACAACTATATTTATTATAGAACTATAATATCTATGTATGATTAATCTATACCGTTATAACTTGGTTAATCAAAATAAACGGTGTAGATCATTCCCTTTTTATAACTTGGTCAACCAAAATAAACGGTGTAGATCATTCCCTTTTCTCTCAACTAATGAGATGATTTCTAAGATTATTTTAATTTTTTAGAATTAGTGGGGTTTTTCTTGCTCCGAAAGCAAAAGCGAATGACGTGCTTTGAATCTAACCACTTGTTTGTATTTATATAGATAGATGTTGTTTTAGAACATATGTAGTTAAAGTTTTTAAAATTTGACAATACACAAGTATTTGATTGTCCACTTTAAAAATATTAGTAGATTTGTCACAAAACAACTTTCAAAAAAAATTTACGTCATTTTAGGACACGTGTAATCAAATTTTAAAAATTTTAACAATTATTACACACATAAACATGGCATCCATTATGTGGAAGTTGGGTCACATCATGGATATTAATAATAGGAGATCGATCCCTTACTCCTTCACCTTGAAAACCTTTTCTTTAGCTCAAGATCACTTTTATTCAAGTTGCCTGCACCTTTTTACAATTAATAATAGGGAAGTATTACGGGACACTATATCGTTAGAATTGATTCCAACGGTATAGCTCCTGCTCCTTGGCTACACTCCTCTCCTCCTTCTCCCTCTCTCTTACCTCCACTGCCTCCCTCCTCCTCCTCCTCTGTTGCACCAGCTGCAGCTCCGCATGCCTCCTTCTCCACCCCGCTTCCCCTTTCGGCTAGCAGTGAGCTCGCTGCCTCGTCACGCTGCCGGCTTCCTCGCCCTCACCCAACCTAACATCCTCTCTGCCCTCGTCTCACCGACTCGTCCTCTGGTGCCGTACACCGTCACCTATCGCCCGCGGCTACTGCCCACCGCTGGGCCACCGTCGTCCTAGCCTCCCTCTACAACTAGGGAGCATGGTAAACTGTCGATGTTACCACCCTTAGGCCTGTGCATTCGGTTAGTTCGGTAAAATCGGTTCGATAAATACGGTATTGTTAGTTCGGTAGTATATGGTATTTTTGAAAATACGGTTCGGTATTGGTAAATCCCAATTTATTTCGGTGCGGTATCGGTAAATACCATATTTACCAAAGTTGACGCAAATTGCAAATGATATAGTGACTAACGAGACGAGTAGGCGACAGTATATATACTACGAGCCATCACAATGCCGGCTACTACGAGTGCATTCACATACACTGCATGTCTACGCCGGAGACCACGCCAAAATGGCAAGGTCACAGATACGCGAGCGCAGCATGGTCTCCTATGCCCCGATTTTCAATGCTGCCTCAAAGCCTGCGACCTGCCTGCAAGTCTGCAACGCTTTACAAAACAAGCAAGCAAACATGGGATAGGAGCCTAGGAGGTTCAATCGAGGTTGGGTTGGTGGATAAATTTACTGACGCCTTTTAGTTTTGGTTTTTTTGGTTTTTAGTTGGTTTTTCCCGAAAAACTGAACACCAAAAAAACCTAAAATATAAAAACCGAATCGAATACCGAAAACCGGTCAAACCGAGTTAACCGGTTCAGTTCGATTTTTGTCCGGTTTTTTCGGTTCGATTGAAATGTGCACAGCCCTAACCACCCTAGTCGGCCGTCGTGCGAGAACGAGAGTGAGTGAGTGTGTGTGTAGGACCGAGTAGGGGTGAATAGGACCGAATATGGTAGTATGACTCCAAGTTCTTTACTCTACAAAGACTAATCACCCACACGAAAAGATCCAAGCGAAATTGTGCAAAATTGGTAGCAAACGGTAGTACTGCTACAGTACCATATGGTAGTACCGCCACAGTGCTACAACAAAATCAGTAGTTCCACTAAAGTAGCTAGTAGGACCGCTGCTATAATAAAAAAATCAGCACAGTAATAGTAAAATCAACACGATTTTAACATGAGAATAGATGGAACTTTTGATCTGATGGTCCAAATAACTTGAAAATTGGAACACACCTTCTTTATGATGTCAGGAACCTATTCCATCAACGATCAAGAGAATCGTTATCAAAATTTTAAACTTTTTTTAATTTGAGTGAAGGGTGCACCAAAACCAGGCCAAAATGGAAAATTTTTATCTGCTTTTGCTTGTGAGTCATAGATGATCTAGGTGATCTTAGATGGGTTTTCACATGTCATAGAAAGCTAAATAATAGCATGAATTGAGCCCAAAACACCCACAAGAGCAAAACTCCAAAACCACCATATTTTGATCTAAAACCGAGCAAATACAAAAACTTGCAAATAACATGTGCATATATGGATGAGATATGGTTTCAAGAAACATCTTCATCACTTACACATCCTTGGCATAAAACAAGATCAAGAGAGGGAGGAGAACCACAAAAACTAAGCCAAATCAAGATTTCAGTAGGAGAGCACAAGAGAGAAATACTTAGAGAAATTTTGATCTCTATTGATACTTGAAGAGGAATATTTACATCCACTCCCTAGCCAACACAAAACCTAAGGGCTATGGATGAAAAAAAGCTCAGCCCCAAGAGTCTCTCACATCTCCCACATGGTTCTCTCCATGAACTATAACTCTCCTCTCAAATGCTTGGACTAAACTCCTCCAAAAGTTTTTCCTAGCCATCTTTCTCTCTCCTTATATATGGAGGTTCACAAGGAAAACCCTAACTAGCACCTCTAGTTGGGTTTCATTCACTTATATAGGCTAACCCGTTAACCTAACACCACATTGGGGTTTACACTTACATATGCATGTTTCTCAAAACGCTCACACCATTAACCCATTAGTGAATAAACACTTGATACACTTCATGTTTTTAGCACATACAAGACTTAAATCACTTAGGCCAATGCCGTGGTTTCGTACACCGCCATTTTTTTGTATTAGACAATTTACCAAAATGCTCCTCTACCGCCTTCCACGAAGCTTCCCGCTTTCTTTACTACGAAACATCACCCATGCTTCATCATCTCTATGTGGCCCCAATGACTTGCCGCCAAAGTCACTTGCAAATGACCCAAGTCACTTAGTACACCATATGTGATGGACCATGTGGAGGTGACCACATGTTAATGATGAGTAATTGACATTGGTTTAGATAAGTCGAGTTTGGTTTGGGTGGTTCGGAGTCGAGTCGTTGCGTGGTGCAACGGACTCGGTCAGACTGTGGTCAAACTTGGTCGTATGGGATTAGGACGCTAATTCTGATGATTCGACAGGTTTGGACTTCGTCATGGTGAGTATGATGTTATTTACGCTTTCATGTATCGAGCGGTGTTATTTGACGTGTTTCTTGTCTGTGTGACTGCAGGACGTCGAGACGGAGTCGTGGTGAGACACGAAGGACTGGACTAGGCGCAGTGGCGCCGAGGTCGAAACGATCGGGAGGTGTCGAAGACGACGTGGACTCGAGGTGGTTGCGAGGCGTGCGAGACAAGGAGCGCGGAAGCTTCCCGGAAGGTGCAGAAGGGCGAATCGGGAATTTCGTAAGACTGCACAAGCGGGAGCGGGCTCCATTGGAAATAGCGGGCGTAACGGGGCGGAGACCTGTTAGCCGTAGGCTATAAATAGGTGGAGAGGGCTGCATGCCCACTTGAGCACTTCAAAGGTTTTTAGGGTTTCCTTTAGTCAAAATAGGATTTAGTGGTTGTTATGGCTTTAGGCTTTAGTGGGTGAGGTTTGGTGGTGGAGGCAGAGTGTGCTCCCTCTGTGTCTCCTTCTCTGTAAGTTGTGTTCATCCACTTCAAGCATGTATGGTTGAGTGTTCTTGAGTTGAGGAGAGGTTGGAGATGACTTGAGAGTTTGTAATCATACCTCTGATTGTAATCATGTATGGGGACGTCTCTTTGATCCTCAATATCAATATGAGATGGTGATTGGTTCAGTTCTTGAGCTCTCTGTTATTTTCCTTCGATGCTCTCTTTTGGAGATTTCTTGATTTCTTGGTTTTGAGTTCTTGCCTGCTGGGATTGGCCAAAATGGGTTGCTCTATGATGGGTTAGTTCCACAAGATCATTTGATCGATTTCCCGAAGAGCAAACTTGGTTTAAATCTCAGATTTCTTTTTGGGTTCCTCTGTTCATAGTTTTCCTCTTCTAGGGTTTTGGTGAAATCTTGATTCCCTTGGAGAAATGGCATGAAATTTGTTTTGGATTGTCCCATGGCTATTGCTAACTTATCTGCAAAATTTCATAGCCAAAGGATCATGGATTGGATGGGAATTTGAGTTTTAATGAAGCCTCTGTAAGTTTTCAGGTTTTTGTCAATTTCTGAATTTCTAGCTCCTCAGTTCAAATCCCTTGCAATCCAAAGGTCCCAGGACTATTTGGAACATGCTCTTGAGTTTGTGATTTGAGGAGATTAGATTTATAGCTTCATTTTCCCTGTTTTGGGCCCTCTCTGAATCTTTTCTTGTTGTCAGAAAAGGAGTTCAGCCATCAGTCCTTGCGTAGCAGTTTTCGGTCTGAATAAATTCCTTACGCAGTTTCAGGTTGGCCTTCCTTCTCTGATCAGTTCTTGGTTTAATTGCTGCAGTTTAGTTGGCTTTTGGTACTCTCTTTTTGGTCTCCTGCCGCCTTATTCTGACCAAGCCTCATACAACATTCAGAACTAACTAAGTGCAGTCATCTCGGTTCAAGAAAAAAATTGCAGCCATTAAGTAGTTCGGTCTGGAGGAAATTTTCAGCAGCATGTGTGTTCCATCTTTTTCAGCTCTCAGCTTTTAGTGCCTTTTCATTTTATTTCTTTTGCTGATCTTTGTCAATTTTGCATGCAGATCAAACAAAGGTTTTTTCAGTTGAATTTTTTCTGGCTGGTCTCTGATTTATGCTGAATTTTTCGGTGTCGCATGCGTTCCAAAATTCAGATAAATTAATTTTAATTTTCTGAGAGGTGCTGTGTTTTGCATCTTTCTGAAAAATCAGTATTCGATTTCTCGGGGGCGACTTTGAAGCGAGCGACATTCACCCCCCTCTGTCGCCATTTCGGTCCTACAATATGCTTCTTCTTGCATATGACAGCACCTGCTTTTTTGACCGCATATGACCTCAGCTCCTTCCGAAGCCTAGTCCCAATCTATCTTATCGTTGTCTATCATGTCTTCCATCGGTAGCTTCCACTCTGGCTCCTCATTGTCTTGGCTTGTAACCACCCCGTAAATCCATCTTCGACGGTTCTTTGATCACTAGACCTCGGCTCCTCTTGAGCGTAGTTCCGATCCTTTAACCGCTTTGGACCTAAATTCTCCTAACTTAGTTCTAGTCTCATCCACTCGCTATGACATAGCTCCGAAGTCCTACAACTAATAACAACAAGCAAACTATTGCGTAGCACCGTATAATACACAAAATCATCAATTGACACAATTAGTCCATACAATGCACCATACAAAATATATGCAACCAAATCATTGATCCTAAATCTAGGACCAAACCTTAAACCCTTATGCACACAAGCAACGGCACTCATGTCGTGCCCACACTCAATCAACTCAACTGAAACCAACAAAGCCACCAGCAGCACCTCGGTTGGTATGATCGCCAACCAAAGGCTTGTCATACCGCCTAATATCGGTCATACCGCCAGTACAACATCAGTAGTACCATCCCAGTACTATCACGGTACAAAGCCCAGTATGACGGCTTAAGCTCACCCAAAGCATGCTTACTGAAAAATAGCTACCGCCAACTAGAATCCGGTCATACCGCAACCCGGGTCCGACCGCCATTCAAGTTTGGTACTGCCGCACCTGGCCGTTTAGGCCGTGGCTCCTATGTCAGTCTGACCACCAGCGCTAGGCTGATCAGACCGCTCCTAATCAGTATGACCGTAGCCCCAATGCTATTCATACCGTCGGCAATAAAAACAACTAGAAAATTTGCAAACTCTAAAAAACTAAACTCAAACTCCGCAAACTCTCTGAATCAAAAGTCAATTACTCATCACAACTATGAAGTGACCGCCATAATCCATATGGTCTCATAGAGTGAGCAAGAGAGAAGAAGAGGGGATGGTATACTGTTTGATTTTCTCTTAATAAAGGCAGCAATGTTAGTTGAATCCATTCGTTCGATAAAGAGGATGGGTAATGTTTCAACTCTTTCAAAAATCTACTTTTGAAATAAAGTATTACTTACACCATGGACAAATGGTGTAAACACTTCCTTTCTCAAATAAGTCCACAAAATTGTACTTTTTTTTTGGCCAAATTGAGCTGGGAAAAATTAGTAAAAAGAAACTAAATCATCGACACGCCACACTTGGCAACAGACCGTTTCACGTTGTTAAACAGAGTGCGACACAACTAAATTGGTATGGAACTAGAGACATCCTAACGGGAATTTTTCCGAGACTCAACGGGGTACACCTAATCTGAGGGGTACCTAAAATGTGAAAAGCCCAACTTAGGCCTAAAAATGCTTCCAGGGCTCGTCTGAACAATTGAAGCCGTATTCTTTTAACATGTGGCACATAGTTTTGTATGCATTTTTTAAATCGACAATAGAAGATAAAAACGCTGATGTAAACAATGTCTATGGTTTGAGGTTGAATAATCTATTTAAAAAATATGTTTTAAGTAATTATTTTATTTATTTTTCAAAGGAGTTAAAACTAAAAGGAGGATGCCGAAATCTAGCCGGCCAACCTAATCTCTATGTGCATGGGTGGCTCGATGCGTGACATATGGCAGGAGTGGCTGGATTCGTGACACATGGCAAAAATAAAAAATACTTAAAAATCCAAAAAATACTTAAAAAATTTTAAAAGTATTTTTGGATACTTACAAAATATTTGTTAAGTACTTAAAAAACACTTTTTAATAAAAATATTTTTATTTTTACCACGTGTCGCGAATCCAGCCACCTCCTGCCACGTGTCGCGCATCGAGGCACCCCTGCTATGTGCGGGGCCTGCATGTGAGCCGCTCCCATCTCCAATGGGAGCTGATCCAACTACCTAAACTACAATGAGCGTCATTGCAAGTTCAGCACCACGCCATCTTACCACGCTAAGCGAGAGCAACTTGGGGCCCCTACTTGAGCCTCAAACCTCATATTTGAGGGCTTGAGGCAAAATAGAGGTCCAAAGAGAAACTAGGTCCTCAAATTTGAAGCCCTCAAATCCCCTCCCATCCTCATTCCTAGGGGCTCCTCCCCCCTCATTTTCTGTTTTTCCCGCACCGTGAAACTTCTCCCGCCCCCCGCCGCATCTTTCCCCGCCTCCCTCGCCGACTCCTCCCGGTGCCGTCCTCCCTCCCACTCCGCTAGTCCGCCTCCTCCTTGCTCCCCGCCCCCGCCGCCTCCCTGCCCCCCCCTCCCCGCCGCCTTCCTTCCCGGCGCCTCCCTCCACCGCCGCCTCGCCCCTTCCCCGCCGTCCCGACTCCCGCCTTCCCATCCCCTCCCCCGGCGCCTCGCCTCCCCGCCGCCCTTCCCGGCGCCTCGCTTCTCCACCGCCGCCTCGCCCCTCTCGCGCCCTTCCCGCGCCTCCCTCCTTGGCGGCTCCTCTCGGGAGCGGGCGGCGTGAGAAGCGGCGGGTGGCGTCGGTGCGGCATAGCGGCCGGGGCGCGCGCGGTGTGCTCAGCGCGCTGGCGAGACACCGGCTTCTGGCGTCGCCTCGAGATCCCATCCCATTCCCAGTTCCTCCCGTGCCCCCTTGCGCCTCGGGCACGCGCCGCCTCGCTGTGGCTGCGGTCGTCGCGTCTGCGGCGTGGTGGTGGGTGGAGAACGCGCGGCGCGAGGTGCGTGGCGGAGGTGTGATGCAAGATTCCTTAGGCTTGCTAAGGACCGTGCAGCAAAGAATTTAAGAATTTTGAGAATGACGAGTGGGCCCACATGTCATTCTCACTTGGATTGAATTTGAGGCCCGATTTGAGGTTTCCAAGTTCAACTCAAAAAATGTGCGTCATCCCCTCAAATCAAAAGTAGAACTGCCATCTTGAGTGAACCGACGTTGCTCTGATGCAGTGATGCTGGAGAGTCGGAGAGGAGGCGAGCCGTGCCCTCAGCGCCGAAGGGGATTTCGGTTGGTCGGTGCGTGCGCGGGCGCCGTGTTCGGTTGCGAAGAGCCAGCCGCCTTCTGAAACCCCCCATGCCGCGGCGGACAGGCACCAGCCACGCAGTGTGTACCCGCCGCGCGGGTCCGAGAACGGTAAGGATCTCGTAACTCCCGCTCGCGATCCATCTACCTCTGTGGGATGGGGGTTGTGGCAGTTTTTTTATGCGGTGGCCGGCTGGCCGCGTGCCGCGTTTCGGCGCCCGGCATTCCGTCGAACACCTAGCGTGCACCGGCGACCTCCTTGTCAAGTGCGCCGTGGCATGCATTAGTGCGCTGCTTTCCTTGTTAATCTCTCAATTGGTTTTCTCTGCAGTGTTTTTGGAAACTGCGGAGAAAAGGCAATTTCCGAAGTTGTTTTTCAGTGTCACTTTCAGTAGTTGGGAAGCCCATTCTCCGACTATCTGAACACCAAGAGCTTTTACACAGTGCGTCTAGCTCTAATGGTAATATGATAAGAGTTCATAATCTAGTACTTGTTTCCAGAAAAGATATACACCCATGGATTGGCTATAGCACTTTGAATGATAAGCAACAGTATACATCATACATGGCAATCTTTGTTATGGCGTGTATTCTGTTTTAACTTTTTGACGAATTAATCCTACTCCTATTACGACTCTGCAAGAGTCCAACATTGGATGTGTCAGCTAACTTCTGACTCCTGGAAGATCATTGTTCTCTTAGCAAATTCACTAGCTTGAGCAAGTTCTGATGTGAGGAGCCTCCCTCTTGGATGCTCGCACGGGCCGCGCTCTTCCACATCACTGCCCTTGCCTTGATCTCATCGTCTCCTAGCAGCTGCGGGACCTTGTTCTTGATCTCCTCCTTCGTGACGACCCCTCGCTCGTCTCGGCAAAGCTTCACGCCGGTCTTCCACACGTTGCACACGTAGCTCTGGTTGCAGAACTGGTCGGCGAAGTAAGGCCAGCACAAGAATGGGACACCGTGCAGCACACCTTCCATCGTCGAATTCCACCCACAGTGTGACACAAAGCAGGCGACTGAAGGGTGTGATAGCACCCGTTGCTTGGGGAGCCCATCCAATGACTAGCCCCTTGCCCTCAACACGTTGCCTGAATGCACTGAACCAATCTTCTCCGATTCCGTTGGTGAAGTTAGGCCGGACCACCCACAGGAACGGCTGGCCGGAGAGCGCAAGCCCGTTGGCGAGCTCTTGGAATGATGTTGCGTCAAAGACGGTGGAGCTCCCAAAGGCCACATAGATAACAGAACCGGGGACTTGTGCGTCAAGCCAGGTGAGGCAGGTCAGGTCTTCAGGCAAGAAATGTCCGGTCAGCCTCGACGTCGGTGCTACCAGTGGGCCGACTGGCAGTGCATTGGGGAAGAGAGCTAGCGATTCGGATTCCATCTCCCACAAAGTGTTGCAGATGATCATTTCAGCAAGAGGCATTGATCGGTTGGTCTTAAGGACATTTTGGATGTTGACTCTGCGTCTTTCAGGGGTGCTGCCCAGGCTGACCCAGGGGATCTCGGCTGCATCTACTGGTGGCATCAGTTGGATCCTCTCATGCTTCTTTACATTTCCTGCGTAGATTCCATGTTCTTAGTCTCTTAGACATATGAAGTAAGGAAGTACGTGACATGGAGATTACTTTGTCAGTTTGTTGAAGGTGATTTGATTAGTTCTTACCACTTTCATCAAGAACACCATCCTCTATCAACTTCGGAAGGTTCATCCTGAGTGCAAACACAGCTGCAGAGTAAGTTGAGAACAAGGCAATACGGACACTCACCATGGTGGCCAGTTCTAGTGCCCAGCTCATGGACACATCTGCTATCATCCACTTGATCTTCTTGGATCTGATCATCTCCTCGAGGCGGCTGAACATGGCAGCTGGTAGGCCCTTGACCATCTTCCCGATGTCTGTGTGGTCATCAGCAGGGCCCAAACCATCTGGAATGGAGAGCATGTGAATTCCATCAGGGATTGTTCCTTTCTCTGCCAAGGCCTTGAGGACACGGTCGTGGTTGAACTCAGTGTTTACAAAGTAAACCTCGAAGCCGTGCTCAATGAACTTATGAGACAGCTCCATGAGCGGGATGACATGGCCTTGTGCAGGGAAGGGTAGCACCATGACATGAGGTTGAGTAGCAGCAGCCATGAAGGTTGTTTGCGTTAGAATAGTATATGGCCACAAGGAGTTTGTGAGATCAAAGCTTGCCGCTCCCTGTGAATACAGATAGTCTGATAGGCCCATCAGATGTGTATATCAAGAGCTGCCAAATCATTGCTGTTGCATCAGGCGTTGCGTTAGCAAATTTGTAGTCTGTTGACCGCAGACTTGTCCTTTTACCAGAAAAGGTTATCTTAATAATCACTGAGATTATCCAATGGATTAAATTATCCCAAATTGTGGACCGCATTGTTGTCTCTATCATGTTGGGGCAAGCAACATAGCCAACGTATAATAGGGGATGGAGATGTCACATGTTAAAAGATTAGCAATGCAGACTTGTGATGAAGCTTCAAGAAAATCGTATAACAATACCAAGGATGCTTGTCAAAAATGTTTTGGAGTCCTCTAGTTTTTTTCTTGTCGTGTAAGCCAAGAAAATGAACTCTAGATAATTCAATAAACAGCAGCAGCAGTTGAGAAACCCAAGTTGTTTTCTTGTTCAAAACTATCAACAGCCGTAGTCTTTACACTACTACAGAAAGCCTAATACTAGACGGCCAATCACAGACGGTTTGACAAAACCGTCTGCGACTGACACTAACACAGTCGGTTTTAATTTGGACACCGTCTGTGTTAGTGGCGTCGGAGAAAACGAGTATCATAGATAGTTTTTATTAAAAACCGTCTGTGATAATATGGAATTATCACATACGTTTTTTTATCGGGAAAACGAGTATCACAGATGGTTTTTATTAAAAACCATATGTGATAATCTGGTATTATCACATATGATTTTTAATAAAAAACCGTCTCTGTTGTGTAGACTATCACAGACGGTTTTTGTTAAGAACCGTCTGTGAATGTTCACAGACGGTTTTTAACAAGAACAATCTGTGATGTCTCTTTCTCTGTCATATTCTGTACATGATCAGAGGTTAATATATAAGTACACATTGCTTCTAATAATTTAACTACAAAACTACTGAGACAAGAGATCACAAATTAAAGGCAAATTTATTAATTTCAATTCGAGGCAAATTTATTACAAAAGTCGCACAGGTAAAGAGTTTCCCATATTGTAATCTTCTAGGCTTCGTACGCTTCTTCTTCGACTTTGGGGATCAACCACTGAGTTCTCGAACGCTGTTAAGATTGTCCTTGTCCTCAGCACTTCCTTCTCCAGCCTCGGCAAATGATCAGTAGCATAGCCCATAATCTCGTAGAGGATAGCATTATAAGATTCCTCAGAATCTATCGTTTCTGCTTGATCGGCAATGCTATCCATCAGTTTCTCCAATGCCTGTAGAGCTTCTCCCGCTTTGTGCACATTGTGGAGAAGAACCAGGGTGAGAGCTGTTTCCCTTTCTTGAGCGGCAGCGAGACACCTCCGTCGACGGCGGATGATTAGGTCGAGCTAACGGATGCAAGAAAGTCGGGGAAGGAGAGCAGGGCGTGTGCGGAGAAACTGCTCCAGATGTAAATTGTTGGTCGCCTGTGTAAGGTTCCGGCCGAACAACTCTTGATGAACAGATGAGAGGAAGGAGATGATCACAAAAATAGTAGAAGCCATATTGTATGTACGTAGAAGAGACCTGGATTAGGCGCACATATTTAACCTTTAGCACATACGGTTCGTATACCAAACATTAATGATATAGACGCTTCGTATAACGATCGAAATACGTTAGACGATCGAAACACGAGAGATACGCGCGTGTTCTGACTTTGCATTATCACAGACGGTTTTTAATTAAAAAAACCGTCTGTGATAATGGCGTTAGGCATTTATTGTGCTGCTCAAAACCGCATCTGTCTTCATTTCGATCCAGATCTAGCCGGTGCTGCACTATTTCGCTCAGGAGGCAAGCTAGGCGATTTCAGGCTAATTAATTTGGTGGGAGGAGGCAGAGATTGAGCTTTGAAGATTCATACTTTCTTGGTTGCTCTAGATATGGTTAGTAATGAAATTTATTTTTCTTCGCATTACAATTTAGATCTAAGTAATTGGTGAGTGTTATTAAAGATGGTTTGCAAAATTGTTGATTATATAATAGCTGTTGTGTTTATCTCATTTCAATTAATTGATTTGCGAAATAGATGCTTTATGTTTGTGAAATGAAGTGCGATGTGAATTGGATGTTTTATGTTTGTGAAATGAATTGAGATGTGAATTGTATGTATACATGTACATGTTGATCTGCTTTTTTCAGAGGGCATGGCTAGCATTTCCTGAGGCTAGCCAATAAACATGAATAGATTTAGGGGTAGAAAAGAATACCACAGACGGTTTGTAACTAAAAACCGTATGTGATAGCTGATAATCACAGACGGTTTTTAGTTATAAACTGTTTGTGATATTTACACCACAGACGGTTCGAAAACCGTATGTGATAACCTTCGATTATCACTGACCCATAAATTCAGACGGTTTAGAAAACAATCTGTGATAACATTCGATTATCACTGACTCATAAATTCAGACGGTTCAGAAAACCGTCTGTGATGACGTTTTTGAACCGTTTGTAATACGGTTTTCTGTAGTAGTGTTAGAAGCAAGCAAGGTATGCCGACGAGGGAGGATAGTAAAGCATTTTGGTGTAGCGTGTCAAATTAGGCTACTAGATAATGAAGAGCAGCATGCAGTGTATACAACTCTTATCTTGTTTAAGTCGGCTGGCTCATGTCGGTTTGAAAGGCTATAAAAGGACATGAGGTTGTATGAAGGAGTGAGTGCTCTGATGGAAACATATAAGCGTGTATGTATGGGTGTGTAGCCACTAAAAAGTTTGTAATCTTTAGAAGTATATAAAGCTTCAAAGTTCTATGTTTTTTCTCCACCACTGTTCTCTTGCTTCCCATCGCCTTGCCACCTGTGTGTTCCAACATCACATAATATCTGCATTTGACTGCAATTGTCTAGATATCGTCATGTATGAAATGGACTACCATATCTGCTTATATGCATGTGACTGTGAGTTTGTAATCGTGAGATGCCTGTTGATGAGCTTTTACAAGCTCTGGCCTATCCATTACGCATAAAAAGCTTCACTAATTTTCAGTAGGTCCAAAGATATTTGGTGAGTATTCTTTCCAGAATTTAACCCGGCTATACTAAAGTTGAGCACCATGCAATTTGTTTGATAACAAGAGAACTTCAGAACAGCTCTTGTGTTGGCCCTTGAGTACTTTCCAAATCAACTTATAATGTTCCTTGGACATCTCTTAAAAAAAATGCTTTTTAGATATCCTGTATTTTCAAAATTTATCATGTTGCAAATTTCGTCAGGAATAGTGCAGCCCAAAACAACTTATAATGTTCTGTGTACTTCTCATCAAAATGCTCCTTAGACATCCTGTATTTATATAAATAAAAACAACCGGCGATATCCAAAGATTTCCTTCGTTTTGAGAGCAAAAAAATCCCACAATAATCCTAAAAAAGAAAAATCCTAGAAATTCTCACATTAATTAAAAAAAAGAGAATGATCTTGACCACTTATTTTGGTGGGATCAAATTATAACGGTGTATATTAATTATATATAGATATTATAGTTATATAACAAATACAATTATATTTCAATTATAAGAAGTAGAGTTGTATATTAAAGACAATTGTATCATAATATCTAATCGCAGAACTGCGCAGGCAAATCTGCTAGTTTTCATAAATTAACATGCTGATCATTTTGCCAGGAATGATGCAGCCATCGCCACGGTGCTGTTCCGCTGCGTGAAGGTACAGATTTTTCAGCATTTGTGAAATTTCATGGTTTTTCTAGTTATTTCATGTATCATCTCATCATCTGTTTGTAAACTTCACCTGGGTTTTGATGGGTAGTGCTCATCTATCTATATAGGAAACTTACTCAAATTTCTCACCCTGCAGAAAAATAACCGTAACAGAGCGTAGATTGTTTTATTCACCTAGGCTTGAAGGGCGGTATGCTAGGAATTACTCAATACCGTGGCCTCGGTCTCATGGAACGAGTTGCATGCGACATCTAGGCGAGTTTGATCGCCTGACTATATTCCAGGACATCAGATGGAAGGTGACCAGCGATCCTACGGAGGCGCTGGCGGTGCTCCACGGCATCCATGACGTGTAAAGCTGTGCCATCTCAGGAGCGACTTTGAACATCTCCCATCATTTTCAGGCAGCTGCATTTCTTCAGGTGCAATTCCTTACCCAATTAGATATTTCGGGATAGTAACACTGCAACAGGAACTTTTTTTAGCTTGGAATATGTTGCCGAGTGCTGAATGCTGGACTGCTGGTACATATGGTCTGGTCTAGAAAGGTTGTGAGGCTGGGAATCGGTTGGTACAGCTCATTAATCATACTGCCCACATATTCATGATTTAAAGTTGTATATGGTCCCTTGGTTCGTTCCTTTCCATCGGCGCCCGCTCCCGGTTCCGACGGCCACCTCCTCACCGGCTTTCGGATGTCGTCGGCCCCTAGACGGCCACCCTCCGTTCGGTCGTTGTTGCCCCCACGCTGCTCGCCCGTCCGATAGCTCGGAGCTGCGCGGCGGGATGTTAGCCCGTTGGCATCCTCCGCCTCGAACTCTCCCGATCTCCGTCGCGTCCTTCCTTCGCGTCGAGGTTGTCCACCGTGGGACACCACCACCGCTGTGGGTCGACGAAGATGCCTCCTAGGCGCACACGAGCTGGTCGCGCAAGTAGGAGGGCGATGGCGGAACCAGGATTTGGCTACGCCCCGGGCTGAACTCTAACAACCTAAAACTAATACCAATTTGTACCCATGCTACGATATAACAAAAGTATATCATAATTGGCTAATTGCATTACTGATAGGAAACTTGAGTTCAATACTAGACAAGTAAACATCTGAGAGCACAAAATAAATCAAATAACAATTTGAGCTTTAAGCTGATTGTTAATTTTTGAATTGAACATCTGTCGGTATGATTTTATTTCTGGGTGATTTGTGGTTAGATAATTGTTCTCTAACATTTTTATTCTTGCTCATATCACTCTATTTCAATTGGAGTCATATATATTTGTTTATTTGTAATTCTAGAATTTTACTAAATGTATTGCCAAAACCGCACTTACTGCATCAGATGTCACCATGCACATGCTCTCAAAAAGGTCCAATGAATGAGGACACCATAGAAACATATTCCAGCTGCTATTAATTCAGGAAAGGAGCCCTAATATGAAGACATGAAGTACAGCACAAATTTTCCTCTTGATGAAATCATGAGCAACAGCTAGTTCCTTGGGACACTAGTCTGAGAGAACAGTTCAACATCCAATTTTTACTTATTATCCAGCAGATCTAACAAAATGTAATTCAACAAACAGTTGTGCATTTCTTGACTTGTTACTCAACCAAAGTTTGTCAGCCTGAGATTTCTGTGTGCTTCTACCCAAAAACATGAATAAGACACATACTATTCCCATGCACTTCTGTGAGTTAGCTCTGCTTGTTTAATGGAATACCATCAATGTTCTGAAGTACAAAATGTCCTAATCAGTTATCACCAAAAACAGGAGCTGAGAATCCCACTATTCAACCAGACTAGCTAAGAATGTTTAGCAATCTTCAACGCTTAATTAATTCTCTTTGATGTACTTTTATTGACCAAATATGACAAGAAAATCTGGATGGTTACTTACACCAACATGTAATAGTCAACAGGATTGCATTGGGGAGCTTCAAGAATAGGCAAAATCGGCTACATCACGAACTGAGCTGCATTGCAAGGGGAAGGGGGCGGGCTTACATAGGGGGTCGGTGCCGGGGGCGACGCCGGCGCTGGCCGCCTGGGCGGGAGGTGGGCGGCGCAGGCCAGGAGGAGCCGAGGAGGGGCGCCGCCGCGCCGGGGTGGGCGGGTGGCGTAGTGGCGCTGGCCGGGGCGGGTCGGGAGGCGGGCGGTGCCGAGACGGGGCGGTCGGGATGCGGGGTGGGCCGAGATCTGAGACGAGGCGGAGGCGACGAGGCGGCGGAGATCTGAGACGAGGCGCCGGGGTGGGCGGGTGGCGTAGTGGCGCTGGCCGGGGCGGGTCAGGAGGCGGGGCGGTGCCGAGACAGGGCGGTTGGGAGGCGGGGTGGGCCGAGATCTGAGACGAGGCGGAGGCGACGAGGCGGCGGAGATCTGAGATGAGGCGGAGGCGACGAGGCAGCGGAGATCTGAGACGAGGCGGCGGAGATCTGAGACGAGGCGCCGGGGTGGGCGGGTGGCGTAGTGGCGCTGGCCGGGGCGGGTCGGGAGGCGGGGCGACGCCGGGATGCGGGGTGGGCCGAGATCTGAGACGAGGCGGAGGCGACGGAGATCTGAGACGAGGCGGAGGCGACGACGTGCGGTGCGGCGCGGTGCGGCGTCGCCTTTCACCGCCCGGCTTCTGCCTTCTGCGGCTGCTGGGCTAGGGTTAGCGGCGACCGCGTGACGCGAGAAGCTGAGGTGCTGAGCGGCGAGCGCGCGACGAAGTGTGCCGAGAGTGAGTGGGCCGCACGGAGAGTGGTGGGCTGCGGCATCTCAATTCTGAAATATGTATGGGCTACCTGGCTGAAACTATCAATAATACCCCGGACTGGGCTGAAAATACTTAGGCTATATATTATATATTTTTTTCACACTCCGCCAGAGCCTACCTTGCCGGGGCCCAAATCCGCCCCGGGAGGGCAAGGTCCACAGTCCACTGCTGTGCTAGCGCAAGGCCGAGTCGTCCAATCTCTTCTCGCACCTGGTTCCGCCACCTTTGGCACCAAAATTGCCTTGGCAAATGCATCCAACGGAAGCGACAGAGCTCGTGACGTAGTGCCCGCCTCACGCAAGCACTGGCTCCCAGCTCGTCCTCTCAGTCGGCACGAGTAGTCCTCATTGTAAGAGTGAGGTAATGGAGAGAAACACCGCATACATTCCATATCATTCGGTTGGGGTTAAATACAACAACCGTGACTCATTCCACTACTAACCAATCCTATAATCTAGGCATGATGGGATGATGGATCCGTAATAAAGAGGAAGGATCCTAACAGATTACTAACACCCCTCACCGCATACATGGGAATTTTGAATGCATGATGTCTCAATTCTTGGAACAAAGGTGTAGGCAATCCTTTGGTCATGATGTCCGCAAGTTGATGCCGAGTAGGAATGTGTAGAACTCGAACCGACCAAGGGCCACTCTTTTCTCGACAAATGTATGTCAAGCTCGACGTGCTTGGTCCGCGATGATGGACGGGATTCTCGAGAGATACACTGCGGAGATGTTGTCGCAATAGATGACAGTTGCTTTGTCGACATGGACATGAAGTTCCCGAAGCAGATTTCGCAACCAACAACACTCGCGGCATGGCATTAGCGACTCCAGACACTCGGGCGCTAGAGCGCGACACCGTCCGCACGCCTTTTGGAGGACCATGAGACAAGAGACTCACCGAGAAGACACAATATCCTCGGTGGAGCGCGGGTGTCGGGCACCGCCTAATCGGCGTCGAGAAAGCCTTCATTCGTCGACACGAGGTCGAGATGCGCAGCCGCCGTTGATGGAGCCGCGAGATAACGGCGATTCGTTTCACAAGATTCCAGTGAGCCGCCCTCGGTGAGTGCATGTAAAGGCATGCCTGATTGACAGCATATGCAATGTCTGGACGCGTGAGGGTCAGGTATTGCAAGGCGCTCGTGATGCTACGGTAAAATGTGGCATCGTTCTTTGGATCGCCGCCGTGGTGATGCATACCGCTTGGCGCCGATCGCGAGTGGCGAGCTTGCGATTCGTCATGCCGCGCGATCGAAGATATCCTCCGTATCGAGCCCGCATGAGGAAGAAGCCATGGTCGCCACGATGCACCGAACGCCGAGGAAGAACCGAGCGCACCCGTGTCCTTGATGGCGATCGCGCGAGATCATGAACGATCCGGCCGCAGCAAAGATCGGGATGACGCCGTCAGATGATGTCGTCGACATATACGAAGATAAGCCAACGCATTCCGCTTTTGTAGACGAACAATGACGCAGCCTGAGCCGGTTGGTGCAAAGCCGATGGAGCGCAGTGCGCGCTGGGCGTTGGAACCACGCCGCGGTGCTTGCTTGAGGCCGAGAGCGACTTCACAAGGAGACAGACGTGATCGGTCGAGTCGCATCGACGAAACTACCGGTCGATGACGAAGAGACACGCCCGCCAGTTGCCATGAAGGAACGCGTTCTTGACATCCACCGTGTATCGCCATCCGCGGATACGGCGAGGTGGAGGACCGTCGCGGATCGACGCCGGCTTGACGACCGGGGAGAAGGTTTGATGAAAATCAACCCCCGGCCGTTGTGAGAAGCCGCGAACGACCCACCTCGCTTTGCGCCGCTCGCGAGATCCATCTGGATGGAGTTTGTTTTTGAACAGCCATTTGCCGGTGATGACATTGACATGCTGTGGGCGCGGCACGAGTGTCCACGCCCCGCTCGCTGTAGTGCATCGAACTCAGCTTGCATCGCCGCACGCCACTCCGGGTCACGAAGAGCTGCACGGACGGAAGACGGAGGAGATGTTGGTGACGCAGCCGCAGCGACGTTGGCGTACTTCGGGTTAGGCACGTGAATGCCGTCCCGCGCTCGGGTGACCATGTGGTGACGAGTGGGCACCGTTGGCGCAGGTGTCGGTGCTGCCGTTGTCGTTGGTGCTGCTGGCGTCGACGTGGGATCAGGAGTGTCCGGTGTTGATGGCGGCGAGGGATTCGGCGATGGTGTGTGAGCAGTGGACGGGGAGGGCGCTGGCGACGACGTCGTGGGCGTGCCCGGATTTGATGGCGCCGAAGGTGCATGTAGAGGCAGTCCTTCAGTCGGTTGAGGAACTGTAATCGCCGTGGCGCAGGTGTGTGACCTGGATCAGAGAGCTGCGCAAACGGAAAGCAGGATTCGTCGAAATAAACATGACGGGAGATGAGCACACGCTTGGTGTCTGGGTTGTAACACTTGTAGCCACGCTGATCGAGGGGATATCCCAGGAAGATGCAGCGAGCAGAGCGCGGTGCTAACTTGTGCGGGGCCGTGGCTACAGTGTTGGGATAGCATAGACACCCAAATACGCGCAAATGGGCATAGTCAGGTGGAACACCGAACAGGAGCGCGAACGGCGTGGAGTTGTGGCGAGGGCGACAAGGGCGACGATTAAGGAGGTATGTGGAAGCGGCAAGTGCATCAGGCCAGAACGATGGTGGAAGAGAGGCCTGGAACAGCAAAGTGCGAAGGCCGTCATTGAGCGTGCGAAGGATGCGCTCAGCGCGGCCATTTTGCTGTGAGGTGTAGGGACAAGTTAATCGCAGTACAATGCCGTGCTTGGCGAAAAATGCGCGAGAGGCAGAGTTGTCGAATTCCTTGCCATTGTCGGTTTGAAGGCACTGAATGGGACGCTGAAACTGTGTGCCAACAAACGCATGAAAGGAGATGAGAGTAGGCAAGACATCGGATTTGTGTCGTAAAGGAAAAGTCCACACATAATGAGAGAAATCATCTAAAATAACAAGATAAAACTTGAATCCTGAGTTGCTCATTATTGGCGATGTCCATACATCACAATGTAAAAGCTGGAAAGGAAAAGAGGAAACATTGTTGGATTCTTGAAACGGAAGCCGCACGTGTTTACCAATTCGGCAGGCATGGCACGTGTGACGACTGGACGGAGAACAAGTGAAGCCGACGACGTGAGACAGGTGCTGGAGAGCTGCAGGACCGGGATGGCCCAGCCGAGAATGCCAGAGAGGCTCATCGGTCGTGGTGAGGAGCGCTTGCGTGGATGGAGCAGAGGCCGCGCCACGAGCAGGGCGCAGGGGTAGAGCTCGCCGGAGGAATCACATCGGAGGAGTGCCATCCTGGTTCGAAGATCCTTAATGGAGAAACCCCAGGGATCAAATTCCACAGACACAGAATTGTCGCGAGTTAGAGCACGAACAGATATGAGATTCTTGACTAATTGAGGAGCAATGAGAATATTGTTTAGATGTAAAGGTGAAGAAGAGGAAGTGGGAATAGAGGTGTGTCCAGTAGACGTAGAGGACATTAGATCACCGTTGCCGACAATGATCTTACGAGGAGCAGTAGAGGGAGAGCAGGATGTGAGGATACCAGGATGTGATGCCATATGCGAGGAGGCACCCGTGTCCATGAACCAGTCTCCGCCACCGCCGGCAGGGTTGTTGAGGGACATCCCGTGAAGCGCGGAGTAGAGACCGGGTGGTAGGGCAGCGGCGTCGTGCTGTGATTCTGGCGCGGCGAGAGCCACCATGGCAGCAGGAGGGTTGACGTCGGGGCGAGGAGCGAGGACACCGGGCCGCCAGGCGTTGAGTGGCCAAGCCTGAACAACTCCCTGCCAGGGATTGTAGGAGGGCGTCCACTGCGGCGGGGGCGCGGGGTTGCTACCAGGCGCGGACTGACGCTGACGATTGTCCGCCTTGCGCTTTTTGCGACGATCACCGCGGTCACCACCGTTGGAGCCGTTGGGCAGGGGCGGTGGAGGCGCTGGCGCAGACTTGGTGGAGGTGTCGCGCGCAAGGAGGGCCGTCTGGGCCTCCATCTGTAGAGAGTGTTTGATGCGATGTTCTTCCTGCAGTAAGTAAGATTTGGTGTAGAGGAACGTCGGCGGCGGCGACATGGTGGACAACACGGCGATGGCCTGACTGAACTTGTTGTTCAGTCCGCGAAGCGTGTTGATGACGAGCGCCGGGTCGGAGACGGCAGCGCCGCAGTCGAAGAGTGTGTCGGAGAGGCGCTTAAGACGGCCACAGTACTCGCCAATGGACATGTCTCCTTGAAACAGGCTGTGGAACTCCTGCTGGGCGTAGACGGCGCGCTGGAGGCTGTTGTCGAGGAACTGGCCGGTGATGGCGGTCCATGCGGTGTGGGCGGTGCTGCGCGGCTTGTAGACATCGTTCCAGATGTCCTTGGACACCGTGGAGTATAGCCATGAGACGATGCAGGAATCCACCTGCAACCACTCGGGATCGTCGATCATGGCGGCCGCGTCGATGGTGCCATCGATGTGGTTGACAAGGCCAAATTTCTTGAATGTGAGTTCAAAGAAAGATCGCCATTGTCTGAAGTTGCCCTCATCGGTGGAGAGAATGACAGGAACATGGCTGTGTATGTTAAGGAGGACAATGGTGGAGGCCGGGGGAGGGACGGGTTCAGCAGCGCCGGCGAAAGGGTTGGTGCCGACGGAGGAGACTGAGCCAGTCGGGCTCGCCATGGCCTGAGCAGCGGAAGGATGAGAGGAGGATCAGGAGAAGTCTGATACCATGTAAGAGTGAGGTAATGGAGAGAAACACCGCATACATTCCATATCATTCAGTTGGGGTTAAATACAACAACCAGGACTCATCCCACTACTAACCAATCCTATAATCTAGGCATGATGGGATGATGGATCCGTAACAGTAGGAAGGATCCTAACTATATTGCTAACACTCATGAGGAAGTTGGGAATCATCCCAGAGGAGTCGTCGCCGTCGGACCCACAGGATTATGCGACATTTGAGGACCTTTTCCGGCAGCCCCTAGCGCAAGAACACTTGCAGGCTTCCCCTTGCAAGACCTTCTCCACCTCACGCACTCGGTTCTTCCGCTAGGCCTTCCTTTCGCCCCAGCGTCACCCCTGCTCTCCTAGGCGTAGCTTTTGACCTCCTGCCTGCTGCTTGATCTTCAGTCATTCCACCTCAATGGACAAGCCATCCTGAAGATCCTAGTCTGGAATGCCAGAGGTTTGAACTCCAGTGCCCGCCGTGATGCAGTGCGTTTGTTAGTTGACACCCACGCAGCGGACGTTGTTTGTATTCAAGAAACTAATATGTCAGATATCACATCATCGGTTGTGCTAACAATGCTGGTCGCCCATTTCTCTTACTTCGTTTTTCTCCCAGCTTCTGGCACCCATGGAGGGATTTTGGTAGCTTGCAGGGTGCCCAACGTCAAAGTAGTTGACTCGTTTATCGGGCGGTTCTCAGTCAGCTTGTACAGTCGCGTAGCAGGCGAAAACGGGCCATTGTGGATTACTTCCGTTTACGGCCCGTAGTCGGACTTGGCTAAGCAAGAGTTTCTAGACAAGCTGAGGCAATTCAGAGCCTCCGGAGACGGCCCCTGGTGTGTCGCCGATGACTTCAACTTGATCCTCGACCATTCCGACAAAAACAATACTAATGTTAGCCGAGTTAACATAGCTCGGTTTCATCGGCTTGTCAATGATCTCCAGCTCGACGATGTCCATCTCCAAGGGAGGGCTTACACCTATAGCAACGAACGACCGTCCCCAACGTTGGTAAGATCGACTGGATAGAGTCCTCACCTCGGCGGAGTGGGATGGCCTTTTTCCATTCTGCTCTCTCTTGGCGCTGGCCACGGTGTGCTCCGACCACGCCCCGTTGTTGCTTAATTGCCACCAACGCACGCCTAAACCTTCGTGGTCGGTTCCACTTTGAGAAACACGTACTAGGCCTCCCAGGAAGATTTCCGAGGCGTCATCAAGAAAAATTGGGCTAGCTGGATCCCTTGTACCTCACCTTTCCACTGCCTGGATTCGCTCTTACGCGCCACAGCTAGAGGGCTTCAAAAATGGAGTCACCGTCATTTTGGGAACATTACATCGCACTTCAAGTTAGCATGGCCGAAGTAGTTATTGGTCACCTCGACCGTGCCAGGAGATGCGAGCCTTGACTTCGGACAAAACGCAATTCTGGAAGATGCTAAAATTCATATTTCTAGCATTGTCCTCCCTGCAAAGATTGTTGATTCAAGAGCGCTCGAGGCTTTTGTTGATTCAACCTTTTCCACGCCCATGCCAGGTTCCATAGTCAAAAAAGGAGAATCAACTTCCTCACGGGCGATGACGGAGAGTCTGTTCATTCGCATGACCAAATGGCAGGCTTGCTTCACCAGCACTTGGGAACTTTGCTCCAATCCGAAGCTCTAGTGTCGAAGTCCATCCACTTGGAGTAGATAGGGTTCCAAGCCTTGGCCCTCCAGCACCTTGAACAACCCTTCTCTAGCGAAGACGTGTTCCGCGCCATTAAAGCTCTCCCAGTAGAGAAGGCCCCAGGCCCAGATGGTTTACCGCTTTATTCTACTTGACAGCTTGGCCCAAAATCAAAGATGACGTTATGGCCGGCGTAGAGGCCTTCTTCTCCACAGACCGACGGGGTTTTGCCTGCCTAAATTCTGTGCTAATTCTCCTACAACCAAAAAAGCAAGGGGCCTGCCATCCAGCTGATTTTCGGCTGATAAGACTAATTCACAGTTTCTCCAAGCTGCTGGCCTTACGATTGCAGCCTTACATGGACAAGCTGGTGGACTTCAAACCAGAATGCGTTCATCAAGGGCTGCCTCATTCAGGACAATTTCAAGTTCGTCCACCATGCTGTTAGAACTTTAAAGAGGAAAAGAGAAAAGATGCTTTTGCTCAAGTTGGACATTGCCAAAGCGTTTGACAGTATGTCCTGGCCTTTCTTGTTCAAGGTCCTGCATAGTAGAGGTTTTGGCACCCAGTGGGGAGAGAAATTTTTTTGCTTTTTAGCCCAAAATTTGAAAGTTTTTTACATATAGACCCTTGGAGAAAAGATTTGCAAAAATAGACCCTTCACTCGGCGCCAAATCATATGGCGCCCAGGGTACATGTCACGGCGCCATATGCTTTGGCGCCGTAAATGGCCACGTAGGATCCACGGTGGCATAGAACGGCGCCAAATCACATGGCGCGTGGCGTGTAAGTTGGCGCTAACGGCCGTGGCGCGTGCTTTGGGACTTAAGTCCGAGCGCGGCCCCGCCCCACCCTCACTGCTCGCCCAAGCCGAAGCAACCGCCGCCGCCGCCACTCCCTTCCCCCTCAAAATCAACTCAAATCCATCTGTTTTTCTCGCAATTTTACTTCCAAATCGAGTAAGCAAGGTGAACCCCCTCCTTTCCCTTGATTTTTTGCAATAAATATGGATTATTTGAGGTACATTTCGTATGGGAAGATTTCAAACCCTAGATGAAATTACTTCAATTTGGCTCGGTTTTAGGTTGGATTTTCAATAGATATGCGTAATGTAAGAGTAGTAATGTGTATAGATTCGTTTTTAGGGTTGGATTTTTAGAAATACATATGTTTTTAGGGTTTGATTTAGAAATACATATGTTTTTAGGGTTTGATTTAGAAATATATATGTTTTTAGGGTTTGATTTGAGCGAGATTGATGAATGTTTAGATTTAGGGTTTGATTTAGAAATACACATGTTTTTAGGGTTTGGTTTGAGCGAGATTTCTAAATTTTTAGAAATACATATGTTTTTAGGGTCCATTTTATAAATACATATGTTTTTAGGGTTTGATATAGAAATATATATATTTTGAGGGTTTGATTTAGAAATAGATATGTTTTTAGGGTTTGATTTAGAAATACATATGTTTTTAGGGTTTGATTATTATTTATACATGGTTGTGTTCGGTTTAGGTTTTAGGGTTTCATATAGCAAATAGGATGATTTCATGTCAACATGGGCAAGATTGTATGTCCACCTAACCCTTAGTAGCTTTGATTATTGTTTATATTTACAAAATTATATTTTTACCACCCCTAATTTAGATTTGCATTCTAATTCAAGTGGCAAAGACAACTTATTGTCAATTACACCAAGTTATATATATAAATCATGTTTTATAAATTTCTTATTTGAATATTTCTTAACGATTGAATTCTAAAATTTATCACAAGATGGCGAGATACCGGCTGCTAGACGAGTACTACGAGAGGGAGCACCGCGGCAGGCTCACGGAGGACGGCCAGGTTCGTGTGTGGTCGAAATGTACATGTGTTCAACTTGATGGTCACGCAGCTAACTTTTATTGCAATTTTCAGGAGATACCCATACTTCGTCCTCGAACCCATGATGGGTTCCAGTTGATGCGCTACGACGACCACTATACCCCACTGCTGCGCCGTGCTGGGCTTCACACGGTCACTAACCTATTACGGCGGGGCATGCCGGTCTTCAACCCCGCAGCTTTGACCGCACTTGTCGACAGGTGCATTTTCTCTATCGGGTCTATTTGTTTTCGCTTCTATATTCTTACGCACATAACTAATTCTTTTCTCCTTGTACTACTAACAGGTGGAGGCCAGAGACACACACGTTCCACCTTCCCTGTGGGGAGATGACCGTCACGCTGCAGGACGTGGCGATGATACTTGGACTTCCCATCAGGGGACAGCCGGTGATCGGCCCGGCGGTGTCTGAGGGCTGGAGGGCACGTGTGGAGGCCTTCCTGGGCACGCCATTGCCTCCTGCCCCAGATAATGCCAGGCGAGGCCGCGTCTCGGGGGTCCACCTTAGATGGTTGCGGAATACCTTTGGCGAATGCCCTGCTGCCGCGGATGACGCCACGGTGATCTACCACTGCCGCGCCTGGGTCCTGCACATGTTAGGGGCAGTGCTGTTCCCGGACGCCACGGGGGATGCCGCTTCGTGGATGTACATCCACTGCCTCCAGGACTGGGGGACGTTGGACAGTTCAGCTGGGCTCGGCGGTCTCGCATTCTCTACCGCCGGCTTTGCGAGGCTGCAGACGCAAGGCCCCCGCGTCGACGCTCGGTGGCTGCGTCTTCCTCCTGCAGGTGTGGTAATGCATTTATTTTTCCTACGGTTCTTTGTTTTTGTGCGTGGCTAATCGTGTGTCTGCCCGTATGTTCGCTTGCTAGGTGTGGATGTGGACACGCATTCCAGTGGGGCGCCCTCGAGTGTTGCAGGCGCAGCCTTGGCATCCACCGTGTGGATGACCTCGCCCCACCTGCTATGCACTGTGGATACTGATGTCATCCGTTCGCGACTATTCAGCGGGCGACGTGGATTTCAAGAACGAGTTTGACACTTTGTCTCCCACGATGGTAAGAAATTGGTACCGCATTTATTTATTCTACGATTCTTGGTTTTGTACACGGCTAATCGTGTGTTCTCTTACTAGGTGTCCCGGGAGCCTTACTCCGAGCCACGTGTTCTAGCGCTACCGCAAAGCACCATGTGCCGCAGGACTCCATATTTGGAGGATGAGGTGTCCGCGATCCGCTTCTATGCCGTGGAGATTCACCTCCCCACGAGTTGCGCGGTTCGGCCTCGTGCGCTTCTTCCCTAGAGGATGTCGACTGTTGAGTTGCACAAGTAAGTAACAATTTAAAATTCTTTTGGTTCGTACTAACAACTATTGTTGACATCCGCTATATGTACGGTTCAACAGGTCCGCCAACGAAAGGTGACGGACTTGACGATCACCACCGGCGATGCGTGCGGTGGTGGAGGAAGATGGAGGACAATCGCGAGCCGGACAAGACCCCACAGAACGCCCGCTTCTTAAGGTTACTTGTCTCGTACCACACCGCCACGCGCTGCATCGAGGCAGCAATGGACCGATGTCGACTACGCGACCTCGCCGTCCGAGGACGAGGACATCTGCGTCACACGCAGCGTGCGAGGAGGGCACGATGGTCGAGGCCGCTCCGATTCTCGATCGAGTGGTACGAAAGCATGATATTTGCAATACTTTGGTTCCATACGCTTATCTTGCACTTATGTTTACTTATTTCTTTAGGGACTTCTCTCCAAACCTCGGTGCGTGAGATCGACGAGGTTCTCGCCACCGACAGCGAGAGCCACCCCGAGGACTTCCTGCAGTACGAAGATAATTCGTTACGTTAGATCGATTCAGCATGTATGCAATTATGACATATCATTACTTGCGAGACTTCGACGCCGCCTCGGTCGGGCGGCGGTCGGTGTGGTTGCCGCGACGCACGGACGTCGCATCACCACCGGCGGCCTCCGGCGCCGGTGCCGCTGCAGCCTCGTCGCCACATCGCCGGCGCGCCGATCCACGAGAGCTCGTCCACGCACTCCGACTTTCGTCGAGCGGCGACGACGACGGCACGACGCACGCAGGCGAGCGAGGATGACGAGGAGGCGAGCACGAGGACGAGGAGGCAGAGCAGATGACGAGGAGGCGAGCACGAGGACGAGGAGGCATGTACCACGACGAGATTGGGATGTCGCAGATGCCCGACGCACCATCTACTCAGCTTCCCAGCCGCCTCGCTGCTCGCCCGCCCCCGAGCACGCACACTCCAGGGTCTGATGCTTTGGCCAAGGGCAAGGGAAAGGCCAAGAGGCAGTGAGAGTGACTATTTTGTGCGTTGAGATGTGTTATGTAATGTTTTGAGACTTTTGATAGTTATATGATGTTATGTGATATTTTGAGACTTTCGATAATTATGCGATGTTGTCATTTGAGTTGTTCAGATGTTTTATGTGTGAATGTATATGTATGTGTGTATGTGCATATGTTTTACGGAAAAAACAGCAAGGTTTGCTGTTTTTTCTACAGGTGAAGCTAGCACGGCGCCAGATCCTTTGGCGCCGAGAGGTTTATATACGGCGCCAGGGTCTTGTCTTTGGCGCCTTTTGCGGCGCCAAAGAATATTGCGCCGTATGTAAACCATTCGGCGCCGAAGAATCTGGCGCCGTGATAGCTAAATATGACGCTAGAAGATTTGGCGCCGTGATAGCTGGGCTTGCACTGCAAAATTCGGGCTAAGTCCCAGAGCACGGCGCCACGGCCTTTAACGCCCAACTTACACGGCACGGCGCGATGTGATTTGGCGCCGTTCTATGCCACCGTGGATCCTACGTGGCCATTTACGGCGACAAAGCATATGGCGCCGTGCCATGTACCCTAGGCGCCATATGATTTGGCGCCGAGTGAAGGGTCTATTTTTGCAAATCTTTTCTCCAGGGGTCTATATGTAAAAAACTTTCAAATTTTGGGCTAAAAAGCAAAAATTTTACATGGGGAGATTGGCTTTCGCTCCTCTTCTTGACGGCCTCATCTAGGGTGCTGCTCAACGGCGTCCCAGGAAAAAGCATTCAACACTGTAGAGGCCTCCATCAAGGAGATCTCTTGTCGCCGCTGCTTTTTGTCGTTGCAATGGAGGTTCTCAACAAGTTGTTCTCAGCTGCCGCGCAGGCTCAAATCCTCACGTCTTCCCTAACGCTCAAGACTTTCTGCTCCTTTTACGCAGACGATGTGATGATGTTCATCCATCCAAAATTCCAAGACTTGGCTACCGCTAGAGGGATTTTGTCGCTCTTCGGATCCGCCTCAGGCCTCTGCCCAAACCTGCAGAAATCCTCACTCATTCCAATCTACTACTCCTAAGACGAGCTTCGTGTCGCCAAAGACACTATTGCATGTGACACGTCCTCCTTCCCCTTTACCTATCTGGGCATGCCTCTTGCATCCTCCAAGCTAACACAAGTAGAGTTTTCTCTGCTTGCATCCTCCATGCCTCTTCCTTGTTAATCTCTCAATTGGTTTTCTCTGCAGTGTTTTTGGAAACTGTGGAGAAAAGGCAATTTCCGAAGTTGTTTTTCAGTATCATTTTCAGTAGTTGGGAAGCCCGTTCTCCATAGGGACTATCTGAACACCAAGAGCTTTTACACAGTGCGTCTAGCTCTAATGATAATATGATAAGAGTTCATAATCTAGTACTTGTTTCCAGAAAAGATATACTCCCATGAATTGGCTATAGCACTTTGAATGATAAGCAACAGTATACATCATACATGGCAATCTTTGTTATGGCGTGTATTCTGTTTTAACTTTTTGACGAATTAATCCTACTCCTATTACGACTCTGCAAGAGTCCAACATTGGATGTGTCAGCTAACTTCTGACTCCTGGAAGATCATTGTTCTCTTAGCAAATTCACTAGCTTGAGCAAGTTCTGATGTGAGGAGCCTCCCTCTTGGATGCTCGCACGGGCCGCGCTCTTCCACATCACTGCCCTTGCCTTGATCTCATCGTCTCCTAGCAGCTGCGGGACCTTGTTCTTGATCTCCTCCTTCGTGACGACCCTCGCTCGTCTCGGCAAAGCTTCACGCCGGTCTTCCACACGTTGCACACGTAGCTCTGGTTGCAGAACTGGTCGGCGAAGTAAGGCCAGCACAAGAATGGGACACCGTGCAGCACACCTTCCATCGTCGAATTCCACCCACAGTGTGACACAAAGCAGGCGACTGAAGGGTGTGATAGCACCCGTTGCTGGGAGCCCATCCAATGACTAGCCCTTGCCCTCAACACGTTGCCTGAATGCACTGAACCAATCTTCTCCGATTCCGTTGGTGAAGTTAGGCCGGACCACCCACAGGAACGGCTGGCCGGAGAGCGCAAGCCCGTTGGCGAGCTCTTGGAATGATGTTGCGTCAAAGACGGTGGAGCTCCCAAAGGCCACATAGATAACAGAACCGGGGACTTGTGCGTCAAGCCAGGTGAGGCAGGTCAGGTCTTCAGGCAAGAAATGTCCGGTCAGCCTCGACGTCGGTGCTACCAGTGGGCCGACTGGCAGTGCATTGGGGAAGAGAGCTAGCGATTCGGATTCCATCTCCCACAAAGTGTTGCAGATGATCATTTCAGCAAGAGGCATTGATCGGTTGGTCTTAAGGACATTTTGGATGTTGACTCTGCGTCTTTCAGGGGTGCTGCCCAGGCTGACCCAGGGGATCTCGGCTGCATCTACTGGTGGCATCAGTTGGATCCTCTCATGCTTCTTTACATTTCCTGCGTAGATTCCATGTTCTTAGTCTCTTAGACATATGAAGTAAGGAAGTACGTGACATGGAGATTACTTTGTCAGTTTGTTGAAGGTGATTTGATTAGTTCTTACCACTTTCATCAAGAACACCATCCTCTATCAACTTCGGAAGGTTCATCCTGAGTGCAAACACAGCTGCAGAGTAAGTTGAGAACAAGGCAATACGGACACTCACCATGGTGGCCAGTTCTAGTGCCCAGCTCATGGATACATCTGCTATCATCCACTTGATCTTCTTGGATCTGATCATCTCCTCGAGGCGGCTGAACATGGCAGCTGGTAGGCCCTTGACCATCTTCCCGATGTCTGTGTGGTCATCAGCAGGGCCCAAACCATCTGGAATGGAGAGCATGTGAATTCCATCAGGGATTGTTCCTTTCTCTGCCAAGGCCTTGAGGACACGGTCGTGGTTGAACTCAGTGTTTACAAAGTAAACCTCGAAGCCGTGCTCAATGAACTTATGAGACAGCTCCATGAGCGGGATGACATGGCCTTGTGCAGGGAAGGGTAGCACCATGACATGAGGTTGAGTAGCAGCAGCCATGAAGGTTGTTTGCGTTAGAATGGTATATGGCCACAAGGAGTTTGTGAGATCAAAGCTTGCCGCTCCCTGTGAATACAGATAGTCTGATAGGCCCATCAGATGTGTATATCAAGAGCTGCCAAATCATTGCTGTTGCATCAGGCGTTGCGTTAGCAAATTTGTAGTCTGTTGACCGCAGACTTGTCCTTTTACCAGAAAAGGTTATCTTAATAATCACTGAGATTATCCAATGGATTAAATTATCCCAAATTGTGGACCGCATTGTTGTCTCTATCGACCGGAACGTGTTGCAGATGACGGTGCCGGCCAGCGATATTGCCGGGTTGGTCTTGAGCATGCGATATTGCCAGCGATATTTACACCACAGACGGTTCGAAAACCGTATGTGATAACCTTCGATTATCACTGACCCATAAATTCAGACGGTTTAGAAAACAATCTGTGATAATATTCGATTATCACTGACTCATAAATTCAGACGGTTCAGAAAACTGTCTGTGATGACGTTTTTGAACCGTTTGTAATACGGTTTTCTGTAGTAGTGTTAGAAGCAAGCAAGGTAGGCCGACAAGGGAGGACAGCAAAGCATTTTGGTGTAGCGTGTCAAATTAGGCTACTAGATAATGAAGAGCAGCATGCAGTGTATACAACTCTTATCTTGTTTAAGTCGGCTGGCTCATGTCGGTTTGAAAGGCTATAAAAGGACATGAGGTTGTATGAAGGAGTGAGTGCTCTGATGGAAACATATAAGCGTGTATGTATGGGTGTGTAACCACTAAAAAGTTTGTAATCTTTAGAAGTATATAAAGCTTCAAAGTTCTATGTTTTTTCTCCACCACTGTTCTCTAGCTTCCCATCGCCTTGCCACCTGTGTGTTCCAACATCACATAATATCTGCATTTGACTGCAATTGTCTAGATATCGTCATGTATGAAATGGACTACCATATCTGCTTATATGCATGTGACTGTGAGTTTGTAATCGTGAGATGCCTGTTGATGAGCTTTTACAAGCTCTGGCCTATCCATTACGCATAAAAAGCTTCACTAATTTTCAGTAGGTCTGTTGGACCGAAATGACGACAGAGGGGGGTGAATGTCGCTCGCTTCAAAATCGCCCCCGGAAAAACAAACACTGATTTATCAAAAAGATGCAAAACAAAGCACCTCACAGAAAATTAAAATTAAGTTTGCTGAAATTTGGAACGCATACGACACTGAAAAATTCAGCATAAATCAGAGACCAGCCAGTAAAAAATTCAATTGAAAATATTGTTGTTTGATCTGCATGCAAAATTGAGAAAGATCATCACAAAGAAAAAGAGACATGCACTAAAGAAGAGCACAAGCAATGAAGAGGTTACGTACTGCATGCATGAACCAAGGACCAAGCAATGTTGTTTTGGCCAAGCTCAAAGAGACCTACTGCAGGACTTCACCTACTATCGAAAAAGCAAAATGGAAGAACTTTGCGAACGGAAGAGGATTAAAAGGGATACCATTCGCTGAAAAATCAAAAGAGGAAAAGCTACCCAAAAGAAAAGGAGAAGAAGTGCAGTTGAATCTGCCCAAACGAGAGACTAAGTGATCACAAAGAAGTAGAACTTGCTGTACTTAGCACAAATTAGAAAGAAGTAAAAGGAGAATGCAGCAGAGGGACAGCCGAACCAACAAACACATAAGAATCACTGCTGAGAGAAATAGCCAACCCAAAACAAGAAATCACCAAGGAGACCAAGAATAGAGAGCACGAATAGAGAATATAAACTTCAGATTTCATTCCAATAAACACGAGATACAGAGAGCTACGTCCCCATACGCATGGACATTCGGAGGAATGATTACAAGGAATCTCGATCCATCCTTTCCCTCTTAATCCTCAAGAACACCAAGAGCCACACATGCTTCTTGGGAGGAACACACACATATACACATGGAGAGACTCAAAATGGAACCCTAACTTTTACACCCACTCTCTCTAAAATTTCAGCACACCTCTCCCTCTCATTTTATAGCCTCTCACTAATGGGTTTGCACATGCTTTACCCATTAGGTCACCACCTACTCGATGCTTTATCCAAACCCGCTTCCTTTAGTGCAGCTTTGCGTTTTTACCGAAACGCCCCTCGCGCACCTTCCAGGAAGCTTCCTCCTTTCTTGCCTTGCAAGCCTCGCGCCACGCCGAGCCCTCGCCGCCTTCGACACCTCCCGACCGTTCGACCTCGGCCACTGCGCCTAGTCCGGTCCACCGTGTCTCGCCACGACTCCGCCTCGATGTCCTGCGCACCAACACGCATAAGAAACAAATCACATAGCACCGCTCGACACAAAGTAACCAAATATAATCATCAGAAAGATACTCAAAGCATAAATCGACCGAAGCAAAAAATAAACGTCCTAACCACGTCCGACCGAATTCATTGCACCACGCAACGACATGGTCCGAACCACCCAAACCAAACTCGACTATCCTAAACCCTTGTCAATTTCTCATCACTCTCATGGGATCACGACCACATGGTCTCTCAATCTCCCCCTTGATGAGTATATTGACAAACTCAGAAAAAGCATGAAGTTGAGTTTGAGTTTGAAGAATCCAACATGGTCCATAGAAGGGAATAAAACAAATGACCATGTCGACAGAGGGAACACAAGAGCAACAATCTGAAAGAGCAAATTGTTCTCCAAAGCTCTAAAATGATCCCAAACTAGCTTTTTCTTCTCTATTCTCCCCCTTTTGGCAATAAACACATCAAGATGCAAAAGAGAGAATATGACATGTCAATGGATGAAAATGGCTGAAGTTTGTTTATTTAAGCATTTCGAGCCATGAGAATTATCCATAATGACCAGAATGAGATACACCAAGCCATAACTCAATGAAACGCTATCTAGATCATGACAACAGATATATAAGCCAGCTAGAGCACATAGATGACAATCTGAAATGTAGTGCAAATTATGAGCATGTCAAGTCATCAAGAAGTAAAGTCTAACTCGAGATATCCAAGGATGATGCCGGACATGTCAATTAAGCTAAGCGGAACCAAGAAGCTAATATTGAGACCAACTAGAGTGCTATGCTCAAGAATGAAATATTGGCGCAAGTACTTGGTTCTTTGTGTAGATTAAGCAAATTGAGCACATTAAACATTGTCTTTTGAAAGCATATGGTCGTTTCCAACCCAATTTTTGTTTATGTGCTAGACCTCAAGCCTTATGCGACTACTCCAAGCAATAAGCTTAAGAAGATAGTCTAGGTCATCCAAAACTCCCCCTGAGTTCATGCCTCGTGCAATGGCAAGCCGTCTCATGAGAAAGAATTGGTGAAATCAGTTTTTTCGCACAAAAGAGATCTTTTTGCTTTGTAAACATGTTGTACTACCTCATGCTACATCAAGAGACTAGAATAGCTCAATCTAAGGCTCAATAAAAGATTCAAAGCTCAGCTAAACCTAGTTGACATGGCATGAATCATAACGGGATAGCTCCAGAAAGACTAAACTCAAATGCTAGCATGACAAGTTTTACTTCAAGTTGGGCAATTTTAATTAACTTATCATGGTAAAAGCTAGTCTACACATATGAAGTCATGATCAATCTAGCATATAAAGCACAAATCATGGCAAGGTGTACAACATTGTAAACATGTCATAACAGGATAATAATCAAGGCTCAAAGCGGTTATATTACAATGCTAAATGCAGGAAAATCCAGCTCCCCTCAACATGAGATGCAACTTTTAGTTCAAGTTGAGTTAAGTCAAAATTTAGCTCCAGAAGCTCCCAAAAGAACTCTCCCTGAACCAAAGCAATAAAATCGAGAAGTCGGCAAATAAAACCAAACAGCAAATCCTTAAAGCATAGATAAGATATAGAGACAACTATGGCTCAAACCGACTCTCATCTACCCCATATGACTCCGGGACAATCACCGACAAGAAATCACACACTAGAGAGCAAACACGCACTGCCTACCCGAGGGTGGCCCAACCTCGCTAGAACCTATAAGAAGTGAGTGAGCTCAACCTAGTGAGATAAGAAACAACTAATATGCAGATCCTCGAAGCACAAGATAAGAGTAAGAAGTCTAAGCAACTTGGCATGAGAACCACTCTAATCTATGCTGGAAGGACTAAACCCAAATGCACCCGAATGCAATGCAATGTAAATGAGATGAAGCATAATCAATATAGTAAAGCAAGAAAGCCCAAAGCTCCCCTCACTACATCCATAAGGACAAACCACCCCAAGCTCTCCCGCATAGCTGAAAACCTCGAACTATCCAATGGCTTGGTGAAGATGTCACCAACCGGTGGTCACTCTCACAAACCGGAGCACTATATTGCCCTTCTCTACATGGTCTCTAAGGAAATGATAGCGAATATCGATATGCTTGGTCCGGAGTGCCGTGGGTTCTTGGCAATGTTAATCGCAGAAGTGTTATCACAAAAGAGTGGAACACTATCGATAACTAACCCAAAGTCCCGCAGGTCGAGACCATCCAGCACTGCTACAAAGAATCGGGTGCAAAGAACGCACTCGGCCTCCGCGAGATCGTGCAACACCGGATCGTTTCTAGAAGACCAAGAGACGAGAAGTGACAATGAATTGGCAAGTGCGGAGTGCTCTTCCTATCTATCCTACATACTGCAAAGTCTCGCATCCGAGAAGGCTCTCAAGGAAAGACAGATGAGGAAGAGTACCGATACCATAGTCAATGGTAGCTTGAAGATACCGAAGATGCGCTTCACCGCCTAGCGGTGAGATACGCGAGAGAAGCTCGAACGAGCACACGCACACACGAGAGAAGTGTATGTCCGGTCTCGAGGCGATGAGGTAAAGAAGGAGCCGATCATACTACGCACTCTTTCGATCAATCGCTCGCCATCCTCATCTGGGTCAAGATAGGCTGTAGAAGCCATCGGAGTTGACACCGGCTTACCATCACTCATGTCAAAGCATCTCAGGAGGTCACGAGTGTACTTGCCTTGATGCAAGAAGGTACCCTCCCGAGTCTGCTTGATTTGGAAGCCAAGGAAGAAGGTCAACTCGTCCATCATACTCATCTCAAACTCGGTGCTCGGGACATCCGAGAACTGTGAAACCAGAGTATGGGAAGAGCCGCCAAAGATGATGTCATTGACATAGATCTGGACGAGCAGAAGGTCATTGCCATGACGGCGGATGAACAAGGTCTTGTCTGCTTTACCCATTTCAAACCCATGACTCAACAAGTAGGACTTAAGCCTCTCATACCAAGCTCTGGGGGCCTGCTTAAGTCCATACAACGCTTTGGAAAGCTTGAAGACATGGTGTGGGTATTTGGGGTTCTCGAAACCTGGAGGCTGTCTGACGTAAACTTCTTCCTCAATGACTCCATTAAGGAAGGCACTCTTGACGTCCATCTGGTAGAGCTTGAAACCCTTAGAAGCTGCAAAGGGAAGCAGGATTCTAATGGCCTCAAGTCGAGCTACAGGGGCAAAGGTCTCCTTGAAGTCTAGACCCTCAACCTGGGAGAACCCCTGAGCTACCAGTCTAGCCTTGTTCCGAATTACCACTCCAACCTCGCTTTGCTTGTTCTTGAACACCCACTTAGTCCCAATAATATTGTGACCTCGCGGGGGCTCGACAAGCGACCAAACCTTGTTTCTCTCGAAATTCTCTAACTCCTCATGCATGGCATTGACCCAAGACTCATCGGAAAGAGCATGAGAAACATCCTTGGGCTCAAAGGAGGCAATGAAAGCAGAATGGAGACAGAATTGAGATAAGCCAGATTTTGAGCGGGTCACACGCTCGAAGAGGTCTCCAATCATCTGCTCTGAAGGATGCCTTTTCTCGGATATGTCGGTGAGGTTCGGATGAGGAGAAGAAGTGACCTCTACCTCGTGTGCGTAAGAGGCAGGACAGAGCCACTAGCTCCGGAGGAAGCGAGAGGCAGGGCGATCACCTTGAGGTACCGTGGAAGAAGGCATCTCAAGGGAGGATGAGGAGCTGGATCGAGTAAACAATCATCGTCTCCATCGTCCTCATCATCCACAAAGATGGTCTCGATCGCTCTAAAGAACTCGAGATATCGGCCTAGTCCCTGACTAGCCTCGTCAAAGGTCACCTCACAGTCTCTACCATTTTGCTAGACTCAGCCTGCACCTATAAGCCCGCGAAGAAGGTGAGTAACCTAGAAAGATCCCATCACAAGAATGTGACTCGAACTTATCTAGGTTTCCGGACTTGAATAAAGCACTTGCAACCAAACACACGAAAATGAGAGACGCTGAGCCGCCCGTATCTCAACTCATAAGAAGTGCGGTGCAAGTGTGCCCAAGAAAACTCGATTTGAGACATGGCACGCGGTGGCTATAGCTTCACCCAAAACTTCGCGGTGTAGAGTACTCATCAAGCATCGTCCTAGCCATCTCGACTAAGGTACGGTTCTTCCTCTCCACAACGCCATTCTCACGAGGGACGTATGGAGAAGAGAATCGTGCTCTACACTGCCTCACCACGAAACTCTCAAAGCAGAATTCTTGAACTCCGTGCCATTGTCATCGCGGATCGCTCGTAAGGCACCGGGAGCTCTACGAAAGCCCACCAAAAGACCTCGGAAATGTGAAAACGTCTCATCCTTCGAGGCTAGAAAAACACCCAAGAAAACCTCGAGAAGTCATCGACCACAACAAGAACATACCACTTCCCTCCCGCCGATCGCCTCGAGTGGTCCAACTGTGTCCATATGGAGCACTGTGTCGGTGCATCGGTCATAGTAACTATGACCGGAGGATGAGAAGCGGCAACCATCTTGCCGTGCCGGCATGGAGCGCAAATAAGATCTTTGACCATCTTGAGTTTCGGCAGACCACGAATGAGATCGTGGCCGCTAACTCGGGTCAAATGGTCAAATCCAATATGACCAAGTCTCCTATGCCAGAAAGTCAGATCGCGGGACTCCGAAGCAACCAAACACCGGAGAGGATCACCAGAAGACTCAGAAAAATCAGCACGAAAGATCCTCCCATAACGTGAAATCCCGCAAACCAGACTACCCGAAGAGTCAAGAATTTTGCAAGCATTTTTCTTAAAGCTCACCTCATAACCGTCATCGGTAAGCTGAGAAACCGAAAGCAAATTATAACGCAGCTTACTAACCAAGGCAACATCTCTCAAAAGAAACGAATCATTAACGCCAAGATCGCACCTTTGGCGATGACGCGCCCAGATGAAGCATCTCCGAAGGTGATCGTCTCATCACCTGGAGCACGGGCTAGGGAAGAGAACCAACGGGAGTCTCCGGTCATGTGTCGTGAACACCCGGAGTCTACAAGCCAAACCTCTCCCTTCCCAGCCCGGCGAGCCTGAGTCAAACAGAGAGTAAAGTCTCAGTACTGGGGTAAATCAAGAGTGATTTTGGCACCCAATACTGAACAACACGTCGAGCAGATGAAGTAGTCAAGCACGATCGACCTCTATCTACCCTACGCTCTCGTCACTGGGAAAGCGGATGGTCTACGAGTAGACCTAGAGCCGCCACCGGGTCCGGCCGCTACAGCAAGCGAGTGAGCACCGGCAACAGTGAACACGCCGCGGTAGTCGTCTCGATGGGGAAACGAAGTACCTCGGGACGGCGGAAGTCACGACCGAGCAGACGAGGACGAAACCGAAGACTCGAAAAACCAAGTCCTCGATGCCGCCAAACCCGCTGAAGCAAAATCGACCTCGTGCTAGTCTTAGGTGCACTCAGATTTGGGGCGACCACGAATACGCCTAAGTGCCTCTCTGACGGTCTCTTCGCGCAATCGGCGCGCGCTGAAATATCTCTCGATCGAGTGCCCATCCTTCGGCTGAAGGTGCGGTGGTACTTCACCTTCGAGAGGTGGAAATAGCACGAAGAGGCTTCGCTTCCGAGAGGCGAAGCAAAGGTGGAATCACCTTGCTGTCAGAGATCCCTTGGACAAAGCCCGCTGATTTGAATTTAACCTCATCAGATCTGGGCTCAACCTCGATCACACCTCCTACGATGGGTCAGAGAATAGCAGGTGGATGCTTCCTCATATCCTCAAAGAAATCATATCCTAGACCTTGATTGAACTTGCAAATCTTGGATTGGTCTAGAATAAGATTAAGCTTCTTTTTGCCGCCTACAAATCTCTCGAGAGTGTTCATAAGGTACTGACACTCCTAAAAGAGAGAGGTGCAAGAAGAGCAGGGGGAAGAGGGAACAGCAGGAGGTAAGGGAGCAGATGAAGAATCAACAGTAGAGGAAAGAATGGCTTGTGCACGCACAGCCGACTCTGAGGGGACAGTCCTACTACTAGCAGGTTGGTTCGCGTCTCTAGGCGTCTCACCCTTACCCTGGGGCTTCTCCCTCACACCATCAATCACATCACAACCAGATTGTGGCTTCTCTAGTAAGTCCTTAGTTAGCTTCACACATTTGTCATTCAATGCAACGAGTTCAAGTTTTAGTTTATCACAACTAATGCATGGTGAGCTAACATGATCCTTAGTCGCATACTGAGTCATTTTCTTGTTGTTGTCAATCATTTCTTGAAATCTGTTTTGAGACGATTCAAGTTCGTGATTAACTTTGGACAGTTCAAACATGAATCAATAGGCTCAAGTAAAGAAGCACTCAACTCAAGAATCTTGTGATCCGCCTGCTTTAGGTTCATCTTCAATTTATTGCATTTTTCACAAGACTCAGGCAGATCAAGGAGCATGGTATAAGGTCCTCTAGCAAGAATGTCCTTATCCTCACATGAGGTGGGAGGAGTAGTCTCATCAAGAGTAAGAAGAGTAATGACCATCCTACTCAACTCTAATTCGGCAAGCGCACTAACATTCTCCACCTTAACAATATCAAGCTCAGAGGACAAACTATCATGCGAGGTCCTTAATTTCTCCATATCACCCAGCAAAGCACAGCATGTATCACAATCGTCACGGAGAGAGCAGATGTAAGTGAAGTAAGCTCCCGTGATGCTCTATCTACTTCCTTCTCTAACTCGGTACACCTAGCCCTAGCTCTAGCATGAAAACCACCTAGCTTAAGAAATGCTTGATTGAGCTGGTCGAGGTGGGGCATACCTCGTCCGAGTCGAGTACACCATTGTCGCCGAAGTTCGCCCTCGAGGTCATGAAGCACATGCCGGAGAAGTCGTCGCCGCTCTTGGGATTTTGGTCACCCGTCCCGTCGTCGTCGCTCCATCCCTCCACCTCGCTGAGGTCGAGGTCGTCGAACGTGGTGAGGACGCGGTGGAACAGCTTCTTGGCCTTCCCGAAGTCGCGGAACTTCTTCTTGCCTTGAGGGTGCGTTGGAGTCTTCTTGTTGTGGTTCTTGTCGGTGTAGTCGTTCTTGCCCGAACCGCCGTAGTCGTTCTTGCCCTTCTCCAGCTTGGGGCAGTTTGCCCGAATGTGGTTGGGGCCACCACACTCGAAGCAAATCACGGACCTCCTCCTTCTTCCTCCTCCTCTTGTAAGCATGGAAAAACTTCCGAGCTAGGAGGGCCAGTTGCTCATCCTCGAGCTGCTCTAACTGATCATCAGTTATGTTACATAGAGCAGCAAGGAAGAAATCGCAAAGCGAATCAGAAGGACCAGAAGACGAAACGGGATCAGTGACCAAGGCCATCGACTGTGACTTCGACCTACGAGAAACAACGTCAATCTCGTGAGTCTTGAGGCGCGAGTACAGCGCGTCAAGAGTCAAGGTCGAGAGGTCTGTCGTGTCTTTGATGGTGGTCACTTTCATCTCCCAAACACGCAGATCAAGTGCCGCGAGCATCTGACGAGCGTTGTCCGAGTCGGGGTATGTGAGACCGACCGCTCGGAGGTTGCTCAAGATCTTGTGGAAACGCGCGAAGCACTCATCGAGGGACTCACCAGCAAGCATCTCAAATTTGTTGTATTCTCGCTTAACCGGTCTGCCGAACCGCCTTAATCGGGTGGTACCCTCATGGTATGCGCCGAGGGTCACCCAGATATCGAGGCGGACGACAGTGAGAGATGCGATCGAACCGCTACGACTCAGCCCCGGATAATGATGTTCCTTACCTTAGCGCTTGCCTCAACATCATGCATATTCCCAGCATTGATGTTCTCATCGGCAGAACAACAAACCGACCTTGACCTTACGCCGATAGCGCACTTCGAGCCCGGATGTATGTCTCCATTCGGCTCTTCCGAAGGTAATCGATGCCATCGAAAATGGGCGCTTGGTCGAGTACTTGTCCGTCGCCATGTCTCTTGAGACCGGTTAAGATCTATTGAAAAAGCTAACCGCTCGATACCAATTATTGGACCGAATGGCGACAGAGGGGTGAATGTCGCCGCTTCAAAATCGCCCCGGAAAACAAACACCGATTTATCAAAAAGATGCAAAACAAAGCACCTCACAGAAAATTAAAATTAAGTTTGCTGAAATTTGGAACGCATGCGACACTGAAAAATTCAGCATAAATCAGAGACCAGCCAGTAAAAAATTCAACTGAAAATATTGCTGTTTGATCTGCATGCAAAATTGAGAAAGATCATCACAAAGAAAAAGAGACATGCACTAAAGAAGAGCACAAGCAATGAAGAGGTTAGGTACTGCATGCATGAACCAAGGACCAAGCAATGTTGTTTTGGCCAAGCTCAAAGAGACCTACTGCAGGACTTCACCTACTACTGAAAAAGCAAACTGGAAGAAGAACTTTGCAGAACGGGAAGAGGATTAAAAAGGGATACCATTCGGCTGAAAAATCAAAAGAGGAAAAGCTACCCAAAAGAAAAGGAGAAGAAGTGCAGTTCGGAATCTGCCCAAACGAGAGACTAAGTGATCACAAAGAAGTAGAACTTGCTGTACTTAGCACAGCCGAAAGAAGTAAAAGGAGAACAGCAGAGAGACAATGAACCAACAAACACATAAGAATCATCACTGAGAGAAATAGCTAACCCAAAACAAGAAATCACCAAGGAGACCAAGAACAGAGAGCACGAATAGAGAATATAAACTTCAGATTTCATTCCAATAAACACGAGATACAGAGAGCTACGTCCCCATACGCATGGACATTCGGAGGAATGATTACAAGGAATCTCAATCCATCCTTTCCCTCTTAATCCTCAAGAACACCAAGAGCCACACATGCTTCTTGGGAGGAACACACACATACACACATGGAGAGACTCAAAATGGAACCCTAACTTTTACACCCACTCTCTCTAAAATTTCAGCACACCTCTCCCTCTCATTTTATAGCCTCTCACTAATGGGTTTGCACATGCTTTACCCATTAGGTCACCACCTACTCGATGCTTTATCCAAACCCGCTTCCTTTAGTGCAGCTTTGCGTTTTACCGAAACGCCTCGCGCACCTTCCAGAAGCTTCCTCCTTTCTTGCCTTGCAAGCCTCGCGCCACGCCGAGCCCTCGCGCGTCTTCGACACCTCCCGACCGTTCGACCTCGGCGCCACCGCGCCTAGTCCGGTCCACCGTGTCTCGCCACGACTCGCCTCGATGTCCCGCACCAACACGCATAAGAAACAAATCACATAGCACCGCTCGACACAAAGCAACCAAATATAATCATCAGAAAGATACTCAAAGCATAAATCGACCGAAGCGAAAAATAAACGTCCTAACCACGTCCGACCGCTTTTGACCAAGTCCGACCGAATTCATTGCACCACGCAACGACATGGTCCGAACCACCCAAACCAAACTCGACTATCCTAAACCCTTGTCAATTTCTCATCACTCTTATGGGATCACGACCACATGGTCTCTCAAGGTCCAAAGATATTTGGTGAGTATTCTTTCCAGAATTTAACCCGGCTATACTAAAGTTGAGTACCATGCAATTTGTTTGATAACAAGAGAACTTCAGAACAGCTCTTGTGTTGGCCCTTGAGTACTTTCCAAATCAACTTATAATGTTCCTTGGACATCTCTTAAAAAAATGCTTTTTAGATATCCTGTATTTTCAAAATTTATCATGTTGCAAATTTCGTCAGGAATAGTGCAGCCCAAAACAACTTATAATGTTCCGTGTACTTCTCATCAAAATGCTCCTTAGACATCCTGTATTTATATAAATAAAAACAACCGGCGATATCCAAAGATTTCCTTCGTTTTGAGAGCAAAAAAATCCCACAATAATCCTAAAAAAGAAAAATCCTAGAAATTCTCACATTAATTAAAAGAAAAAGAGAATGATCTTGACCACTTATTTTGGTGGGATCAAATTATAACGGTGCATATTAATTATATATAGATATTATAGTTACATAACAAATACAATTATATTTCAATTATAAGAAGTAGAGTTGTATATTAAAGACAATTGTATCATAATATCTAATCGCAGAACTGCGCAGGCAAATCTGCTAGTTTTCATAAATTAACATGCTGATCATTTTGCCAGGAATGATGCAGCCATCGCCACGGTGCTGTTCCGCTGCGTGAAGGTACAGATTTTTCAGCATTTGTGAAATTTCATGGTTTTTCTAGTTATTTCATGTATCATCTCATCATCTGTTTGTAAACTTCACCTGGGTTTTGATGGGTAGTGCTCATCTATCTATATAGGAAACTTACTCAAATTTCTCACCCTGCAGAAAAATAACCGTAACAGAGCGTAGATTGTTTTATTCACCTAGGCTTGAAGGGCGGTATGCTAGGGAATTACTCAATACCGTGGCCTCGGTCTCATGGAACGAGTTGCATGCGACATCTAGGCGAGTTTGATCGCCTGACTATATTCCAGGACATCAGATGGAAGGTGACCAGCGATCCTACGGAGGCGCTGGCGGTGCTCCACGGCATCCATGACGTGTAAAGCTGTGCCATCTCAGGAGCGACTTTGAACATCTCCCATCATTTTTCAGGCAGCTGCATTTCTTCAGGTGCAATTCCTTACCCAATTAGATATTTCGGGATAGTAACACTGCAACAGGAACTTTTTTTAGCTTGGAATATGTTGCCGAGTGCTGAATGCTGGACTGCTGGTACATATGGTCTGGTCTAGAAAGGTTGTGAGGCTGGGAATCGGTTGGTACAGCTCATTAATCATACTGCCCACATATTCATGATTTAAAGTTGTATATGGTCCCTTGGTTCGTTCCTTTCCATCGGCGCCCGCTCCCCGGTTCCGACGGCCACCTCCTCACCGGCTTTCGGTATGTCGTCGGCCCCTAGACGGCCACCCCTCCGTTCGGTCGTTGTTGCCCCCACGCTGCTCGCCCGTCCGATAGCTCGGGAGCTGCGCTGGCAGGATGTTAGCCCGTTGGCATCCTCCGCCTCGAACTCTCCCCGATCTCCGTCGCGTCCTTCCTTCGTCGAGGTTGTCCACCGTGGGACACCACCACCGTTGTGGGCCGACGAAGATGCCTCCCTAGGCGCACACGAGCTGGTCGCGCAAGTAGGGAGGGCCAGTGGCGGAACCAGGATTTGGCTACGCCCCGGGCTGAACTCTAACAACCTAAAACTAATACCAATTTGTACCCATGCTACGATATAACAAAAGTATATCATAATTGGCTAATTGCATTACTGATAGGAAACTTGAGTTCAATACTAGACAAGTAAACATCTGAGAGCACAAAATAAATCAAATAACAATTTGAGCTTTAAGCTGATTGTTAATTTTTGAATTGAACATCTGTCGGTATGATTTTATTTCTGGGTGATTTGTGGTTAGATAATTGTTCTCTAACATTTTTATTCTTGCTCATATCACTCTATTTCAATTGGAGTCATATATATTTGTTTATTTGTAATTCTAGAATTTTACTAAATGTATTGCCAAAACCGCACTTACTGCATCAGATGTCACCATGCACATGCTCTCAAAAAGGTCCAATGAATGAGGACACCATAGAAACATATTCCAGCTGCTATTAATTCAGGGAAAGGGAGCCCTAATATGAAGACATGAAGTACAGCACAAATTTTCCTCTTGATGAAATCATGAGCAACAGCTAGTTCCTTGGGACACTAGTCTGAGAGAACAGTTCAACATCCAATTTTTACTTATTATCCAGCAGATCTAACCAAAATGTAATTCAACAAACAGTTGTGCATTTCTTGACTTGTTACTCAACCAAAGTTTGTCAGCCTGAGATTTCTGTGTGCTTCTACCCAAAAACATGAATAAGACACATACTATTCCCATGCACTTCTGTGAGTTAGCTCTGCTTGTTTAATGGAATACCATCAATGTTCTGAAGTACAAAATGTCCTAATCAGTTATCACCAAAAACAGGAGCTGAGAATCCCACTATTCAACCAGACTAGCTAAGAATGTTTAGCAATCTTCAACGCTTAATTAATTCTCTTTGATGTACTTTTATTGACCAAATATGACAAGAAAATCTGGATGGTTACTTACACCAACATGTAATAGTCAACAGGATTGCATTGGGGAGCTTCAAGAATAGGCAAAATCGGCTACATCACGAACTGAGCTGCATTGCAAGGGGAAGGGGGCGGGCTTACATAGGGGGTCGGTGCCGGGGGCGACGCCGGCGCTGGCCGCCTGGGCGGGAGGTGGGCGGCGCAGGCCAGGAGGAGCCGAGGAGGGGCGCCGCCGCGCCGGGGTGGGCGGGTGGCGTAGTGGCGCTGGCCGGGGCGGGTCGGGAGGCGGGGCGGTGCCGAGACGGGGCGGTCGGGATGCGGGGTGGGCCGAGATCTGAGACGAGGCGGAGGCGACGAGGCGGCGGAGATCTGAGACGAGGCGCCGGGGTGGGCGGGTGGCGTAGTGGCGCTGGCCGGGGCGGGTCAGGAGGCGGGCGGTGCCGAGACAGGGCGGTTGGGAGGCGGGGTGGGCCGAGATCTGAGACGAGGCGGAGGCGACGAGGCGGCGGAGATCTGAGATGAGGCGGAGGCGACGAGGCAGCGGAGATCTGAGACGAGGCGGCGGAGATCTGAGACGAGGCGCCGGGGTGGGCGGGTGGCGTAGTGGCGCTGGCCGGGGCGGGTCGGGAGGCGGGGCGACGCCGGGATGCGGGGTGGGCCGAGATCTGAGACGAGGCGGAGGCGACGGAGATCTGAGACGAGGCGGAGGCGACGACGTGCGGTGCGGCGCGGTGCGGCGTCGCCTTTCACCGCCCGGCTTCTGCCTTCTGCGGCTGCTGGGCTAGGGTTAGCGGCGAGCGCGTGACGCGAGAAGCTGAGGTACTGAGCGGCGAGCGCGCGACGTGAAGTGGGCCGAGAGTGAGTGGGCCGCACGGAGAGTGGTGGGCTGCGGCATCTCAATTCTGAAATATGTATGGGCTACCTGGCTGAAACTATCAATAATACCCCGGACTGGGCTGAAAATACTTAGGCTATATATTATATATTTTTTTCACACTCCGGGCTAGAGCCTACCTTGCCGGGGGCCCAAATCCGCCCCTGGGGAGGGCAAGGTCCACAGTCCACTGCTGTGCTAGCGCAAGGCCGAGTCGTCCAATCTCTTCTGCACCCAGTTCGGCCACCTTTTGGCACCAAAATTGCCTTGGCAGCTGCATCCAACGGAAGGACAGAGCTCGTGACGTAGTGCCTGCCTCACGCGCAAGCACCTGGGCTCCCCGGCTCGTCCTCTCAGGCTGGCACGAGTAGTCCTCATTGTAAGAGTGAGGTAATGGAGAGAAACACCGCATACATTCCATATCATTCAGTTGGGGTTAAATACAACAACCAGGACTCATTCCACTACTAACCAATCCTATAATCTAGGCATGATGGGATGATGGATCCGTAACAGTAGGAAGGATCCTAACTGTATTGCTAACACCCCCCTCAGTCTGTACATGGGAATTTTGAATGCATAGACTGTCTCTGAATTCTTGGAACAAAGGTGTAGGCAATCCTTTGGTCATGATGTCTGCAAGTTGATGCTGAGTAGGAATGTGTAGAACTCTGAACTGACCAAGGGCCACTCTTTCTCTGACAAAATGTATGTCAAGCTCGACGTGCTTGGTCCGGCGATGATGGACGGGATTCTCAGAGAGATACACTGCGGAGATGTTGTCGCAATAGATGACAGTTGCTTTGTCGACATGGACATGAAGTTCCCGAAGCAGATTTCGCAACCAACAACACTCAGCAGCGGCATTAGCGACTCCCCTGTACTCGGCTTCAGCGCTAGAGCGCGACACCGTCGGCTGCCTTTTGGAGGACCATGAGACAAGAGACTCACCGAGGAAGACACAATATCCTGAAGTGGAGCGTCGGGTGTCTGGGCAGCCTGCCCAATCGGCGTCAGAGAAAGCCTTCAGTTCGGTCGACACGGAGGCTGAGATGCGCAGGCCGCTGTTGATGGAGCCGCGGAGATAACGAAGGATTCGTTTCACAAGATTCCAGTGAGCCGCCCTCGGCGAGTGCATGTAAAGGCATGCCTGATTGACAGCATATGCAATGTCTGGACGCGTGAGGGTCAGGTATTGCAAGGCGCTCGTGATGCTACGGTAAAATGTGGCATCGGTTGCTGGATCGCCGTCGTGGACAGACAGCTTCTGCTTGGCGTCGACTGGCGTAGTGGCAGGCTTGCAGTTCGTCATGCCGGCGCGATCGAAGATATCCTCCGTGTACTGAGCCTGCATGAGGAAGAAGCCATGGTCGTCACGATGCACCTGAACGCCGAGGAAGAACCGGAGCGCACCCAGGTCCTTGATGGCGAATTCGCGACAGAGATCATGAACGATCCGCTGCAGCAGCACTGGGGATGACGCCGTCAGGATGATGTCGTCGACATATACGAGAAGATAAGCCAACGCATTCCCGTTTTTGTAGACGAACAGCGACGAGTCGGAGCCGGTTGGTGCAAAGCCGATGGAGCGCAGGTGCGCACCAAGGCGTTGGAACCACGCCCGCGGTGCTTGCTTGAGGCCGTAGAGCGACTTCACAAGGAGACAGACGTGATCGGGTCGAGTCGCATCGACGAAACCGGCTGGCTGATGACAGTAGACACGTTCCGCCAGGTTGCCATGAAGGAACGCGTTCTTGACATCCAGCTGGTGTACTGGCCATCCGCGGGATACGGCGAGGTGGAGGACCGTGCGGATCGACGCCGGCTTGACGACCGGGGAGAAGGTTTGATGAAAATCAACCCCCGGCCGTTGTGAGAAGCCGCGAACGACCCACCTCGCTTTGCGCCGCTCGAGAGATCCATCTGGATGGAGTTTGTTTTTGAACAGCCATTTGCCGGTGATGACATTGACATGCTGTGGGCGCGGCACGAGTGTCCACGTCCCGTTCGCCTGTAGTGCATCGAACTCAGCTTGCATCGCCGCACGCCACTCCGGGTCACGAAGAGCTGCACGGACGGAAGACGGAGGAGATGTTGGTGACGCAGCCGCAGCGACGTTGGCGTACTTCGGGTTAGGCACGTGAATGCCGTCCCGCGCTCGGGTGACCATGTGGTGACGAGTGGGCACCGTTGGCGCAGGTGTCGGTGCTGCCGTTGTCGTTGGTGCTGCTGGCGTCGACGTGGGATCAGGAGTGTCCGGTGTTGATGGCGGCGAGGGATTCGGCGATGGTGTGTGAGCAGTGGACGGGGAGGGCGCTGGCGACGACGTCGTGGGCGTGCCCGGATTTGATGGCGCCGAAGGTGCATGTAGAGGCAGTCCTTCAGTCGGTTGAGGAACCGTAATCGCCGTGGCGCAGGTGTGTGACTGGATCGAGAGTCGCCGCGCAACGGAAAGCGTGATTCGCCGAAATAAACATGACGGGAGATGAGCACACGCTTGGTCTCTGGGTTGTAACACTTGTAGCCACGCTGATCGAGGGGATATCCCAGGAAGATGCAGCGAGCAGAGCGCGGTGCTAACTTGTGCGGGGCCGTGGCTACAGTGTTGGGATAGCATAGACACCCAAATACGCGCAGATGGGCATAGTCAGGTGGAACACCGAACAGGAGCGCGAACGGCGTGGAGTTGTGGCGAGGGCGACAAGGGCGACGATTAAGGAGGTATGTGGAAGCGCAAGTGCATCGTGCCGTAACGATGGTGGAAGAGAGGCTCGAACAAAGAAAGTGCGAAGGCCGTCATTGAGCGTGCGAAGGATGCGCTCAGCGCCATTTTGCTGTGAGGTGTAGGGACAAGTTAATCGCAGTACAATGCCGTGCTTGGCGAAAAATGCGCGAGAGGCAGAGTTGTCGAATTCCTTGCCATTGTCGGTTTGAAGGCACTGAATGGGACGCTGAAACTGTGTGCCAACAAACGCATGAAAGGAGATGAGAGTAGGCAAGACATCGGATTTGTGTCGTAAAGGAAAAGTCCACACATAATGAGAGAAATCATCTAAAATAACAAGATAAAACTTGAATCCTGAGTTGCTCATTATTGGCGATGTCCATACATCACAATGTAAAAGCTGGAAAGGAAAAGAGGAAACATTGTTGGATTCTTGAAACGGAAGCCGCACGTGTTTACCAATTCGGCAGGCATGGCACGTGTGACGACTGGACGGAGAACAAGTGAAGCCGACGACGTGAGACAGGTGCTGGAGAGCTGCAGGACCGGGATGGCCCAGCCGAGAATGCCAGAGAGGCTCATCGGTCGTGGTGAGGAGCGCTTGCGTGGATGGAGCAGAAGCCGCGCCACGAGCAGTGCGCAGGGGGTAGAGCTCGCCGGAGGAATCACATCGGAGGAGTGCCATCCTGGTTCGAAGATCCTTAATGGAGAAACCCCAGGGATCAAATTCCACAGACACAGAATTGTCGCGAGTTAGAGCACGAACAGATATGAGATTCTTGACTAATTGAGGAGCAATGAGAATATTGTTTAGATGTAAAGGTGAAGAAGAGGAAGTGGGAATAGAGGTGTGTCCAGTAGACGTAGAGGACATTAGATCACCGTTGCCGACAATGATCTTACGAGGAGCAGTAGAGGGAGAGCAGGATGTGAGGATACCGTGATGTGATGCCATATGCGAGAGGCACCGTGTCCATGAACCGATCTCCGCCACCGCCGGCAGGTTGTTGAGGGACATCCCGTGAAGCGCGAGTAGAGACCGGTGGTAGGGCAGCGCGCCGTGCCGTGATTCTCGCGCGCGAGAGCCACCATGGCAGCAGGAGGGTTGACGTCGGCGAGGAGCGAGGACACCGGGCCGCCAGGCGTTGAGTGGCCAAGCCTGAACAACTCCCTGCCAGGGATTGTAGGAGGGCGTCCACTGCGGCGGGGGCGCGGGGTTGCTACCAGGCGCGGACTGACGCTGACGATTGTCCGCCTTGCGCTTTTTGCGACGATCACCGCGGTCACCACCGTTGGAGCCGTTGGGCAGGGGCGGTGGAGGCGCTGGCGCAGACTTGGTGGAGGTGTCGCGCGCAAGGAGGGCCGTCTGGGCCTCCATCTGTAGAGAGTGTTTGATGCGATGTTCTTCCTGCAGTAAGTAAGATTTGGTGTAGAGGAACGTCGGCGGCGGCGACATGGTGGACAACACGGCGATGGCCTGACTGAACTTGTTGTTCAGTCCGCGAAGCGTGTTGATGACGAGCGCCGGGTCGGAGACGGCAGCGCGCAATCAAGAGTGTGTCGAGAGGCGCTTAAGACGGCCACAAGATTTCGCCAATGGACATGTCTCTTGAAACAGCCGTGGAACTCCGCTGGCGACGGCGCTACCGGAGGTCGTTGTCGAGGAACCGCCGGTGATGGCGGTCCATGCGGTGTGGCGGTGCGCGCGCGCTTGTAGACATCGCTCGCATGTCCTGGACACCGTGGAGTATAGCCATGAGACGATGCAGAATCCACCGCAACCACTCGGGATCGCCGATCATGGCGGCGCGCCGATGGTGCCATCGATGTGGTTGACAAGGCCAAATTTCTTGAATGTGAGTTCAAAGAAAGATCGCCATTGTCCGAAGTTGCCCTCATCGGTGGAGAGAATGACAGAACATGGCTGTGTATGTTAAGGAGGACAATGGTGGAGGCCGGGAGGGACGGGTTCAGCAGCGCCGCGAAAGGGTTGGTGCCGACGGAGGAGACTCGAGCGCCGGGCTCGCCATGGCCTGAGCAGCGGAAGGATGAGAGGAGGATCAGGAGAAGTCTGATACCATGTAAGAGTGAGGTAATGGAGAGAAACACCGCATACATTCCATATCATTCAGTTGGGGTTAAATACAACAACCAGGACTCATCCCACTACTAACCAATCCTATAATCTAGGCATGATGGGATGATGGATCCGTAACAGTAGGAAGGATCCTAACTATATTGCTAACACTCATGAGGAAGTTGGGAATCATCCCAGAGGAGTCGTCGCCGTCGGACCCACAGGATTATGCGACATTTGAGGACCTTTTCCGGCAGCCCCTAGCGCAAGAACACTTGCAGGCTTCCCCTTGCAAGACCTTCTCCACCTCACGCACTCGGTTCTTCCGCTAGGCCTTCCTTTCGCCCCAGCGTCACCCCTGCTCTCCTAGGCGTAGCTTTGACCTCCTGCCTGCTGCTTGATCTTCAGTCATTCCACCTCAATGGACAAGCCATCCTGAAGATCCTAGTCTGGAATGCCAGAGGTTTGAACTCCAGTGCCCGCCGTGATGCAGTGCGTTTGTTAGTTGACACCCACGCAGCGGACGTTGTTTGTATTCAAGAAACTAATATGTCAGATATCACATCATCGGTTGTGCTAACAATGCTGGTCGCCCATTTCTCTTACTTCGTTTTTCTCCCAGCTTCTGGCACCCATGGAGGGATTTTGGTAGCTTGCAGGGTGCCCAACGTCAAAGTAGTTGACTCGTTTATCAGGCGGTTCTCAGTCAGCTTGTACAGTCGCGTAGCAGGCGAAAACGGGCCATTGTGGATTACTTCCGTTTACGGCCCGTAGTCGGACTTGGCTAAGCAAGAGTTTCTAGACAAGCTGAGGCAATTCAGAGCCTCCGGAGACGGCCCCTGGTGTGTCGCCGATGACTTCAACTTGATCCTCGACCATTCCGACAAAAACAATACTAATGTTAGCCGAGTTAACATAGCTCGGTTTCATCGGCTTGTCAATGATCTCCAGCTCGACGATGTCCATCTCCAAGGGAGGGCTTACACCTATAGCAACGAACGACCGTCCCCAACGTTGGTAAGATCGACTGGATAGAGTCCTCACCTCGGCGGAGTGGGATGGCCTTTTTCCATTCTGCTCTCTCTTGGCGCTGGCCACGGTGTGCTCCGACCACGCCCCGTTGTTGCTTAATTGCCACCAACGCACGCCTAAACCTTCGTGGTCGGTTCCACTTTGAGAAACACGTACTAGGCCTCCCAGGAAGATTTCCGAGGCGTCATCAAGAAAAATTGGGCTAGCTGGATCCCTTGTACCTCACCTTTCCACTGCCTGGATTCGCTCTTACGCGCCACAGCTAGAGGGCTTCAAAATGGAGTCACCGTCATTTTGGGAACATTACATCGCACTTCAAGTTAGCATGGCCGAAGTAGTTATTGGTCACCTCGACCGTGCCAGGAGATGCGAGCCTTGACTTCGGACAAAACGCAATTCTGGAAGATGCTAAAATTCATATTTCTAGCATTGTCCTCCCTGCAAAGATTGTTGATTCAAGAGCGCTCGAGGCTTTTGTTGATTCAACCTTTTCCACGCCCATGCCAGGTTCCATAGTCAAAAAAGGAGAATCAACTTCCTCACGGGCGATGACGGAGAGTCTGTTCATTCGCATGACCAAATGGCAGGCTTGCTTCACCAGCACTTGGGAACTTTGCTCCAATCCGAAGCTCTAGTGTCGAAGTCCATCCACTTGGAGTAGATAGGGTTCCAAGCCTTGGCCCTCCAGCACCTTGAACAACCCTTCTCTAGCGAAGACGTGTTCCGCGCCATTAAAGCTCTCCCAGTAGAGAAGGCCCCAGGCCCAGATGGTTTACCGCTTTATTCTACTTGACAGCTTGGCCCAAAATCAAAGATGACGTTATGGCCGGCGTAGAGGCCTTCTTCTCCACAGACCGACGGGGTTTTGCCTGCCTAAATTCTGTGCTAATTCTCCTACAACCAAAAAAGCAAGGGGCCTGCCATCCAGCTGATTTTCGGCTGATAAGACTAATTCACAGTTTCTCCAAGCTGCTGGCCTTACGATTGCAGCCTTACATGGACAAGCTGGTGGACTTCAAACCAGAATGCGTTCATCAAGGGCTGCCTCATTCAGGACAATTTCAAGTTCGTCCACCATGCTGTTAGAACTTTAAAGAGGAAAAGAGAAAAGATGCTTTTGCTCAAGTTGGACATTGCCAAAGCGTTTGACAGTATGTCCTGGCCTTTCTTGTTCAAGGTCCTGCATAGTAGAGGTTTTGGCACCCAGTGGGGAGAGAAATTTTTTTGCTTTTTAGCCCAAAATTTGAAAGTTTTTTACATATAGACCCTTGGAGAAAAGATTTGCAAAAATAGACCCTTCACTCGGCGCCAAATCATATGGCGCCCAGGGTACATGTCACGGCGCCATATGCTTTGGCGCCGTAAATGGCCACGTAGGATCCACGGTGGCATAGAACGGCGCCAAATCACATGGCGCCGTGACGTGTAAGTTGGGCGCTAACGGCCGTGGCGCCGTGCTTTGGGACTTAAGTCCGAGCGCGGCCCCCCGGCCCCACCCTCACTGCTCGCCTGCCGAAGCAACCGCCGCGCCACTCCTTCCTCAAAATCAACTCAAATCCATCTGTTTTTCTCGCATTTTACTTCCAAATCGAGTAAGCAAGGTGAACCCTCCTTTCCTTGATTTTTGCAATAAATATGGATTATTTGAGGTACATTTCGTATGGGAAGATTTCAAACCCTAGATGAAATTACTTCAATTTGGCTCGGTTTTAGGTTGGATTTTCAATAGATATGCGTAATGTAAGAGTAGTAATGTGTATAGATTCGTTTTAGGGTTGGATTTTTAGAAATACATATGTTTTTAGGGTTTGATTTAGAAATACATATGTTTTTAGGGTTTGATTTAGAAATATATATGTTTTTAGGGTTTGATTTGAGCGAGATTGATGAATGTTTAGATTTAGGGTTTGATTTAGAAATACACATGTTTTTAGGGTTTGGTTTGAGCGAGATTTCTAAATTTTTAGAAATACATATGTTTTTAGGGTCCATTTTATAAATACATATGTTTTTAGGGTTTGATATAGAAATATATATATTTTGAGGGTTTGATTTAGAAATAGATATGTTTTTAGGGTTTGATTTAGAAATACATATGTTTTTAGGGTTTGATTATTATTTATACATGGTTGTGTTCGGTTTTAGGTTTTTAGGGTTTCATATAGCAAATAGGATGATTTCATGTCAACATGGGCAAGATTGTATGTCCACCTAACCCTTAGTAGCTTTGATTATTGTTTATATTTACAAAATTATATTTTTACCACCCCTAATTTAGATTTGCATTCTAATTCAAGTGGCAAAGACAACTTATTGTCAATTACACCAAGTTATATATATATAAATCATGTTTTATAAATTTCTTATTTGAATATTTCTTAACGATTGAATTCTAAAATTTATCACAAGATGGCGAGATACCGGCTGCTAGACGAGTACTACGAGAGGGAGCACCGCGGCAGGCTCACGGAGGACGGCCAGGTTCGTGTGTGGTCGAAATGTACATGTGTTCAACTTGATGGTCACGCAGCTAACTTTTATTGCAATTTTCAGGAGATACCCATACTTCGTCCTCGAACCCATGATGGGTTCCAGTTGATGCGCTACGACGACCACTATACCCCATCGCTGCGCCGTCGTTCGGGCTTCACACGGTCACTAACCTATTACGGCGGGGCATGCCGGTCTTCAACCCCGCAGCTTTGACCGCACTTGTCGACAGGTGCATTTTCTCTATCGGGTCTATTTGTTTTCGCTTCTATATTCTTACGCACATAACTAATTCTTTTCTCCTTGTACTACTAACGGTGGAGGCCGAGACACACACGCCCACCTTCCCCGTGGGGAGATGACCGTCACGCCGCAGACGTGGCGATGATACTTGACTTCCCATCGAGGGACAACCGTGATCGCCCGGCGGTGTCCGAGGGCCGGAGGGCACGTGTGGAGGCCTTCCGGCACGCCATTGCCTCCGCCCCAGATAATGCCAAAGCAGGCCGCGTCTCGGGGTCCACCTTAGATGGTTGCGAATACCTTTGGCGAATGCCCTGCTGCCGCGGATGACGCCACGGTGATCTACCATCGCCGCGCTCGGGTCCCGCACATGTTAGGGCGCGGCTGTTCCCGGACGCCACGGGGGATGCCGCTTCGTGGATGTACATCCACTGCCTCCAGGACTGGGGGACGTTGGACAGTTCAGCTGGGGCTCGGCGGTCCTCGCATTCCTCTACCGCCAGCTTTGCGAGGCTCGCAGACGCAAGGCCCGCGCCGACGCCGGTGGTCGCGTCTTCCTCCCGCAGTGTGGTAATGCATTTATTTTTCCTACGGTTCTTTGTTTTTGTGCGTGGCTAATCGTGTGTCCGCCGTATGTTCGCTTGCTAGGTGTGGATGTGGACACGCATTCCGCTGGGCGCGCTCGAGTGTTGCAGCGCAGCCTGGCATCCACCGTGTGGATGACCTCGCCCCACCGTTGCGTGCACTGTGGATACAAATGTCATCCCGTCGCGACTATTCGGGCGGGCGACGTGGATTTCAGCAACGAGTTTGACACTTTGTCTCCCACGATGGTAAGAAATTGGTACTGCATTTATTTATTCTACAGTTCTTGGTTTTTGTACACGGCTAATCGTGTGTTCTCTTACTAGGTGTCCTGGGAGCCTTACTCCGAGCCACAGGTTCTAGCGCTACCGCCAAAGACCATGTGCCGCAGGACTCCCATATTTGGAGGATGAGGTGTCCGCTGATCTGCTTCTATGCCGTGGAGATTCACCTCCCCCACAGAGTTGCGCGGCAATTCGGCCTCGTGCAGTTCTTCCCCCTAGAGGGGATGTCGACTTCTGTTGAGTTGCACAAGTAAGTAACAATTTAAAATTCTTTTGGTTCGCACTAACAACTATTGTTGACATCCGCTATATGTACGGTTCGACAGTGGTCCGCCAACGAAGGTGACGGACTTACCGATCACCACCGGCAATGACGTGCGGTGGTGGAGGAAGATGGAGGACAATCGCGAGCCGGACAAGACTACCCCACAAGAACGCCACTTCCGGTTACTTGTCTCGTACCACACCGCCACGCGCCATGCATCGAGGCAGAATGGACCGATGTCGACTACGCGACCTCGCCGTCCGAGGACGAGGACATCGCGACGACAAAGCGTGCGAGGGAGGGCACAGTGGTCGAGGCCGCTCCGATTCTCGATCGAGTGGTACGGAAAGCATGATATTTGCAATACTTTGGTTCCATACGTTTATCTTGCACTTATGTTTACTTATTTCTTTAGGGGACTTCTCTCCAAACCTCGGTGCGTGAGATCGACGAGGTTCTCGGCCACCTGGACAGCGAGAGCCACCCCCTGAGGGACTTCCTGCAGGTACGAAGATAATTCGTTACGTTAGATCGATTCAGCATGTATGCAATTATGACATATCATTACTTGCGAGACTTCGACGCCGCCTCGGCCGGGCGGCAGTCGGTGTGGTTGCCGCGCGACGACGGACGCCGCATCACCACCGGCGGCCTCCGGCGCCGGTGCCGCTGCAGCCTCGTCGCCACATCGCCGCACGCCGCCGCCCCACGAGGAGCTCGTCACGCACTCCGACTTTCAGTCAGGGCGATGACGACGACGACGACGACGAGGCAGAGCAGGATGACGAGGAGGCGGAGCACGAGGACGAGGAGGCAGAGCAGGATGACGAGGAGGCGGAGCACGAGGACGAGGAGGCATGTACCCACGACGAGATTGGGATGTCGCAGATGCCCGACGCACCATCTACTCAAAGCTTCCAGCCGCCTCGCTGCTCGCCCGCCCCCGAGCACGTACACCTGTGGTCCGATGCTTTGGCCAAGGGCAAGGGAAAGGCCAAGAGGCAGTGAGAGTGACTATTTTGTGCGTTGAGATGTGTTATGTAATGTTTTGAGACTTTTGATAGTTATATGATGTTATGTGATATTTTGAGACTTTCGATAATTATGCGATGTTGTCATTTGAGTTGTTCAGATGTTTTATGTGTGAATGTATATGTATGTGTGTATGTGCATATAGTTTATTTAAAACAAAGAATGTTTGCTGTTTTTTCTACAGGTGAAGCTAGCACGGCGCCAGATCCTTTGGCGCCGAGAGGTTTATATACGGCGCCAGGGTCTTGTCTTTGGCGCCTTTTGCGGCGCCAAAGAATATTGCGCCGTATGTAAACCATTCGGCGCCGAAGAATCTGGCGCCGTGATAGCTAAATATGACGCTAGAAGATTTGGCGCCGTGATAGCCGGGCTTGCACCGCAAAATTCGGGCTAAGTCCCGAGCACGCGCCACGCCTTTAACGCCTAACTTACACGCACGCGCGATGTGATTTGGCGCCGTTCTATGCCACCGTGGATCCTACGTGGCCATTTACGGCGACAAAGCATATGGCGCCGTGCCATGTACCCTAGGCGCCATATGATTTGGCGCCGAGTGAAGGGTCTATTTTTGCAAATCTTTTCTCCAGGGGTCTATATGTAAAAAACTTTCAAATTTTGGGCTAAAAAGCAAAAATTTTACATGGGGAGATTGGCTTTCGCTCCTCTTCTTGACGGCCTCATCTAGGGTGCTGCTCAACGGCGTCCCAGGAAAAAGCATTCAACACTGTAGAGGCCTCCATCAAGGAGATCTCTTGTCGCCGCTGCTTTTTGTCGTTGCAATGGAGGTTCTCAACAAGTTGTTCTCAGCTGCCGCGCAGGCTCAAATCCTCACGTCTTCCCTAACGCTCAAGACTTTCTGCTCCTTTTACGCAGACGATGTGATGATGTTCATCCATCCAAAATTCCAAGACTTGGCTACCGCTAGAGGGATTTTGTCGCTCTTCGGATCCGCCTCAGGCCTCTGCCCAAACCTGCAGAAATCCTCACTCATTCCAATCTACTACTCCTAAGACGAGCTTCGTGTCGCCAAAGACACTATTGCATGTGACACGTCCTCCTTCCCTTTACCTATCTGGGCATGCCTCTTGCATCCTCCAAGCTAACACAAGTAGAGTTTTCTGCTTGCATCCTCCATGCCTCTTCCTTGTTAATCTCTCAATTGGTTTTCTGCAGTGTTTTTGGAAACTGTGGAGAAAAGGCAATTTCCGAAGTTGTTTTTCAGTATCATTTTCAGTAGTTGGGAAGCCCGTTCTCCATAGGGACTATCTGAACACCAAGAGCTTTTACACAGTGCGTCTAGCTCTAATGATAATATGATAAGAGTTCATAATCTAGTACTTGTTTCCAGAAAAGATATACTCCCATGAATTGGCTATAGCACTTTGAATGATAAGCAACAGTATACATCATACATGGCAATCTTTGTTATGGCGTGTATTCTGTTTTAACTTTTTGACGAATTAATCCTACTCCTATTACGAGTTTACGACTCTGCAAGAGTCCAACATTGGATGTGTCAGCTAACTCCTGACGCCTGGAAGATCATTGTTCTCTTAGCAAATTCACTAGCTTGAGCAAGTTCTGATGTGAGGAGCCTCCCTCTTGGATGCTCGCACGGGCCGCGCTCTTCCACATCACTGCCCTTGCCTTGATCTCATCGTCTCCTAGCAGCTGCGGGACCTTGTTCTTGATCTCCTCCTTCGTGACGACCCCTCGCTCGTCTCGGCAAAGCTTCACGCCGGTCTTCCACACGTTGCACACGTAGCTCTGGTTGCAGAACTGGTCGGCGAAGTAAGGCCAGCACAAGAATGGGACACCGTGCAGCACACCTTCCATCGTCGAATTCCACCCACAGTGTGACACAAAGCAGGCGACTGAAGGGTGTGATAGCACCCGTTGCTGGGGAGCCCATCCAATGACTAGCCCCTTGCCCTCAACACGTTGCCTGAATGCACTGAACCAATCTTCTCCGATTCCGTTGGTGAAGTTAGGCCGGACCACCCACAGGAACGGCTGGCCGGAGAGCGCAAGCCCGTTGGCGAGCTCTTGGAATGATGTTGCGTCAAAGACGGTGGAGCTCCCAAAGGCCACATAGATAACAGAACCGGGGACTTGTGCGTCAAGCCAGGTGAGGCAGGTCAGGTCTTCAGGCAAGAAATGTCCGGTCAGCCTCGACGTCGGTGCTACCAGTGGGCCGACTGGCAGTGCATTGGGGAAGAGAGCTAGCGATTCGGATTCCATCTCCCACAAAGTGTTGCAGATGATCATTTCAGCAAGAGGCATTGATCGGTTGGTCTTAAGGACATTTTGGATGTTGACTCTGCGTCTTTCAGGGTGCTGCCCAGGCTGACCCAGGGATCTCGGCTGCATCTACTGGTGGCATCAGTTGATCCTCTCATGCTTCTTTACATTTCCTGCGTAGATTCCATGTTCTTAGTCTCTTAGACATATGAAGTAAGGAAGTACGTGACATGGAGATTACTTTGTCAGTTTGTTGAAGGTGATTTGATTAGTTCTTACCACTTTCATCAAGAACACCATCCTCTATCAACTTCGGAAGGTTCATCCTGAGTGCAAACACAGCTGCAGAGTAAGTTGAGAACAAGGCAATACGGACACTCACCATGGTGGCCAGTTCTAGTGCCCAGCTCATGGATACATCTGCTATCATCCACTTGATCTTCTTGGATCTGATCATCTCCTCGAGGCGGCTGAACATGGCAGCTGGTAGGCCCTTGACCATCTTCCCGATGTCTGTGTGGTCATCAGCAGGGCCCAAACCATCTGGAATGGAGAGCATGTGAATTCCATCAGGGATTGTTCCTTTCTCTGCCAAGGCCTTGAGGACACGGTCGTGGTTGAACTCAGTGTTTACAAAGTAAACCTCGAAGCCGTGCTCAATGAACTTATGAGACAGCTCCATGAGCGGGATGACATGGCCTTGTGCAGGGAAGGGTAGCACCATGACATGAGGTTGAGTAGCAGCAGCCATGAAGGTTGTTTGCGTTAGAATGGTATATGGCCACAAGGAGTTTGTGAGATCAAAGCTTGCCGCTCCCTGTGAATACAGATAGTCTGATAGGCCCATCAGATGTGTATATCAAGAGCTGCCAAATCATTGCTGTTGCATCAGGCGTTGCGTTAGCAAATTTGTAGTCTGTTGACCGCAGACTTGTCCTTTTACCAGAAAAGGTTATCTTAATAATCACTGAGATTATCCAATGGATTAAATTATCCCAAATTGTGGACCGCATTGTTGTCTCTATCGACCGGAACGTGTTGCAGATGACGGTGCCGGCCAGCGATATTGCCGGGTTGGTCTTGAGCATGTTCTGGATGATCGCCCTGCGCCTGTCCGGCGTGCTGCTCAGGCTGACCCAGGGGATCTCGGCTGCTTCGATAGGCGGCATCTTGGGGCTCAGCTGAATCGTCTCGTTCCTCGTTACATTCCCTGCATTGCTCACATGCCCTTGACCTCAGTTTCTTAACAATAAAGTGCAAAGAATGCTTTCCTCATGATGGATTCGATTTGTTCTTACCACTTTCGTCGAGGATGCCATCCTTGATCAGTTTGGGAACGTTCAACCGGAGTGCAAACACGGCGGCCGAGAAAGTCGAGAACAAGGCGACGCGGACACCCACCGTGGCGGCCAGCTCCAGCGCCCAGCTCATGGACACATCGACGATGACCCACTTGATCTTCTTGGATCCGATCGTCTCCTCGAGACGGCCGAGCATGGCGGCCGGCAAGCCCTCGGCCAGCTTGGCGATGTCGGTGCGATCGCCGGCAGGGCCCATACCGTCAGGAAAGGACACCATGTGGATCCCATCAGGGATCGCTCCCGTCTCAGCCGCCAAGGCCTTGAGGACGCGGTCATGGTTGAAGTCCGTGTTTACGAAGTCGACCTCGAATCCGTGCTCGACGAGCCGGCGAGACAGCTCCATGAGGGGCATGACATGGCCTTGTGCAGGGAAGGGCAGCACCATGACATGAGGTTGAGGAGGAGGTGGAGCCATTGAAAGCTAGCTTGTGCAAGGAACGAGTATGTGAGATATGACATATAAAGGCTTGTCAGTTGCCACTCCTTGTGGATAAAGATAGCCGCCGGACAGGTTAACCGGATGTCCTTATCAAGGCGACCCAAGCGGTGCTATTGCATCAGATCATGCGTCACCAAACTTGTACTACTATGTTGGCCATAGGCTTCTCCTCTGCTACCGTTTGACTAGTAGTGTGCCCGTGCTAACGCTACGATAAAATACAAAACAAGATAAAATTTGTAAAAAATAAAACAACAATCAGATTCATTAAGATTCACGCCTCATATATTGTATAACCAAATATTTTTGTCACATAATAAATGTCACATAAATACGTGACCGGCCGAACCACCCAACACGCAATGCTCAAAAGCCTACGATCGATTCCTGTGTCTTGCGACGCTTCGCGAGACCATACGACCGTTAATGTGGTTACGACCGCTTATCGCGTGATTTGAACACCTTCCGACATACAATTCAAAATGCAAGAACAAAATGCGCAAAATGCGCAACAACATACAATTCATGCCATCTGTCTCACCGAAATTATCATAGAAAAGCCATTGTATCAAATGCAAGTATATATACCTCATAGCATTATAAAGAGGGCGATACCATAACACATCCGCACTGTGAACCTCGTGAGATGAAGTAGATGATTGCCGAAACCAGATCTTCACACTGAAAATGGATAGACCATTCATAAATAAGTGTTAATTAATTTTCTAGATGCACATTGCACGTGCAACACCAAAAGGGCTTACCTTCCCTTGATCCAAGCTGAAGTAATCGCAATGATGTTCCGTAAGAGACAAAGAAACCAACCCTATTCAATGCCGAGAAAGCTTTTTAGTTTTGCTGATAACTAAATAAAACAATGATATATTTAACACAATATAGGAGGAATATTTATTCTCTCTATGGCCTCCCATTTCTACCTTTAAAATAGAATTGGAATGTGTTCACCGAGATTGCAAGGTCCAGATCCCACAAATCTTGTATAAGATGAAGCACTCGTTAAAAGCTTAGGTAATCTTGCCATGCTATTTACTACCACATCCTTATATAGGATTTAAAATGCTTGCAATCGTCTGTCACATATATCTGGTCCTTTTGTTTTCTCATTTTTTCAGCTTTTAATGGTATCAATCATTATGGCTACAAAAGTTATAGCACTTTCGAGAGTTAATCAATTTCGAAGTTGCTGTGCCTCGCTGCTATATAATGAGTCAATGGGGGCATATGTGGTCCGGATGCAGACCGCATCATGAATATTTGATTTTGAGACAAAGCTTTCTTACCTTGGAAAAGGAATAAACAGCGACAAATGCAAAATTTAGTCCTTCACATTGGCGCATAAACGGAGATGAAGTACATGGGTACGATCCTTCACGCCATCAAGAGCAAATTGTTTAGCCATCGCTTGAACACAAATGCAACTCGTGTAGCATTTCCAGATATAGACCTCTAATGCCAATCAAGTTTGAGACAAAATTTTTCGCATTACAAACAAGCACGTAAGTCTTATCACACTTCGAACTTGCACAATGTAAAGCAAGCCTGAACAACCAACGTGAAAATCTTGTAAAGCCAAAATTGACTTCTCTCCATTCTTTCCGATCCTCGCCTACAATCTCTACCCTCTACACTCTACCAACAGAATAGAACAATATTCTCACCATCGAACGGCATATCCATTACCCTTATGCCTCGATTGCACAATACAAACACACTTTATCACAAACAATTTTATCCTCATTCCAAAAGAAAATCCCAAATAAGGTAATTACTTTCCTTTTTATCGAGGACCATCCCTTCTCATCAATCATCACCACCCCGCCATTAAAGCAATTAATAGAGAGTTGCAAATTAGGCACATCAAAAGTATGTTTTAAAAATGTGACTTGTTTCTAGGGAGCATTAAAGCACTTGTTTTCTCAAGAGGTGAATGCAAAATAGGAGAACGAAAATGCTATTTTGCAGACCATGGAAACTTATCCCGTGGACGCCAACATCCATTGTCCATGTCGCCTCAAAATAATCTCAACCGCCGACGAAGAGACGTGTGCGCCGAGTTGAAATTTTGTGGTCAAAAGCACGAAAATCCAGCTTCCAAAATATCGCGATTGAAAACCCAAAATCCAGACGGAAGTTTTCAAATTCTGATGAAAGTCCAACATTTTCGCTGGTACCACATGCAGAACATCAAGCATTAAAGACGAATAGCCATCCAATAAGACCGCAACAATGGGGAAATGAGTTTGATTAATGAACAAATAAACAGCGTGCAACATTTGCAGAAATCTTGAGAAAACTTCATTGGTAACAAACTTACAATCGATGGTTGAGAAACAAAACCGCAGACCTAAAGATCCCGACCACAAACCGAATCTGACATCAATGCCGTTGTTTTCTCTTCACGTTATGCAGCACCTTTTCTCATGACAGAGTCCATGTCCCAACCAAACTCAATGAACATACAATACAAGATACAGAGGATCATTCACCTTCTAAGAAAGCAAAGTAACGAATGGCTATACACATTTGATTTGGACACCTCATGTCTTTGGATGCTTCACAAGTGAAACCCATTTCCACCAGAGGTAAACGACGGATGAAGAAACCATCGCAAATAGCTACACAAAGGGCTGCAATACCTGCAACCACTCCTCTTCGCCATCCATGTCGTGCTGAATTTGGCGCCTCGGGGGCCGAAATCAAAAATGAGCATTTCCTTATCACCAATGCTTTTCCAAGAAATGAGAAATATATCAACAAAGGGCGTGTTTGTACTGAAATTACCTCTTATTGCCGATGCAGAGGCCCATAAGCTCCTCCATACGGAATACAACATGTGCCTCGTCCATTCCAATACAGATGTATTTTGAGTATCGAGTTGTCCACAGTCACTTCATGAGTTATGTTAGTGGCTTTTCTCGAACCTCCCGATTCCTTAATAATGTCAAAATCTGTCCTGATATTCTGATCCTGCAGTTAATCAGAGAGTTCCCTTTGGCTCACGTGGATTGGATGTGTTAAAATATTTGTTTGCTCTATGGCTTTTCACTTTTAGAGAGAGAAATCAAACCTGAATATCAATGTTGAATAAACGCCTTCCGGTATTGGACTTTCTATAACTATCTCTCAAGAAGAGTTGAGTCAGATATGTCCCATTAGCCAAACCAACCACATAGTACCACAAAGCACTGTTGATGTTCTTGTGCTTTCAGAGAGCTCTGCATGTGTGTTCCTCGAATAGCTTGACTTGTATTTACAATACCAGAGAGTTGCTAAAAGGATCGTAACCCATGCAATGTATGACATCTTTAAGAAAGGAGGACATCAATTGCCCATATTATGGGTTGAAGGATCACATAACTCAAAGCTAATTCAAAATCATCGACGGGGATAAAAACGCAGAGACAGGACGGGGTAAAAACGCAGACAGAGACTTCCAAGTGCCTAGTATATCTTATAAAACAGATATTTCAAAGCAAGTTATACATATGATTGTCGTTATACGAACAACTCAAGAAATCTTATAGTAACTCAAGAAAATGGCATTAAATGTTCCGATTATGCTAGTTCTTTGATTTCATTAACAAAAGTGAAGCATAGTACAACCGAGTTCTTAGTTAACTTATGATGGCCAAATTAAGCATTGAAGGCAAGGAAATGTTCTAACTTCTAAAAATTAAGTCTTTCAGAGGAAATATTGGGATATGAAGTGCCGAGATAGGTTTAGCACTTTAGCTACATCTAAAGGCCATGTTCACACTTGCAAAATATACATGCTCAGATTTTTTGACGAAAACTCATCATCAATAGCTTGTTCATAGCCCTTGACAACAGCATAAATGATAAGCTTTACTTGTTACACATAAAAATTGTAACGCTGTGATATTTCAAATTGACATTCAGTTCCAACAAAATGTGTGTGGAGTCCGTTGTTCATATATGCAAACATAAACACTAAGGCAACAATAACTCATGTGAGAGATATAACTTGTCCGCATGTCAAGCTAATTGGAATAGCATCTTTCGAGAAGAAACATAGAACTCACCACCATATGCTTTCATAGGGACGCCAACGAAGAAAGCCACGACAGTTCCTTCCGCCAAGGTCATACAATCGATCGGATCGAATTAAACCACTCACGCCCCATGGAGTAAGCTTTATCTCGATAGTTCCTAAACATGGGGAAAACATTACAACGGTAAGCTTAACTGATAGTTCCTAAACATGGGGAAAACATTACAACGGTGAAGAGGAATATAATTGTTAGGCCAGAAATGAAAAGGAGAAGCAGTGAAAACTATCATAATATATAACATACCCAGATGTTTTAGAATAATTGTTGTTATAGAAGTCGGTCTGTGCAAGGAGCAAGAAAGGAGCAATATGACCTTAAAAGATTCAGATCAACGTGGCTTATGATAAGAACCGCCTATGGTGGAGGTTGTATGGGTGTGTGACGGAGGACGGGCGAAGGACTCGCAGCGAGGTGGTGTCGTGATGAAGGCTCACGCGCGCAAAGACCGTAGCAGGGACAGAAAAGAGAAATCACGGAAGGGATAGATGCGGTAGTCGTAGAGGAAGTTCTTTCTTGCTTAAGGAACTAAGGATACAATACTCATCCTTGTATAATGGATGGCAAACTGAATCTGGAAACTATCTCTTAAGGATCCAAACCAATATTATCTTTCCTAACTTAATTGATCTCCTAATCCTTTCCCGCCAATGCAGCAGAGTCGGTCGGTTTGGGGCGGCGCCGTCCACAAACGCGCCCACAACAAATTTGATCGCGTGGCACATTATCGAACCAAGAAGCGTAAATTAATCGACGCTACATTGGTCCATTTCGCAAACAAAAACATGGTTTCCATCCTTGACAATAAATCTTGGTCCAAAGATCAACTGTATAATCATGTTCTTTTGGCACGAGATATAGCAAAACTAAGAAGCAAAAGGATATTTTAGCGATTGGGGTTGATGGATCACGCATGCGATTCGACTAAATATAAGAAGACTCATATATATGTACGTAGCAAAGTGTAGACTTTGATTAACTCGTAGGAGCAAGTTGACAATCAGAGCACTTGACAAACTAAATAGAAAGTGTTGACTTTTATCTCGTAAGAGCAATAATACAAGATGGGAATGCAGGTAATTTTATGCAGACACCTACACCTTAAGATGTCCATATCTATCATTAAACAACTCAATGACAAAGAGCAATCATACATCATAACATGGGCAAAAGATAAGCCATAGGGAACTCCACTTTTCTTGAAAGGATAGGAAAGTGGAACTCCAATTCCAATATTCCTCCATCAAAATCTGTATCTTTCTAGCTCACACTTATTCTATCCACAACAACTGGACAAAACAGAAAAAATTAGAGATGATGGCAGGATCGGCACTGGAGGACACGGGATGGCTTGAACGGATTTCGACTTGCTTTGGTGCGCTGTTCTCCCAGCCTATGATCTTCTCAACGCCCTTCCGGTGACTTGGAACTCATCACGCTTTCGATTGCGCACTCGAGAAGAATCCTTATCGAGTAGGGGAGCCGATCGATCAAAAACACCAAAACATGGATCAAATCTTTATTATTTCACATAATTCAGCAATAGAGGCAGATTAAAACCTGCAAAAAAAATTACATAGCCAAACTTTCCATTGCATCCAGAAAGTCACACATAAAAACACGTCGAAGCCTCCAAATCGACCACCGCATCACACACTATCCAACACATAAGCGCATCGAGCCTCTAAACCTCCTGGACAGAACCAAACGATTCATCCACTTCATAGCCTAACACACAATTTACCAAGAGAAAGAGATCAAAGCGCCCAAACCTCGTTGAATTCCCAATCCACCCACCACAAACTAAGAATCAAACCACATCGCACACATCCCACACCAAAATAGTGGATCGTGGCATCCAAAAAGTTGGAAAACCATAAAACAACTCACCAATCCGCGGATCGAGAGCGCCGGCAGGTCAGTAGCACTTCCCAAACTCCGCTCGCCCGGCCGCGAGGCTCGCCAGATTTCATCGACGAGTTCGGTCGCGCCCAAAAAAAGACACCAAACCGATACCCCATCAGAGAGAGCGACCGAAACGCGACGCGATAATTAGAGCCGGTTGGAATCCTTACCCGCGGAGGCGAAGCGGCGCTCGAAGACGGCGGTTGCGATCGCTTGCGCCTTGCGGGTGACGGCGTGACGCGAGCGACCGAGGTCGAGCAGCGACGGGAGGGAAGGAGGAGGCGCCGGCGCGTGGGGGGAGCGGCGGGAGTGGAGGCGCGAGGGAGAGGCGGAGATGGGGGAGCGGCGGGAGTGGAGGCACGGGGGAGGAGGCGGCGACGCGGGGTGGGGAGGAGGAGGAGGCGGCGGCAGCGCAAGGTGGGGGGAGGAGGAGGCGGCGGCAGAGCGGAGGGATGGGGAGGAGGAGGCGATGCGGGCGGGAGGGAAGGAGGCGGCGGTGCGGGATGGCAGGGTAGGGGAGGAGGGGCGATGCGGAAGTGGCTCTCTGGGTTCAATGATGTGCATGATCCAAATGATTTTGACCTTAGGATCTTCAATGAGTAAGAGAATAAGGTTTGAGGAGAGATCTAGACCATTCATTTGTATGAAGTTGGATTACTTGGTACACAAATCTGGGTGGACTTAGATTAGGCATGACTGTGGGGGTGGTTGAGGGGGTGGATTTAGTAAAGAAAATTTTGGTGTATTATAGAGTAGGGTAGATGATAGAGATTATCTTCATAGATAACCATTCATATGATCTTAAATATAGTAACCATTCATATGATCCTAAATATAGTTTGAATTCTATGTGGGGGCAAGAAAAATAGTCAATGTAATCTTACTAGAAAAATAGGAAGGAAAATAGAAAATGTGATGTTACTAGGAAAATAGGGGGAAAAAAGAAAATAGGTGCAGATTTTTCAGCACTCAAGAAACAGTGAAATTTCACGGTTTCGGTTATCAGGTTCTTTGACATATCATCTTTTAACGAAGTAAGCTTGATGGCTGGTGCTCATCTCTGAAGAGACCTGCTGCAAATTTATCACAAAGAATGTAGATCGATCGTTCCATTTCTCATACCGTCCTGGCGTCCTACAATACACGGCCTAGCTCGCTGATTCTCGAACGAGACCCAAGAGCCGCGACGACCCGCCGTCACCGGCAGTGGCAGATCTAGAATTTAATCAAACCTCAAACTAAATTTTAATCTTAACTATCATTTAAATTTTGACCATTAGATTAGAGATCAAAGAGTTCTTTGTTTTTGAAGAGGAGAATTTTTTTCAAGGAGGGGGCAAAATTCAAAGTGGAGGGGGGAGAATTCATTGCTATTGGATCTTTAATCCAACAGTTCTAAATCTGGATAATAGTTAGAAGAAAATATCTAGATGATATTTAACAAAACCCATATCGCAAATGTATAATTGATATGAAATTTGAGCCCTATGCTTAATGATAGGAAGAACATAAAAAAACATAACAAAGTAGAGAAATGCAATTTGAGTAACTAGAAAAAGAAGATTTGGTCCGTCCTAGACGCCTATGATTTCTTCATCAATTATAGAACAAGAACCAGAATCTGCAAAGGCAACATACAAAGTAAATCAAAACAAGAATATATATGCAAGCAAAATATATGAAATATAAATTCACAAGAACGCAACTTACTACTAGCACGATATAGTTCAAACTTGCACAACTTCATCCCTTGAAAACCTCATATATAAAATGATAATGTCTTGGTTCTCTTTATTCTGTATCCCCTATTTTATTTCTACCAAGACCAAGAATGCTACATTGCTACTGGACTAGTAGGTTATAAGTTATAACTGAAGCTATATGTTTATATCAATATCAATATATCATGATCCATGAAGACTTGAACTATTGAATAGGTAGCCTCAAATTCAAAGCATGGCATTCACTCATTCAGTACTCAATTTCTAGATTCACGCACTAGAGTGCAACATGGCATTCAAATTCAGGCATTCAATATTCCAAGTTTCCAACACTAGTCCACCATCAGGAGATTCAGGAACACTTGAACAGGCTCAAAATACATACTCATACAATGATACAAAATCCCTAATATCAATTCGCAGCCTCAAAATATTTTCTGATACACACCCCCATCTCCCCACGAATGACCAATTCTTACTGTTCCTCCAAATTCTAAAACACATACTGTTGTGGCTACTGACCAAACAGAGAGAGAGATGGTAGTGGAGAGTGATGAAGATAAGTGTAATGGCTTGCCCTCCTCCCTATGGCTTGCTCGTATATATACATACATGAGGAGTGCTTTTACAGTTATACCTTTACATCTGGTTATCCCCTCTCGGGCGCTTATGTCATTACGCATGGCCTGCTCGGGCCTTATAATCTCCTACCAGCTCGCTGGTTTAGGTAGGGGCCATCCTCACGACAGAGCCTCTCATGGTAAAGGGCTTCACAAGGCCGGCCATGTTGCCGAGTCCTTGGCCCTCCGTCCCCCGCGGCCCGTGAACTTTTCCAATCGCCGAGCTGCGATGTGGCCGGCGCACGCAGCGCGCCGCCGCGACGCCGATTTTGGCGCCCACGTGGTGCGGGCGTTGAGGCGTTGTGACCATTAATACGGTGGCGGACTTCCGCGGTTGGACTTCGCCGATTGGCCTTCCGCCGCTGGTTCCCCGCTGATTGGGGTATATATGGCGCCGTGAGGCGTTGTTCTCGCAGATATTGCGATAGAAGTCGCTTCCCTAAAATGGGCTCTCGTCGTGCATCAACATTCTGGGTGATACCGAGCGGCTTGGGAATGTTGATGCACGTATGAGGTCTATTTTTCCGGAGCTTTATCACGGTTATCGACACCACCGCGCTTCCCGACCCGCACCGTGCTTCCGTAGGCGGCACCGAGGTTCCGCCGCTTTTTTAACAGCCTACCTACGCCGGTATTCCCGAGGAACCCACGGCATTACCTTGTATGTTGATGCACCGTAGGTGGCCCGTTAAGGAAAACGAGGTAGATTTCGCAGACAAAACCCCGCTTTGCCGCACCGGCCGGAAGGACTCGCGGCCCGCCCCCACCCTTGGAACGGTGGCGCGGCCGGGCGCCTAGTCGAAGTAGACGCGCGCGCCTCGCCCCTACCCCCGAACGGTGGCGCGGCCGCGCGCCAAGTCGAGGTAGACGCGCGCTCCGCCCGCTACCTTCGAACGGTGGGCTGGCCGAGCCTAGTCGGCAGACGCGCGCCGCCCCCCCCTCGAACGGTGGCGCTGGGCCGGGCGCCTAGTCGGCAGGCGCGCGACGCCCGCCCCTACCCGCCGAACGGTGGCGCGGCCGGGCGCCAGTCGGCGCAGGTGCGCGCCGAACGGGTGGCGCCGGCCGGGCGCCTAGTCGGCAGAGCGCGCGCGCCGCCCCTACCTTCGAACGGTGGCGCGGCCGCGCAAGTCGGGCAGACGCGCGCCCGCCCCTACCTTCGAACGGTGGCGCGGCCGCGCCTAGTCGGCGTAGGGCGCGCGCTCCGCCCCTACCTTCGAACGGTGGCGCGGCCGGGCGCCAAGTCGGCGAGACGCGCGCTCCATCCTCCACCTTCGAACGGTGATGCCGGCCGGCGCCTAGTCGGGCGAGGGCGCGCGCTCCGCCCCTACCCTTCGAACGGTGGCGCTGGCCGGGCGCCTAGTCGGCGTAGGCGCGCGCGCCCGCCCCTACCTTCGAACGGTGGCGCGGCCGACGCCGGTCGGCAGACGCGCGCGCCCGCCCCTACCTTCGAACGAGTGGCGCCGGCCGCACCTAAGTCGGCAGACGCGCGCGCCCGCCCCTACCCTTCGAACGGTGGCGGCTAAGTGCCGGGCGCTTAGTCGGAATAGGCGCGCGCTCCGCCCCTACCTTCGAACGGTGGCGCGGTTAGCGCCTAGTCGGTAGGGCGCGCGCTCCGCCCCTACCCTTCGAACGGTGGCAACGGCCGGGCGCCAGTCAGCATACGCGCGCCCGCCCTCTACCCTTCGAACGGGTGGCGCTGGCCGGCGCGCCGCTCGCGGACACCGCCGCGGGCGGTAACTTGGGTCTTTGATGATGCCTTGCTCGCATGTTCCCGAATCACGCCCCGGTCCGACAGGTTAGGTTCCCATACCCGGCGACCCGACGCGCCGGCACGCGCGCGCCTATGACCGTGGGCGCGGATGTGGACGGTTGCGTGTTTGCACCGCCGTCTCTTCCCTAGGCAAGGGGGACACGGGCGGCAAAGGAGTGGCGCCGTGATCATGACCTTCCAGCGTTAGGTGGGGCGTTGCGCCGACGGGCGCTGTACGATCGCGGTCGCGCTGCGCACGACTCCGTGACCCTTCGCTCGACATGGGGAATCGTGGCGGGTGGGCCTTTACACCGCCGCGTTACATCCGCACGCGGATCGCTATGACGCTCGCAACGGGGGATGGGCGAGGTGGCTTGAAATAGCCCCCTCGAATAGCCGCCCCCGCACCTTTACGCCTCTTTCCCGCTCGCTCCACCTTCCACACCTTCGCGCTATCTTCACCACTTCGCCTCGCCGTGGGAAGCGATGGCCTCGCAGCGAGCGCGGCAAAGTGCGGTTGGTGGCCCCGCCATTCGCCGGTGATCGCCGCCGTTGAGGTGAAATACGCGCCCAAGAGCGCGACCACGCGCTAACCAGAGCGGCCGGTGGCGGAGGAGGAAGGCACGTTCTCGCGAGCTAGGCCCTCGCCGGACCGAAAAGACGATCCAAGGGCTCTTGCGCGCGGGAAGTTGTCCGGCGGCAGACGCACGATTGCCCGCCGACGACGAGACGAAACCGCATCCCGAGAGGTCGGAGGCGTTGTATTCGCGTTCTTTCGACGCTGGGCTCCGATCCCAGCGGCGACCGTGGCGGGCGACGTCGCGGACCTTCTGGCCGAGCCGCACAATCGACTCAAACGCCGTGGTCTGGCCATGGTGTCAGCCTAGGCCTTGCGCCGAAGCCGCTGGCCCGTGGCGTCACTATTCGCCTATCTCCACGAGGCACGATGCCGCCCAAAGGGCGGAAGGACAGGACGCCGCCGAAGTTTCAGAGCGCTCTTTATTCTTCACCCGTCGTAAGAAGCTCTTCCCCGCGAACTCAACTCGCGGAAGTGGGAGTCTTTTCGATGAAGCGGTGGTTCTACCACCCGTGGAGAGCGGGAGCGCCTTGAGTGCACAGCCGACCAATCGCTGCTCAAGCCCTCGCCCACGAACGCCGATGATGAGGACAAGCGAGGGTCAAGCGGCTCGAGGCGTGGCCGCCCGCCTCAACATGCGCGACCTGCCGAAGAGTACGTGATGTACGGCGTGGCACCGCTGCTCACGACGGCATCTTGCCGATAGGCATCGAGACGACAATGTTTCGCCGTGGGTTTCTCGCCACGCGCCGCCGGCCCCCGTAAGCCTCGATCGCGCTTCTCCTTTGTTGACGCGAATGCGTTGGCGTCGATGTCGTTCTCTTGCTTCGTGGATTTCTTGAGGAGGCGAGCAAGCCGCGCTGTTCCCGGGCCGTACACCGCCAGGGAGCACGAGCAGCGCGCGTCTGCTATCGCCAAGGCGGGGCTGGGGCGAATAAACCGCGTGTGCGAGGTCCTGGGCCTTGCCGTGCCGGACCGTGTCGCTCCAGCCGATGGTGGAGTGAAGAAGAAGAAGGCCTCGTCTCGGAAGAGGGGCCGCAGCGGGGCGCCTGCCGCGCCTGCTGCTAGTGTTTCCGAGGGCGCGGCGGACGCGGAGTCAGACTCGGCGAGGTACGCCGATTCGGGCTTGGGTGGCGCAGGTGCCGAAGGCGAGGTGTCTTCGGTAAGCATCCCGGACGTCGGGTTTGCCGCGGGCGGCCGGAGGGGGGAAGCCTCACCACCCGCCGAAGTCGCCGAGGCGGACCCCGTGCGGACCGGCGATGTCGAGGTGGAGCCCTCGACCGCGGCCGCTGTGGTGCCGGAGGCGCCCTCCGCGGGGGCGCACGTAGCCGTGCTGTCTTTACCAACAGCAGTGGGGACTGAGGTGCCCCCTTCGACGATTGCCACCGTGGAACCTTCGCCCGAGCGCAGCACCGCATGGTCTTCCTCACCACGGCCGCGGGGGTGGCGCCGCTAGCCGCCCGCCAAACGGCCATGTGTGCGCCGAGCTCCACCGACACCGCGGGTTCGCCGTGGCTACGGCATCGGCTTGTGGGATTCCAGCCGCAGCACCGGGCCCCGTGGCCTATGCGCTTCCGCCTCTCGCCGCCACCGCTCGCAGGACAGCCGCCGCCCTCCCGAACGCGAGGCCTCCGCCATGGCGCGACCATTCCTTCGCACCGAAGGTAGGGTGACTTAGCTTACTCGTGTATGCTTTTATGCCTTGGGGTGATCACCGTATCCTTGTTTGCAGCGCTGTTCTTCCGGAGGGGGAGCACCGACGAACACGGCCTCCGAGCACGTGAGCCCGCGGACTTCGTGCCGCCCGAGATGCCGAGGGCGTGGCGCGATTGTAAATGACGCGCCACGAGCGCCGACCGCAAGTCTGCTGCAGCCTACGCGGGCGCTGGAGGACGCCGAGGTGTCCAGGTGAGGTAAGTACTCGTGCGACCACGCCCGAGTTTAGCCGAGTGTGCTAAGTCTTTTCCCTTCTACGACACTTGTCTGCCGGGCAGCCTCGCAAACGCCTATGCTCGAGCCAAAGGCGCCGAGGATAGGCTGCGTCGCCGAGGAGGAGCTGCGTGAAGCCTCCGCGCCCGCTCGCCAGACGCCCGCATCCGCCACTGGAAGCGGAATGCGCGAGCGGGCGCACGCCGAGGCTTGTTGCGCTCGGCGCAGAGTCGGCCGCGTACCGCTGAACAAAAGTTCGCGCGGAGCAGACGGGTTCTCGGAGCAGTCGCCGCTAGAGAAGGAAAAAGGCGAGCTTGCCTTGACTCTAGCGGAGCGCAACCGACGCCGGGCGACTCTGGTTGCTTGGGACGCCATGCAAGCGCTGGAGAGCCATCTCCAAGGCTGGTAGCGAGGTGCCGGACGCGCCGCCCGAGGAGTTGCCTCGACGCTCGCATTGGATTGGGATGCCGCCAACGCCGTGGCGCGACGCGGCGACGCCCTTCGGCACCCATCGCGTACGTCGGCATGCTTGGTGTGCGCGCTCCCGCAGCACCGCGCGTTGTACGCACGTCGCCGCTGGATGATCCTCACCGAGATGATCGGCGGGGCCGAGTAATGTCCGGCGCCGCCCGCTCCGCCGCCTTGCCCTCGCCCTTCTTCGACCGGATCCGGGGTCCCGCCGGGCCGATGTCGCACGGATCGAGCTCCGTAAGTCGCCTACGGACGGGAGCCTCGCCACTTCTGGATAGGTCCTCGACGCGACGATGGTGGCGCTGGCCTCCGCGCGCCGAACCCGCAGTCCGACGCCGTGGTGCTTAGGTGTAGGCGTGTGTTGTACTCGTTCCTTGTCTTTGTGAATAAAGTACACACTTGCTACTTGCATTTCGACTTTCACGCACATCCCGAGCAGCTTCCTTGTCGGGACCGGCCAGGCGACCGACCTTTCAACTCGGCGACGCTTCGACGCCGGCGAAGGGTCAAGAGTCGCCGACTTTTGGGCGAGTCGCCTTCTTCGAGCGAGGCCCCACTTTAGCGCGTGTTAAGGACGAACCCGCGGGTAGCGCTAGAGCGCCGGGATGTTGCCGACCTTTGTACATGTGATTCTTCCAGATGCGACTTCCCGCATTTTAAGAATGCGCCGCGTGTTGATGCCGCTGGCATGGTAGCCGCGCTGTGGTTCCAGAAAGCGACACCACGGATCGACGATGCGAGGCGCACTCCGCGGTGTGCCTTGCTTTATAGTCCGAGACTCGCGCGCGAGGCGTGCCTCGACGCCACGCCTTATTTAAAGTCCGTGGACTAGTGCGCGAAGCGGACTTCGACGCCACGCCTTCTTTATAGTCCGAGACTCGCGCGTGCGGAGCTAGGCTCGACGCCACGCCTTATTTAAAGTCCGTGGACTAGTGCGCGCGAAGCGGACTTCGACGCCACGCCTTCTTTATAGTCCGAGACTCGCGCGTGCGAGCTAGGCTCGACGCCACGCCTTATTTAAAGTCCGTGGACTAGTGCGTGCGGAAGCGACTTCGACGCCACGCCTTCTTTATAGTCCTGAGACTCGCGCGCGGAGTTAGGCTCGACGCCACGCCTTATTTAAAGTCCGTGGACTAGTGCGTGCGAAGCGACTTCGACGCCACGCCTTCTTTATAGTCCGAGACTCGTGCGTGCGAGCTAGGCTCGACGCCACGCCTTATTTAAAGTCCATGGACTAGCGCGCGCGAAGCGGACTTCGACGCCACGCCTTCTTTATAGTCCGAGACTCGCGCGTGCGAGCTAGGCTCGACGCCACGCCTTATTTAAAGTCCGTGGACTAGTGCGCGCGAAGCGCACTTCGACGCCACGCCTTCTTTATAGTCCGAGACTCGCGCGTGCGAGCTAGGCTCGACGCCACGCCTTATTTAAAGTCCGTGGACTTGTGCGCGCGGAGCGAATTTCGACGCCACGCCTTCTTTAAAGTCCGTGGACTTGTGCACGCGAGGCGCCCCGGCGCGCTTTGTTTATACTGCACCCATCACCCCGGCGACGGCGAGTGCACACGCGAACGCGTCTTTGGTTTATACTCGCCCCGCCGGCGACGGCGAGTGCACACGCGAACGCGCGCTTTGGTTTATACTCGCCCCGCCCGGCGAGGGCGAGTGCACACGCCGAACGTCGCGCTTTGGTTTATACTCGCCCCGCCGGGCGACGGCGAGTGCACACGCGAACGGCGCTTTGGTTTATACTCGCCCCGCCGGCGACGGCGAGTGCACACGCGAACGCGGCGCTTTGGTTTATACTCGCCCCGCCGCGACGGCGAGTGCACACGCGAACGCGCGTCTTTGGTTTATACTCGCCCCGCCGGCGACGGCGAGTGCACACGCGAACGCGGCGTTTTGGTTTATACCGCGGGGCGCGTATTGGCTAAGCTCGCGCGCCTCACCGCGTGCTTGCGTGTGATGAAGAAAGATTAGCGGCAAACGGCGATCTTCATTACATCCCCGCTTGCGCGGTGAGCGACTACAAAGGGTGAATATATCGACCGCTTGCCCCTTTGCGCGCCGCGCCTCTAGTCACTAGACGCGTCGGCAGGCTCGCGCAGCGCCATGGATGACCCCGCGACTCCGTGCTGTGACGCCGCCACGAAGCGCCGTTGGGCGCCGCGACGAGGGCACCGGTGCTCGCTCGATGCGCCGCCATATCCCGTCGCCGGGCGTTGATGGTGGTCCGGGACCCGGATCTTCATGCACGATAGCCGTGATGTGGTACCGCCAAGGAGTTGAGGATTGGGCGCCCTAGTATGGCATTGTAGGGTACGGAAGGTCGACCACGCCGAAGGTGGCATCTTCGGTCCGCACATTGTCATCTCGACCGACGGCCCAGCCGCGTAGGGCCGTCCTCAAGCCCCGCAGCGGGATTCCCGAGGCCCCAGCGGCTTCGAGGATCCCCATCCGTCGAAGGCCGCCGCAAACAATACGCTCACGGAGCTACCGCCGCCCACCAAGGCGCGCCCACGCCGCATCCCGTGATGGTGACCCGATAACCGTGGGGTCCTAGTGAGGAAGTCCACACCGGGCGCGCCGGTGTGAATGTAACTGCCGCGCCCAATCCGGCGGTGCTTGCGCCGGGTATGCCGCCACGTGATGTAGTCTTCGCGCGAGGCCTTCTCGCCGCCGCGCCGAGGCGAATTCCGCAGAGCCTCCGGATATGACATTAATGACCTCGCGTAGGTTGCGTCCGGGCTCGCAACGCAGGAGGCCCTCCCGAGGCCGCCAGACGTGAGCTTGGATCCGTAAGGCACCTTCCGGGCTGCATCCTTGCGCTCGTACCGCATCCTTGCGCCGCTCCCGCATGGGGCCTCGATGGGAATTGACGGGCCACCGCAGCGCGCGCCCGGTTCTCGTCCCAGCGACGCTGCCGCGAGCGCCGCGATGGAGGTGCAGCGCGGTATCATGATTGCCGCGCCGTGGACTACGCACCACGCCCCCGATGCCGGTCGTCGAATCCCCACGACCTTATCGCCGCGGGCCTCGCCACGCCGCGCCCGCCACGGCGCCCGACCGCCTCGGCCGCTGAGCACCCTCGCCGGACCCGCCGATGTCGAGGACGCACTGATTTCGCCCGACCTCCGCCGCGCTGGGCTGACGGACGACTTATGCGCGGTTGTCCCTACGGCCGGCACGCCCCGACGATTCTCGCCGCTTCTTCAAGAACCGCCTCGGCGGTCTTCGGCTTTGCCGAGGCTCGCCCGTTGGTGTCTGAGTCGCCACCTTGCCTCGCCGCGCCTTCCTCCGCCCTAGCATATTCTTCCATCTTATCGAAGAGCTTCGCCACCGCCTTGATTGGCTTTCGCTGTTGTACTCGCCATCGGGCCCGGACGAAGGCCCCGTATGGCTGCATTGACGATGGTGGTCTCGTTGACGCCTTTCACCGACATCGAATCTTGGCGGCGCTTGAAGTAGTCCCGAGCCCGAAGGTTTTGCTTTACGACAAAGAGTTGGTCGCGCCGACTCTGGCCAACGTAGTTTCCTTGGAAGTTGTTGTGAAGGCGACACGGTCGTTTCCCACGCCGTAGATGGAGCCCGGCTCTATGGTAAAGAACCAAGAGAGCGCCACTCCTTGTAGCGCGAGGGGAGTCCTTCGCCGTGGTGTCGCCGCCGCCCGCGGCTTCGATTGCGTTTCAGATACGCCGCACGAACTCACGGGGTCCGTGGTCGCTTTGTACGAGTCGATGGCGCTAGGAAACTTGAAATCTTCGCCATGCCGCCGCTGCAGCCCCGCCGAGCGGGACTCGATCCACACGCCGCAGCCGCACGCGGCCGACGTGGGGGCTTTCGCGATCGCCCGCCTTCTCGGCGTGGGCTCGACGCGACCATCGCGCGCGCCGCCGACTCCGAGCCTCCGAGCCTCCCGCATATCTCTCGACGGCCCGCGAAGGTCCCCTAGCTCCCGCCGGAATGCATTGAGAGCCGCCGCAGGGCACTTTCCATCGCCGTGCAGGCGGGTCGCCGGCATTTCGACGGCGGTCGGCGCGGGGACGCATCGCGCCGCGAGGTCCCGAATCGCCGGCCGCTTCGTCGTGGCTACTCGCGCCGCCGTGGTCCGCGCCGCCGGCGAGGGTTGCGATGGGGCGGCGAGGTAGGCTGTCGCTGCGCCGGCGGATCGGTTGTCGCCGCGCTCGTGTCGACGTCTTCGACCATGGGCCTGCCCCGCAACGGTGGCGGGCGGTCGCCGCGTGCCGGCGGACGGGTTGGTCGCCGCGGCGGTGTGACGGGTTGGTCGCCGCGCGAACGCCGACATCTCCGCCATCGCGCCGCATCGGCACCGCGCCCGCCGCCGCCGATGCCGGCCCTCGTACTCATACGACGCCCGAGCCGCCGCCTTCTTTCCTTCGCCGCATGGTGAAGCTTTTTCGGTGCCATCTTTTCCTTCGGGCTCAGCTTGTCTTCGTCCTCCCACTGACGGCGCCAATCGTTGTGGCTATGACCAAACAGAGAGAGATGGTAGTGGAGAATGATGAAGATAAGTGTAATGGCCGCCCTCCTCCCTATGGCTTGCTCGTATATATACATACATGAGGAGTGCTTTACAGCTTATACCCTTACATTCAAGTTATCCCTCAGGCGCTTATGTCATTACGCATGGCCTATTCTGGGCCTTATAATCTCCTACCAGGCCTGCTGGGTTTAGGTGGGGGCCATCCCTACGACACATATAAAACCTAAAAAATAGAGGGGTTTTCACTTGTGAGGCTGTGACAGCCTATTGATTGGGGACGATTGGAGTTGTGGAGGGGAGCAGCCGAGCAAGATTAGAGCCTGGAGGGGAGCGCAAAAGGCCGAGGGCTGGGCGGGGCGGCACCATGGCAGAGTAGACAGTGGACTAGCCGACTAGTGGTAGTCGGCTGCTCGGCTTGCGCCAGTCACATCGCCTCTGCTTCTTGAGGTTGAGGACTAATGAGGAAATCTGGAAGATGGGAGTGGAGGAGCTAGAGTACTGGAGGTCTGAACTGGTGGAGCCTAGAGCAGATGGCCAGATGGGCTCGCATCGTCGGCGCTGGAGGGAGGCGACGACGTCGTGGCGACGCGAGATGGCGGGAGGGAGGCGGTCCAGGCGGCGGCCCTAGAGATTGGGAGCCGATGCTAGGTTTTTTCGCGACTTCGCGTGGCGCCATGGTGGTGTAGGCAAGCCACGAGCGGTGCTTGGTGTCTTGGTGAGTTCGTGGACATGGACGACTGATTACCGATTTGGGCTGGGGACGCTGGGCTGTTTACGACTTAGATACTTCAATGAATTTCCATTGTTGGCTGGGCCACTTCATGCCTCGGGCTGAGCTACGACGTCTCGGGTTAGGTCCCTAAATAGTGTATTTTCTAGCCCATATAAAAAAGTTTGCATTGGTTATTTTCTTGGGCCTCAGGCTACAGCCTACTTAGCCCGAGACCTAGATCCGCCCCTGGTCACCGACGGCCCATAGAGCAACGTCCCTTAGCACGAGTGCCCTCGCCTTCGTCTCCGCATCGCCGAGCAGTTCCTCCATCTTGCCCCGTATCACCTCCCTCCCCATGAGCTGCCCTGCCTCATTGGCCGGCGCCACCTTCAGCCCCGTCCCCCACATGTCGCGGATGTAGCTTCGGTACAAGAACTGGTCCGTGAAGTAGGGCCAGCGTGAGTTAATCTTGTTGTATATACCGACATTAGACTAAATATTCTACATGTATGTTGGTAATGTGGAGAGATGGTGCTGGTGATTAGTTTGAACACAAGCTGTCCTCTCAACCGCAAAAGCAAGGACGTACAGCCGTATAAAGCCAAACACAAGTATAAACACAAAGTTATTAACTAGCCGTATAAGCCAATACTGCTGCCACAAAGGAAAAGAAGACACTTCACGTTGGTAGACATTACTTTCTTAATAATTGCGTTTGTTGAGGAATAGTCGCCAGCGACCAGTCCGATCGATTCCTCTATTTAATGCAAAACGAGATCAATCATAAAAGACAAAATAATAGATTGGAAACACAGAGAGGTAGAGAGAACTACTGGTTTTTTTTATTGCTTATCTGATTCATGTGTATAAAATCTGCAGGTACGACTCCCTATTTATAATCTATTGATGAGGTGCCCACCATGGGCCAAGACTGCTGGGCTAGGCTCAGGTTTCCTAACACTTCCCCTTGGGCATCATACGACACATTTATGCCTCGTCAAAACTCCATAAAAACTCATAGGAAAAATTTGGAGAAAGAGTACATGATACATGTTATGCTGCGATGCACGAATTGCCTCATTAAAAACCTTAGTCGAGAAACTTCAGGGAAACTCATCAAGGAAAAAGAGTACAATTCACACGATTTCATTCAGTCTCCAGAACTTATTCTTTTGGGTACTTGATCTTCATGATCAAGATTTAATAACGGGCTTGAGAGAATTCTCATGATTTCAATTCCTCGCACGCACCTTTCAAAGCTAGATACAGGGAGTGATTTAGTGAATAAATATGCTAGATTTTCACATGACTTAGTATGCCGTACTTTAATCTCGTCCATCTTCTGCAATTCATGAGCATAGACAAATTTGAGGTTGATGTGCTTTGTGAGATGACTCTTCACATAATCCGTCTGCATTTGTGCAACGCAAACTGCATTATCTTCATAGATAATTGTGAGGACTTGCACAATATTCATCTCACATGACTGTTGGATGTGGTAAATCATTCGTCGGAGCCAAGCACATTCTCGTGCGGCTTCATACAGTGCCATAATTTTTGAGTGGTTCGTCGAAATCGTTACAAGACTTTGCTTAGACGATTTTCTCGAAATTGCAATTCCACCACACAGGAATACATAGCCTATTTGTGACCTTGCGGTATGTGAGTCAGACAAGTACCGACATCCGTATAGCTAATCAAGTTCAGATGAGCAGAATGTTGGGGTACAGCTTGAAGGCGCCGGACTCGGCCTCGTGGAACGAGTTGCAGACGATGACATCGGTGAGGTCCTTCGCCTGGTTGTTTCGGGTGACCAGCTGGAAGATCACCGCTTGCTCTTCCGTGGTATCAGCGACGTGTGGCGCGGCGTCATCCCGGGGGCGAGCTGGAACGTCTCCTCTCGCTTCGACCAGCCTGCACTTGTTCAATAATCAAGAGTACGAGTCACTATATATCCAATCGAGCATTTCAGGCTCAGTTTGCGTCTGTAATTGTAAGTTTGTGATAATATCACTATGAGAGGTGCTTCTGTAGTAGTGCAGTGGTAATATTTAGCATGGAGCATGATCAATGTGTACATGCTCGTGATAGAAAATTTTGTTTGATTTCACATTTTTACAAAAGGGAGCAACGTTTTCCACAAACTACGATAAAACTTAGCGGAACAGGTCATGAGATCAAAACCACCGGAGGTCTTGTTTACATAGAAAAGGATTAGATTCAATCCCTTTGGATTGACAAAATTTTATTTCAAATTTCCTACGGATCGGACATAATTCCACCAAGTGTACCACTTCCTCTTTTCTGTATTCGCTTCTGTAACTTCCCCCTTTTATTTATGCCCCTTTTATCGAGAATCTCTGTTGACTATTCTACTGATGTGACCAACGGAAGGAAAGGAAAAGCACTTCAGCAGTAATTATAATCGAGGAATCACGTCGATCAAATCAAGCAAACGAAGACAAAATAATGGATATCTGATTAACACCTTTCGCGTCGAGCACGCCGTCTTCTATCAACTACGGGATCCTGAACATCACCGCGAGGCACGCGTCCGACGCCGGAAAGAAGCAGGCGACCTGGACGCTGAGCTTCTTGGCGACCTCGAACGACCACCTCATGCTCTTGTCGCCGATGAGCCACTTGATCTTTGTGCCCCCGATCGCCTCGATCCCCCCGACGAGCTCCTCCAGGTAGCGCGGCATGTACCTCTGGTAGCAACCACGAGCTTGCTGAGGTCCTTGCGGTCATCGCCGTCGGCCAGCCTGTCCGAGATGGCAGCGCGGCCCAGCGACTTGTCGCCTCCAGAAGGGTGTCGAGCATGAGCTCAGTGTTGACGAAGGTGACCTCGCCATGGTCGACGAGGCGGTGGCCGAGTTCCATAAGCGGGGATGATGTGGCTACGTGAAGGATCATATGAGAAAGTCTAAATAATATTGTGATGAACTATTATAAGTTTTGTTGAATGGATATTTGATTTTTACAAATATTGCATATTGTCTAGATCGTTTTCAAATTTTTTTCAGGCAAACCGGTTTGACCAATGGGCTATTGCCGGTCAGACCGGCAAGCGGCATGATAGCGCTGGTTAGACTGCGAGGAGCGCTATGATCGCAGCCATCATACCACTGACTGGTAGTACCGAGGGTTATTTGCCGGTTGCAATTTTTAGAGAGGTCTAGTTGCGGGGAGCGGTAATACCGGTTTAAATGGAAAATTCTTGAGATTTTTGGAAAATTGAGTCATGATTAATTTGGGTTGATCTAGGTCAATGTATTTATGTTGTATGAAGCAAGTTTTGACTAACATAGGTCAAATTATGAAGAACTACTACCCGAAAACAATTTCTTGGTATTTAGATGTGCAAGGACGCTTAGAGTCAACCATGATTAACAGCGAGGATTGAGCTACGCTCATGGAGCAGTGTTACCGCGACTCGTGTGTCCAAAACTTTTTCAACGCATCGACACATCCGAGCGTCGACTCACGTTTGTCACGGCAAGATGCTTCTCCGACACCTCTGCCCGTGTCCAAAGAAAAAACATACCTCCGATGGGGGAGGGGAGGACAGCAGGGCACGGGGTGGAGGAGGACGCGGTGGCAGAGAAGTCCCTCTCAGTGATGGCGCCAATGAGATGGGAGGGAGGCACCGCCGACTGCCATGCGCGTGGGGTGGAAGAACTCCACCACCTTGCAGCCAAGTAGAGGAAGCCAGAGGGGAGGCTGGAGGTGGGCTAGGGACCATTGGCCAGTGCCAGGAGGCCGGATGCACAGCAAAGGGAGGCTGGAGGCGAGCTGGTCGATGCAGCTGGCAGAGGGGGCCGAGAGCTAGAGGCAGGAGGCGTGCCAGAGGAGACCGAGATTGGGAGCCGAAAGCCAAAGAGAGAGAGAGAGAGAGAGAGAGATTGGCAACAGCAGAGAAGGAAAAAGGGGTAAAGAAATGGAGGAAGAGAGAAGGAATGAGAGAGAGAAATGGAAAGCCATTTGGCTGAGTAGAAAATTTCGGAGAGATAGGAATAGAGAGGAAGGGATGGCTAAGTCCATCAGCCGAATAGTGAACGATGAGAGAGAATAAGAGCGTGAGGCTGGTATTGCGTATGGTGGTCTAGATCGCTCCGTTACATATGGTCTTGAATCTTGATTGCATTCACATAATCTTACCTATTGTTTTTTTTATTTCTTATCATTTTTATGATAAAACATATTATATTAGGTGAATCCCAAATATCTTATTTTCTAAAGTTTGCCGAATCGGACACCTGAATCCGAATCGGACTCCAACACCTGTATCCGAGTCCTGGTAACACTTGTCATGGAGGAGTTGAGGCTCAGAATGATCAAAGATGCCAGGATGAGATGGCTGAGCTCAAACATGGCACAAAGAAGGCAAGAAATGTTGAAAGAAAGTTCGACCGATGGGTTGCACTATGTGGCCTATAAAACTTACCCTTTAACTTTTGAGGGGTTTTTTTTATCACACAGAATACCCGATACTTAACGCCATTTCATCCACTCCACTCTTATCTTGTGCCTCACATCTTCATCAATCTCACTGTTCCATTGTAGCATCGATCCCAAATATCAAAAAGTATCATTCTTGGATACTACTTATCCGTCCAAACTAATATCTCCATCACCTGCCATGGCACTGCTGAAATGACACCTCATATATTCAGTCTAAAGCGCTTCGATCGTAAGGTCTTCCTCCATAACTCCATATTCTTATCCACACCTATCCTACTCTCATCAACTAACATTACTTTATCAGCAAAAAGCATACACTAAATGTCATGAACCGGGGTAAACACCACCAAGAAGATGGCCGGATGGCGTCGGCGTAGAACGAGAGCGAGAGAGACTAGAGATTTAGACGAGGAAGACTTGATATTACTCTGCTTGATTACAACAGCATGCGGTAGCCCCCTTATATAGATGCCCCCTAACAGATAGAATCTAATCCCAATCATATCTCTAACATAAGGAAACTAATCTCTAACTAAAATAGAATCTAATCACTATTTCTAATAATGGTCCGGCTGGGCCTAAGGCCCACCTCTATGACATTACACCCCTCCCGGACATGCAGCTCGTCCTCGAGCTGCTAGGCGGTGGTTATAGCGCCAATGGATGACCTCTAACGCCGATGTGGAAGACGAACGGTGGCGGGGTCCTGCAGCGGATGGAGATGGCCGGCCAAATCCAGGCGGAACAAGGCTAAGCGATGCCTGCAAAATAAATTATTTTTTTAAAGTTTTTTTGGAATTTTTTTAGATTTATTTTTTTTGAATTTTTTATTTATTTTTTCTGATTTATTTTTTGCTTGCCTTAACTAACCGGTCGGTCAATGTTACAAAAGCCGACCGAACACACGAAACCAATCGTGTCAGTCGGTGATGACCTTCGGCGAGCGGCCATGCGAGTGCGGTCGTCAGGGCGGTGTAGCGGCAACGGAGCGGTGGCGAGCGGCGGCGGAGGAGCAACGGCCGATGGGCAGCGAAATCAAGCGAGAGCCGGCGCCGGGTGGCGGCCGACGGAGCGGCCGGCCGGAGGAGCGGCTCGGCGAGCGATCAGCGGTGGCGGCTGCGGCACGGCCGGAGGTAACCCGATCGGCTGCGGCAACCGACGGATGGAAACGGCCGGCCGAAAGCGGCAGCGGCGAGCGCAGCGGACGGCAAGCGGCGGCGGGCGGCGACGACAGCAGCGGCGGCGCCGTGGATCGGCGGCGTCTTGCGGCGGGTGGAGCGGCACGGTTGGGAAGCGCGGCGGTGGGAGTTGGCGTGTGCGGTCGGGGCGTCAACGAGCAGCGACGGCGGCGGCGGAACGGCGGCCGAGCGGCGACGGCTGCGTGAGCGGCATCGATCGACCAACCGTGAGCAGGCGGTCGGCGGAGCGACCGCGAGTCGCGTCGGCTTAGCGCGGCGGTGGCCGTCGGGGCCAGGTCTCGGACGAGGCGCTGGTCTTCTTCTTCCCATCTAAAAGCCAAGTATCCTTCGGCGCAACTCCTCCTGCATCCGGTCTGACAGCTGCGTCTTCGCCGGTCAGACCTTCATCCCCCAGTTCGACCGCTGCGTCTTCGTCGGTCAGACCGCTGCAAACCCTAGTTTACCGGTTTGACTGCTCCGGTACAGGACAAGGCTACGGCGGGAGTTCGCTGGAGGAGGTGGAGGCGAGGGGCCCGCCGTCGGGAGAGGAGAGGATGGACGCATCCCCGCCGTGGCCGGCGATCAAAGCGAGGGGGGTGAGGTCAGCCTCGTCCTCCTCGTCGCTAACAGCCGGCAGATCGATATCTGCCGTCTCCTCTGCTTTGCGAGCGGCCTCTTGCTGCGCCTTCTCCCGATCTGCGACCATCTTTTCGAAGATTTTATGTATGTTGAGGATGATGTCCGCTGTCGCCTTGTCGTGCTTCGCCATCTTGTCTGCGTTAGCCTTTATTATGGCCAACGACTCAGCAGTAGGACGAGTCGTAGAAACCATGGTAGCAGAAGTCGTAGGAAGGGATGGACTGCTCTGATACCAAGTTGTCATGAACCGGAGTAAACACCACCAAGAAGATGGCCGGATGGCGTCGGCGTAGAACGAGAGGGAGAGAGACTAGAGATTTAGACGAGGAAGACTTGATATTACTCTGCTTGATTACAATAGCATGTGGTAGCCCCTTTATATAGATGGCTCCCCCTAACAGATAGAATCTAATCCCAATCATATCTCTAACAGATATAGTAACTAATATCATATCTCTAACATAAGGAAACTAATCTCTAACTCAAATAGAATCTAATCACTATTTCTAATAATGGACCGGCTGGGCCCAAGGCCCACCTCTATGACACTAAAGGATATCTTTTTGTATGTCCCGCGTGACTTCGTCTATACTAGGACAAAAATGCATGGGCTCAACGCTGACTTTTGATGTAGTCCTATTTTAATCTCAGTCATGATCAAAATTTTAAATCATTAGCCTATATTGCTTATTTACTTTGCATCACATTACCAAATTGGCGTTAAGTACTATCCATGAAAAGTTAATTATAGTCAAAACAGTGCAACCATAGTGACCACAGCTATATCACAGTATTACATCGCCAACTCATCACGGTCTGATAACTACTACTTCAATTGTAACTAATAGCCTGACATTTCATGATGGGTACATAATCTCAACTTGGGGTCGACTAGTGGGAAACTGAACTACTGATAACTGTCCCTTCACAATGCAAAGACAACCCATCCGTCAAATTTGGCCCAGTCAACATACAATTACAGCAGAAAATGTGATTTGACATCTACGCACTAGTTGTTTTTGGTGCAAACTGTGAAGTATCAAAATGAAGGGGTTGCGGTGAAGCACATATTGCAACAGTCCCTTACTCCCTTTCTCAGGTGATAGTTTATCAGTTCCTTCCATTAATTTGTGCTGCTATTGGTAACATTAGTAGATTTTAGCAGAGATTGGACAAGATGTCACGAATAATCCATACTTAGATATTGTGGTCAAGGACCACCTAATTATTTAACTTTTGGAATTGCCTTATCTAATTAGAATATTTTGCGATACTATATGTGACAGAACTTGGCTAGGAACTCTGCCACCTTGGAAATTGAGTTTTAAGTTTGTATAAAAGCCACAATGACTCAAGTTCAAAGTAATCATAACATCAATGTGAGTAAAAATTGCTATAACACAAATAACAACAAAATGGATAACTGTTGTCTAAATTGCACTATTCCAGCGCAAGGTTACGTAACAAAAACGACAATTGAGAATCCCTAGTGTATACAAGCTCTTGAAAAGGATATGTTGCTGCACGACTTTCTCTAGATTTCAACTGTACAGTATTTTCTTAGCAGTTAAACTCCAAGTTACATATATACGAATATACCCCATATCTGTGAAGAAAACTCACATGAAAGCCATGGAGAGCTGCTTGAGATCATTCTCGAAGTTCTTCATGTTCGCCAGCGACTGCGCACAGAAGATGATCGCGATCCACGAGCACACCTTGTACTGCAAGAGACACAGCAAGCTAATTTTAAAGGAATCCGACACGAACTAAACCAAATAGCAGTGCACGTCCTACCAAAAACACAGCAAGACAATCAATCACAAAGCAATTACGAGTGAGCATACAGATATACCACCTCGCCCAGATTTATATAGTACTCGGAGGCAAACTTGGATCGGAGCGGGGCAGCGAGACGATGGGCGCGTAGATAGAAGACGCGAGAGTAGAGGCGTGGTGCGAGATTGGAGGCAAACTTAGATCGGAGCGGAGCAGAGAGACGATGGGAGCGTAGATAGGAGGTGGACGAGGAGCCATGGCGTGAGATTGTTACGTACGCGGAGCATGACGCCGACGACGCCGAAGAAGACGGCGAGGAAGCCCTCGTAGTCGACGGGCAGGTCCTGCGGCGACAGCTTAGGCGGCGCGTACGGCCGCGCCGTCGACGGCTGCCGTGGGTCGCTCTCCCCGACGACGTCCCCTCCTCCATCTCTCTCCCCTTTTTTCCCTTTTTTTTTGAGATCTGAAATAACTGAGCAGAAACTGGAGGAAGAAACCGATCGAAGAACTGGAGAAACGACAAAGAAAGAGAAAAGAATATTTATACGGTAGTCGGCTTGGGCCGGGCCCACCACTGCCGAGGGCCCCGGCCCCACACCGCTGCGCCCTCTGATTTCCCGGTTTCCCCGCACTGAAAAGTCAAAGCGCACGAGTGACGACTGACGAGTTCCCCAGTCCAGTTCTCCCTCCGCTTCCTCTTTTTCGTCGGCCGCTCCTCTCCCTCATGCTCTCCAGCTCGAAAACCCTAACCCCCGAGCTAGCCACGCCACGCGGAGGAGCTTGACGTAGCACCGGCGCTCCGCCTCTTCGCCGCCGCGTACCGCCAGCTCTCGGTAAACCCTACAATTCCTCGCTTTTCTCTGCTCGCGTTAGTCGCGTGGACGCTTACTTGGGTAGCTCAGCTCGCTGGTTAAGTGGTCAGGTTGAGCTCTGAATTGTTAAGCTGGTTGGGCGGTGCTAATTGCACTCTCTGCGTTTGTATTTGTGAGCTCCGGTAGTTTCTTAAGGTTTTAATTAGGTGGGGTATGATGCTTGGGGGTCTGAACTTTAGCTAGCAGTACTGCCTTACAGCTCTAGTTCTTGTTATTTACAATCACGTCCTTTCGCTATTAATGACTAACTGGCTACATGGGTGGATATTCTTGTCGGTGATAAGACGTAATCGGGGAGTCGGGTTGGTGTAGGACTGTAGGTTTGTTTTTGGTAAGATGCTGAGTTTTAGCCTACTAGTTAGCTCAAATGTTTTGGTTCAGTTTAGTTGTTAAATGTCATTTAGTTGGTATGATTTTTTTGGTGATGAAGATTTAAGCGTCCTGTAATGCTTGTGGTTTGAGGTGCCTTGGTGCCTATTTGCATGTGTACAAGTCATGCAAGTTATTGAATTGTAATAATTTTAAGGGGAATAAAGATTAGTTGAATGCACTTTTAAGGCTGCACACCCTTATTTGGCCTCAATTAAGATTTGTCTCATGCTTAATTTTTCTAACAGATGCAAGAACACTTTAACTGTCAGACGGGTTGATAAGTTTGCAACTTTCCATTGATATACATGTTCAGCAGCTAATTGTTTCCAAGAAACCAGCAGTTAATCAGTCAACCAGCGCAATTGCAGCCCCAGTCTAGAAATTGTGCAGCCCGGGTTTAGAAATCGTGTGAAAATGTTGGCAAAAGTAGATGGATCTAGTGCAAAAGATTTCAGTTAACCTGAGTACATTTGGTTTTCCACAAGATGCTAATCAGGAATTTTCTAACCGAGCTTTACAGTTCGAATATTCAGTTTCAAGGCTAGGCTTTGAAGATAAAGGTTTTTTAGTGTAGGATCGTCGATGGCAATCAGAGGGGGGTGAATGATTGCAGCGCACAGCGGAATTTTTTTAATAAAATTTTCTGTTTTAGTTGTCAAATCTGGAAAATAAAAATAACAAAAAAAAACAGCAAGAAATATATATATATATATTCGGATTACTGTAGCAACTAATAAAAATAACAAAACTAATTTGCTCTTTGCTGGCCGTATGATCCAACTAGTCTTATGAAGCAAGTAATCATGAGAGATAAGAAATAAAAATTACTAAACTCATGCAGGCTCATACTAATGTCGCTGCGTACATTGAAACGCATGAGTTGGCTTTGCTAGTCAATGAGTACTTCCCTGGAGCGATGGAAACAGATGGCGCACGAAGATTTCTCACGCACGGACCGAGCTGTCGCAGCTTGATCGAGAAGTCAAAAAGCCCGCTGCGGTCACACGTGGATGTGCTCGCGTGAACCAACTCTGCGTGGAGCGGTGAAAGCAATCGGACGAAGAGTTGCCGCTGCGTCGCTGCGCCGAAACGAAGCGTGCGGACGCGTGAAGATCGGTATGCCTCTTCGAGCACGCCTCTGCACACGCGCGTGACGCGAGAAGACCGTCACGCTGCGCCAATCGATCACGGGCGTGTGGTCGCCATTAACGCGAAATCCGAAGAGATCGAGATCGCGTCGGAAGACAAAGCGAGACGACGTGGGAATCAATCAAATTTTCTTGGCTCACCAAAAACTCGCATTACGGCGCCGGCCTCAATTTCTTTATATCGACAAGCATATCCAAAAGTCCGAAGGGACTTGAAACAACCTCAAACCCTAATACAACTCATTCAAACAAGGCCTAGGCCTTTTACCTCAATTAGGCTTTTGGCCCACTAACTTTCAAGGAACCCAAATCCTTCCTAACACGGGTTTTCAACCTTCCGACTTTTCAACTCATTGCATCACGTGTCGAAGCCTCGGGACCGCACCTCCGTAGCTTCTCCACGTATCATCCACCTTTGATCTCCATGCGCCCAAGCATGAGCCGACCATCTCGTGACCTCCTTGACCGCCCGAACCTCGGATCTCCCCATCCTAGTCCCGGTCTTCCTCGTCACCGACCATGACCGTCTCCACGCCCAACCTGCACATGCAAAGACCAAAGAACATTCTTGAGCACAAGTTTGTCCAAACTTGACCAACGTCAATCCGCACACACGCAACACAACTCACGTAACGCCGCTAAACAAAATTACCAAATATTCATCATCACAGATTAACCATTGTCAATTATTCATCACCAAAATAACCTAGACCGAGCCACATGGTCTAACAATCTCCCTTGATGAATACATTGACAACATCTCAAGATAGCATGATGAATTAGCTTCAAATAGATATAAGTGAAGAACTAAAGCCAGAAAAAGCATTTTAAGCCATAATCTCAAATCTCTCCAAAACTCTCCTCAACACAAGCAAGGTAAAGTTAGCAAATTTCTCCAATATCTCACGAAGCACCAAATCTCTCCCTTTGGCAATGTAATCATCAAGAACTTTCAAAGAAGAACTATTCTTAAAAAAGCAATGAGAATAAAAATCTAGAAGCTTTGTAGATTATCCAAGTTACTTTGAATTGAATTGATAATTTAACCAAGCCATATTTTTGAGTAGAGCTATCTAGATCATATAAAGTCATATATCATATAGCAATATCAAAACAAAGTTTTTAATATGATTAGACGATTTATATCAATGACAGCATCTCAACAATGACTAGACCAATTATAGAGAGCACAATGAGATATCACAACGAAAAGTTAAAACCTAAAAGTGAAGCAAATTTTAACTCTAGACGGGCTAGCAGTCTCATGTAACAACTTATTGCTCCACACTCAATTTTTTAGGCATGTGGCATGCTTGTAGCATACTTCTTTTTCATAATGACATATTTATTGTGATGGTGGCATGCTTGAAGCATACTTCTTTACATTTTGCGCACTTTTGTGCCTTTTTTTATTTCACCATGGCATGCTTGAAGCATACATCTTTTCATTTTTTTTTATATACTCTTTTTTTTAATATCATGCCAAATTGAGTGATCATAAAAATTGGAATATGAAACATGTGAGCCTCATAGCCAAGAGTTAAAATAAGACTCACAATCAAGCTAATCCTTTTCGATGGACATCACAAAGTAATGAATATAATTAATCTAGTCAAAGTATTCCGCCATGTCATACTTTTAATTCAAATGTAGCAAATTAATTATAACTAGTCATGATCAAAGCTACACAGTATATGAATAAACATGATAGAGATAGCTCCACAACTCATTTAAATTTGATGGCTTGGATTTGTTGATTTAATTAACAAGTATAATAAACAAAGCTTTCTAAATTCTTAAACATCAAGCTCCTCGAATAATCCCATAAGATGCAACACACCTAACTCACTTGCAAAAGAGCAAAATTAAGGGAGTCAAGCGGATTTGAAAGAATATCATCAATATAAGAATCCAACTCAATAGGGTGTAAGACAACATCACCTTTTCCACATGGTCTCTCAAGAAGTGAAATCTCTTGCAAGCCATCAAAGAAGTGAAGAACCATCAAGTGTTCCAATCAAGCAATAAAGTACAAGGCTGGAATCCAATCGAGCTCATGTTCTTCATCCTTGTCAACTGTTCTTACATCACAGAAACATCGGTCTCACAAGACTAGGGTTAGTGAAATAAGATCTAGGAATCGATCTTGAGACACACGACGAACAGGAGCAACAAAACTAGAACTAAAATCACGTGCGTGTGGATGATCGAATGCCAAAAGACCGTGAATTATTTGAATTAAATCTCAATCTAGCATGTGAAGCGATTTAAAACCATCATAAAAATTTTCGAAAATATAGCTTTCGCATTTGATCTAGGAGCAAAAGACAATGCACGTTTTTGTCTTAAAGTATTCAACCTTTCCTTTCTTTCTTTCTTAGCCCGCCTAAAACAAAATTCATACAAATGTCCATCTCTTCTGATGAGGTGCAATGAAATTTAACATAACGAGAATTCTTTTGAGATGATGAGCTAGCACCTATATTATTATTCGATGAACTTTGCACAAAGCCAGCAGATTTAAACACGGTTTGTTTTGGTTCGATTTTATTTCAATTTTTCGAGTTCAAGAACCTTAACAACATTAGGAGGATTATTCTTGGCATGCTCCACAAAGTTAAATCCTAGACCACGATTTTTCACACTTGTTTTTGATTTGTCTAGAATCATATTCAGATTTTTCTTACCAAAGAGAATCTCTCTAAAGTGTCCTTAAGATATTCATTTTCTTTAACCAATGAGGAACAAGATGTGCACTTAAGCGGTTCATTTGCTAAATTCTTGGAAGCACTAGATTGAGCCAATATTTCTTTTCGATGAAATCATTCAATTGCCTAGTCAAAGCATCAATTTCAATATTTAACTTAGGACAATTTGAGCAAGACATGTTCTCATGATAAAGCATTTGTTGAATAGATTCACGAGATGAATTCAATCTAGCTTCTAGCAATTCACAATTTGAGCAAGCTTTAGATTGAGCATTTGAAATACTTGACTCTAAACATGTAGAAGAACTAGATTTGAGCTTTTCAATTTCATCATTAGCAAATTTTAATTTTTCATCACAAGAAACATGTATCAATTTTAATTCATCAAATTTGTCGATTACATCTCTAAGTTGAACCAGTTTGATGCACTAATAGATCTATGACCTCCAACTCGAATGTAAAACTTGGCAAGACTCACATGATTCATCATCAGGAATTAAAGCCCTAAGTCTATCAATCTCAGAAGTTAAGCTTTCAACAAGACAATTACTTTCTTTCAATTTCTTTTTTGTCTTTTTCAATTCAATAGCAAGTTTAATCAAACCATCTTCAAGCTCATCATATGACGGTCCTACCTCATCGGGATCAATGTAGTCGTCATCGTCGTTGTTGCTTGCCGTGAAGCACATACTCGTGAAGTTGTCGTTCTTCTTTTTACCAAGACCAAAAGCTTGACGTAGCCGCCTCTCTGATGCCATAGCAACCGGCTCTGATACCACTTGTAGGATCGTCGATGGCAATCAGAGGGGGGTGAATGATTGCAGCGCACAGCGGAATTTTTTTAATAAAATTTTCTGTTTTAGTTGTCAAATCTGGAAAATAAAAATAACAAAAAAACAGCAAGAAATATATATATATATATTCGGATTCTTGTAGCAACTAATAAAAATAACAAAACTAATTTGCTCTTTCTTTGGCCGTATGATCCAACTAGTCTTATGAAGCAAGTAATCATGAGAGATAAGAATTAAAAATTACTAAACTCATGCGAGCTCATACTAATGTCGCTGCGTACATTGAAACGCATGAGTTGGCTTTGCTAGTCAATGAGTACTTCCACTGGAGCGATGGAAACGGATGGCGACGAAGATTTCTCACGCGACGGACCGAGTAGCCGCGACTTGATCGAGAAGTCAAAAAGCTCTGCTGCGGTCACACATGGATGTGCTCGCGTGAACCAACTCTGCGTGGAGCGGTGAAAGCAATCGGACGAAGAGTTGCCATTGCGTCGCTGCGCCGCGAAACGAGCGTGCGGACGCGTGAAGATCGGTATGCCTCTTCGAGCACGCCTCGCACGCGCGTGACGCGAGAAGACCGTCGCTGCGCCAATCGATCACGGGCGTGTGGTCGCCATTAACGCGAAATCCGAAGAGATGCGAGGCTGCGTCGGAAGACAAAGCCGAGACGCGTGGGAATCAATCAAATTTTCTTGGCTCACCAAAAACCGCGCCACGGCGCCTGGCCTCAATTTCTTTTATATCCGACAAGCATATCCAAAAGTCCGAAGGGACTTGAAACAACCTCAAACCCTAATACAACTCATTCAAACAAGGCCTAGGCCTTTTACCTCAATTAGGCTTTTGGCCCACTAACTTTCAAGGAACCCAAATCCTTCCTAACACGGGTTTTCAACCTTGACTTTTCAACTCATTGCATCACGTGTCGAAGCCTCCGGGACCGCACCTCCGTAGCTTCTCCACGTATCATCCACCTTTGATCTCCATGCGCCCCAAGCATGAGCCCGACCATCTCGTGACCTCCTTGACCGTCGAACCTCGGATCTCCCCATCCTAGTCCGGTCTTCCTCGTCACCGACCATGACCGTCTCCACGCCCAACCTGCACATGCAAAGACCAAAGAACATTCTTCCGACACAAGTTTGTCCAAACTTGACCAACGTCAATCCGCACACACGCAACACAACTCACGTAACGCCGCTAAACAAAATTACCAAATATTCATCATCACAGATTAACCATTGTCAATTATTCATCACCAAAATAACCTAGACCGAGCCACATGGTCTAACATTTAGCAAGTGTTCCAGAGTTTGTTCTGAATAGTGCGTCTACTGCACTGGGAGAATATCAACAATTTGACAACTTTTTGAGACCTCAGCCTGGAGAATCTGAAGGAATGCAGATGCAAAATAACAATGTAAATATTACCCATTGCAGTAGAACTTCTAATGCGTCCCGTCTTGATCATGTAGAAGAAATAACTTCTTATGATACTGATGCTTATGATGATAGAGCTATCTCATTTGGAGGTAGTTGTATCACAGGAATTGCGAGTTATCCATATAGCAGCCCTTTGCAAAGTAATAACTGCCTTGCAGTTGCAGACACACAGGATGGGAGTTGGACTTCTCTTATGCAAAAGGCTTTGGAAGCTTCTAACAGTGACAATGGACTTAATGAAGAGTGCAGTGGCTTGACTTTCAATTATGCAGAACTTTCAGGTGGGAATACCATTCAGCATCAAAGTGTTTGGGACGATGGTTGTTTAACAAGTCCATCTTTCACCTCAGATTTTTTGCCCTTCCCTGGAGATGCTGAAGCCACCCTCACAAATGCTAGCACTGTTTGTAGCTTACAGAACTTTGTTGATCCCCCGCATAATATGAATAATAATGAGCATGACAGATCATCTTTTGCGCTCAAAGTGCCCCAACAGGAAGGGCCAACTACAAGCCATGTTTGTCAACATCAAAATGAAATGCATTCTGCTGAATGGGGAACAAATCCTGGTCATGAAGAATCTACTGGTTTGATGCCAATGACCCAGGACAGACAGAATAATATATCACACCAACAGTTTAGTTCATTTGTAAACGGTGTAGATGGATCTGTGGATAGTGGCACGAAAAAGCTACATGGCCTGTATGAATGTGAGGAGCAAATGGAAATTGACTCACTTCTAAATTCATTTGGTGCATCAAGTGATTCCTTTTCACAAACATATGAAATGTTTCAGAAAAGGTAAACTGAGATGCTACAATCGCCTTGTATCATTGCTGTTATTAAAGTCTTGATTCCATTTCTTTAGCTGAAACTAGAAGCCTGCAACTTTTCTTGCATAGAATTAGAATTGTAGTTTGGAATATAGAACCTAAAACTCTTGCTACATAAAGATACAATTATTAGTTTAGTTGGTGATGCTCCGTTACTAATGCTAATGCTGCTGCTGCTTAGCAGAAACAGCAAAATGATGCCTGTAACACCTATAATAATGGTGTTAACTAATTTTTCTAAAGATATATTTTCAGTGTATAACAAAAATGTACCAGTTAATCATTTCTTTGTCAATGCCATTTTTCTATTTCTAGTTAGATTGAGTCATATTAGCTTACTCTGCTAGGAGCACTAGAACTAGCATAAGGTCAACTATCTCAATGAGTTAAATAATTCTGTTTGTTATTTGGCACCACTGCACAATTTGATATTTTGTATGTCTGAATTTTCAATCTAATTAAATACGATGAAATGCAGTGAAAATTTTGTTGACCTTGGTAAAAAGGTTAAATTAGAGGAAAGTGTTTCAGCTACATGCTTCAGCAACACTGTTCCATATACGCAAGCTAGAGCCCCTGAGTCAGCTATATCTGATGGGTCTTCTTGTCCTCAACAGTATCAATCTACTTCTCAAACATCTGGTTTATTTTACTCTTCAGCATCTCAATGGAAAACCATGTCAGGTTCTGTTTTGCCTTTATGGGGTTGTCAAAATGGTGTAAGTGAGTCCAACTTAATGATTAGCCTGGGGGCAAATAGTAAAGATCACTTGTGGCCCGGAGGTGACCATAATTTAGTGCAGCAACAACTGAGTGTACCCAGTGGTACTAAGTTGGAATTGACTGACAGTGTTGCTAACCCTTATATGGAGTTCACTACTGGTTTGGATGGTCAATTTTGTCCCAAAAGGGCCCATCTATGTCATGATGGAGCAGTGGAAACCCAAGGTACATGGGCAGCACAACCTAATATGATGGAAAATTGCTCCTTTGGCATACATTCTTCAATTCATACTGGACATTCAGACATGCAGCTGCCCATGACACATACTAATGTTCAACTGCCTGCTCTGAGCTTGTCCAAGGACCCCAACTCATCATTTATTGGAGGAACTGAGCTTAAGAGGGTTGAGCTAACAGGAACATACCATACTACCCAGAATCACTCAGAGCTTGATAATTCTGAATGGAATGACATCCTCCACCCTAAGTCTTTTGAACAAGATGCTTCTCAGAATATTTGTAGTAAAGCAGCTACATACCAACATGATGATTCGAGCCAGATTGTCGGTCCTCAGGAAAGTATAGTACTCTCAGCAAGCAAACCTTCACACTCAAGTGATTTGCCAATTAACAAGTTTGATGGCAATGTGGTTTCATGGCAAAAAAAGCGGAAAAGGGCAACAGCAAATCTTTTAGCATGGCATGCACAAGTCATGTCCAGGTGTGGGAGGATGCATCATAGAAGGTGATGTTTTTGAATTAGAAATTACCCTTATACGGATAATGGATGGGTTTTTTGAGCTTATGGCTTAACTTTATACGGTAACTAGTTTCCAAACAAAGTGTTTTTTAAGGTAGAGTTTACAAGTCGATTGTAGTAGACATTGTCCTAACTTTATCTATATCGGTTAAAATCGCACGTGAGTATTTCTCTCTCCGTACTCTCTCTCGCAGACAGTCAAAATTCAAAATTTTAAGCTAAAAGTCATAAATCACCAAAACAACCCACCCATTGTATTTGGGCTTTTTAGACTTGCTTCTTTGTATATGTAAACATGTGTTAAGGGTATTAGAGATAGAGTTTGTATTCTATTCCATATATGTCTTATCTCTATATGTCATATCTCCTTGTACTCTCCTATATATATGGCCCTTTGGGTCTCATATCAATACACACAATATTCATAATATGGTATCAGAGCTTAGGTTGAAAGCCTAACCTAGCCTCCGCCCTACTTCCGCTGCTGCTGCCCCCAGGAGGATCAATCTCCCGGGGGCGGCCATCTTGTTGGGCGGCATTTTCCCAGCCGTCGTGCATGCACCCGGGTCATCTCTGCCAGATCCGGCCCTTTCCAATCTGCCGCGCCGCCCGGGTCATCTCTGCCAGATCCGGTGCCTTCCGCTCCTTCCGCCGCGCGCTGACCGTCGTCGCGGCGTCATCGCTGGCCGCCGCCATTGCCGATCGCTTTCCGTCGCTCCACCGGCGCCGCCTCGAGCGCCGACGCCGCTGGCCGCCCGAGAGCCGCCGACGCCGCCGCCGCTGGACCGCCCGAGGCGCCGAGCCGCCGACGCCACCGCTCATCTCTTCTTGGTCGCCGTCGCACGGATCCTCATCATCCGCCTCCTCGCTCCAGATCCAGCCGTCACTCCCTCTCTCGAGTGAGGAGCCGCAGAGAGGAGAGAGCGACCGCCGTCTCACCGCCGGCAAGCCGGATCGAGCTCTCCGCCGGATCCGGCCTCCGCCACAGATCCGGCCGACGCGGCCTCGCCTGCCGCTGCTCGTCGCCGTCGGTCGCCTCGGCCCGCGCCGCGCGCGGTCGGCGACGCGACCTTCGCCGTGCCGCTTGTCGCCGCCGGGTCGCCTCCGCCCGCGCGCGCCATCCGACCACCTCCGTGGCGCGCCGCCGCCGGATCCGCCTCGCGATCGCTCTCGTGTAGGGGTGGAAGCGGATCGGATCTGGTCGAATAGTCTCAAATACGAATACGAATCCATATTTTTCAAGCGAATACGGATACGAATCGAATATTCTCAAATACGGATACGGATATTCTCGAATACGAATACGGATATTTTCGAATCACGGATTTTCTCGGATACGAATATCGGATAAAGCGGTTCCTAGCGGTTTCTGGATTTTCACCGATTTTTGCGGTTACGATTTAAATCACTTAAATTCAAATTTTGAATCACAAAATTTGTGCGAATTTTCATATGTTCTAGAAACGGATCGAATACGAATCGAATAGTCTCGAATACGAATACGGATCTGAATATTCTCGAATACGAATGCGAATCGAATACTCTCAAATACGGATACGAATATTCTCGAATACGAATACGAATATTTTCGAATACGGATTTTTGCTTACCACATTTATGTTTTCTCGGATACGAATACCGGATAAAACGAATTATCCGTTACCGTTTTCCACCCCTACTCTCGTGGCAGCCGCCCGGTCCTAGGGAGCCACCTTCTCCCCGTCGATGCCTCCCGCTGGAGCCCGCCGCTCCGCTTCTCTCTGGGTGAGGGAGGGAGCGCGCTCAGCGCGGACTCCGCGCGTGAAGAGCGAATGTGAGGGAGGGGGTGTGAGATAGAGGGAAGAGAAGGATGGGTTATTATGCTGCTAGTGTCTAATTTTTTTAGTCAGTCTACAGTTATTTCTCGTAAGTTTTCCTTGCATCCATTCAAGTCTGTAGTCTCTAAATTTGTAGTTCGTTCAAGCCGTGCGAGTCCACAAATTCATTGTTAGTCATAGAAGTGTAGGAATTTTATTTTGCATGGCAGCAGACGCCGCTCTACTCTTTGAGCCGCGTGCAGATCGTAGAAGTCGTTATGATGCCGCCGCCCCGAGCTTCAAAGGCCGCCGCGCGTCCTCTGTGCACTGCGCCGCCGCCTCTTGGGCTTCGATCTGCGCCGTCATGCATCTATCTATTCCTCTTGGCTTGATTTGTGATTTATTCAAAGGCTGCACGCAACGACGACATCATCAAGACTCGGACTTCGGATTTATCTTGTTTTAGTGTTAACCCTTTTTCAAATGCAATGCTATTGCATACGCCTTGCATTTGAGGGGGGGTGTTAAGGGTATTAGAGATAAGGGTATTAGAGATAGAGTTTGTATTCTATTCCATATATGTCTTATCTCTATATGGCATATCCCCTTGTACTCTCCTATATATATGGCCCTTTGGGTCTCATATCAATACACACAATATTCATAACAACATGCATATCTTAAAAGGTGCTAATGCTTTTTGTGTCTTTTCTCAATGCAGAAGACCTGACTTGGATTGGGCTCATGCTACCAAAAGATTGGTTGAGAAGGTTGTACTTATATTTGTCATGTTTATACTTTCTGTTGTGCTACATCAATTTTGCATGGACTGACAATCTTATCATGCATAACAGGTAGATACTGAAAATGCAACGACAAAAAATAGCACCTTTGTTTCTCGAGCTCAGAAAAGACTTGTTTTGACGACTAGCTTGATTCAGTATATCCTTCCTGTTCTGCCAGCGAGACTTCTTGCAGCAAATGTTACTAACTCTGGTGAAACCATTGTATACCACATTTCTAAACTGGCGCTTGGTGATACATTTGACCTGCTTCTATCTTTTGGCAATGACATCAATAACTTCATGCAAAGTGAGAACATGTAAGCATTTTTGTTTTGAATGTGATTCCTGTTTGAACATAAAAGCTACCCTCCTAGATTTTCTTGCCTTAGGAGTTATGTAAAAATCTAGAGAAGGAATCTGAGTGTAGTTTAAGGGGCTATAACGATGTCATAACCAGCTGTTGATTTCTTTCTAATATCTGTGAAGTTTGGGCACTACCATTTTGCATTGACCATGAGAGTCTACGTCTTGTGGTATTTGGCCAGGCTACCGAACCAGACCAGCACTTCTGGAAAGGAAGATAGTAAAATGTTATCTGATGTTCTGGAAACCTTCGCAACGAGGTTTGACAAGCTGGAAAATTCCTTGTCAAGGTATGATATTTCAATTACAACTGGCAGGCTTGGGCATTTGGATTGTTACATTTGTCATAGATGATCACCAGCTTTGGAACATGCCTCTATACATAATCCCAATTCCCAAAATTGCATTTTCAATTGATGACTTAATATATGATGCTTTAGAATGTCAGCACCCTGAACTCTCCAGAATTTGCTGTTCTTATGCCCCTTCTGTGTATTTCAGAGCTGAGAAGGCAACCACATTACTAGATTTGCCTTCTGAACTACGTGACTTGGAGCGGTGGTCCATTCTCCATCATTTTGTGAAGTTGCACAGATACGCTAAATTGCATCGGGGTGATATCTTAAATCCTGGGCCAAGACCCAGCAGATCAACCCTCCAGAAGCATGTCGAAGTTGCTGCAGCGCCAGTAAACTTGCTGAATAGCATTCGGTGCCGCATGCTGAACTAGAGTTGCTCAGTAACTAACAAATCTTCCCCTGTTTTGCCCTTTCCTCAGCAGCCCGCCATTGTCGCAATGCTGGGCTGTTCAGGAATATGTAACCATGCTGCCGTCCCTTCTGCCTTCGTTCGCTAGGAAATTAGATGTAACTTCCTGTATATTCTGAGATGAGGTGCAGGAGCATGTTGATGCCATTTTGCAAACAGAGCCACAATATGCTTACTAAAAAAAATTAATATTACTAATGGGAGCACTAGCTGTCTGTATCTGTAACTTCGAGTTGCTCCTCTCCTTTCGAATTTTTTTTTTTGTCAATGGGGAACTTGAAACTTGGACCTTTGTGAAGGAACCTTATCCTCTGCCTTTGGTGACCAAACGTAGAGGTGATCACTGATTAGTGGGCAAAAGGTCGAGAACTGCAGCGATACATTGTAGCAAGTTATTATAGGCCTGTTCTTTTGACTGAGAATTATGATTTTTGGCTGCGGCTTGTGGCTTTTGAGTTGTTAGTGCGAGAGATCACAGAGTAACAGAAATTCACGTACGGTTTTTGCCGATATAAATGAAGTTGGTATAGTATGTACTATAATTAACTAGTAGATTCTATTTTGAAAAGACATTTCGTTTAAAAGTTAATTACTGTAAAAAAAAATCAAAAACAAAAGCTAAAAACTGAAAAAGAATAGAGCCATGTTTTAAAATCACGCGGTAGCAAACGACTGTTGCAGGAACAAGAGCATAAGAGGGAATCAAAGAAACGCAAGGGGGTTGACTCTGATGAGGAATCTCCACCAAGGAAACAACAACCTGCTAATCGTAGAAAGGCCGTTGTTTTTGACAGTGATGACGAGTGAGATAAACTGTAAGCATCAAATCCTGCTGCCCAATCGCACTTCTTTGGTTTCCGCAGCAAATCTCAAGTAATTGCTCTTGCCTTATAGTCAGAAGCGTTTGCCGTTGCATTCTGCAGGTGCTGCTGCTGCTGCTCTTGGAGATCATATATGCTCTGGTGCTGACAATTACTTCGGTATAGGTAGATTCAACATCCTGAGATCCTGACATTGGAGTGGTATTGCAAGGAGAGTATTTTGCATATGCTGATAGAGATAGCAGACAACCATCTGGAACAATCTAAATGCTAGTGTTATGTGAATTGTGCCTATGGGTTTTATTTGACCATTTCGTCATTTTCTGCCCTGAACGTTCTTTAGGAGCATATCTTGGACAATCAAGTTGGTAGCTATGTAGTGGGCAATGTGATGCGTATACCTTGTCACTTTTCATAGTCGTAATCTCATAGACTCTAGTCTTCGAAAACTGCCATTTTTGCCACCAGTTCATATAGCATGTTTGCGTCGTTTACAATACTTCGACTAAAAATCAAATCGTATAGATCAAAAGGCGAGCAAGTGTAAATTTAGGGTTTCTCGTTGAGTAACCTTGCAATAGGACAACGCTGTTGGAATGATAATATAGATGATGCCTAAAGCAGGTCAGTTTTCTATCATTATTTTAACTGATTTATTGTACACGATAGCAAAATTCTATAATACCCTGCAAAGCATCAATTTTACGCAATACTTCATGAACTAAAAGTGTGACATCCATATGTGATCATGCTCCTTATATTTCAAGCGATGCCATAGAGTTGCACCTTTATTTTACACTACATGTGTAACTACACGGATATAATTCAATGCGAGGTCGCAAGTTCTAACTCTATGAATTTCCATTGTATGCCAAGTTAGGGTTTTGTATTGGCGTGTACACACGGAGAATATCAATACCATGAGTTAAAAATATGTGTTGCCAAGATAACAGATATTACCCACTTGTAATTGTTGTCTCTAAATAACCTTTACCTTTTCAAATAGTTCGTGCACAAGCAACTTTGCACCGGAATTTTGCTGGCCATTATCCATACACTTGCTACTACTAGTTGCTGCTGCTGCATCATAAAAACAAAAGGAAAGAAAAAAAAGAATCGAAATGCATAAGTGTCGGTTTGTCTCAGACCGGCTTTTACCGTTAGTGCAAGCGCTTATACAAATGAAATGAATGGTGATAAATCATTTCGAAAAAACTATTCTGATAGATCATTTTGAAAAAAGTGACAAAAGAAGTGTCCCGTTTATTTTTGTTTATTTAAAGGAAGCTGTCTCTGCTTTAAATGGTTTCAGCTTTTCGCTTCTAGAAGCCACTTGGAATGCGTCGACTTCTTAATTTGGATTGTTTTTGCTTTTTTTTCTTCTTATTCCTTTGCATTGTCGTAAAAGATATAGTAGTATATATATATTTTTATTTTTTCTCATTTTATTATTTTTTACCTAGAAATGGTTAACAGTCGCTATAATACAATTACAGTAAAAAGCCTACAGCAAAAGCCATAGCTTTTAAGCCATCTAGAGTACTACCATAAATCCCGAATTTTTTCTATTTTAGCCCCTTTTTTGAAATATTTTCACATTTAGACCCCTGAACGTCTTAATTCCGTTTTTGGACCCAGGGGGTCGGCGCCGTGGGTCACGGCGCCGAGGTAACACGTCTCGGCGCCGTGGACCATGGCGCCGAGGTGCCAGGCCCGCTCCAGCGTGGCGGCCTGCGCGGCGCCGACGTGGCAAGCACCTCGGCGTCACTACGCACGGCGCCGAGCTCGGCGCCGTGGATCTTGGCGTCGAGCATGCGGCCTTTTCCTGGGACACGGCGGGTTGCCTTCTTCGTTCTTTTCCTCTCTCCTCTCTCTTGCCCGCGCCCGTGGTGCCGTCGCCTCCGTCCCCGCCTCCGCCTCGCCGCCCGCCTCTGTCCGCTTCCCCGCCGCCGCCGCCCCCAGTGCCACTGCCTCCCGTCCCCGCCGGCGTCCCCGGCCTCCCGCCTCCCCCTGGTGCCGCCGCCTCCCATCTGCCTCCCCCACCGCAGCTTGACATTGTGTTTGTAAGTTGTAACCTTGCGCTTACATATGATGCAAATTGCTAAGAACCCTGTTGTATGAGCTAGTTCCCAAAGTTTCAATCTCTTAGTTTGTGCATGTGCATACATGTGTAATGTGTTTACGTGCTTGCAATCTATATGGGTTTATATATTTGATCGATATGTTTGTGCGGACATGTGTATGTGCGTGAGTTGCTCAGTGCCTCATATAGGTGGTTCCACACATTAGGAGAAAACTTGGTTTTGTACTGTGTTTCGTGTGAAAATTGACAATATGTCCTTAACAATTGTGCACTCCTCTTATGGTGCAACTCTTTTATGGGTATGCACACATATGTGTGTTGGGTGCTATCTATGAGAGAGTCTGGATTTTTAGGCTAAAGTGGACTTTGGAGGAGAATGATGCAAAATGTAGTAAACTTTTGAAGTTCGTCTAGTTGTTTTCCATATACAACTTGATATGTTTCTTGTTTAATTTCTTATTATTTCCATATTTTATGCATGTTCAATTTTTTGTTTACTTCTATGTTGGACTGACAAATTCAATTTTTTTGTAGGATGGCGCAATTGCACCTGCTAGACCCGTACTACGAGGAGAACCACCAAGGACGGCTCACCGCGGAGGGGAGGGTACTGCCTTCATCACTTCTTGTACAATTAATTATTTATGTTGATGCATTAACTAAAAAAACTGGTGTATTCTATACAGGAGCTGCCCATCCTTCGTCCTCGAACCCATGACGGGTTCTGGACATGCGACGACGAGAGGTACACTCCTTCCCGGAGAGGGTGGCCTAGACGCCATCTCTTACTGTGTTCGCCGTGTGTTGCCCACCTTCAACCCCTCGGCCATCACTGCCTTTGGTTGATGTGGTATTCTCCTAAACCATTGCTCCACTTGCATGTTCATTGTTTATCGGCTATGTGCGCCTCAAATTCTCTGACATGTAGTCCTCTTTTTTGTATCATGTAGGTGGAGGCCGGAGACTCACAGCTTCCACCTCCCTTTCGGGGAGATGACTATTACGCTCGAGGACACTCAGAAGATACTTGGTGTCGCCATTCACGGCCGTCCAGTGATCGGACCGTGCGTGGCTGCTGGTTGGAGAGCCCGAGTAGAGGCCTTCCTTGGGACAGAGCTTCCTCCTGAGGCAGGCCATCGCACTTCTGGAGTTCCAATCACCTGGCTCCGGCAGACTTTCGGCATGTGTCCTGAAGATGCGGACGAGCAGACAGTTGCCTACTACTGCAGGTAGGGGTGCATATCGAGCCAACTCGTCATCTTATCGAGCTTTTTCTAAAATTGACATAGTTTGATTTAATATCATTTTACATATAATTGCAGAGCATGGATCGTGCACTTGTTTGGCTGCGTTCTCTTCCCCGACGCAATGGGGGACAGCGCGTCGTGGATGTACATCCACTGCCTCACTGACTGGGACACGGCGGGGCAGTACAACTGGGCTTCCGGGGTGTTGGCGTTCCTTTACCGCCACCTCTGCGAGGCATGTCGTCGGACTTCGGCGAACTCGTCAGTAGGTGGTTGCCTCTACCTCCTCCAGCTGTGGATGTGGTGTCGTCTACCAGTTGGTCATCCCACGGTTTTGCCTCCTCGTCCATGGTTCGCAGAGGTTCCTCTACGTCGACGTCCGACACTTGCATATCTTTGGGACCAGGTCGCAGTTCCCTACGCCAGGACAAAGCGAGCCTACCTAGAGTACATGAATGAGCTCGATGCGCTCACGACCTCCAATGTAAGTTAATTCCATTTGGTATCGTGATTTTCATTTGTTAGTATATGACCTTACAAGTAAATTGTTGCTATGCGAGTTAAGTGGGAGCCGTCGCCGAGCAGAGCAAGTGTGCGAGCCATTCGATTCAGCCATGGCAAAGCATAGACGAGGCCCTCTACGGGATGAGGTGCCCCTAATCTGTTTCTATCTTTGTTGAGTATCACCTGCCACATAGAGTTGCACGCCAGTTTGGTATGAGGCAGCTGTGGCCAGGAGCGCCGTTCTCCATGTCTGTGGCCTTGCACAAGTAAGTGCCATGCAATTTCAATTCTAGCCTTGGATTCCAATTGCACGAGCTTTTCTAATTTTAACGTTTGGTTTACGTGACATGCGATTTGATCGTCGGCGAGAAGAAGGTCACAGACTTCGGCAAGCACCACCACATGTACGTTGAGGTGGGGACACTTTCGGGACCACGTGGGCGACAACGACGAGCCGCACAAAGAACGAGCACTTCCAGCGGTACCAAGTTTGGTACCAGCGTGCGACGCGGTCCAAGCTTAAGGGACAATGGACTCAAGATGACTATGCTGACATTGAGTCCTCCTCCTCCGACGACACGCCCTACGACCAGTCTACTCGACTTGGGACGCAGGTGGAGATAGCACCAGTCCTGGACCGTGTGGTAATGTTCAATCTCATTGCTTATTTTCCAATAGACATAAACACCACTACATATAGCAAATTATCCATTCTTTTTCTTGTTTGCAGGGCAACACCCTGAAGCAGTCCGTATAGGACATAGAGTGTTTCTCCAGGACAGTCGGCGACGTCAGGACGCGTAGCTTCCTAGAGGTAGCTTCGACAAAGCCACTCACAAAATTAGTACATAATATCTTCGTATCTTGTTGGTTAACAAAATGTTGGATGACAGAGGCTAGCAGGTCGGCTACGTCGTGCGACTGGTCGTTGTGGTTGTAGCACAGGCGCGGCGAGGGACATAGACGTGCCTTCGACACGACTTGCAGACCCGTCGCGGCGAAGGTCGTACACGGGACAGAGCTCGTCCCCCACGAGGAGCGACACTTTCCCGGCCTAGGGCGGTGAGGACGACAACGAGGACGAGGTGGAGCAGCAGACTTACGATGAGATCGGCCCGTCTCAGCTCGTAGACGCTCCTTCGACTCAGCCTCTACCACGCAGACGCCGCCGCTCGCCTAGCCGTTACACTCCAGACACCGACGCACTTGGTAAGGGTAAGGCTAGGAGGTAGTGACGGAGACTGGCCGTTTCACCTGTACAGGAGCTGTTATAACGTTATGGACTATTTGTACTTTGTTCGTATGGACTGAGATGTGTTATTAATGAGATACTTGTTGTATATATGTGTATATGTTATGTTCGTGTGATATTTGTGTTTAGAGTGGCTCCAAAAAGAGTGGAAACTCTGTCGAAATTTTCTGACGTCCACGATAAGAGTAATTGATCGAAAAATTGTTCCTATCACAGTTGTCCTCAAAAAAATTTCAATAAATTCCTTCCAATAAAACAACATAACATGATCGAAAAATGTTATTGCCAGTTCAACATATCTTTCACGGTCAGCATTGTACAAAAATCACAAATACACTAATTGTTACTTCACACAAAACTCGTTCGTACTCTACCAAGCAAATTTCTTAATTTTCATAATTGCAAAAATAATTTGCGTAGCACCAAAATGTACTCCACATCAAAATTTTATTTTTCAAAAACCATTAACAACGTACCATAATCTTTTAAAAAAACTACAATAAATTTTCTACATGTATCATCTGTAATACATAACTAATTTTCAAAACATACGTCGTATTTTTTTGCTCTCTTTAAATAAATAAATATATTACATAATATTACTATAATTAAATAATCCAAATAAAAAATACAACAAGTAATTCATTTTTTCCGGTGGCAGCCAGCTCGGCGCCACGAGCCACGACGCCAAGGTCAGCGCCACGAGTGACGGCGCCGAGGTAGTTGCCACGTCGGCGCCGCGCAGGCCGCCGCTGGAGCGGGCCTGGCACCTCGGCGCCGAGATGTGTTACCTTGGTGCCGTGACCCACGGCGCCGACCCGCTGGATCCAAAAACGGAATTAAGACGTCCAGGGGTCTAAATGTGAAAATTTTTCAAAAAAAAGGCTAAAATACAAAAAATTCGGCCGTAAATCATAACCCATAAACTAAAGAGAGATTTGATGATTTGTCTCATACATCAACATACGATTTGATAATTTGCTTTGTTTATATCATTAATATGTAGATCCTAGACACATATATCAATACTATAGAATAAGGCCCTGATCAACTCGGCTTTGGCTTCTGACTTCTGGCTTATTTTTCACTATTCATAAGTTTCGTCTTTTTCTGAATTTTTGGCTTTTTGTTGAGCTTTTTTGCCGGTTCTTTTTTCCCCGTATTTATTTGTATTATACGTAATGGGCTAACATATTTTTTTTTATTTTTAAATTTTTTAAATTTAATTATGCTAAATAAGCCTCTGTCAGCTACAGTGCTTTTTTCAGCCAGTTACAGTGATTTCAGTCATAAGCCACGAGTTTTTCAGCCGAACCGATCACCACCTAAATCATCAATTGTATTTAAGGTGGAGCAAATGATGAATTAGGGCCCACTAGTTTGCCTCCTCGAACCCCTCGTCCTCCTCTCCCTTTTACCCAGCTCCAGCTCCCCCACAACGACGCGAGCGTTGGTAACCTTACCGCTTCGGCAATCTCCACTCCGCGCGATCCCCACCCCCAAACCCTAGCTAGCTCGGCTCGCCCGGCCAGCGGCGCCGATGCGGAGGTGGCTCGTGGAGGGCGGCATGGCGCTGTCGGTGGCGCCGGAGGCCAACGCGTCGCGCGCCTGGACGCCGCCGTCGGCGTCGGGGCCGATGTGGTGGGTGTCGGACTGCCACGGGACGTGGTACAGCCTGGCGGTGATGCTGCCGTCGCTGGCGTTCGTGGGGTTCCTGGCGTGGCAGGCCCGGCGGAGCTTCCGGCGGCTCAGCTACGGCCGCTCTCACGTCGTCGTCGTCGCCTACTACGCGCTCCTCTGGGCCGTCTCCATCCTCAACCTCCTCTGGTGCTTCCTGCAGGTCCGGCTCCCCTTGCCACCGTTCCTTATCTCCACTTCTCAGATTGGCGGGTCATGGAACCGCCTGCTTAACTCGGGTGTTGATTTGCGAATTGTGATGTGTAAATGATGTGGTGTCGTGTGTGTTGTTTTAGACTTCTAGTAGAGACTAGCGAGGTAGTGGGTAAATGAGCTTAATGAGACATGAGCTCGTTGGGTAGAATCAGCTGTATGAAGGTTACAGCTTCCGAACTGCTGATTACAAACCTTGTGAATTGCGTTCATAGTTTCGATGAACAGTGCAATGTCTGTATGCTTGTTGGTGTTTGATTGGGGAGTAGAATAAGTGGGTACAAGTTAGGTGGGTGTTTCATTAGACAAGTTCTTTTGGTGTACATACCTGTTGCCTTTTGGCGTTTCAACTTGGCAATCGAATGTGGAGGTTCGGTTGTGATTGAAGCACAGAGTAGGATGGGTAGGTTTTGAGCTGGTTAGGGGATGGTAATGATGAGCCAGTAGCAAGCTCTGGTGGCCAGGTGTTGATGTTCAAAACTACAAACAACTTGAGTACACATTGGCCTGGTTATCATATTCAGATTTCACGTGATGTGTTTAGTAATATGTTATTAACGTATGTGGATCAATCCATCTTTAGAATTGACATAGAGATGATGCACAGAAAGGGATAATTGAATGAGGAATTTCTGTTCGTATGCATCTGAATTTTTGACCTATTTCACCTTTAGTAATATTGCCCATATGTTACATTGTATATTGTTTGTTTATCTTAGTCTTGTATAACAGTTTTTTTATCCCTTCAAATGGCAGGCGTGGCAATGTATGCCTGATAGGGTGTTCTCATGGAATGTGCTTTCATTGTTTACCAAATCAGGAATGTTATTCTTGGAAGTTAGTCTCATAGCATTTCTATTGCAAGGAAATGAAGCCAGTGGTTTTGAGTCTTTGGCACGTACCTTTGTTATCTCTGGAGCTGTAGTTGCTGCTGATGTATTGCTCAAGGTATGTTACTGCTCCATAGTTCACGCAGAGTAGACGCAATTGCTTACCTAGCTTTGTTTATTAGTGATGGTGTTATATTTCTTTACTTACCTAGCTTTTTCTTTATGATGTAGCCAGAAAAATCTATGATATCTTTGCTTTATTACTTAACAACAATTGCTAGGAAAGTAAATTTACTAGTGTATCAGGTCCATCATGTTCTTTTATATTTCCAATGTTTCATAATGGACTGCCTATTGCAAGTTGGTACGCGTTTTCTATTGATACTAGATCTTGCTTGCTCTTGCCTCTTGAAACTGTAAAAGAAGTTTTTAGCTGTTCAAAAGAAGAAAAAAACTCCCATCATCCCATGACTCAACCCTTTACACCTATCCTTGTTGAGTTGTTTCAATACATTAAATTATGTTGCCAGTGAAATTGGAATAATAGTTTTTGTTCTCACATTGTAGCTAGAGAACACTATGTTAGCTTTGGACTCACATTTGCTCCTTCTCCAGACTATATATGTTTTTGGCTTTGGTGTTTCTTTGTTCATTGATGTTGAGCAAGGAACTGGTGGGAAATGGGGCCTATGGATTTTCCACAAATTGGTGCTTACTGGAGTCTATGGCCTGATTGTGTTCATGCATCACTCTAGGTGGAGGGACAGGCTACCTGGTAATTGGTTAGAATTTCCTAGTATAACTGTGTATGTTTCAAGTTCTGTGTTTGCTGTTTCATGACATCATGTTGTAATTATTTTGTTGCAGCAAAACCGGCATATTACAACTATGTTTGTGCAATGTTGCTACTGAATGGCATATCACTGTTTGGCTGTTTCCTTGTTGCAAGTGGAGCTGGATTTGGTCTATGGTACATAAAGAATACTGCATCTAATATTACGCTAGCTTATTCTGCATTTGAGATCAATATTTTACTCTCTTTCATTTCGTAGGTTGTACAATCTCACCGCTGTCTGTTATCATTCTCTTTACCTTCCACTTCTGTATGTGACTTTCTTAGCAGACTTTTTCCAGGTACTTTCTTTCCTATCAACTTAATACTTTGCCTTATGTAGTGCTGCCTTCTTGAGCTTGTGCAATGGACTATTTTCTGTGCCTTCTTGTCCTTGTAGTGATTGTTTATGTTTTGCTGGTTTATTTGTGTGATTGTAGGAGGAAGATATGCTCCTAGAGAACGTATACTACTCCGAGATGAAAGACGCTGGGTTCTTTGATGCTGACTGGGATTAATCTGCAGACACCACGCTGTATGACTACTTTCATGTGAATTTGCACGATGTCCCTTTCATTTCTGGACAATGAATCTTATAACAGAAATTTTATCTATACAACCGTTATAATCAATGAAAATATGTAAATTTATCGCTACATACTTAATTTGTGTCTTTTATCACAGGTGGTTAGCAGCCCAACTTAACAACGGATGAGAAATTGCAGTTTTTGTAGACAACTATCACCTCAAGAATTTGCATGTTTGTGGCCCCATGTAAAAAAATGCCATACCTATCACCTCAAGATTCTGTTGAAAGCCTTGACTAATGCGACATGTGTGCATATCTTAACTAATGCGACATGTGTGCATATCTTACTAGATTTGCTTGTTCTGGTAGTTTTTGAAGTTCCACGGATGTCAACTCCTCTATGCTTGCATATCTTACCTTGATTTGCTTGTTCTGGCAGTTTTTTCAAGTTTCACGGATGTTAACTCCTCTATGCAGTGTTTGATTTCATGATTTCAGAAGAGTAATGAATGGATATTAGAGTACTTGTTTGTCATGCATAATGTATCTTTCACCTGTCTCTTCTTAAGTATGCTTGAGAATCAAATACCATTGGACTCTGCAATGCGACGCTCCCTCCTTGCCCGGAGCATATCCAAAGTACATAGATTGAGATTTGAGGCCATTTTACTGTTCATTTCGTAGCCTTGTGTCACCGTCCTCGTGTCACTTTTTTCTAGCCTAGGTTGGATTGAGGCTTCGCTCAGTTCAGTTTTAGCTTTTGGCTTATTTTTTATTATTAATAAATTTCATCTTTTCTGACTTTTTAGCTTTTTTGCCCCTTTTTTTCGTATTCGTTTGCATTGTATATGATGAGCTAATCTATTTTTCTATTTTTAATTTTTTAAATTTAGTTACATCAAATAAGTTACTATTAGTTACAGTGTAATTTTAGCTAACTACCGTATAATTCTAGGTATAAACCAGTTCATTTTGGCCAATCGAGCAGCACCTGGATTTGGCATGAGCATAGGAGCGTTGCATAGTGTAGGTTGGTGTTGGTGGTAGGGATGGTAGTATCATTTACGCCTTGACCCGCGCGCGAGCGAGAAAGAGATGGGAAGCCGGCGTCCATGCCCGTCCGTTCTTCGTAGTGTGCGCTGCTGCTAGATTTGCACCAAGCCTAGACAAAGGTGTTCTGACTGCGACAGCGCCTCAACGGGCGGAAACAGCAAAAAGAGCCCATTGGGCAGCTGCGTCTATAGCTGTTCAAGTGGGCTGGGTCTAACCGCCCCGGTCCACAGCCCGGTACTATTGGTCTGGCCTGAGCACGGCATGGCCAGGTAGATCGGGTTGTGCCTGAGCCACGACAAGGCCCGGCCTAGCTAAATATAGCCTTTTTTTACTGTTGGGGGCTAAAAAATTTGGAAAAATAGCAAAAAAAAAAATCAAAAAACTAAATTTTTTTTTGTAAATAGGGGCATCCGGCCTCCATTTTCCACACCTTAAACCTCACTCTCATCTCTCTGTTTGACTGAAAAAATCGGTAGTGTTTGCACAAAGTTGGCAAAATTAGTGAGAAATTCGTGCAAAATTCAGAAAATTCAAAATTCTTCAAAGAATTTTCCGAGAGCTGCAAAAGAGGTAATAGTGCTATCTTAATTTAATTTTTTACCATTATTTGTTAATTCAATAGTAAGTTAATTGCTCTTTACTATTTTAATTTACAGTTAAATCAATGGAGAACTACGATTTTCAACTCTTCGAATTCGGCCTTTCAACGGGGATATGCAATCCTTTCAAGAAGGATATCCACCGCGGAAGGTCCACATGCACAACAAATTGGAGAGTTAGAAGAAGCGACGGCCCCGATGACGTAGGGTCCCATCGATCCATCTTCTGCTGGCTCAACAAGTGCATCCACAACCCATAGCACGAGTGCAAAAAGAACAAGAGCTAGTACATCAGGAGTCTACAACGATTTTGACAAGAAGTTCAAGACCGACGATGAAGGGAATTCGGTGAGGTATGCTGTTTGTAAAATTTATGATAATGAATTATCTGCAAAATCTTCAGGTGGGATGGGTCACCTGCAACGGCATACTGCAAGCTGCAAAAGAAGGCAAGAAATACAAATGCGCCAAACGCAGCTGCAATATAACCCCGACAGCTCGGTGCATACTTAGGAGTACAACCCAGAGGTAGCTCGGGAATCTCTTTGTAGATTAATTGCTTCTCAAGATTTATCTTTAAATTTTGGTGAGTCTGATACTTTTCAAAAATATATTAGGGCTTACTCATAACCCACGATTTATTGCTGTATCTAGGCAAACCATAACTAGAGATTTAATTATATATCATAACAATTGTCGTGAAAAATTGAAAGAAATATTTCATACTTGTACATTCTCTATTGCTTTGACATCAGACATATTGAGTGGTAGGGCTAGAGATGATTATATTAGCGCTATTGCTCATTATGTTAATGATGACTGGGTAATGGAAAAAAAGAATTATAGGATTTAAATTAATTAATGTTTCGCATACTGCTGAAAATATTGCAGAAAGTATTATTAAAGTTGTAGAAGATTTTGGCCTCATGGTTAAAATTTTTTCTACAACTTTAGATAATGCAGCTGCAAACACAAAGGCTATAGAAATCCTTACTCCTTTGTTTAATACTTATGCACAATCTTTCTTACTACATCAATGTTATTCTTGTCATATTATTAATCTTATTGTTAAATTTGGGTTAAAAAGATTAAATGTTTGTATTGATTCTTTTAGGGATGCAATTTCATATATTAATTGTTCTAACCAACGAATAGCCGCATATAAGAGCTTTTGCGTAGCAATGAACGTCCGTCCTAGAAAATTTGGCTTAGACATGCCTGTTAGATGGAACTCTACTTAACTTATGCTTAAATATATATTGTCATATAAGAGCACCTTATCTGTTTTCCTTCACACCCAAGGTCATCAATCTCGTAGCTCCTCCAGTAGAACCTAAGTTAGAGACCTTGAACTTATCGAGGACGATTGGATTGTTGGTGAAAAAAATATTTTCCTTTTTAGAACTTTTTCATAAAACTACACTTTGTCTTTCTGGAGTACACTATCCAACCTCTCCTCTAAATTGTTCATAACATTCTTGAAATTGCCACTCACCTAAAGGCTTTTGAAAATGATCCTATACTGCGGGATGTTGTAGTTGCTGAAAACTATGTTTTTAAAATATTGGAGGGAAATTACTATTTTATATGCATTCGCTTTTATTTTGGATTATAGGGCCAAACTTCAAGGATTTATAAATGTATTACAACTTTTAAGTGATGCTACCGGTTTAGACTATTGTACATACTACAGAGCAGTTAAGGATAAATTATATGAGGTATATGAGAAATATGAAGACAAATTTGGATCCGTGTGTTTGAAAAGACCCCCGGTCGCCCCTAGCACCTCTAGGGGGACTATGCAATAAGGCAAGATTTTTGGTTCTTCGTCTAGAGATTCTCGTGCAGGTGTAGGTATACATCAGTCAGCATGAGAAAGGCGACAAAGCGCTGGATACATATCAAGCTATCTCAACAGTGATAGCGTCAGCTTCAAGCAGGAGTTGAACACTCTCTCATAGTGGCAAACCTAGAAAGTAACATATCCAGTGTTATCCATATTAGCGCGGGATGTGTTAACTGTTCTTGTCTCTACAGTCTCCTCGGAGTCAGCCTTCAGTCTATCTGGAAGAATAATCGAGGAGCGACGAACAAGTCTCTCGAACGAGATGGTCGAAATCCTTCTGACCGTCAAAGACGGGGAATAAGCTGAATCAAGACTCCAACATACTGCAGATAATAGAGATTTAGAAGAATCTTTTGAGAATTTATATATCCAGATAGCAATGAATAGGATTTTCAATAATTTTCTTCACATGTAGTCACTAATGAGCTTTATGGGCTGTACTATTTTTTTACCAAGATTTTCTCAAGTTGAGTTTTTACTTGGTAAAATTTTTAATGAGGCAGACATCCCATGTAATTTAACAAGTTAACTAGATGCCACTCATGAGTTTAAATAATATCAAGTATGATTAAATCCATTTGTAAAGATTTGATATCAGTTTGAGAGCATATGTGACACCAAGTGTGATTGATTCCATTTGTAAAACTTGATGCCACTCGTATAATCAACTTGTATCCCACAAGGTCAAATTAGACACTTCATTTTTCATGATTTCCACTTGATAATACTTGAGGGGATACCATTTGCAAGAACATATCACTTGAGACACCACTTGAGAGAAGAGGATAATACCATTTGAGATGATGGGCCTGTTCTTTTCTGGCTGCGGCTTATAGCTTTTGGTTGCGGCTTGTCGCTTTTAGCTATTTGTGCGAGAGATTATAGAGTAACTGAAACTTATGTACAGATTTTGCCAATATAAATGAAGTCGGTACTGTATACACTACAATTAACTAGTAGATCCCATCTTGAAAAGACACTCCGTTTAAAAGCTAGTTACTGTAGAAAAGCTAAAAGCTGAAGCCAAAAGCTGGAAAAGAACATGCCCGATACTATTTAGGAGAGGTATACCACTTATAAGAATGGATACCACTTTAAAGATATTATATGGAAGAGCTTGGTTAAGAAAGATTTTACTCGGAAGAGGAAAGATTTGATACCACTTTGAAATGGAAAAAATGATATCACTTGAAAAGACAAAGATAAAACTCATACCGAAGTCAAGATGATCAAAAGTCTACCACTCTTAGAGAGAATGCCATTTTGTGACAAAAGAGTATTGCAAAAAGATCAAAATGATAAATGGAGTCAAGAGATTACTCGAGGATAGATAGCAATGATAACAAAATTTAACTTAACTTTGAGGAGCAACAAGAATGATTAATAGAATTGAAATCAACAGGTTTTGAATCAAATCAGCCATTTTTCAAAGAAATCGGAAGTATCGTAGTTTCACTGCTGGTAGTTCCAGAAGACAAAAGTACCGCAAAATGTGCAATGGTAGTTCCGATTTTTCTGAAAGCATGCCAAGGAGTGGAATTTTGAGCAGACTATTGACATAATGTTGTACCTTGTTCCAAATCCTTCCACAAAGAAATCTGAACTACTTATGGAACACTTCTAACTATATGCCTTTTGAAAATCTTTTGAATATATATTTTAACAAATTAAGCTTTTATTTTTTTAAAAAACCAACTCATTTTCAATGAAATCTTCACGATTGCAAGAATGAGCATTAGAGGGTATCTTAAGCATTAAAATTTATGTATGAGTTATAAATACCCGTATGAGCCAATATATATCACTTACTTTAACTCAAATGGCAAAACTCACTTAAGTGTTAGATTGTGACCACTTAGGTTAATTTAGAATTTTGGATAAATTTCAAAACTAAATAACTTTTGATTAGCTAGCCTTTTAGAAAACTTTTGAATAGTAATAATGTTTGAAATAGCCAACTCTAGGTTTTTGGTATCGAACACTTTTTCAAATTCCTTTTAGAATTGATTTTAACCAATTTTTTATTTTAAATCCAAAACAAGGTACTATATTACTAGTTTTCAATTAGAAACTCAATTTTACTTGAAATAAGTTTTTTCTAAATCCAAAACCTTTGGATTACATTTAAAATGCATTTGTATGCATTTTTCAACTAGTGTTTCAAGGATATATTAATAATTTCACAATTTTGACTTTTGGGCTAAATGGCTCAATTTTGAAAAATCAATGCTAGTACTTAATCAATTTGGGCACACTTCGGGATGTGATACACATGAATGCGATTTAGCGCTCCCCCTTAATGTGCCACTACATCTAGCTCGTGATTACAATAATAAACTTTTAGAACAAGAGCAAGAGCAAGAGCACCCCTTTTAAATGATATTCATGTAATACAACCTACACAAGGCTAGGAGCTAAATATATCAAATGTGGATATTTGTTATCGAGATGGCATTGGTTCATGATATGGCATGATCATCCTCAAACTTGGCTCCCATTATGCATATGGTGGAATTCATCTCTTCATGTTTAAGCCAACCCTCCAATACCTCTACAAATACTTGTTAAACTTTTAAGCGCATTTTGGTACCCAAAACTTGGTTAGGTCTAGCAATGTTAGCCACAATAGATTGGACAACCAAATGGTCCTAATATTAGTTTTATGTAAACTAACATCTCTAGTAAATACATTGCCAATTTTATCCTTTCTAAGCAAATAATGTTCATTAAATAGAGATGGCTTAGCAATGATACCTTTAGGACAATCCTTACTAAAGTGTCCCTTGTTCCGGCAATTGTAGTAAGTTTGGTAATTGCTACCTCTTCTTATCTTCTTGTCTTGCTTATTGCTGGGTTGCCTCATTTTTTATGAGTTCGTTTTGTCATCTAACTTGTTGGGGGCACACCGAGGTAAAGTGGTCTTTCTTGTTGCATCTAAAACATTTGATATTATTGAATTATTTTCCAAATTGTTTTGGGATCCACTTCACCTTTTTCAAGGAGGTGGATATGCTAAGTTTAGATGAGATACAAGAATTAGAAGTTCTACATGGCATATCATCTATTAAATTGCAAGCAATGCATATATCCACATTAGGTTTAGAATATTCCTTGAAAAGAAGACTCATGTTCTTATTTTAGCACATCATAATTGTTTTGAAGAGTGATATATTCTTTCTTCAAAATTTTAAACTTAGCATTTTCTTTTCTAAGGAATTCATTTAGCTCTTCTAACATATCCATCAACTCAGCATAAAAAGGTGCATCATTGTCATCATCATTATTTACCTTCTTATTACCTTTAGCCATAAAGCATCGAATTGATATAGAGGGAACAGTAGATTCTTCATCATCGGAGCTAGAAATTGAGCATTCATCTCCCGATATCCACTCTTGTATGCAATCCTCATCGGATGAGGTGGACACTTCAAATTTATCTTCAATTTTTGTCCACATATCATGAGAGCTATCAAGATTGCATATTTTGCTGAACACCTCTACACTCAAAGCACTAAATAAAGCGTTAGTTACTTGAGCATCAAAATGTGAGCATTCTCATCATTAATTGTTGGAGCAAGAGGATCCTTTAGAGGAGAAAAGCCTACATGTAAAATCCGTCATATTTTTGGGCTCATGGCCTTAAAATAACAAATCATGCGGATTTTTCAATTGTCATAATTGGTGCCATCAAATATAGGTGCTTTATCTAGGTGCATTATACATCTAGTTGACATCCTTACTCTTTAGGCGGTGAAGCCTAATAAATGGGAGACCAAGCTTTGATATCACTTGTTAGATCGAGGAGGCCGACTAGAAGGGGTCAATAGATGGTCTAAAAAATTCTTCTCTAATTAATTGTAAATTTTTATTTGGCTAAACCAAGCAAATAATTCGGAAGCTTAACTCAAAATGGTTTAGCACAAATAACGTCTAAAACAACCGGGTTTACCTAAGTGCACCAATAAGACAAGCCTATGTCAAGATTTGCAATTCTAGGATGACAAGCAGTCAATTTAATTCTATGACTGTAAATTGAGCACAAGAAAACAAACCACAATTAACAAGGTTACTTTTTACCATGGTGTTCAGAGGCTTGCTAGTCTCCCCTAATCCACGTTGAGGTTAGGCCAAACGAATTGGATCGGCTCCACGAATTAAGTTGAAACACTTCAATTACTAGTGGTAGCTCTTTTCCACTCTGGGTAGGTGAGCTCCAACCTTCACAACTTTGCCGGGTCTTCTCATAACCTTCTTTGAGAATATCACCACGCACGACGCCTCTAACGTCATCTAGGAATCGGCAAACTTCAAGAGCAATAAGTCAAGCCCCTCGCTTGACTCTCACCATGTGCAACGAATGCACAAACTCCAGTGGATACATAATCCACCTCTAGATGCAACACATACAATCTAGAGCCTTGCTCACAAGGTACAACACATGCATAATTGAAAGGAAGACCTCATACTAGCTCAAAGAGTGAAATAAAGTGCCAAAAGTCATACTCCAACCGGCCACAATAGGGTATATATATCCCACACCTCGAAACTAGCAGTTGGGATAGAAAAATAGGATTTCTTGAAGTACCACCGACTTACGACCGGTACTTCCGCTCCCCTCTGCAACGGTCAGAAAACTAGTCGTTGCAAGCAAATTCGGTAGTTCTGATGTGCAAAGTTCGAAACTACCGATCATTAGAAGTACTGCAGCACTTCAGCATAACTACCAATTTTTTCAAGGACGAGAAGACTCCACGCAGGTGTCTCTTTGGAAAAACGTATCACTACACAAGCTGGTCGTTTCGAAACTCAGAAGTACCGCTCACATAGAGCTGGTTGTACCGCTCATTGATTAGATAGTCCACACAGAGTTGATCGGACCGCTTACATAGAATTGGTCGAAAATACCAATCCTCAACTACACTGGGTCTCTGATTATGCTAGTCGTCGACCACGTTGTCCGGATCGACCACACAGGTCTCTAACCACATTGGTTTCGACCACAGAGGTTTCGACCATGTCAACTGTTGTGGCTACAGACCAAACAGAGAGAGATGGTAGTAGAGAGTGAGGGAGTGAATGATAGTAATGGCTTAGCCCCCTTCCATGGCCTGTGCTCCATACATATATACATGGGGAGTGCTTTTACAATTATACCCTTACATCTGAGTATCCCCTTCAGGGGCATTTATGTCATTGTACATGGCCTATTCTGGGCCTTACAACCCTCTACCAGGCCTGTTGGGTTTAGGTGGGGGCCACCCCTACAACAGGAGCCTCTCATGGTAAAGGGCTTCACAGGGCCGAAGCCATGTTGCCGAGTCCTTTGGCCCCCTCCGTCCCTGCGGCCTGTGAACTTTTCCAAATTTGACCGGGGGCCGAGGCCGTAGCCGACCCCCCCCCCCCGCCTGGGTTGGTGGAGCTGGGGCTTAGTCGAAGTAGACGCGCGCGCGCTCCGTCCCCTACCCTTCGAACGGGTGGCGGTGAGCTGGCGTCTAGGCGGTAGACGCGCGGCGCTCCGCCCCTACCCTTGAACGGGTGGCGGCGAGCGGGCGCCTAGCCGCAGAGACGCGCGCGTCCGCCCCTACCCTTGAATGGGTGGCGCGAGTGGCGCCTGGCGAAAGACGCGCGCGCTCCGCCCCTACCCTTGAGCAGTGGCGGCGGAGATGGCATCTAGGCGAAGGAGACGCGCGCGCTCCGCCCCTACCTTCGAACGGGTGGCGCGAGTGGCGTCAGGCGGCAGGCAGCGCGCGCGCTCCGCCCCTACCCTTCGAACGGTGGCGCGAGCCGACGCCAGCGGCGAAGACGCGCGCGCTCCGCCCCTACCCCGAACGGTGGCGGCGAGTGGCGCCAGGCGGTAGACGCGCGCGCTCCGCCCCTACCTTCGAACGGGTGGCGCGAGCCGGGCGCCAGGCGGCGAGACGCGCGCGCTCCGCCCCTACCTTCGAACGGGTGGCGGCGAGCTGGTGCCTAGGCGGCGTAGGCGCGACGCGCGCTCCGCCCCTACCCTTCCAACGGTGGCGGCGAGCTGGCGCCTGGCGGTAGACGCGCGCGCTCCGCCCCCACCCTTCGAGCGGGTGGCGCGAGTGGCGCCTGGCGAGAGCGCGCGCTCCATCCCCACCTTCGAACGGGTGGCGCGAGTGGCGCCAGGCGAAGTAGACGCGCGCGCTCCATCCCCCCCGCCGAGCGGGTGGCATGAGTGGCGCCAGGCGGTAAGCGGTGGCGCGGAGCGGCGCCTAGGCGGAGACGCGCGCGCTCCGTTCCCTACCCTTCGAACGGGCCTCGCGCCACCGACGTTGGTATGCCTCGGAGCCGTTGTGACTCCGCGGCTTGGTAGTGCACTTTCAATGGCGGCTGGAATCGTGCCGGCGTCTGGCCTGTCAGGGGGAAGGCTGTCGCGTCGTGCAGTCTGCCTTCCATGGGTGGGGCACGTGGCGGTTTATGCCTGGCGCGTCGTGGGATGTGAGCGGTTGCGTGAGCGCGGCCGTTCGCCTCTTCCCTAGGCAATCGGGACGCGTGTCGGGCGCAGTTTGGCGTTGCGCGCTACCCGGCGCGCCTCTCCAAGGGCCGGCGGTTCTTCTTTCCGGTCGTGGGTAGTCGAACCGCTGGGGGTTTGAGCCTGGCTGCGCTTGTTGTCGTGAGGGAGGCGAGCGGGCTTTATAAGGCGCCATTCGCTGTAGTGGGGGCGCTCTGTCTCGCCTGCCGTCTATTTCCGCTTTTTTGTGTTAATAGCCCTGGTGCTCTAATCTTAGAGCAAAATGGCGAGTCGTGACGGTGCCCCCCGCCCTGCCGACGGCAGCTCCTTGCCTGGGCGGGACGAGTCGTCCTTCCGCTCCGAGGATTACGAGTTGGTGCTGCGGGGGCGTTCGCGTGGAGGCGAGCGGTGGGACGCCATGGAAAGCTCGGGGGGTCACTGCTCCCGTGTGCTGGGGAAGAGCCACGCGACTGAAGAGATGCTGCAGCGGCTTGTGCTGGAGGGGAAGATCGAGGAACGCGATGGGGCTCGTCTACCCCACCGCGACGAAACGGAGCCGAAGCCCCAGGACACAGAGGCGATCGTCTTCGTCGCATTTTTCGACGCCGGTCTTCGAATGCCCTCCACGACGTTTGTGGGCGAAGTCCTACGGACCTACGGGTTGGAGTTAGCGCAGTTGACGCCCAACGCCATAGTCCGCCTGGCCGTCTTTACGTGGGCTACGCGACGTAAGGGCGGCGGCGTCAGCGCGAGCACATTCGCCACCCTGCACAACGCGCGCTGCCGACCCAAGAAGATTGAGGGGGCTGTATCCAACTTCGGTAGCGTCGATTTCGTGCTGCGAGGGTCCTGCTCGATGCTATTTCCCGCGCCGGCCAGCTTGGAGAGGTAGGAATCCGGCTGGACGCGGCGGTGGTTTTACTACGTTGTGACCAGCACAAGTGGCCTGCTGTGCCGGGGTGGGCCAATCTCGTTCGACTGCACGCCATGTGTGACGCCGGAAGCTGACGACGCACGGAGGCTGTGGAGGCTTGCTGGCGTAGCACGCCGGCTAAGTATGCGCGACTTGGCTGAAGAGTTTACGATGTACGGGGTGTCTCCACTCTCCGTCCGGTGGAAGTACGGGCGACGGGGCAATGACCGAGAGGACGGGGTGCTCCCATCATTGTCTTGCCTGCTTCCGCCCTCCGCCCCTTGTGAGTCTCGCGGCGCGTTGGTGCGCACCCCTTTGTGACTGCGTAGCCCTTGCCCGATCAACTTGCTATTTTTTGTGCAGTGGCTCGGCTGGAGGATGCAGAGCACGCGGCTGCGACGTTCTTGGGCCCATACACGCTCAAGGAGCACAGGCTGCGCGAGGCTGCAACCAAGGCGGCGAAGCAGGGGCGGATAAATCGCACGTGCGAGGTGCTGGGCATGGCTATGCCCGAGCGCGCGGTGCCGACGGAGGCTCCCGCAGGGACTTCGAGCCGTCGTGGCGGCGGTAGCTGCCGGGCTGCTCCAAGATCTCGCGCCGTCGCGCGGCCGCCGGCGGGCCGGCATCGGTGGGACAGGACGTGCGGCTTGTGATGAGTCCGGTCGGACCAGCTCGGGAGAGCGTGGCGCCCCGAGCCCATCGATGGCATCTCCCGCCGGCGCTGTTGAGCCCGCGAAGACGTCCCCGGTTGTGCCGGATCCTGCCAACCCAGGGGAGGAAGCTACTGCTGGCGGTGCTCTACCACCCCCGGCGGCCGTCGAGGACGCGCCCGGAGCGGGAATGACCGAAGGTGTGGCGGGAACTACGGTGGCTGACGCCACGGAAGAATCCCCTGTGGAGCCCTCAGCGAAACGCCGCGCGTCAGCCCTTCGCTTCGAGAGGGTCGGTATGTCGTTGCCGGCCCCGTGCTCGGAGGTGCGGCGCCCGACGCAGCCGGCGTGGTCGACAGGTCTTCCCGATCGCCCACCGGGGGTGCTCGCTCCCCGTCTAGCGGATGAACAAGCACCCTCTCGCCGCGTGGCGGTGCGTAAGGTAGGCGCAGATTCCTTTCTCGCACGACTTCGCGAAACTCTCCCGATTTGCTCGCCATTCCGTCGACATCAGAGCGAAGTCTCCGTCGTGATGAAGGATCGAGCAACGAGGTGCGCGCGACGCATCGGACCACGAGCAGGTACCCGCAGTCGCCGCCGTCGTCGACGCGGCCGAAGTCTCCGCGGCCCCCGACGTGACGGGGGCGGGGCTCGTCCTCTCCGACTTCCTCCCGCGTCCGGAGACGCTTCGCGTTTTTAGCGCAGCCGCGGAGCGCGCCCGCGATGGTTTTGAACAACAGATGCTGGCGTCGTGCGAGGGGGACCTCCTAGCGCTTGCACTGCGGGCCTCGGAGATACGGGTAAGTATGCGCGCGCGGCTATGGGAGCACCGTCGAGCACCTGCTGACTTCTTCTGCCATTTCCAGACGCTTGTCCTTGGCCACGCGCTAGATGAGGCCCGCATCTGGGAGCGGAGGGCCCTGGAGGTCGAGCTGCGTGCTTCGGATGACACCCACGCCGTGAAGGACGGACAGCTCCATCTGCTGGAGGGCGCCCTGGCGGCCGCGCAGCAGGAAATCGCGGAGGTCCAGCACGCCGCGGCGGAGGAACGCACCTCCTTTTTGCAGCAGATCGCTACTCTGAAAGCGGAGAAGGTCCAGTTGGAGGAGTCCCTTGCAGGGAAGACCCGCGCCTTGGACGATGCGTCCACGTCAGCCTGGGGGGCCATGGAGTCTCTGAACCGGGGCCTCCGCGATCTGTGTGTTGAAGTGCCCGACGCCACCCACAGGCCGGAGGACCTGATGGAGACGCTTTGGCTGATCGAGGAGGGGGCGGGCATCGCGCTTCGCAGCGCCACGACCTTCGGGGAGCACTACGGCTATCTTGGCGCGTGCCTTGCCCTCGGCCTGCTTCACACCCGCGGGTGTAGGCACATGCAGGAGCTGGCAAACCCGCACCTGGATCTTCCTGGCCGGCCGGAGGCGCTGCCGGACGCTATTCGCTCCATCGAGCCTAGCCTTCGGAACTTTCACCGGCGGATCTGGGGTCGTGTCGGGGAGGATGCGGCGAGGGTTGCAGTACGGCAAACGCTGCGCGGGGGAGGGGACTTCCTCCGTTGGCTCGAAGAAGCTTCCCGAGGCCATAGCAGCGGCACGGGCCCCTCGGCGCCGCGCGAAGACTGAGGTGCTGATCATATCAGGCGAGGGGGGGTTCGCACTTGTGCACCCATACCTGTAACCATTCCACCTCATACTTTTGCAATGGAACGGTGCACTATTTATCCTCACTGTTTGTAAGCCATGTTTTGGGCCGGCGACGCCTTATTTATAGTCCGTAGACTGTCGCGTGCGGAGGCGAATCTCGACGCTACGTCTTGTTTATAGTCCATGGACTCTCGCGTGCGGAGGCGAACCTCGACGCTACGTCTTATTTAAAGTCCGCAGACTTGTGCGTGCGGAGGTGAACCTCGGCGCTACGTCTTATTTATAGTCCATGGACTCTCGCGTGCGGAGGCGAACCTCGACGCTACGTCTTATTTAAAGTCCGCAGATCGTGCGTGCGGAGGTGAACCTCGACGCCACGCCTTATTTATAGTCCGTGGACTCTCGCGCGAGGCGAACCTCGACGCCACGCCTTATTTAAATTCGCAGATCGGTGCGTGCGGAGGTGAACCTCGACGCCACGCCTTATTTATAGTCCGTGGACTCTCGCGCGCGAGGCGAACCTCGACGCCACGCCTTATTTAAAGTCCGCAGATCGTGCGTGCGGAGGTGAACCTCGACGCCACGCCTTATTTATAGTCCGTGGACTCGCGCGCGGAGGCGAACCTCGACGCCACGCCTTATTTATAGTCCGTGGACTCGCGCGCGAGGCGAACCTCGACGCCACGCCTTATTTAAAGTCCGCAGATCGTGCGTGCGGAGGTGAACCTCGACGCTACGACTTATTTATAGTCCGTGGACTCTCGCGTGCGGAGACGAATCTCGACGCTACGTCTTATTTAAAGTCCGCAGACTGGTGCGTGCGGAGGTGAACCTCGACGCTACGTCTTATTTATAGTCCGTGGACTCTCGCGTGCGGAGGCGAACCTCGACGCTACGTCTTATTTATAGTCCGCAGACTGGTGCGTGCAGAGGTGATCCTTTGCACCTTGTGGCTAGACAATGTTATTGGTGGAACAACGAGCTTTATTGAATACCCGTTTGCGCGGGCGAGCACCGTACAAGGAGAGGCTGATGCCATTATAGCCTTCGTCTCGCTTCTAGGCGTAATATCGCCGCAGCTTGTCCGCATTCCATGTGTGGCGGAGAGTTTGTCCCTCAAGTGTGGCGAGGCGGTACGCTCCCTTCTGCAATGCTTCAACCACAATGTATGGACCTTCTCACTTGGACTCCAGCTTGCCAACGGTCTCCGCATGGAGTGCCGTTCTAAGGACGAGATCCCCGGCCTTGAACTTTCGCGGATATATAGACCGGTCTCGAGTACGTACTGTCTGTCGCGTGTACTTTTCGACGTGTTGGGCTGCGCTCGTGCGCGCCCCGTCGAGGAGGTCCAAGGACACGTGACGCTCCTCGTCGGGCGCTTGGACGAGGACCCTCCGCGATCCAGCCTTGATTTCTTCAGGTGTGACTGCCTCGTCGCCAAAAAGAAGCTTGAAGGGCGTGAAACCTGTCGGGCGTGTTACCGTTGTGCGAAGAGACCAGAGGACGCTGTGAAGCTCGCCGCCACCGCCTTCGGCGGCCGACTAGGCGCTTTTTGACGGCGACGGAGATGGCACCGTTCGCCCTTTCGACTGCTCCGCGAATCGTGATGCCCATGTCACCGCAGAACTCCTTGAATGGGGTGGCATCAAACTGCAGGCCATTGTCGACGGTGAGTTCCCTAGGCACGCCGAAGTGACATATGATGTTCTGCCAGAGGAAGCGCTGCATGGCCGCGGAGGTTATCTTGGATAGGGCGACCGCCTCCGGCCACCTGGAAAAGTATTCCAGCGCGACTACCACGAACCGCAGGTCTCCTGGGGCTCGGGGGAGCGGTCCCACTATGTCGACACCCCAGCGTGCCAGCCGCCACACCGGGGGAATAGGATTGAGGTTCGTCGGGGGCCTGCGGATGATGCGCCCCATCCACTGGCACCCCTGGCATCGGCGCACGAGGTCCTGGGCGTCAGTGATGGCTGTCGGCCAGTAAAAGCCTTGCCTGAATGCTTTGCCGACCAATGTCCTTGGCGTGAGGTGGGACCCGCAAGCCCCCGCATGGGTCTCCGCGAGGAGCTTCTTTCCTTCTTCGCGAGAGAGGCAGCGCAGGAGTGGTGCACAGACTCCCCGCTTGTAGAGCGTCCCTTCAAACACCTGGAAGGATCTGGCACGGTGTTGCAGACGCCGGAGCTCAACGTGGTCCTCTGGCTCGGCGATGCCTGCGCAGAAATTAAATATGGGCTCGCCGCCGATCGCTGGGCAACGTGGTGAACGAGGGCCGCGTCCCGGTTGTCTTGCGCGACGGCCGCCTGCGGCAATACTGGAAACGCCGGCGGGGTGGCATTGCTTGGCCGGCCGCCGCGAGCGTCGGCCTGCTCATTTTTCGCGCGAGGGATGGCTTTGACCGTGATGCCCAAGAAATGTCTTTCCCTTGCTCTTCCGGCGGCGAGGTATTTAGCCAGCTCGGGGTCCTTGGCTTGATATGACTTGTCTACGTGGCCGGCCACCAAACGCGAGTCCGTGCGGACGAGTACGCGCCACGCACCGATTGCCTTAAGCTTGGTCAGGCCGAAGAGTAGCGCTTCATACTCCGCTGTGTTGTTGGTGGCCGGAAACGCGAGGTGCGCCGAGTACGATAGGCGCTGCCCCTCAGGTGTGACGATTACCGCGCCCGCGACGCCGTAAGCCCCATCGACGGTGAGGTCCGCATCGGTCGTCGTGCTTCGAGCGGCCGAGCCGGCAGGGTCCATTCTGCGAGGAAGTCGGCGAGGACCTGAGATTTGATTGCCGTCCGCGAGGCGTATGTGAGGGAGAACGGGGCGAGCTCGGCAGCCCACTTGCCGATGCGCCCCGTGGACTCCTTGTTATGTAACATCTCCGCCAGGGGAAATGAGGAAGGCACTGTGATCGGGTGAGCCAAAAAATAATGTCGAAGTTTCCTGGAGGCCATGATCAATGCGTAAGCTACCTTTTTGAGCTCCGTGTATCTCGTCTTGGCGCCTTGAAGGGCTTCGGAGACAAAGTACACGGGTCGTTGTACGGCGCCTTCCTCTGAGACGAGGACAGCACTGACCGCCGTAGCTAATGCGGCTAGATAGAGCGAGAGGGGAGCCTCTGGTGCTGGGGCGACCAGAGTAGGGAGGCTCGCCAGGTGTTTCTTGAGCTCGTTGAAGGCCTCCGTGCAGTCGCTATCCCACCGAAATCCATCGCACCCACGGCGTGTTTTGAAGAACGGCAGACCCCGTTCCGCCGCTCTAGACAGGAAGCGGCTTAGGACCGCCATGCGGCCCGCCAGCCTCTGGACCTCCCTCGTCGTCTTGGGCGGCTCCATGCCTAGGATGGCCTCAACCTTCTCGGGATTCGCCTGGATGCCTCGTCCGGAGACGAGGAAGCCTAGCAGTTTGCCCGCCTAGATGCCGGCCCTCCTGAGGTAGTCGAAGGTCTCCTGGAGGTCCCGGCCGTGTAGAGCGAGCTGCCGGCCCTCCTGAGGTAGTCGAAGGTCTACTGGAGGTCCCGGCCGTGTAGAGCGAGCTGCCGGGTTTTGACCACCACGTCGTCGACGTAGGCCTCCACATTCCTCCCGAGCTGAGCGGCGAGGGCGAGCGCGACGAGGCGGGTAAACGTGGCGCCCGCATTCTTCAAGCCGAAGGGCATTCTGACGAAACAGAAGGTCCCAATTGGTGTGATGAAACCGGTCTTGTCCTCGTCGTCGTTGGCCATGTAAACCTGATGATAGCCGGAGTAAGCATCGAGTAAGCTCATTAGCTCGCATCCAGCGGTTGCATCGACCAATTGGTCGATGCGTGGCAGGGGATAGTTGTCCTTTGGGCACGCCTTGTTGAGCGCCGTGAAGTCGATGCACATACGCCAGGCCCCGCTGGCCTTTTTGACTAGCATGGGGTTGGCGAGCCACTCTGGGTGGTGGACCTCACGAATGACCCCGGCCCGGAGAAGCTTTGCTACCTCCGCCTTAGCCGCCTGCTGCCGATCCATGGACATACGGCGGAGCTTCTGCCTGACCGGCTTGGCGTCAAGGCGAACCGCCAAGCGGTGCTCGATTATTGCGCGATCTACGCCCTTTATGTCTTCCGGCGACCACGCAAAGATGTCGGCGTTGTCCTGGAGTACTTGGAGCAGATCTCGCTCCACCTCCGCGGGGAGCCCCTCGCCGACGGACACAAACTGCCCCTCCGTCCGGAGTGGCACCTTCTTGACTCCACCTTCGGGCCGAGGCTTAGGCGTCCACCCCGGAGCGGAGGGGGTGTCATCGGGCGCACCCGATAGGGCGTGCACCGGGCGGTGCGGACTCCGGCTGCTGAGTTCGATGCGTCTGGCGAGGTCCTGGTTGCCGAAGACGGTGATCACGCCCTCCGGGCCGGGGAGCTTCATGCATAGGAAGGCGTGGTGCGGGATCGCTTCGAGGGAATTGATGGCAGGTCGTCCCAATATGGCATTGTAGGAGTGCGGGATGTCTACGACGTCGAAGATGACGTGCGCGCTTCGGCTGTTCCTCCCTTGGCGGAACGTAACTGGAAGGGACACGTGTCCCATGGCCTCCAGCTGCTGGCCTCCGAAGCCTTGAAGTGGAGCCCTGGACTGCTCCAGGCGGCTTCGGGGGATTCCCATACGCTCAAGGGCCCTTGCGAACAGAATATTCGCAGAGCTTCCCCCGTCGACGAGGACGCGCCTTACGTCGTGGCCTGCGATGTGGGTCTGAACGACTAGAGGGTCTTGGTGAGGGAACGCCACGCCCCTGGCGTCATTCAAGGTGAAGGTGATGTTGCAGGGCGGTACCCATGGTGGCGCCCGCTCCACGGGGGCCCCTAATAGGGAACCTCCGGTGATGACGCTGACCGCGTGGTGCTGCGTGTCTTCCCTGCCGGAGGCTTGCCGGGGGCCACCTTTCGGATACCGCTCATGGACTTCGGCAAGGGGCCGAGGGGACGAGGTCCGAGACTCGGCCATCACCCGTCGCAGCCTCGCGGATCGCGGTACATGCCTTCGTGTAGTGGTCGCCGTAACCATGCACCTCGCACCACCTGCCGCAGTCCCGAAGCTCTTGCTCCGCGCGAGGTTGCTCGCCACGGCCTGGTCCGCCCCCGCGTCTCTGGCCCCCTTCCCACAACATGGGGGCCGGTCCTTGAAGGGTGTTCCCGATACCAAGGACATGGCGGACCTTGCGTGGTCTGCGCTGGTGACGCCGGGGCTTGCGCCTGTCCCCTGGCGAGCCTTCCTGCTCCGCAGGGCCGTTGCTTCCGGGACTGGCCTCCCGGGATTGTCGACTGAGGTCCTGCTGCGGGGAATCACCATCCACCTCCCCGCATGGTGGGCGCTTCGCTTGGGCAAGGCCAGGGGCGGAGGTGTTGCGTCTTCGCGCATCTTCCTCGGCCCGCGCATACCCTTCCATTGTGTCGAAGAGCTTGGCGACCGTCTTGATAGGCTTGCGTGCCGTGTACTCGGCCATCGGGCCGGGGCGAATGCCTTGTATGGCTGCATTGATAACGGTGGTTTCATTGACGTCTTCGACTTGACCACGTATGTTCGCGAAGCGCTTGAAGTAGTCTCGGAGCTTCTCCGAAGGTTCCTGCTTCACTGCGAAGAGCTGGCCCGCATCGACCCGCTCGACGTAGTTACCTTGAAAGTTGTTATGAAGGTGCTCGTGGATCTGCTCCCACGCGTAGATGGAGTTCGGCTCCATGGCGAAAAACCAGGAGAGCGCCACTCCTTGCAACGCGAGGGGGAGTCCCTTTGCCTTTGTGATGTCATCTCCGCCCGCGGCCTCGATTGCGGTTTTGTATACGCGCACGAACTCGCGGGGGTCCGTGTCACCTTTGTAGGGTTCGATGACACGGGGGTATTTGAAGTCTTCGGGCCGCGCCGCTTGCTGTAGTCCTGCCGAAAGCGGGGACTCTGGATCGACACGCCGTAGCGGGACACGGCTAGATGCGGGGGCGTCGCGGCTGTCCGCCCTTTCCGGTGTGGGCTCTGACGCGACCACCGGCGCGGCCTGTTGGCTCCGAGCCTCTTGTATGTCTCGGACAGCCCCGCGAAGATCCCCCAGCTCCTACTGGAACGCTTTGAGGGCCACCAGCCAGGCACTTTCCACCGCTGTGGCGGGGGGGTCGCGCAGCCCAACGGCGGATCGGCGCGGCACGACCGCGCCGCGAGCTCCCGAGCTGCCGGCCGTTCGCTGTGGCTACCTTGAATCGCTTCGGCCCGCGCACGGCGAGGGTTGCGCGGCGGCAAGGTCGGCCGCCGTCGCGTCGGCGGGTTTCGGTCGTCGCCGCGCCAGCGCCAACGTCTTCGACCATGGGGTTCGCGCCGCAGCGCGGTGTGACGGGTTGGTCGTCGCGCGCGCCGTGGCGGGGTTGGTCGTCGCAGCCGCGAGCGCCGACGCCTCGACCACCGCGCCGCGCGCCGCCGTCGCACCCGCAGTAGCCGATGTCGAAGCTCTGGCGCCCCTGCGACGTTCCGACCCAACCGCCTTTTTTCCCTTCGCCGCCGTCGACGAAGCTTTTTTCGGTGCCATCCTTCTTCGGACTTCAGGCTTGCTCCTGTCCTCCCCACGGACGGCGCCAACTGTTGTGGCTACAGACCAAACAAAGAGAGATGGTAATGGAGAGTGAGGGAGTGAATGATAGTAATGGCTTAGCCCCCTTCCATGGCCTGTGCTCCATACATATATACATGGGGAGTGCTTTTACAATTATACCCTTACATCTGAGTATCCCCTTCAGGGGCATTTATGTCATTGTACATGGCCTATTCTGGGTCTTACAACCCTCTACTAGGCCTGCTGGGTTTAGGTGGGGGCCACCCCTACAACATCAACCATGTTGATCTTCGACCACGTCAATTTTCGATCACACAGATCTTTGACCACCACATCGATCTTCAATCATATTGTATCAATCATGTCAATTCGACTAGGATTTCGACCACACAGGTCTCGACCACGCTGGTTTCGATCACACAAATTTCGACCATGTTAGTTCTGACGACGTCGGGTCGACCACGCTGGTTTCGATCACACAGATCTCGACCATGTCTGTTTCGACCACGCTGATTTGACCACGTTGGTTTCGATCACACATGTCGGTTCAACCATGTTGGTTTCGATCGCACAGATCTCGACCACGTCGGTTCTGACCATGCTAGTTTGACCATGCTGATTTTGACCACGCTGGTTTCGATCACATAGATCTCGATCACATCGGTTTCGACCACACTAGTTTGGATCACACAGATTTTGACCACGTTGGTTTTGACCATGTTAGTTTCGACCATCTTCGACCACATAGGTCATTAACCACATTGATTCCCAACAAGTTGTAAAATATATTTGCACACTTTTAGAATCATGACACAAGGATTATATATATGAGTTTCAACCATTTGTAAAACACATTTACAAATATAAGTCTCATACTACAAAGAATAGAAACATAGAATTCAAACACTTGCAAAACACATTTGCAATATACAGTTTCATGTTACAAGAATTCAACACATGAACCACAACTATTTGCAAAACACATTCACAAATACAAGTTTCATGCCAAGAAGAGCTAGAGTAAGTGAGGTTGAGCTATTAACATATGATGAGACTCAAGCTACTAAATATGACCCCTCTTAATAGTACGACCACCTATACTAGCAACCCAGTTTTCCAACTAAACAACAAGACTGATAAGATACTAGGAATAAGGCCTGTTCTTTTTGGCTGCGGCATGTGGTTTTTGGCTACGGCTTGTGACTTTTGGGCTGTTCGTGCGAGGGATTACAGAGTAACAGAAACTCACATGTGGTTTTTACTGATATAAATGAAGTCGGTACATTATGTATTACAATTAACTAGTAGACACTATCTTGAAAAAATACTCCGTTTAAAAGCTAGTTACTGTAGAAAAGCCGAAAAACAGTTTTTAGAAGTTAAAAAGAACAGGGCCTATATCCTTAGCTCTAACTGGCCATAACTTTTCCTTGTGCACTCCCTTGAAGCTTGATGACACATCTACACTTCAAATCCGGGTCATCATCTTTACATGCATCAACACATGATGCATCCTTCACTTGACCTCCATCAACACACCATGGGTCTTTACTTGACTTGATGATCAACACATGATCATCTTTTCTTAGACAAGCATCAACTTATGATACATCCATAACTTGACTTGATGATTTTCAACACATGAAGTCATCCCAAATCTTCCTCATTTGTGGAACCTTACCTATTCATCCAACTCATGAAAAATGTTAGTACACAAAACAATTGTTATCAATTACTAAACTTCACCATTAAGACATAATGGAGGGACTACATTATAAAATCTTCCCTTTTTGATAATTCATAACAATCTCAACAAAGAATGAGACAGAAATTGAATTGTGAGTATACAACATGTACACAACACTTGTATAATCTAAGATAAGTTTTGAAAGCAAAGTCTACTTATCCGGTTGTATTAATCATCCAATCATTAACACATAATGGAAGAACTAAATGATAACCCGATTATGAGTATATACGAACTAAACAAGCTATATATACTCAAGGAAAATGTTTCAAAGTAAATATTCTCAATATGTGAAAATAGAACATGGGTCCATACTAATGAAACTACAAAATATAGAGTGAATTCTCCCTAAATATGTACATACAAGAATATATTGTGAAAGTATATGCTCATATTTAAGTTTGACTTATTTGGTGAAGTTCATTCTATATTTCGGATCCGAGAAATGCAATAAAATAAGAATGAAATATTGAATACATACCTCTTATGTTTTTCACCTTTTCATTCAAATGAGATTAAATAATATCATAATTAATAAACATATTAGTCTCACAATTGTATTTGTTATTATCAATAAAACCAACTTAATGGAATTTAAACTTACAGGGTTCCAGGGAGACCCCCTGCCCCCGCCCTGATCCCCGCTAGCCCACCCCCGTCTTCGGCCCCGTTAGACTTCCACGGGGATCCTTGCGAGGGATTTAAAACAGATTAAAATATTTTTAAAAAGTAATAATATGACTTTATTTATTAATTTATAATTATTTAGATATACTTTTTTACGAAATATAGTTTCAAAATATATATTCTAACATATAGATTCAAGTTTTAATCGAAATATATGAGAAAATGATACAACCAATATATAAAAAAAATGATACTATCTTCTATATTTAGAAACTATAATATATTATTTAAAAATATATTTTATTTTTATCGGATCCCTGTGGACCCGCGGGGGGAGGATTACCATGTCTCCGCCCCCATTCCCTGTGGGGGAGAATGCCCCCGCCCTCTCCTCCGATAGAAAAATTCTCCACGAGGCCGCTCCCACGCGAGAAATTACCACTCCTAAACTCATATGGGCAGGCAGGCAGCCACCCCGTCAACAAACAAAACCCATCTTTCCAAGGGCGAAATCGTCAAACTGAGAACATAAAAAAACATAAATGAAAAAAATAGAATTATCACCGGACGAGTAGAGGACAGTGGAGGAAGAAGAGCAGCGGAGGAAGCATCAGAGAATGACCATCACCAACCAAAGGAAGAGAGAAAGCAGACGAATTACCTATCTCCCCTCCAAAATTTTCCAAATTAATTTCCGGTCCTTCTCCCCCATGTGAGTTTCTCCTCGTCGGTCGTCGCCTGCACCAACCGGAAGCCAAGCCCCCTCCTGCCGTTCCACTCCATTCCCACGCCCGGGTCGTCGCCGTCGGCTAACCGGAGATGGTGGCTGGCCGGGGCACGGTCTCCGCCACCGCCCTCCCGCTGCTGCCGCTGCTCCTGCTCGCCGTCTCCGTCTCTTCCTCCTCGTTGCACCGCGGCCAGGAACAGGACAGATCGGCGCTTCTCCAGCTCAAGAACGCCGTCCCCTCCGCCGAGCTGCTCCGCCGGTGGTCCCCGGACTCTGGCGGCGCTGACCACTGCTCCTGGCCGGGGGTGACCTGCGATGCAAGGTCCCGGGTCATCGCCCTCGTCGTGCCCTCCACCTTCCCGCGCTCCCGACCCGGGCAGGAGCTCACCGGCGAGCTGCCCCCGGCGGTTGGGCTCCTCGCTGAGCTGAAGGAGCTCTCCTTTCCCTCCCGCGGCCTTCGCGACGAGATCCCTGCTGAGATCTGGAGGTTGGAAAAGCTCGAGGTGGTCAACCTCGCCGGGAACTCGCTCCGGGGCGCCCTTCCGGCCACCTTCCCCCCACGGCTGAGGGTGCTTAACCTCGCTTCCAACCTGCTTCATGGTGAGATCCCCCCCTCCGTTTCCAACTGCAAGGACTTGGAAACGTTGGATCTCTCTGGCAACCGGCTCACCGGGCGGGTGCCAGGAATTCTCGGCGGCCTGCCCATGTTGAAGCGGCTTGACTTGTCCCGGAACCTTCTCTCCGGGAGCTTCCCCTCTGGTTTGGGGAATTGCGCTCAGCTCCGCTCGCTGCGGTTGTTCTCCAATTTGTTGGACGGTTCGATTCCACCAGAGATTGGAAGGCTGAGCAAGCTGCGGGTTTTGGACGTATCCAGTAACAGATTGAGCGGTCCGGTACCACCGGAACTAGGGAATTGCTCGAATTTGTCGGTTCTCGTGCTGTCTGGCCAGTTTAATGCAGTAAATTCACCTGAGTTCAATCTGTTTGAAGGAGGGATTCCGGAAAGTCTGACAGCTTTGGCAAAGCTCAGCGTGCTATGGGCACCAAAGGCAGGGCTGGAAGGGAATATCCCAAGCAATTGGGGAAGGTGTCATAGTTTGGAAATGGTTAATCTTGCGGAGAATTTACTATCTGGAGTGATTCCAATGGGGCTAGGGCAGTGCAGTAACCTCAAGTTTCTCAACCTCAGCTCCAATAGATTGTCCGGATCGCTTGATAGCGATCTTTGTCTGCATTGTATGGCTGTGTTTGATGTCAGCGGCAATGAACTGTCAGGCTCAATTCCAGCATTTGCGAACAAAGGGTGTGCATCTCAGCTAATGTTGGATGACATGCTGTCTGGTTATTCTTCACACTTCATGTCCAAGGCTATATCAAAACTATCATTGGGTTACTGCAACTCTGGAGAGTGTTCGGTTGTATACCATAATTTTGCGAAGAACAATTTTGGAGGTCCTCTTACATCCTTGCCAATAAGTGCAGACAGATTTGGAAACAAAACCTTGTATGCATTTCTTATTGATCACAATAACTTCACTGGATCATTGGATGCAATTCTGCTGGAACAGTGTAGTAACTTGAATGGGCTGATCGTCAGCTTCCGAGAAAACAAGATATCCGGTGGGTTCACAGCAAAACTTAGTGCAAAATGCCGTGCTATCAAAGTTTTGGATCTAGCCGGCAATCATATTTCAGGAGTGATGCCTGCTAACATCGGTTTGTTGGGTGCTCTTGTCAAGATGGACATCAGCAGAAATTTGCTGGAGGGTCAAATACCTGCCAGTTTCAAAGACTTCAAGAGCTTGAAATTTCTCTCATTAGCTGGGAACAATCTCAGTGGCCACATACCATCCTGTTTGGGTCAGTTGAGATCACTGGAGGTTTTAGATCTCTCGTCTAATTCTCTATCTGGGAATATCCCTAGTAATCTTATGACACTACGAGATCTCACTGCACTTTTGCTCAACAATAATAAACTCTCTGGAAGCATTCCTGATCTTACCCCTTCAGCATCACTGTCCATTTTTGACATTTCATTCAATAACTTGTCTGGGCCATTGCCTTCGAAGATACACTCATTGACATGCAACAATATTCACAGAAATCTATCCCTCCAGCCTTGTAGATTGTCTACACTCTCCAATCCATTAATGCATGTCCGAGCACTCACTGAAGCAGATGTTAATCCAACACCTGATAATACACCCACCGATGGCGGTGGTGGATTCAGCAAAATAGAGATTGCCTCAATAACCTCAGCATCAGCTATTGTTGCAGTTCTCTTGGCTCTGATCATCCTTTATATTTACACTCGCAAATGTGCATCAAGGCCATCAAGACGTTCTCTCAGGAGAAGGGAAGTGACTGTTTTCGTGGATATTGGTGCTCCTTTGACATATGAGACTGTTGTACGTGCTACTGGCAGTTTTAATGCAAGCAATTGCATTGGAAGTGGTGGCTTTGGAGCAACATACAAAGCTGAGATTGCACCAGGAGTTCTGGTGGCGATAAAGAGGCTCGCTATTGGAAGGTTCCAAGGTATTCAGCAGTTCCAAGCAGAGGTGAAAACCCTTGGAAGGTGTCGTCATGCCAATCTTGTAACACTTATAGGTTTCCATCTCAGTGATTCAGAGATGTTTCTAATATATAATTTTCTGCCTGGTGGTAATTTGGAAAGATTCATACAAGAAAGGACTAAGAGGCCAATTGATTGGAGAATGCTTCACAAAATTGCTCTAGATATTGCACGTGCACTTGCATACCTTCATGATAATTGTGTTCCACGCATTCTGCACCGTGATGTGAAACCAAGCAACATCTTGCTCGACAATGAATACAATGCATACCTTTCTGATTTTGGATTAGCAAGACTACTTGGGAATTCAGAAACCCATGCAACCACTGGTGTGGCTGGTACTTTTGGATATGTTGCTCCAGAGTATGCAATGACATGCCGTGTCTCTGATAAGGCTGATGTCTATAGCTACGGAGTTGTACTTCTTGAACTTATTTCAGACAAGAAAGCACTGGACCCGTCTTTTTCTCCATATGGGAATGGATTCAACATTGTTGCCTGGGCTTGCATGCTTCTGCAGAAGGGCCGAGCTCGTGAGTTCTTCATAGAAGGGCTATGGGATGTGGCCCCGCATGATGACTTGGTTGAGATTCTACACCTTGGTATCAAGTGTACAGTTGAATCTCTTTCTTCTAGGCCCACAATGAAGCAAGTTGTTCGACGACTTAAGGAACTCAGACCACCCTCTTACTAGGAATGGCAATTCTAGTATGGCATATGTCTGCAAACTGAGAGTAAGGTAAAATGAGCTAACTTTCCTGTCTGTTTGTTTTGTTTAACTTTCTTGACGAAATAATGATGGAATCTGATTATGGTTAGTGTATTTATAGTGCAGTTACCTGTGATTGTATTTTAGGAGCTATGAAAACATTGAAAACACAAGTTGTAATTTTAGGAACCATGAAAATACAGAAACACAAGTTCTACATAGATCTCATATATCATTTGTGCTCATGTTTGAAAAGCATACTGTTAATTTGTCTTGTTCCTACCTCGGTTACATTGTCTTGTCAACCTATAGTATACCTGCAGTCCCTTCACCTAGTACTCCCCCTTTTTCCTCAATGCAGTTGTGGAACTATGGTACAATAGTTTTCTGGTGTAAGTATGTTATGATTCATAACCATATGAGATTGCTATGTGAGGCCTGGGCCATTTGTGAGTTTCCATTTCTAGCTTCCATGTGTGTTCTAACCAATATCGGTACTTCAAGAAGTTTAGTGCACATGGGATCCATCATATGTTAAAACTTGAGCTCACAGTGGTGGTTAGTAAAATCCCCAGCAACCATAATTAATCCCTTCATGTTAACTTGATATGTTCAAGCAAGTGCTGATCATTCTAAGGCCACTTGTTACAAAGTGGTGCTTTTTTTTTTCTTGGATACTTGATCAACAAATTTGTGCCTGTAGGAAGCAATGGAATACCGGAGTCATGAAGTTGGTGATCTTGATCAGATAATTTTTCAATTAAAGTAAGTCTATAATCATTTTGTACATGGGCCAAAGCCCATAATTGATTGTTGCTTCTAGATGATATGGAAATCTTGTTGTTATATGTCCATTTTCTGTTGCATGATTTGATCAATAAGAGTAGTGTTAGTTGTTCTGTATGAAATATAAACGCACATTTACGATAGGTTTCTTTAGCATGCCATGAATCTGTGGCATCTTCTGTCAATCAAAAAATGAGGTTAGTAATTTCTTTTATGTAGGCTGTTGAGGATTCTGTTGATCACAACTGCCATTGATGTTCCAAACAAATTAGTGGACAAGCTGTCCATATGTCATCTCTCCAGGGGCCATGTGATCTTTATCCAGCGAGGAGTGCAAAATGGTGTACTCTAAAATTGCTGCTGTGCTGCTGGTCAAGGAAGACATGCATGGCAGTTAAACCCTTGCTGATTATCTGGGCTTGGATTACTGTATGACACATTGGCACCACTAATACAAGGACATCTGAGGAAGTTCGGCTGTGGCTGGCATGTCCTGTAAGCAGAGTCTTTTCTAATATGTTAGTCCCTACCGTACCATTGAATCTTTTTCGAAAATTTTCATGTCAGATTTTGCCTCATGTATATGATTGACTAACCTGAGGGCACACTTTGTTCTTTTTCTTCATTCTTGTGCAGGATGAGGCATGCACGACCTAAGATGGATTTGTGTATGCTTTGCGAAGTGCGGCTCTGGTAATTGGAAATCAATTGTCATTGATTAGGTAGGATGATAAAATCTCCTGTTGGAAATTGTACGCGACAATTTGCCTCCAGAATTCACTGTGGCAATCTGTGAAACCGGGCGGGAGCGCTGCATGGAGAAGGCTTGGCCGCCGACCTGCATGGAGGTCAAGGGAGGACTGTATCCGGATCCCAGGAATTTTATCAAAGCAAGGCCATGTTAGCCCCATGTACACGATGGTGGTCCAGAGTAGCGACTCTCAAAATACTGATTAGTTGACTTCACTATTGTAATCTATCATTTCCTACTCTTCTGGCGTATAATATTTCAAGGCAGCAACTCACGTATAACTGGAAGATTTGCTTTGATGGATCATAGATTTGCAAGTTTGGAGTTGAAGAGAGTACATGTAAAACATTGGATGTCTGTTGGAGCATATTTAATAGCAAGCAATGAATAGATGGTTGTGTTTCTTTACTACTTAAAACAACCAGTAGGTGGTTCATGATATCTATCTTTCCCTTCCCTCCTCTCCTAAAAAACAATTCATCGTGGCCCCTACCTGCTCCGGCTCTCTTCCCCCACCTCCTTGCGTATTTCGCCAAGCATCTCACCCTCGCACATTTCACCAACGCCCGAACTGCTCCGCACCGTCTCCCCCTTGTGCGGGAGATTCAATTTTTTGCCACCCTTAAGATTGACATGGAGACTCTGTTACTTACATATGGGATCACCTGAGTCACTGACAACGGATCCGGATGGCAAATCTGTTGCCTCCCGAGTCTTAAGGATGACAAATAGTTAAATTTTCCTCCTTGTGCTGCCGCCTCCTTCCTCCGCTGCCTCAAGTCGCTTTGGAGCCTCACTGCCCTCCTCTTGCGTCCCCAATCCCCTGCCCCCCAATCCCCCGCCTCCGATGCCGTTGTGGGCTGACACGGTGCTCCTTCTTGCCTCATCATCGTTGCCAGCCGCTGTCCCGTCGTGTCCACCCCAAATACGTCGTACAACTTCTTCCTCAAAGACAGCATGGACGTCGCCACCTCCTCGCTGCAGATCCTCCAGGTGTTGATGATCTAATCAAATGATCAGTGATGTTACATTAATGAGTGGAGAGCATTTGTATTGCACTTTATTCTTTAGGTGGTTTGATTTTTTAGCAGTTGGATAGGATGCGAATAGTTACATCCTTTACATAAGATGTGTTGATTGCATGAAGGATGCACATGTCATTTTTGAATTCCAAAGCATTATTCTTGTTTGATGTTACATCCATGAAAGCAACAGGACATACTTATCTTGCTATTATACGGATATATTTCAGAGTTTTTATATCAATGCCTTTTAATTTCCATTGTTGTATAAGCTGAAATGCACAAACAATTTCATCATTTCTTCTAGACTTTTAATTCCTAAATCATGTTGATGTGGAGTATATAGCTGACATAACTATAGTTGAATATACTAGAAAGAATCTCTTGATGATTTACATGATTATTGAATATACTAGAAAGAATCTCTTGATGATTTACATCATTAAGAATCCATTTACTTTACAGGTAGCAGAGAACAACGGAAAACAACAGGATCACTTATAGGCTCTAGTTTGTCAGCTGCGAGTCACTTCAATGACCATGAGCAGTTTTGCTGAACGCCTATGGTAATCTGTAATACTTAGGTATTCTTTCTAACTTTACTATCCATAATCATTACGTATTCTTTTCTTACCTTTACTATGACCACTTTCTCACATGCTGTAAATATATTTTTGTGGCAAGTGAAATAGACTTGATTTATCTTAATAAGGGTTGCTAGCCTTATCCTGGCAGATATTACCAAGAACGCTTTCTTTTAAGTAGCTACAAATTGGGTGGATATAAGTGTAAGCATGTAACTATGCTACATAAAATTCACAAAAAAAAAGAAATGGAATTGATCCGGTATAAGTTTTGTCCAAAGTAAGGGAATTCTTTATGAAGAAACTCAACAAGATTCTTAAGCATGATTTGTTGTATTCAATGAGGGTAAAGAGGATAAATTCATGCTATTTCATTGCGATTTATTGCGATTAGCAATTTTTCATTGTGATTTATTATTTAGAAATGTTGCATGTTCGCCTACCTCCATAATATGTCTTCAGTTTTTTGCTCATAACATAGTGTTAGCGACTTAGAATTGGTAGTGACTATGAATGCTTAGGTGGTGAAAGAGGTAGCAATGGTAGTGACTAGTGACTATGAATATCTGAGCCTTACCACTGTATCCTCCATTCAAATTGTAGTAGAGAAAAGTTAGATGTGATGGTTATCTTATAGGTGCTATTCTTGAAAAGACTTTTTTTAAAAAAAATTCGTTGCAATGCACGGGCACAATACTAGTGTACAGTGATGATTGAGGTGTTAGCATAATGTTAGCAACTTAGCATTGGTAGTGGCTATGAATGCTTTGGTGGTAAAAGAGGTAGCATTGGTAGTGACAATGAATATCTGAGGCAGTTAGATGTGATGGTTATCTTATAGGTGTTATTCCTGAAAAGACTTTTTTTTAAATTTTGTTGCAATGCACAGACACAATACTAGTGTAAAGTGAAGGTTAAGGTGGAGAGTGCAACGGAAATATGGTTTGATGATACAAGCAGAAATAAGATAGACCTAGACCCAAAAACAGGTAAGTAAGTACAGACCTGGAACGACTAGCATAATGTTAGCAACTTAGCATTGGTAGTGGCTATGAATGCTTTGGTGGTAAAAGAGGTAGCATTGGTAGTGACAATGAATATCTGAGGCAGTTAGATGTGATGGTTATCTTATAGGTGTTATTCCTGAAAAGACTTTTTTTTAAATTTTGTTGCAATGCACAGACATAATACTAGTGTAAAGTGAAGGTTAAGGTGGAGAGTGCAACGGAAATATGGTTTGATGATACAGGCAGAAATAAGATAGACCTAGACTCAAAAACAGGTAAGTAAGTACAGACCTGGAACGACTCCGCTGGGGATCGAACCCAGAATCTCTGGTTCCGTAGACCAGCGCCTTATCCATTGGGCCACGGAGTCCTTGATGCTGTGCTGAGTGGAACCTAGTTAGATTTAACCGAATCTATGGTCATTGATATGCTTTCCTATGGTCCTACCCTGTTTAACAAGGTCTGGAACCTGCTACATTCTAAAAAATCGAGATAAGTGATTTGCGAATCATGGGGCCTTAAAGTGGGGTGATCAGTAGATTAAGAGGTGGACTACATCTACATGTTTGTGCAGGCTTGGTAAGTCACTAAGGCGACCTTTTGATTGGTTGGTAATGTTAGGCAATATCTTTGTTATGATTGTAATCTGAACTAACCATAATTAGCTGGATAAGCATAGCATGTAGTCCGGCATATTATGGTTCAGATCGGCACAGTTTTCTCCCTTGTAAACCGCTGTACATTGCTATATATTGCCGTCAATGGATATGCTACGGTTGCGGCCAATTCCCAAGTTCTATCAGGTCAGTCACTAATAAGTCGGGTATTGTGAACTAGAGCTTGTCGGCCGTGAGATTTCAGAGCTGACATGGGCGACAGAGCGGGGCGAGAACAAGCGGGCAAAGCAGCAGCCGGGGGTGGGTTGGGAGTTGGGACAGGACGGACGGACATATGCCTCCTCGTGGACGAAAATGTGGCGCCGCGGAAATGTGGCTCCTGTTTCTGTGGTTGGATTGCAAAAGTGCATAGTTATGTTCAAGGTGGTTGAGAAATCAATCACAAACTAAATAATTCACTATTATTTTGAGTAAATGATCGAATCATATTTCTCAACCTGAGTTCAATTTGATATTATAAAGCAAAAGGAATTAAGTACTGACATGAGGATTAGATGGGTTGGTGCGCATCAGGTAATCCCTCCCTTCCTCCGCATTACAGTAGTTGTTCTCAACTCTGTAGACGGCAGCTAAACCTGCACGAGGAGCTGGAGCAAAAATCTGCTTGACCAGATATGCTATCCAGTGATTCCGAGCTGCCGTTGTCTATCGTACCGTCTTCCCTTGCACGCAATTTTAACCAATAAACACCCAACACTATAAGCATCTGATGAGTTCACCACAACAGCAAAATGGCATGGCAATATAAGCATCTGATAGCCACAGTAGAATCTCCAAAATGCACAAATTTAATAGAGTTCACCGACCAGAAAATTTCAAAAACGAGTAGCAGAACAGGATGCATAACAACGGTTCACCACCCCGGTTGTACTATCACAGTTACCAAACTACTTAAATAAGAGGACACTTGTTGCACAAAACTGATGAATGATGATGCTTGAAAGCACAGCTTCTCAATATTTGATCGGGGCCAGAATCTCCAGCTGAGAACCCAACTTCTCCTCGGCTGCCTTCTCAGCCTTGACACGCAGCTTCGCCAGTTGCTTCCTCCTCTCATACGCAACCTTGGCCTTTTCCTTTCTCTTCTCTTCCAGCTCCTGAAAAGGCAACCCACAGAGCAGTGAGACATGATGGGCAATCAGATAAACAAACATCAAGCAGCATAATGGATAATAATTAGTAAAGGCATATTTGAAACAAAATAAAATGGTTTGCAAAGTAGTTTACCAACATATATAACCTATAATATACTTTGCTGGATTACTACGTAACACAATAGTAATGAGCCTCAGAGATCTTGGTGGTTAGAGATCATCAACTGGGAAAACCCATCAAGAGTAGCAAATATATAGCTCACATCACAGGCTAAATGAAAAACATCTGGGCAAATTGTTGAAGAAAATCAAATCCGCATTGGGATCTTTTGAATCAGAGGTCATGTTCTCCTAGTGGTGTGCACCAAATGTAAGTGGTAACATTGTTTGCTAAGCACAACCAACCAAGAACTGCATGGTTCTGATACTCTTGACCATTCAATAACAGACATCATAAAGTATTGTAAATGAACAAAACAAAATGTTCTAATTTGTTGTAAAATGTGGCATGAGCTGTCAGAAGTAGCTGGTTGTTAAAATCATGTTGGAAAATCAATGGGAATCCGTCTGATTTTCTTCATCACCCAGAAACATGCACATCTTAACAAAAGAGAATATCAAAAGAATACTATTAACCATCTCCACTAAGAAATCGGTAATAAACAGAAGACTTCATATAACAGAAGACCGGCAATCCCAGGCACAGAGAAGTCTGATACTCTAAACCATTCAATGATAGACATCATCATAAAGCATTGTAAATGAACAAACAAAATGTTCTCATTTGTTGTGATAAATGGCATGATCTGTCAGAAGTAGCTGGTTGTTCAAATCATATTCGAAAATCAATGGGAATCCGTCTGATTTTCTTCATCACCCAGAATCATGCGCATATCAACCCAACAGAATCTCTAAAGAATATTAAAACTGTCTACTTAGTGATAAACAGAAGGCTTCGTATAACAAAACATGGGCAGTCGCAGTCGAAGTACAAACTCTTACAGGGCAACAACAGATTAGACAGCTAAACTTGCAGTGAAATGATTGCAAAATTAGAGCGTTCACAACTGGTGACAGCAGAACATACAAAACCTTATGCTATCAAACACCAAATGAAGTAGCAAACTGAACAATTCAGAGAAAATCGAATACACAGCGGACTGCATGTAACAGCACAAGAGTAGGTTAGTTCAACAACAGGGTCAGTTTTGTTTAGCCTCACATAAACAAATGATCGCTAGTTGATAGCTTAACCCGCTCGTAACAGTAACATCGGAGCTACAGAGTCGTGCACAGACAAGAAATCCATTGAAGGGACATGTAAGAGGGAAGGGAAAGCTTACCCTGATGGTGTCGTAGTAGTTCCATCCGACCTCCTTGGAGAGCTGGCCGAGGAGGCAGTACTTGTGTCCAGGCTGCAGCCTCAGAACCCTACAAAACCGCACCAAAAGAACGCCATCAAATAACAGACGGACACACCCTAGTCGCGCCCAGATCTAGATGACATGCGAATCCCACTTACTTGAGCGCGTCGGGGATGACCATGCGCTTGGTCCTGTCGTACGGCGGCGGGACGCCCTCGTACGCCTTGAGCCTGGCCAGCGCCGCCTCACCCCTCTTGGTCTTGTGCGGAATCATCCTGCCAAGCACAGCTCACACGCCATCAGAAACACAAATCGAAATGGAACAACGAAGCAAACAAAAACGCCATGGATCTGCGCGTTGTTCCCCTACCCGCGGACGGTGCGCCAGAGGATCTTGGCGGGGGAGCGGAAGTGGATCGGCCCGTGGGATGGCTTGGTGTTCATGCGCTTCCTTAGGAAGCGCAGGTACTTCATCTTCTGCCGGACCAACCCGCCGGACATGCAGATCTCCTCGCAGCGGACGACCACCACGCGCTGCCCGTTGAGCAGCTCCTTAGCCACGATCGAGGCCAGCCGGCCGAGCATGTGGTGGCGCGCGTCCACCACCACGCGCGGCGCGCACACGCCCGAGCCGGACACCATCTCGACCTCGGTCTTCAACTTACCTGCTGAAGGCGGCGGCGGCGCTAGGGTTTGGATTGGGGGTGTGGAGGCGGAATGGACCGGGGTGGAGGAGCTAGGGTTTCTTATTTATAGATCTCCACGATTAGGGTGTCCGCCTTGCGCTCATCGTTGGGCCGGGCGGTGGGCTTTGTTTTGTTTTAGAGGCGTTATGAGGACAGCAGAGTAATTCTGGCCCAACGCGCTTCCTGACGTGCAATGCTACAGTCTATTGCTATTTCGTAGACGTACATCCTCTAAAAATATCTGGTATATTATTTTTACAAAGTTTATGTATATAATCTGAGTATATAATATGAATGGTTGGTGCAAATATGAGTAATGAAGTGACAAGTTAATAAGTAGAGTATATCCTCTAAAAATAAGTAGAGTATATAGATTAGGGAGACCCTTGAACGAGCACGAAACCTAAAAGCTGGAATCAGAGATAACAAACAATCCAAAATGTGACACTGGTACACCATTCATTCATTTGAGATGCTTCATAAAAGCTGCAAAAACTCTGTGATCCTCAGCACAGAGAATTTCTTCTTTTTCCTCTCTCACATAATATAACTTTCCCTCTTGTCTGAAGTCTGAACAACGAACACAAGATCAGCCAGTCTACAAGCCGTAGTGCCGTGGCCCATAGTGGAGAACTACAGAACTCCCCGGGACTAGGGAAATTCAGGCATGACATGTTAAGGAAACGTTCTCTTTGTCAGCTATTTGAGCATAGAATTTCCAGTGTGGATCATTCTCTGTAATGAAAGGTTGACCAAATGGATCATTGCGAACGAAGCGCTCAACATCTTCTGCAACAGCGAGGTTCTCCAGATACACGCCAAGATCTCCACCCGCGACCTGCTTACCAGAAATTGTAGTTTACAGCATCTTGAATCACTTCAGAAGGCAAGTACAGCATCAAGAACTGGCGAATGCATACCCAATGAATTATCGTCCCAGTTAAGATAATTGTACGTCTGGGGAAAATGGCAGTATGTGGCTGCACAACGAAGGCATGAATATAATTGTGAGTATTATTCAAAATAATGGCAAAATATTGTTAAAAAATTACTGGTATAGGAAAGCGGTTGAAGCGAATACCGGATTACGCAGAGCCTTGTGAGGAGTAACGTATTGGAAGGTGAAAAGTCTCCCTCCTCCCATGGCAGACCAGGTTCTTCCTTGTTCGACAGTTTCCTCAATTCCTTCAGTACTAATGGTTTGTGCATGTTCTCAAGTGTTTTGCGTCCGGTAAACGTGCATCTAGACATGTCCTGCCAATATGAAGATCATAAACATATCAGCACCAAAATAACTCGCAACTGAGCATGCACACTAACTATGTATTCATTTTTTATGACCTACCCAACAAAACAGTAGGTACGGTTTGAAATCTCTCATAAGGATATCAACAACCGAGTCAACATTTTCTCTGGAGAAAATAGAATTGAACAATAAGTACCAAGCAAACAATGAGGGGGAAAGTAACCAAAAAAAGGATGCGGAGAAGAGATCATACCTTTTCCTTGAAGACCATATACCTAGCTCGAAATTTTGGATGCAAAAATTGAGAAAAATCATCGCAGTAAGGCCTACGAAAGACTGGAAGAAAGGATATCATTGTATTAACATCTTCAGCTCACTAATCTCATCCCTAGCAAACTCAAACTCCTCTAAATATGTGAGGTGAGTCAATTTTAATTTCTCATTTTCAGAATTTTAGCATGCAAGAAGAGAAATTGAATTTCCAACATCTACAGGAAAAGATTCACAACCTACACATGATAAATGAAATTCTAACCTAGCATGAACAATCTAGCAATTTTATCATTTAGGCATCTCATATTATCCCTAAGAGTAAACATATTCATCTTGGACAAGGCTAAGATCACATTAAGGTTTTACCTTGCTCATGATGAGTCGACGCTTGTCCTCCTTATCATCATCATCCGTGGACTCCAAAACCTTCTTCTCCCTGGCACTTGAGCAATCAAAGGTAAAGAATGTACCACAAAGTTCGTACTTGTGATTTCTTGCCAATAAAATCACTCTCTAGTCGATTTCAAACCTCTTGTCACAAAGGACATCATTAGCAAAACACTCCAACAATATGCAAAGAAAAACTCACAAGGTTCCCTACTAGCTACCATGCTCAAGATCGATTAAGATCAAGCAAAGGGCCAATATGGCTCTGATACCACTTGTAGGACTGGATTGGCAACAGAGGGGGGGTAAATGGTGCCTAGATATTTTTCCTCCAAATATTCACATATCTCTTTTTCTCCAATAGCTACAAAGCTATGAATACTAGGGTATAAGGTCTACTTGAAAACAGAGGAACACAGACCTACATACAACCAGATCAGAGAACAACGTGGTCGAATTACAACCACTCGGCGGAAGCACAACCTGGTTGTTAACGACTACTGGACGGAAAGCACAAGACAGCCAAACTGAACGCAATCAGTCAGCAGAGAAAAACAATGTAGTCAAAATTCAGACAACATAGTCGAAATTCAAACAACGTGGTCGAAGCCACTATGGTCGAAACTAGCTTGGTCGAAACCAACATGGTCGTAACAAGCGTGGTTGAAACCAAGGTAGTCGTAACCAACATGGTTGAAACCAAGGTAGTTGTAACCAACGTGGTCGAAACCAACGTGGTCGATGCTAACGTTGTTGATGTCCAATGCGCGGTCGAAAGACCAGCGTAGTTTAGGACCAATGAGTGATTGGAAACCAGCACTGTCAAAGATCGATGTGACCGCAAACTACGTGGTCGAAGACCAATGTGTGGTCGACACCACCGTAGTCAATGACCAAGGTGCACACAGAAAACACATGCAGTTAAAAACCAGTATGTGGTCGTAACAGTTCAGAATATGACCGAGAGATCTACGACCATTGAGCGATCGAAACCATGTACGGTCGTAAATGACTAGAGATTGCAGAGAAGTCGAGCGACCACACGACTTAAGACCATTGGGCGATAGAAAGCAAGTGTGGTCGTAAATGACTAGAAGTACCAGAGGCGTCTGACCAAGACCATCAGATGTGTTTGAAAACCATCGAGCATTCGTAACCGACTGTGGTCGTAAACAACTCGTAAGGTAGTGGGGGCACACGACCACAAGATCTATGACCATCGAGCAATCGAAAACAAGTGCGATCGAAAGAGTGAACGTGGTTGAAAAGTAAAGCGATGCGGTCGAAAACTTGATCGTGGTCGAAAAACTGGTAGCGGTCGCAACTTTCATGGAAGAACGGAGAAAAGCAGAGACTACATGACCGCTAGATCCAAACTTCACAGAACTTCTGATTTAAAGATCAACTGGCCATAAAAACTTTGTACACAGCAAGATTAGGTTCTCAAGAGATTGGTCTAATCTTTAATTGAAAGCTTATTAACTAGGTTGAGACTTTTTGAGATTTGATCAAGAGTGCACATGAACTGAATTCAAGAACTGAAGGCGCTGATCAGAACCGCTCGTGGGTCAAAGAGAGCCTAGATGGCTTCGGTTATATTCCCACCTGTCACTGCGATTCAGAGCATCAACGAAATCACGCCAAGAACACCTCCAGATCAAGAAGAGAAAGGAATCTCCATATCAAGAAGAGAGAGGAATGGAACAAAGAACACAGAGGACGGAACAAACCGAAAACTCAGAACAAAGCAAACTCAAACAAAAAGATACACAAAAGAGTAGATCAAAGATTGCTGGATTTCTCACTTGAGATGCTGGTTTTACAGCCACTCCCATTGGGAGGACCAGGCTCTAACCCTAGAGCCAATGCTCACTCTCAAACAGCCACTCCCCTTAGGAGGACCAAGCTCTAACCCTAGAGCCACACCCACTCTCTAACCTAACTCCCATGGGAGGGAGAGGCGCCAGCCACCAAGGCTCAGCTGATCTGCTCAATCCTAACTCTTACCTCCCCTCCCCTTTTATAGACTCACAAACAAACCCTATACCTAATGGATCCAACCATTAGTCCAAACCGGGTAAACCCCACCTAATACTGGGTTTTACTCACACACGCTTTCAAAAGCAGCTTCCATGTGGCCCAATGACTTGTCGTTAAGCCTCTCATATGTCTGGATCCCCCAAATCGTCCTTGCTTGCAAACGACCCAAGTCACTTGGCGTACAACATCCTTTTCCTCGTGTATGACGGCACCAAGCATCCTTAATCGTCTGGACTTCGACTCCTCCCTGAGCCTAGTCCCAGTCCACCTCGCCGTTGCCCGTCATTTCCACCTCCGGTAGCTCCTGCTCCGGTTCCTCGTCGTCCCGGCTTGCAACCACCTCACCAGCCTCGATTATATTCGGCGTCTCCCTGACCATTCTAGACCTCAACACCTCCCTGTACCTAGTCTCAGTCCTCCTACGCCTCACCATGACCTAGCTCCGAAGTCCTGCAACCAACACCAACATGCAAACCATCACATAGCACCGCACGATACATAAAGATCATCAATTTACACAAAACAAAATGTATGCACCCAAAATACTAATTCTAATCCTAGAACCAAGCAATATCCTCATGTGCACAAAGGAACAAATATCTTGGTCAACCCTGACCAAAACACCAGTAATTCCAGTGAACAACCTCAGCACCATGACTGGTCTTATACGACTTACAAGTACTCAGATGCACAAGAAATGAGATACTCGTAGCCTAGAAAGTCCTTCCAGCAGTTCATGACCACTCAGCAAGTCGTTACGACCATGCACAGGTCGCTACGACCATGAAACAACTGCTACGACCATGTAGCAGTCGCTACAACCATCGCTCATAGCGACTACGACTTTAACAGACCTGGTCGCTACGACTTACGGTCACACAGGCAGAGTGCTACGACCACTACACACAACAACTACGATTTTACCAGCATGGTCGCTATGACTGTCGATCACCAGTCTACGACTATCACTCACAGCAGTTGGTCGCTATGACTTACAACTATTGATCACAAGCTAGGTAGAGTTACGACTATCGATCACGGCCAGACTGAGCTACGGCTATCAAGTCGTAAGAACTCCTGCCGATCACCAAGTCGTAAAGACTCCTGTCGACCACCAACTCATAAGATCGGCTGCCGACCACAAAGTCGTAAAACCGGCTATCAACCACCAAGTTGTAAAATCGATTGTCAACCACCAAGTCGTAAAATTGACTGTCGTCCACCAAATCGTAAAACCGACCGTCGACCATATAGTCGTAAAAGCTTTTATGACCACCAAGTCGTAAAGCCAGAAGTCGTAGAGCCTGCCGACCACTAAATCGTAAAAGCGTCTGCGACCACCAAGTTATAAAAGGCTTCTGCGACCACCAAGTTGTAAAATCGACTGTCTTGAGAAAATACTTTGTTTGAAAGTTAGGTACTGCAGCAAAAGCCAAAAGCCGTTAAAGAACAGGCCCTATACCGGTGTACCATTTTGGACTTTAGTATAATAATATATATTTATAAGTATATATATGTTTACTTATATGTACATCAAATTTTGGTTGTAATATTACTCTAAATATATAGTAGTAGGATCAAATATAACGTATAGTTCAATGAATTCAATATACTATATTATCAATTCCATCGGTATGACCAGTATTATCCTTATAAGGCTGGTATTATCCGCATCGTGGCTCGTATGGTCGGTATTGACCAGTGTCGGCCAAGATGGCGGTGATTGACCGCTACGGAGGCGCGTCTGAGAATGCGGGATCGCTTTGTCTTGTTTGAGGTGGCGAAATGGTATATACCTACCATATCAGTTAGTACTGGTATAATATTGATAAGTTTGATGCCAGGACCAGGTGCTCGAAAATGAACACGTGGGAGCTAGGCGAGCGATCCAACATCGTCTTCCTCCTCTAATCGACTGCATCATGTCACTGACAAGGTCGTAGGTCTACTCCCACCATTGATCGCTGCCCACATCCCACCGCCAATGTGGTTGCAAGCCCGATCCTGCTGCCACCATGCATCGCTCCTGCTACTGCCGCCCCCTCGCTCAGCTCTATTGTTGTTACCTCTCGCTACCGCCGCCACGTCTGGCTCCCGCATCTCGATGCCTCACCTGCACTTGATTCAAGTTTGGGGATGGTTGTTGTGTTGGGGATAAAAGAGATTAGTATATCATAATGAAAGCATATTTTTAATTTTACATTTTCTCGTTATCAAAGCATTATTTTGAGTTTTATGTTTTTCTCATGCCAAGGTCTCCAACCAAACACCATGTCTCCACACCTACCTAGCTAGGCAAAAATCATCTAATTTTCAGCCTACCTCTAGGCACCACCTTTTACCAGGTATGAAACCCAGGGCATCAACCAAACAAGCCCTTAGCTTTTGAGGCGATGATGGCAGTTAGGGTAAGAGCAATGGGATAGTAGCAGCAGCAGGGCAGGTGTGAGGGCCACATTAGGGGATCCTAGCTAGGATTGGACCTCCCAAATAAGGCCTTGAGGGTTTAAAATATAATTTCACTTTTTTTAGAGTACAACAAGGACACATACACGCACACACACACTCACACCTCACACACACCCACGTGGGTGTGTCTAATGCACACGTATTACAAAGTGGAGACTAGATGTTTCATGGAGCATGGACACGCGTTTCAATTACTAAACACACCCACATACACGTGTACTCAGATATAATACTATTTACTAAACAGTACCCAAAAAATAGGATGCACTGGGTTCAAATCTGGCGGGGGGCCCGCACGACGGCTGCGCCACCAACCGAGCTATGCTCATTTTAAGTGGCCGGCTATAGTTGTCTTTCACGATACAATATGTTTAGGCAGAAGTTCAGAAAGAACAAATGCTGCTCCGGTTGTCTTGTCAGCCAGATGAGAAACACATCGCACATTGGCACTGTGCTGTTGAAGCGATGCAATGTTGAGAACCCCCATCGGCCATCGCCACGAAAGATCCACAGCAGTGCAGCAGCAAGGCACCAGGTGTGTACGAGAGAGTAGCAGCGTGTGATATTTAGAATGTGTTGGTGTTATTCAGAGTGGAATACATCAGAATCAGAGTTACATACAGTGGATCTGAATGAAATGGTGTCTTGCCTAACTGGAGGAGGCGATATCAGATATGCAAAAACTATTGACCATTACTACTGGGTTCTATTTCGGTCGTGCGTGCATTGCTGGTTCCTTCAAACTTCGGCCCTTGCAGCTGCCTCTTCACCAAGGCCGTGTAGATACCGTCGCGGTCGAGGAGCTCATCGTGCGTGCCACTCTCCACAATCTGGCCGTCGGAGATGACGGCGACGGTATCGGCGCTCTTGACCGTGGACAGCCGGTGAGCTATCACAAGAACAGTCCTCCCTTTCATCAGAGAGTCCATTGCATCCTGTGGCATGTAGGGGAAGAACTACGTCACGTTCCAGCTATCCAAACAGTAAACACAGAAATTTGATAGGTAGCGTTGCAGTAAGAGAATTGTTTGTTTCCATTTGGAATCAGTTCAGGAGTTAGTAACAGTCGAGTGTTAGTGGTACCTGAACAAGGTATTCGCTTTCGGCGTCCAGGGCGCTGGTAGCTTCATCCAAGAGAAGCACTCGTGGGTTCATAAGCAAAGCTCTCGCAATCGCGACCCTTTGCTTCTGCCCACCAGATAACCTGATGCCCCGCTCTCCAACAACAGTCTTGTACTGCTCAGGAAAGCTGCATATGAAGTTGTGCGCATTTGCCATTTTCTGCATCCAGAAGTTTGTCAGATCCAGCAATCTTGAGAAATGCTTAGTGCTTCTGCATGAAGATACTTACAGCTGCGTTTTCAATGTCAGCAGAGCTAGCTTTGCCCAACCCATAAGCAATATTCTCTTCAATGGAGCAGTTAAAGAGCACAGGCTCCTGACTAACTATGCTGACCTGAAATCATTTGGTCGACACTGAGAAAATAAGCACTTTCTGAAGTCTGAACCCAGAGAAACAAGTATAGCCATATCCATCAGGTGCTCCTAGTTGTACTTGTCAGATGCATAATTAACCTCAGGGGGTTACAAGTTGAATTTTGAGTTGCAACTGATACCAATTGGACAATAGTTCAAACTACTAACTGATATCTAATTTAATTCTCATTCCTAAATTCACCAGACTATTCCTAGGATTACTGAAACTTGTTGGTTCATACCATTACTTTTCCAAATTATTGATTAACGCACATCACTTAGCATTACTGAACTCACTAGACTATTTGGTGGACCTACTAATTGGCACAATTTACAGGATCGAACTAGCATCAAGCCAGTTCAGGACAATATCTGGCACCAGACAATAGGACTTGCAAACTTGCGAAACAACCATAGCTTGGATAACCTCCTTGTTTCCACAAAAATACGTAAATTCATAACAGTCCTAGTACACAACAAATGGTCGCACGCCATACCTTTCTGTGGAGATACTGATGTGAAATTTCTACCAAAGGAACTCCATTTAGCAAGATCCTTCCCTTTAGAGGGTCATAAAACCGTTCAATCAAATTTGCTATTGTAGTCTGCAGGAGCATGTAAAACTCCGGAGTTATAATTGAGAGCCGCAACTCAAAAATACTTTCATAGTTTGTAACACCAAGCATGTGAGTAATTAGCATATGGCCAGAAAAAAAAACCTTACTTTTCCACCACCACTTGGCCCAACAAGTGCAACCTTTGAACCTGGTGCTAACTTCAACGTTATTCCCTGCAATATGGATGACACCAGATATAAGGTTAACTCAGATGCGCCGTGCACATTTTGCTAGTTGAAAAGTGTATTTCTGTGCTCTTGACAAAGTTTGTAAATGATTGTCTACATATCCTGCTGCTATTAAACATGTATCCTTATTTTACAGGTTACAGGTCGCAGCATATAGTAACTATTTACCACTAAAACAATTCTAAAACTCCTAGATATATACATATCAAGACAAAGTGTTCCATTTTTTTTAAAAAAAGGAACAACTACCAAAAAAGAACTGACTAAGACACTGTTGGTAATGTTGTATGCATTGCATCATGCAAGTCAATGTATCTAGCAGAGATAACAAACAGCTAAGTATCCAAAACGGATTGTTAAGCCAAGCTTTGGAAAATCAACCCCATAATCCCAAATACAGTATAAATTCTTATGAAAGAGCAAGCAATGCAAGTTTTACACCTGGATTTCTCTTCACATGTACACTGTACATACACAAGAAGAAAGGCTATCACCATGCTAGAGTATGTCAAATTTATAAATGGCCATGTCAATTGCAAAAAGAATGCAGTTTGAAAATATTTACCTTAAGAATCATATGAGCAGGGCGAGAAGGATATGCAAACCAGACTTCATCGAGCTCAACTTCCCAATCTTTTTCACTAAAATGGAAGGAAATGTCAATAATAAAAGGTATTGCATATTGCATAGGTAGAACCACCCAAGAAAGCTGACAAAGAATGAAACTAACTTTGTTGGACTTGGACATTTGTCCCCAGAATTTGTCATTGAGGAAACACGGTCCAGAAGTTGAAAAACTCTACGGCTTGCACCTGATGCTTTCATTACAGTTGTGTATAGTCCTGACAAGGCAGAGACTGACGAGCCAACTGCGTACTCAAGAGAGAGATGAATTGTTCAGAAAGATTAACAAAGACATAATCATTACATTTAAAACAGATATGCCCCCCCTATGTGCATGATCTACTTCTAAATTTACAGTTATAATATTGGTAGAATGCTAGGATCAGTAACAAAATATGGTTAATACTGAATCGTACCTGTAAGGCTGTATAAGATGAATGATGTAAGAGAACCAGTTGTCATGTAACCATTGATGGTTAAGTTGGCTCCATAAATAACAACAATAATCACCGATAAAGTTGATGCTGCATTAAGCCCTCCAGAAAAAAGACCAACAACTTTCTACAAAAATTGCATTGTGTCAGATCATTATGCAAAATGGTGCTACTTTACATGAATGGTATGGTACTCACAGCTTGCTTGAGACCAAGTTTTAGTGTCTCGTTTACTTTATCACCATATCGTAAAATCTCATGAGGCTCCTGAGCAAAGGATCTTACTGTGCGAATGGCACCAAAAGATTCCTGAATAGCAATAGATAGACTTGTCAAGGCACAAATGCAAATGATCAAGGATTCTACCCTATGCTTGAAGCCAAAACTCAAAACACATATTTGTTTTTTTAATATGAGATTACCTAAAGAAAGTTCCAACCACATCCTCACATGTTCATTAAAAAATCAAACTTTCGATGTACAAACCTCAGCTATGGATGAAGCTACAGCAGCGGCAGCTTGTGTCTGATGTGAAAGCTCACGAAGAAAGCGCCCGAATTTACGCACAGCAACTGATATAACCGGAACAATTACAAGTGCCAGCACTGTGGAGAAAGATTCAATGAGATTTACTTAATAGTACGCGAGATACAATGGGTAGACACTAATTTAAATAAAATAGTGAATGAACTTTAATGATTTGACAAAATCACAAACCTAGTTATGTCCCTTTTTGAATTTCAGCTAAGCATATGAAGCTGATGTGCATAAGTAAGCACTGAAATGAAACACCACCAAAGATCTTAATATATAAAGGACAAGCATATGGCATTGGTACTTACATGTTAGCTTCCATGAAGTTGCAAACATAAAGCCAAGACCAATAGCTGTAGTAGTAATATTACGCAGAGCTTCTGAAAGGTTGGTTGTAGCAGCGTTCTTTATTATTTGTGTATCTTCAGAAAGCCTGCTTAAGAGCTCCCCTGTTCTGGTCACATCAAAAAATGCTATTTCCTATGGTGGCACAAGATAAGTGTGGAGAGTTGAGTAAGAATGTAGCTGTATACAAGACTACAAAACAGTTTTTTGGACAGAACTAACTGCTAAGGTGCTTGCCTGGTTTATGAGATGACTGAACAAGTCCTTCCTAAGTCGAGCAACTACTCTCTCACTAGCGGAATTGAATAGCCATGCCCGAAGAGCCGTGCAAACTGAACTGAAACAAGGGCAGAGTTGGTTTTTAATATTTCCAGTAAAATAACTACCTGGGCACAATACATTAACATGAATTCTTTTCTAAAAATATGAAGTATTTATAACAGAAATGATTAATTATTACTAAGTAAAATTGCAGCATACCTAGATCCACCAAACATAAACTGAACAAATAACAGCTTCTAATGTTGGAGAACAGAATACAGTATTAAAAATCAATGTTTTTCAAGAAAGATACCCGACTACAACGATCGTTACAATGTACAATATTGTGCCTTTCACATCCTCTAGGGCTTGAGCCTTATCTTCTGGCCGCCGAACATCTCTTGACACAATATCAATTATCTTGCCACCATATTTTGGCTGTAGGATAACACAAGATAATCCATCCATTACAACAAGAAAAAAAATGTGCAGCACCGATGCTCTTTATAAATGAAAATAGCACTTGCTCTAGAGAAAAATGACTGTATTGCTCTTTAACCCTGTCCCACAAGAACCAATGTATTCATTCACCACTGATTACTGATTCATAAACACAGTTTTGTCCCCTTCAAAATCTCCGGATAGCTATAGTGTTAACCTTATCTCAATTCAATCAAGACTTTTCATGTTGAGCGCTATCGGACACTTAAACTAGACCACATGCTAATAGAAGAAACTAAGTAATTGTGCCCAAGTTTCATCAGAACAGGAGAGGTTTTATTCAACTTCTTAATGATGGATTTCAGCAGCGTTTTTTTAATAACAAGTGGCGAGTACCTACAACGAGAATGTTACTGAGTGCGGCGACAAGCAGCGCCATTGTGGCAAGAACCAGCTTCCCCGTTTCATGCTTCGCCTGCAAACCCATGTATGCTCATTTGTTCAGCAAACCAACCGCACAACCAAAAACTACAGAAAAGAAAAAAAATCTCACCAACTTGATGACCCGGCAGAACCCGACGTTCGTTGGCTGGGAGGATTCCAATCAGATGAGGAAACAAAAATGGTTGATTAGCCATCGTTCTAGTTCGGCTCAGAGCTTTACTAATTTGAGAAAGGAGCTAGGGTGGGATTCGGCGCCGAACCTGGACGTTGCTGCCCTCCTCGAGATCGGAGAGAGGCCTCGACGTCTCCTGCAAGCCGCGAGCACGAGCAGAATTTAGCCTCCTAATACAAACAGATACAGAAATGGAACCGAACGGAGCTGAGGGAGATGTGCCCACCCCGTGGTTGAGCAGCGGGATGCGGTTGCCGCTGGGCGCCGTCTTGATGCGCAGGTTCTTCCCCATCGCGGCCGCCGCCCTCGTCCGTCTCCGACCGCGGCCGCCGCTGTTTCGTTCGTTGGTGGCTGGCCAATGGGTGGGGTGGGGGACTGGGAGCCGCGTGGGAGGAAGGCGAGAGGCTGTGCTTTTGTTTGTTGTCTTGTGTAGCGTCGCCCACGTCACATGGCACGCACGGTACGGAGACGGACAAAGCCAATGGACGAACACAACTGAGACAGGTTGCTACTATACGCGCCGCGATCCCACGTGTCCCCGACTCGACTCCGGCAAGTGCAGCGCACCGCACCATCAATGCATTCCCACTTGGCATTTGAATTTAAAAAGAAAAAAATCTAGAACATTTACCGTTCTTTGCCCAACTAACTGGATAAGAAACTATTGTTCGACGCATCCCGTGCAAGCCATCAGATCAGATGGACAATTGTCCGTTTCTTAATTATTTTGGTGCTTGGCAATTGGTATCAGCGCTCAGTGTGGAGCAGTCGCTGACACCTTGGTTTAGTGGGACGCGGAGTCGGACGGCATGGGGTCCCAAGCTGTCCCATCTAAATTTCGGCTGCTTCGTCCGGTTTGGTTTACGTAAGAAAATCATTGGATTGTAGGTCTAAGTAGATGGTTACTTTATGAGCTTGGAAAATCAATCCCTCCAGGTCCAATCTGGTCTTGCAGTTCTTAACTAGGACAGACAGGTCCGTGCCGCCCATAGCAAGGAGTCAAGAAGCATGCCATTCACATGGAATCGTATCGTCTGCCTTTGGTGCAGGAACGGAAGTGTGCCTTTCTCGCATCCAAGCCGTCCATCCCGGAAGCAACGTCTCACAACTTAGACATCCCATTGTCCCCATCATCCACGACAAAAAGGTAGCACATGGGTTGAAGCAAGCAACTGTTCTCGATGTACACTGGGTGCAAGCAACTGTTCTGGATGCTTCTTCTTCCTCTAAGCTTCTTCCTCTGAACAGTTCCTACAGAGTAAAAAAGACCCACGTTTGATTTTATCCAATATAAATAAAATCATTATAATATGTACTATAATTAATTTATAGACTCTATCTTAAAAAGACAGTGTATACTACAAGCAACTTGTAGATCTTATCTTAAAAAGACACTCAGTTTAAAAACTAAGTGTCGCACTGCTCGCTCACTCCGCACCCCACCCGCGTTCCCCTTTTCCTCCCGCCCTAGGCGCCGCACCGCTGCTCACCCGTCCCAATCTCCTCCTGCGACGTCTGCGTTACAACCACCGCTTCCTCCTCTCGCCTCGCCATTCGGCCATTCCTCCTCCCCATCTTCTCCCGCGCAATCAGCGCCGCCGCTCCTCCCACACTAGGGTTTCGACTCTTGCTCATGCGAATCCCGTGCTGGCGCTCGCCCCTCTCCGGCCTCCCACTGCTATGGTCCGTGTTGCTTCCTTTCTGGGAAAGATCCCAATGTCAGCACTCTCTCCTCTTGCCTCACCATTCCTCCTCCTGTCTTCCACACGCCTTCAGCGCCGCTATCGCTTCTCCCGTGCTAGGGTTGCGACTCTCGCTCGTGCGAATCTCGTGCTAGCGCTCGCCCCTCTTTGGCCTCCGTAGTAGGGGTAACCCCCACCTGAGCCCATCCGGCCTGTTTAGGGAATTGTAAGGTCCAATATGATATATGTAATGACATGTATACCCTTATGGAAGACACATGACTATAAGAGCAAGATTGTAATTGTGCCTCATGGAGATATATATAAATATGCCCTGAACATGGAGAAGGGGTAGGCATTGTTCATCCATCACAACTACTCCACTACTCTCCTAGTTTACTGTTTGGCCAGTAGCCACAACAGTTAGCGCCGTCCGTGGGGACAACAGAGTAAGCCACGGAGTTTGAGAGGTGATGGCGCCCAAGAAAGCATCGTCGACGATGAAAAGGAGGTGGAGCATGACGGCAGCGGTCGCGAATGCCAGTGCCTCGGTTGGTGGCCCGCCTGCGCTGACATTGGGGGCCGGCGTTGAAGGCGGCATCGGTACGACGAATGCCGACGTCGACATTCACAGCAGCACGGCCGACCATCATGAGGATCGTCGTGACGTAGGGGTCGGCCCTGCTGATGGTGTAATGGCTGACCACGTTAGCGGCGCCTGGGTCAGCAGGAGCACTGATGCCGATGCTCGCGTCGGCATGCCCAGTGACCCGGGATCCAGCGCGAGGGTGACGGGTGGTCTCGACGATCGCATTGGTCTCGTCGTCGACCATGGGACCTGTTGCACTATCGTGCCGAACAACTCCGGTGAGTAGACCGTAATCGTCGACAACCCGGCAACGCGCACCACCGCTCCAACAAGTGCGACTGTCCCAACGATGGAGAATGCTCTGTTGGTGACTATTGTGGGGGTGGCCCAACCCCCCGCGACTGAGCCGTGTAACTAGTCCAACATGTAATAGGCCCAATAGTGTAGAGGAATATACCAGTGTAAATATACCAATGTACCCTCATCCTCTGTAAGTACTAAGGGGTAGAATGGAGATTTCCCATTCTACCCCACTCATGTATATAAACCCCCAGGAGGGGCAGGTGAGGGGACATCTTCTCATTCTTACCAACTCTCTCACAGATCTGACTCTCCTCTTCCTCTCCTACTAGTCCCATTCTCTCTCTGTTTGGTCTGTAGCCACAACAGCGACCCTCAAGACGCTACAGCACGAGCTAGCAAACCTCTGAGGGGTCGTGCAGGAGGTACAAGAGGCTCAGAGCCAGCAAACGCCGCCAGCAGCGGTGGTGGAAGCCACACCTGATCTGGCGGATAGCCACGACGCCCCCACCTTCGGTCGCGCTACGCTCCGACGTGTAGATCCGGAATCTCCACTCTCCGCCGGCCTACAGCAGTCGGCGTGGCTAAAAGATTTCAAGTTCCCCACTATTGAGCCGTACAAGGGCGATACAGACCTTAGGGAGTTCGTTCATGTGTACGAGACGACCATCGAAGCCACCCGCAAGGATGACTCCACCAAAGCGAAGGGACTATCACTCACCCTATAGAGAGTAGCGCTCTCCTGGTTCTTTACCATGGAGCCGAACTCCATTTACGCATGGAAACAGGTCCGTGACCGCCTGTACAACAACTTCCAGGGAAACTACATCGAGCGGGTCGACGCGGATCAGCTCTTCGCCATCAAGCAGAAGCCCTCGGAAAAGCTTCAGGAGTACTTCAAGTGCTTCGTGAATATCATAGCACATGGCAAACACATAGCAACATATTATAAGGACCAACTATCTGTAAGAAACCTTAGGCCAATGCTGTGCATGACCTAACGGGTAAGTCCAGTGGTCTGGTGTGTGTCGTGACTTGGTTGAACGAGCAAGAGGTGTGGGAGTCACAACGTCCTACCAGGTCAGTTGGCTCGGTCCTGGTGCATTAGAGATGTGCAAAGCCCTAGGAAGTAGGCTGCCTTAACCTCTGGGGGCTCAGCCAACCATGTGTCCATTGGGATGTCGTCGTCGTCCGATTGCACCTAGTGGCTTGTCGTGTGGTCGTTCGCCTATCCTGTGGGTGAACATTTTCTCCATGTAGTCCTCAAGATGTGTTCTCAAAGTCAAAAACATGGAATGAGGAGGGAATAGTATAACTGGGTACATCCAGGCGTATTGAGCCGTCCAGTGGAACTATGCTCCTATTAAAAAAATAGTCGTTAGTATGAAACTTCATGAGAAAGATTGCGTAAACATGTTTAACACAATGCTACCTGAGACCAGAGTAGGGGTAGTATGGTGCCAAGAATAGCCCCCCGCCACATTCAGAGGAGGTGCGGTGGGAGCGTGTGACGTGTGTTATGCCTGACCCCTCGAGCACATACCGCGGAAGCACATGGCGACGCCTACACCACGCTATTCCTTGGCCTCCTGCACGACATCAGCGAGATGATGCACTTGACCTTATCCCTTATCCAGCCAAGCACAGCTCTGAGCCTGCTGTCCCTGATCTGAGACATAAGAGAGGTCAAATCGTCATGAACCTCCTTACAAGATCGCTCTATGCGGCAAGCAAAACATGTTAGAATCAATGTGACCATAAAGAATGGAATATAATTTATTATGTGTTACTAAACGAGCAATGGAAGGCGGAGTATAGTTAGGTGGGGTAGGTGTCTACCGTGCTAATAACATGCCTTGGTGGATCCTCCACAATACTCACGAACCAAATCCTGGTTGTGTGTTGTACCACTCGATGTAGTAGCCGTACACCAAGTGGTCATACGAGGTAGATTCCAGATGGACATCCTACAAAACAAATGCCCACTGCTGCCGATATGGCCCTATGTGCTGGGCCCAGCCTGTACGTCCTGTGACACCCTTTATCGTGTGCCTGCAGATACCCAAAATATATGAAGGTTAGTAATTACGTACTTCACCTATACTATTGAGTAGAAAGTGTCAGAATCTACAACTCACCTATTAATGCACATTCACATGGTTGCCTACATCCATTGGGAACATCTGCAGCAGTCCGAACTGCCACATCACTCAATGCACAACGTACATCTCAACAAAGCTAGTTTGTCAAATTGGTATGCGCTCCACTCCGACAGAACGACCTGATCACCTCCATCTTGCTCTCTATTAGAACCTTCATCATCTGATGTTGCCTTGTAGGCAAGATCTTCGAGTTCTATCCATTCCACCAAGACTTCGATTTGCTCACCTCCATCTGCAATGCCCATGGGTTCCTACACCTCAGCCATAGAAAGGTCTACAGTCTCAGCTTCAACTAAGTCGGTACCACCTCCCTCTTCTTGGCTCAAACAGTATAGCACACTTTGGCTGGATTGTCCAACTTCTTCGATGTGACCACCAATGGCATCTTCCTATGTCACATAAGCTGGATGGACTTCCTCGTAGGCTTGGGCCAGCAAGACTAACGGCCATCCACATTACTTCGCCAATCTCATGTATAAGCTCCATGAATTTCGCCCCTTCAGTTTCACTAACTCCCAGTACGTGCGTTGCCATGCCCATGTAGCAATGCAACGGCAAGTCGTGTAATGTATGATTCAGTTAGAATAACTAGTACGACCATCTCATAACAGTGCCAGTGCCCATGGACGCTGCTCTGCATTTGATGTACTGCCGTCATAGATGGAAAATTGTGCAAATCAACTCTTTTTATACCCATCCGTAGGACCCCTTCTCCATAATGTATTTTGAAAGCTACTCGTTCATTCACACCTATCGATCATTTTGATAATAATCTGATGATAACGACAGTTGCTCATTCAACTAAATAAATGCAAAATTGACCTAATAACAAATCCGCTAGTCACACATAATCTTGTATAGGAGGGGATTTCCTCAACATATAACACACTAAAAAAGACAAGCAATTATATATGTCTTGTAAAAATCAAAATTACCATGCATGCTTCATCTACATAGCGCGCATAGTTAATAATGGATCATATACACATTGTATTATCCATGTTATGAGTAGACGTAGTTAGCCGATCTAATATTCTAAAACTAATTGGTTGTAGCATCAAGGATAACTGACTAGAGGGGGTGAATAGGAAGTTCAAAATTTTATCTTGCCTTCTAAAAACAATTACCACAATTTAGTCTAGAAATTCTGTCTAAGGCACTACAAGCACAAGTCTCTACAAAAATATCTGTAGCACAAACAAATATAACAATCATAATATGCTAGAAATACAAGGGCGGAATGAAGATCCAAAGAAATAATTAATTGACACACAATGTTTTATCGTGGTGTTCAAAAACTTGTCGGTTTCCCCCAATCCACGTTGAGCCAGGCCCAAGCGACTTGGACCGACTCCACGAATTAAGCCTCAACTCCTCAATTCACTAGTGGTTGTCCTTCCTCCGCTCCGGAGATGGTGGACGCCAAACCACTCACAAGTCGGCACTGGACTTCTTCACAACCTTCTTGAAAAAGTCACCGTATAAGCTCCTGCCAAACCATCTAGATGCCGGTAAGCACTAAGAGTAATAAATCATAGCTTGGCTTAATGACGATTAAGTGCCAAAAGGATCAATCTAAGATGTATGCACTTGATTTTGGCTCAACCACCTCAAATGAATGCACAATATAATTGAGGTGTGGAGTGAATGCTCAATGCTGAAGAATGTTTAATGGAGTCTCTTACATCCGTCTTTAATTAGGTGGAGGAGTATTTATACCCCAACCAACCAAAACCGGCCGTTACAAGGCAAACCCTGAAAAAATCAAGACGAGCGCAAGTACCGCCATTCATCGGCCGGTACTACTGCACCTGTTCTGACACAACAGTAATGGCTGTTTCATAGCTTCTGAACTAGTCATTGAAAGTCGGTGCGATACTACTGCCATTGTAATCACGGTAGTTCCGATATTCAGAAGTTCCAAAATTTTGGCGCGGTACTTCCACTTGCTTTGAGGCCAAAAGTTAGCGCTCTCTGGAAAAAACATACCACCGGATTTTCAGAGCTTCCGTGATCCGAAAGTACCGTTTAAGGGTTACGATACTACCGCTCTATGGTAGTTCCGTCGTTGAAACTTCAGTACTTCTGTTTTCCACAGAGACAGTGATTCTAAGGGTGCTCTCTGGAAAAAAAACATATTGTTCATTTTGACAAAACTTTCAGAAAGCGAAAGTACCGCCATTTATACTCCAGTACTTTCGGTACTTCCAATTATCCAGACAGAGCACAGATTAGCTATCAATTTTAGTTTTAAGAGAATGCATGATCCTAAATTGATCCAAATGGTACAAGAATATGCTATTAAGTTACTAGCCATGATTCTTCTTAATAGTGTGACATTTATCCTATAATCCGGTCTTCCACACTCTTTCCTAAGACTAGTAAAAGTAAAAGGGATCCTAATCTACTTATAACTTTGTCTTGAGCCACATTGATCTTCATATTGACCCTTAGCGTGCGTCTCATAATTATTTTAGAGACTAAACCTTTTAAACACTCAGTAAACATATTAGTCACATATTCACATAATTTATTAATTACCAAAACTATTTTTAGGAGTCTAGATGTTTTCATTGGTGCACTGCAACTAACGACTACAAGAAATTATCCTACACAAACTACACTAAAGAACTACATATCTATAATCACACTATTTATACATCTACTTACTACTCAATACAACTGCACATCTAATCATTTTATGTACTAACCTATTATGGTTTTAAAAAGAAATCAACAAAAGAAACAAAAAAACCCACCTCTTAAGTTGTAGAAATCCACTCTCTTCTCTTCCCCTTTCCTCTCCTCTTCTACTCTCCCCTCTTCTCCTCTCCTGTCACCATTTCAATTACGATTCATCTCTTTATTGCCAATCGAAATGATGATAAATGCCGTGGCATCGGCATGTACTCTGTTGTCCATTCGTTTGACGACAGGGCTTCCGTCGCCATTGAAATGGTGATGTGACTATCCCAAATTCTAATGGCAACAAAAAGTTATTTATGTTATTTTCTTTAGGGATGATATATTTATGTAATATTAATAAAAAGTGTTATTTTTAAAAAATCCCATGTAAAATGGCCAAGCAGGACAGGCGTCCATAACAACAAGAACCATGCCTTTCAAGATCTCCAACAGCATAACAGTAGATGAGAAAAGAGTAGAAACCATTCTCCGTCTTAAGCCATCCAACATGGATACATGGATAGTCGGACCATCTTGGTCTTACTGTTTTTCCTAAAAAAAACATGGTTACATGGATAAAACTCATGTTCTGTTTATCTGGCGAGGAATGGACTACTGAAGAATTATTCCTCTTTATTTGGGGAAAAACGATTGCATTTGTCAAAGATACAAAAGGCAGTACAGATCGCCATTTGTGCCTCAAAATTTGATTAGCAAAACGTCAATACACAATCTCTACAGTCTACATACGCCAACCACTAAGAACACCGCCTAGAGGCTATTAACACGAGACAAAATTTTCCTTCTCCACAATAGAATTCCTTCTGTCCATGTCCATCCAACTTCCAGTCACCCAGCATCTACAAATTAATCACAAGCTCCGTCAACGTTGCTCTGTAGTCTGCACCATGCCATGCCTGCTTCTGATCCCAGATGACCCCATGCTGAGCCGGTCCAGCCGGATCACAGTGCCCGCCATAACAAATCCAAAATCATCCCTTGCCTCCGCGCAGCACTTCGGTCAAGGATGTAGCCTTTACTCATGCATGTCTACAACCTCAATATGGTTCGAAGTGTATCACAAAGGTTTTGTATTGTCTGCTGCTCTTGTGTCGCTTGTGAATCTTGCAGAGGCATGTCCTCGTAGCACCTAAAATATTTATAGAAAGAAATGGACATCACTTGCTTCAGTCATTGCATAAAGAAAAGTTCTAACAAGGCGCAGCAGTTTGAACAACTCACGTCGTATGGTAAGCTAGAGCTTGGGCCAGGTTCATCAATGTGGGGCTTGTGGTCAACCTGTGGTGCACACCAGGAGGAAGAGGGACCTAATGCAAGCAAATCCAGTATCAGATTCACACAACTGGATATGAGAAATAGTATCACTTTGCAAGTGATAAGGGAAAGTGTCTGCAGCATACTTCATTTTGCACTTTGCGTCCTTTCTTTGTCTGCCCGTCACCACTGAAGAGTTCCCTAACTGCCTCCAAGGCATCATTTGTACTTGACCCAGCCAGGCCATTTCCTGCTACACTATCCGATACTAGAGCTAGTGGTGAAACGTCGATCGCCTTAAGAAATGGTATAGGTACAGTGTTGCCTGCGGCATAAATTGACCAGAGCTACAAAGGGAAAATTAGAGACATCGACAATTTAGACATGGAGTAAAAAGCAAGAGGCATATATACAACTGCAACGATAGATTTAGTCTGGTTCACAATCACATGGAAAAATATTTGAGGTCTGACCACAAAGCATATACCTTATCCTGAACTGAAAATGCTTTACGGCTCGGGCTGCTGTTTAATTTGGTCATTGTGCTGGCAACACCCAGTGACGCAGAGCTAGTTTGATTATCATGGCGTGGCTTAGTCCCTTCTGGACCCTTATGCTTTTTAACTGTTCCAGTTAAAGCTGGCACTGCTTTTGGTTCTTGAATGTCTGGATGTTCATCTAAATCCCGCTCTTTACTAGCATCACTATCACCTGTGTTCTCCGCCCTATCAAAATAGCATACATAATTTTCTTTCTGACGAGAGAGAATTGCTTTTGTTGTGTTGCTTTCTGTGACTGAAAAACATACATAAGAAAACAGTTTCTTTTTGTTTCTCATACCAAAAATTTGAAATAAGCTCAGCCCTCTTTGGATCATGTGTGAAAGAGTTGATGCTACCAAGGCCTGGTATGAACTCTGTTCTTGGAAAAATAGGTGATTCAGCCACTTCGTCACCATCTTCAGGATGAACTATCATTGTACCAAAATCACCTGCAAGGAGACAAAATAAATGGTGGTTCAAAGTACATAGCACAAGACTAGAAAATACAAAACAGCTAGCACAAGACTAGAAAATACAAAACAGCAACCCATCCAAGAAACAACAGAAGAATGTGCTCACCAAATGACCAAAATATCACAAAAGGCATTCTAACAAGCTGAAAAGCCCCAAAATTTCAAACCAAAAATTTCCATTATTTTCGCTGCATTTTTGAGTGAATTCTGGAGACTTTCCCTTTTTGGAAAGTCGGCCGAAAATCCGTTTTCCTTTTCTGGCCGGACGCCTTCTTCTTTCGCTGGCGCCCTCCCCGGTTTCCCGCCTCCTCTCTTCTCCCGGCGCCTCCCTCTCTCGCGCTTGCGCTGGCGCTGCCCCGACCCCGCCTTCTCCCTCGCCCAACGCCTCCCTCCGCTCCCCTCCTTCGTTGGCGCCGTCTCCCCTTCCGCCTCTCCCCGCCCCTGGCGCCTCCCCGTTCCCTCCCTCGCAGGCGCCGCTCCTCCCCCCCCTTCCTCCCTTCCTCGCGCGCACCCCGCACCCACGCCCAGACCGCCTGCGCCGGCCTCGGATCCTCCTCGGCGCCGGTTTGGACCCGCGCCCCGTCGTCACCCGATGCAGGCGGCGAGCTTCGCGCCACGCGTCGCCTCTTCTGCCCGACCCCACCTGCGATCTCGCTCTTCTCCTCCCGCGTGACGCGCGCCTCTCTGCGCGCGCCACTGCTGCTCTCTCCCGTCTGTCGCCTCACCATTACGCCCTGCGAGCCCCGTCACCGCCTCTCCTCCGAGGTGACGCATTGCCAACCTGTTGACCCGCGCGCGCCATTGCCTTCTCCCGAAGGATTCCTCCTCGCTCGGGGTATAAAACCCCATCCTTCTCCCGCACGCCTCTTCTTTCCCAAGCTCCCATCGCTCTCTCTCGCCCCACCACTCCGGTGCACCCCACGCGCGACCAATTGGAACCTCGCCGCTCGACGCCGCCATTGCCGCCACGTGAGCGGCGACCCGGAGCCAATCTCCTCTCTCTCGCTCACTCTTCAATTGTTTCTCACTGAGGCACCCCCGGTGTGTGCCGACCTCTTTGGTGGGCTCTTTTGGACAGTGTGCCGAGGAGTCCCAACGTCGAAGCACCCGCCGGCCGTCGCACCTCCCGTGGCGGGCTACACCGCAGACTCCCGGCCTCCGCCATCGCTGTCGTTGTGAGCCCTTGACCACTGTCAGTGTGGCCGCGCCAATCGAACCATCTCGCCGCCGGTGACCTCCCTCAACGCCAAATGACCGAACCGCCCCCTTCTCCCTCCTGCCGTCCCCTCACCCTCCAAAGCCCTAAAATGGACTCCCCTCACCAAGACCTAGCCGGTGGTACCCCTCTTTACCCTCGGGGGCCGTCGCCGTCGCCGGAGCGCAGCAGCCCCGCCACCTCTGCCCCTCTGTTGCGCGCGCGCAGCGGGAGGAAGACGACGACGACGTGGCTCCATCCGGGCCGTCTCCCCCATCTGTGCCGTCTAACCTCGCTCGTCAGATGTTGCGTCTCCTCGGGCGTCCGATGATCATAAACTCCCGCCTCTCCTCGTCGGATCTCCCAGCGCGTGCGCCGCCCGCCCATCCGACCATCCACTCGTGCCACGCGTCGCGCGACGGGACCACGAGGCGCGCGGAAGTGGGCCGTCGGCGGCCGCTCCGTCGCCTCGACGCCTTGCGCCGCCGTTTTTCGGCCGGGACGCCGATGGCCGGCGGCCGCCAGATATTCACACCAATTTTCCTCGATTTAATAATTTTCAAAATCCAGAAAAATCCAAATAAATCCTAGAAAATCACAGAAAATCCCAAAAATTCCCAAATTTCACCACTTTGCTCCAAATAATGTCCTGAACCCATTTTTGGCCTCCATTCCTCCAGATCCATCCCAGATAAATACCCAAAATTCCTCATTTGGAGATTTATGCATTTTACTCCCTTTTGAATAGTTTATTTTCCCTCGCTTGATTAGGCTCAAGCTGGATTTAATTATTTTATGTGTTTGCGCTAGACTCGGAGAACCCGGAAGCCCAGGTGCAGTCTCAGGATCCAAGCGTTTCTTCGTTCGAGCTAGCTGAGATCATTCGGATTGTCGGCAAGTCCCAAATCCTTTGATCATGTTGCAACCCATGTTATTTAATTATGTTATTATACTATTTGCATTAAGCTAGTCCTGAAATGTTAGTTCAAAAATAAAATAAAATGTTTAGAATGACATGTTATGTAGTTAAACCTACTACTGACAAATGCCATGTTAAACTTGTAGCCATGCCTTTGTAACCTTAGAAATAATTATATGTTAATCTAGATAACTGTAGGTTATTATTATCATGCAAAGTCTTATACTAATAAGGTTGTGGCTGCGGGCCAATAGGATTTGCAAACCCGACTCTAGAGTAGGGTGGTATGGGACACCGTGCCCTAGAGCGGAGAGTGCCGGCGTGCACAAGGTAGGGTAAGAGTTGGGGAAGAGCTGGCGAGTTAGTCTTCGCCCATCTCTTACCCTAGGAATGAAGTTAGGGTAAGGGTGTTGTGGGGCGCCGCGAGACGGCTTTCGCCCACCGCTTACCCTAGGTTGGGGTCGCGGGCCTGGCAAGGTTGCGGACCCCGGAAAAATATAAGGATTAGACCCTTACGCTGAGCAAATGACATGGTGATCGCTCAACCACAAGAGTTGACTTGTCAACACTGGTTTAGTAGCTGCTCAACTCGATTGAAACTCTACAGGTGTTGAGAAAGCTTGGTGTTGAGACAAGCGAGGTTAGGTAGGCCGTATTGCGGGTGCCTAACAACGGTAGAGTTCACTCGAAGCGGACGGGAGTTTTATTGTGCGGACAGAGTGAATTCTCTGGGTAGAGCCTATATAAAGAGTTGAGCGGAAAACGACACGGCTTTCTTAACCCGGACGCGGAGTTAAGAAATCGTGTGGGTAAAGTCGAGCAAACTCTGCAGAGTCAAATAAATGGTATTCGAATACGCCGTGCTCCCGGTTAATGGAGCTGTGTCACTTGGGTGATTCCAGCAGCGAAGCTTGAGTAGTTTTGTACATGCTTTAACTTGATGAGTTGGTTAATTAAACTTTTGTGAAAACCCCTGAGATCTTAAGGAGTAATTTTGGATCCGTTTTATCAAAATGTTTACAAATAAAACTGCATCCACTCAAAGTTAATAAACCAAATATACTCCCTTCCTTTGTTAATCCGTGCATGTAGTAAGTTAGAGTCCCTTTGGGACTTGCTGAGCCGGTTGTTTGGCTCACGGCTTGCTGAATCCACTCTTTAGAGTATCAAGACGAAGGTGAAGGTCTCCCCGTTGAGGAAGTCCCAGAGGATCGCTTCTTCGGCGAGGACCCGTAGCTTTAGGTCTTGGCTGCGCTCAAGCGGATTCTGGAGTTTTTGTGATGTAAGTATACTTTGGGCTTGCACGCCCCGCTGTCGAAAAATGGATGTTAATCCTTATGTAAAATATATGCTGGATCTTTGTTGTAAGCATGCAATGGTATACTTTTGTGTGACACTTCATAACTGTTCATGCGTGAATAGTTGCGGAATGCCATGTCCGTACGCGCCCCTGGAAACGGGGGCGTTACACAAGCTATCCGAATCGTAGCTACGCGAAATGTTACAAGCAGATCATCAGAGCTGTATATAGATGCGGATATTTTGCTTATTATGTGTGCAGATCATCAGAGCTGTATATAGATGCGGATATTTTGCTTATTATGTGTTGTGTTGAATTCACATAATGCTTGTTGTTCAACAGACAAAGGCTCACAAGAACTAGCAATTCCTAGTTTGCATGTATTGCTGGGATTCAGAAAGAAATAAAAGGCTCATGAGCATCATGTATCAGGTTAGCTATATATCTTTAGCATTACTAATGGGAAAACATAACCATTGAAGAAACTCGAGAAAGACTACATGAGGAAATAGTCCCAAGATAACAACAAATCTGAATTCTTTTCCGAAATTGATGTCTATAAAGGGGAATATAGATGTATTAGACTTGCACAGTTATCATTACCTGCCCCACCATCATCACATGTTTCATGATTTGTATTTTGCTGAGGGTTTGCAGGAACGGTTTCCCCATAATCTTCATTTATTCGAACAGTTGCATCTTGCATTGTCTGTATATATCAGTGTCAGAATACGGTAATGACCAAACCAATGGACATAACATTAAGAATAAAAGAGAGTTTGGTGTACATTGTCAGGGCCAGACAGCTGGTTTTGCACGGCAACTGTGGCACTGATCTTCTTTGCTTCCTTGATTTTTGCCAACATTTTTGAAGCTCTAGTGTTGCACCTCTCAATGAATTTGTGCTGCAGAGGGAATTATAAAAAAGGCGATAGAACAACACAAGTAAATATAGAAATAAAAAATCATGAAAATGCATCATGAAGTTGTCCCTAAGCACTAAAGAAGTACCTTCAGCATCTCGCTTGCAGCAGGGCGAAGTCTTGGATCTTTTGTTAGGCACTTGGCAATAAAATCATGGAAGATAAGGGACCTGAAGGATAGGATAACACAAACTTAGATCAACCGATGTTTAAAATTCGAACACTTCATTGGATTAAGTTCAATATTTCGATGCCACTTGACTAAAAAAACTACTTAATAGATCAGCATTAACAAGAATTAGTGGCTGAGCAAAGGAAGAAATCAAATTAAAGAAAATAGCTGTGTGACTCCCTGCTTTAGAATAGATTTCTAATTTCTTCATGCTTTAAGCTAGTTCATAGCCTGAAATAAGTCCGAGACTATGGTGTTTGAAAACCTATGAGAGCTTAAAAGTCAAGGATAAAATCTGCCACTTTTTCCACATTAGAAGGGTGAGAATCTGAGAGAGGAATGAAATGATCAACACTATGTAAAAATGCTCATGACTGATACTGATAAGCGAAGTGCATCTTGTTTGTATGGACTAAGCATCACCATATTTGCTTGGTGGAACTTGCCGTCTTGCCCTCAAGCTGTACCTGGGATGAGCTTCTACCTCATAAAGCTCAAGGCTGAAGAGTGGGAATAGTGACCCAAATGTTGCGGGTCATGGCAGACAGTTCGGTACTTCAGTTGATATTGGAGGCCCATCAGAAGAAGCAGGAGATAGCATATAAGAACTCCTAAAAGGATCACCTAAATTAGAATACATAGAAGGCAGCATAATACTGCTGCTTCTACACCAGCTCATTCCAAAAGGTTATGTCTAGTGTCCTCAATCTATAATATGGCCCAAATACACACATATCAAAAAGGTTAAACCCGGTAATGCACTAGTAGCCGGTTTCCGGTAAGAAGCGTATCAAATTATCAATCTATAGCCAGTTTATTGCAATAAACAGTCTGGTACAGGACAAACTGTGCCCTAAACCAAGGACAGCTACATCTCATCCAGGGACTAACTGAAAAATGGCCAGGTACAAGAAAAGGTTGATAAACTGGCAAGTTCTGCACTATTTAAACATCTTTCCCAATAATAGAATGAAATATTTCATTTACAACCAAAAGTAATATGAATCTCAGCTGACAGTGTTGGAATTTCTTGGCAGATCAAAAGAAACCTGGGCCAAAAGCCTATGTCTGAGGCCCTTAACAATCTAGTTTTTTTTTTTAAAAAAAAGACCCAATCTGATTTCCCCATTACTCAGAAAAGCCAAACAGTTGCATGGTATATTAGAAGCCACTTACCACTTCTCCTTATCCTCCAGCATTGGTGCGGGTTCACTAGATATCATGAAGATCACCTGAAGTAAAGGGGAAAGAGACACAATTAGTTAATGCATCAAGTTGAGTGAGGATGACACAAACAAAAATGACAGGTACATCAGATATTTAGCTAGACAAAGTGAAGCAGCAAATGCATCAGGAATCAAGACAGGTTCAAGAATTTAGCCATCAATCCATGGAATACTATAAAAAATAGGTAAAAGGGGGAAAAACAATGCACGGAACATGATTGAAAAAAACTGAAAAGAGCTGCTAGCAGGAAAACCCAGTTCAGAAACATGAATACATAGAAAAGTAGAGGATTCAAAGTACAGCACATAAAAGATAAAGTAGCTTTTATTCAGCTATAGCCGCATCAACTGCTGATACTAAAAGGCATAAAGAAGGCATGCACTTACTCTCATTGGATGCACGGTGGATCTTGGCGGCATACCCTACAGGAAGAAACACCAAAAGAAAATGTTAATGGACAAACATCGATGCATCACAAAAAAAAAGTGAATAAAAAACATAAGTGACCATGCAATTACAAAAGGAAGAACCAAAAAATATTTTCTACCTCTGCCATCTCAATTGCAGATACACCAAGTGCCCAAACATCTACCTGGAAATTAAAGACAAGAACACACGGTTAACTTTGCTATGACAGATCAGGAAGATAAATTGCAGGAAAAATCCAACTATCAAGCATTTTCTCAATACTGTAACATAGTAGCTTTGTGGTTTTAGGAGCTTAACACTATTAGGTAATAAGTTTTGTCACTTCAGGAACTATCAAGAAAAGAACAAAAGAAAAGACTTACCATGTATAGGCAGGGGTTATAGCTTTTTACTCAAATACAAAATACTGTATAGTATACTAAGTACCTTCTATGCCCACAGAGTTTACATTTTTTTCTTCTGCAATATTTAATGAGATTTTTTACACCAAAAGGAAACCGAACATTCAAATTTCCGTACTCACTAAGAAACTCATAGTATAGATTTTACAGCCCCGAAATATTGTTAAAATCTAGCATTAGTAGTTACACACATGGGTGTGCTTACTTCTGAGAGAGAGAGAGAGAGAGAGAGAGAGAGAGAGAGAGATGATACCTTTCCATCATAACGACTTTCTTGAATGACCTCTGGTGCCATCCAGTGTGGAGTACCAATGAACTGAAAGGCATAAACATGATGCTCCAAATTATGGAAATTGCCCACTACAAACTTTATGCCTTGGAAAAAAATGCAACGGCGGGGGTTTTGTTTGGGAAATGCCACACACTAGACTAAGTTTAGTTACTAAAAATGTTGTTATGCAATGCATTAACAGAGTTATTTCGCCATCAACTTGGATGTAACTGTTATGAATAGCGCATATCTTCATCATGTGGCCAAAGGGCCAATATATATACATGTACAGGTGGCATATATGCAAGAAACCTCTTATACAATGGGGTAAATACACAGTTATATAATACACATCTAACACCCCCTCAAACTTATGGTGGATCAACAACATGAAGTTTGAAGAGATGAAAATCTTTGAGCCCTGGTTTGTGCCTTTGTGAAGAAATCGCCAGCCAAGCTCGGAAGGCACATCGAAGAGCAACAATCTGGTCTTGCACTTGTGTCCGCGTGTAGGAAGCATCAACACCAATATGTTTTGTAAGCTCATGCTTCACCGGATCTTTAGCAATGCTAATAGCACATGTCTTGTCGGAAAAAGAAGTCGGTGCGTAAAGCGAAACACCAATGTCCTGAAGTAACCACCGTAGCTAAGTAACCTCCGCAGTCAACAAAGTCATAGCTCGCAACTCAGCCTCAGCACTCGAATGAGAAACTGTTGTCTGCTTCTTAGTCTTCCAAGCAATAAGAGAACCAACAAGAAAAACGCAATAAGCAGAGAGAGACCGGTGATCAGAAGGATCACTAGCCCAGGTGGCATTAGAATATGCCTGGAGCTGTAAAGAGTTGGAGCGAGGGAAAAAGAGACGACGAGAGATAGTTCCACGAAGATATCGTAGAACACGCAGAAGATGACTATAGTGGAGCTGAGTGGGAGCAGAAACAAACTGACTCAAGATATGCACGAGTACGAAATGTCGAGGCGAGTGACACCAAGATAAACAAGGCTCCCAACAAGATGACGATAGCGAGTAGGATCAGCAAGAGGCTCACCATCCGTGGGACGAAGATGAACATTAAGCTCCATGGGAGTCTCAGCTGTCCATTGATCAGTAAGAGAGGCACGATCAAGAAGATACTGAATATACTTTTCTTGGGACAGATAGAAACCCTCAGGAGTAGAAATAACCTCAATCCCAAGATAGAGACCAAAGGCTGTGGTGAAGTTGTGATTATAGGACTGGAAGGAAAAGTCAGAAATGAAAGCGGCTCAACAACAGATGCTGAAGTGGAGGAAGGAGAAGGACGAGGATAGAAGGGACGAGATTCATCAAAAGTAACATCAGAAATCGCGTCCGTCGCCAACAGATCCCAACAACGATATCCATTGTACTCAGCACTGTAGCCCAGAAAAACGCACTCAACTGACTGAGCGGTCAGTTTGGTGCGCTCACGAGGTGCAAGAAGAACATAGCACACACACCCAAAAAGGCGAAGTCTGGAATAATCAAGAGTTTGGCCACAGAGACGCTCAACCGGAATCCCACCTGCAGAGCGAGAGGAGGTGAAGGTTGATCAAGAATGTGGCGAGAGAAAGCGACCTCGGCCGAAATGTGGTGGAGCAATGAAGCAATCATGAGAGCACGAGTGTCTCAAGAAGATGACGATGCTTGCGTTCACCACACCATTCGAGCATGAGCACTGGACAAGAAAAGCGGCGAGAGTGCCTTGCTCAGCAAGAAAACCACAAAGGACTCCCGACAAGTACTCTCCAGCGGAATCGGCGCGAAAAACACGAATAGGAGAGTCAAACTGAGTGCGAATCATGGTGGAAAAAGTCTTGTAGATAGATAAAACCTCACTACACGATGACATAAAGTAAATCCATGTATGTCGAGAAAAATCATCAATAAAAATGATATAATATCGATGACCTCCTTTCAAAACAAAAGGAGCTGGTCCCCATATATCAGAATGAACAAGATCAAAAGGACGCTGAGACACGACTCACTAGAAAGATAAGGGAGTTGAAGCTGTTTGCCAAGCTTACAACCCTGACAATGTAGAGAAACATCACCAGACACAGACCCTAAAAGACCTCGACGAAGTAAGGAAGACATACGAGAACCATAAAGATGTCCTAAGCGATGATGCCACTGAGCAAACGATGCGATGGAGGCTGCAACAGCTGTAGAGGCAGTGGTGGAGGCGAGAAGACTGACTGGGGCAGCGGAAGGAAGACGAAGCTAATCAAGCTCCCAAAGCCGTTGGGAGTCACGGCGCTGAGGGCCAGTACCAACCAGAGTCCCCGTACGACGATCCTGGACACAACAAGAATCAGAATCGAAAATAACACGACAACCATGATCGGTGGTGGCGTGGATATGAGCTGCATGGTTAGTTTTGGAACATGAGAAACAGCAGGAACATGAAAAGAGGAGTTGGAAAGAGTGCCTCGTCCTGTGACAGAAAGAGAGGTACCATCTGCTGTATGTACAATGATAGGAGTAGCTAAAGGACTAATAGAAGTAAGACAGGTGGAATCAAATGTTATATGAAAAGAAGCACCAGAATCAAGAATTCAAGGTGAAGTACCTGAGCAAGGAGAAGTAGAAGGTGGTCTCTCACCGGAAGACTGAGCAGCAGAACTAGACGATGCAGAAGCAACCATGCGGCCTAGCAATGCGAGAAGATGCTGAGTGTCAGGGGTCCCAGAACTCTGCTGAGAGAAGGAACCTCCAGGGCCCCTCGGAGGACGAGCACCACGACGAAGATCCTTCTTCCTGTAGCAAAACTGTTCCACATGTCCATCCTTGTTGCAATAGGTGCAGTGAAGGCCCTTACCAACAGCAGCTGTCACTGGTGGAGACACAGCTGGTGGAGGCAAAGGCACAGCGGGTGTAGAAGCTGGAGAAGCCACCAAAACCGAAGGAAGTGATGATGCTGATGATAGCAGACCCGCTCCACGAAGTCGAATCTCCTCAGTACGAACAGCTACAAGGGCCTCCAACAAAGTCACACGAGGGCCTCCAACAAAGTCACACGAGGATGACGAGCAAGAAGCGAGCACGAGTGCGCTCAAACTCGGGCCGGAGGCGTGTCAAAATTCGTAGATGCGCGAAGCTCCATGTGAGGCTGCGACGCGGCAACAGCGGCAGTGCGGCAAACATCTGGCCCCAAAGAGTCGATCTGACGCCATATCGCAGACAACTGAGCATAGAACTCATCCACAGTGGCATCTCCTTGCTGCAGCGACTGCTCCTGTCGCACAACAGTAAGGTATAAGGAATCACCAAATGGCTCGTAGCGGCTGCGTAGATGCGTCCACATCGCATGTGCAGAAGCCAATCCAACATCACCAGTAAGATGCACCTCAATGCTAGCAACCAAAATAGCAGAGGCACGAGCATCTTCATCAGTCCATGTCTTGTAAGCAGCATACTGAGTCTGAAAAGTCTCCATGGCATCCTCAAAAGCCTCAGAAGCCTTTGTACGAGCGTCTTCGGAAACATCCCTCGGGAGAACAGGCTCAACAGGTGGAGTAAGACGAGACGGGCAAGATAAATCGCCAGTAAGAAAGTCCCAAAAGCGCTGACCACGCATGTGCTGAAACCAGTCCCAATAATTGAGGCCATCGAAGATCACCGGGCAACGAGGAACAGAAACGGTGCCTGCAAAAGAAGACATTTTTTTGGGGGCTCTTTTTTTTTGCCTTTTTTTTACCGATCGGATTACAAATATCTAGTTGTGACCGATTCGGTCACAACTCTCCAACCCGACCAAAGCTGGAGACCAAAGCAAAAGAGGAGGCGGGGAGGCAGGGTGTAACATCCCAATTTTTTGCTAAAATAAAAAACATAATAAATAAATAAAAATAAATAAAATTTTAAATTAAAATAAGTATTTTTGTGCCTAAATTTTAAATTTGAATTTGCCCTGAATTTCTGTTTTTGAAAAAGCTGTATTTGAAAAATATTTTAAGTGAAAACCTAAAAATATTATTAAATAAAATGATATTTTGATTTTTTATAAATCCTAGTTCAAATTAATTACTTGGAGTTATTTGGATTTTATTTGGGTTTTTTGAGTTTTCAGGAGTTTTAAAACCTATTTTTAAAATTAAAAGTATTTTAAAGTATGAAAATTATATGCCAACATTAGTTGGAAATAATTTTATTAAGTCCAAAAAGTGTCCAGGAGATTCTCTGAATTTTTCTGGAATTTTTGGAGGTATTTTTGTATTTTTCTGAGGCTTAATTAATTTCCTAGGCTTTTCTGAAAATCTGAAATCAAAAATTAAAAACCAGACCTCTCCTCCGCGCCACGTGGGCGGCGAGATCTCTCCACGTCGCCCATCCCCACCATCCGCTCACCCCGCCGCCTTCCCTTTGGGCGCCACGCGTCTGATCTGGATCTCGCCGCGCCCGCTCGACCCATCCGCCGCCCGCTCTCCCGCCGTCTCGGCCGTTCGATCCGCTCTCGCGTCCGGCGCTACCGCTCCCTCTCTCGCTCCGTGCGGCTGGGCATTGTCGAGCCGTCCCTTCCTCGGGCGTCCTCTTCTCTCCGCCGCCGCCGTGCGCAAGCCGCCGCTCCCTACTACCCGGCGCGCCGCGTCGCCGCCTCTCGCGCGCCACCCGGTCTTCTTCCCGCGCGACGACCGCGCACGCTCCCGCATCTTCCACCTCCCCACCTTCCCACTTCCCAGGTCGCATGAAACCGCCGCCGCCACTCCCCGCTCCGTGAAGAATTCGCGCCGACTCCGCCTCCGTCCGCCCTATAAAAACCTCCCGCCTCCTCATTCCACACCACCTCCTCCGCTCACCTTCCCTCCCGGCGCTCCACCGCCATGCGCAGTAAACCCCAGCGCGCCTCTGCCGCTTCATGGCCGCCATCCCGCCTTCCAGTAAGCCCCGAGCCACCTCCAAGCTCCCCTCGCGCTCCTCTCCCTCCTCCGCCGGTCGCCGCCGGCCACCAGCCACCGGAGTGTCGCCATCGCCGCCGGGCGAGCACACCTGCCGGCCGCCACGTCCTCACCGTCTTGGCGTGGCGGCCGATGGCGTGCCACCTCTGCCGCTCCCGGCCCGTCGGCGCCACGCAAACACCACTCACCACCCCCGCCACCTCGGACATCCACGGTCGTGGACATGGTCCACATGGACCAAGGGCCCCATGTCGACCTCTCCTCTTTTCCGTTCAAAAATAATTCGGCGAATATTAAATCCTGGTGACGAATCTTGACGCCATAATCCCAGATTTTCCTTTAGAAGAATAATTCCATAAATCCTGATTTTCCATTTTCTCTCTTTTTAAATTTCCCGGAGCCCGTTCTCCTTCGTCCTAACTCCGATTTGGCCCATTCAAATTTCTAAATTCATCAAAAATTCTTCTCTATCCATTTCTAGCCTCAATTCAAATATTTTAAGTCAATTTGAATTTATTTGAATTTTGAGGGTTATTTTCACGTGTAGACTTCGACGATTCGGGAAAATTCGACGACGAAGGTTTGAACCAAGTTGAAGAGCAAGGCAAGTCACACTCCTTGATCATGTTGATCCCAGATTTCAAAATAAAACTATGTTGTTTTAAATTATATTGCATGCATATTTTTACTCAACGTATTTCAATTCAGTTTTAAATTTAGTTATTGCCTACTTGTTAATCCATCCATTGAATTTGAATTCCTCAATACCTTGTCACCCTAGAATCAAACTCTAGTTAATACATTAGTGTTGGCTAGAGAGTTTAATCAAATACTTAGCCCTGCATAGTCATATAACTTTGTTTTGGAATATCTTTCACATAAAATGATAACCTTTTTTACATAAAATGTTATGTACTCTTGACTTTGGTGAGTCAAGGAGGTTTATGAAATATTTTGAAAATAAAATATAAAACTGGATTAGACTTAGGCAATTGGTTAGAGTGGTGGGTGCAGGCATGCCTGTTGGTTGGAGCCATGATGGTTGATTGTCGTGCACGGGGTATGTGGTTGGGCCTAAGTCAGTGGGGACCGGTCAGTGAGCTATTGTTGCAAAGCCCTATCGTACTACCACATGGTTGGTATGGGACGACTCGATGAATAATTTGCGAAGTCCCAACCGAGTCAAGTCATAGGTTGAAAGTGGCGTGGTTGGTGCCATGTGAAGTCTCGCCGGCGAGCATGGTTAAGCCATGAGAAGTCTCGTCTAGGCTCAAGAGGGTCCGTGCAGTGGATTCCTTCGGGTGAAACCTTAGAGTTGGCTCGACCGGGTTGAAAGCTTTGCATTGTAAAGGCCTTGTCACGACTTCTCGCCGCACACCTAAGGAAGTGTGTAATCCGGTGGCAATATGGGATGATCGTATCTTGTGGGTAAAGCTGTACAACCTCTGCAGAGTGTATAATCTATCCTGGATAGCCGTGCCCACGGTCATGGGCATGCTGAGTAAAAGTTTTTCATGGATTAGATTTTGTTTTTCAAAAATGTTTTCGAAAACCTTATGGATGGATGGAATCCATGAGAGAATGAAAACCTTGTGGGTAGATGGAACCCATGAGAGAAATTGAAAACCTTGCGGATGGATGGAATCCGTGAGAGATTGGAATCTGGTGGGTGGATGGAATCCATCAGAGTTGCGCAATGAAAGCGTGTGGATGGATAGAATCCATACGTGAGCTTCTGGAAAAGATGGTCCAGGTGGGATGCCCGTGGATAGGTTGGTGTTTGGTCGGAGCCTGCACTGACGGTATTATTTTCAATTACAATATTGTTTGTACTTACTATATTAAATTCAGCAATTTCAATCTACTTATTGTATTTTTTAAATGCTATTTTATGCAAACTAACCCTATAAGCCTTCATTTGAAGCCTTTATCATTATGGTGCATTTTCCCGTGTGACTTGCGGAGTACAAGTTTGTACTCACCTTACTTTTTCCACACAGAGAAGGAAGACGTCAACTACGGTGAAGATCGGGCGAGTAGGCGCGTCTTCTTGTCGTTTGCTGTGGCGAGCTTGGGCTTCGCTTCTTATCAGTTTGCTTCCGCAGTTATTTCCTTTATTTATCTTTGCCAATGAGCGTTGATGTAAGACTTGGCCATAAGGCCGTATCTTTTATTTAATATATGAAGTCATTTGTGCTTGATATTTATCTTTGTTGTACTGTGTGCACTAACTGATCCTGGACTAGTGCGATTTACACAGAGGATCCAGGAGTCGTTACTCCGGGTTCCGACACGGGGTCAAGAATCCAAGGTGAAGTACCTGAGGAAGGCGACCTCACGAGCGGGCAGAAGAGCCAATGGACGGCAACCCGGCTGGAAGAAGCAATGGCGGCAGGGGGGAAAGCCGACGGCAGTGAGGGCTGGAGGATGATCCAGCGGCCCAAAAGCAGCGACGGCGAAAAACCCTAACCCTAGGTAACACGCTCTGATACCATGTTATGAATAGCGCATATCTTCATCATGTGGCCAAAGGGCCAATATATATACATGTACAGGTGACATATATGCAAGAAATCCCTTATACAATGGGGTAAATACACAGTTATATAATACACATCTAACAGTAACATGCAGCTCGACTGGTGTTGGTCCATGTGGCCTAAGTGGGGGCTGTGGTAGTGGGTTTAGTCCTACATTGGAACTCTAAAGTGTGTTGTGTTAGCATATAATGCTTGTTGGGTTCAAACATAGCAGCTTCGAGCTGTCCCTTTTACACAAAGCGAGGACAGAAGTGTAAGCGGATGCTATGCATACGTGGGTCTAAATCCACAGTGGGCTAGCCATTGATCGAATTTTGGGTAAGGGTATTGTGTTGGAAAATTTTTCCCTAGTGTTTTGATGTGAAAAAGATTAGCATATCAACAATGGAGACAAGCAAGATGATTTGTGCTTGGACTCGGTTGGGTTCAAGCAATTTGGACTTGAATGTGCCTCGGAAGGCAGTACCAAATAGAAAACTAATAGATGATTCCCCTTTTCCATTTATAATCTAACAGAACCTAATGGACTTGCATAAAACTCAACAGAAGTAATTTGGAGTGATACTTTTCCAATACAAACTTGTGCCCGAATTTCCCATCAAATTACTGTAATGCTCAATAACTATGCACAAATAAGAGCTCTTATGGTCAAGTATGATGAATGATTTTTATCTATCACTTCCTTTTTTGGTTGCAACAATCAATACATAAAGTTCTGGAACTTTGGATATAAAGTAACAAAACAAACACGGTTGAAAAGAATACCGTGTTACGCTTTGACATGGTTCTCGTTAGCTGGGCAGCTACGCCAAAATCACCTGTTTGAAACATCATTGTGGTGAGACACCATCCCAAATTCGCGAGCGAGGACATCTAGAAATAAGCACTAACAAATGAAATTAAAGCATACCAGAGAACAACTCTACTTACCCAACTTCACCTCGCCTTGCTCAGTTAGTAGAATGTTTCCACCCTTAATGTCTCTATGAACTTTAAAAATTGAATGCAAGTAAGCAAGACCCTGCAGCAGAAAATATGCAAGTAACAGTAAAATATCTGAAGATGATCACCATAAGGGCCACAGGGCAGATCAGATTTTTTTTTCTTGGGTCTCTAAAGGCCATTTATGGCATACCTTCTAGCCAATAGAATATTTTTAAACTGGTGAAGAAGTGCAATGCAATGTAAGTAGCAAAGGTCATAACTATTTAAGAAAATACTTCGATTCTACATGCAACTGTGTCAAAAGTACAAAGGAACCTTTAGTGCTTCTCTACATATATAAGCTATTTGGGACTCATCAAGAGGCTCCTCTGTAATGCTTATCAAGTCAGCAACGCTTCCACCACCACAGTACTCCATAATTATCTGCAAGTAGAAGCTCACATCAATCGTATGTTTAACAAGTTGACAAGTAGCAAGTATTTCTAAGATAGAATATTGCAGCTATTTCGCAATATTAATAAAAATAGATATTATCAGGTTATTATAGAATATTGCAGCTATTTCGCAATATTAATAAAAATACATATTATCAGGTTATTGGATCATACCCAAAGGTATTCTTCTCCTTGATAACTTCCAAAGTAACGGACAACATTTGGATGGCTGCATTGCTGCAGCATCTCAATTTCTCCACGAATGTCTTCATATCCTTCTTCCTGATAACACAGAATGAAGGTCTAGGCTTTAGACAAATGCAAGGGCTCACAAAATAGACACCTTTCATATTTATGAGAATCTGTCACAATTTCAATTCATGCAAACTAAATGCTCACAACACAAGCAACATGGATGTCAAATATGTACGTGGGGAGTGACAAAGTTTATTTTCTGAGGGACAGAGTAGAAAGTGGAAAAGTTGTAAAAGTACATATTGAAAAACTTTTTGTATTAAAAATGTTTGTATTGTAGCCATCCTTGATAATTAATATTAATTGGACAACATATTTGGTTTGCATCTTTATTTCATATAAGTTATAGTTTGAACATCTCGTGAGGTGGGTTGCACGTGCTCGGTAACTAGTGTCAGTAATGATCTTTACAATCTTAACGGAAATTTATCAATAAATAAACCGACCCCTTCTGTTAGGGAGATGATCTTGACAGCCACAAGCTCCTGCGTTCTGAGATCCCTTGCCTTGTACACTGCACCATACGAACCTTTCCCTGCATTCCCCAATTGAATTGTTCATTATGCAAACACCTCAAAAATTCTTTGGAAGCATTTTATACATATATGAAAGGAAATATGAATTCCACAACAAGAGGCGCACCGAGCTCATGGAGCAGCTCGTACTTGGTGGAAGGGTCCTCCTTGGCAACGCTATCTGGCACCGAGCTCACCGATGCCTTCCGCCTAGAATGCTGCTGCTGGTGGTGCTGCTGCTGCTGCAGAGGCGACGGCTGCCGGTGCTCCTCCGCCTGCCCCACCGCAGGGCTCCAGAACGAGGACCCGAATCCCCCGCCGCCGTCGGAGACGGACCCGCGGGGACTGGAGGCGCCGCTGGTGTGGCGAATGAAGGTGCCGGAGAACGACTCGTGGGGGCTGGAGGAGCTGCCGGTGCGGCGGATGAATGTGCCGGAGACGGACACGCGGGGGCTGGAGGAGCCACCCGAGCGGCGGATAAACGTGCCAGAGGCGGACTCAGGCGGGCTGGAGGCACCGCCGGAGCGGGCCGTGGCGTGGACGACGAAGGTAGAGTACGGGTCGTCCTCGGCGGTGCGGGGGCTGGAGCGGCGCAGATCCAGGAACGGGGATCGGGAGGAGGCCGAGGTGGAGGCGGGGGCGCCGCGCTTGACTACGACGGTGGCTGAGAGGGAGGCGGCGTCGTGGTCGGAGGAGTAGGGGTCGTCTTCGTCGTCGAAGGACGCGCCGCCGAAGTCCTTGGGGAGGCGCTGGAGGAGCGGGGGCAGCGAGGAAGGGTCCTCCTCGTCGTCGTCCTCCGCCGGGGCGGGGCCACCGCCTCCGCAGGCGTCGTCCTTGTCATCGTGGACGACGACGGTGGAGTAGACGTCGGCCTTCCTGGGGCGCGACCACGGCGAGCGCGGGGAGAAGGCCATGGCGTGTCACGCGAGGTGGGGCGGAGGACGGTGAAGGTGCTCGTCAGAAATGGGGAAATCAGTTAGTTGGAGCCAGTTCACTCGAATCTGGCAATATGAGTTGGGCTCCAATGGGCCATCCTATTTAGGCCTACTTTACAAAAATAGGTTTATGTCCTCCTCCTTACTGGGCCATGCAGACAGTTTGTCAAATGTTTCTTTTTTCCTTTGGTTTCATACAGCCAAATCATCACAAGCATAGCAAGCAATACATGTGAAGTCTCCTTGCTCAAGGTCAGAACCATCAGGAAAAAGAAGCTAAGCAATACCTGTGCTTACATGAATGCCATCAAGAGGCAAAATTCTTTGTCAGGTTTGCTACAATGCAATGTACAACTACTGCAGTTACAAAGGGACTGCATATGAGCAAATTTTCCTTTTTACCCCCCGCCCCAATGCAATAACGCTACAACTACTTTTGATTTGAATGGCAGGTTGAATCTACACCGTTTGTTTCCAGAATCTGACGGATCTATCGTTTCCGCATGTACCAAACGCTGGCTCTACAGGGGAGAGCTCCAGCCACTTAGGGGCACCCGTGTGGCCAGAGGGCAAATCTTGCCACCTTTTCAGCAGCGCGTGCGTCCCAGATGACAACCTGAAGACCAGGCGGTACTATAGTCAGGCTTCTGTTTACCCTGCTGAAAGAAATCTATAAACACCACTAGTCTGAAATTGGAATTTACCTCGTTGTTTTGTTCATCAGTAGATAGTACAAACTCCTCACTTTCATTGAAGACAACCTAAACAGCAAAACCAATTATTGCGGTAGCGAAGTTAGCGGTACCCAATAGCTGCAAGCTCAAGCTGCAGTCTACTTCATTTGGGGCTTTCCTATTTTGAGCTGCGATTCCTAGCTGCCGTTGGGGCAACAAGAGCATGTATAACCAAATGCACTGCATGTAAATCAGAAAAGATATAATGTGCACACTACTAACCTGACATCGGAATTGTCTGTGAACAGCACCTACATATTGCCTCACAAGTCGTCCAGTACCACTTTCCCATAACTTTATAGAAGAATCCTTTCCACAGGATAGAATGTACCTGAAAGAACGTTGTACGCTTCATAACATATAACCAAGCTACACACTTTTTTTTCCAAATCCAGGGGTATCATCAAAATAACTCAAAATGGGTGATTCAGTCCTTCAACTAGTCTATGCTCACTATATCAGCTTCTTTTTTCAATCATATGTGCAAGTACATGCAAAGTTGCAGACTTTGAATACCACATAAACACAAAGCCCTTCTGCACAAACAGAGAAGTTTTCCGTTACAATCACAAATTCACAATACAGTGCCCGCCTGACACCTCAGGCACGTCCATCCCTGCCCAGTAACAATGGCACATCACTTAGGCTGCTATTACAACTAACCATTTGGGACTAATCCCACTATTACTAGGACAAATCGGGTCGGGTTGTTACAGTTAGGTTCTCAACACATTGCCAAAACATTGTTATTAACACTTTTCGTTCTCAGGGTAAAACAATAGTTGAGTATTATCTTGAGACAGACATTTTGCACATATCTCTGTGTTCTCCAAGCATCCTGAGACCAAAACATTTTGCACATGCTACCAGCTTGCTAACCTCTCGTCTTTGGTGAAAATTGCACTAGTAGCTTCGTCATGTCTATCCATGTGCACTAATTATAGGCCGAACACATTCAGCAGATACTCCATCCCAGATGTGCAGAGAACCATCCTTGGAAGCAGGCAGATACAAGCTCCCAGTACCCGAGTAGCGCACCTGACACAAAAATAGGTAGGCTAGGATAGTAAATTTGTACTTTTATAGAGATAAGTGCAGGATAAAGCTTGTGAAGGAAAAGGAAGAAATTACCTGGTTAATGGCAGCACTAGAATCTTGTGTGTTTGCCGATATGTAGCATGTGAAAGTGTTTACATCCTAGAGATGAGCAACTGGGTGATCAGTCCCTGCAAATATTTCTATCAGCGTCAGTTTCTTCTAAGGATTGCATATGCAACAGATTAATATGGCAATATTGGCCTCCAACAACAAAACTCAAATCCTTGAGCTTGAATACTAAATGTTTTGTCTAATAAATTAAGACACACTACCACATAATACCTATAAATACATTAGCCAGTTATAATTCCACAATCACGTCCAATATGGTGATTTAACACATCATGCACTTAACCCAAAAATGCATGATTTGTCACCAAATCCAAAATGATCAAACATGAATCCTGTGGATCCATGAGACTAAGTGGTAACATTTTTAAAAAAAATGCATGACAAAGAAAAGTTGAGTCTAAACCAAATCAATATCAGAATTGAGAATCAGAATCACTGCATAACAGAAAGGTAACAGGGAAGATCCTAATTTAGTGAAGGATAGTAGTACCTGCTAAAGGGTAATCCCCGCAAGGATGAAAATATACAGATCTAAAATTATGAGTGTCCTGCTCAAGTAAATATTGGAAAAAGGCTAACTATATACAAAGAGCACGGCATTTACAGAATATCTTGGTAGACTCAATATATGGTTTCTAAGAATTTTACTACGTGAATAACTCTGAATGCTGTCCTTGCAACAGTTTTTGAGAAGTCAAAGAACCTGTCGGTGAAGTTTCAAGTTCATAGGAAATAAGTAATATAGAAATTAATTAATATCACATACTTATTGGTAAATAGTTGACAAATTATGCTTAGTCCCTGTCTGAATATCTCAAATCACAAAGCAAAAAACAAGGAGGGTGAGCATAAATGATAAGCATACTTTATTGTATTTGTCTTTTGCTGCAGATATCAGTATTGGGTTAACAGGGTGAAAATCCAGATCATTGACGGGCTACAAGAGATTGAACATGTTACAAAAAAACTAGAATACATAGGAGGAACAACATATCTTTAATTATAAGGAGAATGGGGGCTTGAGCCCCTGATCTCAACCACCACAACCCCATGTGCTTTACCACTAGGCCACATGGGTGCCCACAAGAAATTAAACATGTTTTGCTAATAGAGGGCATGGTGGTGATGCAAGCACTTGAATGTAAAGAAGGAACTAGTGAGGAATAGAGCATATGAACTAGTTACCGATTACAAAGTTCAATACCCTGTGCGCGGTGATTCAAGCAATAGAATGTAAAGAAGCAACTAATGAGGAATAGAGCACATGAACTAGTTACCAATTACAAAGTTCAATACTTTGTCAATGCTAACTACAGGCAGTTGGGTGAGCAAATATGAAAATACGAATCGCAAGAGCCTTAACAGGAAGCAATCTTACAAAAGTGGATGAAAAGAGCCTTAAGGTCCGTAACAGTAAAAATACTACCGTGTGTGACGATGACATGATCACCTGCATGTGATCATAAAATGTACGGATCACAGGCCAGACAAGGCCTTCTTTGGAGTCTCCTAGCATCATTTGCTTAATTTTAGCAACCTGCAAGTGGAAGTGCAATACTGAGTAACAGGTACAGCTTAACAAAGCCCAACCCGCGCTCAGAAACGGCGTGGTAATTCAAGTTCACCTCAAAGAATTTAATCAATGTGTCTCCACTCCCAGTTGCAAAATATATCCCATCAGGACTAAATTTCGCACATCGGGCAACATTCTACACAATATAAGAGTAAGCCAATGATCAATGCATCAATTGAAGCCTCTTGCCGATTGGTCTGCCACACCACTATAAGCAGGACCAACTAAATTACAAGTTGTATGAGTATCAAGTAGCATGGCAAGTGCAAAGCGTGCAAATGTTATCGGTTGTATGCTTATAAATTTTACCTATGATGTCCGAGCCACATGAATTTCTCGTTGTTGCTTCTAGCCCCACGTATAAGTACTTTACTCATGTTTGTGTTTAACAAAGATTGTTGTTCGGTTGATTTTAGATAAGTTCAGATACGTGGAAGGAAATGGCATAAAAGTGAATACATATGATGCATTGAGCAAGGGAAAACTAGGATCATGCGCACCATATGATCGGAGATATCCCTGGTCTCGTGCTTGGGAAAGCTCTTGGACGACCCCCCTAATATCCTGCATACTGCACATAGCACCAGGATCACCACTCGCAATCAAATCCATACATGATCAGCAGCTAAACACAGTTAACGAGTCAATGCCACAGTCACGAACAATTGGGCTTGCCCGAAATCCACGGCATTAGCGCCGAGCGGGGGCACCAGAGAAAATTGGATATTTGCCACCGCTAGCAGTGGGCTTCGCAAAATTGCCATCGCTATCGTCGACTTCGCAAAATCGTCACTCAGTACGTGTGTCTCTCGTATTCCCTCCCATTGCACCCTTTTTCCTCATTTTCTTTTCTATTTGCCTTATTTTTTTCTCTCTCTTAAAAATTGGCACCTCGAGAGACCAAAATAAGTACGGGACTGGAGCCGCGACTCGAAAGGTCGCGTCTCTTCCTCTCCGCGCGACGCTTCCTCTTCGCTGCGGCCTGCGCGAGACGCGCCGCCGCCACCGGTCCCATGCGTAAAATGCCCTAGGGGCATTTTGGTCCCTCGAGGTGCCAGTTTTTAGGAGAGAGAACAAAAATAAGGCAAATAGAAAAGAAAATGAGGAAAAGGGGTACAATGGCAGGGAATACAAGAGACACACGTACTGATTGGCTATTTTGCGAAGTCGACGATAGCGATGGCAATTTTGCGAAGCCCATTGTTAGCGGTGGCAAATATCCAATTTTCTCGGGGGCACCAGCCCACCGTATCCAGCGGCGGCGGAGTCGAACGCGGCGGAAGCTCCACCTCCCCTCGTCGCCTCCTCCCGCTCGACCGCGAGGCCCTGCGAACCAACAGCAGCGAGGGTTTATATCGGGGCTGAGTAAATCCTGAGGAAGCGTAGACGGGGAGAAGAAGGGGAGAGGGGACCTTGGCGACGAGGCGGAGGTGGTGGTTGGAGGGAAGGAGTCAGCGGAGGAGGGGGAGAGGGGGGGTCATGGTGGCGGGTGGCGGCGGCGACGTCGGAGGCGGCCTGCGTGAGGTTCTCGTCGCGGAGGTGCGCCACGATAAGGGCGTTCACCTGCCGCAGCAGCTTCGCCTCCTGCACCGCCGCGTCCGTCTCCCTCCCTCTCACTCCGTGCCACTGCCAGTTCTTCCCGTGCGGCGGATTCGACTCGGCCTAGAACGAGTTAGGACAGTACTGTTCTACTTCTAGGTTCTGTTTAAAAAAACAAAAACAATAATATAAATATTTGATTTTGAAACGATTTCTCCACTTCTCTTATCATTGTTTCACTCGAATGTTAAGATAAAATCATAAATATATCACAAATCCCACTCCTCTTGCGTCCTATCATACATACGCATCTTTCACTCACTTTTTCCACCACTCATTTTTTTATTTTAAAAATTATTTCTTTTGAACACTATTATTTATTTTTAATCAAACGCCCACTTAGTTTAACTGGACTGAGGAGGACTTCTGTTCCCAGCTTGGAATGGATGGCTTGCCGCTTTGGAAGGGAATACCGAAACACCAACAAATTACACACTACATCTTGAACTCCATAAATACTTTGCTGCAAATAATGTAATTCTTTTATAATTCTTTCAAATTTGGTCAATAAAAATAGGACGTGTAATTTCCCCTTGTAATTTTTCTCCCCAAATCAGGCCCCTCAGTAATGGACACCAAACAATAGGACACTAACCAGAGGCCAAAATGGGTACGGTACAACCGAAAATTGACAGTGTAAGTTTGGATACCGAATCAAACAGACGATGTCTAGCGTAATTGCGCAGAGACTGATATAGTCCTAGTCCTTTTAGATTTAAAGTTGGTTTATTTTTATACTATCTATAGTAACTAACTTTTAAACAGTATATTATTTCAAAACGAGGTCAATAAGAAAATTATAGTAACAAGTGTACTGAGTTCAATTATACTAGTCAAAATCGCATACGACTATTTCCCTCTACGTAACGCCTATCACAAACAGACAGACTTCAAATATTTAAGTTATAAACCATCAGTCCAAAAGAACCCACCTATACCCAATCAATGGCATACAAGCAATGAACAGAGGATGAACACAGAAGCTTTGCTAGATGGAGTATTATCTGCAGTAGAAAATGAAGGCAGCAATGTATTCCATATTTTTGCAGTTCAAGTACTTATCACAAAAATCACAGTAAAGGAATCAGCTGCATGTCTCGGAGGAAACACAATATTTGGAACACAACAAAGAGAAACGAGCAAATGTGAGATCATTGCTCCTTGTCATTACAACCGGCCCGAATCTCCCGATCATCCAACCTCGCTATAACAAGCTTTGAAGTTTGAAAGAATGAAAAGTGAATACATCTAATCTCTCGTTTATGTCCATGTAAAATATTCTTGCCTAATCCATATTCATCGTTAGAGGCATATATTATCTAGCATTACGTCAGCAAGAGATGGAGCTTCAGATGGGTCACTGATGTCGGCATACAGCATTATTTCATTTTTACTACAAAACTCCCATCATTGCAGGAATCACAAAAGAGATTTCAGCCGACTCAGACCTCTTCAACTTTCGCACACATGCGCTCTGGGAAAAAAGCAGAAGGAAATTACAGTTAGAAAAAGCAAAATAGTTTGGGACCAGATTAGAAAATTACCAAGAATTAAAAGCCTGGTGTTATCTCAAAAAATTAGAGCTTTAGCAAAAAGAAGTCCGTATGGACAGCTTGTAATTTTTTTTAACATACAACTACCAACAGCTTTCTTTATATGAAATAGGCTTTTTTACTTACACACAGAATTATCCATTAAACACTGAAATGTCACACCCCTTCAATAAAAATAATAAGCCAGACCCAGTGAAATTTACATACTTAATGGTTTTATTCATGAAACGCTAGTACCATGTTTTGTGAAAAGGAATGGTTTCTTTTACAGTGGTTGTAGTCTCACAGATAGACCAGCTTGGTGCAAACACAAAGCGAAGACATGGCACCTGATTGCATTTGCTTGTCGCATATGCCAATACTCCTACCATATCGAGAGTGCAGCATGTAGCTAATCATCCGTACTGTACTCTCGTTGGTACTTAGACGAGCTAGGTTTCATGTAACGTTGCAGCCTTACAGGGGAAAGGCATAGAAGTTCTGCAGTTTCAGTTTGCAGTCAAGTAGTTTGCATGACAGATGGGAATTATGGTACAGCATAAAGAGGGGTGGACTGACGATGACAAGTGACCAGAATGACACCATACACCCTAATTTCTAATTGAGAAATTCTCGTGTATGTAGAATTAATTGCATGAGCTGTCATATCATATGCCACTATATATGCTTGCAAGTTGCAAATATAGTAGTATACTGTACACTTGGAAAGGAGAAGTGACCGTACTTAAGTATTCGTAGCATACTATCATTGAGGTACCCCAAGCTGATGAGCTGAAAAATCTTGGACCTAACCCTCTGTAGAAACCTTTCCAACCATCTTCAGCAATCAATCTTTTAACTACTTCCCTGGCTTTTGGCTTGTTTTGATTATCCATAACCTGAATGACAAGAGAGAAAACTTAAGGTCGACTGAAATAAAGTTAACTCACATGATTGTACAACAAAGAACACAAAATAGCAATGCAAAATATGGCGATAATATAAATAAAGCATCTGATGAACAAAGCATTTTTTAAAAAAAACCATCCCAAGAAATTTAATTTATGAATAGACAGAAGATAAAGGGATTGAGGTATCGAACACTACAGTCAAGAAGTATGGATGTGAAGAACTTAAAAGTTTAGTGGTTGCATTATCAACACAAAAATGTAACTTGTAACTTTGGCAAAACTGTTAGGGGCATTGTCAAAAATGCATGCCATATCCCTGAAAAATCTTAAGCCGCTTCAAAGTTGTTACGTGTGCTACTCAATATAAACAGAGAGGTTGCCGAAAAAAGTTCTACAAAGGAAACTTCCCCTTCGATCTCATAAATTAAGTATATGATAAATTGACCCTAGTAGGACAGCGGATTGCCTTTCTAGTAACCAGAATTGAGCAATGAGCATAGAAGTAGATCTTGCCTAGTAAAGAGCATTCGTAAGTCTAGCTCCTCAGTAGGACAGCGGATTGCCTTTCCAGTAACCAGCATTCAGCAATGAGCATAGAAGCAGATCTTGCCTAGTAAAGGCAGCATTCCTAAGTCTAGCTCCTCGGTAGCATGCTATTAGATATTATACCACTATGAAAGTCCTTTTTGTCTTAAGCCTGACATCATTCTCCATGCTCATAGCCTTACTTGACAATTATATTGATGGAGTCAAGTTATAGACATCATAGTGGCATCAATGTAAAACTCAAGAAGCACTCAAGCACTAGAGACAGGGGTAGGCCGGACGAAAAAAAATGTTTCATTCAAATCCAGTAAGGCAAAATAAGCAACAATAACCAGAAATGTACAACAGCACCTGCAGCCTAGTTTTGATTGTATCTATGGGAGTTGTAACACAAGAGGTCACTGCACCAGCAACAATTCCCCCTGTAGCTTGAACACTGACTATTTGCAACTGGTTAGGAGCATCTTCTTTATCATGCCAACGGTCAAGAGCACTGTTCAGACAAGTAGAAGAACATAACAGTGAATTCTTTCAAATACCTATGTTAACAAGATAAACAATTCAATATTTTAATTTTTAACTTTTTAATGTTACCACCAAGAAAGAAACTCTCCAAAAGCACACTTATTTACTGGCTCTTAATAGCATTAAGAGCGTTCTACTAGATGTTGTTTCCATCAAGTTGTGCAGACCATATTATGGATTAGTGTAACATCCTCGTCAAATTGCTTCCGGATGATCATAATGTTTTCTGAGTGCCCAGTGTATAAAGAAGTATATATTTAGCCTAAAACTGCTTGCACTCTACTTTTGATCAGGTATCCAAATTACCATGGTTACTATTTTTACCTATAGAATATAGAGCAAATGTGAATTGATTGCCATGATAAATCCACCCATTTTAATGTAGCACATCAAGGTAACATTTTTCTAAAAAATGGATTGATGTAATGGTGTAACTACCAAACAACTACAATAGAATTATAACTGTAGTTTGGGATTCTTGGACCACCGTCGGCATGGCAATAGGAAAGCAGGATATGAATATGTAACTGAAAGAGTCTGTTGGCATCAAAATGAGCAGTTTTGAAAAGGTTGTGGATAAATGAATATACTGATTCAAATTGCCACTATGTAAAGATGTACAACTAGCCTTTTCTTCTTAGTTCAACTTAGCAAATACATGCGATTAAACATCATAACATGCACAAGACTGAGGGGGACATAGTGATAAGACAATTGGATCATCACCAACCTCCAAATTATGCGCTGGCTGGATCCGTAGCTCGCCCACCACACAGCGCTAGATGGTGCGTACGTCATAACAGACAGGCCAAAACCTCTGTACAGCCCCCGCACACCATCTGCCTTTATAATCTTTTGAGCAACATCTATTCCACCCTTATATCTGGCATGACCAGAGTATCCTTGAACCATCAATTTCTGGCTAACCTGATACATGCCAATACGGAACACAATAAACGTATTTTCCAAATCTAGCAACAATAGCACAGTTCTTTACAACATCATGGAAACCGGAAAGGGCAAATAATAGGCATACCACGTCTATGGGCACAAAAACAGACTGCGAGCACAGAGACGCCGACAAACCACCAAGGCCATTGGCAAGGGCGGCCTGCACCGGCTCCGACAGCTTAAGTGGCTCGACAAGCTTAAGCGACGCCGCCTTTGTGGTCTCAAGCGCCGTGAGAAAGATAATCCTAGTCGGGATAGCGCCGGTGATAACCGTCCCAAACCCCCGGTAGAGCCCCGGCACGCCATCCACCTTGAGGATGTTCCTGAAGGTGGCCACAGCGTTCCTCCTCACGGCGTCCCCGGAGGCGACCTGCATCCGGGTCTTGATCACCGAGACCGGGTACAGCGCCACGGTCACGCCGCTGAACATGCCGGCCCCCACCACATAGAGCTTGGTCTTGTCCAGGCTGCAACATGTCAAAGACCGCAATTTGAAAACAACACACGAATCAGAAAGCTACCAATCTGCCAGAATTAACAGCGTATCTCAATCGCGCTCCATCTGGGACCAAGAACAGGTACGGCAACTTCCTAAATCGCGATGTCTAATGCCAATTCCGAATAACGCGCAGGATGCGGTAGAAAGATCAGAACTAGAGATACCCAAGAACACAAGAAAGGGGGGGATTGGCAAGAAAAAACGGGAGGGAGAAGAGGCGGCGGTTACTTGTCCCAGTTGATCTCCGTCTGGTGGTGGAGGGAGGGGATCTTGGCCCTAGTAGTAGTATCCATTGCCTCCCAATCCCTCGTCCTCCGCTAACCCGCGATCCCCGAGGCAAGAAGGCAGAGGGGGCGCCGCCGCGGCCGGAAGCGGAGACTCGGCAAGAATGGCTGCCTGGTGCTTGCTCTCCCTTTTTCGCTTTCGTGCTCTGCTTGTCAACAACTCAACAAGAAGAGGAGACGATAGGAGAGAGGCCATGTCTTCCTCGCCTCCTCTATTTTGGGGGAGTCAATGGCGTCCCGGATGGGGCTCCTCTCTGTTTGTTTTTCTTGAGCCCAAAGAAAAAACGATTGGTCGCTGCTGGCCTCGGCCGCGAGGCCCATTTGCGCTGTCTTGGGGAGGGAAATGGGCCACATGGACCATATGTCTTCGTCGCGTTGTACTTTGTTTTCTTTTGCGTGGCGATTGAATTAACGAGCAGCAAACTTGTGGGTTTTGCTAAACTTAATTATGTTGCTAACCTTGGGGGAAACAGCTGAACAAGACGTGATGTGTATATAGGACTATAGGAGTACCCAAGTGGGAAAAAAATGCTTACACGGTTTGGCGATCTACTCGCCGTTCCTTTTTTTACTTAACTTTTTAGAATCAGTGAGGTCAAATTTATCAATAAATTTAAAACTATTTATATTAGCTATGTTGGTATTAGCTATATATATATATATATATATTGGTATGAGTATTTTATGTTCCCAAAAACCTCAACTTGCTTACTTATCTGGGCGGATGGTTCGAGAGTGTGTGTTGTGGTGCAGTGAAAGCACAAAGCGGATAGTGGTAGAACCGCGCCAGATAGCCCTAAAGACTGAATCTCATGATGACCTCCTAGTGTACAACAGTACAACCACAAGCTGGCAAAGTGTATGCAGAGTTAACTAATTTGTATGGCTCTAAGGTTGTTACGTGAAGGTGTGAACACGAGCAAAGGGATGGATGGTCTCATCCCCGCCTTTGCTCGTGATGGTTCATGGGGGACCCTTCTCGAGGGATGCACATCCTACAGAAGGTAGAACCTAACGGGCGTAACCACAGTAGGACTATGCATTGTAAAGACCTGTGATAGTCTACTCAACCGCATGGCTAAGGAATCATGTGGGGCAACAAGCAGATTTATCTCTTGTGGGTAAGTGTACAGACTCTGTAGAGTCAAAAACTATTCGAATAGTCGTGCTCACGGTCAAGGGCGGACATGAGAACTAACTAGATATAGTTCTATTTCAAAAACTTTGTGGGTGGAATTGGTAAAGTGGAGGGCAGAGAAAGACCCTGATTTGTGTTGCCCTGGGTGTCGCCCCAGTGATAAGTTAAGCGGTTATGACGCTGAAGGATTAAGCATATGGTGCAGAGGCCATGTAACGGTGGATGGAATCTGGATCGCCATTACTATTGCATTCTTCCACATATTATGTTTCAGTTCAAACAGCTAGGTCTCAGAGCATTTTTATGTATTATATTTCGAAAGTAATTTATGGCAAATAAAATAACCCGAGCCTCTCCTTTGATAAGCCATGCATACTATTTAATTGCATCATGTGTATTGGCTCGCGGAGCACGGTGGTTTGTGCTCACACTCGCTCTCACCATAAATCCAGAATCAGGAGCTGGATCACTACAGCAACACTCTTGGTCATGATGGCGAAGCAGATGAAGATGTCAAAGGCTAGGTCGCGTACCTCCAGTTGGCTGCCTGTGGGCATGTCCTGAGGGTCCCACCTATATGCTTCGTTTCCGCTACTGCATTTTATTGATTTCGGCCCATGGGTAAGTCTATTATTATATTAACGCTTCCACATGATGTGAATTTTGATATTCAGAACTGTATCTGTGAGCACTATCTACTGATTCAGGGAATAGTGCGGTGGAATCACAGAGGATTCCAGATGGTAAAATCTGGGTCCAACAGGGACCTCCCCTATTTAAGAAGGTCGCATCCCTTTAGTTTTCCTGGAATTTTTCTTAAGAGATTATTCTGCTTAGCAGTTTCACCGCATGTTCGGTTGAGGAACCCCAACTTGTGAACTTAATCTTTATTTACAATACAATTTCAGATTGCATCTTGAACTCTCTTGCTTTTGTTCTCAATTCACTTGCAGGAGATAGCCTTCTTGGCGAGGTCAACCGTGTTCGGTATGGTTGATAACCAATGGAGCCTTTGGATTATCAACGTCGAGTTTTCCACAATCGACTTATCAGTACCTCTCGGAAGATCGGGCCATCGTCACATTAAGTGAGTGAGGAGAGAGAGAGGGAGGTGGCTTGCCTTTCGTCAGTATCTGTGTATAGTGAGCCCGTATGTATTGTTCATGATGGGATATTATACAAGTTTTTGCTTCTGGTATTTCCTCCCGCACAGATCTCCAAGTAAAGCATGGACGATCCTGATTTCATGTGCAGATAATCCGTATACATTCATTCTCACCCTTATAACCTTTCAAATATTTGGTGGCTTCAACAAACGCACATTATGGTTGTTCTAGGGCGAGGAATTCTAGTTGTATCGCCTGATTGTCCTAGCAGCGTGCCATCGTGTGTTACTAGATCTACGTTGGGGCAAAGTTAGTGATGCTAGTGCCACACGAACAATTGGGTGATAACTTTACTCGTACCGATCCGGTGAAAATCGCAAGTTCGTGTCCGCGTGTTTGGAACAATTCCAATTTTCGACGCTTAATTATTGGGTTAGTCTGAAAATTAATCTTAAACTAAAAAGTCATCTGATTTGCAGTTTTGAATCAACAAATCTATCTGATTTAACCCCTAAAAACAATTCACTTTGATTTTGCTCTGACTTTACATCTACATGGACTGATGTTGCTGACATAGCATCCTTGATGGCATAAATTGACAACAAGTGCGGTCCACTAGTCATACTTAGCCCATTCTTCCTCATCTATCTCAAGTTACCCTATTTGCAAACTCTCTCTCTCTCTCTCTCTCCGCTAATTTGCGACTTGTCCTGAGCTCAGTTCGCCGGCCACGAGGCTTCATCGCCAACCGCAGGGTCTCATCATCGGTCCTAGAAAACCTCCTGCCTTTTCTTCCTCTTCTAGCGGGTTGATCAAGATGGTGGCGATAGCGAAGCGCGAGCGCAAGCCCTAGAGGTCGAGTGGAAGGGCCTTAAGAATGAGTGACATGTCATCGCGGGGATCAAGGGGCGATGATGTGGCCAGCCTCGATGATGGCCGCACTGGCCAACACACTTGGGAGCTTGGGCGCGGCGACGTGTGCGCAGGCTAGTAGTTGGGCCCTCTGTATGAAGTGCCGGCGCGACTGCGGGGTGGGGGACCCTCTCCTGGAGTAGCTCACTAAAGAAGTAGACAATCTTTATGTTGGTGTCAGCCTCGCTCCTGTACAGGCACTCATGGTGCGCATGATGACGGTGTCGTGCACGAGCGCGTAGCTGATTGTAGCGATGTTAGATCTGGAAGCACTGCTGTCCCTTCCCACACATTACTGCCATGGCTCGCTGGGAGCGCGTCGTCGTCGAGAAATGGAGATGGAGAGAGAGAGAGAAGATTTGGTTGGATTGAGTTGTTGGTGTGAGAGAGATGGGGATGAGTTGCTGCTGAGACAGAGATGGTCGAGGAAGAGGGTGGCGGTAAGTGGCACAAAGCTGGCTGCCATGCGTAGTGATCGACTTGGTCTTGAATCAAGAAGGATGGGAAGAGAGATAGCATCAATAGCATCAATTTTTTTAACCAAGTTAGAAGGATAATTAAAACACAAACATGTCAGCAAGACTATAGCGTCTAAGTCAGACTAATATCGTCTATTCCGATGCCATGTCATTAAAACTGTGTTTTAGACGATTTTGAGAGTTCGAGATTGTAAATAAACGGTTTCATAGTTTAAGATTAAAAATCAAACCGATATCAAAGTTCAAGATGTAATATAAACTTTTCCCGCGTGCTTAGATACAAGTTCGCACATGATACCAAAACCCTTCCCTGTATGAACAATCACCTAACCGGTTGTAAGAACTTATATTACAATCATGCCCCAACGTGTTTCGTAGTTCGTACATGTGCTTAATTACGTGGTAGCGGTGGCACCAAGCCTCCACTTTCCCCTCATGGTCAAACGTGTCCCGCGGGCGACACGGTGGTGCCCTTGAATTGATTTTCACAGCTAGCTAGAGAAGAATGCCTCCACTTTTGCCACATAAGAAAATATGAGAATAATAAATTGGCTCGAGCAAAAATCAACGGCATTTCAAATAAAAAGGAAAAAGAAAGGGGATGTCTAGAAAGAAAAAGAAACAATTATCTTGCCTCAAATAATTGAGTGTCCTATTAGTCATAAATCATTCAACAACTAGTATACACGTACTCGTGAGGAATTTGAGAGATGTTCAGCCCTTTTTCGTTGGTACATAAATGCCATGAAACATATCATGATTTGCACTTAAGAGCCAAATTCAGTGCCGAACCTTTGCGGAAAACAAATTTGATTCTGGTCATTGTTCAGAGATTTCTATTTACAGGCATGTAGGCATGCATCTTTTGAATCCAATCACTTCCCAATGAAAAAGCCCATGCATTGCAGTACCAAACGCCCAAGCTATTCAACCATCCGGACGTCTAAGCAATCTCAACTGGTAATGTTCTTTTTAGCATTTTTTTATTTTTAGCTTTGATTTCTACATAAGTTGAAATAAAGAACGACTTCTTTAAACTATTTCTCAAAGTCGTTTTTCAAAACAATTTTTTGAGCTCAAAACCGTATAAATCATCTATATTAACAGCTCCACTATCCGTCATTGCATTAAAAAAACACTGATAAAATTTATCAGTTAGAGTTTATAAGAATAGAGCCTCGATCTATTCCTTTCATTCAGTGAGATGCAGGCCAAACCATTAGTTTTCTCAGCTACAATAAGCTCGATCCGTTTCATGCTCCAAATAAGAAAGAAAAGAAAAAAGAACACACACATGAAGGTTGTTCGAGCTATATACAGCTGGAGATCCTGGTGCTAATAAATAATTAACAACAAAACGATATATATATATATATATATATATATATATATATAATGTTAAATTGTTAATAGCATGGTCACTTGCAGTGGGTTGTTGGTACGTCCAGATACTGGCACCAACCATGCGATGGCGATGGGGTCTACGGCGTTAGTTGATGGACCGAGCTCACTCACTCGCCGCTCTCTCGTGTTAAGCTACAATTTGCGTGCATCGTTAATTAATGGCGTTGCTAAATGGCTTTGATTTTTTTTTCCTCTCCTCTCTCCACCGACAGAAAGACGGAGGAGAGGCTCCATCATACCGCTTTTCTTTATTCCCCGCAGTGTCGGCTTGCATGTGTGGTTGAGCCGTGCTCATGGTGTCATCACCCTCTGTCATTATTTTAACAAACTCCTAAAGCTCGGTCGTGATTGAGCGTTCCCGGTTTTGCCCCTGGCGACTGGGACTTGCAGGCTGCAGCTGACTGGAGCGTAACTGTTTTTTCGCATGATTGGTCGAGTTCTTTTCGCATACGGCGTTGTTCTTCTGTTTTTGATTTCTATTTAAAGAAATCAAAAATTAATAAAAATATATAGTTTTTAAAAATAGCTTCTTTATTTATCTCGTTTCAAGAATAAATCAAAAGGTCATAGACACATCACATACCCTATTCCCCTCACTTCCATCTCGTACACACACCTCTCTCACTTTTTTGCACCACTCAACTATCGTTGTAAAAGTCACTCCTTTCAGTTATTACTATTTATTTTCAATCAAAAGACTTCAGCCACAGTAAAAAAACTATCAACAAAAGTCAATATGAACGTTCTCTATGGCTTATAGCATTTTAAAATAAACATTGATCATATACCCTCCATTAGATTTTTCACCGTGTCGGTGACTTATGATGACCCCATATGTCATTGAGATGTGGAGAGTAAATCGTGATAAGGAGGTATATTCAAGGTGTTGTATCATCATTTAATTCGTTCATATAAACGCCGTGCTAGAACCAAATCCATAAGTCGTAGTTGAAAATCACCATTGTGGCTATTATTTAGAGAGATAAATCAACACTTTTTTTGCGATTATAAGAATGACACATGCGCATACCACCACATATGTACACCACACGAGCACATACCACCATATACATACACCACATGTGCATACACGCGAATATATCTCCTTAGTATACATCTAGACCGATGAATGCCGAGGATAAATATGCGAACTCACATCTTTTTAGTAAAACACACTTACATGTGTGTAATAGATAGATATTAGGATTTAAATATCTAGTAGATGGAGTCATATAGCCATAAGAAGTGGATTTGGATAAAGTGACAATTGTATCCGTATATTTTCGCTAACCATGTGATCAACTTTTAGAGTTATTTTCACTGACCATCAATCACCAAGGAATCTAACTGATTAACCTCGAGTGTGAGAGCGTTCTTTTGATCTACGGCTCGTTAGTCCAAAAATTAGCTTACGTCCTCAGCGGTTGTCCCCGTCGGTCGGAAATCAGGCATCACCAACAGCTGTAGGGCATTTCGGTCAAAACACACGGGAGGTTGAGGCGTCGCATCTACTCCCTTGCGGCAGCAAGAAACACGTTCCCTCCCTCCGTATTTCCACCGAGGCGCGGGGAAGAGTCCGGTAGCTGGCTCGCAGACGACTGTGTGTGCCGTCCGTCTCGTCGCAGTAAAAACACGGGAGGCGGCAGCTGCCGCACATGCTTTAAGTCCCACTCCCACCACCTCGTCTTTCCCAGTCGCCTCCCCACCACCACCGCGGCGCCCCAGATCTCCAGTTCCCCCCTCCGTCCAGAGAGAGGCAGAGGGATCGGTGGGTGGAGACCGGGCGGGTGGTAGTACTATCGTCTGCGTAGGAGCGTGTCGGTGGAGTAGGGGAAATGGCGGTGGGTGGCGGCGCCGGGAGCTCCAGATCCGCGGCTTGCTGCGCCGTCCTGCTCGCGGCGGTGCTGCTCTTCTCCGCACCAGCCACCACAGGTTCGTCTCGCTCTCTCTCGTTTCGTTTGCTTGTGCTGCGTTGCGCGCAGAGGCTGCGGGTTAGTTGGATCAGCGCGCCCGATCGCGTAGGAGTTTGATGGGACGAGGCGGCCACGAGATTCTGCTGCGTGTTGGTCAATGCGACTCCCGTTTCGTTAGCTCCGTCAGTGTCGGTGGCTCCAGTTCGGTGTCGGTGGCTTTTGATTCTGATGGGATCGGGTTCCAATTCAGTTCGTTCCATTCGTGTTTGTTCGAATTCTGAGGCCAAATTAGGTAGCTTTCCATAGCTGGGAGAAGAGCGCACTTGAAGCTTCCGTCTCACACTATCCAGTGCCACTGTCTGCCGATTCTTGTTCCAAACTTCCTTGTGTCGAGCTCCGCGACGGTAGATCTGTTCAGAGGACAAGCGAGTTAGTAAAATGTCTCAATCTATTGTAATTTACTGCTAAAATGATCCGTGATGAACTTAAGCGAGTAGATCTTGCAAATTGGAATCAGGATGTAACATAGAGTGCATCACCCGTGTCTTTTTTTTGATATGTATCTGATTCTGATACGCACCCTTTGATTGCTCTTGCAGAGGCTTATGATTCGCTGGATCCAAACGGGAACATCACGATAAAGTGGGATCTTATGCAGTGGACTCCGGATGGTTATGTTGTAAGTAGCAACCCCCACATCAACAGCTGTCTTTCATCTCAACCAATTAAGCCATGATTTTTTTTACTGAATAGGCGTTGACTTGTAGCGTAGCCAATGACTGATTAGAAACATATGTTACAAATAAGGATACAAGCAACCAAGTTGTATATCAGTATATAATTGATATCTGGTTACCCTGTATGTGTATCATGATTTCCCCACAAATGTCTCGTGTGCAGGCTGTTGTCACCATGTTCAACTATCAACAATTCCGACACATCCAGGCACCTGGGTGGCAGCTGGGGTGGACGTGGGCAAAGAAGGAGGTCATTTGGTCTATGGTTGGGGCACAGACCACCGAGCAGGGTGATTGCTCAAAGTTCAAGGGCAACACTCCCCACTGCTGCAAGAGGGATCCCACGATTGTTGATCTACTGCCGGGCACCCCATACAACATGCAAATTGCCAATTGCTGCAAGGCAGGAGTTATAAATACATTTAATCAGGACCCATCAAATGCTGCTTCCTCCTTCCAGATTAGTGTAGGTCTTGCTGGGACTACGAATAAGACTGTTAAGGTGCCCAAAAACTTCACTCTTAAGGCCCCAGGTCCGGGTTACACGTGCGGGCGTGCTATTGTTGGCAGGCCTACGAAGTTTTGGACCCAGGATGGGCGCAGGGCAACCCAAGCTCTTAGTAAGTTGCCCATCTATTGCTCTTTGCTGCTTGCTATCAATTGCTTGTATACTTTTTGGAAATGCACTAGCAAGTTAAACTCATCATAATAATTTAGCTTGTTCCTGTTCCTTAATTATGATTTCTGAATGCTAGGTTACATTATGTGTAGGATTAGTGAAAAAGAATGAAAACCATTGAAATGGAAAGGGATTCGATCTCGAAGGGAGACAAGTTCATCACCCAAAATCTATGTTAGTCGATATTTGTTGAAAATAAGTTACTGCTGGGCCTAATAAAATGTATCAATGTAGCCCATTCAGTTATTTTTGTTCTCTAGAAAATAATGTATGTCAAATGCAGCAAGCATCGGAATGGTTCCAGTTCCATACAAGTTTTGTTTAAATTTTCTTGCAGATAATTTTCTTTATTTAATGGTTCTTAACAAAGATGTTCTATATTCGCAGTGACATGGAATGTGACCTGCACATACTCCCAATTTCTTGCTCAGAAGACTCCAACCTGCTGTGTATCCCTCTCATCGTTTTATAATGACACAATTGTGAACTGCCCAACATGCTCGTGTGGCTGCCAAAACAATGGAACTCGTTCAGGAAACTGTGTAAAGTGAGTAAACATAACTGCTATTCTTACTATGCTTCTTCTTAAGGTTCTAGTTTTGTGCAAAAGTTCTAACAAATTCTGTGCATTTCACAGCGAGAATTCACCTTATTTACAATCTGCTATCGATGGCCCTGGCAAATGGACCGGCCAGCCTCTTGTCCAATGCACTTCCCACATGTGCCCGATAAGAATCCACTGGCACGTGAAGCTCAACTACAAGGAATACTGGAGAGTGAAAGTCACTATCACAAACTTCAACTACCGCATGAATTACACACAGTGGAACTTAGTTGTTCAGCATCCTAATTTCGATAATATCACCCAGCTGTTTAGCTTCAACTACAAGCCACTCACCCCATATGGAGGCGGCATAAGTAAGTCAAAATGTGAAATGCTTTTACTTTTTTTTATCGAAATGCACCTGTACCATCTCTCTCTCATGGAGTTTATTCCTTCCATTTTAGATGATACCGCGATGTTCTGGGGAGTAAAGTTCTACAACGATTTGCTCATGCAAGCTGGCCCGCTAGGAAACGCGCAATCGGAACTACTTCTGCGGAAGGACTCCATGACTTTCACCTTTGATAAAGGATGGGCCTTCCCACGCCGTGTGTACTTTAATGGTGATAACTGCGTCATGCCGCGTCCCGATGACTATCCATGGTTGCCTAATACAAGTTCTCTGACAAAACAACCGTTGGCGCTCCCACTCTTGGTATTCTGGATTGTGTTGGTTACTTTGCTGGCTTATGTGTGATGAAGATCAGAGGTTCAGCGAGCTTCAAGCTGTAAGGTTCCAAGTGGTACCCTGCAACAGGTCATTTGTTCATTCAATGCCAAGGTTGCATAGAAGAGATGGGTGTCACGCTGAGGAAAGCTGATATATGTGTGTTTTGCAAGTTAAAAGGGCCAAAATGTATTTCTTGTTTGGTATATACTGGCCACAGCACTTCGGTGAATTTAATTACTGCAAATTAGGTAATTACAGTTGCACCTTTTGTATTTTATAGCAAACCCAGAATTTTTAATTGAATTATATGGCTGCCTTTCTGTAAATGTATGGATTCCATAATAATGTTTTGTAAAATTTGTGAACAGAAAGGTGCTGTTGATTGAGTTATGAATATTGTGTGTATATTTATGAGGCCCAAAGGGCAATATTTACAGGGAGTATAAAAAATATACAGAAAAATATACCATATACGGATAAGTAAACTAAGGCATATAAGGAAAAAAATAACAATCCTATTTTATCATTAACACCCCTTTAAATTTATGGTGAATCAAACATACTGAGTTTGGAGAGAAAATACAAGTGTTGTGTTCTAATCTGTGGTTTTGTGAAGAAGTCAGCAAGCTATAACTTTGAAGTCACAAACTGTAAAGCGAGTACTTATTGCAGCTGTGAGCGAGTGTATGAAGCATCCATATCGATGTGTTTGGTAAGCTCATGCTTCACGGGATCACGTGCAATGCTGATAGCACTGTATTGCTGGTCATTAGGGTCGTAGGTCCCCTCATAGGTACTCTTAAGTCTGTAGTAACCATCTCAACTAAATAATCTCTGTTGTCACAACTGCTATAACTTTCAACTCAGCCTCTGCACTCAAATAGGAAATTACAGTCTGCGTCTTTGTCTTCCAGGCAATCATAGAGGAGTAAGAAAAATACAGTAAGCAGAAAGAGAACGACAATCAAAAGGATCATTAGCCTAGATTGCATCGGAGTACGTTTGAAGCTATAGTGAGGTGAAGCTAGGAAAAAACAAGCGATGAGAGATTGTCCCACGTAAGTAGTGAAAAATACGAAGAAGGTGATTATAGTGAAGATAAATAGGACGAGCCATGAACTAACTCAAGATATAAACAACATGAGCAATATTAGGGCGAGTGCTCACAAGATATACTAGACTCCCAACAAGATGGCGGTAGCAAATAGGATCCTCAAGAAAATCACCATCAGTAGTGCGAAGCTGAAGGGAGAGCTCCTTAGAAGTCTCAGCAGTGCGAGTATCAGTTAAACCAGACCGATCAAGAAGATCATATACATACTTCTGCTGGGAGAGGTAGTAACCCTCGGGCATAGAAAAAACCTCATTCCCAAGGAAGTACGTAAGTAAATCAAGATCAGTTATTAGAAACTGCTCATTGAGATACTTCTTCACGTATGTGATAAATAAGGAATCGTTACCAGTGATGAACATATCATCCACATAGAGAAGAAGTAGTGTCCTACCTCGAGGCGAGATATGGACAAATAGAGCAGGATCATGGGCACTGACAATGAAACCGATAGCGGTAATCATTGAGGTAAAACGCGCAAACTAGGCACAAGGGACCTGTTTGAGGCCATAAAGAGCATGGCGAAGACGACATGGCCATCTAGAATAGAATACCCAAGTGGTGGCTGCATATAAACATCCTCATGCAAGACACCATTAAGAAAGACATTCTTAACATTTGGCTGAGAGATAGACCACCGGCGAATAGAAGCAACTGCAACAAGAGTGCGAATAGTGGTCATATGGGCAATAGGGGCAAATGTCTCATCGTAATCATGATCGTACTCCTGCTGAAAGCCGCACGCCACAAGACGAGCCTCGTAGCGCTCAATAGTACTGTCAGACCTGGTCTTAATCTTGTACACCCACTTGCACGTGATAGGACGAGCATGCACATGTGTTGGTACAATGTCCTAAGTCTCTGTACATCGAAGGGCATCAAGCTCCTCTACCATAACAAGTTGCCACTCAGAATGAGAAGCAGTCTCACGATAAGAATTAGGCTCAATGACAGAGAGAGCATGAGCTGTCGAAGTAAACCCAAGACGATCAGGAGGCCGAAGGAATGTCCGGTCATGAAGGGCGTAATGAGGATCATCATTAGAGGAATCAAATGTCGGTGTCGACAAGATAACAGGAGATGAGTCTGGTGAAGGATGAGGACGTCTGGAGTAATGTACACCAGAGAAACGAGACGGTTGTGCTGCAAGAGCAAGAGGCGGTGCTGCAGGAGGCAACTCAGGAGGTGAAGGTATAGAAGGAATCACTGGAGATAAACTAGAGGACGGTGTGAAAGGGGAGAAATGAGTGAAGAGTCAAGGAGAGACAATCAAGAGATCGTCTTGATGGTGGAAGTAGGACGAGGAGCCGAATCTCGATGGAAGAAAGGTCGAGATTCATCAAAGACAATGTCTCGTGAGATCCTAATCCGTCGAGCAAAAGAATTATAGCAGCGATAACCCTTATGCTCAGAACTATCCTAAGAAACACGCACTTAACTGATTAGGCTGACAGTTTGGTGCACTCACGAGGTTGCAACAGGACAAAACAGGTGTAGCCAAAGACATAAAGGTGACTGTACTAGGGGCTCTAGAGTAGACACTCTATAGGACTGACATCCTTAAGAGTGGTGGAAGGCTGTATATTGATGAGATATGCAGATGTAGAAACAGTCTCAGCCCAGAACTGTGGTGGAACGTGAGAGGCAAGGAGAAGAGTGCGAGCAGTCTCAATCAGATGACGATGCTTGCGCTTAGCAACCCCATGCTGGGCATGGGCACTAGGACAAGAAGACTGGTAAAGAGTGTCCTCCTCAGAAAGAAATTATCTAAAAGCGCCAGAACAGTATTCGCTAGTAGAATCATAGCAAAAAGCACGAATAAAGGACTCAAATTGAGTACGATCCATCGTGGAAAATTTATGATAGATCGCAAGAGACTAACCACGATTAGTCATAGGAAAAAGCCAAGTAAAATGAGAATAATCATCAATAAAAATTACATAAAATTTATGTCCACCTTTGGAGATAATAGGCGCAAGTCCCCATACATCGGAATGAACTAAATCAAAAGGACGATAAGACAATGAGTCACTAGAATGATAAGTAAGTTGTTGTTGCTTGCCTAGCTTACAACCCTGACAAAATATAGACGTGTCAACAGTAACACGTTTAAGAACACCGTGATGAACTAATGAAGAAAGACATTACTAACATAGGTGACCTAAACGGTAATGCCATTGCACAAAAACTCTAGAGGTGGTGGCAATAGTGGCGGTGGAAGTAGACGTGGTAGGAGCAACTGAAGTGAACGGAAGGTGGAGATGGTCGAGAATGTAGAGACCCTAACGATCCCACGTCGCTGGCTAGTCCCAAGTACCGTCCGTGTCTGTCGATCCTGGATGAAATAAGTGTGAGAGTTAAAACCAACCCTACAACCAAAATCAGTGAGCTGTCCCACCAAAATGAGCTACATGGTAAGCTGGAAAACATGGGAAATAGTTGGAACAGAAAAGTTATGGGACAAAAGAGTGCCATGACAACTGATAGATAAGGAAGTAACATCAGTTGTCTTAACAAAAATAGGAAAATAGGAGATCCTACTGAAGTGAGAGATGTGGAGTCTGGTATCATGTGGATGGAGGCACCGGAATCCAGAACCTAACAGGTACTTGGAGGAGACGTCTGAGCTAGATTGGCAAAAGCCGCTGAGCTGTGAGAGAGCTGTTGAAGTAGAGCCTGGTAGAGCTACTAAACAGAGTCACCTCACTGAGCAGAAGCTGATGAACTGGTTTATCTTCCTGTGAAGGAAGGGCCTCCTTGTCCCCTTTGGTCGTCCACTCCCATGCGCCTTGTTTCGCTTTTTCCGCACCGCACAACTCTGGTAGTCGTGCCCGAAGTTCTTACAATAGTTGCACTGAACTCTAGTTGGTGCGAAAACAAGAGTGAAGACAAGCACCTGGGGAGAGGCCGTAGTCGAAGCAGAAGACGTCGTCATAGTCGAAGAAGGGGTAATAAGCACAGTCGGAACAGACTGTGCTGCTAAGCCCAGACAAAACTCCTCAGCCCAAAGTATTGAAAGGGCCTCTTTGACCATCAGTATGGTGAGCGGCTCAGCAATTGAGCCCTGATAGGCTCAAACTCTGGGCGAAGATGACAGACGAAATCATAAAGGTGAAGACGATCATGATCTGCCTTCTGCACTTTATGACACTCCTAATAGAGTGGAAAGGTCAGCTTGTCCAGCTGGCACCAGAGACTGGCCAGGGCTCAGAAGTCGTTGACGGAAGAGTCCTCCTGGGGAAACATCTCTAACTCACGCTGAAGCGAAAAGAACTAAGCATCACTACTCTGCTGGTATTGCTCACACAAATACTCCCAGATCTGTCGAGTAGACCACAGACCAACGATGCCTGACTGGATGGAGTCGTCGACGCTGACCACTAGGATGGCGTGAACATGGGCCTCATCAGCACATCAGCACTCAAAAGCGTCGATGGCATACTAAAAATCCTCATTAGCAGTGTCAGCAGCGGCGGCAGCAACCTCTACCTTCTTCTTGGCGGCCTCATCTTCTGCAGGAGGTATAGAAGTAGACGGCCTCGGAGGAGCTGCTGGTGGTGGCAGAGAAGGTCGTGCAATGGTGACATGTCTCCAGAGGCAGAGACCGTCGAGCATGATTTCCATGAGAGAAGACCACAACCTGTAGTTTATCCCATGTAGCTTTGTTCCCGAGAATGGGATCGCAGCTGATGGAATGGGAGCCATCGGTAGACGGCATTGGACAGCGCGCCTACCAAGGAAATGAAGTCTAACAAGCGGCGCTGGACGGCGCAGCGGTTAGATCGTTATTTCTTCTTCTTCTTCTTTTGCGCTAATATAGGAAGACTATATTTGATCTGACTGATCATATCATATTGGGGATGGGCGGAGTCAAACGAGCTCTGGGCGTTGGTTGGTCATGCGGAGACAAGCAGGCGAACCGGCGAGCAGCTGCTCTGGGCAGTGGCTCCGATGGTCGGCAAGCGGTGGCGATTCGATCGATGGATCGGCTGGCGAAATTGAGCCATGGATGGGCGATTGGGTCGGCGATGGAGCCAATCTCTGGTCGCCGAGCACCAAGCGATGGGCGACGGTGATGCTGCATGAGGCTAGATGATGGATGGTCGGCGGGCGATCGACACCGAGCGGGCGATGAGGTGACAAGCGACCGGTCGATGAGGCGTCGGGTAATTGGTCATCGGGAGCTGGATGGTCAAGCGATGGGTGCGGGTGGAGAGGCAAGTTGCGGCAGTCGGAGATGGTGGCGGCGGTGGCGAAGGGCAGTGGCTCGTCTGTGAATTGGCGGCGGCGGCTCTCTGATGGTGGTGCGGAAAAACTAAGTAAATGCCCTAACTTTGATACCATGTTATGAATATTGTGTGTATATTCATGAGGCCTAAAGGGCAATATTTATAGGAAGTACAAAGAAGATATATAGAAGAATATGCCATATATAGATAAGAAAACCAAGACATATAAGGAAACAAATAACAATCCTATTCTATTCTTATCAGAGATCATCTAGTTTTGTTTTCTTGCTTCCTCTGCTCTGAGCCAAGTTATTGTGCTGATGATGTTAGTGTTCAGTTTGTCAGATAACAAGAACCAAATGAAGCAAAAAAAAAAAAAAGATTGTATTGAACGGCTGAAAGGAAACGCAACTCAACGATCAGAAAACAATAATGTACAACGGAAAGCATGAAAGTTTAAGTACAATTTTTGTCTATCTGCACATTTTAGCAACTTGAAATTGCAATCACGTGACAACAAACGCCGTGCTTGTCGTGTTCCTAGTCCCACGTTCCTACTAATGACTAGCTTCTGAATTTAAAGAGCTAAGCTGCTCATATGCTGCGCGCTGCCAGTTGCTACGAAATGACACCCTTTCGCGGAGCAGTTTTCATGCCCATCTTCATTCTCTGCAGCTAATTTGAGAATGGACTGAAGGGCGCTATTAATTTGTTCTGTTGGGAATTGGGAGTAAGCATGTAGAGGGAAATCTCTCTACTAAATGCCATTCAATGAGACTTATCGCAGATTTCTATATTGGATGCTGCAGTTATAATCCTCAGGCAACGTAAGGAAATATTTAATTATTCTTAATCAAACCAGCGGAACTAGCACTATTCGAAACTGAACAAACCACTACAAGAAACATAACAGTATCTAACTGCAAAATGCATGAGAACATCATAGCAGCATATGAATTCCTTGAAAAGACTTCACCTTAGAGCTGATGCTGGATCCAATTCCTCCAATACATCTTCTGCGATGATGCATACCCGGCCTTCTTCCAAGGGAACCATGCTTTGGCTTGCGCCCAGCTTCATGCTGCTGCTGCTGCTCTGAAGCCTCAGAGATTAGAGGAGAGCACACGCCGTCCATAGCCTGGTATAAATATCCATGAGAAGAGAAAAATGCAGTGCAATGGAAGGGTGGATGGACGGTTCGCCCGTAGCTTTTGGTTTGTTGGCTAGTTGGCGTTCCAAGCAAACCCCAGCTTGAAGCTCAGCATCCTCACCTTCCACATGTTGGTTTTTGCTCTGCCTTGAAGCAATGCCATCCAATTCGAGTGAGACCTCTGCACAATGCACCCTTCTTCAAGGTTAATCAGGAGAGTCAGGACACATGGAAATTGGATTCTCCAACTCTCACCAAGTGATGGTGAAACTGAAACACTTTAAAGGGAGAAAAGATCAAAAGACGGGCCGACAAAAGTTACCTGATACCTTTCTGAAGTCTACTGCCCAGCTATCTGCAGCTTATTCAAGATTTAGACTGTTCAACCTCTCAAAAAAAATTAGACTGTACAGGAGAGGGGATAAACTGGAATAAAAAGGAGAAAACTATAGGGGAAATATGTGGCGTTTGTTTGATAATTAACTGTTAACGGAAACATACCTCAACTACTGGCCGCATCCTCCGGGCACCCACGCCGCTCACGACGCAATCCACGCCTCCGCTCTACGCGCTGCACCGCTGGCTGCGTCATGTACTTGTATTAATACTTCATTGTGTGATCGATACAATGGCTTGCTTGATCCAATTCTGTTACATGGTATCAGATTGCGCGGCTTGATCCTCCGTCGCCTGCGCTCGCTTCTCTTCCGCTGCTCCTCATGGATCACAACCCACTCTTTGCTTTCGAGCCTTCTGCCTCTGTTCACGATGCTTCTTCATCCCATGACTCTGTTGCCGACTCCGGCGCTACCGGCGTCTGTCAGAGCGCCCCACCACCCCAACCCGCATCCGCTTCCTCGTTACAGATGGTCAACATCAAATCGCACGTGCCGGCGGTCCTCGACATCACCAACCCCAACTACCCCGAGTGGCGCTGCTTCTTCGACTCCGTCATCTGCAAATTCGGTCTTCAATCCCATATCACCGTAGCCCCAACAGCCTCCCAGCGAATCGACCCCAAGTGGCTCATGGTCGATCAATGCTTGGTCAACTGGCTCTACAACACCGTGTCGCGCGACGTCCTTCAGATCGTCCGCGCCCCGGGAGCCACCGCGCACTCGATCTGGACTGCCATCGTCGACCTCTTCCGCGACCACCAATTCCACCGCGCCGTGTACCTTGAAGCCGAGTACCGCAGCCTTTATCAGGGCGATCTCAGCATCACGGAGTACTGCGCCAAGTTGAAGCAGCTCGCCGACGCCCTCCGTGACCTTGGCCAACCCGTCTCCGAGCCTTCCCAGGTGTTGAATCTGCTTCGCGGCCTCAACGGCAAGTACCGGCACGCGATCTCCGCCATCACCACGAGGCAGCCGCCGCACACCTTCCTCTCCGCCCGCTCCTATCTTCTGTTGGAGGAGCTCTACGACTCGCAGCACGGCAAGCTAGCCGCACATCACGCCCTAGTGGCCCACGGCGGTGGAGGCGGCTCCGGGCAGGGCGGATCAGGCGGACCTCCCTCCGGTGGTGGGGGCGGCTCCGGGCAGGGCGGATCCGACGGATCTCCCTCCGGCGGCACCCGATCCAAGAAGCGCCGCAGCCGCGGCAACGGCAACCCCGGTGGATTCCAGGCTCCGGTCGCCAGCGGCGACACCTCTCCCTCTGTGCCACGGCCCCCCTTCACCAACTCTCCTTGGACTGCGGGTTTTAACCCGTGGACCGGTATGGTCCAAGCGTGGCCCATGCCGTTCCGGGCTCCAGCCGTAGGCGTCCTTGGCCCACGACCTGGTACGCCTCCCCAGCAGGCCTTCATCGCCGGTCCGCTGCAATTTCCCGCTGGCCCGGCTGCAGGATTGAGCGCGGCGCCCCCCGCGCCATCTGGATGGGAGCACAACTCCCTCCTCACTGCGCTTGCCAGCGCCGGCATACCTCCGGCTGGCTCCAGCTCTTCCGACTGGTTCCTCGACACCGGCGCCTCATCTCACATGGCCTCCGCTCCTGGTAACCTCCACTCTCTGCGCCCCCTTTCTTCTCCTCCCTCTGTCACCGTGGGAAATGGCGCTCACTTGCCTGTCACGCACATGGCAGCCTCTTCCATTCCCACTTCTTCCTCACCACTTCTTCATAATGTCCTTGTCACATCCTCATTGATTAAAAATTTAATCTCTGTTCGTTCCCTAACCCATGACAACAACGTCTCGGTTGAATTCGATCCCTATGATTTCTCCATCAAGGATCTTTCCACTCGTCAGGTGATGCTCCGATGTGATAGCCATGGCGATTTGTACCCGCTGCAGCCGACGCTCCACCAGGCTCTTCACGCATCCACTACTCCAGTCGATCTGTGGCATCAACGATTGGGGCACCCGGGCCGTGATCAACTTGCTGCGTCCCTGCGCTCCTTTGATTTCACCTGCAATAAGTCTGCCGCTCATACTTGTTCTGCCTGTCAGCTTGGGAAGCATGTGAGGCTACCATTTTCCCCTTCTTCCTCCATTTGTTACTTCCCATTTCAATTACTACATTCCGATGTCTGGACATCTCCTGTACCCAGTATCTCTGGCAATCAATTTTACTTAGTTATCATTGACGATTACTCTCACTATGTCTGGTCTTTTCCTTTGAAACACAAATTAGATGTTGTGCCTACCTTTCTGTCGTTTTGCTCTTATGTACATACGCAGTTCCGGTTGCCGATTCTAGCGCTTCAAACTGATAATGGTCGCGAGTTCGACAATTATGCCTTGCATACGTACTTCCAGAGCCACGGCATTGCTCTACGCCTATCGTGTCCATACACTTCTGCTCAAAACGGCAAGGCCGAGCAAATTCTACGCACCCTCAACGACAGCATTCGCGCCATGCTCTTCCATGCACACGTGTCGTCGGCCTTCTGGGCTGAGGCCCTTGCCACAGCCACTTACCTCCTTAACCGGCATCCATGTCGCGCTACGGGGATCACCACTCCGCACGAGCTTCTCCTCGGCACACCTCCCTCCTACAATCACCTACGAGTGTTCGGGTGCCTTTGTTTTCCGAATCAATCTGCCACTGCAACTAATAAACTCTGTCCTCGTTCAGTGGCGTGTGTGTTTTTGGGTTACCCAGTGGATCACAAAGGATACAGGTGCTACGACATGGAGACCCGGCGCGTCATTATCTCGCGGCATGTCGTGTTCGACAAGTCGCAGTTCCCGTTTCGACCGACGCATCACACGACTGCTTCAGGCCCCAGCGTCACCGTCGAAGATGATCCGGCGCCAGTCGAGACAACTGTGCGCCGGCGCACGGTTCACGCCGCTACTCTCCCTCCAGTTGAGCTACCCGCTACGCCAGGCTCCTCCCGTGCAACTCCAACGCCTTCCTCTACCACGCGCGTCTACGCTGCTTCATCTCCTGCTTCGCCCTCCACGCCGTCCATGCCGCCATCGTCGGCCACGCCGCTCTTCGACGCCTCGCCTCCTGCTCATGCGGCAGCGACGTCGTCACCCAGCACACATACTTCGGTGACCACCACGGCCTCTCCTTCTTCCGCCACGTCGTCGCCCTCGCCGCAGCCTGCTCCACTGCCGCTGCACCCAATGGTGACTCGAGGGAAGGCTAGTGTCTTCAAACCCAACCCGAAGTACGCCATGGCGACATCGCGACCGAGCTCCACCGCCATCTCTCGATTCCATCCTCGGTAGCGCGCGCTGCTGCGCGACCGAATTGGCGCCGTGCAATGCAACGAGTTCGGCGCGTTGCGAGATAATCGCACATGGCGCTTGGTTCCACTACGCCCAAAGCACACATCGCCACCGGAAATGGGTGTTCAAGCACAAATTGCACCCCGACGGCAGCCTCGACCGCTACAAAGCCCGGTGGGTTGTGCGCGGTTTTACCCAACGTCCAGGGGTCGACTTCGGCGAGACGTTCACGCCGGTCGTCAAACCGGCGACGATACACACAGTCCTCGCTCTTGTTGCTGGGCGACAGTGGCCGGTGTGGCAGCTCGACGTCTCCAACGCATTCCTTCACGGCCACCTCGATGAACGAGTCCTGTGCCAGCAGCCTATTGGCTTCGTGGATCCGACGCAGCTAGATGCGGTTTGCCTCCTCTCGAAGTCCCTGTACGGTCTCCGTCAAGCCCCCCGCGTCTGGTTCGCACGCATCACCGATTCCTCCGCACCATCGGCTTGATCGCCACCCGCTCCAACTCGTCGTTGTTTGTGCTCCGCCGAGGCGATGCCACAACGTTCCTCCTGCTCTACGTCGACGATATGGTGCTCAGTGCATCCACCGATGCTCTTCTCCAAGACATCATTGCTCGCCTGCGCGCTGAGTTCGCTGTCAAGGACATGGGACCGCTGCGCTTCTTCCTCGGCGTCGACGTTCAGCGCTCTGCACAGGGCTTCTTCTTGTCACAGACTAAGTACGCAGAGGAGCTTCTTGACCATGCCGGGATGACGAGCTGCAAGCCCGCGTCGACACCCATCGACACGAAGGCTAAACTCTCGTCCACGACCGGTTCTTCAGTACGCGATCCGAGCGCCTACCGCAGTCTTGCGGGGCTCTCCAATACCTCACTATCACTCGGCCGGACATCGCCTACGCTGTGCAACAGGCGTGTTTGCACATGCATGATCCTAGGGAGTGCCACCTCGCCCTCGTCAAGCGTATTCTTCGCTACGTCCGCAGGACGGCACACCTCGGCCTTCATCTGCGCGCCGCGACATCGCCAACGATCACGGCATACTCAGACGCCGACTGGGCCGGGTGCCCGGACACAAGGCGCTCCACGTCAGGGTACTGCATCTTCTTCGGCGACTCCTTGGTGTCGTGGTCATCCAAACGACAACCCACCGTGTCACGCTCAAGCGCGGAAGCCGAATACCGGGCAGTGGCCAATGCCACAGCGGAGTGCATATGGCTCCGACAACTGCTCGGTGAACTCCACTACAACGTCCCTCGCGCGACGGTGGCTTATTGCGACAACATCTTCGCCGTATACATGGCCAAGAACCCCGTGCACCACCGTCGAACGAAGCACGTCGAACTCGACATACATTTCGTCCGGGAACGCGTCGCTCTGGGCGACCTACGCGTCCTACATGTGCCTACCGGTCAGCAACTCGCCGACATCATGACAAAGGGACTGCCGACGGCAACATTCACCGAAGTTCGGTCCAGCCTCACCGTCGGGCCACCCGACGCTTCGCCTGCGGGGGGTGTTAACGGAAACATACCTCAACTACTAGCCGCATCCTCCGGGCGCCCACGCCGCTCACGACGCACGATCCGCGCCTCCGATCTACGCATTGCACCGCTGGCTCTGCGTCATGTACTTGTATTAATACTTCATTGTGTGATCGATACAATGGCTTGCTTGATCCAATTTTGTTACATTAACAAACACATGAAAGCATTTAAAAATCTCAACCCAAATGGAATGACAGCGGAGTCCTGTAATTTCGGTTTTGCAACTTGAATATTGTGAAAAGAACATGGACACAAAAATCTTCAGGGATTCAGATAGAAAACAAGATAGACTGAAAAGCCACGATATTCAAAAGCAGCAGAGGTGGCATGAAACAAATTTATGCCAGCATCTGCCTCATTAAGGTCTACATTGCACGGATGGTTTGAATAGAGTAATGATCCATCAATTGATCCTCATATTGATGAAACAGTGCCATAAATTTCAGACAAATATTTGATTTAGTGTGCCTAAAAACTCGATATCATAATGTTCTTTTTCTGCTTGTGGACAGAATACATATCTCCATCCATGACCAGCTAAAAATGGGGTTGGTTCCCCTCAAATGGTTCTTCAATGGATGTCACAATAGTTCATCACTTTCTGCGCGAATACAATATGGCAACAACGACCCATATCCCGACAACAGCCGCTGGAATGGCACAGTACTGCACCGTGTTGACCACCAGCTTGCTTGTAAAGTCCGTGTCCTCCTTCCTGAAAACCTCCATATCGGGGGGTGTCAGTTGTCGTGTCCAACTCCCCAATGAAGTAATCTTGCATTAGCTCCTTAGCACTTGTTGTGCCCCACGTCATCAAATTCCTCCGTGGCATACTTACCTTCAAACAGAATATCAGATATGATCAAACCGCCTACGAAAACTAATATAACTGAAACAAGAACACAAAAACAGGGGGAGAGTAGCAGTACCGGTCGCCCGAGCAGAATGTCAGCACCCCCGGGATGGTCATCCAAATACTTGGTCACATCATAAATCTGCTCATCAACATGGTATGAGCTTGCTGAGTAATTAGTCAGACCAATGGATCATATCGTCAAGAATTGCATCTGTACTGGCGCTAGCTCTATTTGACCCAAAGCCTTCAATACAAGGAATTGTGATTGCTGCATGTCAGAGAGAAACAACCCCCCCCCCCCCCCCCAACCACAAAGAAGATATTCCAGCAGAATTACTCCACAAGATTAGATCACTGGCCCTAGCTAGTTGACAACAAGAACTGCTACTGCACCGCAATGATGCCTAGATTGGTGTTGGCACGCCACGCACATAGACTCGCTTGGCCCTGATCAATTCGGCCGCCGACCACGCCACGGTTTATTTTTCACTATTCATAAATTTCGTCTTTTTCGAACTTTTGGCTTTTGTTGAGCTTTTTACGGTTCTTTTTTTCTCGTATTTGTTTGTATTATACGTAATGGGCTAACATATTTTATATTTTTAAATTTTTAAATTTAATTATACTAAATAAGCCTCTATCGGCTCTGATGCTTTTTCATTGGCGTTGGCACCATACGCCATGAGCAGAGACTCAAGCTTTTAAGCAAGTGTGCAGAATTTGGACAGAGAAAGAGAGTGCACGATCTCCTAGGTATTACGTTGAACACGTCGCGGGCGGGGTCGAAGCCGAATAGGCAGCAAGCGCCCCTGCGAATCCATACACCTCTACCTACCTATCGATCTTGCGCGTACGGTTTCAGAAGCAGCGAGGAGGATGAGGAAGAGGGGGAGACACGGGCGCTAGTGGATTGTGCCGTCGACGACGACAATGCAGTCCATGGATTGTGGAGGGCGGCCTCCTCCATGCTGTACAGCTTCGTCAGCGTCGGCATCCCCCCTCTCCCCCTCTCGCTGCCCAATCGGCAAGGCAGAGAAAGTATTATATGGCATGAATCTACCACGGCTTGGCGCGGAAGAAAAAAAAAGAACAGTTGGTGTCGGTTCCAAGTTGAATCTACCGCGGATTGGCTTGTTGGCTCCAGATATGATACTGCTGGTTCACCCCAACCACAATATAACATAAATAGTAAATGACTTGTGGCAGTTTAGTCTAACTAGGCATATCATATTTGAACTAGCATCTTGGCACAATGAGCCAGCCTGGTACGACATGCACAGTATCATATCGAGGCAAGGCCTAACGCAGCACGGCATGGTACGCCATTTACCCTAAAACTCTCAAGAGGCTAGGTCTGCTCAGAAGAGTGCATTAACTCTCATATAGTAATGCAGTAAAATTATTTATGGATAATAATAAATTACTTGTGTTATAGTTGCTGCATTCTTCTGAGCACAGAAGGGTAACTTTGTAGTAAAATTACTTATGATTGGTAGTAAAATTACTTATGATTGACAATAAAAATACTTATGACTGACAGTAAAAATGCTTGTGTCTGACAATAAAATTACTTATAACTGGCAGCAAAATTACTTAAGATCTTGTTAGGTATTACAATAACGGCCGTAATAAACTAAAAGAAATATTTACTATGTGCATATTTTATGTTGCCTTGTCTTTGGACGTTTAAATTAATTGATGTTGCTCATACCGGTGAGAATATTACGAAGTGCATTGTTAAAGTTATAAAAGATTTTGGTCTCACTGATAAATTTTTTTCAAAAACCTTAGACAATGCCATCGTGAACTCTAAGCTAATGGATATTCCCATACCATTGTTTAGTACTTGTGCTTAATCTTTCTTATTATATCAGCAATGCGTATGTCATATTTTTAATCTGGTAATTAAATCTAGTTTGAAGAGGTTGGATGCATATATTAAATATTTATGTGATGCAATATCTTTTATAAATGCTTCTAATCCACGAATAGCTGGATACAAGAACTATTGCATTGCAATGGGTGTATGCCCAAAAAAGTTTGGTTTAGGCATACCGGTAAGATGGAACTCTACATACATAATGTTGAAGAGTCTTTTGCCTTACAAGAGCACATTATCTGTATTCATCCACACACACCACTAAAGAACCGATGGCAATGTCAGTAGGCCTTTACTCACTGAGCAGCATTTGTTTGTTGCGGACTGGTTACTCCCTTTTCTTGAACATTTTTATGATTCCATTGTTGCTTTTGTAGTTTATTCCCCAACATCTCCTATAGTTGTGCATCATATTATTGAAATTGCTACTCAATTGCAGGCTAGTGAAAGTGATATAGTCTTACGAGAGGCTATATTTCCTATGAAATAAAAAATTTAAAAGATTGGAAGGAAATTTCTATTTTATATGCTTTTGCATTTATTTTAGATCCTAAAGCTAAACTAACAGGATTCGCTAAACCTCTGCGACTTCTAGTTGCAGCAAACGTGATAGATTATTCTAGCTACTACTCACATGTTTGTACTCAACTAACCGATGTTTATCGTAAGTATGAGCAAAATTTTCAGGGAGTTCGCTTGCAACGACCTCCACCATCACTCACCATAGGCAAAAAGAAAAAGCACGTGAAGCAAGAGCTGGGGTACAAACTAGCCTGTGGTCAGACCAACCCCTCAACGGCTATTTGACCAAGTCTATATAGTACGATGTTGATTTTGTTGGTTTTTATCTCTAGTTTTGTTTTGCTTAGCCTAGTTAGTATGATCTAAACTTGGTGACTATCATAGTCATTTAAATAAAGATTTTGAATACCTTAGGGAAAATATTTCTGGAATCATTCACCAATTTCTAATTACTGGCATCGGTAATGGCTCGAACAAGTTACCTTGTCAGGTTGGTCCATGTGCCAACCCTTCGAACTAGGCACTACACGAAAAGGGGTCGGGCTGTGCTGGGCTGATCCAAACACGCTTAGACTAATGGGCCACCAATGGCCTGTTGAGCACGATGGGTCGATCCGATGCTGCCCCCGCCCGTAGCCATCGCAACCGCCTGTGTGGGAGGAGAAGGCAGAAGGTGGTGGCGGCGGGGCGGGAGGCTAATGAGAGGGAGAGCCAAAGAGAGGAGGCGGCAACCAATGTCTGCGGGGACAGATGAGGCAGCCACCGGCGGTAGGGAGGAGGCGTCAGCGACCGGGGGGAGAGAGAGAAGGCGTCTGGGGTAACTAGCCAAGCGCCCAGCTTTAACATTAATGGTGTCAGTGCCGCATGCTGCAGTGAGTAGTGGCAGGGTCGTAGGGGCCAGGGGCAAGAGGAAGAGGACAACTAGGCAAGGGCCAAGGGTCTACTGATAGTAAGTTTGTTGCCAGTAGCAAGTAAGTTTACTACCAGTCATAAGTAATTTTATTGGCAATCACAAATAATTTTACTACCAGTTGTAAGTAATTTTACTGCCAGTCATAACTAATTTTACAGTCAGTCATTGGTAATTTTATGGCCAATTGCAAGTATTTTTACTGCCAATCGTAAGTAATTTTACTGGCAAGTCACCCGTTTACACTTAGAAGAGTGTAATAACCCTAACACAAGTAATTTTATTAGCATCGCAAGCAATTTTATAATCTTTTGGGTAAATATGGCCTCCTGGGAGGGTTGAGGTAAATGGCGTGCTTTGCCGGCTCGTCGTGTCGAGGTGCCGGCCCAAGCACGGTAAGCTTGATCGAGCTAGGCTAGAACTATCCATTTATTATTTATGCTGTGCTGTATTTGAGGCGGACCAATAACACTGTACCTCGGACCGACACGGTTGGTCTGCCTTATTTGGCTAGGTCTACCTGTGAGCTTGATAAGTTGGCATGTCTTGTCATTTGGCTTGGCCGGTAACGAGAATGCAGTTTTGTGAAAATTTAATGCCTTAACGTTGCAGCTACGTGAAACTCAAGCTAAAATTTGCAACAAAGTGATAGTTTTACTGGTAAAGCTATAGTTTTGTAAAGTCTACTCTTTTAGGTAGCGTTTATTTTCGGTTTTTTCGTTGGATTTTGGCTTTTGACTATTAGGTTTTAGTTGAAATTGTATTATAGTTTGGCTTCTGACTATTAGGTTTTGGTTGAAATTGTATTATAGTGCCTGTTAGTTTTTTCGAAGTTATTTAATTAATTAATTAATTAAGTATCAAGACTTGTTTAATTTTACACAATGCATATTGCGATTTGCGTTTGGATTCGAATTGAAATTCCATCGGGAACTTTCATGTATATGTCGAATCAAGTGACCCATAAAGATATCACGGTCACTACATCCATCAATGAAAAGATAGATGATTTTGTACCGCGATGATATTAAGTATCGAATGTTATTCCACTCATTCTTTGGAGAATAAGTTTCATTGAAATCAATGCCGGGTCTCTGCGTGAACCCTTGTGCTACAAGCCATGCTTTGTATCTCACCACCTCATTGTTTTCATTCCGTTTGCGGTGAAAACCCATTTGAAACCGACAGGAATACTTTGGGAGGTGTATGTATCACATTGGTGAATACATCTCTTTTCTTTAAGAGGCTAACTCCTCTTGAATTGCATCCTTTCATTGAGTCGGTCCGAAGTATTGTTTGCACTGCCATGGTCTTGGGATCTGGATCATTTTGAAGGTTGTTTGCAATTGTTGTGGAGAAATAAATGTCGACAATTGTAGTCTTACGATCGTATGATTCTCGAATCGATTATAGTTTGTGGAAATTTCTTGGACCCTGATGACTCAATGTTATTTCCCAAAACATTTGAGTCGGGGTATTCGATGTCCCGGATCGAAATTGAGTGCACTGTTGATCTGGGTTTAAGGATCCTTTGGTGTCTATCAACTTGAGGTTGATCTGCATTTAATAAATTGTGAGATTTATACCCAACATAGATCCCAAGTTTCTGTGAGGTCCCATTGAGGTGCTGCTGCGGTGGTGAGATCGATGCGTATGTAGCGCCAACCGAACTTTCGCGGATGGGAAATATCGATGGATTTCCACGTAGTAATTGTAGCGGGAAGTGCTATGATAAGCGGTTGGGCTTGATTGGATTAAGTCGGCGTGTAAAGCGCATGACCCCAACATGATGTTGGTAAGTTGCAGTGTAGTAATGGTCTTGCAATGAGCTTGATTCTCTTGATAAGAGATTCGGCTAAACCATTTTGTGTATGGACATATGGAGCAGAATGTTGAACTTGCATACCAAGAGCCATACAATCGTCATTGAAGGCATGGGATGAAAATTCAGCGGCATTGTCCATTCGAATTGATTGAATTCGATATTAGAGGGTAATGTGCTCGTAATTGGATAATTTGACCAATTACCTTAGCAAATACATGGTTTCGTGTGGATAAAGACACACATATGACCATCTAGTAGATGCGCCAATGAGAACCATGAAATATCTGAACGATCCACACAATGGTTGTATAGGACCACATATATCTCCTTGAATGCGTTCAAGGAATTTAAGTGGTGCGGCTCGATTTTAAGATAAGAGGGTCTTAAAATCAATTTTTGATGGCACATGAAGTACACACAAAATATGAGGATTCGAAATTTTGTTTTGAGGTATGTATGACCAATTGAATTGCTAATAATTTTCCCCATCATTCCAATGCTGGATGGCCAAGGCGATCATGCCATGTTTGGATAAATATAGAAAAATTAAAAACACATTATATCTCCACAGGTAATAAAAACAAAAAAAATCAAAATTAAGAAATCCGAAGCTGAAACCAGAATGAAAAAAGGCTTAGCAAGAGTAGCCGGGCAAGCCGGTCGTCGTGGAGTGAGTCCATGATCTAGCCCACCCCGCAAGTCATCCACCCGCCACCCAACCGGGCAAGCGAGCCCGCCCAAACAATGGCAGCCTCCTACTGCGGCCCGCAACGCGGCCCACGTCTCGCTCTTCCATTTCCCGGACCGCCCGCGCGCACCCCATTCGCCCCACCATTTCCCTCCGTTTCATCTCCATGCCGCCGTCATCTCGGCCGCGTCGTCCCGTGGCGAACGTGCCGCGCGCCGTCACGTCTGCGTGCGTGCAGCGTACAAGAGGGGATGACGGGGAGGAAAGCGTACGAGGAGGAGACACATCACCCCGCGGCCGGGCCCACCGGGGGCAAACGAGTGGTACGCGGGAAACGCCATGGCCGGTGGGCCCCCACCGAGCGCCCCCTCGCCCAATCACAGCTCGACAGCGGGTGTCCTCCAAACCAGCCCGGCTTCGCCAAACCGCCCTCCCCCTCCGATCCGTCGCGCGCTGCCTTTAAATCCCCCCCTCCTCTGCCTCCCCGCCTACGCGACGCCATGACGCCCCCTCCACGCCACTGCAGTTACATACGCTTGTAGCTGCAGTAGCTACTCGTCGTGTGATCGCTGGCTAGCTGCGGCTAGGTAGGTCATAGGTGGGTAGGGTTTGGTTGGAGTTGGATTTGGATTTGGGAGGAGGAGGAGGAGGAGGAGATGGGGCGCGGGAAGGTGCAGCTGAAGCGGATCGAGCACAAGATCAACCGGCAGGTGACCTTCTCCAAGCGGCGGTCGGGGCTGCTCAAGAAGGCGCATGAGATCTCCGTGCTCTGCGACGCCGAGGTCGGGCTCATCATCTTCTCCACCAAGGGCAAGCTCTACGAGTTCGCCGCGGACTCATGGTACGTACGCACGCGCGCACGCGCGATTATCTCCCAGGCTTTAATCCGTCCTTGTTGTTCGAGCTTGCTCGATCGTTCCATTTCTGAGATGATTGTGTTGCCTATTAATTGGTATTTCTGGATTATTTATGTATTCCTATCTGTTTGGATTCTGCTGCGATTACTGCTTCCCGGGGATCCATGGCGGAGGCAGCGGAAAGCCCGAGTCGCGGTTGCTATCTCTGGCGTTTGAGTAGAGGTACGGTGTGAGATTAGTTAATTCGTGAGTGTGCTATGTGCTTGTGTGTACTGTAGTGTGCGTACCAGCAAGGTAATTTTATGCTCCGCTTTCGCTGTGGAGGTGCGTTCGTGCTGCTCAATTTGGGGAATTTTTTTGTGTCCAGCTGCGCGCTGGGTGCTGCTTGGCTTGCGTGCTTGACGCGTAGCTAGCGCTTGCACAGTTGCACCCAAGGGGAAGGCTGGCATTAGAGATTAATTGGGGATTAATCTCTAATATTGCTGGCCCCTGTAATTTATAGCATATGCTCATCTGCTGACAATTAAAGCATGGTTAGATGGTACGCTGTTGCCGGCCGGCTGGCTCAATTGTGCTTGCACCTCTTCTTTTTCTTTTTAGTCTGGGCTCTTTCCCAGCTTTTTCCTTAGTTTCTTCTTGTTCAGTTGCCCAGGTGATATGATCCTTTTCTTGTGTTCTTGTTTCCTTGCCGGTACTTGTCCGTGGTACACACAGTAGCAGTGAGTAGCTCATGGGGGAGCATGCTGCAATCTTGTCTCTAGAGCTGATGATGCTGTCGTCCTCCAAGCTAGTGTTGGATAAACCACGACCGCGTGGTTTACGCGTACGCGTGGAGTGCGTTGCGTGTGGAGTCCGCGTGCGTGCGTTGCGTGGCGTGAGTTGCGGCGTGGGTCGTTGCGTGCGTGCGTTATAAAAAGCCTGTAAACGCTGTGTTTTGAGAGTGCAGAAAATACAGAAAAAAAACGGCGTTCCGTCGCTGCAGGCGTTTCGTCGCCTGACAAAAATCCTCGCGTTCTAGTGTTTGATCTTGGGCTAATTCCTTCATTTGGTATCAGAGCGGTGAAGTTCGGCAAGAAGCGATGGCGGTGATTTGAGCGTCGCCGCCATCATCTCGAAAGGCGTCGACGACCGAAGTCCGGCGGTAGCAACACACGACGTGAGGTCATGGTGGAACGCGTCATCAAGGAGTCCAGCGGGTCGGTGGAGTTCCCAGTGTTGACGCGGGCAAACTACCACAAGTGGGCGTTGGTGATGCATGTGAACTTGAGGCGCTCGGGCTCGGCGTGCCGTGGAGACGAGCGGCGTCGGCGTCGCGAGGATCGGTGGCGTTGGCCGCCATCCTGCGCGCGGTGCCGACGGAGATGCGCCGGGTCTCGCCGTGAAGAAAAGTGCCAAGGAGGCATGGGCGGTGTGAAGACGATGCGGATGGGCGACAAGCGCGTGCGGGAGGCGAATGCGAGAAGCTCCTCAAGCAATTCGAGAATGTGGCATTCAGCGGTGGTGAGTCCATCGACGATTCGCCATGCGTCTCGGCTCCTCGTTGCGGAATTGCGCGAGCGGGAGAGAACATCGAGGAGGTGCGGCGTCGTCAAGAAGCCGCCGCGTGGTGCCGCGAAGTACAATCAAGTCGCCGTGTCCATCGAGATGCTCATGGACTTGAATACGATGTCGCTCGAGGAACGGTTGGGCGACTCCGAGTTGTGAAGATCGGTGCGGTGCGAGGCGTCGCGACGGCGTCGGCGATTCTTTGCTCACCGAGGAAGCGATGGGAAGCGCGCGGCGTCGTGGCAACGGGAGGCGCGGCGCGTATGGACCGCAAGAACAGCGGCCGCAAAGGGCGGTGGCGGAGCGGCGATGGCGACGACGACGCAAGTAGCATGAGCTCGGGTGCAAGTAGGAGTTCGCGCGCGCCAGCGAGGAAGGTGCTACAAGCGTGGCGCACGTGGCCACATCTCCGTGGGATTGCCGTGAGCCGAGGAAGGAGAAAGCACCGCTCGTCGAAGGCGACGGCGAGCTAGCACTCATGTAGGTCGGTGCATGGGGTGTCGTGGTTTAGGGGTGATTGTTGGATAAACCACGACCGCGTGGTTTACGCGTACGCGTGGAGTGCGTTGCGTGTGGAGTCCGCGTGCGTGCGTTGCGTGGTGTGAGTTGCGGCATGGGTCGTTGCGTGCGTGCGTTATAAAAGCACAGAACGCGCGTGTTTTGAGAGTGCAAAATACAGAAAAAAACGGCGTTCCGTCGCCGCAGGCGTTTCGTCGCCTGACAAAAATCCTCGCGTTCTAGTGTTTGATCTTGGGTTAATTCCTTCAGCTAGGGGTAGTTTAGTTTTGATAAAAACTAGAAAATTCTGTACCATTCCAATTTCCAACGGTATAGCATTCCCCTCTCTCTCCCCCGGCCGCCACTCTGTCGCGCACTCTCTCTCTCTCTCTCACTCGTTCTCACGCTGACAGGGCGTCGCTGCCGCTACCGACAGGTTCACTGCGCCCCACGGACGTAGAGGGAGGTTGAGGAGGCGATGGTCCGGCGGTGGACGGTGGTAAAGGGAGGCACGGCGATATGGTGGACTAAATATTAGGTTGAGTGGGGGATGGCGACACACGCCGCCGCCGCTGTCGATGGTGGAGGAGGGGTGGAGGTAGGCGGAGGAGAGGTGCGGAGCTGCGCTGGTGTCGGAGAAGAGAGGAGGGAAGGGGAGCGACGGGGAAGGGGAGGGAGAGCTCGCTGGCGGATGACAATGATTGAATAAATATCTAAATACGGTTTTAATATACAATTAAGGCCAAGAGACCCCTGTGGTCGTAAACCTTCAGAGGTTATTCCTTAGGTACCCTGGTTAGAGAAACATTGTATATATTGTCCGACCAGATAACTGCTTGGAGAGTCTATGAATTGGTACTTAGACCTGATTTCAAAATATTCCTTCCGTGCGACCGATGGCACATGTGCATTATCTACTTCCAACGACACGATACTTTGGCCTTAAGTCTTTGATAACAACTGTTATGTGGTTGTTGCCCACGTTCGTCTCCCGTTGACAACAACCGACGATCAGACACCCTCTCTAACAATAACTACCTTCCCAACCAGATGTGCCAGTTCCACAAGACGTCTTCTAGTTAATTGTAGTACATACTGTGCCAACTTCATTTATATCGGCAAAAACCGCACGTGAGTTTCAATTACTCTATAATCTCTTACACGAACAGCCCCAAAGCCACAAGCCGCAGCCACAAGCCACAACTAAAAAGAACATACCCTTAAATAACTTGCTACTGTTTTTGGTAGACAACCAAAACTTTCTAATTAGTAAGCATGCATTTGCCAGGTAGATGGCTAATCCCGATTCTTACATCAGCTTGCCTGAATCAAGCCTACCTAGTCGTGAGCTCATCCTTCTGGGTATTTGGGTAGCGATATGGTCGGACAGCAATGGGCGCAGTCCCCGGAAGAAGGTGAATACGGTGATCATGCTGACGCTGTGGTGGCAACCCCGTCGGTTCGACGAACAACTGGGGAAATTCATCCAAGAGCTCCACCATGAGATTAGTTGAGGACCCTGTAAGCATGTGAAGAGAGCCTGATGGGGACTGTAAACCTTGCCAAGTAATTTGCTGATCGCCAGAATGGAAAGACATTGTCATGCAGTCAAAATCCCACACTATCAGACCCAACTTCCATAACCATTGAACGCCAAGGACTATATCAAAGCCAGCCAATGGAATTGAATAACAATCAATCTGAAAGGATTCGGAACCGATAGAGAACACTGTCCCATGGCAAACTCCAGAGCTTTTGACATGCTCGCCATTAGCGACTACGACTCGTAAGCCAAGCTGGGGTCGCAAGTGCAAACCTGCCCGCCGTGCTGCCTCATCATTAATGAAGTTATGTGTAGAACCCGAATCCAGAAAAGCAATCAATCGTGTTGAACCGATCCAAACCAGAAGCTTCATTGTTTGTGTTGACCGAGGCTGTATACCTGTAAGAGCATGGAGGGAAATAGCATGTTCCTCAACAACAGCAGAGTCACTCGTGTTATCCTCTGTAGGTGGATCATCCGGCGTAATTTCGAGGAGAAACAAGCGCTTGCAACGATGACCCACAACAAATTGTTTGTCACAATTGAAATAGAGTCCCATCCTGCGGCGTTCCGCCATCTGAGATGTCGTCTATTGCCGATGGGGGAACGTAGAATGGTGGAGATGCGGTCTGTCCTGCAATGGGCGCTGTTGCCATGGACGGCGTGACTTTGGCGGGAACGGGTGACAGTCCAGCACTCAACGCGGGAGCCGGGAGAGGGCGTTGCTGCCCAGAAACACGCACTGGCGGTTTTGGCTATGTGAGCATGTGTCTCTTCTCATAAGCACGCGCTAAGGCCATCGCCAATTGTAGGCTTCCGTGATTTTGTAGCTCAACATCGATGCGAGTTGGATTGCGTTTGACGGTTCCACTTCTATACTTGAGCTCGCGTGGTTCTTCCCTATGATTCCTAAGGACGATTAAATCATCACAAGAATTAAATAGTATTCCATTCTTTGAAACATTTGTATGCAAACTTAGGAACGCATTCACTTAATGGTTAAGTTGACGTGCTCACGCTCGAGTCATTGGTCCTTGTATCATAGTTTCAGTTTGTTGAACTTGTTTTGGAGTTGGCACAGTTGTATCCATAGAAAAGATGTCCTCATCATCTTGCCCCACATGACACTTATGCAATATACATTTAGTCCTGCAGGTGACTGAGCAATAGCACCGCCTCTATCTGGACCTCTGCAACAAAATTTCATTTTAGAGACATTTGTCCCATGCATATATTCCTTTGCTCACTGTTTTTTTTAGTCTTACTTCTTTTGACACTTTGTTCATTTATTTTTTTTAGATAAAGGATTTTATATAAAATCCGGCCTCTATATCCACGTGGGATATGTGACCAAAGGTTACACAAGCTCTTAGGCTCAAAGCCTCAAAGCGAGGAGCAAAAACCAACAAAGAAGAGAGCTTAAGGACTATGAAAAGAAAAACTAGAAAGACTAAGCTTCAGAACTTCTTCTCTATCCTTGCTTTCAATCGAGTCTCTATCCCCATCCGATTGTACCATCCAAACTTGGTCTACTTTGCGTGAATAAGGACCTCGGCGACGCCTCCAAGGAGGCAGCTAGGACCGCCGACGCCGCTGCCTCACCGAGGCAAGGTTTTCACTGGAGATCGGTATACATGAGGGCTATGGAGTGCCATGACAACACCTCCGGGAAGGCAAATGGCGCCGGCGTCATCGTTGTCGAGATCGGTAAGAACAGTCAAGGCTTTCGCCAAGACACCACAAAGACCCCACGCATTACCGGTCACAAAATAGACCGCCACCAACACACCGGGTCTGTTCGCCTCAAGGCCATGGCATAGCCACCCTTGAACTCCACGATGAGCCGCTTTCGCAAAGTCGCCTCTGCAGAAACCACTTTGCGGCGCCTATCGCCACTGAGCGCGATCCGGGGCATGAGCCACGGAAATGAATCTTGACCGAGCTCCAAATTGCAATGAACCAAGCGCTTTGTCACAACAGATGGGTGGCGTCGCCAAGGACTCGACCCGCTGACGGTGGGAGAGATGCGGCGCGGTGATCGTCGGCCACCCGCTCGACACCGTCAAGGTGAAGCTGCAAGAGCCGGCCCGACGCGCCTCGGCCAGCCCCAAGTTCTCAGCGCCATGGACGCCGTCAAGCGGTATACTTGTAGTGAAGGCCCCGAGGCTATCAAGGGGATGGGAGCCCCGCGCCACGATCGCCGCCTTGAACGCCGTTCTCTTCACCGTCGGCGAGATGGAGGCCGTCTTTGCGGTCGGAGCCCGGTCGCCACTCATCATCAACAGCGAGTTGTTGCGGGCGCGCCGCGCCCGAGTCGCCGCCTCTTCACGCTTGCCCACGAGTTTTTGCGCTCCACCGCTCTATCACGCGGCGCCTTCTGCCGTCGCCGCCGCGCGTCGCTCCTCTTCGGGCGCCGCCGCTGCCGCCGGTGGAGCCGCCGCCACGCCGCGAAGCGCTGCGCCGTCGTGCCGCTTCCCGCAGGGCCGCCGTGCAGCCGCTCGCTTCCATGAGCGCGTCGCCGCCAGCGGGAGCCGCCGCTCAGCGGCGCCGCCGCGCGCCGCCGCCGCCGCCTCCTCATGAGCGCGCGACACCTCGCGGGGCGCCGCGCCTCGCGGCGCCGCGCGCCGCCGCGCTCCGCTCAGATCCGAGTTTTTGGTGGAGAGCGGGGTGGCCGCCGCCCGGCAGCCCACGCGCGGCCGAATCCGACCCGCCGCTTGGCCTTCCTCCCACCGGCGCCCCTTCCCTTCGGATCCGAAGAAATCGGGAGCCGGAAGGAAAAACAGACGGACACAAAAGCAAAGGAGAGACAAAGGGACCTATCTACCTAACTACTCACGCTAACCAAGGAGCCGGGGTGGATCCCCCTCCCCTCACGCCGCCGGCGAGACCGCCGGACGTCGGAGCAACGGGAGGGGGACCGGATCTGGAAGGTCCCACGAGTGATTCTTGAAGGGGGACCGGATCTGGAAGGTTCATTTATTTGGTTGAATTTCCATACTGTTGATTATAAGTTTTTGACGTATCATTTCAATATCACACGAGTGATTTTCTCTCTTGATTGTCATTTTATACCACTCCCTGCTTAGTTTCCGAGGGTAGAACCGTAGAACATTCTTGTATCACTTAGCATATGAACTTCCATAGAGGCAACTTGTAATGGAGAGATATTTCTAATTATATATTGTCTTAACAACTCTGGTAATCAAACGTTCAAAAATGTATGATTTCATACAATTCCATCGATCTCTATGATGGCAATTCACCTTTTGCATGTTATCGAATTCAAAGGAGGTGTCACCGTCCAGTTGCTTAAGAGAGCTTTTTAATATATATATTGACCTTATATGTTGTTTTTCCCCAAAAACGTTACCAGTATCCATTTTTAAGAGTTGTTGTCTGCTACAATTGCCTTTTCTTGTAAATTTGTGCAAAGTAGCATAAATATGTGAAAACAATTTGAGAAAAAAAGTGAAGCTAGGGCTTTGATATACTCTAGAAGTTGAGCAAATTAGGTAATAATTTAACTTTTTTTTCTAGAATTGAAGAACAAGATCAACTAGATCAGCAAAATGTACCATATATGTTCCTCTTTTTACTATCTGGATTTATTTAAATAGTAATTTCTGGTTTACATGTGAAGTTATACAGATCTCTGAAAATTAAATTACAGCAAATCGCTAACACCCTTCAGTTTAAGACTTCACCGTGTGACTGTGCTACACGCCTACACCCCTCACTTTTGTTAATACACTCCGTTAGTACAGAATCTACAGGCTATTATGAGTTCTTAACAGCTAGCTAAGAAATTCTTGAAACAGTTCATGTTGAAACCGAAGGGGCTAAACCACAGTTAACAAGAGGCCAGAGCCATAACACGTCTGTGTTTACCATGCAAGCTTTCTTGGTTCTTGGGTTTGGTTTTTAGTTTTTCTGTTGCTATTTTTGTTGCCACTGTTGTTAAATATTGACATATCATTCTAGTAATTAAAGTACCTGTGCTATTCAGTCCCGATCCCATTCTCATTTAGCTCTGCAAACAATTGTTCCAAAAAGAAGCTTTCCAAACAGTTGGACAGTGTATGAATCTTACTTGGATATGAAACAATACATTATGGTAAAAGTTTTACAGTGATATATCAAAATAAATGCATATATCTATTCTTGAGAGTGTGCGTATACTGCATATAGTTAATCCTGATTACATTTACTTCCAGTGACCAGATGTATTTTCCTCCTTTTTCACAGTATGGACAAAATTCTTGAACGGTATGAGCGCTACTCCTATGCAGAAAAGGTTCTTACATCAGCCGAATCTGAAATTCAGGTAAAATAAAGCAAAAGGTGTTCTTCTCTTGAGCTATGAAGTAATTTGTATACGATGTTATGAACTTAATTCACTAGGGCACTGTACTTTTTTAATTCTTTTCTTGAGCTATGATGTTAATTGACTTAAGACAGATTGGGGGTCCATGTTGATCTTCTCTCTTAACTTCTACGCAATTAGTCCTTGAGGAGTACTTGCGCTTTAGTCAGATGATGGAATCAAATGTTGCAATTTGACTCCTTGAATTATTTACTTTGACGGCTTACTGAACTAGATTAGCTGCTTCCTTCTGTCTTTTCAAAGAACTATAACTGCTTTTGTGATCTAGTACTTTAAGCAATACTAATTCAGTCTGAACTGAAATACCGGGCAAGATCAGTAATTCTGCATTAGCTGATTGGATTTGCTAAGGCTTAGAAAAAGAAATCGGCCATATTAAAATGGGATTAAGAAACTATACATGTGCATATATGAAAATTGCGACTACTAGATCATAATGACAAAAGACAATTGTAAACAATTTTGGATGACCCTCTTCACAACTTTGGCATTTTTAAGATCTGATGATCTGATCGTAGCCTTGGTGGCAGTTTTTATCAAGAACAACCTTGAGACTCTCCAGAACATCATACTCCGAATGGATGGCCTAGATATATATAAATTAACCGGTGGATTTGCCTTCCAAATCTGGGTGATCACCTGTTTTGTGTGGATGGTTTATTTCTGATAATTAGAGATATGTACGTAACAAGCTTATTTTGTCAGAGCCAAAACATGTTGCCCTTGTCCTAAAGTTTGTAAGGTGATTGCGCCACTCTTGTAGAGACTGTAAGGCGTCTCATAAAACATCTACAATATTAGAATATTGACTGTTGAAACTGATCATGTGGCAAAACATGGAGAAAAATAAGAAAGCTGTGAAAGGACATTGGAATAGTTCAGAGTTATTTTGTGTATTTGATTTACGTTTGGCAGAATTTTTCAATCTTTTTAAAGACACAATTTGCGGAAATGGCAGTAGCATAACAGTCATAAAGATGACCTCTGATTTTTTTCCATAGTCTTTCATTAGAAATGCACTGCAAGTCTTTCATCAGAAATGCACTGCACGAATTGTAGATTAACTTATGTATCCTTTTCATTAATTATCAGTGATTAATAATTTATATGATCTAGTGCATTGTGTTCTTGTTTTTCAGTTCCCACATGTTTGTCATCTAGAATGAGTTAACTAAAGACATTGGAACAGTTCAGTGATTTTGTGCATTTGATTTACTTTTTCCAGAATTTTTCAAATTTTTTAAAATCACAATTTGTGGAAATGACAGTAAGCATAACAGTCGTACATATAACCTCTGATTTTTTCCCCAGTCTTTCATCAGAAATCCACTGCAGGAATTGTAGATTAACTCATTATCCTTTTCGTGAATTATCAGTGATTAACAATTTATATGATCTGATCGAGTGCACCGTGTTCTTATTCTTTAGTTTTCACATGTGCATGTTTGTCATCTAGAATGAGTTAACTATACATTTTGGAATTTCAAGAGCTATGTGTAACAGAGTCCATTATTTAACAAATCATATAATGGTAATGTGTCTAACAGGCTTGCATGAGCTAACCCACATGTTTGTCATAATGAACTTGATTGACAGAAAGAAAAGAAAATTCCATAATTGGGTAATGTGGATATTCCTGTTTGTTGATAAAAGTACAATGAACATAAAGATGCTCATGTATTACTGCAAGCACAACAGACAGTAAATTCGTTTATGCAGTACATGCGCAAGATTTTTTTCCCCTTACGCTGACCTTAACGCAGTGACAAAATTGATTTTAAGTTAATACGAAAATTCAACTCCACCACACAGAACATTCCTTCCTATACACTTAATTTTCCCTGGCGGTAAATGTTGTTAACTCTCTTTGTTCAATCCTGAATTACTGAACTAATTAATATCATTCCTGTTTGTGATACTTCCTGTTACGCTCAAATTCAGTAACGCAAATTGTCTTTGCTTGTGTAGGGCAACTGGTGTTACGAATATAGGAAACTGAAGGCGAAGGTTGAGACAATACAGAAATGTCAAAAGTAATACATAGTGATTTCAGTTGGTTGCCAGTGTGTACTATACACTGTTAAAGACAAATGTGACTGAACTTCTATATCCTGCAGGCACCTCATGGGAGAGGATATTGAATCTTTGAATCTCAAGGAGCTTCAGCAACTAGAGCAACAACTGGAAAGTTCACTGAAACATATCAGATCCAGAAAGGTAGTAACTTTTATGAGTTAATACGGTAGCATAATATCTCGAAAGAAGAAGAAAAACACTAGCAGAAAAGTTCAGCGAAGCATACCAGCTTCTAGACTGAGATATCCACATTATGTGCATGCGGTTTACAATCATATGCCTGTATGTTCAAGAGCTGACATCTATAAATTCCTTGCGTGTGCAGAGCCAACTTATGCTCGAGTCCATTTCCGAGCTTCAAAAGAAGGTAAATTGTCAACCTTGCTTACCTGAATGGGTGTTAGAACTTGCTAACTCGCCATAACATCTTTAGCCGGCGATTGCTTGTTGCATGTGACATTCGAACATGCATGCAAGTACTCTCTGTACTTACGCACACCGCATTCTTGATGCAGGAGAAGTCACTGCAGGAGGAGCGTACGGTTCTGCAGAAGGAAGTAGGCTGTTCACCTTATTGCCCCATCCATGATCCAGCCGATCTAGAGCTATTCCATCAAAGCAAGTCAAATTGACACAAACCTTTACTATTTCCTGCAGCTCGTGGAGAAGCAGAAGGTCCATAAACAGCAAGTGCAGTGGGGCCAAACTCAGACTCTAACTAGTTCCTCTTCCTCGTCATTCATGATGAGGGAAGCTCTCCCAACAACAAATATCAGGTACGTCATATCACACAGTCTATCCATATTCAGAGGTCAAGAAAACAGTGGTTTGGCAAACTGAATACCGGAACCATTCTGGTAAGTGGTAACCACCCATTTACTGGAGTCCCTACTGTTGATCGGTAACCAGACCGGTAGGGTCTATTTGGTTGCCTCGCCTGACTAGCCACTTGGCCAGGCCCACAGGGTAAAAGGTAAACCCTGCCTGGATGAGGCATACGGGCCAGGCTAAGGGTGACTAGGAATCACACACATCCGTAATGCTTTCTTGAAACCTCTTTCAAGTAGGTTTGGAATGTTCTTTTATTAACTTTTTTTTCAAGAACGCGCATGATATCTTCCTTCCTTCGACATTTCAGCAAGTAGTAGCAAAATAGTACGCTTGTTCGATTTGGTTTGTGCAGTGATCACCCTGCGGCAGCCGGCGAGAGGGCAGAGGACGCAGCAGGGCAGCCTCAATTTCGCATGGGGCTGTCACCATGGATGGTGAGCCACATCAACGGCTGAAAGGCTTCCATTTCATATAAGCGTATTATTCAGTATAAGTAGCAAGCTGCGCGCGCCGGCCGGCCGGCCGGCCTGCCTGCCTGCCGCTCGACGTGGTGTATTATTATTGTCATCTTGTATTTACGAGAAGAAGGGCTTAGCCCTATCATATATAAGTAACAAGCTGCAATGTGTATATTTCGCTTTGTGCAGCACAGTTTCCCTCGCGCCTGCGGTGAGGCGGCCGGACGAGTAATTTACCATGTAATATACGTGTAGCATGAATGACAACTTTTAATGGGGCGCTGTCTATGTGATTTAAATAATTAAATTTGAGCATTGTGCATAGTGATTGTTGTGAGATAAATAAACTCGTAGACCTTGATGTCTTCGTTATCTTCCCATTTGGGCTGAAATGGTCGACCCCAAAATGCAGAGATTAGAGCATGTTCAGATAAAGATGTATGGCCATGGTTTTAACATCAAAAGGTAATACAATCGATTTGTACTAATACTACCGGTATGAAACACTCCCATGTCTCCTACGCACCAAGTTCTATAAAATGCAGATGTATGGAATTGCAGACAAACAGGTTGAACCGGCAGTCATTCCGAAGGGAAAAAAAATATGGTATTCTGTCAGATAAATTATGAAAGATCATCTCCATAGAATGATCCTTCTGCCATCTCTCCTATACAAACAGTTCCCCCCCATCATAAACCAAGAAAAAACATATAAGCTAACAAGAACCCCTACTACTACAACTAAGGATAATGAATGCTCAGCACTGGTTCGAAAGGTGACACTGTTTGATGTTCAACATCGAATGACTTTAGAACAGTTGAACTTGAGCCTGCTGATGAGATTTCAGCCTATGAAAAAGACAGTCCAGCTACACTGGTAACAAAAAGATTGATTGGGGATGGTTTAATTGATCTGGGATATGATATTAAAAAACACAAAGTAGCTTCTCTTTCAGGCGTGAAATAAACTTGAATGTCTCCTCTGCTTTCACCTGTTGATAAATATCGCTTCTTGATACTCTGTCCGGATGGAATTTCAGAAGCGCTTGCTTATAGGCAGCTTTAACCTGAAAAATAAGTATCATCCCAAAATGACTATCAGATGGGGCGAAGACAGATCAAACATTTCTTACTTACATATGGCCATCATGACAGGGGAAAAAAATATTTGTCAGTTCTTACATAAAAATGTTGTATAGATTTGGGTCAGAACATTTGTTTATGAAATATGTGTAGTAATTGACACCCACCAAGACAGTAATAGGCAAGTCTGTTTCAAAAATGTGCAATGAGGTGCTTTGTTTTTCTTTTTTGGAGAATAAACAATCAGGGGAGAGCTCTGCTGAAAAGTAAAATATAATTGCAAAGTGTATGTGTATGCATGTGTGGATGTGTCTGCAATGGCCACAGAAAAAAAATCAAGTGCCTGCACCCATCCATGTATGTGAATAGGCATGTGAATAGGCAGAGGAACAAAGTCCACAGGTATGATCTCCTATGCATTAGTAATAAGTTGATTCGTTCAAATATCAAAATATTAGATTTTGAAAGAAATGGGATTGATAACATTTAGAGGCTACAACTGTTCATGAAACTTCCTGTTCAAAAATATTGAGTTCTTAAGCTGCAGAAATAAACTAGCAACAACTTGTGCTACACAGAAATAAACAAAATCAATACAACTAGAAAACTAGCAAAGTAGATAACAGTAAAATAATCATTTGCCACCAGGAAGTTTAAGATGGGTTAAGTGTATCCGTAAAAATAGGACATACCTCACCACCTTCTTCCACAGGGATGCCTAAGACACGTAATATTGAAGCCATATCACTGTATCTCCTTTCCATATTTTCGAGGTCTAATCTTACTATCCCTCGATATTGCTCCTTCAGCTGTATAGCTTCCTCATTCTTTTCAACAAAATAAAAGGGAAAAATAAGTGCCACACAAAATCACCTAAAGAAAGAAGCAAGAAAATGCTCTAGAAAGTACAATCATGCAAGTATCAGCTAATGTCATAGTATAGGTAGAACAAGAGACCTTTCTCTGTGATTCACGGACTTCTTCCAATCTTTGCTTTTGTCTCTTCTCCATGTCGAGCAACCGCAAAGCTTCAGCTTTCTTTCTCTTTCGCAACCTCTTTGCCTCCTCAGCCTGCAAAGATTTTTTTTTTCCAAACAAAAAGGAAACACTATGAATTCTGTGTGAATACCAATTATTTGCCTTCAAGATTCAGCCTGCTAGCTGTTTCGATAATTACAATTTTTGTTGCAAAAATGCCCTTATAACTAGGCATGCCAAAAATACTAAAGGCATAACCCTGGTGCTCAACTCCGCTTATGTAGTTTGCTACATAGCCTGTCCCAAGCTAGAAAAAGGAGGATTGTTTAGAACAAAAAACTTTGTTGTTGTTGTATAACCCTGATGCTCCTTAAAATTAACACTAAATTGTTCATTCTTGAACTTTATGTTCCAAAATTTATGCACATCATGTTCTTGTATAGTTTGAGATGAATTCTAAGCAGACAAAAACACTATACCTGTATTAGTAATTGGCGCTGTCTGGATGCCCACTCCTCCTCTGCTGCCCGTTTGTACTCAACAGATTCTTTGTGCTTTTCACGTTCACCAATTAGACCATCCTGAAAGTCTGGAGCATCTTGAACAGTAGCAGATTGCTCTAATTTTTCAGGATCATCAACCAAATCTTTCTGAGGCAAAGAGCAATTCCCCGATATGACGTTTGCAGAAGTATTCTTATTGGAGGCAGCAGCACATGGACAAGAGCTAGCTTGTACCTGTGCACAGTTTTCTCCAGGTTGTCTCAAGCAGCAGCATCTGCTAGTAAAAGGTGTATCTTCTGCTGGTTGATCGATGACAGAACCATCATCTGGTGCAAAACATGTCTCTATGTTCTGTTTGGTAATTTCATTGTGAGCATCCGGTCTATACTTTTGTGAAGATGTGTCTTCAGGTATCTTTTCATCCATCTTTTCAGGAGTAGTGACAAATATAGGAGGACTGTCATCTTTCCAATCTGCTGAGGAGCATGCAGGAAATACCCTGTTTGCAGAGACAAAGCTAGAGCTTGCATGTCCTGCTTTCAAGGTTTCATCTACGTGAGGAGGCTGACTTCTTTCTGGGGCTTTTTCAGGAACAGGGCCCTTGTTGGAATAAGTTGCTTCATCATTACAAGCTGTATCAGGATTTAAACTGGTAGTGGCATTGCAATCTTCAGTTTCTTTTCCATTAGAAACATTGACCTTCGGACATCCATGGGCATTTGGCACTGAAGAAGGACCAGTGCCATACTTTGCACCACATGTACTACTTGGCCGACCTTGCTTAAATATATCATTAAAATACACCCAGATGTCATCGTTTAGGTGGCATTCTGCTCCGAAGAGGTTCTCCACATTTTCATCCTGTTGTGTGCTTGACTCAGCACTTGATGCATATGTAGTACCCCTACCATCTTTACACTCTTGGGGATTATGAGGTATCTTTTTTCTTGAAGCAGCATTCTCCCACAGCTTACGTGCCGTCCCAGAGGTGTCATCCAGAATCTCGCAATCCGAGCTCCCATCACTGTCAGAGTTCCATCCTTCAGACGGATCACTCTCATAGCTGTCAGAAATATAATCCAGCCCACATCTGTTTCTCGGAGAACCACGCAGAGGCGTTGTTGCCGCTGGAGACCCAGAACCGCCCCCGGTGCTGGGGCCAGCCCAATCACCACCACCATCCTCCTCCTCCTCCTCCTCCTCCTCCTCATCAACATCATCATCATCTATGTTAATCACATTACTACAGGAGCTGTTCCCTTTCTTGGTCTTACACCCAGACGCCGCACGGGCTTTCTCTGTGGCACCAGCAATTATGAAAACCTCAGAATCGGGGGCACCGTCGTTTACGTCCTCGTCCTCGTCGATGACCACCACGGTGCGTGGCGCGGGCTTCGGCCTGGAGCACCTCCCAATCGTCCACATCCTCGATGGGCCCGCCGCGTGATGGAAGCGCCCCCACGACATCGCAAGCCGGAGCGCAAAACAATCGGCTCCAACAACAACAACGGCGGCAGGCTGGCTAGCTCATGGGAGCCAGGACAACCGATCCTGCTTAGGATTTTTCACGGCGATCCTGCACAGAACAAGGCGCACATCTAGATGCAATCACGCGGAACGGTCGAAATGCAAAAAATCAAGAACCCTAATTTCGATCGAAAAAAATCAGGGAAAGAAAGAAACGGGGGCAGGTGAACGATCATACGTGCGCTGATCGCGACGCCGGTGGCGAGATTTGGGGGGAAGGATCCTCGAATCCGAGTTCTTGACCTCTCCGTTGCTCGCGCGATTTGGGAAACAAGAGGGGAGAGAAGAGGAGAGGGGGGGATTTGCCTTGGACTGTTTTGAGTCGGGGGTGGACGAGAGGAGAAGAGACGACCGAGGAGAGGAGGTGGTGGGTAGGTGGGCGGTGGGAAGGGCGGAGCTCAGTCGGACCGGGCGGATCCAAAACGCACGGTTCGCGCCCGGATGCCCGAGACGGGAGCTGGGCTTAGGCGTCTCTAACAGCTGGCTATTTAGTTAGCTAGATCTGATGTGACAAGGAAAAAGTAGGAGAGAGAGTAGTCACTAGCGACGAGCAAATAGCTGATCTATTTCACGTAGTCCAAGAACATGAGAGAGGAGTATGTGGGTCCAACAGTATAAAATAATCTTTGCTTTTGTCTCTCACATCCACGTCAGCTGACTATATAGCTAGTACTAGCTATTACCATTGCGGATGCCCTTAGCGTTTTGGGGCCCTTTTTTCCGCGCCGCGCCGCCCGCGCGTGAGTGGGTGAGCCTGCCGTGCGGGCGGTGTGCGCTGGGCCGAGACGCCGGTGCGGTTTGGGGGTGTTCTGTGGAAAAGTTGGGTTTTATGGTCCGGTGCCGTGTAAAGAAGACTAGTTGCCCTTTTGACAGGGACAACGTGGGGCTGATCAGCGAGGAATAATTGATCTTTTGTCATACCTCTTATTGCAATTGATGATTTACTCTATGATATCTCATTGACATGTGGGTCCAAGACCCATATGTCAATGAGACAAATGGGACAAATCATCAAATTCCATGTTTATGCATGGGGCAAATGCTCTAATCTCCCCACAATTTTTTACGTAAAACTCCGATATATACCCTCCTTAATACAAAAGGTATACACTGCACATACTAACATACTCCTGACAGCCCATTAGACCCAACAGGCAATAAATCAAGCCTATTAGCCCAAGTGCCCATGCCATCCCAACTTCCTCAATCGATTACCCACCCAAGTCATCCTCACTTCCTCAATCGATTACCCACCCCATCAGAGATTCTCTAATCGGTCAAATCCTTCAGGCTTCTGCGCTAGAGCTCGAGCTCGGGCACACAACTTTGCTCATGTGTAGCTCATCGACGACACTGTTAGCGACCACCAGGCACCAGAGAGGAAAAGGTAAACCAAAGAAGCCATCGAGTCAAGTCTCGATTCCGTGCTTCCCAATCCTTAGATATATTATTCTGATTTCTCTCGTCTCCATTGCTCTGATTTAACTATGAAACAACAACATATCCATGGGGGCACTGGTTTCGAAGCTAGCACAACTATAGTCTAAGGCGTGCGAGGCAACGAGGTTGGCGGCCAAGCACGGGTGTGTGTACCACAAGGTGCTTATAGAGAGGAATAAGTAGTACATCATGTTACATAAATTTGTTCTACCAAGATTTGTTACAAAAGCTTTAGAATATTCGCATTCGACTGAATTAAGTACATATTCGATTCGAAATCATATTCGTTACGGCATTCGATTCGTATTCGAGAATGTGTAAATTCGTATCCATTTTAAAATATGGATTCATATTCATATTTAAAACTATTCAATTCATATTCGATCAATCTCTATTCCTAGTTGTATCCTCCATAGAATTGTCTTGGAATCACTAATTCCAATTATATGGGGCTAGTAATTGAATTCCAATTCCTCGATTCCAGATCAAATTCCTGGGAGTCAAAAAGAGTGTACGTGTGTGTGTATAGGACACTGAAATGGGGCATCATGGTGTTTGGGCACCAAGCCTCCTTGCCTTTGGATTGCTTTTAGATGCGTGCAAGTGCAATGATATATAATATATTAGGATGGAAAGTCTTAATCATGGATGAAAAGTCTCAATCATGGAGATGCAGGCACCATGATGACCTATTATATATATATATATATATATATATATATATATATATATATATATATATATATATATATATATATATATATATATATATATATATATACTCCCGGGTGTAACTACTCCCTATGTTGTATCTCATAACATAAGGAGTATCTCGTGTAACGGAGAGTATGTACATATAGTATACGAGTATTTAAGGCCATCTAAGTGGTATGTACAATTTTTCAGAGGTGGTATGTATATTTTTTAGATATACTCCTTTTTATATACGTATATGAAGGTATTTACAAAGTATTCTAAAAACTATGGATTCCTTTGCAATTTTTTCTTGTAGTTCACATTGGAGTATCTTATAATTAGTATACGAGTATACCTAAAGTGATAAAGGAGTATTTCAAGTTTATTTAGGTGGTATATTAGAGGTGGAAGTAATTACACCTGGGAGTAAAAAGTATTTTTCCTATATATATATATACTAATATAGGAAGCCTCTTTTCTACTCCCGGGTGTAATTACACCCTATATCGTATCTCACAACGTAGAGAGTATCTCGCGTAACGAGGAGTATGTACATGTAGTATACGAGTATTTAAGACTATATAGGTGGTATGAACAATTTTTTCAGAGGTGGTATGTACATGTTTTTCAACATACTCCTTTTTATGTACGTATATAAAGGTATTTACAAAATACGCTAAAAACTATGGACTCTCTTGCAATTTTTTCGTGTGGTTCACATTAGAATATCTTATAATTAGTATATGAGTATTCCTAAAGTGATAAAGGAGTATTTCAAATTTATTTAGGTGGTATATTAGAGTGGGTGTAATTACACCCGGGAGTAAAAGGTATTTTTCCTTGAATCCTCTTTTCTACTCCCGGGTGGAATTACACCCTATGTCGTATCTCACAACATAGGTAGTATCTCACGTAACGGAGAGTATGTACGTGTAGCATACATGTATTTAAGACTATATAGGTGGTATGAACAATTTTTCAGATGTGGTATGCATATTTTTTGACATACTCCTTTTTATGTACGTATATAAAGGTATTTATAAAATATGCTAAAAACTATGGACTTCCTTACAATTTTTTCGTGTGATTCACATTAGAGTATCTTATAATTAGTATATGAGTATACCTAAAGTGATAAAGGAGTATTTCAAATTTATTTAGGTGGTATATTAGAGGTGGGTGTAATTACACCCGGGAGTAAAAGGTATTTTTCATATATATATATATATATATATATATATATATATATATATATATATATATATATATATATATATATATATATAAAAGATATATACTCATATACTAATTATAAGATATTCTAATGTGAACCACACGAAAAAATTGCAAGGAGTCCATAGTGTGTGTGTGTGTGTGTGTATATATATATATATAGGAAAATTACATAAGGCACCATGGTGCCTAGGCACCAACATCCAATACACATGTATGATTGATAATTTTTTGAGTTTGGGTATGAACATTGCTCTGAGACAGCCCTATCACGAGGCGGTTGGAACCGTCATCACGCAGTTCTGAGCCCCGTCGGTGTTTATGTGTCGATGATAGTTGGTGGTTATCACGAGCGGTTCCCGAGCCGTCGTGATAAAAACGTCTGAGCGGTCTTGATTACTAACAAATGCAGCTGATAGCGAGTATCACGAGCGGTTTTTATAAGCAGCGTCGGTGATACTCATCTATCCGAGCGGTTAGTAATAAAGACCGTGCATGATATCCACAATATCACGAGCGGTTTGTATTACAAGCAAATGCGTGATATTGTGAATATCCTGAGCGGTCTTGATTACTAACGTGCGTGATAGACGCAGTATCACCGCGGTTGCTTATAAAAACCGTGCGTGATACTCGCTATCCTGACGGTATTACTAACAAATGCGTGATATTGTGTATATCACGGTATCGATAAGTAAAAAATGCGTGATAGCGGTCACACCACACATACGGCACTCTTTGAAACAAATGCGTGATATGGTATCACAGAGCGGTTTTTAACAATGAACCGTCTGTGATACCAAGTGCATCATCCGTTTTATATCTTTGTTTCTTGGCTAGCCTCGGGATATGCTAGCCATGCCCTCTGAAAAGCAAGCGATTACGGATAAATGACAGATATAAGTTAATTGCAACTCATACTAAATTACAACAAAATTCGATACGGATAGATGTAACAATATCACATATATAGAATGAAAATTGTTACACAAAATCGACAAATGTATTCAATTGAAGGAATTGTTTGATTTATGCAGATTGAATCAATGTTTCAACATCTAATTATCATCATCGTGGCGTGGAACTCTCCTCTTATTTATGACCTCTGCTAGCAAGAATTGGGAGATGATTGCACGAATATCGACGAGATTGTCAAGATCATATGCACTTAGTCGAAGTTCACCTTTGTCGCTAGGAGCAATGTTAAGTCATTAATTAGCATGTGTGTGTAATATAATCAGAAAATAATAATTATTGGAAGGACTTGACAAACCTCTGGATCATTGATCTTAGTACCCATGATTTCCATCATATGGCGGCAAGCGTAGAATCCACATCGTTACCACAGTAGGCTGGTGGTGGCTTTGCAAAAATAGAATTACATACATCGGTATTGTCAATTCTAGAGGCATTATTAATTACAAAGTATGATATAGGATTATTGTGTTGTAGCGGTCTGGAAATCGCGTGTTGTGTCGTAGTGTGTCCTTTGGATTTGTCGTGTGTTCCTCCTTGGGCAACATATTCGCAAGCGCCCTCGTGATTCAAAAAACTTAGCCTCGTAGTGGCAAACAAAGAAATATTACAATAGAGTTATGTATGGAGGAAATGAGTTTACAGTTAAGTACTTCTTGCACAGATGAAGTCGTGGTTGCTCTAAGGAGGGAATCAAGGTATATTACCTTGCTCCACTTTGGTACAATCACAATCAAAATCCGGTGATTCCTAGTCATATGTGTCGCCATAGTGATTAATCCTAAGTTCATCTGCATGTAAAGTACAAATGAAACATATGTGTGGCAACTAGTGAAGCACTTACCCTTGGTTGAAGGGTACCATGGCGTACTCCTTGTCGGTGTGAGCAATCAATCCCCTCGTTATGTAACCTTCCACGAAGGATGCATATGCGTTGATACATTGCTCGGAGACCAAGTGAGTCGAGAAACCACCGTCGTCGCAATTTCGGGCTTGTTGGATCATGTATCTATACATAAAGAAAGGGTAATGACATTTATCTATATAACGTGAATATAGAACTTCATTGTGCAGTACACTTACGATGTCGGCATCGTAGAAGTGAGGCGTCGAGTTCGTCGAGATTGAATAGTAAGAATAAATCTTGAATGTCACGACGATGTAGCCCAAGTCATGGAGAAATGCGTCTCTTTATATTTCACGGTGAATGCACTCTGCGGTTTGGCTTCATGTTGGACTTCTCCATGTACCGGCATGCAATGTATTGCAAATCATACCAAGTGGCGTAATTGTGAATCGGGCACCAACGACACTCCTAGAATAAACTTCCATGGCACGGGACCGGCTTAATTTTCTTCGCATGAGCCTTGGAGGCCTTGGAGCCTCGCTTATGATATGTTCTCGGTGGCATCTCGGCGGGGCCGATGCAGCAGACTTTCTTGGATTTGGAGGTGGAGGTGGAGCCACCGGAGCGATGTGCCGAGTCGAGCGGCGTCCCTCTTGGGCCTTTGGATGTGAAGATTGTGGCACGGACATGTCGAGGGCGATGTCCTCTTGGGCCTTGAGCGAATGTGTGGGCGGCATCCCTAATGTCTTAATCTCTTTGTTTGGGGCTTCTCAAGAGGGACGGGCTTAAAAATATCATTAATCATGTCCACTGGACCTTTATGAAACCGGTGTCTACTTGTACACGTGCACTGCGTCCTGGCGGTAATGGATACACCATGCGCGCCCGCGTCAGCGGAATAGAGCCAACAAGCGACTTTGAGGTACGCAAGGCATGGGCCCTACATAACGATACAAGAGATGAGTTAAGGCGTCCACGGAGAGATCTATGTACCATTCTAAAGAGGTACATTACGAATGTCATCAATACGTAAGTGGTCGTCGCTATGTTCAGAAATTGGTGTGGGCCAGCGACTCTTTGCGGCGTTGAGGGGGTGGTACCGCGGTACTAGGAGTGGGTTGCGATTGGTTGCGGACTTGTCTCGGTTCTTCCCGCGAATCTATCTCTCCTCGAAGTGAGGCGATCTGCTCTTGAAGTGAGGCGGATAGTTGTTCCTCAAGTTGAGCACGAAGCTCTGTTTTATTTGTTATTGCAGTGCGCCTTGGATCTCTTCCTACTCCTATATGTCTCGGAGTAATCTGGAAATCCGTGCCTCCAAGGTACATAAACCCCATGCCTCGTGTGCGACACAGGTGCTCCTTGTTTCCCAAGGCTGTGATAGTAAATCTATCTCCTATCTTCTTCAAAGGAGCCACGAGAAGATTGGTAGTCAATGATTGCTGCAAGAGGCAATTAATCATGTTATTTTGAACCCATGAAGTTCAAGAGGTGTTAACAACTATGTTGTTTAACATATTTTACCATGCGTTGGGACACTTCCTCATCTGCGGGGTTTTGAAAGAGACACGAAGATGTGGTTGATGACCTCGCTCTTAACGATTTGGCGCGCTCGTTTGCGATCCGGCAAATGGCGGAGGCCTCCGATCGGATTGCAACCTCATCTGCATCCTCCATTGCGGGATTTTACGCGTACCAGCGATGCGAGTCTGTGAGGTGCGTGTTTTGTGTGGAGATCCTTGTGCGCGCACTTTGTTGTACAAATTCGGCGTCGTCTTCATCTGCACAAAGGCCTCCCATGTTTCGGCGACACGAAAGGATACTTCGTGAAGGCGTGACATCCTCGACCACGTGCCGTCACAAGAGTGCTCTTAAAATTCTTCCATGCTTTTCCCATCGCGAGGAGCGCGTGCGGTTACCACGACTCCACAGTAGCCTGCTGGGAACTCGAGCAATTTGTAAGTTCCTCCCATAGCTGATTTTGTGATCCTTTGTCAAATCTTTCCAGCTTGCTATGGTGATGGGGACCGTTGCCTTCCAATTATCCGCGAGTAGTCCGAAATGATGCGTTGCTTTCGGCGGTTCCAGAGGACCCCATCGGAGAGACCACCGTGATGGTCCGCCGACCCTCTGGCCTTTTCGATACTCCTCGGCCACGTTTAGATTTCGCGATCTTGGGAGCGTGAGACCCGGATAGCGGCAGCGAAGGCGTGTGGGCGCCATCTCTCTTCTAAGAAAAACTAGCGAAGTGAGCAGGAGTGTGTCACTTGCTTTATGCCCTTTGACAAAGTTCTAACGATTAGCTAATTGCAGTGAGCTATGGGCCTTCCAAATAGACCTTGCGAAGCATATAACATGTGAAGCATATATACATCATGTGAAGCATATACATGTGAAGCATATATATATATATATATATATATATATATATATATATATATATATATATATATATATATATATATATATATATATATATATATATATATATATATATATATATATATATATATATATATATATACTTCACATGTATATACTTCACATGATATATATATATATATATATATATATATATATATATATATATATATATATATATATATATATATATATATATATATATATATATATATATCATGTGAAGCATATACATGTGAAGCATATATATATCATGTGAAGCATATACATGTGAAGCATATACATGAAGCACGGGAGGAGGAGGGGCCGGCGTCGGGCGGGAGCGGCGGCTACGGGAGGAGCGGCGTCGGGGAGGCGGCGGCGTCGGGAGGAGGGCCGGCGTCGGGGACGCCCGGCCGGGAGGAGGCGGCGTAGGAGGAGGAGCGGCGTCGGGGGCGGCGTCGGGAGGGAGGACCGGCGTCGGGGACCGCCGGCCGGGAGGAGGCGGCGTCGGGAGGGCCGGCGGCGGGAGGACCGGCGGCGTCGGGAGAGCGGCGGTGGGAGGAGCAAAACCTAGCTAGCGAGGCTGCGAGTGGAGACAAGAAGCTGCGGAGCGGACTCCATGAGACCTAGCGGGTATTTAAAGATGATCTATCACGAGACGGTTCTATCTATAGAGCACCGTGCGTGATAATACTATCACAAGCGGTTCTATAGATAGAACCGTGCGTGATAATGCATATCACAAGCGGTTATATTTATAGAACCGTGCGTGATAGATCATCTTTAAATACCCGCTAGCTTCTCTGAGTCCGCTCGCGCGATCTCTTCTTCCTCTCTGCGCGCCTAGCTAGCAGTTTTGCTCCCTCCCACCTGCTACCCATATTATCACGACGGTTATATCGATAGAACCGGCTGTGATGTGTTATCCTGACGGTTTCTTTTGATAAACCGCATGTGATAGTTCACTATAAATACCATGACTAGCTAGGTTCCTATGTCATTTATGAAAAGCATAAGCATAACCATAAATATAACTATTTCTTAGTTCCTTAGTCATTTTACAATTACAATGCATGGGTTCCTTAGTCATTTTACAATTACAATGGAACATACATACATTTGTGAAAAACACAAGCATAACCTATATCATTTATTACACTTTGGCTATATCATTTTAAATAAAGCCCTTCACGATGATCGATACGCATATAGCTTGCTTCATCGCCTTGTTCTTCATCGAGCACGATGCGAGTCTCGAATGGAGGCAAATCATCAAATTGATTGTACTCTTCCTCATCACAACATTCTCAACCCGACAATCCTTCTTTTTCCCTGAAGAACTACATGGCGCTTCTTATTTGCCGGGTCGGTTACATAAAATACTTGAACAACTTGCCTCGCGAGTACGAATGGTTCGTCTTTGTATCCTACACATTCGAGGTCCACGGTAGTGACGCCGTACTTGTCAACCTTTACACCGTGGGAGTTGGACCCAACGGCACGAAATAGAGAATTTTGAAAATTATGTAGTCAAGCTCCCAAATCTCCTCTACAAGCCCGTAGTGCGAGCTTGGGCGGCAGTTCTGCCGTGCGAATCATAGGCATCTATGCGGACACACGAGTTACGCCTTTGTGCTCTTTCTATCTTGATCTGTTGTATAAAATGTGTAGCCATTAATGTCATTATCCTTGCCATGTCACAATTGTAAATTTTGGCCCTTTTCCAACCATTGTAGTGTTTCATTTGTGACCTCCTAGTCAATTGCGCCTTCAACCATTCGTTGAGCCAGCGGTTGTGTTGTCTCGTGATCCAAACTTAGCGGCGCTGCATTCTCTGACGTAGCATGTCCTTGTGCTCTTCAATATATGGGGTCACTTGGTCATGTGTTGTAAAACCATGAAATGGGCTTGAGCATACGTATTTTGATCCGGGGTTATTGCTTTCCTCCGATAGTCCCTATACCCTCTAACCTCCTCGTGGCGAGATAGAGGTACACCTATCGGCTCTACGAGCCATGTAGCCGTCTGAGAATTCAATGACCTCTTACGTTGTATAACCTTCGATGATGCTACCCTCGGTCGAGATCGATTGCGTACATAGGACTTGAATTCCCATGTACCTCTCGAAAGGGTACATATGCGTAGAAATACGGGGCCACATATTTTTATCTCTTTCACAAGGTGGACAATGAGATGGACCATGATATCAAAAAATGATGGAGAAATACATCTCTAGATGACATAGAGTTGTCACCACCTCGGTTTTGCTGAGCATCTAGTCCATCCGGATCAATGACCTTACGAGCAATTGCGTTGAAGAAATAACATAGCCTTATGATTGTCACTCGAACCTTGTTGGCAAAATACTTCTAATTGCAACGGGTAGCATTTGAGTCATTAGCACATGACGATCGTGAGACTTCATGCCAATTAATTTCAAATGTTCCATGGAAACAAGTTTCTTCATGCTTGTCGAGTGACCGGATGGAACTTTCACACCATTTGGGGCGGCACAATTCAGTTCTCTCGGACTTAGGCAGTGTAACATCTTTGGGAAGGTGCGTCCGGCCTTTTCGGTCTCTATCGGTGCTAACTCGGTCACGATGTTTATAGCGACCAAGTCACGCCTTGCGTTAACACCATCCTTTGTTTTGTCAGAATGTTCGATAAGAGACCAATCAAGCTGTCACATACATTCTTCTCTCGTGCATGACATCGATGCAATTGCGAACTTCTAAGTGCTCCCAATAAGGCAAGTCCCAAAATATTGACCTCTTTTTCCACATGTTCTTCCTCAATTTATGTCCCTTTCCAAACACAACATTTATATCCTTAACCATATCATACACCTCTTTCCCGCTAAAAGGTCTTGTCTGAGTCATCCTCTTTTTCCGTCAAATTGTTTCTTCATCTTGCGGTATGGGTGATACTTTGGAAGGAACCTACGGTGGCGCATGTACCACGATTTTTGGGAGTTGTTCAACCACACACTCTCCGTATAATCTAAGCGGTGCGGACACGCTTTGGCTCCTTTTATACTAAACCACGACAGGTTACCAAGGGCGGAAAATCATTAATGGTGCGAGAACAACATGGCGTAGAGTGAAGTTCTCGTTTGTCGCATCCCATACATGTACCCCTTCATTCCACGGTGTTGCAAGATCTTCCACCAATGGGGCTAGGAACACATCAATATCGTTGCCGAGTTGCTTCGGCCCTTGGATAAGTAGTGACATCAAAATATATTTCCGCTTCATACACGACCAAGGAGGAAGGTTGTACATGCGCGAGTCACGGGCAGTGCTCGTCATTGCTCATGTTACCAAAGGATTCATTCCATCGTACTCAACCCAAACCTTATATTTCTCGGTTCCACGAAATCTACAAACATCCTATCGATGTTCCTCCTTTGGCAGAATCAGCAACATGTCTTATCATTCCGTCTTTCTTACGCTGCTCGCGGTGCCAGCGCATCAATCTTGCATCCTTGCGGTTTGCAAATAAGCGCTTCAAGCGGGGATTACAGGAAGATACCATATCACCTTAGCGGAGGTCCTTTCTTCACCTCGATGCCCTTCCCATCATCGAGTCATTTTACGTTTGTATCGGGATGCTTTGCACCAGGACAAACATGTAAGCTAGCATACTCTTTCGATGCAGGATACAATCATTCAGACATGCATGTATTCTTTCTACTTCCATTCCTAATGGACAAAGAATCTTCTTGGCTTGGTAGGTGGTTCTCGGCAACACATTTCCGTTGGAAGCATGTCCACTAGGAGACCTAATAATGCCGTGAAACTCTTGTCGGACCAACCATTGCTTGCCTTCAATTTTAATAGTTCTAGAACCGATGACAACCTCGTGTATTGCGGCTTGCGGCAGGGAACAAAGGTTTCTCAGAGTCCTCCATCAAGCCCTCGAATTTACCAAACTCTCTCTCACTATAGTTCCATACGCATCACGTAACATCGATCCAGTTGTCATCCTGCGACCTATCCTCATGATCCAGTTGTCATCCTGCGACCTATCCTCATGATCCAGTTGTCATCCTGCGACCTTTCCTCATGATCGAAAGAAACGATCCACAAGCGGCATATCGTTGCCTCCTCGACTATGTCATAACTACCTTCTTGTGTACTCTTCTCTTCACCGTATTGGTCCAACATTTGTACCCTTTTACAAAACCCCTTGAATCAAGTGAGCTTCAATGCTGTTGAGTTGCTAAACATCTTGAGATTATCACAATCAATACATGGGCAATACATATATTTCATCCCCTTCTTCAACATATCCACTCGGCGCCCTTCTAAAGGCGACACGCGATAATGTACTCTTCACGCACACGGTTCTCAATATACATCGGCCGGTCCATCTATGCTACACAAGTGAAAAATGGGTGTCAAAAATGATTATTACCTCTACTACTAACCTCGATCGGATCACTAAGAATGTTAAGTAATTGAATACTAATCTCGATCGGATCACTAAGAATGTTAAGTAATTGAGTATGCTAACCTCTCGATCGGATCAATAAGAAAGCGGTGATATTTTTCACCCCAACTCCTAAAGCGGCGCCTTGCTCCTGCGATCAGCGCAATGAAGGCGGATCGGTGTCGACATCCTTAAAGCAAATCGCCAAGTAATTAATACTACGAGAATATCACGAGATGGTTCCAACTACAAGCGATGCATCAAAATTAATATCACTGAGGCGGTTCGTAATACGATCCGTGCGTGATGTACATAATATCCTGACGGTTCTAAATATCAGCCGTGCGTGATTTATGCGTATGATGACGGTTTGTATAAAGAATAAATGCGTGATAGTCATTCCTGAGCGGTTTACATTACAAACCGTCGTGATAATTACTGAGGATGAACTATTTCGTCAGCGCATAGCGCCAACTCGAAGCATATATAGCATAGCATTGAGGCACATCAGGGGCTCTTCTGCGTGTCTTGAGAATATGCCAAGAGTGGTCTTGGATGTGGCGCCACATCGAAGACCGGCTCTTGGCATTCCTCAAGACACACTGCAGAGCTCTGGATGTGCCTCGAATACTATATATGCTATATATGCTTCGAGTTGGCGATCATGACTGACGAAGCAGTTCATCTTTCCGACAAAATTCAAGGCAATTTTATTACAATAGTGCAAAGAAAAGACATTACAGCATTCTTGGTTGGTGGTGAGGAACATGCAAATACAGAGGCAAGCACAAAAACTCAACAACACATTCGGATCGATCTATTACGGGATAACAAGCTAACAAACCCTTCGCGGCACGGCGGTTCACACTAAACTAGACACACTTACGGCAAGAGTGTGTTGTTTAGTATGAACCGGGCGTCTTGCGATGGAGGTGCTAGCTCACGGCGGAGGAGATGCATGCATGAAGCTAGCTAGTGGATGAACTCACGCGTGACTAGTGCCGGTGGAAAGGTTGATGGGAGTTATTAATAAGGGCACGGCGTAGGAGGAGCTGGTGCGGCCATTCGATGTGGAGAGAATAGGCGGGTGAGATCGAAATCGTCGCCAATTATTGGTGACATGTGATTATTACACACAATTATCGGTGACATGGGATTATTACGAGCGGTTCTTAAGCGGAACCGTCGTGTTATTTAGATTGGTATAGGCGGTTCGTATTAAGAACCGTGCGTGATGTCTCAATTATCACGAGCGGTTCATGTTATTAACGGTCTATGAAATTATCACGACGGTTTTTATGAAAACCGTCTGTCATAAGCTTCATACCGAATTGCTTCGCGCGTGTTTGATGCGAGCGCCGTGTTTGATCGTCTAATTAACGTCTCTCGATCGTTATCGGCGTCTATATCATTAATGTTTGGGTATCTGAACCGTTTGTGCTAAAGGTTAAATATGCGCTCCTAATCCGAGTCTCTTCTACGCACGTACAATACAATATACAATACAACATGGCTTCTACCATTCTTGTGATCATCTCCTTCCTCTCATCTGTTCATCACGAATTGTTGGCGGAACCTTTCACAGGCGGCCAGCAATTTGCATCTGGAGCGACTTCTCCGCACCCGCCTGCTCTCCTTCCCGACTTTCTTGCATCCGTCGACTTGACTGATCCTCGCCGTCGCGGGCGTCTCGTGCCCGCTCAAGAAAGAAGCGACCCTCACCCTAGTTCTTCTCCACAATGTGCGCAATGCGGAAGAAGCTCTACGCATTACCTGATCGATGGATAGCCTTGCCGATCAAGCGGCGGCGGTCGAGGAATCTTTTCATGCTATCCTCTATGACATTATGGATCTTGCGATCATTTGCCCAGCTGCACGAGGAAGTGCTAAGGACAAGGGCAATCTTAACGGCGTTCGAGAATTTAGCGGCAGATCCTCCAAGTCCCCAAGTTGAAGAAGAAGCTACGAAGCCCAAAAGAATACAATCAGGAAACTCTGTACTGCGACTTTTGTAATAAATTTGCCTCTAATTGAAAGTAATAAATTTGCCTTTAATTTGTGATCTCTTGTCTCGGTAGTTACGTAGTTAAGTTATTAGAAGCAATGTGTACTTATATATTAACCTCGATCTAGAATATGATGAGAGAAAGGGACATCACAATGGTTCTTGTGAAAAACCGTCATGAACATTCCCGAGCGGTTCTTAATAACAACCGCTGTGATAGGCGACACAACACGAGGCGATTTTAATAAAAAATGCGTGCGTGATAATCCCATATTATCATAGGCGGTTTTGAATAAAAACCGTGCGTGATATTCGATATCACTGAGCGGTTCGTGGTAAGAACCGTGCGTGATACTCCTTTCCACACAAAGCAGTTCATCTTTCGGACAAAATTCAAGGCAATTTTATTACAATAGTGCAAAGAAAAGACATTTCAAGATTCTTGGTTGAGTGGTGAGGAACATGCAAATCTGAGGCAAGCACAAAAACTCAACAACACATTGGATCGATCTATTACGGGATAACAAGCTAACAAACCCTTTGGCACGACGGTTCACACTAAACAAGACACACTTACGGCAAGAGTGTGTTGTTTAGTATGAACCGGACGTGCTTGCGATGAAGTGCTAGCTCACGGCGGAGGGAGATGCATGCGGAAGCTAGCTAGTGGATGAACTCACGCGTGACTAGTACCGGTGGAAAGGTTGATGGGAGTTATTAATAAGGGCACTGGCGTGTGGAGGAAGCGATGCGGCCATTCGATGTGGAGAGAATAGGCGGTGAGATCGAAATCATGTATCGCCAATTATTGGTGACATGTGATTATTACACAATTATTATGACATGGGATTATTGAGCGGTTCTTAATAGGAACCGTCTGTGTTATCTCTTTTCACAGACGGTTCTTAACAGGACCCGTCTGTGTTATCTCGATTGGTATAGACGGTTCGTATTAAGAACCGTCTGTGAAAGTTAATATCACAGACGGTTGCCAGTAAAACCGTCTGTCATAACGCTTCGCGCGTGTTTCGATTGCCAGAAAGCCGTGTTTCGATTGCGAGCGCCGGGTTTCGATCGTCTAATTAACGTCTCTCGATCGTTATACGAAGCATCTATATCATTAATGTTTGGGTATACGAACCAAATGCGTGCTAAAGGTTAAATATGCGCGCCTAATCGAGTCTCTTCTACGTCACGTACAATATGGCGCCTTCTACTATTCTTGTGATCATCTCCTTCCTCTCATCTGTTCATCACGAATTGTTCGGCGGAACCTTACGGCGGCAGCAATTTGCATCACGGAGCGACTTCTCCGCACCGCCCTGCTCTCCTTCCCGACTTTCTTGCATCCGTCGGCTTGACTGATCCTCGCCGTCGGCGGGCGTCTCGCTGCCGCTCAAGAAAGAAACGACTCTCACCTGGTTCTTCTCCACAAATGCGCAATGCGGAAGAAGCTCTACTCGCATTGCATGATCGATGGATAGCCTTGCCGCTCATGCGAAAACGGCGATTGTGAGGAATGTTTTAATGCTATCGCATGCGACATGATGGATCTGCTGATCATTTGCCCAGGCTGCACGAGGAAGTCACGAGAGGACAAGGGCAATCTTAACGACGTTCGAGAATTCAGCGGTGATCCTCCAAGTCCCAAAGTCGAAGAAGAAGCGTCTGAAGCCCAAAGATTACAATCAGGAAACTCTTTACAATGCGACTTATGTAATGAATTTCCCTCTAATTGAAATTAATAAATTTGCCTTTAATTTGTGACCTCTTGTCTCAGTAGTTACGTAGTTAAGTTATTAGAAGCAATGTGTACTTATATATTAACCTCGATCTAGAATTAATATGACAGACAAAGGGACATCACGGCGGTTCTTGTGAAAAACCGTGCGTGAACATTTCGAGCAGTTCTTAACAACAACGGCTGTGATAGTCGACACAACACGAGCGGTTTTTAATACAAAACCGTCGTGATATCCCAAATATCACGAGCGGTTTTAATAAAAACCGTGCGTGATAATCGATATCGCGAGCGGTTCAGCGATAGAAGAACGTGCAGCGATACTCCTTTCCCGCCACAAATACCACGACGGCCTTCAAATTAAAACCGTGCGTAATAGTGTAAATCACGAGCGGTTTCACAAAACCGTCAGCGATTTGCCGTCTACTATTAGCCTTTCTGTAGTAGTGGAAAATGTTTTATACCCTTGATATATTTATGGTAAGTAAGTTTTGAACTCAGTTCAAATTAGTTTGAACTACTTTTGAGTTCAATGCAACTACAGTGAGTATATACCATAAAAATAGTTCAAACTAATTAAACTGAAGTTGAATTTAAATTTTTTCGGAGTTTGACATCTCAAATATACTTTTTTATGGGTATATGAAGATACCTACATCAAACGTTGCGAATCTCAAAGCAAATCAACGGGTATTGATATTGGTGCCTAGGCACCATGGTTGCATAAAACACTCGTCCTCTATATATATATATATATATATATATATATATATATATATATATATATATATATATATATATATATATATATATATAATTCTAACGGGTTGTTAATAGCGATAGAAACAACACATCTGCAAAGGAAACAAGGTGTTTACTCGATCTGGTGAGCCGTGAGCGAGAGGATTCCGTATATCACCGATAAGGATTCCAGTCCAAGTCTGATCGGAGCAGTTAAGATCTTCTCCGATTATTGTACGCTGAGACGAGATAGATTGTGTGTGTGTGTGTGTGTAAGTGTGTTATACCTTCTACGGTGTTCTCTCGATGCATGAAACCTTTGATAACAGGATAAGTACCTGCTTAATCAGTTACCGATTCACTGTGCACGCGTACGTTTCACCATCACCGAACTAGAATTCCACACGCTTCACGCATCTCACGTCGCAAGGTTGTTTACTGGTTAGTTGGGACTGATGAGAGTCAGAGAGCCGCTTCGCGCCTCCGTGGTCTCCACGGGGCACCTAACGGGTTTTCAGCTTGTGAATTGTGATGAATCTGAGGTCGGAGGAGCGACCGGCGAGGGAACCCAGTGTGTGCGGGCTGCGCACTTTGCAATACACCCCATGCGAAAAGAGAGAGAGAGAGAGAGCCGCTTAGCCTTCGTACACCAAGGTTCCTACGTGATAACGTGAAGGCCCAGAGTAAAAGCCGGATTTGACACCGTTGTGTATGGTATTTATAAAAATAGTCGTATGCGTATTATATTTACAGAAATATCACTTTTACCGTCCAGTGGATGAGCGGCAGCGCCGGCGAGGTGACGCGTGGTGAGGCCGCCGGCGGCAGGCTTCTGCCGTCCGGTGAGGGGGTGGCTGGTGATTAAATCGGCTGATTAGCCGGTTTAACTACATGCCCTAATTTTTTTCTGTTTAGCGATTGTTTGAATTTTAAATATATCAAATGAGCTCGAATAATCATAAAAATTTATGTACAATCTCCGGACACAACATACTTTACAGTGTAATTTTTGGGTAATTTTATCCATTGTGAATTTTGCTCAAAAATTCATAAAATTTTGATATTTGTACGAGTTTTTACATATAGTAAACGAGCTCCAGAAATTATAAAATTTTATGTGAAACTTTCTGACATAGTCATAGTTATTACAGTAGACTGGGTCTAGTAAGGGTCGAAGTCCTCCAGTTGAGACATGCCGAACTGCGAGCCGCCCGCAATAATGTCATGAACGAAGGACTTTGGAAATTCTTCTCATGGTGCAAGTACGTCTAAAACAACAATTAAGCCCAGCACGCAGCATGATGAGGAGGAAGAGATAACAGCCATGATTTACTTTATAGAACCTGACACACTAGAGTGTGTGATTTGCTTCATGTCCTTTAAAGCCCAAGTGTACAGTGCTTTAATCTTACTCTTGTAGTTGATGAGAAATACCAATATGAGCAGGCCGACTACTTTTCAGAAGAATTTGTAGACAATCAGTTTTCTTTTTTTTTATCTTGGCATATATTATTACTACAATATCTCATTGGAAGAGTGTTTTAAAATAACTACTACTCCAACTGACATAGTTTTAGCTGTCAAGTGCAATATAGGATCTGACTTTATCTCTAGCTTATTTAAATTGTGAAGTGTGCAAGACTACATTAGTGTTACCATGAAATATAGGGCATCATCGATCTAAATCAAGAACAAGTTGTGAGTTATGACTTTATGTTGTTTAGTTTACGACTTTACTCCTCCTAATGATCGAGCATGACAATCAACTCAAGTATATTTGATCTTAATGAGCTCTCCGCCGTTCGAGGATGACTCTCCACCTTCTTGATGACGGAGGTCATTGGCCCGAAGAGAGAATTCAACTCCGACGACAATAATTATTAGATAGTCAAACATTTGATTTAGATGTTCAAACATCTGATTCAATTGTAATTCATTCAATTATAACTCATTCAGTTGTAATTCATTTGTGAGATTTATGTAATGATTATCGTGTGCTATAAGATATACAATTATTTGTAATCTACTTGCTTGTTTTTAAAGAGCATAGCTAGCATTTCCAAAGGCTAACTGAAAAACAAAAAATAGCTATACAAAGAACCATAACAGACAATTTTTGTATTAGCGATCTGTGATAATTAACAATACCGTCTGTGACATCTGATATATCATAGACGATCCGTTCCCCAAAAATCGTATGTGTTATGATTTATTACAAACAATTCTTTTCAAAAACTATGTGTTATGACTTATTACAGATGCTTTGGAAGCCGTCTGTGATAACCACATATTATCATAGACACAATAAAATTAGACGGTTCAAAAACCGTCTCTGATAAAGGTTACGAATCGTCTGTGATGACTCTATGTATGGTGGTGATAGTATATTAATTCAACGTTTTTATACTTCAGTTTAGTCTATTATGTATTTAAAGAAAATAATTCTCTTATAATTGATTTAATTAGTTGCTTAATTAATTATATTTAGCCATAATTTATTGGTTAAAACAATTAGAAACTGTGGATGGCTTCACCTATATAGGTGGAGCCAACTAGGTGATAGGCATAACAAATCCTAGATGTTGCTAGCTAGCAACAGGATAAGAGTGTGTCCCCATCTCTCCACTGTAAGCCAATAGATTCCATGGTCACCATAGGAATCCATATCACTACTTGATCCTAACTAGACAATAGTACATATGATCCCCTCCTCGATCGATATCAAGGAGAGCCAGTGGCTCACGGCGCCAATGCGATCGACCAGCGAAGCCCAGGAGCAATCATAACTCAGTCCATCGCGTTCACATATATGGGTGGGTTTTTGTGTTGATAGCTTATGGCTTAAATATTTGAATTCTGGCTGTTCGCGAGAGGCAGTACGTAAAGAAAAATAGTCACATATGATTTTGGCCGGTATAGCTGAATTCAGTACACTTTTTAGGACAATTTTTTTATTGACCTTGTCTTGAAAAAACACACTATTTAAAAGCTAATTATTATAGACAGTACAAATATAAATCAACTTTAAGTTTAAAAGAAATATGCCTATATATATGCATGGGCTCCATGTTCTTGAATATCTCACTCAGTCAAGAATGAATGCAACATCATGTTCGTTATCTAATCAATCAATGCAGAGATGTCCGTTAGCTGCAGCAAATTATGTGCACATATGTGAATGTGGTCGATGTAGACTAAACTTACTTCACGGCTCTTTTCTTGGACCCTCCCGGTCTAATCATGATTGCTCCATGGACTTTGGTTTGTTAGGCTAATCTGCTTGTTACTAACAGTTAAGCATGCCTAACTTATTTAGTTTTTTTGTTTCTTTCCTCTCCAACACTTCTATAGTTAAGCATGCCTAACTTATTTAGTTTTTTTTCTTTCCTCTCCAACACTTCTATATAAACCCCTTCCTGCCTTGCAGCATTTGGCCAAGTAGCAAAGTTACTTGAGCAAAAAACAAGTAGCACACTACACAAAAGTTCAAAAAAAAAAAGAAGAAGAAGCAGGCTTCACAACTGAATCAAACATGTCTCTATCCACGTTAATCCTTGCTGTTCTTGTCATGAGCAGCGTTTGCACAGTGCTCGTGGCGCGCGAACTCGCCGGCGAGGACGCCGTGGCCGCCGATGCCGCCATGGTGTCAAGGCACGAGAAGTGGATGGCGGAGCACGGGCGCAAGTACAGGGACGAGGACGAGAAAGCGCGGCGGCTGGAGATATTCAGGGTTAACGCTAAGCTGATTGACTCGTTTAACGCTGCAGGGGAGAGCAGCCACCGGCTGGCCACGAACAAGTTCGCCGACCTCACCGACGAGGAGTTCCGCACCTTGAGGACCGGCTACCAGAGCCCGCAGGCCGCGGCCGGCAGGGGGAGCGGCCGGTTCAGGTACGAGAACTTCAGCCTGACCGCCGCGCCGCAGAGCTTGGACTGGCGGGCCATGGGCGCGGTCACCGGCGTCAAGGACCAAGGCTCTTGTGGTACGTACTACGACCAATACAAATATACATGCGTTAACTAATAACTATTCTTGAATCGAAAAATCAATCGGGAAGTTGATGAATTTTGCAATGAACTGTAAGTGCATGGACACGTACGTCTGTACCTTGACTACGTGACGTAGCAAAAAAAAAGGTCAGGAGGTTCTACCGATGGGAGACTAGATTCTAGACATTAGTCTATGCATGCACTTTTGGACGACTCAGACATGAGGGTCAAAAACAACTTACCTTCAATGATAATGTAATTCTTTTCCCTGTTTCGACATGTCCTAAAGTTAGCGCTGTTTCGTGCAACCCAATAATTTGGGTGAAATAAAGAGGTGCAAGTGCAACCTGCATGAATGCAGGTTGTTGCTGGGCGTTCTCGGCGGTGGCGGCGGTGGAAGGGCTGACCAAGATCCGGACGGGGCGGCTGGTGTCGCTGTCGGAGCAGGAGCTGGTGGACTGCGACGTCCACGGCGAGGACCAGGGCTGCGACGGCGGCTTCATGGACACCGCCTTCCAGTACATCGCGCGCCGGGGCGGCCTCGCCGCGGAGTCGTCCTACCCGTACCGCGGCAAGGACGGGTCGTGCCGGTCGTCGGGCTCGGCCGCCTCCATCCGGGGATACGAGGACGTGCCGCGCAACAACGAGGGCGCGCTCATGGCGGCCGTGGCCCACCAGCCCGTGTCCGTGGCCGTCAACGGCGGGCACTACGTCTTCCGGTTCTACGACCACGGCGTGCTGGGCGGGAAAGGCTGCAGCAAGGACCTCGACCACGCCATCACGGCTGTCGGGTACGGCACGGCGAGCGACGGCACCAATTACTGGCTCATGAAGAACTCGTGGGGCGCGTCGTGGGGCGAGGGCGGCTACGTCAGGATCCGCCGCGGCGTCCGCGGGGAGGGCGTCTGCGGCCTCGCCAAGATGCCGTCGTATCCTGTCTAATTAGCTAACCATCGACCACTTCATTATTAGCTCTACCATATTATTATTTCGTCGAATACAAGCTATGCGTGGCTAGTGTTTGGTCAGTGCCAGCACCATATATACTACTACACATGACACATGCATGGCAGATTCGATCGATCAACACCAGATTAAAATTTTAAAATTAATTAAGATGTGTATATATAGCTGGTTAAGTAGGGATGGTCGTAATCTCGACTCACGCTGAAAGAAGAACGCTCGGGGTTTGTAGCTGTGTATGCGTACACAATGTAATCATGATGAATATGTATTTGGGTATTGATAAATATCACCCGGATATTTTCTTCCTAACTATCATCCACATTTATGACCATTGTATTAGAGATCCAATGGCTTATAAATACTTAAGTGTATACAAAAGATACATGAATACATATATTGTATACTGTTTCATTGCTGTATATTTTGGTTCATTTGGCCTTTTTTTAATTCTATTTTCGCAAATAGACCAATCGAGAGACTATTTTTAGAAATGATTTTTTCAGCGCCAGCATGAAATAATAGCGCTGAGTTTTACCGTCTCAGCGCCACGCTGGTTGGCACTGAGCTTTAATTTGGAGAGAAGTGAGCTTGTGCCAACGCCGTGGAACTTGGCTAGTGCCATGTCAGCAGCAGCTCGGCGCCAAACCACCCAGCGCTGAACAATCCTTTTACAAAGATTATTGTGCATGTAGCCGAATTCTGTATCTTTGCCGTATATGATTCAATTTTAGTTGGTTAATGTACATGTATTGTAGCTGAATATTGACGTAAGAATCTATATATCTATACTAATTAGACACCTGAAAAAAATTATATATTAATTGATAAAAATAAAATATATCTGATCACCTACACGATGGGACTATGTTATAAAATATGGGCATAAAACTTAAAGAGACAAAGCTAACTCCTATCTATCTCTACCTCCATACGGCCATACCCACCTATACTGACTACAAACTCTGAAAATTTTTCAACATATAGAATATTGACATCGACATCCATGGCAACTGGCAAGGCGTCGACCCCAGGTGATGAGGTGACAGCATCACGGATATGGAAGGATATGGATATTGCTTTGCAATGTCTTGATAGAAAATACCCTAAAAAGGTAGCACATTTCACATGACCTAAGTAAAAGCATGCTCAAGAGTTTGGTTGATTAACGCCAGGTGCTATAGCGTGGAGGCTGTGCGGCTCAGCGCCGAGTGTTTTGGCTGTGCCAAGTTTCATGTTGCGGCATAAGCTGACCTGTCAGGCTGTCACCAAATGTTGCTGAGACGTTAAAACTCAAACGTTTATGCTACACTAAAAAAGTTGTTTATGCTACACTGAAAAAGTCATTCCTGAAAATAGTTTCTACATAGGTCCCTTTGTGAAATAGAATAAAAAAGGGCCAAACTAGGCAAAAATTACTTCATTGCTAGCTTCCATACTAGTATACTACATTGTGATTCTGTCCATGTTGACAAGTGGCAGGCAAAGCGATTTAATTTATTTCGATTTTGACATGTTGGAAGGCGCTGTAGAGATCCCGAGAGGCACTACTCAAATACTGCAGTTATAGACCACAAGTGGTAGGATAACTTAACGGGAGTGTACTGGCAACCAATGCTTTCGCCATCTCTGTTCCCTTGTGCTGGGGAGGCAGGCACACGAATTTTCTATAGGCGCACGTGTGAATACGTCCGAAAACGATCTGCGGTCCCACTTTCTGTGGCTGTGGTTTATAACTTTTAGTTAAAATTTTTGAATTTTAGTTATTCACGATAAACATTATGGAGAGAGATACTCGCTTACGATTTTAGCTAGTACAGACGTTGGGTTTTTAACGTGTACTATAATATCGATAGCGTGAGCACACGGCTCTTCTCTTGCGCGTAACTAGTCTTCTTTGTGTGTACGACATTTCGACGTCAGACAAATCATCATGTACTACCTTTGCTTCCATTTACTTGGTATTTTTTATCAAGTTTTTCTTCCAAAAAAATACTTGGCACTTTGCTATTCTAAATGCAATTTTTTTGCTCGTGTGCTTACATAGATAGCAAAAATATATGGCTTTACTGCTTTTTGTGGTTATTGTTCATCAAAATAGTTAGTTGCTATGGTATTTTTGTTATAACATGAATAAAAAATAATTATCTAAATATGTATGTCGAATTTAAATGACAAGTAATCGAAAACGGGTTGAATAGCTTTCCGCCATTAAAGACGGCTCTCTCGTCTGTTTCCTGACAGACATAGACTGCGCTGAACAGATTGCTTGCATTAGGAAGAGAACAAGGATGGTACGAGTGAGAAGGGCCTTGAGAAGTGAGAACAAGGGTTGGTGATGGATTTTGCCTGTGGCCGAGAATTAAATAAGGTCGACTTGCCCTTTTTTTAATTTAGATGCGTTCAGAGGCTGAGCTTGAGATATGTGTCTTGATCTAGCCAGATATAACAGTATCTCTCTTTCTGATACCGACGAGTAAGACTACTATATTGTTTTTTTTCGATGGGTAAGACTACTATATTGTTTTTTTTCCAAGAGAGAGTACCAAATGTATAGCCAGAAAATAACATTATCTCTCTTTCTGATACTGTCGTGTAAGACTACTACATTGTTTGAGAGAGTACCAAATGTCTCTTGTTCCGTATGGCACTCTCTACTAGTACAGGAGAGTAGCTACCTAGACTTATGGGTAGAGCTCATATCTTTTATTTGCATTTTTCGAAATGACAATGTGTAGAATTGAAAGGCAATAAAAGAGTGAATGATACTAATCAATTTTTTCTTAAGCATTCTTGATCCTTCATCTAAATAACTACAGAGTTACTGAATTAGAATCAACAGCCAAAACCCAAAACAAATCACTTAAGAAATCGAAAGTCGAGAGGCAAGCAACTCCGAAGGTCAGACCTCTGCCTTAATACCGGTCTGATTGAGGTGCCCCAGTGGTCTAACTGCTAAGGGGTGGCGGTCTGACCTCTAGGGTGTGGCAATTTAACTGGCCCTTGTTCCAGAAACCGAAAATCCACCCGATGCGATCTGACTTTTAAAGCAACTCCTAAAATATAAATACAAATGATATGAAATTTTGCACACACCTCAGACTTTTTCAAGATTAAGTAAGAGTACACCAAAACCAGACTAAAATTGAAAATGGTGAATATAACTTGCTTGTTGGTAAGTGATGGTCAAGATAACTCTAGATATATTTTTCACATGTCACAGTACGTGAGAACACCAAAGAAATCAAGACAAAAACAGTTGGATCAAGAAATCACCCGGAGAGGTCAAATTTAAGCAAAAACCAGGTTACTTCAACAACTTGCAATCTGATGCCCAGAAGGATGGGGATTTATCTCCAAGAGTAATCTCCATCACTTATATGTCCTTGGCATAGCAATATCAGGAAGGGGAGAGAGGAGCAAAACCAACCAAATTAAGAGCAAACCAATCAACATAAGAGAGATCAATGAGAGATGAACAAAGTTGATATATTGCTACTTAAGGATAAAGATTTTACAGTAACTCCGCCTAGAGAATAAGATAGCACATTACAGTACTCAACTTCTCAAACCTAACCCTCGAACACTTGGCTTCAATGGCAAAAGTTGGATAGTTAGATGGAGCAAGTCTCCATCCCAACTCATTAAATAGATAGAGTAACCAACGTTAAGATGGGGTCTACAAATTAATTGTACTACATGTTAAAAGGCTAACATCAGTACCATCTAAAATCGTAAGCAAATAACTCTCCGTAATCTCTGTCGTAAAAGCCATAAGGCACAGCCATATCAAACTACGATTAATGGGTTTTGATTTTAGCATGGATGTTTGTGTAAATAAATTAAATACCGATAAGATAATTCGGAGAAATCTCAATAATCTTTCTGTCGATTCTTGGTCTGGTTAGTTCGATGGGTAAAAGGAAAAGGCTGGGCCATACATGCAGATTAGTGGGATACTTAGCGGTTAATAGTGAAAAAAAGTCCTTGGGGGACCAGGCCGTGCCAACAGCACCCCGGGGGCTTGCGCACATAACTCATTGTCAGAAATTTTCTTCCATCATATCCCTAGAGATTTTGTAAGTATGGAGTGCTGATGCTGATTTCTGAACGTTGATCTGTGTATAGTGCTGCTGAATGTCTTGTTCAAGCTCAAAGAACTGGGGAAGATCAGCCAAGAGGAGGTATCTTCTTTTCTGGAGGAGTTTGATAAGCGTGACGTCCACCAATCTGGCACGCTCTCGGCGTACGTCCTTTCTCTGGCACAATCTGGTCAGTGACAGACAGATGCACTTGTACTTGAGTTTGCTGCTTGACTGGCTTTGGTTGGTGCTGTTGGTTTTCACCTGTCCATGTGTAATTCTGTAATCTAGTAAAGTCAGAAAAGAAACGAGGGTGTATACTTGTATACCTCCCACAGATAGCGTAGTGAGTCTGCTCATCTGCACTTAAACATGTGTAAGAAACAAGTATTTGGTGAAGTTTTGCGGAGCTTGGATACCTGCACATATTTTGTCATGCTACAATTGTTTAGCTACTGATAATCCAGCTTGAGAGGGATGTATGGCATATGATCAGACATGTAACTACAGTCAGCATAACCAAAACAAGAGAAGACTCTTTTGGACTTTCCATCAGACAAGCACGCTTCCGGATAGATACAAGCATTTCAATCTTATATATGCCTTCCTAGTTTAATCTTCTGAGGAATGTACTCTTCTGATAGAAAGGAAATGGAACTCGCAGACAATGCCTCAATCTCAAACTTGACACCCTTTTGCAACATGGCTTCTAACTCCAACCTGCCAAGGAGAGTATACTCGTGAAAATTTCATAAAGAAAATTACCAGTGAAAAAAAAAGAACAAGTCCTCCTAGGCAAAGGATAAACCAAACTCATCCCAAATATCAAGTGCTTGTACCTATTTTCCATTAGAGCTGACCACGTGAATGCAGTAATGGAGTTTTCGAAACTAAGGGGTTGATGCTGAAGGGCAGGCACCTACAGTTTACAACTACAGGGCTAAATTATAGGATTGATCACTGTACTGACATCAGGTTTCACTCACATCACTGAGTTTATTTACTCCATTTGGTTTATTAGTTTTCGTGACACGATATTTATTTGGGTTTCTAAGAAAGAAATTCTGAAAATCCATGTTTAACTACTATTAAGGCCAATAATCAAAAGAAAAGGTTCTAATAGTTGGTAAACTCACATCATAGTCATGCTTGGAATACACAAATTACAAAGTGCAGCTTTCTGTTTCATTACCTCCATTCTGGGGCTTCCCTATGCAAGTAACACCTGGTGAGAATTCCTTCAACTTTCCTCCTATCTGCAGTAGAATACATAGCTCAACATGTTGGCATTTGAAATATGACAACACAACAAGGTACTTCTAAGATCATAGAGAAAGGAATAGAAATTCCATTTATATCCCTCCAATTTAGGCACCTTCAGGTGACAAATGAAGAAGGCAACAGTCTGGAAGGCAATAGTCCTCAAAGTCAGATGTGAAGACCCCAAGCCACCGTATCTCAGGCACACGCAACAAATTTGCATCATACGCCAATTGCTTAAATAGAATGAGAATTGCACAAGGGAGCAGCAAAAGTTGGTCAGTTAAACACAAGCAAACATACCTTGTTTAAGGAGGAAAAATAAACATGGAAGGTTAAGTTTACCATACAAATATGGGACAAAACTTCATGAAAAACGTGTGCAAAATGGGCATATAATTATGTTTCATTTGTGTGAACAAAAACTGACAACGTACTGTTTGATTTACACACTGCTTTGACACCAACAAAACTTTAGAAATTGAACAAATATATAAATGCAAAAAGGCTAAGCAAGCTGTTGGAAGCAACCAATAAAGAAAGGTGGAGTATGACCATATCCATAAAGTTGTCATGTGTTGCAGATCTGTTAAGATAGTGTATTTAATGATAACAATAGATAACTACAAAAACAATTAGATATGCCCTACCATGGAACCAAATTTATAGGTGGCCAGAATGTCAAATCCATAAGGATCTGAATCCACTAAACAATAAGCAGGCAAATGAAGCTTTTCAACAAGGTAGCGCAAGAATCTGCAACAATACAAAGGATTTACATTTCAAATAATAATTCAGTAATATACAAGAGAAACATAGAGAACAAAGAGCACATGCCTTCTTGTTGGAATATCTGGGTAGCCTCTTCCCTTGGCAGACAGAACAATATCATCAAGCTAGATAAAAAGAAATGCAAGGAACAATGCTGTTATAACACTAGGTGCAGCGGTTAGTACTTACTGTAATAACAATGCAGCGATTCCTCTGACAGAACTTATCATTGGCCAAACGCTGAAACACTGCAAACGGAGTACAGAAGGAAACTGTAGGAAGACTGGAAGAGTAGAAATATCACATAAACACATGGGGGATCATTAAACCTCATACCTGTCTCCTTCTCAACAACAAGTATGTAGTGAGCAACACTAACAACATCTACAAGAAAATCAGGGGATCAAGGAAGAAAATCAAAGTTTACATATAAACAAGACAGGAAGCCTATAGCATACAGTGAGTGGAATAATAAGGAAGTTTAGCTCTATATTTGTTCAAGGAAAAAAACTATAGATAAATTGCTATGCCACTTGGTTTCCAAATTTATTTTAAAGTATAATCAAGCACTAACATGCTAAGAGATCAAACCTAGTTGTTTAATTCAGAATATACGAAGATGAATTCTCTCAGAAAAAAGGGGAAATATGAAATTGAAAATCTGTGTCAATATATGAGGGCAAAAATGTGCCACAAATTATGATTGTAGTTGTTCGCTCAGTGCACACTTTCCTCTTCATATTAATAGTAATGTCAAAAGAGTTTAGACTTTAGAATATAAAAATTTGTGAATAACCTTTGATTGCCTCGATGCTAACTGGGATGGAGAAAGCCTGCATTTGAAGGCGGCAAAAGCAAACCAAATCATTTTTTTAAATGAAGCTTTTTATAGTGATTAGATAGAATCATTGAAGCTTACAGCATTGACGTTCGTTATACAATAGACTTTCTTTTCACCCTCCACAAATCTTATCCAACCCATCACCAAACTGAAACAATCAAGACATTGATGAGTGCATAACGGGAAAAAGAATACAGATAACTGGACAAATTATACGAATATAGCACCGTAATGGCAACTATTACAATGTTCTATAGGCCTCTGATAAAAGAGCAGCATCCCACTAGTTCAAACCCAGATCATGTTTTAAGTACAGCAGGCCAAGTGCTTGGAAGGATGAAGGAACAAAAAAGTGATTGGTTAAATGGCATGGGGCATCATAATATGATAGAACAGATAGAATGGATTAAACATATCTTCAGCCGCTGACAACTCTATGACAAGAGTTCCTACCCTTTCACCACGGGAACCTGCAAGCAGCCAAGGGAGCACAAATTGCAGTCAGTTATGGATAAAAAGTGAAGCCATGATTTAAAGACAGAAAACAGCATTAACAACAACAACAACAGCTCTTCTCGATTCATGACAGAAGTGGGGACATTGAGGTATAACATAATGAAGGAACAGCTAGCAGATTATTCTCTTATGCGCAGATGGCTTTTAAAAGTATAATTGAATCTTCAGAAAGACAGCAGACAAGTGGCACATACCACATTGAGATTGTGCCGGCTGCACTTGAAGAGTATGCAAACATCGTTGATCGCACGGTCAACAACCGCTTGTTCTGCGGTGAGAGAAGAGATGGTGTCTAAATTCTAATCGCACACAACGGGAAACAAAACACCTGAAACTCTCAGTACGCAGAAGTGGATCAAACATGGCAACTACTGATCACCACAGACCTAGGAAAATGGACGGGTACATGTAGTAGATGTCCCTCTTGGAGCAGTGCTTGTTCTGCTGCAGGAGTTGCTGCACGACAAGCAGGACCCTGAGAAGCACATCTGCACATCACCAATGCACCCCAAATTGATTAACGTGATCATACACATACAGATTGAGACAAAAGCATTGATGAATTGTCTATGCTTGGCTACGCAGATTCGTACTGAGCCGGGAGGCGTGGGAGTCCTTGTGGAGGAGGGAGAGTACATCCGTGCCGACGGGGGCGTCGTAGCTGCACGCGCTGCACGCACACACAGTGGTAAGAATCTGACGCAGTTAGGTAAAATTGGTGGAGATGTGTAGGCGAGGAGAGGCTGGGGGGTGGAGAGAAAGCCAGACCATGGGGACGCGGCGGTGGCGGAGGCGCAGTAGTTCTGGTAGCGGTGGAGGGCGACGGACGGGGAGCGGCCGGCGCCAACCTCGGCGACGACCCAGCGCACCAGCCCTGCCCCGCCCACCCACGCGCACAGCGGCGCGACGCGTGTTAACTCCGGTTGCTGTCGGCGAAATGATTCCGAGGGTTTATATGAGATCGAGGAGAGGGGGTGCACCTTTGATCTTGCGGAGGAGGAGGGCCGCCTCCTCCTGCCGCTGTCGCCGCCGTCGCTCGTCGTCGTCGAGCGCCGCCGCGCGCCTCCTCTTCTCCCTCCCCGCCATGATCGGTCGCTGCGAGTGCTCTCACAAACCGGCGCAGTCTTGGGCCGACAACGGTTAGTCCAGTGCGATTTTTTGTATTATTAACACTTTTTAATTAATCATTACTATTATAAAAGAATCATTACTATTATAAAAAAAATGAGTTAGTGGTCGTACGTCCGTTCTCCTCCAACCGCTTTGTTTCTTCAACTTCTCGTCACTTTCCAACCGATCAGAGCAACCCCTTCTATAGCATGATTCTCTATACATCTAATAAATTCCATTGCAACGTACGAGTTCATAACTAATTTGTATTAATATCTGCTTCAACAACTTATTTCTAAATCTAATGTGACCAAATAATATTGTCACGCTAGTCATCGTGACGTGATCAAACCTTGCCAAGCCAATGATGGTGGCGTGACTAAAGTGGTCATTTTCTGAGTTAAGATGAGACTTGTTCTATAAGCGTGACAGTGTTGTTTGCTACGTTACGAAAAGGGTTAGATTTAAAAATAAATTTGATAAAAGTTATTAATAAAAAATAATTTAAAAAGGTTAAACAATAAAAATTGTTCGTTCAGTGCTGGGGATTTTTGGCACAGACTAACACATTTTGTGAAACCTCACCTATTGTGTTCACTTTTCTCAATTCTTTTAGTGCTAATACAACTTGCAACTGAAAAAACGGGGACGCTTCCATCTAAGTATCCGAAAATACGAAGACTTCAAATTTGAAAGCAAATTAATTGTCTGATTTGCAACTTCCCAATGCGAGATAGTGTGAGAAAGATTTGACAACACAAATGAAGATCTTATTCATCATCAGTTTCATCACTCATTCATACAGTTACCGGTTAGATTACACCACACCTGGTAGCCAGCGAGCCGGCTCCCCAAATGTCAACGTGATCAATCCGTGCTTCCATCCACCATCATCACTTTCACCAGGTTTACATTTGAGACATCTGCGCTTCTGCCTGCTCTGCTAACAACATCAGCACAGCCTGTGCTTCTTCGACCTCCTCCTGCTGCTGCTGCTGCTGGGCTGGCTGACCGGGAACTCCACGAGGACGATGAACGACGAGCTCTCTAATTGAAAGGTCACAAATTTGGATGATAGTTAAAAAGAAAATATTCAAATAATATCTAGACACTTCCAAAAAAACCGAAATATTTAGAGCGACCCTAAAATATGATATGCATAAACACGGTAATCCAGAGCCCACGCATCCCGTCGTGCCTAGGGCTGGATAACGAGCTGGCTCGGCTCGGCTCGGTCTGGCTCGGTAGGATAACGAGCTGGCTCGAGTTGGCTCGTTATAACTAACGAGCTAAAAAGCTAGCTCGGCTCGGCTCGTAAAAAGCTCGAGTTAGCTCGTTTGGCTCGTGAGCCAGGGCCAAAAAATGTCTCCATCATATATTCATCCATGGAAGCATGGCTCGTTTGGCTCGTTTAGCTCGTTTGGGTACAATAGAGTACAAATTAACACATGCATGGCTCGTTTGGGTACAATAGAGTACAAATTTACACATTAACATATGCAATAGAGTACAAATTAGGTCCATAGAAGCAGCATATGCATATCTAAATTCCTGTAAGTATGGCTCGTTTGGCTCGTGAGCGGCTCGCGAGCTGGCTCGAGTTGGCTCGTTATAGCTAACGAGCTAAAATCTTGGCTCGGCTCGGCTCATTATCTTAACGAGCTGAGCCGAGCCGAGCCGAGCCAGTCACGAGCCGAGCGAGCTAACGAGCTTCGAGTTTTTCGTCGTCCAGCCCTAGTCGTGCCTATGGTGAGAAACTGAGGAACTGATGTCTTGGGAAGTTCAGCGAGCTGCATTGTTGCCGATCCCAAAACTCAGCATTCTATTTGGGCTTTGACGTTTTGTTCTTGGTCACCACCGGCAAAGCCTTCTTACTTTTGCCACTCTCCTGTGAGGCCAATGGGCCTGAAATCTAGACGGGCTTTCCCAACTTTGGGCTGCCTGGTGTGGGCAATTCCAGAGTCCACCTAGGCTTTGTTGTCAAATCACCTTATGTGAGATGCATCCGCTCTAGTTAAACGCGTGCTAGTGATGCACTCACGTAGTCACGTATGTATAAAGTTGGGGCGTGCATGTGTGGGGTGGGGGAAGGGTGAGTACGTGTGTGACCTCTCTGTTGTACTTAAAAAAACCTGGGCTTTTGTTGCACTGTCTCTATTCCTAGGGTAAAAAAATACCCTGCAAATTGTCGCAACTGCACTGCACCTTGGTCGTTGGATTGAGCTGTTTGTCAAACTCACGGTCGCTGACCATCTATCTAGTCACGGACCTAGTACGTCGCCGTCATGTTCGACGATGACGCGGTGGAGTTGCTATCGATGTGGATTTCATCTACAGAGGCTCATTTGGAACATGGAAACATTTTCTAATTCCTGTAGGAAATAAATTGGTTTCTGTTAAATTTCTCCGTGTTTCAAAATCCTATTAAGAACGTAGAAATTTCAATGTAGTTGTGTAGATTTTTTTTTTTTTTTGCAAGGGAACTGTACAATTCTAGTTGGATTGTACAAAATTCGCACGTACCAAACGTGGCCTAGCTATTTCTCGATGGTGTTTCGGAGTGTCGTGATCATAGGCCTAATGTCGGTGCTAGTGTCTCCAGTGGAACACCTAATGCCAGGAACTGCTTTCGTTGCTCATCTCACGAAAGTTGACGGTGGTCTCTATTCTTTGGATGGAACACCCTTGACTCTCCTGCTTATCCTGCTGAAAGCCAAGGCCATGCATAGACCTTGATACAGGTCAGGATCAGCCGGCTGCAACTTGCCGAACAGGGAGATAAGCTAAGCTAAAAGACTCCTGATTTGCGAGAGGCTCCAGGATTGGACCATAAGCAAGCCGTAGTGCTCCACACGGAAGCATTTCGGGCCAGCTGATAGGACGTTCCAACGGCCGTCTTTGCTGGATCTCGATCTGCATTGCTGGAGTCCTAGCTAGCTTCGCGCCGTTGTTAGGGTAAGAATAAGCTGGCTCCTGTTCCCTGGAAGTCAGATGTGACAGTTGTATAGGGGGGCTAGCTGTCTGGTTTGCGTAATGACTTTGTTCTAGGATCATCTGACTATCTGAGTCTCATGGCAAAGTCCTACAGGGTTATCTCTAATCCAGAGAGGGCTGTCTTTGGTTCAGGGGCGGAGCTAGCCTTATTTACCGGGTCAGCTGACCCCAATGAAATTTCTTATTTTCAGTAGAAATCACTGTTCATAGATGCTAATGACCCCATTAGATAAAGAGGAGGATTCCGATCATCTTCTGGCCTAGCTTCGCCACTGCTTTGGTTTGCACCACGGAATGTCAGCAGACAGCTCGTTAAGGCCATGTTTGATTGGAAGATGATAGCTTCGAGGGTTTACACGGCTCGACATAGAAGTTGGATATGTTCTTTTGATATGTGGCTTATTAATTAGCTTATTAATTAATAGTGATTAGTGAGAAAAGTTAAAAGCTATTAAAAAATCAAAAAGAAGAAGGCCTTCATTAAGACCATGTTTGAAACGCGAGGATTAGGGGTGAATTTTGAAGGGTCTACGTAACTACGTTACAGGTGAAATCTTGCAAACCTCTTGCAAACCAGTCCAGGGGCCATGCAAGACCTGACGAGGAATTACAAACGGTGAAATCTTGCAAACCAGTCGAGGGCCATGCAAGGCCTGGCAAGGAATGACAAACGATACGTAGACATGTAGTGCAAGGGTCTGTTTGAAATACACAAATTTTACAAAATAAAAACAATTCAATTCCTATAGAAATCAAGAGAGAAGTTCCCACGTTCTAAGTGGTGGGACCAAAATCCTAGCGTGAGAAATCCTACAAGGCACATGAGAAGCACACGGGAAGCGAACGGAGCAAGGACAGGACAGTTGAATCTGAAAAAAAAAAAAGGTGGCGTCGTGCCACTGCTGGTGACCCGTCCAAATCAGACATGGGACACAGGCACACAAAGCGGGATCCTGCAGTTCTCCTCCATCCGCTCTCCTGCGGTAGGAGAACGCAACTGACCCAAGCGATCGAAGCGAAGCGAGGTCATAGGCGGAGCCGGGCTCGCCGACGGGGCAGCAACCGTTGAGCCCCATTAAGGTCCTGTTTGGCACAGCTCCACCACCGGCTCTTAGAGCTGTTTGGAGCTGTTTTGTGCCCAATGAGGTACAACAAAATAGCTTCACCCAAGGAGTCCCTTAAAACCTGCTGAGACAAAAGTAGCTCCTTGGGTGGAGCTGACAAAAAAGTAGCTTCACTCAGCTCCACTTGTGAAATAAAAAAAACAGCTTCACTTGTGAAGTGGAGCTGTGCTAAACGGACCTAAATTTATGTTGGTCTTCTGCTCTGCCCGGCTCCCGCCGTATGCAGGTTCCGCCGCTAGGCGAGGTTAATGGTAATCAGGCGACGCGATGCCATAGACAAGCCAAGGCCCCAAACCAAATTGCTTGGACCACCCCATCACCTGCCCTTTCCCTCCCTTACCTCTCATGGCCTCACACGTCGCGCCCATGTAGTTCTACGTGACGGCGTGTAGCATGTGTTTATTCATATTAGCAACGGTTGATGGTTTTTAAATGTGACTATTAGCTTTTAGCTAAAAATAAATTGTAGTGACCGAAAGAAATAACTTTTGAAAAGGACAAGTGGTGAGAAAAATAAGAAAGATATACATGCGCAAGACGGGAATGAGAGGATTATAGTGCGTGATATGCCTTTAATCCCTGCCCTATCTCCATAGCAAGACCAGAGACAAGAGGAGTAGGAAAGCCACTTCATGATAGCTTTGTAGCTTGAAGAAGGTAAAAGCCAGAAACAGAAGTCAATATTACCAGATACACATTTTGCTTGTGTTTGTTGTCTTTCACTTTCCAATGCCCTTGCGTTGGGCTTGTTCTTTTATACTACAGTTTATATCCACGGTATATGATTTTTTGCCGTAGTATGAGTACTCGTGTGAGCAAACTGAGAGCTAATAAATTGATAAGCCGTTTTTTAAATGCTTATTTCGATAAGCTACTTTAAAACAACTATGAAAAAATGATTTTATTTATTTATTTAAAAGAAGTCATGACTCATGAGCCATAGATTGAAAAGAACCGAGCATTTATCTCAGCTCACTCTCACCTCTCACCATTACGTGCGTACTAGTCACCTTTCCTTCCCTGATCCAATGACACACTTCAGAGTTTACAGACACCGATTTGTGCATATCAAGCGTGTCTTTTCGCCGTCTTTACACAATGAATTGGGTTTAAATATACGAAAAGCATACTGCATTATCACTCCTGATGACAAATGGAAGCAACGGAGCAAAGTTGGTGGGGATAATGAAGCATCGAATACAACATAAAGAAAGTGGCGTACCGACAATGGCCCAGATATTAGTATGTTTTATAGCTTACAATTTTTTGTTTCTCTTGAACGGTTTATTGATTTATTAGGATTCAATTTGTTTGTATTATGACAGAAAAACTTGCGATCAAATTTTGTATAAGTTTCGTCTTTTTCTGAAATTTTGGTTTTTTGTTGAGCTTTTTTGCCGGTTCTTTTTTTCCCGTATTCGTTTGTATTATACGTAATGGTCTAACATATTTTTAAATTTTTAAATTTTTTTAAATTTAATTATGCAAAATAAGTCTCTGTCGATTATGTTTTTTCACATTAGTAAACGATCACCACCAATATATCAACAGCCATTGAAACAAGTAGTGAAACATTTTACTCATCCTCCTTAATACTCTTCTAAGTACATATACATGAATGTACTGTTTATTTTTTTTATTTCCACTTCTAATGGCCATAAGGAAAACAAAGGAAGTGATTAAACCGGAGAGTACGTATAGGGTGCGTATGTATATATATATATATATATATATATATATATATATATATATATATATATATATATATATATATATATATATATATATATATATATATATATATATATACGCGTAGACTTTATATATGTTCGTGTATCTGTACGGTGCTTATGCAGGAGGAATTAATGGCGGTAACGGCGGCGGCGGAGAGGAGGTAGAGCGTGGTGTGGAAGACGTACTGGGTAATATCACATGATGGCGCAGGCGTAGGACGGGTCCTCCTCGCAGACGATCTTGTAGCCGCAGTAGGGATATGGCTGCGGCATGATGTACTGGGGCGAGGGTGCCGGTGCCGGTGCCGGCGCCGCGCCGCCGGCGGGGCCTCCTGGGCCTTGCCGCAGGAGCAGCAGTGGCAGCCTCCGTGGCCGTGGTGGCAGAAGCAGTCCGACGGCCACACCGGGAACGGGTAGGGGTAGGGCCACGGGTACGGCGCCTCCACGATCTTGGTCGGCGGCGGAGCAGGCTTCACCTCCTGCTCGACCGGCGGCGGGGGTGCCGGCGCGGCGGCGCCGGCGGGGCCTCCTGGGCCTTGCCGCAGGAGCAGCAGTGGCAGCCGCCGTGGCCGTGGTGGCAGGAGCAGTCCGACGGCCACGCCGGGAAAGGGTAGGGGTAGGGCCACGGGTACGGCACCTCCACGATCTTGGTCGGTGGCGGAGCAGGCTTCACCACCTTCTCGTCCGGTGGCGGGGGCTTGGGCTCTTCCTTCGGCGGCTCCGGCTCCGGCGCTGGCGGCTTAACGACCACCGGCTCCGGCGGAGGAGGCTTCGTCTCCGGCTCCGGCGGCGGGGGCTGTGGTTTCTCTTCCTTGGGCGCCTCCTGCGGCGGCTCCTCTTTCTTGGGCGACTCCGGCGGCGGGGGCTCGACGATCTCGATCTCCTTGATTATCTTGCAGGCCTTGCAGCAGAGCTTGTCGGCGAGCTTGTCGGGGTCGAAGGGCCCCGTCACGATCACTCGGTTGTCCTTCTCGTCGTACTCGATGTCGTCGATGACGAACTCACCCTTCTCTGCACGCCCAAAACCGCGCCACCCCCCCCAAGATTCATCAGCCTCGTTGCCATTAACGAGCTCACACACAGAAACAGCGTTTGATCAGAGAAAAAGTGCAAGTACCTCTGATCCTGTCCAGCACCTTCTGGATCTTGGCGTAGCAGCGGCTGCATTCCAGGTCCACCTTGACGATGATGGTCGGCATCTGCACTGCACAGCTCCCTGATCAGAATTCTACCTGAATCTCTTATCTTTGCAGAGCAGGGTTAGGAAAGAAAAACAGAGATACATCAGTTCCATGCGCACAGAGCAGAGGGGAAACCGACTGTTGACTGCGACCGATTCACGACTACCAGCTATTCGCTAGGTACAAAAGAAGGAAAAGAACCTAGAAGATGCAGAAGCAAATGACTAGTTTGAAGCATGGAACACACTCCAAAAGGAAGAAAATGGAATTAATTGTCGACAGGACAGTCTTGCCATCAACAAGTTTGGCACAATCAAATTAATACGTAGTCGTCATGTATTAATTCCTTGGCTTCTGACGAGTGAAGACAGAAATTAAAGAAGGATATGCAGGCATACAACACCTTGATTCAGTCTATAGGCGCCTGCAATGTGAGGCGGGGAGGAGCAAGAACTCTGAAGAAGTGGCGGTGGAGGGAAGGGAGGACGACGAGGATATGGTGTGAATGTGCAGCTATATATGCATCATCCTTTGTCTCGCCCCCATCCGAGGGAGTCTAGATGATGAGAGAAAAAGCAGAGGAAGTCGGGAAGAAGTAACGGGAAGGAATAGAAGAGAAAAATTAAAAAAGCAAAAAATATTGTTATATCTAGACAGATAATACAAAGAAAAAACAAAATAGCATCAAAATAAAAAAGCCAACATATTTATTTTATTTTTTAATTTCCTAAAAATAAAAAATAGAAACCGAAACCAAAATAAACTGGCCGCATGTAATGGCAGCAGCGACGCAACACTTGCTTGCACCATCAACCACATCGGAAAGCCATGACACACGTCGCTCTCATGGCTGTTATTTGGCATTCTGCTCGAGGATGCTTACTACACGAAAAGCTTGCTGCTTTCCACGACATGCACAGCTACACCGTACATGCACTCGCTTACGGTCTACTAATTTGGACTTATACTTTTAGTTTCCTAACTTCTTAATTTTATTTTTTAATATTTTAGTTCTTTTTAAGTTTTTTTTGTCTTTTTTGTATTTCTTTGCATCGTATGAGATAAGAGAGCATATTTATTTTATTTTTAAATTTTTTAAATTTAATTACGTCGAAAAAGTTTTTAACAGTTATAGTAAAAAAGTGTCAAACAGTGCTAAATAATATTAAATAAACCTAAAAGCCAAAAATATAGATCAACTTAAGCACCACCTAATAGTAGCACCTGATGTGACTGTGACGCTCGTATTCTCGCGCGGCAGGATTTATATACACATCAAATGGAATCACCCCAACCAATCCTCCCACCGGTGAAAAATAGCACTTCAAAGCTCTAGTCATCTTTTGCTTTCGTGATCTCAACGCAGACAAAAATGGGTCAAAGAGAAACTAAACGTCTCAGACAAAAATGGGTCAAAGAGAAACTAAACTAACCCAGCCAGCAAAGGACTAATTAATGGTGGCGAACGGCTGCATAGTGAACGCCTTTATATCTCTTTCACAATAACTTCCGATAGACGATTATCATCTAAACTGTTGGAATGTTTTCTGATGCAAGATAACGGCCACGGTTTCATCGACTATATAAAGGCTGACATCGGAGAGATGAGAGGACTGATTCTGATGTAAGCAAGACATAGTGCAAGACATTTCGCATTACACATTTTTTAATCTTCTTCTCTGAACAATAGCAACACATGACGTAGGATTATTATTCTCACAGGAGAAGACCCAAATCTGTAAAAAAAATTTCCATGTCTTCTTTCTGCATTACCAAATCTTAATCTTAAGAGTTTCCTCCGAATCCAAACAAATTATACGTAAGATCGGTATTAAAATACTGACACAAATCATTGTGATAAATAATATCCAGGCAGCCACAGATCAAGAGGTAAAAGAATATGGATAACCCTGTTCAAATGTTTTTACTTTTGTTTCTTTTTTATTTAAAAAATCTTTAGAGCTATTTAATTGGAGAGAATGGCTGTGAAGAAGAATTTCATATAAAGGTCATCGTGGGCCAATTCGTAGGTTTTAGAAGAGAATGTGTTTTTATTGTTTGTCAGCACGTGGCATCCTAAGTACCATATTATTATGTATCTAGGCTGTTTCTGTTACTTCGGAAAGCATCAGTAATTGTCCTAAACATACTTCTACATTTCAGTCCTAGATTTTAGTAATTCTTTACTAAACATACTTATGCAATATATTTTATGTGATTGCAGGGTCATAATATTATTCTGATGTCTAACCATCAGACAAGCATATCGAGCAATTATTGTTGCTGTTTGGAAGCAGCAACCCATGGATTGGTGAAAACATAGTTAGGCAATTCCTTGAATATACTTTATCAGGATACATATGAATCATTCTTCTTTTTCACAGATAAAAATCCTACTTCATTATGTTTCATATATCTCTTTTTGCTCAATAAAACTTAGCTGAGTAGAAACAAAATAGCATTGTAGCCCTTTTTTTAATTATAATGATTCAACCAGACTTTTCTTATGTGTGTTGTACCTCTCCGCTCGTTTCGGCTTCAGCTTCTGACTTTTGGCTTATTTTTCATTATTAATAGATTTCGTCTTTTTCTGAACTTTTGACTTTTTTAAGCTTTTTTGTCGGTTCTTTTTACCGTATTCGTTTGCATTGTCTGTGATGAGCTAGCATATTTTTTCTATTTTTAAAATTTTTAAATTTAATTATGACAAATAAGTCACCTTCAGCTATAGTAAAATTTTAACCGCTACAGTGCAATTTCAGCCATAAGTCACAACTTTTCAGGCCAACCGAGCCGATTGGTCAAAGGCATCGAAGTTGTGAACACTTGAACAAGGAGGCCCTTGGGCTGGAGCCATAGCATTGTATACTTAGGCTAATGATCATCTTCAGGTACAAAATCTGTGCAGTTGCATGAGAAATTTTAAAATGCTGCACTTCGAGCTTTCAAGTCATGAGCCCAGTCTTCGCTATTCGCATTTCTAAATGAAAAGCCCAATGTAATTTCTATTTCACTTTATATCACCTCCGTATTAGCTGCAACATTGTGTGTGTATGGTTTGGCATCATGCCTTTTTTTTCCTATGTGGGTATGAAGCAAATAAATTTCATATGTGATTCAATTATAGATTTGCTGTCAATTGGTTATCCGTGTTACGTGTAAATCCCAAACCATTTTATGTCCTATTCATTTTCAAACTTCATTATTTTACCTTCGCCAAAAGAAACATCTGATGACCTAGCGCGCATATCCATCTAGTAAAGCAATTACTAGCGAAGAAAATCGGGGCTATTTGGTTGCTAGCCACATTTTGCCAACAAAAATTGCCACACTTGCCTAAGTTGAGGTGCTCAAATTCTTTGCCATACCTTAGCAAGCCTAAGAGAATCTTGCCACACTTTTTTGAGTCATTGACGCGTGAGATCTAGTTTGCTGGAAGGGAATCTTGCCATAACTGTGGCTGCAACCAAACAGTTCCCAAAGTTGATCAAACTTGCATAACCTTAAACGTGGTAAACTGTGGTGGCAACCAAACAGCCCCATCTTTTGACAACAGCAATGCAGCCGATCTGTCTTTTTTTCAAGTTCTTGAGAGCTAGTACCATTCAACTCCTAACATCTGTCCTTTCTGCTAGTCTTTTACCACTTGCTGTGGCCAAAACGTTTTGTGCCAAAGCGAAGCCGTCAGCAAGGGTTTCATAGAACGCCACACAGTGCGTAAAAGCCAGGATGAGTGCGTAGCATCGCGTTCGAATCGAAGGGATCCTTCGCCTTCCTTTATAACCCTCTGCCTTTCCACTCCGCCTTTCCTATCTGAAAGACGGGTAGACAGCAATCCACGTCATTCGGCCGTCACCAGCAGCTTAGGTCCTGTTTGGATCCCTCCATCTAAAGTTTAGTCACTAAAGTTTAGATCTAAAGTCTCCAAACAGGTGGTCTAAAGTTAGATCTAAACTTTAACTAACCCCTTAAAAAACACTTTAGACTATTAGTCCACCAAAGTGAACTAAAGTGGTCTAAAGTTTTGGGTTCTTAGGCACAAAGACGTGTTTACCCATGCATGTTGGTCTCTCATCTCCTATTTAATGGATGACGCACGAAACGAGGAGAGGTAGTATGGTCTTTTTGAAACTTTAGTCCTATCCATTAGTACAGGATCCAAACAAGACCTTTGACTAAAGTTTAGTGGCTAAAGTTTAGTCCAAAACTTTAGACAACTAAACTTTAGACTATGGGATCCAAACAGGACCTTATTCTTACCCGTTTAATCCAAAAGCGACACACGTTACATCAACCACCAAAGCAAATGCAACATTAAAAGCATTTACAATCGTATAATGTCAACTATTTATAAATATGTTATATAGAATAATTTATTATAATAGCTATCTTTAGTATTATCTATAGATGACATATTGAGTGGCACTATAAACAACAATTGTTTATATCATTGTACGTGCTCTAAAGCTCTGTTCCAAACAAAGATAACTTCTGCTTATAGTTTATAAAAGTCAAAAGTTATTTAGAACGTGTTGGTTTCTATAACATGTTTTTCTTTTTCTTTTCTTTTTATTTTTTCTCTACATTATTTGTGAAGATATAATGTCCTTTTTATTTTTTATTGAATATATAAAAAAACTAACCACTGCTGTAGTGCTATTTCAGCCAAAAGACATAGCTGTATTGAAGAGACTGCAAAATGCAACAGCAAAAAAAAAATACTACAGCGCCAGAAAGATCTCAGGCGTCGATTTTTGGTCGGACGGTTAAGAGAGGAAAACATTGTTACACAGCAAAAAGGGCGGATGATCTGCGCCCCCCGCAAACTGGACCAAACAGGAACGGACCGAAGCCAGGGGTGGGAAGGGATCCGGGTTTTAAGGATGGCTGGCATTTCACGCCACGCCCGTAAGTGCTTTTGTAGTCAAACGATTTAGAATATTTAGCAATATGCCAATATAGGTACACAAACTAAACCGACTCTCGGAGCCATTTGCGAGATTCCCGGCCGGCCACCGTCCTATCGTCGGTGGTTGCAAAGAAAAGACCCGTGGTGTTCGCAAACCAAGACCGAGCAATATTCGGAATTTTCGGACTCAGGGTCCAAATGGGCTTGAACGGACCGAAGCCAGGGGTGGGAAGGGATCCACTGGCCAGCGGGGCGCACATGTCTAGGCAACCGACGGAGCCTTTGCCCCGGCCGGCCACCGTCCTATCGTCGGTGGTTGCAAAGAAAAGGTGGTGTTCGCACCAAGACCGAGCAATATTCCAAGCCAAGCTTGGGCAGTTTGGCTGCACATCCATCTCTCCGCCATTCTCCCAGCCCCACCTCGCAGCCCTCGCTCCCAGTCTCGCTCTCTCGCGCCGCCCCTAGCTAGCCGCCGCGCCGGTGTTGATTCACCTGCCTAGCTGGCGACGCACGCAATCCCAATCAGGGTGACCTAATCCTGTCTCGCCGCACAGTCCTGCGATTGCCGCCCCCATCTCGCCCCATTGCCCCAATCGATCCATTATCGCCACCTTTTTCTTTCTCCGGTCGTTGTCGCCGCCTGAAGCCTATCATTCAGTATCGCCGCGAACCAGACATTTCACGAGGAGAAAGAAAGCCCGGCCGCGGTGTCGGTGGTCGTCGCTGTTCTAGTTTTGCTGCTGCAAATTTTGGTGTACCAGTGCATTGTAATGCGAGACTACGGGTGTGTATTTTTTTTTCTTCAGTTAGTTAGCGTGCGTGTGTACCGACGCGCAGTAGATGGGGACTTTTGCGACGCCGAAAGTGCACCCATGCACGCTTCTATTTGAGTGAGATTAGGGGCGAAGGAAGCGGTCGTCAGATTGGGGTAGTTTGCTTGCTGATTTCGTTAAAGTCGTTTGTTTCGATTACAACGGTAGTTAACTATACTTTTCTTTTAGATTAGTTGGACACCTGGGTTGCTAGCTACTGCTAGTCTCCCTTGTAACTGGGTGCGTCAGTGCGTGTGAAGAGAAAGGGTATACTCCCCCGCACTAAACGGCTTTGACTGTACAATTTTTTGGCTTTCAGTATTTTTTAAGTTAGAAGTCATTTAAAACACATTAATTTCTAATTTTGATTTTTTTGGCTTTCTTACTTTTTATTTTTCCTGTTTTTCCTATTTATTGTTCATAGAGATAGAACGGTGTTTTTATTTTTCAGATTTAAGTCAGAAGTCGTAGCTAGAAGAGCCACCGACAGCTGGTTGGTGTGGCCCTTAGTTCGCTTATAAAGAAATGGTGCCAGCTCCGATCCTTCCAACTTCCATAGCAAGCAGCAACATGTAACTGCATGTGCATGCACAGAATTGCAGATAAATGAAGGGAAAAAACTATAACAAATAAATAAAATAGTAGTAGCAGTTGCCTAATTAATTAGCCTTAGGCAGAGCTATATCTAGCACATGCCCAAGTACATCTAGATTCTAGAATAATTGATAACCCAGCTTCCACTGCGGAACGGGTGGCTGCTGATATCTAGCACCATGAAAGTAGCAATAATAAACAGTAATAGAGGTATAATTCGATGCTTATGGCTGTGGATTAATGATGGTTAATCTATATATGCATCGAAGAACGACGCCACCGCCTTCCACTCAAGGAAAGTTTGGTGCTCACACAAAGAAGGAAATTATTGTAGTTGACTAAAAATTATTGACTAAAAATAATTTGAGTGGTTTTTGACTATTTTGAGTGATTTTTGACTAAAAATTATTGTAGTTGGCTGAAAAAATATTATAGCTGACGGTGATTTATTTAACGTAATTCAATTTGAAAAAATAAAAATAAAAAACATGTTAGCCCGTCACGGACAGTATAAACGAATACGGGAAAATAGAACCGACAAAAAAACTAAAAAAAGCCAAAAAAAACTAGAAAAATATAAAATTGTTAAATAGTGAAAAATATGTCAGAAACCAGAAGGCCAAGCTGAATAATTAGCAGTTGGAATTGATGCGGGGTAGACTGCTCTAGTTAGGCACGGATTGGTTGCCATTCAGCTGCTGCCATTGCAAGAAAAGTTAACATGATGACAACAAAAGGGAGAATCCTGAACACCGAATTCCACACAGATGTAGGGCAAAGTTTATATGGCGGTGGTTGCAGCTTTGCACGATCCAAGCAGCGTCTCCTTCTGGATTTTGGAGTAGGTACGTACAGGACGACGTGAGCACAGTGCGTGCACTGCACACATAGAAGATCAAAGAGAAAGACACACACAGCAACTACAGAAAGCACTAACCACTACTAGTAGTACAGTCGTGGAGAGTGCGGTTTCTTTCTCTAGGTCAGGAGATAGGAAGAACCTTCCTGCCTCGATTCGAGTACGTGGCTGATTCTTCAGCGATCAACAACTCCGGCCTGCATTGGCTTTAGCCCCGGCCGGTTTGCAAATGCAAGCAACCTGTAAGGCATTTTTTTTGTACGGATAATCTATTTTTATTCGAAATTACATAAATATACCTGTGGAAATTTTTTTACAGAAATAGACTCCAGTCGCCCAATGATTGGACGACTGGAGCCTTTCGTCCAACCCAGCAGCGATAATTGGAAAATCTCCCAACCGTTGGGTGATTAATTGCAGTCGCCCCACCGTTGGGCGACTTTGGCGACTTTCCTGGGCGATCGCCCTCCCATTAGGCGACTTTCATGCAGTCGCCCAATGGTTGGGCGACTGCACTCAGGCCTTCGCCAAAAATAGTGAAAATTGGTGGAGCTGTTTTTCATACATCCAAAAGTCTCCAGAAAAAAATTTGAGCAATTTCGGCCACAGGATCAAAAGTTATAGCAGTTTCAATTGAGGCCGAAACGAATTCGAGTCCGTTTTCGACACACCTTCAGTAAAACGGGCATAACTTTTGCATACGGTGTCCGTTTTCGACGTTCTTGTACTCGTTGGAAAGCTAACGACGAGCCCGATCCAAAAAACGACTAGCTTGTGCTAGTCGCCCTCCAAGACCCCGAAAATTGGCTATCTTTGGACCTAAACCTGCGTCGCAAGTTTTTGGTTTCTATTTTTGCCCTTTTTCTTGGTCTTCCTTTCGGAATTTGGATTTTGCTTCAATTGAAAAGTTGTAGATCTTGTCAAAACCTTTCAAATGAGTATATATAAGCTATATATAACTTAGCTATTTTATCTTTTCAGACTAGTTGTTTATATTTGCATCGGTATATAAAACTTGTGATATGGAGTATTACAGACGGTTTGTATGTAGAACCGTTTGTGATAATATGACCGTTGGGCCCGTCGATGCTCCTCAACCCAATCGTAGCCCAAAGACATGAATTCTCAGTAACATCAAAATATTATTTACCATCGTATGTACCGATCGTTCTACGGTCAATCGTTCTTGAAAAAATTTCCAAAATTTTTTACACACCTACAACATATAATGAACATAAACTTTTATTACAACTCCAGCAATTTTTTTACCAGTTTAAAAGTACAAAATTGAAAAAATTTAAAACATTCACGGGGGACCTGAGTGCAGTCGCCCAACCATTGGGCGACTTTCATGCAGTCGCCTTATGGTTGGGCGACTGCATGAAAGTCACTCAACGGTGGGGCGACTGCAATTAATCGCCCAACGGATGGGAGATTTTTCAGTTGTCGCTGTTGGGTTGGGCGAAAGGCTCCAATCGCCCAACCATTGGGCGATTGGAGCCTATTTTTGTAAAAAAAATTTGCCCGCGGGTATATTTCTGTAATTTCGAATAAAAAATGGATTATCTGTACAAAAAATTCGCTGTAAGGGGCTAGTTTTTTCTGCTTCTTTATTCTCGTTTTCATGCACAGACTCATTAAAAGATTAGGATCCGTTTATTTTGGCTTAAAATTTTATCTTCTAATTTATTTTTCACTATTTATAAATTTAATTTTTTATAATTTTTTAGCTTTTTATCGGTTCTCTTTTCATATTCGTTTATATTATTTGTAATGGACTAATCTGATTTTCTATTTATAAAATTTTTAATTTTAATTATATTAAATAAGTAATATTTATCTATAATATAATTTTAACTATAAATTATTATTTTTCAGACTAAATGAGAGACGTCTAGGTTAGATGTTATCCATCTCATCTGGGTCAGCATTGCGCCAGACTTACGCGCGGCCGTATCCGGCGATCGCTGTCGTGGCGCGTCAGCCTGCTGCAAACGCAATATTCCTCTGATCAAACCGCGAATCAAAGATGGGAGGACCACGTGCGCATGCATCAAACTTGTCAGGCTCCTTAATTGCGTGGCGTGCTTTCAGCTTACAACTTCTAGTTTTGGCTTCACGAACTGTCTTTTAAATGAAGTGGTTTTTAAAACTGATTTTTTATAAATTATCTGTAAAAATTACTGTAAGAGATATTTGAATAAAGTAACTTCTTAATATGAATATCTCTTACTCTCTTAATTTTTTTTTCTTATAATCAACCAAAAATTATAGCTAAAAGTTACAGCACTTTTGAACGAGACCTCAGTGTTTTGATAAAGTGTAAGATTTTAAAAGTCCGGGTCTTTTGGACTTAAATGTGACAAAGGTGAAAGATTTCACCATAGTTTAATTAAAGGAAAGTCCAACCAACCTGTAAACTGATTCAAGCTCTAAAAACTTTGGGATTTGCTTCGGCGCCGTACAGTCCATCGTAATATTTTTTCTATATGTGCAATATTTCTTGATCGTATATACAATAAAAAAATAGATAAAAATCTCAATATTACACACATAAAAATAAAATATTGCACACATAAAATTAAACTATTACATACATAAAATAAACAATGTTGCACAAACAAACACCTACCTCCATGAGTAGCCAGCGACGAACGCATTCCAGGCGACACAGTCCCTAATGGGCATTCAGTCGAACACCTTGTGGGTGTCAGTGGAGCGGCGGCACTTGACGTACATGTTGGTGAGGGTGGTGACGACAAGGGCCACGGAGGCGAGGCCCTGCGCGGTGAGCTGGATGTGGATGACGTGGCTGTTGGTGAGTTCGGCACAGGCGGCGCAAAGCTTGAGGAGGGAGGTGAAGGAGTGGAGGACGGGGCGCGCGCCTAGCAGGTCGGAGCACATGGCCCTCGCCCTCAGACGTGCATGGTGGAAAGCATCAGTGGGCGGCATACACGTGGTGGGAGTGGGAGGCCCCGACGAGAAGTGTCCATGGGGGAATAGGGAATGGCTGGTTGTGTACTTGTGTGTCCGTGGGGTAGCCGGGTAGGTGATAGCGGATGCGTCCGATATATTTATTATTATTATTTTTGCTCTAGACGTTAGGACCATAGCAATACCGAAAAACTTTTTCCCCCTCGCAAAAAAACTTTTAATTTTTTTTACGGTCACCCCCCAAAAAAAACCCCATGAAGCTCCTCGCTTGGCAGGTAGGTGGTCGAAATGGATGGTTCTCATTGGCTCAATCGTTGTACATTTCCAGATGGGCGATTTCTCGCCTAGAGGCCTAGCAGGCGGCCGAAAGAGAATTGTACGTACCCCACATTTGTCATTGGACGTCTACGCAAGGAAGAGGCCCATCTTCTTCTCCTGCTCCTCTCTTTACAAGTGCACGTTATTCAGAATCACCACTGTTATGGGATCATACTCGATTTCCAGATGGACCATATTAACAGCAGGCCCGGCAGTCGACTGTTAGGCCCACGATAAGTAATAATAGATCGATCGCAGACTTGCCGTCATGGAGAATTCCTCTCACAAAAAAGAAGAAAACAAGAGAGAAGCAGTATAGGAGTACGTCGGTCAGTATAGATATCCTGTTCTAAATAGTTTATGTCTTTTGACTTTTAAAAGTTGGCTTTTGAAGAAATGATTTCTTGAGATAGTTTATATAAATTGTTTCTTACTCTCTCAACCTCTTTCATAATCAGCTAAAAGCTATAGCTAAAAACCAAAAGACACAACACTTTTCAACAGTGCCCTCATCTTGCCCATGTCCCCGTCTCCAAGTAAGGAGCATAGGTGTAGGACCAAACAGGCAACAGAGGAATACAGAACTCAGTACGACCTGATCAGTGCACTACGTGGTCGAGTTACAACCACTCGTTGAAAAAGCAATGTGGTCAGTTACGACTACTGGTCGGAAAGCACCGGACAACCGAACTGAACACAATCAGTCAGCAGAGAAAAACAACATGGTCAAAAGCAGTCAACATAGTTGAAGTCACTGTGGTCGAAATCAACGTTGCCGATGTCCAGTGTGTGGTCGAAAGGCCATCGTAGTTCAGAACCAATGAATGGTTGGAAACTAGTGCAGTCAAAGACCGATGTGATCGTAAACTACGTGGTCGAAGATCAATGTATGCGGTCGAACAACCAAAGTGGTCGAGGATCTGAGAGCGGTCACAAACCCAAGAGTTTGAAGCAAGATAAAATCCAACTGGTGAGATCATCGACAAGTGAGTGTCGATCTGTAAGCAGTCAAAGCCGAAGTGGTCACACCAAGTCGAACATCGATCGGTGAGGTCAACAACCATTGAATGGTCAAAAACCAAAGTGGTCGGACAATAGGGACTCTAGTACTACCGCTACAATGCTTGCGGTACTACCATTTCTCCCAGAAGAATAGGGTTGTCGCGAGAACCAAAATCGACAAAGCTTTCAGTCCACTAGAAGAACAGAAAAGGCACATGACCACACGATCTAAGACTATTGAGCGATCGAAGACAGCTGCGGTCATAAACAACTAGAAGTAACAAAAGACGCACGACCACCAAATCTAAAATCATTAAGCAACTGAAAAACAGGTGCGGTCATAAATGACTAGAAGTAGCAGAGAATGCGCACGACCACCAGATCTGAAATCGTTGAGTGGTCAAAATCAGATACGATGTGATTTGAAACTTGACCGTGGTCGAAACCAGAGATGGTCGAAAATGATTCGGAAGAACAGAGCAATGCACAACCGCAGGATCTAAAATCCACATATTTTTTGATTAAAAGATCAAATGGCTGTGAAACTTTGTACGCAAATTTCTTAAGGTCTCAGGAAGCTAATCCAATCTTGGGTTGAAAACTTAATAATCAAGTTGAGACCTTTTTGCGATTTAACCAAGCGCACATAAAACTGAGACGAACAGACCGTGCTCGTGGGAAGAGAATAGCCAAGATGGCTTTGGTTATATTCCCACCTGTCGCTGCGAGTCAGAGCATCAATGAGATCAAACAGGAACTATCTCTCAGATCAAGAAGGGAAAGGAACAAAACCAAAAAAACAAAACTAAATCAAGTGAATACATGATTTTTTTTGATAGACTTGCTATTGAAGTGCCTAACTGATTAGAGATCAATCTTACGAGGTACTCTCCATCTCATCCAGATCCTTGGCACAATAAGATCAAGAGAGGAGCAAAAGAGGGATCAACCCAACTGAAACAAGAACACCCTCTTAGGGCAAGAAGGGAAATGGACAGAGCCGAGAAGTAGAAGAAGAAAATAGAGGAAGAACCGAATCAAAGCTAAGCAAACTCAATCAGAGAAAAGATACACAAAAGCTAGATCAAAGATTGATGTATTGCTCACTTAAAATGATTGGTTTTATAGCTACTCCCCTCGGGAAGACAAAGCTCTAAACCTAAAGCCCACACCCACTCTCTAACCTAACTCCCATAGGAGAGAGGAGGAGATAGCCACCAAAATGCTTAGCCAACCTTCTCAAACCTTAGCTCTTGCCTCCCTTCCCTTTTTATAGGCTCACTAATGAACCCAAGACTTAATAGATCCTCCCATTAGGCTAAACCGGGGATAACCCGTTAACCCCACCTAACACTGAGTTTTATTCACGCATGCTTCTCAAAGCGGCTTATAACCATCAACCCATTCGTGAACCAACACTTGATTCACTTTACATTTTCAGCACATACAAGACCTAAACCATTTAGGCCAACGCTGCGGTTTCACACACCGCCACTTTTCCCCGTATTAGGTCATTTACCAAAATGCCCCTCTATTGCCTTCCTCGAAGCTTCTCGCTTCCTTTGCCACAAAGCATCGCCCATACTTCGCCATCTTCCATGTGGCTCTAATGACTTGTCGTCAAGCCTTTCACACGATCGGATCCCATTAAACTGTCCTCGCTTGCAAACAGCCCAAGTCACTTGGCGCATCACATGCTTCTCCTCATGCATGACGGTACCCAGCATCATCGACCGCACAGGACCTCGGCTCTTCCCTAAGCCTAGTCCCGGTCCACCTTGCCGTTGCTCGTCATGTCCACTGCCGATAGCTCCCGCTCCAGTTTCTCATCATCCCGGCTTGCAACCACCCCGCAAGCCTCAGTCATTTTTGACATCTCCTTGACCGTTCTGGACCTCAACACTACCCTGTGCCTAGTCCCGGTCCTTCTACGCCTCACCATGACCTAACTCTAAAGTCCTGCAACTAACACCAACAAGCAAACCATCACGTAGTATCGCACGATACATAAAGATCATCAATTTGTACAATCAAAATATATGCACCCAAATTACTGATTCTAATCCTAAAACCAAGCAATAACCACACATGCACACTCGCAAGAACACCTCGGTCAAACCTTGACCAAAGCCCCAAAAGTTCTAGAAAATAACCTCAGACCACAGCCAGTCTGTTCACCTGCTGGACTGATACGACTTACGAGTACTCGGATGCTCATGGGATGATGTACTCGAAGCCTATAATTCCTACCAGAATACTACGACTACCACAACCGATCACCACAACCAACGATCACACAGACTACAACTTACCATAACAGAACGCTACAACTGCCGCTCACAAATGCTATGACTATCATCGCCATGGCTTACGGCTACCATAACCGATCACTACGATCGCCGCTTACATAGGCTACGACTACCGATCACAACTAGGCAAAAGCTACGACCATCGATCATAAGCTACGACTATCGATCACATATGATCATTCAGACACTGACGCCTTCGATCACCCCATAGTCGTTCTGCTAATCGGACTGTCAGGCCACACAGTCGACAGACAGAAAGTAAATTTTTGCAAAATCTTTAAAAACCAAACTCAACCTTCACACATACTCTAATTTAAAAGTTAATTACTCATTACAACTATGGAGTAACCTCTATATAATCTCGCAATAAGTCCTATGTTAAACTTATCTAATCTGACAACCGGCCCTACATAGGCATAGGTTCCGAGTGGAGGAGTGCGAGCATGCAGTGCAGGACCGGCTGGTTCTGTGTGCATCCATCCCAGGCAGCTTGGGTGAATACACCCGATTTCTAAAAATATTTGACCAGTGCTAAGGAATCGTATTCAGGTGCGTGCCCAGGTGGTGTACATGCATGTATGTATTCGCTTTATATAGTTCATTCAATTTCCTGAAGATAGTGCCCCCACCCAATTTCTTGGCTGAAGTCCGATCCTGCTGATCTGATAATGACATCAAGAGCAAAGTTAATTAGCTAGGCAAGCTAGCTTAATTATCCTCTATTAATAGGCGCTAATCTTTGGGTGAATGTGCACAAAAGCGTGCAGGACGCTGCACGAGGAGGAGGGCGGCAGCAAGTCGTCCAAGGGCCCGTCGCGGATGCGCTCCTTCGTCATCTTCTTCGCGAGCTTCGCCTACTACGCGCTGCCGGGGTACCTGCTGCCGATCCTGACCTTCTTCCCGTGGGCGTGCTGGGCGTGGCCGCACAGCATCACGGCACAGCAGGTCGCCTCTGGGTGATGCGACAAAGTCAGAGCACACGCGTACGCGCGACCATAAGACATGAGTACTCCTACTCGTTTACGATTTACGACCACGAAGGATTGTACTCGAACACACTTACGACCATGAAGGAACATACTTGGAGTGAGCTATGATCACGAAAAAACGTACTTGAAGTAAACTACGACCATGAAGGAACGTATTCGGGGTGAGTTACGACCATAAAGGAACGTATTCGGAGTGAGCTATGGCCATAAAGGAACATACTCAGAGTGAGCTATGGCCATAAAGGAACATACTCAGAGTGAGCTATGGCCATAAAGGAACATACTCAGAGTGAGCTATGACCACGAAGGTACTCTTATACGACCACGAAGGCACTCACGGATGTCTAGAACACTCGTGGATATCTGGACTCTCTGGAGAACAGTGAACTCAAGAGACAAACAGTTTGCCGCCCCTCTGATTTGGTTTGTGGCGTTTTCTTCTTTGATATTTAATACTAAACAAACATAAAACTGACCGAACATTCACGCCACGTCTAGCTCTCATGACATGTTATCCCACGTCTGAGCTATTCATGACATTCACTAATTCACTTTAACACACGCACCAATTCACTTAATGCACGCACTAATTCACTTTTAACGCATGCACTAACTCAGTACGACTAGGTGTGACGTGGTTAAGACCAACATATCACCTCCTAACCATGATGCACCGGCTTCACCTCGACCACACCAATCTTCTGCCTTAGTCTCATGAACTTGATGTGACTGAAGGCCTTCGTAAGAATGTCAGCCAGTTGCTCATTTGTGCCGACGTGCTCCACATCTACTTTGCCATCTTCAATGCAGTCGCGAATGAAATGATACCTTGTATCAATGTATTTGCTGCAATCATGAAGTACGGGGGTTCTTGGACAAAGCGATTGCTGACTTATTATCTACGAGTAGCTTTTCCTTCTTCGGCTCCACACCTATCAGGTCTCTGAGGAGCTGACTTAACCAGATAGCCTGGCATGCTGCTATTGCAGCCGCAACGTACTCGACGTCGCATGAGGACAACGCTACAACCTTCTGCTTCTGCAACACCCGAGTGATCAAACTTGCACCAAGAAAGAATGTTGTACCCGTGGTACTCCTACGATCGTCAACGTTGCCCACCAAATCATTGTTGCTATAGCCGATAATTTCAAGATCCGACATGCTTGCCCTCAGGTAACGGCACTTGAATCCAGTCGTACCTCTCACATAGCGAAGAATATACTTCACGCGGCCAAATGTTGTGATGTCGGTGCCTCCATGTACCTGCTAATAATGCCCACGGCATAAGGAATGTCTGGCCTCATGTTCACAAGGCAGCGAAGACTTCTGATAATGCTGTAGTACTCAGTGGCGTTGATGGCGGCACTGCCATCTTTCTTGCTCAACTTCAGCCGGTTCTCCATCGGCGTCAAGCATGGATTGCACCATGCCATTCCGGCAGCATCCAAAATCTTACACGCATAGCTACTCTATGACAGCGTGATTATCCTATCTTCTTGCTTAACCTCGATGCCCAAATAATAACTTAGCAAACCGAGATCAGCCATGCTGAAGAGATCCTTCATCTGGGCCTTGAACTCGACGATGTCATCGACGTTTGAGCTAGTGATGATAAGGTTATCAACGTACACCCCTACGAGTAATAACGTGTTGCCTTTTTTTCTGTCGGTACACTGCATGCTCAAGTGGACTTCTCGTGAACCCAAGCGACACCAGAGTGGCATCCAGCTTTGAGTTCTAAGCTCATGGCACCTACCGCAGCCTATACAAGGCCTTGTGTAGCCTCATTACTTTACTATTGTGCTTGTCGTCGACGTACCCTAGAGGTTGTTGGACGTACACCTCCTCGATCAGATCACCTTTCAAGAATACGGACTTAACGTCCATATGATGTATTTGCCCGTCGTTGTGCATCGCTAGTGTGATCAACACTCGCACTGTCTCAATGCGAGTCACTGGTGCACATACCTCGTTGAAATATACCCTTTGTCGCTGTGCATATCCTTTTGCAACTAAACGAGTTTTATGCTTAACAATGTTACCTCGTGAATCTTTTTTCACCTTGAAAACCCATTTTAGCCCGATTGCTCGATGACCGGTAGGGAATGCGACGAACTCTTAAGTATTATTATCATAGATGAACTTCAACTCTTCGTCCATGGCTTGTTTCCATGTTGTGTCTGAGAGTGCCTTCTGTACGCTCGCGAGCTCCTCAGCACCAAGGAAGCATAGGTATTGAGCTCCAAGTCTCCTTCAGTAGACTCAGTGTCATCGATTTGCATTGCCTTAGTTGTGCTGTAGATATTTGATATCGAGCGATACCTCAACAGCACACCTTTGGAATCATGTGACACGCCAGTGGTGGTGTTGCCTATTGCACCGCAACTCCAGGCGGCGTTGTGGACTGACGTGGTTCCGCCGCCTGTAATGTCACAGGCGTATCCATCATTGTCGAAGATGTTGTGCGGTTAGCGTCCACCAGAGTGTCACCCATCACATTGGTGTACTGGACGATGAACATTTCAAGTTCGCTGGCGTCAGTCGATGAAGATGACGTTGTCTAGTCCCATTTCCGCTCTTCTTCAAACACAACATCCCGAGTCACATGGAGCTTCTTTGTAATTGGATTGCAGACCTGATAAGCCTTTGAGCCCTCCTTGTATGCAATGAACACCATTGGTGTGGAGCGGTCGAAAAGCTTGGTGATGCTAGGGCCAACCTTCTTCATGTGTGCCACACACCCGAATGTTCAGAAATAGTGGACTTTATGCCTCCTCCTATACCACGCCTCGTACGGTGTTACACCGTTTAGGCTCGAGTCAGTGCACAATTTAGGACGTGCACTGCCGTCTTTACTGCCTCACCCTAAAATATGGCAAGCATTGCCATGTTCTTCATCATACTGTAAGCCATCTCCATAACCGCTTGGTCAAGACTAATGATATTAGACTGTAGTCGAGGGATGTAGTATACCTCCATGAGTACTCGATGCTCCTAGTTTTTGCACTGAAATAACACGGAGCCTTTTCTGCAAATGTCCATCATTGAGCCATCACCGAATTTCACCTTGCCTTTCACGTGATCATCCAACAAGGTGAATATGTTCTTGTCGCTGGTCATGTGGTTACTCGCACCCATGTCAAGGTACCACTCGTTGTCACTTACATTGACCGGCACCAACTTTTCTTCATTGAGGTACACAGCTTGTGTTGTGTCGATGGCCACCTAAGCAAGCTCGCAATGCTCAGCTATCAGCAGCACCGATGCGTCGTCCTGCATCTACGCCAGGTTCATCATTTCCTTGCGCTCGCGATATAGCTTGCGGCAGTCCTTCGAGAAGTGCCCATAGTTGTTAAAATTGTAACACTTTACCTTCATCATATCACGACTGCTAGCAGACGACATAGATTCTCTGCTGTCTCGGCTACCATTGCCACGCCCACAACCACGTTGTTTGCTGCGCACCGATCACCACCTCCACTTCTGTTCTTCTCACCACTTAAAGAGCCTTTGTTGTGCTCCTTCTTCTGGAGCGCGAGCCACTACTCCATGAGGAGTAGTCGCCCTCCTTGGGCGTCGGCTTCACCCTCCAGGTCACAGCGTTCCTCCACGACCCTGAGCCATCCCGTCAACTCTTCGATGGAGATTGTCTTGAGGCTCTGATGGTTCTCTTGAGCGCTACAAGGCTCGTCTTGTAGCACGTGATTTTCAGTAGGAGCATGGTCATAACTACGATGAGACCTTTGCTCCTATTGCTCACATGATCATCGTTCGCACTCTTCTTGTTGTGGCCTCTGTTCGACAGTGGTCTATCTCTCAATTAGACGTCAAAAATACATTTCTCAATGACGAGTTGTGTGAGGAGGTCTACATGCAAAAGCTGAAACTCTTCCACACTTCTATTGTTTGCCAAAGCTGAAGCAAGCAATGTGGCTCCAGCAGCTCCAATTACAACAACAAAGTCTTTTGTTCCAAACAAGTTGGAATAGGTTAGCAGCTCCAATTACAGTCAGAGAAAATAATTGCTTGGATGGTGTCGTTCCTTTGGAGCATTACCGACAGTATAACTAACAAAGCTGCTGATTTTGTGCTGAAAATATTCTTTTGGAACTCCACTTGCTTCACACTCGAGCCAGGACCTAAGTATGAACGGAGAAGTTGCACCCCCTCATTCTGCCATTCAATGGCATGAAATGGGTTTGTCACATTTCTGTAGTTCTCTTTGTACTCCACAAGATGATGAAACAACTTGTGCAGGAAGTTGACCTCATTGTGGTCTGTACATATACGGACACTTAGTGATCTCTCGCTTTCCATGGACAAGCCTGATCCCAAGTATGTTGGAACCTGGTAAAACGCGACATTCTCCAGATCCTTGTAAGCCTGCAAATCAATCTGTGCAACATCTCTTATATACTCCTGCTTAGATGGCGATGTTATCGCGATCATCCTGTCACCCATGCTTGGAGGGGACGATGAAGGATTGTTGAATACTGGAGACGAAGCAAAGATGAAGGTTGGCTTTAGCATGCAAGGACAATTCAGATGTATCTAGGTAAGGAACAAAATTGTTTTCGCAGACAGATGTCACATATTGCAATAGGAAAGTAGGTTTTGAAAAGACGAGCATAACACAAAGATGGGCATCATATTCCTGGCTTGTCAAGGGAGCATGATAAAGAAAAGAAGAACAACCTGTATCTTGCTTTGCTGGCATGAAGAGATAACTGGAGAATCTAATAAGTGAAGTGCAACTATACAAGGATCAGAATACAGAAGTTTGAAACGATACACATCAACTCCAAAGCAGCCTCAAAATTTTTAAGTAGTTCCATCTACCAAGATCTCAAATTTGTCATGCTGAAAAATAGCTTAGTTTTGCTTCGATTTTCAATGTCATATATCATCAAACATGACTACACTACATGTATGCTCCATCCTACCAAGGTGCACCCCATCCAAAGACCAACATACGCTTTGCAACATTAGCACACACATTATTAAACAATAAACACTGCACTATTCAATTTTTTTATTTTTCAATCACATCATTTAGGAAACAAAAAAGATTTACCTTGCCGTTGTCTTTACATCACTTAAAAAACTAATGATGCTTTAATGTATTTATTTTTTAATTGTAGTTTTGCATTGCATTGTGTCAGCATCATGTGCTTTTTGAAAGGAAAATAGATTCTCAGATTTTTGCATGAAGTAAGGAATAAGTGCAGGATGCCTTTAATTTTAGAAAAGCAAGGGGACCCATCCTTTCTCCCTCTTATTGTCCACATCATTGATCATTGTCATGCTGAAAAATAGCTTATATGGCACACATTATTAAACAATAAACACTGCACTATTCAATTTTTTATTTTTCAATCACATCATTTAGGAAACAAAAAAGATTTACCTTGCCATTGTCTTTACATCACTTAAAAAAACAAATGATGCTTTAATGTATTTATTTTTTAATTGTAGTTTTGTATTGCATTGTGTCAGTATCATGTGCTTTTTGAAAGGAAAAATAGATTCTCAGATTTTTTTGCATGAAGTAAGGAATAAGTGCAGGATGCCTTTAATTTTTAGAAAAGCAAGGGGACCCATCCTTTCTCCCTCTTATTGTCCACATCATTGATCATTATATGGACTTCACACAACTCGAGCTACCTACATGTAGATTTGTACAATTTCAAATATATTGCAGAGGAACTTAAGTGCTAGCACCTAGCAGTTGAAAGAAAGCAAAATGTATACTTCCTTAGCACCGAGTGCAGGCAGAGTGAAGAACTGGGATCTAAAGAAGCAAGCAGCAACAAGGATGATATTGCTGCTTTATTTGATCCTCCATTTCCTTGCAGCGTCGGCTCTGCAAGGTAAGATGATAAGTGCTAGCTCCTGACTCAAGAAGGCTCATGTGTTATTCTTCCCTTTATTTTGCTTCATTTAATCTTATTGTCTAAAGTTCAAGCTCCCAGTAAGCAAGTTCGTAGACAACATCATGAAAAATGTAATATGGTAAATCTGAACAATCATGACAATTAATGAAGTTAAAAAGCTTCCGACAAATGCTAAACCAAAATAATCTATAAACAAGAAACATAGTTCTATAATTTGATAGCATATTAGCATACAATGGAAAATAAGATGTGCGCATATCTGGAACAACATAAAAATTTGAAGATATGCAGACTTTTTAACCATGTCAATACTCAACCAAAAAAGAGAGATTATTCTACCATAATTCAGATCCACTGCAGAAAGTAACATAACAGGATTTTTGTATTATAGTATTCACTAGGTAGATCCATTGCTCTAGGATGAGAGAGAAGCTTTTGAACCTGGGATGCAATAACCTCAATGACATTCCTACTCAGATTCATGGGGTGCTAGCAAGATGTATTCAACTGTGATTTTGTTTCTAAAAGCAGTGCAAGTACTAATACGACACTGGTCCTTCCACAAATATATTGATAACTCCAACGGTTCACCTTGATTCCATAAGTACACAATGACTGGGATTTAAGTTCATGTCTCCCAAAACCATTTTAAAAATTCCAGAGAATTATTTCTTACACATTTAAATGCAAGCAGAGGATCGGAATTGGGAGAAACAATGGTGCATAGCAGATGGGCAAACACCAGATGATATCCTACAGCAAGCTCTGAGCTGGGCGTGTGGTCCTGGTGGTGCAGACTGCACGATGATTGAACCAAACAAATCTTGTTATCTTCCCAATATAGTCAGGGACCATGCATCCTACGCCTTCAACAGCTACTGGCAAAAATTCAAGAAACATGGTGGCTCTTGCTACTTCAATGCAGCTGCAATGGTCACCGACCTAGATCCAAGTATGTTTATTGTCTGAACTCTGAACAATTATTACGAGCAGTCATTTTTTTGCATGTAGAGATTTCACTAACAAGATCAAACATGCAGAGCATGCACGTGTGCAGTCACACATACACACATAAAAACACAATACGGAAAGCTCACACCCACCCACCACACAGAGACACATTTCAGTTAAAAAAAGAACGAAAGAAAGAAATCCTTCATACACAACAAAAGTCAATTCTGATATTCTGTACAAGGTAGCTCTTTCATTTTCTACTTGTTAGGTAGCATGAGAGTTTTAGGATTCTAAGGATAAGCACCTCTCTCATTTGTGCATCTGAAAATTAAATCATTCATGATTTCCAATAATTTAAAACACAAAATATATAATAATATATTTGTGAAATGCAATTCACACCTCTAATCCTTGCAGAACTCACGTAATATTTTTGAGGGAACCATGAAGCCCTACTTTTCCTTTAAACGAGACCATCTCTTTTAGATGCAAGCATAAGTTAAGAATTCCAATGGCATGTACAGAGCTCTTCTCTTTGGAATCAGCATGCATCCTCACTCCTTGGAGAAATCAAGGATTGTGTCAAATCATAAATTACTTATGTTATCTAAGAACATGATCACTATTATTCGTATATCAACCACTTGATGCCATTTTGCAGGTCATAATTCATGTCAGTTTGAGCTAGCACCCTGAATCCTTGATATATCGATGGGCAAAGCATGAAAAGAAGAAAACTTCCTTGTTTCCAGGGTTTCTTCCACTGAAGAAAACTTCCTTGTTTCCGGGGTTTCTTCCACTGATCATTCAGGAAATGAAAAGGAAAAATATGTTCAACACATACTTTCTCCTTGTGTAGAGAATATCATTACTTGGAACATGACTGGGATGGAAAGTGTTGTAGGGGTGGCCCCCACCTAAACCCAGCAGGCCTGCTAGGAGGTTATAAGGCCCAGAATAGGCCATGTGTAATGACATAAGTGCCCCCGGAGGGGATAACCAGATGTAAGGGTATAACTGTAAAAGCACTCCTCATGTGTGCATATATATGAATACTGGTCATGGGAGAAAGCAAAGGCCATTACTCATCTCCTCACTCTCCACTACCATCTCTCTCTGTTTGGTCTGTAGCTACTGATTGGCGCCGTCAGTGGGAGGGCAGAGTAAGCGAAACACGAAAAGGATAGCAGAAAAATTTTTCGTCAGCGGCGAAGGGAAAGAAGGCGGCCGGGTTGGAGCGTCGCATGGGTACGGGGCTTTGGCATCGGCATCGGCGCGGGCGGCGCGCGCGGTGGCGATGCGGTGCGGTGGTCGAAGACGTCGGCGTTCGACGGCGGCGACCAACCCGTCACCGCGACGCAACCCGCGGCGACCAACCCGACCCACCCGCACGGACTGCGGCAACCAACCCGTCACCGCGCGGCGGCAGCGAACCCCGTGGTCGAAGACGTCGACGCCGGGCGCGGCGACAGCCGACGCGCGACGCGGCGGCAGGCGACCTTGCCGCCTCGCCGCAACCCTCGCCGTAGCGCGGCCGGCCGCTCGAGTAGCCACAACGGAGCGACGGCGGCTCGAGAGCTCACGACGCGGCCGTGTTCGCGCCGATCCGTCCGTTAGGCGTCTGCCGACGACCCCGCGCGACGAGCGGTGGAAGCGCCTGCTGGCGGCCCTTAAAGCGTTCAGCGGGGCGGGGACTTTCGCGGGCTGTCCGAGACATACAAGAGGCTCGAGCCAACAGCCGCGCGCGAGCCCACGCCGGAAGGGCGGACACCGCGGCGCCCCACATCCAGCCGCGCCCCGCTACGGCGCGTCGATCGAGTCCCCGCTTTGGCGGGACTACGCAAGCGGCATGGCGAAGACTTCAAATACCCGGTGTCATCGAGCCCTACAAAGGTGACACGGACCCGCGAGTTCGATGCGCATGTATGAAACCGCAATCGAGGCCGCGGCGGAGATGACACCACAGGCGAAGGACTCCCCTCGCGTTGCAAGGAGTGGCGCTCTCTGGTTTTACCATAGAACCGAACTCCATCTACGCGTGGGAGCGAGATCGCGACCGCCTTCATAACAACTTTCAAGGAAATTATGTCGGCGGTCGGCGCGACCAGCTCTTCGCCGAAAGCGAAACCTTCGAGAAGCTCGGGACTACTTGGCGCGGCGAAGATCGTTGTCAAGTCAAAGATGTCAATGAAACCACCGTTGTCAATGCGGCCATCACAGGCCTTCGCCGCCCGATGGCCGAGTACAACGCAAGGAAGCCAATTAAAATAGTGCGAAGCTCTTCGACAAAATGGAGGAATACGTCGGGCGGAAGAGGACGCGCGGCGAAGGCAAGGTGGCGACTCAGACACCAACCGGCGGGCCTCGGCAAAGCCGAAGATCCGCGAAGGGCGGTTCTTGAAGGAAAAGCATAGCAGAGTCGTCAAGGATGCGCCGACCGCAGGACGCCCGCTCAAGGAGTCGCCCGATAGGCCCAAGCGTGGCGCGAAGTCGCGGCGAGGCCGTCGTCCTCGACATCGAAGGCGTTCCGACGCGGCGCTCCGCGGGCGGGGCGATCGGCGCCGCCGTGGCGGGGCGCGACGATAAAGGCGCGGAGATTATGACGACCAGCAACGGGGCTATGGTGCGTAGTCCACGGTCGCGGCAACCACGACACCGCGACGTGCATCTCTATCGCGGCGCTCGCGAGAAGCGTCACGAGGGACAGAACACGGAAGCACGCCCGCCGTGGTGGCCCACGCACAACACCCATACGAAGCCCCGTGCACATTCGAGCACGGGACGCGCGGCCATGAGGGTCCTCTGTGGATCCGAGCCCACGTGCGGCGGCCTCGGGAGGGCTTTCTGCGGCTACGAGCTCCGAGGCCACCCACAGAAGGGTTATCAACGTCATCTCGGGCTCCTCGTTGGAGTTTGCCTCGCGCGGCGGCGGAAGGCCTACGTGCGGAGGCTACACCACGTGGCGGCATATCGGCCACGAGCACCACCGGCCGGGCACGACATGAGTCACGTTCACCCCGCCGACGCCGAAGGTGTGGAGCTTCCCACCATGATCCACGGTCGTCAGGGTCGTAATAGCGGCTGCGATGTGGGTCGCACTGGTTGATGGCGGCGGTTCGCGAACATTACATTCGCGGCGACCTTCGACGGATGGGGATCCCCCGAAGTCGCCTCGGCCCATCGGGAGTCCCGCTACAAGGCTTCGGAGGACAACCTCTACGGGCGCTCGGCCAAATATGCCTGCAAGTCTCCTTCGGCCAGGACGATAATGAAAGGGTCGAAGACGCCACATTTGGCGTCGTCGACCTCCCATACCCATACAATGCCATATTGGGCGTCAATCCTAAACGCCGGGCGGCATCGCATCACGACTATTTATGCATGAAGCTTCCGGGGCCGCGAGCCATCATTATTGTTCGGGGCGACCAGGACATGGTCCGGCGCATCGAGCACGGCACCAGATGCCCCCGTCGCGGCAGGCAGCGGCACACCTAGGGTCGGCACCGCCGTGCAAGGCACACGGCGACATCCGGAGGCGACCCCGCAAGCCCTACCGATAGTGCAGCTACTAGAGGCTCCGGCCGCGCTGAGCACAAACGGTTAGTACACCCCCCACCCCCCTCGTATGTAATCGCTTACCCGCGCAAACGGGAAGGTAATAAAGTTTCGCTTGCAGCCAACTTATTACCGCTGTGCAAAATCACGCGGCGAGCACACGTGGAGGCCTCGCCTACGCGTGTGCTCCCGTAGTATAAACCAAAGACGCACGTTCGCGTGTACACTCTCCGCAGCCAGGGGTGCGGCTATGAGTATAAACCAAAGACGCACGTTCGCGTGTGCACTCTCGCGGCCGAGTGCGGGTATGAGTATAAACCAAAGCGCGCGTTCGCGTGTGCACTCTCCGCAGCGAAGTGCGGGCATGAGTATAAACGAAGACGCACGTTCGCGTGTGCACTCTCCATCAACGACACGGGCATGAGTATAAACGAAGACGCACGTTCGCGTGTGCACTCTCCGTCAAAGACACGGGCATGAGTATAAATGAAGACGCACATTCGCGTGTGCACTCTCCGTCAACGACACGGGCATGAGTATAAACGAAGACGCACGTTCGCGTGTGCACTCTCCGTCAACGACACGGGCATGAGTATAAACAAAGCGCTGCGTTCGCGTGTGCACTCTCCGTCAACGACATGGGCATGAGTATAAATGAAGACGCGCGTTCGCGTGTGCACTCTCCGTCAAAGACACGGGCATGAGTATAAGCGAAGACGCGCGTTCGCGTGTGCACTCTCCGTCAAAGACACGGGCATGAGTATAAGCGAAGACGCGCGCGTTCGCGTGTGCACTCTCCGTCAAAGACACGGGCATGAGTCTAAACCAAGGCGTATGGGGACGCCCGCACGCACTCTACGGAGTATAAATAAGACGCGAATGTTCTCCCTGCGCACTCTACTGAGTATAAACAAGACGCGAACCCCGCGCACGCCAGGGACTTCGTCCTTGTGCGTACTCTCCGGAGTATAAATCAGGCGTGGACGCCTAAACGAGTTGTTGTGCGGAGGTTCGCCTTCGCACACGCCAGTCCATGAGACTCTAAACAAGTCGTTGTGCGGAGGTCCGCCTTCGCACACGCCAGTCCATGACTCTAAACAAGTCGATGTGCGGAGGTCCGCCTTCGCACACGCCAGTCCATGAGACTCTAAACAAGTCGTTGTGCGGAGGTCCACCTTCACACACGCCAGTCCATGAGACTCTAAGCAAGTCGTTGTGCGGAGGTCCGCCTTCGCACATGCCAGTCCACGAGACGCTAAACAGGTCGTTGTGCGGGGGTCCGCCGCAGTATCAACAACTGTCGCCGCACACGCTAGCTCCACGGAGTACTCAACGCGCAAACCCCGCGGGCACATTGGCACCGGCGACGGCGAGAACCGCGCCGTGCGGTTCACACCAACGGCCCGCCCGCGCGCATGCGACGCCGCACGCCCTAATTATCGTGAGATCTATATATCGAAAAAATCTTCCAAGTCTGAGGCGACAACATCCTGCCGCTCTAAGTAGCTATTCGGCAGCTCGTCCCTAACACGCAGTAGGGCGGGTTCCGCCGGAAGAAGATCGCCCGCCAAAAGTCGATGATTCTTGACCCTTCACATCGATCGGCGTCGCGGTCGCAAGGTCGGCGCAGAAGTCACCCGGCAAGGAAGGCGCGGGACATAGGCGAAAGTCGAATGTATGGAGCAAGCGTGCACTTCATTCACAAAAAGAGGGCATTACAACGCACGCCTACACCCAGGCACCACGGCGTCACACCTGCGGGCTCCCGGTGCCTTCGGAGGCCTCGGCGCGCCCTCGTCGCGTCGAGGACCCGTCAAGGCGGCGAGGCTCCTCCCGTAAAGTGACTTCGGAGTTCGACCCGCGCTGCGTCTGCCCCAATGTAATCCCAAATCCGTTCATAGAAGGGCTTGATGACGCGGCGAGCGGAGCGGACGGCACCGGACATTACTCCGCCCATTGGCATCTCCAGCGGGGTCCTCGGCCGGCGGCGTATGTGCAACCGCGGTGTTGCGAGAGCGCGCGCTCGAGCATGCCGATGTGTACGCGCGATGGTTGCCGGTCGTAAATCGCGCGCGCGCAGCGGTGGCGGCATCTCGACCCAGCGGAGAGTCGCAGCGATTCCTCGGCCGGCGTGGTCCGCACTTTGGCCACAAGCCCTTGGAGATGGCTTTCCAGCGCTTGCATGGCATTTCATGCAACCACCGACCTCGCCAATCGTCGGATCACGCTCGCTAGGTCGGGCGGTTCGCCTTTTCCTTCTCTAGCGAGGCGACTGCTGCGTAAAGCCATCCCGCTCGGCGCAAGCTCTGTTGCATGACCTCGCGGCCGACTCCGCCGACGCAGCAAGTCGCCGGCGTGCGCCTTCGCCGGCGCGCTCCGCTTCGGTGGCGGATGTGGGCATCTCGGGCGAGCGAGCTCCCGAGGCCTCGCGTAGCTCCTCCTCGGCGACCCGCACTGTCCTCAGCGCCGTTGAGCGCAGTATAGGCGCTTATGCGGCTGCCCAAAGACAAGTGTCTAAAGAATGGAAAAGCTTAGCAAGCTCACCGCCCAGCGTGGTCGTATGAGTACTTACTCACCCCGCGGACACCTCGGCGTCCACGAGGCGCGCGCCCGTAGGCTGCAGCGCTTCGGTCGACGCCGTAGCCGTGTCATCCACAATCCGCGCCACGCCCTCGGCGTCTCGGGAGGCACGAAGTCGCGGGGCTCACACGCGCGGGGCCCCGTGTTCGCCAAGCGCTCCTCCGGAATAGTGGCGCGCACACGGGGAGGCGGTAAGCACCGCAAGACATAAAAGAATACGCTGGGTAAGCTAGGCCACCCTACCTTCGGTAGCGAAGGAGAGCCGGGGACGCCCCTATTCCCAGGCGAGGCTGCGGTGGCGTCGGCCGCAGAAGCATGGTCCCGCGGCGAAGCCTCGCGTGCGGGCGGCGGCGACCGTTCTGCACGGTGGCGGCGTGGCGGCGAGGCGGGAGCGACGCCGCAGGTCTTCGGCATCCGCAGCGAGTCCCACAAGCCGATGCCCGTCGCCACGGCGAATCCGCGGCGTCGGTGGAGCTCGGCCGTACACACGACCGCTTAGCCGGCAGCGGCAACAACGCCGCCCCGCGATCGGCTGCGGAGAGGCCCCGCGCGCTGCGCACCGGGCGAAGGTTCGCCGTAGCAACTTTTGCAGGCGCCTCGACCTGCTGCTGCTTTGTTGGTGAAGGCAAGACGGTTTCGCGCGCCCCACGAGGGCATCTCGGCACCACAGCGACCACGGTCGAAAGCTCCACCTCCGCATCGCCGGTCGCCGCGGGTTTCGTCTCGGCGACCGGCGGCGGCGAGACTTCCTCTCCCATTTGCTCGTGGCAAACCCGCCGTCGTGGTGCTCGCGAAGATCCCTCGCCTCGGCATCCGCGCCATCAAGCTCGAGTCGGCATGCCGCGAATCCGACTCGCGTCTGTCGCGCCTCGAAGCACCGGTGCCGCGCGAGCCGCACGCGCAGCGCCCGCCGGCTCCACTTCCGAGGCGGCGCCTTCTTCTTCTTCGCTGCACCATCGTCCGGGCGACACGGTCCGGCACGGCAAGGCCTGTGGCCTCGCACACGCGGTTTATTCGCCCGACCCGCCTCGGCGATAGCGGATGCGCGTTGCTCGTGCTCCCGCCGGTGTATGGCCCGGGGAATACGCGCGGCGCTCGCCGCCCTCCAAGCACATCCACGAAGCAAAGGAGATAACGTTAGCATACAACGCATTTCGCGTGAACAAAGGAGAGACACGGTCGAGGCTTATGAAGACCGGAGGGCGCCGGCAGCAGCGGTCGATGGCGAAACATTGTCGCCCCGGCGCTTCGGCGGCAAGGCGCGATCGCGGGCAGCGGTGCCACGCCGTACATCACGTACTCTTGGCGAGGTCGCGCATGTTGAGGCGGCGGCGCGCCTACGAGCCGCCGGGCCTCCGCTGTCCTCATCATCGGCGTCCGCGGGCGAAGGCTTGAACGCGATCGGTCGACTGTGCACTCAAGACCGCTCCGCTCTCCACGGTGGTAGAACCACCGTTTCATCGATAAGACTCCACTTCCGCGAGTGGAGTTCGCGAGGAAGAGCTTCTTGCATGTCGCACGAAGAATAAAGGTGACGCCGCCGGCTCGGCGGCGTCCGTCCTTCGATCTTTGGGCCGCACCGTGCCTCGTGAAGGTGGGCGAACAACGGAGGCTGGCCGGCGACGCCCCAAGCGCAAGGCCCGGTGTACACCGCGAGCGGCCACGGCGTTCGAGTCGATTGCGCTAGCTCGGCCGAAGGTCCGCGACCGACGTCGCCACGATCGCCGTCGCCGGAATGCGAGCCCGTGTCGAAAAGGGCGAATCGACCGCCTCGACCTTCGGGTGCGGTTCGTCTCATCGGCGGCGGGCAATCGTACCGCTGGCGCTCGGACGGCTTCCCGCGCGAAGCCCTTGGATCGTCTTCGGTCATGGCGAGGACCTAGCTCGCCGGAGAACGCGCCCTCCTCCTCCGCCACCGACGCATCGCCGTCGTCGCCGCGGTCGCGTTCTTTGGCGCGTGCTTCACCTCCAACCGCAAAGGCCACCGGCGGATACGCGAGACACCACCCGCCTGACCACGCTTGCCGTCACACGCCATTGCTTCTCCGGGAAGGAGGATAGCGGCGAAGAATACTACGCAAGTATGGAAGGCGATACAAGCAAGAAGGGGGCGTCCAACTGCGGGAGCGTGGTCACGAGGGCTACTTCAAGCCACCTCGCCCCAATACCGAAGCGTCGCGACGGTCAGTGTACGGGGGCCGCGGCCACACATCACCTAGCGCCGTCGGCGCAATTCCCCATAACCAAGGTGAAAGGCCACGACCACACCGCGGCGGCCAAGACAAAGACGGCGCCCCTAGCCACCATTAAAGGCGCAATAATGGGCCACAGGATCACAGGCGGCTTCGCGCTGCGCCATTCATCGCCCGCCCCGTGTCCCCCCTCCCTAGGGAAGAGGCGAGCGGTCGCGGGCACGCAACCGTCTACATCCCGCCGCGCACCAGTCGTGAGCCGCCACGTGCCATGTGCGCGCCGAGGCGGGTCGCGCGGTATGGGAACCTAACCACGCGGACCAAGGGCGGCATGATTCCAGGAATCTTTATAGTGCAGGACCGTATCGTCAGATCTCAAGTCACCGCGCGCGTGGCGGTGTTCGCGATGCGAGGCGCCAGCTCCGCTGCCACCCGTTCGAAGGGTAGGGGCGGAGCGTCGCGCGTCTACCGGCTAGGCGCCAACTCCGCGCCACCCGTTCGAAGGGTAGGGGCGGAGCGCGCCGCGTCTACGCCGGCTGGCGCGGCTCGCGCACCCGTTCGAAGGGTAGGGGCGGAGCGCGCGCGTCTACGGCTAGGCGCCCGGCTCGCGCCACCCGTTCGAAGGTAGGGGACGGAGCGCGCGCGTCTCGCCGGCTGGCGCCGGCTCGCGCCACCGTTCGAAGGGTAGGGGGCGGAGCGCGCGCGTCTACTCGGCCGCACCGCCTGCTGCGGCGGCGTCGGCGGCTTGATACCGGCGAACCCGCTTTGCTCGTGTCAAACCTTGCCATGTTCATACAAAGAGCGCGCGCAGGCGGCCGTCCTCTCGATCGCCATACCGGCTGGCGCGGCCTCGGCGCGCGCATGCGGCAACGGCGAGGTCTTGTCCCGCAAAGTGCCCGTTCTCCTTAACGAGCCACCTCGAGCGCATCAACATTTTTAAAAGGTAATGCGGTGGGCTCCATCAGGAACACCGACCGTAGGTAGGTGCATTAAGGAGAACAGGCAAACCTGCCGTCGTCATGTAAACGCAGCGAGGCGAGGAAGCGTGGTGCTCGCTACCGATAACCGGTGACCAAGCTCCCAAGAAAAATGGACCTCATACGTGCATCAACATTCCCCAAGCGCTCGGCGTCGCAAGGAATGTTGATGCACGAAGGCCCATTTAGGGAAGCGATTTCTCTCAAAACATATGTAGAACGCAGCACTTTGTGTAGTATATATTTCATGAATTCAATGTGTTCCAAACAGATTTTGGCTTCTCAAAGTTTCTGATACATTGAATTAAAAAAATGAAGAAAAAAGGAGTAAAAATAGAAAACACGGTTATATCTCCATAATGCAAAGGAAAAATCACGTTAAAAACCCAACATGTTTCAAACAGCTTTTAGGACCTCTTCTTTTCAGCTTTTAAAACCTGCCTTTGGTTTTTTTGTCTTTTCAAGGTAAGGTTTACAAGTTGATTGTAATACACACTGTAACGATTTCATTTATATCTGTCAAAACCGTATGCGAGTTTCTATTACTTTATACTCTCTCACACAAACAGGCAAAAATGCCATAAACTGTAGCCAATAGCCACAAGCTGAAGCTAAAAAAATAGACCCTTAACTTCTAAAAGTTAGACTCTTAGCTTCTAAAAATTAGAAGTTAGAAAAGGTATTTATTATGGCGGCTTAGTATATGGGTCTGTTCTTTTTTACTTTGGCTTGTAACTTTTGGCTGCGGTTTATGATTTTTGGGCTCTATTCGTGAGAGAGAGAGTATGGAGTAACAAAACTCACATGCGGTTTTAACCGATATAAATGAAGTCACTACAGTGTGTACTATAATTAATTTGTAGACCTTGTCTTAAAAAGATATTTCGTTTGAAAAATAATTATTATAGAAAAGTCAAAAAAAATAGCTTTTTTACGTCTCGCCTTGTAAGAAAAGAAACAGTGGCGGCCAAATTCAGGACCCCAGTGAAAATGGGGCAAAACGACGAGAAATTTGTGTGCTTTGGCGCTTGATCCGCTTACCTGCATCCCTTGCCCGGCGTGCAACAAAAGGCGTCGACACTGGTAGACAGGATCTCCTCTCCCAAAGGAGAAATTTTATTGTATAACGGTTTCCACAAACGAGTTTATGTAACAAGCGAATAAGGTGCCGACACGTGACGAAATCATCGTAGCAGCTCTTAAAAAATAGTGGAACGCCTCAACCGAGCTGCGGCCGGGAGCACCGGCGGGCGACGACGGCCGTGGGAGAACGCCGGCCGACCAGTCCACACCGGGCATTGCTGGAGGAGGCGCGGTGGTGTCGAGTGAGACGGCAATGCAGGCCAGCGGTGCTGGAAGCTAGCCAGTGCGCGGTCAGAGGCAGTGGCGTCGAACAGCCGGGCGGTGGCCATGCCAGCAGCGGCGGAGGCGGCGTTCCCAACGACGTGGTGCCACAGGGCACGACCGACGACTCTGTGGGCGCCGGTGGCCGAGCGACACTGCGGTCGAGAGATGCAGGCATGCGCTAGCTAGAGCGACCAGAGAGGTAGCCGGGGAAAGCAGTGGAGTGCCGCGCGAGACCAATCCACGGCTGGAGGAAGCAGCAGGATCAAGGCGCAGCGAGATGCCGAGCTAGCAGAGCACAGGGGCATCAGCGTCGTGGCAGGAGCGGCATCGACTGCGTCGGCCTGGAGTGAGGCGCGGCAGCAACCAAGACCGGAGGAGCGCGTGACTGGTGGAGGCAGCAGGCAATACACGGCGCGGTCCGATGATGGGGTCCGACGATGGGGTCCGAAGGACGATGGACGAAGTTGGCGCGGGTGACCGAGAGAAGAGCTAACTGTCGGTGGTAGAAAAGGAAAGAAGGAAGAGCAGAAGGAAGAAATGGGAGAAGCAAAGAAGAGATAGGCATGAGCTATCAGGTGAAGGGAAGGAAGAGAGGAAAAGCAAGAGGCTGTCGCGCGTGGAGAAAGAGGAAGAGGAGAAATGGAGGAAGAAGCTGGAGAGAGAGAGCTGTTGGTGAAGGAACAGAAGAAAAAGAAGAGAGATTGCCACATGTCATCATCTAATTCGATGGTTACATAAATATATTTGTGTAGCAGTTACAAGATAAAATTTCTCTTCCAAAGACAAAAAAGGGCCGTCAGAGCAGGCTAAAAAAGCCGGAAACGCAACGCCACGACGCCATAATTTGAATTTCGAACGCCGCCGGCCTCTCCGCTCCGCACTCCCCACCCTCCCCCACGCGAAACGAAACGAGCGGCGGGCGAGAGCTGAGCGGTGGTGGCAGCGCAGTAGGAGATGAGGAAGGCGGCCGCGGCCTCGCGCTACGCCTCCTACGACTCGCCGTCCCCGTCCCCGTCCCCTCCCCCTCCCCGCGCCGTGCCGCCCCCGCCGCGGCGACCCCGGCGCAAGGGAGCCGCGCGCTGGTCGCGGCCAGATCCGGCCGCGGCGACCTGCGCTCCCAGGCGCCCCAGCCGCAGTCCTCCCACCACGGCAACCTGGGCTCCGTGCTCCGGAGGCTCATCTCCATGGACAAGAAGCCGAGCGCTAACCCCAAGAACCTCCCCGTACCTCCTGCTGCTATCGCTGCCGCCACTGCTGCGAAGAACAGCGGCGGCGGCAAGCTGCCGGGGCTGTCACGGAAGCTGTTGTTCCAAAAGGGGGCGTCGGAGGGCAAAAAGAAGGCCCTGACCGAGGTCAAGAACGGCAGCAACACGCGGACGCTTGCCATGGTGTTGCGCAGCGAGCGGGAGCTTCTCACTCAGAGCAAGGAGCAGGAGGACGAGATCGTGGCCCTCCGCCTCCAGCTCGAGAAAAAGGACAGGGAGGTACGCAGCTACGTACACCTCCCCTCCTCCTCTCTCCTCTGCACTTTCTGTAACATCAATGGTGAGTGAACTGATTGGGGTTGTGGTGAGCAGGTGGAGCGGCTCAAGGACCTGTGCCTGCGGCAGCGGGAGGAGATCAGGGCGCTCAAGAACGCCGTGCTGTTCCCGGACACGCAGCCGGACCGCCACCTCCGGGATGAGATCTCAACGCTCACCGGGCAGATCCAATGCCTTGCCGAGGAGCTCGCTCAGGCACGTTCCTGACGATTTTGCCATGTAGTCTCAACGTCCTCTTGCTAGTTCTTAGTACCAGCCTAATGTTCGGCTGATATTGTTTCACTCTGTACAGGTCAAGGCCGAGAAGCACACGCCAAGGTCATGTTTTGATGATGGATACTGCTTTTCCCCTAGGACACCGGTGCTTAACGAGGAGATTGCCAACTCTCTGGTACGTTCGTTTGCTTCACCATTCGTTTGCTACAATTGGATGATGTCTATGTTAGTAACTCGTTTCCAAATGCTCCACAATTTGTTTGTTACTATTAGATAGTGTGTACGTTACTTTGTAAACTGCTTTCAAATTATGCTTCTTGAATCAACGCTTATGCGACCAGGTTAGCAACATGAATTTTCTTTTGGAAATTGATAATCCATAGGGCAAAGGCAGGATAATGGCATATTTCTTAATAATATTTTTGAATGGGCGCTTAGAATGTGTTGACTCACGCCGTTTCTTAAATCAAACTCTTGGTCGAGCAACGTCCTGTCCTATTTTTCAGATTAGAACAATTAGTTCCTTTTGAAAAGTAAAAGTCTAATGTTTTGCAAGATACTGTGACAAAAAAGAAACCAGCGAAACTCTCTTAACACTTTCACAAAAAAAACTCTCTTAACACTTAACAGTTCACACGAAAGCTCTCCTTTTCTCATGTACCAAACAATACATTTACAATCACTTCGATGACTTAATCAAAAGTACACCTATACATCCCAATGGAGATATGGTAGAGAGATGGCAGAAATTGAATTTTTTTCGTCTCAACTGCCTCGTGTTTTGGCCTGCTTGTTTTAGCATTTTCCATCTTGGGACAATGCGACAGATATCGGCACATTACATTGTAAAAATTCGAACTTAAAAAAGACCTTAAAAACATTATTAATATTTTCAATAATTCTTTACCATATTTTGATGATTACTGAGTCAGTTATTTCAGATTTTCAGTTCACTCTCTTCAAATTATTCAAGTGATATTTTGTGGATTCTTCCTCTTAACACAATCAAATTTGCAAAGACAATTCTTTACCTAAGTCTCATGGTTAATTTGGTTACTTGGTTTCAGGCTTCAAATTCATACTCTTTTAAGTTTTATCATTGTTGCAAATGATCTTTTGGAAACACAAAGCCTACATATGGCTGCATGCTGCCATGCCACCTATCTGTGTATACCAAGTTACTGAACATACAGATTCAATTCAACTTGAGTGATTATGTTCGATCTTGCTGATTGCTGTCAACACAGGAGTGTAGCATCGGTGAAGTGGAGACACCAAACTACGGTAGCCCCGATGAAATGTTTGTCAAGGATCTTAATCCTTGCCTAACCCCATGCATCTCCAAGAGCAAATCCGAGGTATTGAGTCTGGTCTCAGTGCAATTGTCATTCTTCTATCCATTTTTGCCAAGATGAATGGCCTTCTCCTATCCTTGTTTTTTCCTCAAGCCAAAGCAAAGAGATTGGAAGAACATTGTTCTCACTTAAACCTCGAACTTGCCAGGAGTACGAGCAATCCATAAGTTCTCATTGCAGCAGCAAGGCAAGGCCGGACCTCTCTTGCAGTTCGCGTGGCAGGCCAATGTCGAAGAGCTCTGATCATCACAAGCCTACCTCAGGCAGTACCAACAGCAAGCGGCGGGTATACAGATCTGACCAAGACAAGATCTATCAGAACCTGTTTTAAGTTCATTGCGCCCGCAAGCTTCCCACCGTAGGTGGGCTCTCGTCTCCGCCCTGTGAAATATTTGTAAGCGTGCAGACTCGTATGGTCCATTTGATACAGGTCTCGAGTTGTGTAATAATAACAATGCTTTGAGTGAGCCAGCAGCGAACACGATCTTGTATGCTTGACCAGCTATTCGGAATGTGTGTTCAGCTGTGTGGATCCTATGCCCTGATAAGAGGAAAGAGCAAGGTCGTTTTGATTGCATTCTCTGGCGAATGTCAATGTGATGGCATATGTCGTATAGAACAGATGAGTGGATTGCCAATCGATTCAAGTAGTGTGAAGTGCAGTGTAGTTCCTCGATGATTGGTATAATGTTATGTGTGAAATTAACCTGATTGTTGATGTGCTGTTTGGAGAAATTCGACTCTAGTTTTTCATTCTAGATTTCTGAATAGCAGTGGGTATGGTTTCAGAAGTAGCTGTTTTCACCGAGTTGAACTGAAGCTTGACTCATTTCCCACTTCTAGTTGTAAGAACTGAACGAAAATTAAATAAAAAATCTCCGAATTCTGTACCAAAATTTTTTGTCTTCGTTAAGCAGAACCGTTTGGTCTTCAGAGCGATCGAGGACTCAATTGCAAGGCGGCTGTAGCCATTAGTCAAGTCCCACTAGATAAAAGGTGAGCCGTGAGATCGAGCGATGGACGGCCCAGATTTCAGGCAGCCGAATACGAGTCTAATGGTCGTCGTCACCTCGCTGGCTCGCTGTCGCGTTCTCCAATGGTCGTCGTCTTCTCCCCGACTCCACGACCCCAAATCCCAAACCCTAGATCTCCCCCCAAATCCCCAGTTCTGATCCACCCTCTCGCTCCGATTAATCCTCCCAATTCGATTCCGCGCGATGCGAGTAGCAGCGGCGTAGAAGAGCCCGGCGCGAGCTAGGGTTAGGGTTTCGAGGGTTTCCGCTAGGGTTTGGGCCCGCCGCGATGGGTCGCTCCCGCGTGGTGACCCATTCCGGCGACGACGACACCAGCCACAGGTTCTACTAATCTTCTCCACTTTGCATTTCGCTCTGCTTGGGTACGAGCGAGCGAACGAGCAATCTGATGCGTGGTTGGCTGTCGCAGGTCGAAGCGGAGGAGGGTTGCCTCGAGCGGCGATGCGTCGGATTGCCTTTCCGCGGCGTGCGGGGGAGCCGGCGAGGGGGGCGGGAAGAAGGCGCTGTACCACTGCAACTACTGCAACAAGGACATTTCCGGAAAGATCCGGATAAAGTGCTCCAAATGCCCCGACTTCGACCTCTGCGTCGAGTGCTTCTCTGTCGGAGCCGAGGTCACCCCGCACCGGAGCAACCATCCGTACAGGGTCATGGTCAGTGCAGCTTCACTGAGCTTTGTTTTTCTGTAGTCCACTGATTGGCAATTGCTGTGTAATGCTGGCATAATTGGCTATCCACCAAAAATTAGCTGTAGTAGCCTTGCTAATACTAGTGTTGTCAAGGCACGTAGAAGTTGCCACTGCCGATCTTTTAGTGCAACATTTATTAACCAGCTGGCTGAGAGCTTTGGCCGTGAAGTATGGTTCTTCAACGTTGACATAGTATTCTAATTTCATTTGGAATCACAACTGATTGCTACCTTGGTCAAAAAGAAAAGAAAGAACAAGATAAAGTGTGACACTCCAAGGCTGATCCCACACAAACACTCGGTCCCTGCTTAGCCCAAGTACACTCAGGCTTCTATCCTTGCTTAACTACGCTCATATGTGTCCTTATTAACTCATATGTTAACTCAGATGGTATTTTTGGTTCTACATGGTTATATACTCAACCATCTCTATCACAAGATCATATGGGGTTTAACACATGCACACCCAAGTCACCGTGAGGTTTCTTAAAGAAAGAGCAAAAAAATCAGCACATCAAATATTTGGTACTATCGGTGCTTGTCATGTCTGATGCATGCTTTGACTTAAAATAAAATTTTGCAACAGGACAACCTGTCTTTCCCACTCATTTGTCCGGATTGGAATGCAGATGAAGAAATCCTCCTTCTAGAGGTATTTCAGTGTCCATTTGTTCGATTTACTTTCTAGGTGACCAGTTTTGATTGCTTACTTGTTATTATTGAAGGGAATTGAAATGTATGGTCTGGGAAACTGGGCTGAAGTTGCGGAGCATGTTGGTACCAAGAGCAAGGCACAATGCATTGATCATTATACAACAGCATACATGAACTCACCTTGTTATCCCCTTCCGGTAATTACTTTCTCTACCTTTTAATTTCTGAAGTTCAAATTTGATGCTTCTTAATTCAGTACTACCTCATCATTGTAGGACATGTCTCATGTTAATGGTAAGAATAGGAAGGAACTTCTTGCGATGGCTAAAGTACAGGGTGAGAGTAAAAAAGGTTAGTCACGATCGCATTTTTTTTCAGGTGATGAAGACAGCCTATTTAGGCTGGCATCAAATATTATACTTATTGTTGAACATTTGAAGATAGGCTGGCATCAAATATTATACTTATTGTTGAACATTTGAAGATAGGCTGGCATCAAATATTATACTTATTGTTGAACATTTGAAGATTTGACTCAAAAGGCTGAGTTTTTGTTAAACATTTGAAGATTTGACTCAAAAGGCTGAGTTTTTGTTAACTACCCAGTCATGTGGTTTGGTTCTTACATGATTACATACTTCACTACATGTTTTTTGGTCATAGGTGATGTGATTTAGTGTTTTAGGTGGTATTTAGTTGCAGAGATCTGGTCTACAAGGACTATATATCAGGGTATTTAGTTACCTGGTTTCTGAATTTTTGATATCCTTGAATTAAGAGCTAAAATCTTGGTCTGTTGCAGTACCAATATAGGATGTGGGTCAGTTGGTTATTCATGTGAAGTATTGGGGGATCCAGTTGGTGGCACCATATTACTTTCAAGTGAATGTAAGATTTGTTGAAGGAAGCAACGTCCAGTGTTGATCTCAGCTCCGCATATATACCTGGATTTTGGGATTTGTGCGTTTAACAAACACAGATTCTTAACCTATTAAGCGGAGCCTACCTACCTCCTTTGGTCCCTCCACCCCCAAGACACACGCCTCACCCCCATTCCCAGTAGAAGCAGCAGCAGAATCCACCACCACCACCACAGCACATGCCTGTATGCACAGACATGAGCACAAGGATCTGCACAAATGCACGAGCTAATAATCAAATAAAGAAACAGATAGGCTCCTGCTAGAAATTTTTCTGTTGGTAATGACTCCTAATGCGGGGATGCTAAGGAGTACTTGCTTCCCTGTGTTGTCATTAATTAGAAAAAGAAGAGTAACAGTAGAGATTTGAAGAGATGATATCTCACCATATTGGTTAGTCTCTATATCTCATGATTCTTCTTTGTTCTTATAGGAACTTCAGTGTTACCAGGGGATTTGACTCCTAAGGATGAGTCTCCATTTTCTCCGTCCAGGGTCAAGTATGCTGTTTTGCTCTGCGAATGTCTGTAAACATGTATGTATGCTTTGCAAGAGGCTAGTTATTAACTGTTTACCTTGCATAGGGTGGAAGATGTACTTGGAGAAGGTTCAGCCGGTCGATCGCCTTCTAATGTAGCTGGTGGTATGTCTTGAAAATGACTGCTAGTGCTTTGGCCAATCCAATCCTAAAATAACAAAAAAAATCTGTCTGTGTCATGAAAACATGCTATCGGATTATGCTAAAATGCTAATGCTGTTGAATCTGCTGCAGGTGCAAATAAGAAAGCTTCAAGTGCTGGACAATTTAAAGACGGTGCTAATGTGGCAAAAGTTGAAGGTACAATCATAAATAAATGCATCACTGTAGTTTTCTACTTTCACTCATCATCCAGAATTGCCATCAAGTAACTAAGCACAATCATAAATAAATGCATCACTGTAGTTTTCTACTTTCACTCATCATCCAGAATTGCCATCAAGTAACTAATAACGTTCATTTATCGTTCTCTTACCAGTAATGAGTGACCAGATTAAACCAAAATAAAACAATCCTTAGCATGTGTTCACAAGCTTTCAACTTTCGAGATATGTTTGTTTAAGGTTATCACATGTTTAGGAAATGAATGTAGAAAAATATTCATGGTGCCAAAACCCCTTTTTTTTCATTTAAGTGTTTCCTATTAGAATTTTATACTAGCAGGCTAGCAGCAAAATAAACTAAATAAAGTATCTCTCTAGGGTATGATATGTGAAACATTTAGAAGCAATTTTTTCTTTAGCATGCTGAGTTAAACATATGCCACACCTATACATATCTTCACATTCCCGCAATCCTGCAAAATTAGTTGTTGTATAATGGCCTGTTTAACTTGCATGTGCCAGATGGTCATGTTGATAGAAGTATCGGCGTAAAAAAGCCCAGATATTCTGCAGATGAAGGCCCTTCTTTGACTGAACTGAGTGGATACAATTCGAAGAGGCAGGAGTTTGACCCGGAGTATGATAATGATGCTGAACAAGCACTTGCAGAGATGGAATTTAAAGAAACTGATTCGGAAACTGATCGTGAACTGAAGCTGCGAGTATTGCGTATTTACTTGTCAAGGTTTGTTAATAGTCGTGTTTATGTGTTGACTTCATTAATGTCTGTAATAGATAATGTTTATGTTATAGTCTACCATCGACGGCATCAGGATAAGCCGTGATGAGGGGCGCCGAATCCTAGTTAGATATGGTTTCCAGTTTATTAGCTAAGCAATACTAATAGGAGTCGGGCTCGGTGTATAAGAGCTGGACTCTGCAGTATTCAGTAATATATATAGCCTTGTATCCATAACGATTGAGGCAAGAAGTAATAAAGAAGATTAGCTTTAGTTACCTCCTCCTCCTCGTCCGGTTGAGGCGAGCAACACTGGGAATCCGGCCGCCAAGGCCTGGGGTTCCACCGACTCACACGCTACGCACCGAGATCCTGTGGATTCGTGGTCGTGACAACTTGGTATCAGCGATGCCCAGTTCGGATTCTGGAGATGACGCCTCCTCCGTGGGCGCCATGTTCAAAGCACTCCAGGCGCAGATGGCGGAGATGCAGGACAAGCTCTCCGATCTGACTCGCCAGAGTATCGCTACAAACTCCAAGCTCGTTGCGCTTGAATCAGAGAAGGCCCCCTCTTTCGCTGCATCCGGATTCCACCCAGCTTCATCTGCTGCCGCCATCTCCATGCCACCCATCTCCGCCCCTATAGACCCATTGATGTCCTCCGCACCACCAATGATGTCCACGCAGGGTTACCCGGCCCTAACAGGCGACGCGATGTTCCGCCTGCCGCCACCCATACCCGCTTCTTTAAGAAGCGCGGTGCCACGCCTTCAAAGAACCGCCGCACCATCATTAGTCTCCATGAACTCACGTCCGCAATTGCAATCCAACGCATATTCCCCTGCTCCGAGATATCACAGGTTGGAATTTCCCACTTATGATGGCACAGACGACCCACTGTCCTGGTTGAATCGATGTGAACAATTCTTCCGCGGCCAGCGAACAGAGGAGGGCGACAAGGTATGGCTCGCTGCATACCACCTCACGGATCGCCAAAGAATGGTATTTTCGATTAGGCGTGGCGACGGGACGACCAACGTGGCACCAGTTCATGAACCTCTGCCATATGAGGTTTGGGCCGCCAACTCGCAGTAATCCCTTGGGGGAATTAACCCGTTTGCGCCAAACAGGATCAGTCAGCGAGTTTCAGGCCAATTTCCTAGCCTTACTTTGCCGGGCTGATCGGTTGCTACCCCTGCAGCAGGTACAGATATTCACCGCAGGCTTGATCGAGCCTATTCGAACCGATGTGGAACTTCAACAACCAGCCAATCTCCAGGTGGCGATGAGCCTCACCCGCGCCTATGAGCGTCGGGCGCACATCACGACCACCACAGCGGCATCATCCCGTCCTTGGCGCCCACAGCAGCGACCTCCATCTACACCAGCTCTGGCCCCAGGACAATCACACGCGCCACCACCACCTGGGGCAGCCTTGGGAGGACGTCCGGCAAAACCATTTCGCCGTCTTACACCAACGGAATTAGCCGACCGCCGCGCCAAAGGCCTATGTTATAACTGCGACGACAAATTCCTGCCGGGGCACCGTTGCAAACAACCCTTTTTGGCATATATTGACATGAATGAGGATAGCGACACAGGCGTGGACCAATTGGAACTACTGAGCCATTGGCGAGAACCATCACCGAGATATCTCTCCACGCGATCCACGGGCATCAAATGGAGGCACCATGCGGTGGCGATCAAGATTGGTACTCAATCCTTTGTTGCCCTCGCCGACTCGAGCTCTACTCATAATTTCTTGAGCGCAAGGGCCATCACCTCAATGGCGCGCAACTCATTCCCGCGAGCCTCAGCGTCCACATAGCAAATGGCGAGAAACTGCCATGTACAGGATTTTGCAGTAATCTTCAGCTCATGGTGAACCAGATTCCATTTAGCATTCAAGCTTATGGCATACCCTTGTCTGGATTTGACATCGTTCTCGGAGTCCAATGGTTGAAGACTCTTGGCCCAATTCTTTGGGATTTTGATGATCTCACAATGATGTTCTGGCTGGCAGGACGCCGAGTCCAATGGCAAGGGCTCACAATTGCTCCCACAGTGCATGCCCTAGTCCGCATCGACTGACTCCCTGCAACCTCTCCTAGAGGAATTTCAGGATCTCTTTAACGAACCATCAGGTCTTCCTCCCATTCGGCCGCACGACCATCGTATTCATCTTAAGCCAGGGGCGACACCAGTATCAGTACGCCCATACCGGTATCCACACCATCAGAAAGATGAATTGGAACGCCAGTGCATCGACATGCTCCAGCGCGGCATTATACAGCGGAGTAATTCTTGCTTCTCCTCTCCAGTCTTATTAGTAAAGAAACATGATAACACTTGGCGTTTTTGCGTCGATTATCGAGCTCTCAATGAATTGACCATCAAAGACAAGTTTCCAATTCCAGTGGTTGAAGAGTTATTGGATGAACTTCGGGCGCTGTGTTCTTCACAAAGCTTGATCTTGATGCCGATATCACCAAGTCCGCACGCGCCCAGAGGATATCTTTAAAACGGCATTCCGAACACACGAAGGTCTTTTTGAATTCCTGGTTATGCCTTTTGGACTAACGAACGCCCCCGCCACATTCCAGGCCCTCATGCAGGATGTTCTTCGGCCATACTTACGGCACTTCGTTTTGGTTTTCTTCGATGATATCTTGATTTACAGCCCCTCTTGGTCAGAACATTTGGAGCACATCCGCCAAGTATTTCTCCTTCTACGGCACCATGAACTATTTCTCAAAAAGTCGGCGCTCTTTTGGTCTGTCATCCGTCTCCTACCTGGGCCATGTGATTTGAAGGAGGAGTGGCCATGGATCCATCCAAAATCCAGGCAATTGCAGACTGGCCACAACCCAAGACAATCAAAGCATTACGGGGATTTCTCGGCCTTGCAGGGTATTATCGCAAATTCATTCGCGATTTTGGGAAAATAGCTGCACCCCTCACCAATCTCCTTAAGAAAGAATCTTTTGGATGGTCACCCAGCGCTCAGCAAGCCTTTGAGGCTCTCAAAACTGCACTATCAGCAGCTCCGGTGCTACATATGCCTGATTTCACACAGCAATTCGTTGTTGAATGCGATGCTTCGGGAACGGGCATTGGAGCCGTGCTTCATCAGGGGTTCGGACCAATTGCGTTCTTCAGCCGGCCAGTCGTTCCACGCCATTCTAAATTACCGGCTTATGAACGGGAACTGATTGGTCTCGTTCAAGCAGTTCGCCATTGGAGACCATACTTATGGGGGCGTGCCTTTCTCATTCGCACTGACCATTATAGTTTAAAGTTCCTATTGGATCAACGTCTTTCAACTATTCCGCAGCATCACTGGGTCAGTAAGCTATTCGGATATGATTTCACGGTTGAATTTCGACCTGGCCGTTTTAATACCGTCGCTGATGCATTATCTCGCCGCGACAGTCCTCCAACAAGTCTGATGGCCATCTCTTCTCCAGCTCTGGCCCTGTTTCCAGAATTGCGCCATGAGGTCGTGTCACCCTGCACTGCAAGAACTACGGCCCGAGATTGAGTCGTAAATTGGGCGCCCATGGTCCATACAGATGGCCTCATCCTCCACTGGTCGGGTTTATGTGCGGCCGTCACCCTGGTTGGACTCATCCTCACGTCCGCCCATGCAAACTCACGAGGGTACCCAGAAGACACTCTGCCGGTTGCGCAGGGATTTCCGCGTACCAGGCGCCAAACGGATTGTGCAGGAGTTCGTGCGCACTTGCCTTGTTTGTCAGCGCAACAAGATCGACCACTTACACCCGGCTGGCCTCCTGCAACCATTAGACATTCCTACTCAGCCATGGTCTGACATTGCAATGGACTTCATTGAGGGTCTTCCACGAGTTCATGGTAAAACGGTCATTCTATCGGTCATCGATCGATTCTCAAAATACGCACATTTCCTCCCATTGGCTCACCCTTACTCAGCGACAACCGTTGCCAGAGTTTTCTTTGATGAAATTGTGCGTCTTCATGGAATACCAACATCCATTGTTAGTGACAGAGACCCAGTTTTTACCAGCAACTTCTGGCAAGACCTATTCCGTCTTGCGGGCATCCGTCTGCACCTCAGCTCCGCTTATCACCCTCAATCCGACGGCCAAACCGGCCGCATTAATAAAGTCATTGCAATGTATTTGCGTTGTTTAACAGGAGATCGTCCTCGTCAATGGCTGGATTGGTTGCCTTGGGCTGAGTACTGTTACAACACCTCTTTTCACTCAGCATTGCGCGAAACCCCGTTCAAAGTTGTCTACGGACGTGATCCACCAACATTGCGTTCATATGAAAAGGGAAGCGGGGTACAAGCGTGGAGGCCGCTACTCACCCGGATCAATTCCTTCAAGATATTCGCGACCGTCTTCTTGAGCTCGAGTATGCGGGAAGTATTACGATCAACATCACCGTGACATCACTTTTGCCGAGGGTGATTTGGTATGGTGCGTCTCCTTCATCTACGCCGCTTCACTTGGGTTGGCGTAGAAGCAAGCTGGGACCGAAATATTTTGGCCCTACGAAATTTCGCGAAGATCGGCTCAGTCCGCATACAAACCGGAATTACCTCCGTCTACAAAACTCCATGATGTGTTCCACGTCGGGCTATTGAAGAAATTTCAAGGTGCTCCCCACTCGCCTACGCCCACCGCTCGCTCCGGCAAGATGGGAGGGTGCTTCCAACTCCATTACGCTACCAAGACCGCTTCGCGTCGTGGTCAACAACATATTCTCATTCAGTGGACCGGCATGTCCGTAGCTAATGCATCGTGGATTCCATTGGCTAGTTTCCAGGAGACTTATCCAACATTTCAGCTCGAGGACGAGCTGCTTCGCGAGGAGGGGAGAGATGTTATAGTCTACCATCGACGGCATCAGGATAAGCCGTGATGAGGGGCGCCGAATCCTAGTTAGATATGGTTTCCAGTTTATTAGCTAAGCAATACTAATAGGAGTCGGGCTCGGTGTATAAGAGCTGGACTCTGCAGTATTCAGTAATATATATAGCCTTGTATCCATAACGATTGAGGCAAGAAGTAATAAAGAAGATTAGCTTTAGTTACCTCCTCCTCCCCTGTTCCGGTTGAGGGCGAGCAACCTGGGGAATCCTGGCCGCCGCCAAGGCCCAGGGGTTCCACCGACTCGTCACGGCTACGCACCGAGATCCCAGGGATTCCAGGGCTGTGACAGTTTAATAAGCCAAATAGTCTATTTGAATCTGTGTATATTTAGAACCCTTTTTATGTTTCTCATCTACCTTTTCTTTGTGCATTCATAGGCTTGATGAAAGAAAAAGGAGAAAAGAGTTCATATTGGAAAGAAATTTACTATTCCCTAATCCTTTGGAGAAGGATCTTACAAACGAAGACAAGGAAGTTTACCATCGCTATAAGGTCTTCATGCGTTTCCTTTCTAAGGAGGAACATGAAGCCCTTGTTAGGAGCGTCATTGAGGAGCGAAAAATTCGTAGGAGGATTCAAGAGCTTCAGGTGTTATATTTTTTTTGAAATTTACATGAGCATGCATTTTTGCTTCTATTGCATTCTTTTACTAAACTCTATTTTAGCAATGCCTTTTTATTTGAAAATAGAAAATAATTACATTTTGTAGTTCCACCATATGTTTATCTGCAAGAACAACCATTCCATTATGCGACATCTTTATATGCTAATGCTACATGAAGCTGAGAAAGTGAGATTGCTGATAAAATTTTTACAAGCAAAGGAACTAAGATTATCAAATATAATTACACATGTTGCCTGAGAATTAATCATATGCTCTATAATTGCACATGTTGCCTGAGAATTAATCATATGCTCAAATCTCAAGTAACATCTTTCTGTTTTTTTCCCTGAGAACACAACATCTTTATGTCGTTCATTTTGTTCTTAAAAGGTCAGTAACCCAATTGTGTCACATAAGTGCAATGAGCTCTTGCACTACCTCGAACAATAGAATATTAACCTAACTGTGCAGTTCCCTCTTGAACTACACTTCACTTTAGCCTGTTCTTGTGGGGAACCCAATGATACTGCAGCATCACTGACTTCCCATGTTTGATGTCGTGCTTCACAAGTTGCACTTGAATTCTACTAGAGCATACAATCCTGCGTACAGACTTTTGTACTCTTAAGGCTTCGCGTGTCAAGGAAGCTGTCCTGCATACAAGCTTTTTCCTAAAAAAAAGTAAAGAAAGTCTGTTCCTGATCAATGTTCTTTTTATTGTCATTTGGTATTGGATTCATGAAAAATTACTTCTCTTCTGATAAACGCAGAGCACGTGATGGTTGATGTTTCTGCCCATAAAGGTCTGGTAACACCAATATATTCTGATGTGCAAATGTAAAAGTTTTTTTAAATTATGCTCAGGAATGTCGTTCCGCTGGATGCCGTACACTGGCTGAAGCAAAGATACACATAGAACAAAAGAGGAAAAAGGAGTATGAGATGAATGCCCAAAAAGCTAAGGAAAGTGGCCAATTTATTCCAAATACTAAAGCAGTACATAAGACGAACCGGCCTATGAAAATAGAGTCTGATGGGAATTTGGATCTGAAGAAAAGCTTAGATTCTGGTGTTAGGGATTCTCCAAAATCCACAGGACATACCAGCGTTAAACAGTGGGATGATTGGGATATCGTTGGTCTTCCTGGGGCAGAGCTATTAAGTGCCAGTGTAAGTACATGTCAAATTTCAATGTTTTTAATTCGATAATCTACACTCTCATCTGTGCATATTTAATCTTGTCGTTGCCTTGTTCATACTTTTGGGGCTTGTTACAGTAAAGAAATTATCCATCTTTTCTTTTTCAGGAAAAACTTCTGTGCTGTCAGAATAGGTTGTTACCTAGTCATTATCTGAGAATGCAGGAGGTGTTGATGCAGGACATATTCAAAGGCACTGTCGTCAAGAAGGAAGATGCCCATGTATTATTTAAGGTTGACCCTGCCAAAGTAGATACTGTTTATGATATGGTGACAAAAAAGCTGGGTAACAACGAGGCTATGCTTTTGAGCCTGCCTGGTGTAAACTCCCCTGAAAACCAAACCTTGGTTTCTCATTTGCAGCATGATTGACTCAGCTAAAAATGGAGGTTGCACGTTAACTTGGCTGTAGTTGAACATTGAAATTTGTGTCAGATATCTGAAGTACAATAAGTCATTCCAGCCAAATTGTAAAATTATCGCCCCAATGGGAATGTGTAGCATGAGTTGCTATTGCTGTTCATTTTAAGAAGGCAGTTGCCATTGTTGACATTATACCGTGTCGCTGATGTGCTGGTGCCTTGTGGTAGGTATAGGGCCTGAAATGCTGTATCATGTTTGTAAACATTGCCTGCCCTATTTTATGCCATTGTTCCAATACCAGACATTAATTATTACAATTCGCCCTGCTACTCAATTCTTGTTTTTGAGTGTTCATTCAAGCGTATATACGTTGGGATGCTTTGCCTGCGTCTTTTGTTTTGTTAGTTCGGTCAATCCCGTTATTTGCTTCACTCTCGCCTTGATGATTCCAGTGTCGTGCGAGATGACATGTGACTACTGACTAGCCACTGAACTCTGCCAATAGAACTACGACTAAAGAAAGGTGAGGCGTTTAAGCTCTGACTGCTTACCAAGCTGCTATGCATGCATATATTAGTGAACAGTATTTCAAATTGGGACAGATTTAGCTTCACTCCAATGATCAATCACACTGGGTAGCAAGCAAACGAGTGTGTTATTTACATGTCGGAAGTCTGAATCTGAATTCTTAGTTCAGCTGTTGGCACGTTCAGTTCAGAGCCTGACTTCAGTGAATGGCCAATCACTAGTAAACAAAGTAGAGAAGCGTTTTTGTCAATTGGAAACAGATTCGCCGCAAAAGCTTTGTGTTCATCAGTTCATTGTAACTTTGCAACTTAACAGACAAGGACAGTTAATTGTCATGTGTTGACTTGATCCCCTCGTTAAAAAAGAGTAAGGTGCTTCTAGAAACTCTGGTCACACTTGCCAAATTATATTATTAAGATGATATACATTCTCTATTTTTTTAGGTAAGATATCTATTCTTGTTATTAGTACTTCGATTTAGCATGAACCAAACAAGCATCAATATTCCAAGAAAAAAGTAGCGCAATTTATTTCTTTTTCTGAGACCAGAAGAAAGTAGAGTAGTTCCATACTTGTGAACAGTGACTCGCAGAGAGGCCGAGAGGGTGGCATTGCATCGTGCAATGGAAGGCCGGGGGCTGTGGTAGTTGGAGAGTGTGTTGCGAGGGTCGCCTCGCGTAGTCGCATCAGAATCACGACGACGCAGCGGCCGCGAGATATACAAAGCAGCGGCAGCCGCGACGCGATAAAGTGGTAACCCCTCGCTGCTAAACCCACCACTAGTGTGCGGAGAAACCCAAGAACCGCGGAGGAGAGGAGAGGAGGCGAGGCAGCGGAAATGAGGCGATAGTTTATGGGTGTTTAATTGAACATCTAAAATTTTTGATAAAAAAACTCAGTATTTATAAAGTATAATACATATGTATATACTCAATTGAGCTGAATCAACTATATTCGCACCAATTGGCCTAAGGCAGAATTGGTCGCTTCGCCGCTGGCCTTGTGGCCTGGGCCTGCGGTTGGTTGTGACCGATCGGCCCGTCTATGGCACACTCTCAGGCTGACCTGACCCTCATTTCCCAAATCCCATCTAACCCTAGTAGTCACTACACACAGAACCCACCAGGAGTTTAGGACAGCAGGCAGCGGCAGCCGGCATTGGTAGGAAAGGAGACGAGGTAGGCAGGCACCAACAGCTCCGAGGACCGGGTTCGGCTCTAGCTCCACACAATGGCGCAACCACGCCTTGCAGCACCGCTTAGAGCCCTGGACCGCCTCCGCCATTTTGCAATTTTTGCCTCCACGGCTCTACCCTGTAAGTTCTTCTCTCTCTTAGTTTGCAAATCGCAGCGCAGGTCGCAATTTCTCATGTCCTCTGCAGATCCAAATCCCCTAGAACTTGTAATTGGCAGTTCCTCTCTCAGTTCACAAAATCGTTGTTGGAGATCTAGATTGGGGGCTACATCTTCATCCAGATCTATGTGTGCTTGTGGCTTTTACTTGTTCTTGTGGATCTACAGCTCTTGAGTATCACTCGCTAGACAACTTATGACTATTTTGCAGACCACCTTTGAGGATGTTTTTCCATCTGAAGCAATTACTATTGAGGAACACTTAATATATATATCTGTTACTGCATTATCTCCTGAAATTCATTGAGTGTATCATGAATTCTGTGTTTTCAGCTTCATGAAATGGCAATTGTCTCATCCATCCAAGAAGCACAAAAGGCTAACTTAAGGAGTTTTAACAATTATATGATGAAAGTCCTTGAGGTTGTTTGCTTTTTCCTACTTTTCTATTTGATCAGGGCTAGTAGCTATGGTAATGCCTTTTAGATTGCAGCTTGGTATATGTTAAGATTAGTTTGCCAAGTTTTTGTACCATCCAAACTTTGTTTGTGTTATTTGTCTTAACATGTTGCTCCTTTCAGAAACAACAGTGGTTGTGATAGTGTTGTAATTTAGTTTGAAGTAACTATTATCATTGTTCTAACATTTAGGGGACTAATGTCTTCATTTTTCATTGCTACATTTGTTACTTACTATAGTTTGCTTGGCGCTGCATGTTTTCAATGATTTTACCATTCAATTCTAAACTTGTATAATATCTTTGTTGTAGCCTTATAGGATGACTAGCAGAAGGAGAAGCGAGACTTCTTGCTAACGGGAAAAGAGAAAAAAAAAGGATAGAATTAGGAATTTATGCAACTGCCATTAATCTCTATAATTTGCTGCGTAATTTATGCTATCATGCTCGTCTTATGTTGTCCATTTTCTTGTAAGAAATCATTAATTTCTGTTGTAAGGGTGGCCCCCACCTAAACCCAGTAGACCTGTTAGAGGAATGTAAGGCCCAAAATAGGACATGTGTAATGACATAAGTGCCTCTGAGGGAAATACTCGGATGTAAGGGTATAATTGTAAAAGCACTCCCCATGTGGATATATATATATATATATATATATATATATATATATATATATATATATATATATATATATATATATATATATATATACAACACAGACCACGGGGAAAAAACCCTAAGCTATTGCTCACCTAACTCTCCACTACCATACTCTCTCTCTGTTTGGTCTGTAACCACAACAATTTCTATATTAATTTATATTATTATTATATCTATATACACATATCGTTATGTCGGTGTTTTAAGAGAAATAATGTATCATAGTATCGGCGTATCGGTAATGATGTATCCAAGTAACCTAACCTCAAAGTTTAAATGCCCATCCTAAAAATCTTAGATCCGCCACTGTGGCGAAAGGAAAGGCAATGGCGTCAGCAGCGGTCGCTGAGGTGGCGCTGACAACGGGGCTATTTGGTTGCTAGCCACACTTTGCCAACAAAAATTACCACACTTGCCTAAGTTGAGGTGCTCAAATTCTTTGCCACACCTTAGCAAGCTTAAGGGAATCTTGCCACACTTTTTTGAGTCATTGAACGCGTGGGACCTAGTTTGCTGGAAGGGAATCTTGCCACAACTGTGGCTGCAACCAAACAGCTCCCAAAGTTGGTCAAACTTGCCTAAACTTAGGCGTGGTAAACTGTGGCTGGCAACCAAACACCCCCAACGTCCATTTCACGGACAGCAGCTTCCACGATCGGAGACGGTCCGTGATGTCATGCCCTCTCCTCCCCTCTGCTTCGTCAGCTTCATCTCGTTACGATGGTTGCACACTCTTGTATCCATGGCTCACTTGCTAGTAGAGTAGATCTTACTCTAGGCAAGAAATATATGTCTCATCGTACCTAGTGCTAGGACTAGCAGATGTTTAGTTTTCCTCATGAAGTACACAAGCTATCCTCTCTTTTTTTCGCATATTAGTTTGTTTGCAGCATTTTGCATAGAGATCTCTTCGCCATCCTTCCTGGATTACCGGACAATGTGAGGGCCAATGAGAACGGTGAATTCTGGGTAGCAATCCATTGCCGACGCAGCGCATATGCCCGGCTCATGAGCCGCCGTGTGCAGTTGAGGAAGTTGTTGCTCAGCCTCCCGATCCCGCCAAGTATCACTATTTGATGCAAATCGGCGGGAGGCTCCACGTGAGAGCTGGTCGTCGTTTGGCATGGTGCTAATTGGTGTTTGCTGCTAGCATGCAGAGTTCTCTCGATAGGGTCGGTGTTGAAACTTTTTTATCCTACTTTATCAATATAATGGGCAGTTCTTACGTTTCAAAAAGAAAAATTCAAGTACAACCCTGAGGGTGAGGTGCTTGACGTCTTGGAGGACACTAAAGGGGAGGTGGTGAGAGTCAAGGGCGGAGATGGACCTTGGGCTGGTTGGGCAACGGCCGAGGCCCAGGAAAAAACAGTAGTAGAAAAATTTTGTAAATATAACCCAAAAAAATGTTGCACGGTGTATAGGCTCGAGTCTTATTGGCTGACCGAGACTATTCCCGGCTGGCCCGATTCCCAGCCGGCCCAGCCGCGGAACGGCCCAAATGCCCGATGACCTCTGTCAGTCCGCCTAACCCTAGCCTCCAGCCCCAATCCCGTAACGCCCCAATCTCGCGACACCTCCAGCTGCCTCTCCGCCTCCGCGACTCGCTGCGCCGCCCCAGGCCCCGCCTCCTCTTTACCGCGCCCCCGCCTCCTCTCCATCGCGGGCTCGCGGCACCATCCCCCGCGGGCCGCGGGCCGCCACCTCTCCGCCCGTTCGCAACGACGCCTTCTCTTCGACTCCATGACTCTCCGACTCCGTGGCTCTGTCGCTCGACATCGTGCCGCCGCCCCTGCCTCCTCTCCACGGCTCCACCGCTTGGCACCGTGCCACCACCCCTACCTCCTCTCCACGGCTCCACTGCCTGGCATTGCACTACCACCCCGCCTCCTCTCCATGACTCTCCACGACTCCACCACCCGGCGCTGTGCTGCTCCCTCCCGCCTCCTCTCCAGTGCCTCCTGTGGGAGCGGGATGGTCTGCGTAGTAGCTTGTTGGGTGAGTACTTAGATTTGGTTCGAAACCCGCAGTTTGCTTTGCTAGATTCCTTCGTTTTAGCAGTGGAGTTGATGTGTTCATTGCCACATCGGAATCGATTGTGTTCTCACGAGTTGAGATGCGATGCTTGTTTATTTAACTAGGTTTTCTTTTCTTTTTTCTGATGGATGCTTGAACTTGGTTTGGCACTTCAGTTGCTTTCCTTTGCAATTTGCTCACGTCAATGCGTGCTATTGGCTCTTCTGATCTTCCCTTTCTTGCAGGAACAGCCGTGGCCCGCGCCATTTGCGCGAGCAATCTCCCCGGCAACATCTGCGAGAGGGAAGTCGAGGATGTCTTATACAAGGTTAGGTTTTTGAATTGATTGAGTTTACTTTACTTGTACCTTGTCCTAGTGCTTCTTGGCTATAGGAAAATGCCAGATCAACTGTAATTTGCAATTTGAATTGATTGAATTAACTGGAAGGTGGAGATTATAGTTTCTGTTAGAACAAAGAACTACTATTAGTTAAGGGATGGCTTAGACAAACTCACAAAAATACTATCTAAACGTAGAGTTTTAAGATCTGGCGCTTTTCCATAACACAGCAATGCTATAGCCAAATCAAATCAGCCATCTTTACATGTAAAGCTTCAAATTGATGGTTGAAGGTTGTAGTCCAACTGTAAAATTCTTAGTACTGTGAAAATAAATGTTATGTTGTACTTTTGTTATGGCTCAGTGTTGATAGAATTTGACGTTAGTTGTAAACTTATAGCCCCTTAGTTTTGAGCCCGAGTCTTCGTAAAATCCTACCTCCGCCACTGGTGAGAGCTGTTAGTGGAGGAGAAGAACGTGAAGCTCTGGATAGGATCTGCTCTCATGCCCTTCATTGCTGTCTCCGATTATGCCAAGGCTCATTAGCTGCACGCTTCTCTAAGAGGATTGATCCAAATAAATTCGGTCTTGAAGGGAACCTAGAATTGCTTGATGTTTCAGCTTCTAGTAGCAAATGTAACTTGCTGACATTTTAGATTGTGTCTCGAATCTTTAGGCAATGAACACCTCGATTTTTTGAGTCCATATTTGTCGAAGTGTGTTCCTTATGTTTGATCCGTCTCAACCTCTGGCTGTTCAATGCAGAATGTGCTTTTAATTGTTCACCAGCCGTCCACGTTGACATCATCGGGTGGATATCATTTGTGAAAATATTTTACTGCCCAAAACTTCTTCCAGGTTTTGCCTTGTAACAAATGGGCCGGCTTGAGATCCTCCCCAAGCCTAATCAAGCCTGCAATCGCCGTCTTTAGCGCTGAAGAGCGGCGCCCAAATTAACCAAGCTAGGGCTGCTAATGGGCTGAAATTTAGCCTAAATCCAATCTAAATTGAAATAAAATTAAAAAGGATGTGATCTAAATCTGGCCTAAATTATATAGGCTTAAGTCTAATCTAGGCCCTAAAAACAAATTTAGGCTTTAGTTCAAACCAAGCATCTTACCTTCTTAGTTGTTTAATTAGGATCAGTTCTTATCTACATTTAGTAATTAGTACAAACATATGAGGTCCAAGGTCTAGTCTAATCCAATCTAAATCTGGCCCAATAAAGAATGCTCCATATTGAATCTAATCCATTTATAGTTTTAAACCTATCTGATCTAAAAGCTTAGAGAGACCCAAGTCTATTAACATCCCTAAATCAAACCCAACCATCCACCGCTGGCTCTCCTCCCGCCAACACACGGCCGTCCCAACTCCCAAGCCAACACAGGACGCTTTTCCACTGTGAAGGCGGCGGCGTCCCACAAGCTAGCTCCCCAGCATCGCGTCGCGACCGGCGGAGGCTTGTGAGAACGAATGTTTCCTTTCCTTCCGCTCCTGGCTGCGCCTGTGCTGCGTGACCGGCCGTTTAATTTCGAGCTGCCCAACTTAAGCCGGGCCTCGTAATTGAGTCGATAGCCTTGTCGGACAGTGGGGATTCGGCAGCTCGTCGCACGGAGAAGGGCAAACATTGTTCCAGCTGGTAGCATCAAGAGAGGGGGGATCTTCATCGTATACCCTCCCTTGAATTGGAGATTTCAGGATTTACCCTCCCACCTCAATGGCATGTGGGGTCATCATAAGTCACTGACACGTGAGTCAGGAGGGTAAATCCTAAATTTCCATCTATGAAGAGGGTATATGATGAATAAATCCCAAGAGAGGTGATTAACGTACCCCAAATCCGAGTAAATAGAGGCACGAGCGGATCAAGGCTTCTCCTTTTTAGCTTATAGTTATCTCAAACAAATAAATAGAATGCTTTTTCATCATTTTTTTCAAAGTGGTTCATTAGGACAGTTTTTTCGAAACAGTTTATCGGTATTCGGTTCGTTCGTTCCTCGTGTTAGAGCTAAAAACCATAGGTTACTGGTCTAAACTATCAACGTGCAAAAGAACAGATGGAGAGACATCGTTGTTACTGAAATATTGCACCCTATGGAACTATATGGAGTAACATAACATTGGTGCATGCTAGTCTTTGATAGCACTAGGTCAATAATACCAGATTGTTTGACCACACCATACAGCAATGACACGAGTTTCAGCATTTGCTGCCCGATGTCCCAAGAAACAGACAAAAAAAAAACACTAAGGAATCGATCTTAAAAGCTAGCAATCCATGAACAAAGATCTTACGAGTTCGCACGTGCGCACAATCACATGCTGTACCTAACGTGTGCATGGCTGCATGCTAAACTAACCCCAAGAACACATCAACCGACGCGCCAGTTAATCTTGCGCGTGCAGCGAGCACGTAGCCGAACAAAAAGGAGCAATCTGCAATCTGGTGCAATTGGCATGCTGATATTTACGTAGAATTCGGGGGAGGAGAGTTGCTGCTGTTGCCTTCTGCTATGGTGTTGATGCTACCGGCGAACGGAGGAGGCGCAGGAACTGGAACCTGAGGAGACGCTGCGCCAGAACCCGGAGCCGTACAGCCGGGAGCTCATGATCTCCCGCTCCAGCTCCGAGGCCGCGTCGTCCATCTCCAACGGCGCTGCAGGGGTCGCGATCATCGCCTTGGCGCTCCCCGACGGCGACGCGGCCTTCTTGCCTCCGCCAGCGCGGCGGCGGCGGCGCCGCCTCACCCGCTTCATGACGCCCGCAGGCAGCCTGACCGCCACGAGCAGCACGACGTCCAGCAGAGCCAGCGGGCAGCAGCAGCACACCGCCGCGCAGTTCGCCGCCGCTTGCCCCGCCGCCTCCCCGCCGCACCCCGGCTGGGACACATACTCCCCCTCCTCGTCTCGGCCGTAGCCGCGCTCGCTCATATGCTATTCCGGTATTCCCTTCCCCTCACGAGCACTGCCAGTTCTTGGCAAGAATCCACAAACGCCCTACGTGGAATTTGGTATTTAGATAGAGGGTAGGAGGAGAGGCCTCACCCGATGGTCTTCTAATGGTTGGTGGAGGGGAGAGAGAGAGGGGATAGAGGAGGAGGAGGAGGAAGCGGCGGCGGCGATGGCGTGGCGTCGCTTGCCTTTGCAGTCTGCACCACGGAGGAGACAAAATCAAACCCCAATTTTCTACTGCCTCTTGCTCCTATTCTCGATTTCTTCTCGCCGCCATTTATTATGGTTGGCTGGTTGCAAAAATGCAACCTCAGAATTTCCCATATGGACCTCTACTTTTGGATATTTGCCAATTGATTTTTTTCAAAGCTAAAACAAACACGACGGCTTCTTCAAACAAATTATCTAAACGGCTTTTCGAACGTTGAACTGTGTAAATCGTTTCGACGTCTCCACTATCCGTTATTGTTTTAAAAAATATTAACAAAAACCATAAACTGCAGATAATGTGTCTGTCATTCACCACCATCTTACAATCGCAGAAGCAATGATTCAATACTTTCCTCTATATTAAAAGTAACACTAATCTCAAAGCAAACGAAAAGATAAGTAGCATCTATCAATCATTCATTATACTTTAAAAATTATATAAATCACCATTAAAAAAAAAGTATAAAAGCACCTCTCAAAACACAAACAAAAGTAACGGGAAAAAAAAAAAGCAGCACGGCGGCTGAGGTGAGGAGACGTGATGCGATGCTACCGTGTGATGCGATAGAGATGGAGATAGCCGGGCGTGTTGCGTCCGCGTCGGATGAATGGGAGTCCGAGTCGGCTACTCGAAGGGACAGCGATCCAATGGGAAGCGCCGCACCGCACGCGGTCTCGAGTGCGGAGCTCGGGGAGCTTTGATCGGACGGCGCGACGCTTCGCCGTTAAGCATCCGCGGTTTTTCCTCCGTGTTCCGCTCTGCCCCGCAGGCCGCAGGTGTGGATGGTTTTGCTGGTTGCTGGTACGCGTCTGACGTAATGGATTAGTTGGGGTTTTTTTTTCCTTCTTCTCAAGCGGTCTTGCGTAATTGATTTGATCAAAAACGATGGTGATGAGCTAGGGTTATTATAAGCTTGTGAGACTTTGCACTTGCAATTAAGAAATGCCGACTGGATGCTGACGAGTAGCTGATCAGCGGAACAAGAGGAATGGCAAAGGGACAAGAGCTGAAGCTTCTAGAATCGATCCAAGCTACCCGAACAACCGAGCAGCAGCCTGAAGAAGCTACAAAACTACCAGTGTTTGGAGAGAATAACACACTTTGTTACTAACTTGCTAGTACTACTGCTACTGTACATTCAGCAAGCGAGTTAAAGGTAATATGCAATTTTCTGCATAGGACTGGAGAGCAGCATTCTGAGAATATGAAAGCATCGATGTAGATTCAGATAAGATAACCTATGATACGTGGGTACAAGACCGATCACTGTCTGTTACTAGTTACTGGACTAGAGAATAACAGGAAAAAAGATCAAGCCCACTTGTGTTAGACCATGTGGATGATCGTAGATTAATATATGATGAATAATTAATATTTTGATTTGTCTTAGATTTTGTGTTTGTGAAAGACTTGGTCATTTGTTGTTGATGTTCATGCTTTCAAGTGTTTCTACTCAGCTTCAAGTGATTATAGACTTCAGACAAGATTACGACCACGACATTATGCTTACGACCACATCAAACAATGTTACGACCACATCAGACAAGGTTACAACCACATCAGACAATGTTCCAACCACATCAGACAAGGTTACGACCACGTTGAAGCCCACGACCACGTGGAAGCTTACGACCACGGCATGCTTTCGACCACGTTCAAGTCTATGACCACGGCATGCTTTCGACCACGTTCAAGCTTATGACCACATTGAAACTTACGACCACAGCATATTTTCAACCACGTTCAAGTCTATGAGCACGGCATGCTTTCGACCACGTTCAAGCTTACGACCACGTTGAAGCTCACGATCACGTGGAAGCTAACACCACGTTGAAAGCTCACGACCACGTTCAAGCTTACGACCACGGCATGCTTTCGACCACGTTCAAGTCTACGACCACGGCATGCTTTCGATCATGTTCAACTTTTGACAACGTTCAGCTTACGACCACGGTAGTACGACTTCAGCTTTACGACCATGGCAGGTAATCATAACTATAGTACTCTTTGATGGTCGTACTACCAATACTCGATAGTCGTAGACTGTACTGGTCGTACTCAATAGTCGTAGGATTACTGGTCAATAGTCTAAGGCTTTGCGATCGATGGTTGTAGATTTGGCAGACTACCTTCATGGTCGTAGTTTTTGGCAATCTGGTCGATACTCGTAGACTTTACTGATTGTTGTTTAGTCTTCGGTAGTCGAAGGCTTAGTGATCGGCTGCTGTTGACTTCATGATCGGTACTCGTAAGGCTGCATGGTCGATACGAGTGCTTCACTCTTGTGATCTTCGAGTACGTCGAGTACTCATGTTGGACCAATGGTTGACTAGTCGGTGAGTGGTGGTCGATGGTGATGGTTGTTGCTTGAGGTACTCGTAGTCGGAGGACTCGGTACTCAGTGGAAGTGATTTTTCGACCACGGCAAGTGGTCGGGTGTTGGTTGCTGTCTGTACTCGTAGGTTTCGAGTATGTATTATGCCTATGACTCGGTAGGCGCTGCCCAGTGCGGTTTTCAAGTACTTGTGGATTATGAGTTAATGGTCGTATTGGTGGTCTATTGGTCTTTTTTGGTTAGCGATAGATTAGAGCAATCTAGTCGTAAATGATAGCGATGGATTGTAGCAGTCGTAAATGGCCTGGGTCATGGTCGTAAGTGGTGGCGATGGAATAGTGCGGTCGTAAACAACCTGGGTGATGGTCGTAGGTGTTGTGGATCTTGTCTGGGGTTAGACAAGGGTGCGATTTGCTAATGTGTGTTGCTCGGAGATGGTTTCTTTGGTCTTTGCATGTGCAGGTGGGCATGGAGGCTGCGGCCATGGTCGTTGACGAGGAAGACCCGGACTAGGAGTGGTTAATTTGAGGTCCAGGCGGTCGTAAGGTCACACAAAGTGGTCAAGCTCATACTGGAAGCACATAGAGATCAAAGGTGGATGTTGTGTGGAGGCGTGGAGATGGTTACGATCAATGACAAAGAAGACCGGGACTAGGTGGGGTAATCTGAGGTCCGACGGTCAAGTGGTCACACGAGATGATCAGGCTCACGCAAGTGCACGCGCTGATGGGCGCTATGAAGATCCAGGTGGGTTATCCTGGAGGCTTAGTAGAGTGTGTCGTATGGAGTCATGGATGGAATCCATGATCTATACAAGTTGGTTAAAACATGTGTTAGGAAAGAGTTTCGGGTCCCTTGGTTTGAGGAAGAGATAGATCTCGTGTCTAGGTGGTTTGGGATACGGCTTGAGGTGTTTGTGTTGGACACGACTTTGTTGCGCTGGCTATAAAAGTAGGGGAGGCTGCAAGCTAGCGAGATGAGGGTTTTAGGGCGTTCGTGAAGATCTTTAGGGGTGCCGTGAGGCACTTTATAGCCAAAAAGATTGATGATGAAATAATAGATCAATTTCCTTCATCTCCAATCACTTCTAGAGCATCGCCGGTCTTCCTCTGTTTTCCGCACTCTCTGTGGTCCTTGGCAGGCTCTCGTTTGGGTGATGATCGAACAACTGGGACGCCAGGCGAAAGGAAGTCACGACTCCGTGTGGCGTTGTCGTATCGAGCAGCCGAGATCAGCGGAACAAGAGGAATGGCAAAGGGACAAGAGCTGAAGCTTCTAGATTCAATCCAAGCTACCCGAACAACCGAGCAGCAGCCTGAAGAAGCTACAAAACTACCAGTGTTTGGAGAGAATAACACACTTAGTTACTAACTTGCTAGTACTACTGCTACTGTACATTCAGCAACCGAGTTAAAATAACATATGATACGTGGGTACAAGACCGATCACAATCTGTTACTAGTTACTGGACTAGAGAATAACAGGAAAAAAGATCAAGCCCACTTGAATTCAGAATCTTGTCGAATCAGTTGTAGTCTTGCACCTTGAAGACCAAAAATGGAGATCAAATTGATGCCAGACCACCAGAAAATAGGAGGTCGCACAGAACAGTTTTGAGTACATTTTGCTTACGACTTTCTCCATCCTATAGAAGCGAATCATAAATAGCAGCACACCTGGTCCATGATGTGTTGTGACGAAGGATGTGTACAGATGAAGCTGAGACAGACTAGCCTGTCATTCATCACATCGGTGAAGGAACCTGATACTAGTTGGGCAGGTTCACAATTTGGTTTGACTATCGATAAGCAAAAGCTGCTTGGTTTCAGCAACATGAATCTTGATGGCTTCAAGATCCCCTTCCACCTTATCGGAAACGTGCAGGACGGATTCATCCAAGTTGCAAGAGGCTCTGTCTCGCAGAAGCTCACCCAGGTCGCGCATTGCTTGATTTAGCTTCGAATTCAATTCATCCAAGGACCTCGTTTGATGCTGCAATGACTCCTCGCATACCCTGATCTCTTCCTCCTTCAAGTTGACCTCAAAAACGCACTCTTGGTAGTCAACCAGCAAGCTCTGCATGTCCTGCTCACCCTCCCAAATCTCTGTCAAGGTGCTTTCACGAACAAACCTCTCAATGTCAGCTTCCAGCAGGGTGAGGCAGCAACCGTCTATTTCTGTTTCAAGGCGTGCAATCTTACTATCAATATCATCACACTTCTTCATGCTTTTTATTTCCTTTTGCACCATGATAAGCTGTTCGCGAGACTTCTTCAGTTCACATAAAAGCTTTGTTCGCTCCTCCTCAGATTTCAGCAGCTCAGATGCCTTGCCAAAATTCATGGGTTTCTGCAACGAAGCAGCGGAAGTATCCAGATTGTCAATAGAAAAAAGGACCCTTTCTGCCTCCTTCTTTTGAGCTTCAAAAGAGCGGAGTTTCAATTTAAGGCCATCAACTTTGTTTCTCAACACAGTTTCGGATTCATGTGCTTTTGAACATGCGGCGGAAAATTCGTTTTTGAGAGTTTGGAGGTGACTCAATTGTTCCTTCTTTTTATTCATTAATTCCAAGTTGACATCAAACTTGGACCCAGAAAGGGCCTTGGTTTTCAAATCCAAGTTCCAACATGATGCTGCAGGGGAGAAATACTTGCCTTCCAAAGCATTTTCTCTCTCCTGTGATTCTGACAACGCAGACTTAAGGGCACTGATGACTTCCTGGTCTTGCTGCACGTCTAGACAAGAGAGCTGAATGCTTGCTGAAAGTTCTTCTGCCTTACTACTAGCCATCTCGAGCAGTTTAAAATATTTTATTGCATCCCGGGCAGTCACGAGCTTGTCTTGGACATGCTCCAGCTTAACTCGAACAAGCTGCAGCACTTCTTTAAAAGCTACAATTGCAGAGTCATGCACATGTTTTCCTTCAAGATCCTCAGTATCTGTTGCTTCATGCATTTCAGCATCTTTCTCTCCAAACTGAATCTCTTCTGTAGTTTCAGAATTGCTTTGCTCAAAAATTTTCCTTTTGAATTCATCTCTTTCCTGCATAGCTTTCTCGTACAAACACATAAGTTTATCGTTTTCCTCATGCATCTCATCCAGTTGAAGTTGCAATTCTGCAAATTCAGCTCTTGAAAGGTTATCCTTGTGGCTGCATTTTTCATCCACTATCTTAGACCCTACTACCTCATCAGACGAGTCATATGCAGGAAAATCTACTGCGCCCTCTGGTTGGTCATCCGACAGCTCCACATTCACAGTATTCCCTCCATAAGAAGGATGGATGCTTTGCTGCTCGTTCACATCTTCAGTTTGAGGAATGGCAGGATAATTTCCATCTTGGTTCTCCTCAACGTTGACAAGAGCATGTTCATAGAGTTCAACCAATCTCTTGTTATCCTCAATCAGAACCTTAAGCTGTGTTCTTAGTTCCTCATTCTCTTTGGCCAACCCAATTGCAGTTTCATGAGCTTCTGCTTCTCTTTGACTTGCTGTAGCTATTGCATCAACCAACGTCTTCAGTTCTGTTTGAGCATCCGGCAGGTTATGCAAATCTGACTCGGATTGCTCTTGGAGCTCGACAGCCTTGACAGCCTCGAGTTCTTTGTTTGCATTGTCACATTTTTTCGCTGCCTCCAACTCTAAAGTCAACTCATCAACACGCCTGCACAATGTTCAATTTGTCAAGTAATACTATTCAAACAGTAGTTGATAACACATAAAGAGAAGTCACACAGCAGAACTAGCCTGATCCTACCAAGATGGCTTTCCCCCACAGCCTCACGCCGACGTCCACCCCGGACTCGGCGGCCACCTCCACGGTCGCGCCACCCCAAGCGCCGGCCTCCCCCCCTTTTCCCAGGCTCTCGATCTTCCCCGCGGTCGGGCGCTCGAAGGTGGAGCGATGGCGGGCGGACTCCCCTCCCGCCTCCCCTGTCGCTCCCAGGCCCGTCGTGCTCCCTTCCTTCCGCGACGTGGTCCTTTCCTCTCCCAGATCGGCCGGCGAGGTTCCGGTGGTCCCTAAGCTGCAGCCTCCGGCTTGTCAGCCTGCATGTCCGGCCCGTGCCCTTGCCGACCGCGCCGAGCTCCATCGCGGCCGGGCGCTTCCTCGAGGATCGGTAGATGAAGGGTGGCAGAAGGTGGTTGATCGCCGACACCGAAGAAGGCTCCGTCCCCCTCCCTGCAACTCTCGGCGGCCGGTCCCGGCAGACCTTCGCGGAAAGTGTTTCAACTGTCTCTCTGCTTCGCACCGCGCGAAAGATTGCCGTCGCCGCGTCCGCTGTTTTCGTTGCAAGAACTCAGGCCACCGCTCCTCTCGCTGCCCTGATGCTCCTTCGTTTCGGGGACGTTTCTCAGTCTGGCGTCGCCTTGCGCCGTCCACGGAGGACTCTTCGTCTTCGTCTCAGACGGCGGACTTGGTCTCCTTGGATGGGCCGGCGGATGGCGTCTTTGGCGCCGCCCGTGGTCGGCGTCGTCCAATTGGCTGGCGTCTTTCCTCCGTCGTGGGTTGGCGCTCCAGTGGATGTCTCGGCGCAGAGTCCCTCCGTCTCGCACTCTCCGTCGCCTCCATCGACCAAGCTGCGTCCATCATCGGCCATGTTGCGGCCATCATCGCCGGCGGCGTTCGCCCGACCGTGCCCCTCCGTCAAGGCCTCTCCTCCGCCGCGTCGCGGCCGCGAGGAAAGCGAGGAGCTCCCGACGCCCGCCTCCCAATCAAGTCCCGCTGGGCCCCCAGCCGCATCTTTGCCACGTGGCGCCCTCTGCATCTCCTCGGTGAGCTGGATGCCAAGTCCGCTCAGCTCCTTGGTACCTCCCCGAACCCTTCGTTGCCCTCCACGATTATTGGCGGCATCGGTTCAAAGTTGGCTTTTAGAGATAAGGGTGGCGGCGGGAGGTCTCAGGACCGAGGATGACTTTGAGCGGCTCAGGTGGATCTCCTCTCTCCTCAACCTCCTCCCCGATCTAGTGGTCCCCTCAACCTCCTCCGTCCGGTGGATTCTCCGAGTTAGCGGTGGCTCGGCCAGTCTCTGTGGCGGTTGATCTTGGCGCCACGATGGCGGCGTCGGGCGTTGTTGAAGTGCGTTGTCGTGCTCTCGGCCTCCTCACTTGCCCTGCCATCTTGATGTCTATTCGATCTTTACGGCTATTGACCTTCGGTCACTCCAATTGTCGCGGCTTGATATCGCAACTTTGAAGCCCGTCTCTTGATTTTTCCAAGGTTTACTCACGCGGCGACAACGCGATTCACTTTGAAGGCGACATGACGGTTGAGAACGTCGTAGCTCTAGCTCCGTTCTTGGCAAACATTTCGAAGAAAATCTTCCCGTGGCGCTGCGGGGGCGTTGCGGCCGTAGCTCCGTTCTTAGATAAGGGCGGACGGCTCTCCTTCGCGTCGATCGCGGGGCGTCGTAGCTCGGCCCGTCCCGAGCCCTTTGCAAGTCGGAGTTTATTGGGAACGATGCATCTCGCTCGCTCCGGCGATTGTCTCTCGCAAGAAGCGCTAGGGGCGTCGTAGCTCGGCTCGCCCGAGCACATTGCGAGCGAAGCCTTGGCCCCTTCTCCGGCGACAACCGGATCTGCGGCTGCGGGGGCGTCGGCGTTGGCTCCATCTCAGCGGCGAGCGAAGAGACGTCGTGGCTGCGGCTCGTCTTGATCTCGCCATGAATTCATCAGCAAGATCGCCGGGGCGTCGTAGCTCGGCTCCGCCCGGGCACTTTGCGGCCGAGGATATGGCTTTGGTCCCTCCTTCTTCGCAACCAGGTGTTGTGTCTGCCGGGGCGTAGAAATTTCGGCTCCGTCCCATGTGATGGTCGAGTTGTGGGCGTCGTAGCTGCGGCTCGTCTTGATCTCGCCCATGGCGTTCATCAACAAGCTCACCCAACAAGCGATCGATCTGCTGCGGACTCGTGGTGTCTAACAGTGGGGACCGATAACACCACCTTATGTTACCCCGCGACGTGGCCGTCGGTTAGCGAGAGCCCTGCGGAATTTAAGTTGGGAGACTTGGATAGAAGGTCAAAGGAGAAAGCTATGAGGGCCCTTGACATCTTAGGCGATCATGGAGGATCGACCAACGAGCACAAGAAGATTATGAGAAGCTCTTTAGTCACCTTTGTCCGATTCTCACTGCGAGCTTTAGCGTATTGTTTAAATGGTCCATTCCCAACCTGGACCATCTTTGGGAGAGGAGAGGAGTGGTGTAGTTGTCTTTGCCGCTCTATTCGGAGTTGTGTGAGGTCGGGGTTCTTGCTACATCGGTGACAAGAAACACAAGTGAAGGTCTGTCGATTCGGACATGATCACCTTGAAAGTACTTTCGAGAATGATGCATATTATGGAGAAGATGAAGACAACATGATTTCCAGCCAAAGCGGCAAGAAGTACACTGGTTCTTCCATAATCAATCGTTTCCTCGAAGAAATAAGCACCTCGAATCTGCACTGGGTTTTGCCGCAGAATGTGTTAGCCTTGTGCCAATTGCGGTCGAGCAGAACCGACTCATTTTGACTTCTTGTTGGCAAGGAGTGCAATAGCTAAAGGGACTTATTTGTCAAATGATTGGCTAGTACTTAAGCTACAGGAGTTGGTGTCACTCTCATATCGATAAATCTTGGGCGGTTTGAAGGCATGCAACCGATAGGTGTGCGACTTTTGTTTGATTATGGACAAGCTAGCGAAACATCTTTTGATGATCGGTGGGAGAAGATTCTAGGAGAGACCGAGGAGCAGACTAAGCAAGGCCTCAACTCTGTTGTCATCCTTGGCGCTTAGACCCTTTGGAAGCTTCGCAACAATTGTGTTTTTGTTGGAGTGCCTCCTAACTGATTAGAGCTTTACACTGCCGTGAGGAGTCGCATTTGGATTTGGCGGGGCTAAAGGTATTTCATACCTTTTTGCCTTGGTGCCAAACTAGGTCGTGGTCGGGCTCATTTATAATAGGCGTGTGTTGTTTGGTTTTGAAGGACCTGATGTGGGTGGGTGTGTGTGTTTGTAAGGGCTCTTCCCCTTTTTTTCTTCTTAATATAATGATGCGCAGCTCTCCTACGTGTTCGAGAAAAAAAATAACACATAAAGAAGCTCCGGACAGGCATAAGCATAATACCATCATTTCACAAAGACACAGTGGAATTTAGTGGAAACCATTAGCAAAAGTCAGTACTGAGCTACAAGGAAATCACTATGACTGCTAATATCATATGCAGGTGAATCAAAAACAATATAGCAAAAATGAACTGTGGAGGTTGATGATCTACACCTGACCTAACCATTGGAAACCACAGGTGTTTCAGAAATAACACCATCGTCTTTACAAGAGCACACAGGCAGTAGTGCAGTACCTTATCTTAAACTTGCACAAATGCATCACTAACTCATATCTCTAAAGTCATTAATATCCTAAAGGAGTATGGAACAAGCAAAAATGCCATGCAGTACCAAGCCATCAATTCCCTAGTGGCTAGTCACTTGCTATACTGAATGAAACGCTTGTAAGTCATCATATTTGAAGTGGTATATGACTATATGTAAATTGTCCAAGGTAGCAAGGAGATTCCTCAATAGAAAAAGGACTCACAACACCCCACTTAACAATCACAGCAGCTGAAAACCAACAATAATAACAATACCAAGAACTAAACCATAGATCCATGAAATTTAACATGCAAAAATGTTAGACAGGACTCTGTATAGGACTCGGTTTGGGCTAGGGAGTTCCCTTGGACTTTACGTCTGGGACTCTAATAGATTGAGTTGTATTAGGCAAGGATATTGGAGGTCGGTTGTGTTTCCATAAGCCACCCCTATCCCCACCTATATGTACATGAGCCTTGTGCCTTGTTCCCGATCAATCTATTCAAGGGTTTTCCCCAACTCACATGGTATCACGAGACCGGATCGTCTCGATCCTCTCCTTCCATTGATTTATCTCGCGGCTCCTTCGCGCGACTTCCTCCGCGCGATTCCTCCCTTTTCTTCGCGTGATTTCCTCTCCACGATCGATGGCGCCGAGCCCTGCGCTTCGTCGGCATCTCCGACGCCAAGGCGCTGCGGCGCCGCTGCCATCCCGTGCCCACGAGGCGCAGATGTGGCGGCCGCAGATCATGAGCGAGCCACCGCCGCTGCCGCCACGGCCACATCCGCGCGCCGCTGCCCAGAGGACACCGCGCCCTGCTGCTGTCTGCCGCTCGAGAGGACACTTGCGGTCGCGGTGCGGCTCATACCAAGGCTTTTCTGCCGCCACGGCCGCTCAAGCCCGCGCGTTGCCTGGCGAGGTCGACGCAGTCGATCGAAGTTCTCTCGCGAAACCCGCATGCGTGAGGCCTCTCTCGCGCACGCAAAGGCTCGCGCCGCTGCCCCGCCTCCTCCTCGATCTCGGCGCCCACGGCGACAACACTGCAGATCATCACGATGCTCAGGCAGCCTCCTTCTCCACGAGGCAAGAAATGTGGTTAATCTCCATGCTCAAGCGTCTCGTCCGTAACATCAGGTCCCTCGCATCGGTTGTCCTTGACCTCTCCGCCGAACTACACCAAGTGGCGTGGACACTTCCTCATCACCCTGGGAAGTTTGCCTCTCCGAGCATGCCCTCCGATGACCCCGACGCCACGCCGCGATTGGTCTCGCATGGATCGTGTTGTCCTCTCTGGCTCTACGGCACCATCTCCCGATCTTGTCGAGACCGTGATGGCGCCGCTACCACTGCGCAGCGTCGTCGGCTTGCCCTTGAAGATCAATTCGCCGGCAATCGTGAGACCGCGCCTCTACCGATGCCGAGTTCCGAACTTCGCAAGGCGATCTCGGCGTTGCGGATTCATCGCCGTCTCAAGGGCATGGCCGACCTCGGAGATCTTGGCGAACTCGCGCAGGATCGCACACCGTCCTCAACCTTATTCGCGGCTTGAACGCGAAGTTTGCCGTGATTGGGATGCATCTGCGTAGCGCTCGGCCGTTCCCATCCTTCCTCGCCGCCGAATGATCTTACATTGGAGGAACTCAATCTCGCCAAGCGCTCCTCCACCCTTCGGCCTTTGTCGCGCGATTCTGCAGTCTGGTCTACCCCCAATCAAGCACAAGATGGTGCTCACGCCCCAAAGCAGACCACCTTTCAACAACGGGGCGCCAACTATGGGGCGGCAAGAAGAAGAAGAAGAAGAACGCCCTCCTCGTGGTGGCCGTCCCCGGTGGACAGCCAGCGGCGCTGGCTCATGGGCGCCAGCTTTCTCAACCCATGGATGGGACCATCGGATGTGCCCGACGCCGTCCTCCACTCTGGCACCCCTTCCTCGAGCGCGTCCACAGCAGATTCGATGCGCCCCAGGCCCCAACCCCACGCCTATTTCACCGGTGTTCGGGCGGCGCCTGTGTCCAGTGGCTCCTACCAGGACCTTTGGTCACACCTCGAGGCGTTTGGTCGACGGCGAGGCGCTGCGAACTTCTCGCCTTCCCGCGTGGTTCCACAACCCCTATTGGCGCACTGTCTTGGGATCGGCATGCTCTTGCCAATGCCTTGACACCATGTCCCTCCAGCGACCATGGTACTTCGACTCGGTGCCACTAACCACATGACTTCCGACGCGGTATCCTCTCTCATCCCTCCTCCACTCCTTCATCTTTTCCTTCATCTATTGTTGTCGGCAATGGGAACTTACTTCTGTTGTTTCCACGGGTTCCACCACCATTGATTCATCCTTCGTCTTAATAACGTTCTTGTTGCCGAACCTTATTAAGAACCTAATCTCTGCGCGTCGGTTACCCGATAACAATTGCTCTGTTGAATTTGACCCTACGGTTGTTCCATCAAGGACCTTCCATCCGGAGAGATCATCGGTGCAATAGTTCGGACCCTTATACCCGCCGCAGCTCGGCTACTTCCTTCCTTGCAACCTGCGCTTGTGGCATCTGCCTTGGGCACACCGGTTGAAGTTTTGTCAAAGCTAGCCCGACCTTTAGCTATTCCTTGCCCCAATGGTGCGGTCATACTTTGTGTCATGCGTGTCGACTTAGTCGTCATGTTCGTCTTCCTTTTCATATGTCGTCCTCTCGTGCCACTAAGAAATTTCAATTAATTCATTGTGACCTCTGGACATCCCTATTACGAGCATCTACGGCCATAAGTATTACTTGGTTGTTCTTGACGATCGCTCTCATTTCCTTTGGACGTTTCCACTTAAGCTCAAATCCGACACATTCCCTACGCTGTCCCATTTTTCTCTTATGTGGCTACGCAGATTTGGCGCTTTGCTATTCGTGGTGTTCAATGTGACAACGGACGGAGTTTGACAACTCCAGTTCTCGGGCCTTCTTCTCTCTCGCGGTGTTCATCTTCACATGTCTTGCCCCACCTCCTCGAGCGGAAGAGCCAAGCGCATTATTCGTACTACCAATAATGCGATTCGCTCTCTTACATTTGAGCCGATCTTCCTCCTCCTCCTCTGGGTTGAAGCCCTCAAGACCGCCACATATCTTCTTAACTCATTGTTGCCTACCAAAACCCTTGGGTTTCTACTCCTCACTTTGCCTTATTCGGCAAAGTCCCATCCTATGCCCACCTTCGTGTGTTTGGCTGCACATGTTACCCCAATTTGTCGGCCATCACACCCCACAAACTTGCTCCTCGATCGACTCTTTGTGTCTTCCTTGGTTACTCGCCCCACCACAAAGGATACCGGTGTCTTGATGTTGCTTCTAACCGCATCATCATCTCTCGCCATGTTATCTTTGATGAGACTTCATTTCCTTTCGCTGCGGCAGATTCCCCTCCCTCTTCCCAAGAGCTTGCGTTCCTGGATACTCCTGCTGACATTGTGCCGGCCCCCATTGGACCGTCACAGTTTTTTCTCCCTGCAGGTCCCTCCGCACAGCCATGTGCGGCCCCCGGTGTCTCTGCAGACTCCACCGCGCAGCCCTGTGCGACTCCGGTGCCTGGCTCCTCTCTGGTCCGCCCAGAGTTGCCCCAACTGGGCACTACTGGGGCTGCGCCTGCGCCGGCCGGCGCCTCCCACCTGCCGACCGATCCTGCCCAGGCCACTCCTGCTGTGCCTCCAAAGGACACTCGGTTCGTCTACGTTCGACGCCCTCCAGTTGTTGCCACATCACGGCCGGAGCCGGCCATTTCGCGGGCGCCTCGGCATCGGTCCTCCTGCCTCCCTTCCGCGAGGAGCGGTTCGCATACCGGTGTCAATCGGACAACATGGCTACACGGGGCAAGCATGGATTCCGGGTACCATCCATCTTCCACGCAGCTCCTCTGTCTCCTGTGCCTCGGTCCTACCGTGCAGCTCTCGCAGACCCCAACTGGCGTGCTGCTATGGAGGAGGAGTTCTCCGCTCTTCAGGCTAACCACACTTGGGATCTTGTGCCTCGCCCCCCTCGTACTAATCTGGTGACGGGCAAATGGCTTTTTAAACACAAATTCAAGGAGGATGGTTCGCTTGAGCGCTACAAGGCTCGCTGGGTGGTCAGAGGATTCACTCAACGACCTGGGATCGACTACGATGAGACTTTCAGTCCTGTTGTGAAGCCTGCCACAGTTCGTACGGTGCTCTCCTTGGCCCTCTCTCGACACTGGCCGATTCATCAACTGGATGTGAAGAATGCTTTTTTGCATGGCTTGTTGACTGAGACAGTTTATTCTTCTCAACCATCTGGCTTTGAGGATCCCGTTCACAAGGACTTCGTCTGCCGACTGAATCGCTCCCTCTATGGGTTAAAGCAGGCTCCGCGTGCTTGGTCCAGCCGCCTGGCATCTTATTTACTCAAGCTCGGATTTACTGAAGCCAAGTCAGACACATCACTCTTCATCTATCATAATGGTGGTGACACGGTGTATCTTACGGTCTCACGTTGATGCTATTGTTATCACGGCTTCTTCACCTGCTTTACTTCGGCGTGTCATTACATCCCTTCAGCAGGAGTTTCCCATGAAAGATCTGGGTGAACTTCATCACTTCCTTGGCATGCATGTGCAGCGCATTTCAGGAGGTCTACTTCTTTCCCAACATCAGTATATGCTTGACATCCTGAGTCGAGCAGGTATGGAGGACTGCAAGCCTTGCTCTACTCCAGTTGACTTGAATCCGAAGCTCTCCGCTACTGCTGGTGCTCCGGTTGCTGATCCAACAGACTATCGCAGCTTGGCAGGTGCACTCCAGTATCTTACGTTCACCCGCCCAGACATCTCATATGCAGTTCAACAAGTTTGTTTGCATATGCATGATCCTCGCGAACCACATTTGGCGGCCTTGAAGCGGATCGCCGGTACATCCGTGGCACTTTGCATCTTGGCTTGGTTCTTGACCTTCTTCGCAACTCGATTTGGTGGTATATTGGATGCCGATTGGGCTGGTTGCCCCGATACTCGCAAGTCCACATCCGGCTATGCGGTGTTTCTTGGCAATAACCTTGTCTCCTGGTCCTCCAAGCGCCAGCCGCGTGTCCGTTCGGTCGCGAAGGCGAATACCGATTGTTGCTAATCTTTATTCTTTGAAGCTTCATGGTTACGACAACTGCTTCTGGAGTTGCACACCCCGCTTCGCTGCAGCACTTTGGTCTATTGTGACAACATTAGCACTGTCTACATGTGCTCCAACCCCGTTCAGCACCAACGCACCAAACATATTGAGATCGACCTTCACTTTGTTCGGGAGCGTGTTGCTATTGGTCATGTGCGCGTTCTTCATGTTCCCACTTCATCCCAGTATGCGGACATCTTCACCAAGGGGTTGCCTTCCATGGTCTTCACGGAGTTCAGGTCCAGTTTGAACGTCCGGTCACCAGACGATCCAACTGCGGGGGTGTGTTAGACAGGACTCTGTATAGGACTCGGTTTGGGCTAGGGAGTTCCCTTGGACTTTACGTCTGGGACTCTAATAGATTGAGTTGTATTAGGCAAGGATATTGGAGGTCGGTTGTGTTTCCATAAGCCACCCCTATCCCCACCTATATGTACATGAGCCTTGTGCCTTGTTCCCGATCAATCTATTCAAGGGTTTTCCCCAACTCACAAAAACACACATGACTAATTCACCATGGGAATTGTTTTCTTATCAGTTACAATGACTAAAATCACTATTGACAAAGTGTTTTAGTATTTTGGACATTACAATATATTGTAAACTCAATCTTGTGGGTAACCAAGGATTATGCTTCTCATATATTCACATATTTGAGAGTTGTGTTAGGATGTGGATCTTAAAGTGGATGCTAGGGTTCAACATGCTTGAAATATTATATGCAACTGATCAGGGTGACATTATTTTTTGGTCATATACAACTGTAGCACATACTAACAGCATACCCACGGTAGGAAGATAGTTATATACCTCTCAAGTTTCTCTTTTGCTCCAAGGCAGGAGCTCAAATTTTTACGCAGGGACTCGATTTCTCTCTCATTTTGAATAGCCTGCAGTACAACATTACAAACTGATGTTACAGGAACTAACAAATAAGTGGGCCATCAGCAAGGGTACAAGCAGACTTGGATACATCAGAGGAAGTTTTCTAATGCCAACCTGCAAACGAAGAAACTCATTTTCCTCGTCACCAGCTGACTCCCCAAATAATGAGAGGACCTGCATGAGTCGTTATGAGTATAAGCCAAATGGTAGGTAAACACGCAATAATGCCCTAAATTAAAAGTTTTTATAGTAAGTTAAGGTTCAGGTTTCTAGTAAGTTCAGGAAGTATTTTAAATTTCAGAATTGGTATCATTTATTCAAAAAGTTTGTATATAAGCAAACCTTGTTAACAGGATCCTTCTCATGCATAAGTTTCCAGTCAAGGGCTTCTAGCAGCTGCACGTAAAGCAACTTAAGTGAGTTGAAGACAACAAGAAAATAGTATAGGTACAAGAAGCTATATCACTAAAAAAATTCCCTCCTTTTCAAGGTCACCATGAATTTAAAGTGGATACCTTATCTTGTAAAACAATTATCTGGTCATGCATAATTTCCCGTTCTCCATCATCAACAAATGTTTGCAACCTGACCGTTATAAAAATAACAAGCCATCAAGCTTCCAGCTAGCACCAACCACCAAGTAGATAAACCAAAAGCATACATGGTAAGCCTTTGGAGGAAAGCAGAAGTGAATAGATAGCAAAGCAAACCTTCGCAGCTCTTCCTTCAACTGTAGGTTTTCCATAGCAAATCTTGTAACTTCTGGATTGCGATCAAGTTGGTTCCGTAGAGCCTCTATTTCCTTCACAAGGTCTTCCTTTTCTTGTAAGAGATGCGCTTCAGCAGATAACTTCCCTGATGCAACTTGCTCCAATCTTGTTATTCGATCTTCACGAAAACGAAGCCTCATCTTGAAACTTCTCACCTCTTCTGTTTTCTGAGTTGCCTGTGGTGCAACAGCAAATTAAACTTAAGAAACACATGACTGCATTTGCACATATTAGCTTTAGTTTTGTCAAGTGCTTGTAAAGTTGACACACAAAATCATATGGAAAAGAGAACTGCAGACCAGCTGTTCAGCAATCTGCTTTGCGGCAATTGTTGCTTTCAATTTTGCTTCTTTTTCCTGTTCCCTCCTAAAAGCTGCAACAAGTGCAGCATCATAATCTTTCCTCTGAATACAACACATCGAGAAAGATAAAGTAAGCAGATGGTCAAACACATCAATTTCAACAAGCAAAAATAGTATATGAATACCTGTGTAGCCCTTTTATCAAACATAAGTGGACTGAATGAGCCATAACCTTGATCCCATTTGAATGTGCCAGGAGAATCACAGATAAATCCATTGGAACTAGCACATTCTGTTTTGTCAGAATTGACTAGTCCTTGCAGGCGGCTAACCTCTTTCTGCAATTATAGAGCAAACATAAGACTGCACATAATAAATTATTAAATTATATATAAGAACTGTGCAGCAGAATATCTTGGGTGCAAACTGCTCTTAATCAATATGAAACATCAATGATAGCAGAAAGGAACAAAATTAAAATACATATCGTCCTGGGTCTTAATGTCTTCACATGCACACGAAAAATTTGATAAAGCCTAAAATCAATATATCATCTATACCTTAAGGTGTTGGATCTGTAAACGCATGCTCAGGACATCACCAGAGGCATCCTCATTTATAATAGCCTACAAAGATCAACAATCAGCAGACGTTTAAATGCTGAAAACAAGTAATGAAAAACACATGTTGATTACGTACATTATTTCTTATGTATTTTGCCCGTTGAGCGAATTTTAATGTGCTTAATGTCTCAGCTGCACAGCTAGTAAAAAAAAATAACGTCAGTCATGTGAAATAACTATTAAAAGCCTTTTGAAAAAAAAATTATGCTTAAAAGTCTACCAGTGAGATGGGCTTATGTTCGCAATTATAGTTGTTTTTGAATTCCCTCCAAGCGAATCCTGGGAAAAGGAAAGAAAATGCATAAGCAAAATTATCCTGTTCTCCTTATATTATTCTCAAATCTCGATTGAGGTAAAAATTCACAATTGTGAAATTTGCCAACTCAAATATCTCTATGGCAGTCAGCATACAACATAAAAAACGTATATCACTTTAGTTGTGCATATTACCTGTAGGAGAAATGTCAATTTTGAATCACGATAGGGAACATGGTGTGACTTTTTGTTTGACACAGCAATAAGATTTGTAATAACAAGTCTGCAACAATGCCATTGAGAAATAGTTTAAGGATTACACTGAATTCAAATCAAGCTTTGAAAAGTTTCCTATTATATATGATAAAGATTTGAAGTTTATGAACAAACCCTAAAGTTGAAAGTGACTTGTTGATGTTGGTAGCTTCCTTTAAGCGTTCCCCTTCTGCACCTGAGCTCTTTTGCCTGTAAGGCACATGTCAATCATGCTAAATAGGAAACTGAAAGTGTTTAACAATTTTTTGCACTAGCACTGCAAATGCAAGTTCCTATCTAACAATAACAGACAAAGTTACATATGCAACTTACCTCTCCGAGCCTGCAAGGTCAACAAGGTTAAGACGAGAAAATCGGTGATGATTGATACCTTGAGATTCCCACTGTATGGTTAACAACTCAGTTAAAAGAGTAAGTGGAGAAGTGCGTGTGTGTGTGGGGGGGGGGGGGGTGCATGGATTAGGTTAGCCACAAATATAAGCTGTTATGTCTATCAACATCTTTGAAACTGATGGAAGGTAATTGCCTGTTATTACACAGAAACTATACAAACAAGTTAAAATAACATTCACTTTATATACCTTACTCTCTATAAGACAAGTAAAAACACTATGAGAGCGGCTACTTGCTCGGTTCATATTGGTGGCTGCCACCTTTCTGTTTGCTGCACCCTGAAAAGAAAATGCAGAATGCTTGTCAAATTGATCTAGCCAGTGAAACTAACAAGTATATGTGGGATATCAGAAAATAAATCGACTCATGCAAGCTTAGTATCACTAACAGGGAGGCAAAAGCTTGCAGCATGCCCAAAAGTAAAGACAAACTTCAGTGTAACATGTAAAGCAAAATGATGCATTTGATCAATTTAACCCAAATCATGGTGGTAAAAATTGTTGACCCCGCCTTGTAGCGACTATAGTATATCAGCCTTCTAACCAGTTTTCCTATTTAAATTTCAGATTTATATATTATATTCGTATAGCAGCAAAACAAATACCAAGTGAGTCATTTCTATGTATTTAGTCTTGCAAACTAAGTGTTTGTCAACAATGGTTGCTAAAAGGGTCAAAATAGAAGTCACATACATGGAAATTGGAGATTCAATCGACATATTCATACACCTAGATGATGGCTATGTATTTGACTACTATGCACAACATTGGAAAATTGGTCCCCTCAAAAAAATACCTTGGAAAATTGGCAATAATTCATAAACATATAGCAACAACAGAGCAGCATCACAAAGGATTTGTAACACTAAGCCACATTACACCAAACAACCGGCCTTGTAACCGATAAAGAGCCTGATTACCCGGTTAAACATGTTAGGTTAATTATTTTGAAAAAATTGACCAAAGAGGGGTCCCAACTCCCAACCTTTATTCGGCCAAAGCCTACAAGGCAAATTTTTGGAACACTGACCTCAACAAGTTGTTGCATCACTTCTCGAGCATTTGAAACCTCATGTTCCGTCAGGTTCTCAACATGGACACCCTTTTTGGCATCCTCTCTTATCTGCAGATAGAAGCTATAGCTAAGCAGGCTGTGGCCCAAACAATTTAAATGTCAAAAATGTAAACATTTTATAATAGCATCTTAAAAAGATGCAACCAGCAAACACCTAAGAACACACACTAAAATACTAAATTGTGATTTTTAGTGAAATACCTGCAAATTTACAGAATTTGGATTGAGCAAATCCAGAATCTGCTCGTTATATATCTCCAAGAATGAGCATTTGCAAGTAAATCTGAGCTTTTCATCTCTTCTTATTTCTTTTTCCTGCAAACAGCAATGATCTAATTTAGCTTAGAACAGTATGTCATGTACGGCACAGAATTAGCAATCAGAATCAACAAATAATCAAAACTTGCCTTCTGGATCCTCAAAAAGAGATGCTCAAACACTCGAGGCGTCATACCACAATTCACATTGTTCCTCCGCGTGCCATTTTCTATATCCCCAAGCATCGTGTGCGTCTTGCCACTGCCGGTCTATCAAATTGGATACTTTTGTAAGCACAAACATTCAAATGCAAATCGTGAACAATATGCAAACTGTGACAGATGAATTTGCAGCAGAAAATGAAGTCTGTAGCTCACCTGCCCATATGCAAACATGCAACTGTTATAGCCAACCATGCAGTTCTCCACCATTGGCACCCCAGCAACCTTGAAGAGATCTTCCTATACATCACAAACATAGGAGCAATTACACATTTAGCAAAACAAGTAAAAAAGAACAGACGAACACGAGATCAAGAAACGAGGACATAAAGATTGTACCTGCGTGACATGCTCATCCGCGACGAGATCGAACGTGAACCGGGACTCCGGATGGCCGGTCCAGGTGATGCTCTGGCAGCTATCCTGCTTGACACACCTCCTGTGCCCCTGCAGCGATATCTCGCTGCTGCTGAGCGGCCGGACACGGATCACAACCTGCAAGACGAAGTGATTAGAGGCGACCAGGCAAGACGAACTAGGTGTTCGACGAAATGCTCGTCAACACAGCCCGCACTCATGAGTGAACTACATCGAGACACTATTGGGAGGAGAAGCGGGGAAGTAGAGGTGCGAGAGCTCGCGGTGAGGTGAGGAGGCGAACCGACACTCTACCTGCACGTTATTGTCCTTCCAAAAGGAGGGGTCCTCCTGGAGCTCGAATCGCGCGGGGGAGGAGCTGCCGACGTGCTCGTCGCCGCCGCCATCCGATGGCATCGCGGCTGCGGCTGCGGCTGCGGTGGAGGCGGAGATGGACTTGTGGTGGTCGGGATCTGGGCAGAGCGGCGATGGTGGGTTGGTGGGGGAGAAAGCCGAGATGGGGGTTTTGAAATGGGGAGCGGAGAGACGAGACGTTGCCCAAATTCGAATTTGGGGTCCCGACGTCCCGTCCGCGCAAGGCGGCCTCCAAAAACGAAGCAATTGCTGCGTGTGGGGCGGCGTCCAGGTCACCAAACAAGAGGGGCCAGTTCTTTCGGCCTGTTTTGTTTTTAGCTGAGATTTATGACTTTTGACTATAATTTTTGGCTTTTGAGTTATTTATGTGAGAGATTACAGAGTAACAGAAATACACGTATGATTTTTGCCGATATAAATGAAGTCGTTATAGTATGTACTATAATTAAATAGTAGACCCCATCTTGAAAAATACACTTTGTTTAGAAGCTAGTTACTATAGAAAAGTCAAAAGTAAACCCAAAAGTTGAAAAAGAACAAGGTCATTGGCTTCCGCTTTTGGCTTCTACTTCCAGAAATCGAAGTCAATACAAATACCTCAGCTTCTATAAAATGTTTCTATCAGTTACTATTATTTATTAGCCACTACGATATGTGTTTTCACATATTATAACGTACTTTGCATTTTATAATATTATAATTTCATAAGTTGCATGACGATCCAAATGCTATAGTGCCTTTCGTTGCTCTATCTTTCTTATATAATGTATTCGTATTCATCAGCCACTACTATTCATTAGCTGCTTCTATCAGCTACTACTATTCATCAGCCACTTCTATTAGTCACTACTATTCATCAGCCGCAGCTAAAAACCATCAGCAAAGGCCAATATGAACATGCCCTATGTCTTTTGGTTTTTACATTCTGGCTATTCATGAGAGAGTACGAAGAGAGAGACAATCGTATGCGATTTTGGTTGTATAGCTGAAGTCAATACAGTATCTATTACAATCGATTAATGGACCTGTCTTGAAAAGATGCACCGTTTTAAAAGCTAATTAATGTAGCAAAAGCCACAAGCAGCAAGCCCAAAAGAACCCAGCCATGGTTGGTACCAAACTGTAGTAAATAATTGGCATTGTTTCGAATTCTAATGCACACTAGCAGAGGAGCTCAACTAGCGAGCTTCACCGTCATGTGAATTGTTCGTTTGTGTTCGATTCCTGGATCGGTTTCGAGTGCCTCGTCTAACATGCATATACGTTCAGTGGAAAAAAGCATGTTCCTGCGCTCTGTTGGATTTATCCAGTGACCCCCGCTTAAGTACTAAGGTGTGTTTCAGTGGGACATACATACGTATGTGCGTGTAGTATACGCTCTATTGTAATTAAAAAATAATTCACACTATCAAGTTGCTACTTGATTTTTTTAACTTATAGTTTTAGGCCCTAATACTGATGGAATGGTAGGAACTTTTTGATTCATGCAAGAACTGAAATATTTCATATGCAATTCTTGGAAATTTTTGTTGTGTTCCAAACAGCTACTTCACATAGGATCAACACGGTGAGAATTGATCTACTTGTAGTTTTTAGGCCCTGATATTGATGGAATGGTAGGATTTTTTTTTAGATTCATGCAAGAATTGAAATATTTTGTATGTATTCCAAACAAGTAGTTCACATAGGATCAACACCACGAGAATTGATCGATTTGTAGTTTAAAGCAACAAAAATGCACCATCACGATTGGAGTATTTATTTTCCTAAATGTGCTAGCTCCAAGTTTGAGCTTGGAAAAGCTAGAGCCGATTTCAATTTTTCAATATATTTTTGGAGCCCCGGATGCCACTAATATATGAGCTCATGTAATTGCCACAAATTGCATAGCTTTGGCATCCACAATGTACAGTTTACAAATTGGTACCAAGGGGGGGCGGCGGACTGCCGGGCGGCGAGCCGAGGGCGCCGCCGAGCTCCTCGCGGCGGACCCCTCCCGGCCCCCCCCCTCGCGCGCCGCCCGCCGGACGGTGGAACCGAAGCAAACACCCCGGCAAGGCAGCAAGACCCAAGTCCAACAAGCAACCCAATAAATACACGGCCCAAGGCCCAAGCCCAACCGGAGAATAGCAGAGTAGCGGAGGCCGGAGGACGCACGACACGGTAACTAACCTAGATCCACCAAGTCAACTAGTGAAGAAATTGAGAAAAAGAACCGGCGGCGGCGCTAACCTAGATCCGACCTCCCCGGCAGACGCTTAACTTAGGGCGCGGGCGAGGCGGAGGAGCGGCGCGCAGTGGGCCCAGCCCGCCCAGCGGCTAGTGCGTACATTGCTGAATCATGTCATACATCGCACGTATAATAATATTACGAGTTTAAGCTACACCACGTCGGGTGACGGTTTACAAAAAGGGCCGATTAGGCCAAATGTCTTCATTATAAACACGCAGTGAAATAGTAGCAAAAGCAAACCCAAAATCCACGCAAGCGATCGAAGGGCTATCACCGGAATGCGATAATATACGTGCACACAAAGGGCCTACGCCTAATCCTCTTCAAAATACCTCGCATATTATTACTAAACCCTCTCACTTGGCAAAGAGATAAAAGAAGGTCTTATGCTGCACATATATATATGTACATATGTGGGTATATATATCTGATTTTATATCACATGCTAACCCTTCCTAATCAAGAGTCCCCAAAATACTTTTAGCTGGAAGTTGTAGAAATTATGGCACAAGGTTACATAGGATATTTGCTACTACATGTACCATTTTAGATTAGGTTTAATCACTCATTAAATTTATTTGCCAAAGATTTAGGAAGAGTTATCCATTATATATACACACTTGGATAGGTGTATATATATATACATACTAGATGAATTGGTAGCAACAGATGAGAGGGTTGATGCGGCACTTACAAGGAGTTCTACCTTTTCCGAGTAATGCGGAGGAGGGAACGTGATGTCGCCGAGTGGGGTTATGTTGCCTTGACGATCCTTCTTGAATTTTGCAAGGAACGCTCGTAAATCCTCCTCCTCGCTTTTTCTTGTATGCCTCAAAGCTTGGTGATGCTCTTCCGATAATTCATCGTAATCAAGCTTGACGACATTATCGGTGTTAACCTCCCGGGCATTGGGATTTTGCCGCTGCGGTCATGGTGATTGGCGGCGTCAATTTTCCTTGATCTTTCCCACGGAGTCGCCAAAAGTGTGTTCGCACACGAACACGCCACCGTGTGCCCGGCGTCGAGCGCGATACGCAGACACGCCGCCGAGGAGTCTTGCCGGAGCGCGATACGCAGGACACGCCGCGAGAGCTCTTGAGACCCGACACTCCACGCGCCGGGAGGACCCCGCGTGTGGCGGCGGCGATGGGCGTCCTAGGTCGGCTCGATCCCCTAGGACCTTGTGATTCGTTATCGCAAGGGAGTAGCGGCGACGAAGAACAAGAAGCAAAATAGGGCAGAGGAAAATAGTAGATTGCAAAATAATATAGTAGATGAGTTTCGATTGTGTGTTGTCAATCGCCGTAACCCTACATACATATATATAGGGAAGCGGTCTAGCTTCTTTGGAAACAACAAGATTCGAATCGGATCGAGTCCGGACCGAATAAAACTTATCTTAGTTTATTCGTTGCAATTTTACCACGCGGCGAGATCGTTTCAAGATCGTTTCCGATCCTTTCCAAACCGCTGCCGCTGCATGCCGCTACGATCGATCCGAATGCTCTTGATGTCGCGACCTCTCCAAAGGTCGAACTCTTTACGATGACCGTCGTCTATGGCAAATAAAATCGGCATCAAATCAAGATCTATGGCAAGTAAAATCGGCATCGCTAATGAGTCCGATTTCTTTCTCTTCTTTGCTTCTCCACTATCGAATCCTCTGCAGATAACTTCCCATAACGATTCAACATCTCCAAGTTTTCCGACCGCTTCTCGTTATAACTGCCAGAGTTTTCTAGTCGTGGTCGAACTCCTTGCGACCACCTTTAGTATGGTCGTAGCCTTCAACGTGGTCGTAGCCTCCAACGTAGTCGTAGCCTCCAACGTGGTCGTGGACTCCAACGTGGTTGTAGTCTCCAACGTAGTCGCAGACTCCACCATGGTCGTAGACTCCAACGTGGTCGTAGCCTCCAACGTGGTCGTAGCCTCCAACGTAGTCGTAGACTCCACCATGGTCGTAGACTCCAACGTGGTCGTGGACTCCACCGTGGTCGTAGCCTCCAACGTGGTCGTGGACTCCAACGTGGTCGTAGACTCCAACGTGGTCGTAGCCTCCAACGTAGTCGTAGACTCCACCCTGGTCGTAGACTCCAACGTGGTCGTGGACTCCACCGTGGTCGTAGCCTCCAACGTGGTCGAGACTCCGACGTAGTCGTAGCTTCCAACGTGGTCGTAGATCTATCTCGCGATCGCCACCACGACCAATGTGGTCATAGTGACTTTCGACCACGCCAAAGTAGTCGTAATTCCTTCGGTGCCTTTCGACCATGGCGAATGGTCGAAACCTCCGGAAACATTCGACCATGCCCAAAGTCGTAAACCTCTCGGGGACATAGATTTGTGTTGATTAATAATGCTTGGGACACAAATCACTTTCTTGCCGTCCTTCCTTCACCGCCGAAATACCGTGATCGAAACCTTCAAAAGCACGCAGCGACGCCGGTCACTAATTTTCGTAGTCGAACACCCTTTCGACCATGTTCACTTCCTTCAACGTGGTCGGAGTCGCACACGCTTCGTTATAACGTGGTCGTGGCGCCGACTTCTCATCGTGGTCGAAGTTCATTGCCGACTATCAACCCCGATGTCGCCATCGTGAACCAGGCTTCTGATCGTGGCCAATCGTGGTCGCCGTAGCCTCCAATGCAGTCGTAGGCTTCTACGTGGTCATAGGCTCCAACGTGATCGTGGCCTTCAACGTGGTCGTAGATCCCACCGTGGTGGCCAACGTGGTCGTAATCAACCCAGCTGGCTTCCGATTAAAGATGATATGGTCGTAAATGTTGCACCGTGGTCGTAAAATTACCCGGCGATCGCCAACGTGGTCGTGAATGCGCCGACCACGCCAACGTGGTCGAACCGGTCCGGTGGCTCCCGACTTGCTTTGCCGTGGTCGTAACTATTCATGACCATGATATAGGCACAATCTTCCCTTGTTAACCTGCTGTTGGTTTTACGATGATTGTGGTTCCAAGCCAAATTTGATTATCAACACCCACTTCCGCCGCTCCGCCCTCGCCTCCTACCCTCCATCCTTCGCCGCTCGCCTCGCCTCCTCCTCCCCACCGCGCCATCATCGCCTCCTCCCCGCCTCCTCTCCGCCGCCTCTACCGCTCCTCCGCCGCCTCCCCGCGCTCCATCGCGCCACGGCGTGCACCCACGCTCCCACCTCTGCACTTCAAAATTCATCCGCCACCCGTGCGGCCCGTGCTCTCCGCCCTCGCACTTCAAAATTCCTCGCCACCCCGCGCCCGCCCGCTCGCTGCCTCGGACCTGCACCACCTCATAAGTCTTTACAACCGATTCCCCCACTGCACGACCGATTCTCACGGATACGACCGCTTCGAAAGCCATACGACCGGACAACGAAGCTACGACTTTTAGCCTAAGTCTATAACGTGATCGAATGGACTTCCGACCACAATGATCGCGCACGACTACACCGAGTGCTTCCACCGCTAACTACGATAACGTGGTCATAGGCCACGACTACTCATGCCAAAAGAGATTCATGATGAGTTATCATATTGTTGAGTCCATAGCAATTATGCTTAAAGAGGAACATTGCCAATAAATAACATCGCAACTATTACATCTTTTGAAGCCACCTAAATCCTCACACGCCTAATAAGTTCTTGTATATCTTCAGAATGTTGTCTTTAGATTCGTTGTCCTTGTACTTCAACATCTCTACCAAGAATTTGGTCCTCGGTGCATTCCCATCCTGCATTTAATTATTACACTTGAATGTCATAAAATAACAATTAATTGTAGTGTAGAATGTTTTTACCAAGTGATCTAGCAAATAAAGCATTAGCAATATTATCTGGGATGCGTTGGGGCTATATATGAATGGCAAAGGTGGGTAATATTTCTAAAGTTTTATGATCATTAAGATAAAAGGTGGATCTAAAAGCTGAAATAACCTCCTTTTTTCAGCTTATTAGATTACAATAATCTGGGCTATTAGATTATAATAAGTTACCTTATAATCTAGGTCGTTTGTTTCACTTATGATTATAAGTTGGATTATAATAATCTTAAGTGAAACAAACAGGCCTTAAGCAAGTCTTGATCAATGGTTTTGACCGATAGTAAATTGATACGGGTTGGGTAAGTTGGATCCGAAATTTGGGATGGTTGTAGCAGAGTGTGTTCACCGGGATCACCCGTTAACCCCTCTCCCAATACCGTGTTTTACCCAACCAACACCGTGTTTTAGCACCTCACGACTACCGCTTAGCTCGCACGACCAGCCAAGACATCGTTACGAGTTACCCAACCAGTCGTACCAACATACGCACCGGTCGAGATCACAAGACAAGCAACGCCAAAGCCCTTATGACCAATTCCGGTCTTGTGACCACTTCTAGAGACCATACGATCGGTTAACAGAAGCTACGACCGCTTATTGCGTGATCGAACCACCTTCCGACCACGTTGATCGCTTTCCACCGTGGTCGAAACCCATTCAGACCACGTACACCGAGTTTCACCGTGGTCGAAGCCCTTTCGATCACGATTGACCACTTCCAACTACGTTCCAACCTCATCCGACCGCTTACGACCTCAATCGACTGAGTCTGACTACGCTTTGAGCACATTTGACCGCCTCACAACGTGGTCGAAGTCCGTCGGCATAGTTGAGGTCTGCCGACTATCGATCGCGACAGTCAAAGCCTCGACTTCTGACTTCCTCTCGTGCTAACGTGGTCGTAAAGTCGTCTTGCGACCTCCGACCATGGCCATTGTGGTCGAGTGGCTTTGACCATGGCCAAAGTGGTGAAAACCTCTCGGTGACCTTGAAAACCTCTCGGGTCACCTCCGACGCCTCATCTACCGCTCCTCGCGCCTCCTCCTACCTGCCCCAACCGGTGAGACGGAGGTCGCGCGCTTACTTCCTCCGCCCCGTCGCCGCCTCCTTCTCTCCTCCGCCCCAACCGGCGCCACCCACTGCCGCCTCCTTCCTTCTCTCCCCTTGTGGCGCCTCCTCCTTCCTCCGCCCCTTCCTCTCGAGCAGCCGCCACGGGAGGCGCGATGGTGGCGCGAGGTGGGGAGGAGGAGTGAGGCAGAGCGCGAAGGATAGCGAGGCGGAGCGCAGAGGAGGGAGGGGAGCAGCGAGCGGAGCGGAGGAGGGAGGAGGGAGCGACGAAGTGAGCGCGGTGGAGGAGCGCGACTGGATTCGGTGGGAGCGGCGCCGGAGGACGGAGGTATCGCGGAGGATTCTATGGGGAGGAGGTCTCAGCGCACGACATTCGATTTTGGGGAGGAGAGAAGCGCAGGGAGGCCCACATGTCGGCGCTTTTTCTGTGAGAGAGCAGAGCGTCGGACGCACCATCACCTTGAACTCGTTCTTTTAAGAGTAGAGATATACAGCACTCTACTCTAGGGCACATGATAACTACCCATGCCAAAAGAGCTAGCATATACCCCAATACATCATTTCTCACTATGCATTAGCTAAGAACTAAACCCTTTTTGTATAAAGGTCAAAACACATATTTAGCCTCCATCATGAAGTATTTAAGACTTGGTTAATTATTTATTAAACCCCTTTATACCTTGGATAAGTCTTAGCATCATTTATAAAATAGTTTCTGGTTTCTTTTACCAATTTCTTCTAACTGTATGGGGCGTAGCAGCAGATCAAAAGTACAGTAAAAAAGAATAAAAATGCAAAATCCCAAAACTCGGTGCGTACACATGAGTACAGACTCGACAGCGCTGCCAAGCCAGCGAAGGGGCGAGCAGGCTGACCAACTGCGCACACGGGTATTACTCGACTGATCGGGCGCTATATCATTTTGAACCAAGCGGCGAGGAGCTCGGGCAGAGGGACTCGGTGGCGCCGGGCGGGTTCGCCGGAGAAGGAGAGCCGGGGAGGTCTGGGAGATGGTCAAAATGGAATGTCCGCACCGTGTGGAGTCTGATGGGGTGGTCGGCCGGGGTCGTAGGAGGCCGGGGAGGGGTCGGCGGCGGCGGCAGCGGTTTGGGAAGGACCGTCGCCGCGGCTCGGTTCCACCGGAGGCGCAGGGAGGGGATAGCTTTAGGGGTCTGAGGTGGTGTGCGGGGGAATTGGATTCTAGAGATGGAAATCGACGGACGACGTCACGGAGTTAAGGAAGAAAAGAGAACTGGCTGGCGGTGGAGGGCTCCGGTCCAATTGGTTTTGGCGGGAGGGCGGGTGGGGTGCGAAGCTTCGGGAGGCCTCAAGCGGTCTTACAGGAGTGGTAGAGGCGGCCGCGAAGAGCTCTCGCGCGGTCACATGGGTGAGCGGCGGAGCGATGGCAGCGCAGTGCAGCGAGTAATCCCGCGGTGGATACGGCATGATGGCTGTCGCGGCTCGAGGTCCAGAGAGAGAGGCGGCGCGCGTGAAGAGACAGGCGGCGGGGCAAGAAAAAGAAGCGGCGCGGACAGCGAGGTAGCGCGCGGACCGATGGTCGGAGCGGCTACCTCGTCCGGAGGCGAGGTCCTCCGTCCGTCGCGGAGGCGGGCGGGCTGCGGGGGGCGTCGCGAGGTGGCTGCGGCCTGGAGGGAGGAGGAGAAATGGAGAAGAAATACAGTGCGCTGGGGAAACCGCTCGGGTGGAGAGGGAGAACGCCAGGGTGGGCGCGCGTGGAGGAGCGCGGGGTTGGGTTGGCTGGCCGGCGGCTGCCTGACTCCTCCCATCTTTTTTTACTTGATTTTTTGTGTGTATGTTCATATATTTATTTTACTTATACATATATACATGTATATTTACTTTATTTACACATTTACTTGTGTACTGCATATATTTCCTTCATTCCTATTTTATTTTTGTATAAATTGCATACATGTTTATGTTTAATTTATATATACTTATTTGTCTCGCCCCTTTTATACTATTATTTTCAAAATGAGGCTATATACTTTTAACCGGTTTCCTCCTTCGCATATTGGATCATCTTTTGATTCCTATTTACATTTCTTAACTCCTTATTATTTCATGTGTGGGTTTTCTTCTTTAGCTTTTGAAATCTTCATCGACTCCCCGAGAAAAACCCATAAACTCCAAATTCAGATGAAATACATTGCAGCGTAAACAAAACTCCATATTTTCAAATTTAAAATTTTCAGGATGTTACACGGCGCCCGGCGGATTTGAGCCTTGAGGAGAGGGAGAGTGGAGCGCCGCCTGCACCGGAGTTTGAGGAGGCGAGGAGAGCGGCCGGCGCCCGACGGGTTTGAGGAGACTGGAGAGGGAGAGCGCCGAGCGCCAGAGGGAGACTAGGCGAGGCGTCGGAGGCGAGGAGCAGTGGCCGGGTACTGGGGCGTCGGCAGATTTTTTGAGAATGAGAGCGGTCGGGCACTCGGGCGTAGAGACTTCAGACTAGAGACAGAAGCCTTTGAGCATTGCTGGATTGGTAATTACCTTTAGACTTTTAGTCTTTTATAATTTTATATATTGCACTTTTATAGTTTCATTTTATAAAGGTACAATAAATTATATTTATTCTATAATTCAGATTTGTGTATTTAAGTATTAGTTTTGATAGCTTGTAAAAATTTTATGTAGATTATAGAATATGTAAACTAGCTTGTTAAAATAAGGGTACTTATATTTTTACCTCTCCAGAAACAGTATCGGTTGAAAGAGCCTTCTCGGCTATAAATATTATCAAGACCGATTTGCGTAATAAGATGTCCGATGATTGGCTTAATGACTTGATGGTGTGCTATATTGAGTGAGAGATATTCAAAGGACTTGATCGTGAAAAAAATCAAGAAACGATTTCAAGACATGAAAACTCGAAGAATGAAAATGCCTCGTTCTCCTAGACATACTTAGTTATTTACTGGTATATTTTTTGTCTTCTTTTTTATTGCATCTTTTATATTCTATTATCGAATTGTGACATTACTGATTTATCTATCTTTCACAATTGACAGGTTGTTTCTTTTACTGCTCATCTACAATTGTGGATTAAGCTTCATTAGTGAGGTATTTTTCATTGTCCTTCCATTATATACATATGTTAACATGCGAATTGTAGTTGTTGTTTTTATTTCGTGTCACATGCTTTTATTAGTATGATTGCAACATAGTTTGATCATGGATTGTTTTGCTTTTGGGTACTACTATTTATTTCACGCTTCTGACTTCAGCATACCTAGTTTTTTTCTTCTGGATCCGCCATTAGACTTCGCCTTACCTCCAATTTTTTCCTGGGTCCGCCACTGAAGGGGGGCATTAGCATCTCTTGCTATCTTGTTTAGAGAGAGGGACCCACATCACAATAATACAACAAAGAATCAAAACCTCTCACGCACACATCCCCCATCCCTCGAAGAATCTAGCCCCACCATTAATGTCCCTCATCCCTCAAAGAATCTAGCCCCACCATTATATATCAATAATGAGTTTTGCTAATTGATAACAAGCGTTCATGGGATTAATATTTTTCATAAGTTAGTTAGAAATCGTCATGAGTTGATCGTCATCAAGTCAAGATTTGAGAAAAAGATATGATCACCATGAGTTGATAAGCAATAAGTCAATATCCCGAAGATGAGATGATCACAAGTTGATCATCAAGTCAAGTAAAGATCATCATATTTTGATGGAAAGCAAATGATAATTTTTATCATGTGTTGATGCATATCAAGATAAGGACCCAAATTTGAAGTGAAGATATTCGTCATCAAATTTCAAGAGAACGTACAAGGCAAAGATATATCTAGCAAATGCTAAGGATGGGTTTCTAGCTTTTTATCGGTCTCGGAGTTTGGTTGTGAAACTAGATTGCTAGTATAGATTGTCGTATTATTAAGATGTGTCTTGACTAATAGCTTGAGTGTGCCATGTGTTGATAGCTCCCTTTGTTTGCTCTCTCTCTCTCATGACATGATGTTATCATTTGCGAATATATTTTATAAATAGTTGAGACTCATGTAATGTGTTTTACAAATAGTTCGAGTCCATTTACCGAATCTTTGTGGCATGATTCTAAAGTGTCAAAATGTGTTGATTCTAAAGTGTTAGAATGTGGTAAGGCAATGCCTTTCAGTTGCTCCATCCTATTGACTATTGGGTTGATTCTAAAGCTTCCTATCTCCTTCTTACCTTTGCATTTCTTGCACCTTGAAGATGCCTTCGTACATATTCTATTTAGTTACAAGATAGAAAAGTTCATTCAACTTTAAACCATCCGTTATGATTTTTTTGTGCGGGAATTGTGGGGATAACCTACCAAAATCATTTATCAGCAAAATAGGGTAAACAATACCTCTAACTCTAGCTTCTTAACTCAGGCAACCAATATGTCTAATTTATACTAGTCAAATGTTTGTACGTTGCAACAATATTGCACAAGAAGGTGATGAAAAGAACAAACATGATTGATTATTGTGCAAGTTAACAGGCGTCAAGTTTGCAAGTATTTGTGCAACGCTGCAAGAATTGATGTGCGGCATCCAACTAGCCCTTGGACCAAATAGCGAGGCACTTCGGCGACGCCCTCGTGAGTCATGAGCACTAGCCTGCTTTGTACAAGCCCCAAGCTCCCTAAATCTCTTGCACCTACACGCACATCCAAATAGCACCCCATGAGGACTTCCATGATGGCAACAATTTCTTTCTTGGTTCTTGCAATCAGAAGAAACTATAGTTAATGGGACAATCAGCTTCGTGTCCTAACTGCTCGTCATCGACTCCATGCGGGCTTGTTTTAGCCCTGCTATGTTGACTCATCTGCATCGACAAGCACCACCACCACACGGGAATGCCTCCATGATTAGCATTGACAAGTGTAATGAACGTGCACATGGCAACACAAAAGTAAAAGGAGGGTACCTATATGTTTGGAGAAGAGTATACACATGTCGAGGCATCAAATATTATTTGATTCCGTGTGTTGAAACTTGGTTCATCTTGTTATTGGCAAAGCTAGCACATACAATTAGCAGCTTAAATATATCTTCCTGTAAAAAGATAACTATAATTTATATTCTCCTTCACCTTGCATTAAGCACCTATTCAGTGTTTCACTTTCAGAAAAATTGTAGTCACTTTTCTATATTAAACATTTAAACCCATGGTTAAATGCACGGATAGAAATTGAATGTCGACACTATAGTGCACTTTTGTAAATCACGGTATCATTAGAGTTTACAGAAGCTTTGGCCACAGATCAAGACAAATAGAAGGCAGACAAATTGCTCCATATCACTAACTATGTTGTTTTAAAAACAATGTTGGAGACGGCAAGTGGTTAACTAAGGAAATACATGAACCTTTGTTTTAATGACTCAGCCTGGACCTCATGATGCCTGAACTATACAAATGAAATACTGAATACCTGCTCTCCAAGTGTTAAAATAACATATGGATCACTTGTTAACATATCTTTGATGGCCAACTAAATACCTTTTAGCACTTTAATGCTGCACTCTGACAAATTCTCTTGTATCTTCCTATGATGATTTGCAAGGGTAAGGTTGCTTGTCTGGTTCACTAAAATGATGCAGCTAACTTCTATTAAATATGCTCCGCTTGCTATGCAACAATCTTTTTAGCCTAGAAAATAAAAGGGTTACATAAATCTCTACAGCTGCACAATCTATGTTTCAGTACAACAACTAACAAGGACATCCTTCCTTGAAGTGCTAGAGAAGCTGCTATCTACGCTCTTCGCAGAATTGGTAGATTTGAAAGATGACACATACATATTAAAATAATTTTGATGACATTGCAGAGTATGAAATGGAATAATTATCAAACCTTATAAATTTTGTCCTATATTCCATCGTTGAATCCAATTTGGGTTTTGGGTGATATTTTGGAAGAAAAGCCTCATAAATTGAATTTGCATATTAGTTTCCACTAACCTCAACCATGAAGTCAATGTCACTATCAGACCAATCATCCAAAGTCACATATAAAACCTGATAAAGAACATATGGAAGAATGAAGGTGAATACGATGGTGTGATTACATATTAGGTAGTTTGAGGAAAAAATCAAACATAATCCATATAGGCATATCAGGAGAATTATTTGCGAAGAACTAAAAGTGACAGAAATTTCTTGATGTTAAGATAACCTTCGATATGTTTGGTGCAATGGCCCTGTGAACATCTCCACACTTTAAGCAAACAAATACTCCGATGGTAGCAGACCTGAAATGCACAATGAATGAAGCTTATATAAATTTAAGATGGAAAGCATGCGAAATTAAAACAAAGGGTCTTTACTTGCTTCAATGTATCGTTATTGTATTCAACAATATGGCTATGATAAAAAAAATGTGTGTGTATTGCTGTATTTTCATATAATAAATCAAATTTATCTATGTCAAATGAAGAATCTTTGTGTACAGAATCTATTCAAAATGTCTCTCTTTTGAAATGGAAAACATAATAAGTGTTTATACATAAATGATGACTTTATCAATGTAACAGTGGCACTTACGCCCATTTGGGATAAGGTGCACCACAATCAGCACATATCCAATTGTCGCTTTTATCATGAGATACTTCAACTTTCTTGGTTTGCCTACACATGGTGAAACATTATCCAAACATTTGCATCTGGTATATCAACACCTCCTATGGTTCCAAAATAATAACATTACACATGCCATATAATCTAGTAGCTAGGATATGATATGCACCTAGAATAGGCTTAGTTGACTTGATGTGTTGATAGCGATTAGCAGTATTCATCTTTGTGGTGTAACCTTTGGATAATTTACAACACCAATTAAACATCTTAAACCTAAAGAAAACATAAAAGCAAGAGTCACCCGATCAAAATAAAAAAAGGAAGAAGGCTAGGGTAAAATATTTCTAAACATTTCCAAGTTCAAATAAGATAATTTCTCCAGTTTTTATCTCATAAGAACACGCCTCTATGATGCATCAAACCAGTGTTTAGCTGCCAGGCCATCACCACAAAATGAGGTTTCCATTTGCCAACGGAAGCTAAATTTAAGAAGGTATAATTAAATGTAGAAACAAGATTACATGTTGTGTGCGTAGCCTAGTGATTGAAAATAAATATTGAAGCATACAAGAGAGCTGGTTTTGAGCTGGTCCTCTATATATTTCTCAATTTTGACAAACCACGAATTGGTTAAAAGTTAAAATCTATACATGTGCGAACTCAAGAAAAACAGGTCCATAAAAACAAAGGGCTGGAATATCTTGACCAGCTTGGCAATAGACATCTCCATAGCACTCATCAACCTAACCATTACTTGTTGTTCGCTCATCATTGACGCGATACAAAAAGACATTCTACGAGAGCAAAACAAAAAACCACTAATATTTTTTGGGTTTCTTACCAAAGAAAGCTGGAGCGATCCTCCTTAATCTAAAAGTGATTCAGAACTTGTCTCGGTCACCCACAATGAACTTGACTGCCCAGCGCCACCTGTTGATCCGTATGCATGTGACATCAAGCCCGAAATAATGACATCAGCCTAGATCAGGCAGGGTGATAAGCTGAAATATTATAACATGCACAGCGGGGGAGGATTCGCACAATGGGTGAGATTGGGGACTCACATACATAACTCACTAAGCTCATCAAAGCTGGTTAATATCCGTAAATTTTACAAATTTCAACTACTTCGAATGGACATGACGATGGATGCCACGCTCACACCCATGCATGAAGCATCCCAGATTCCACACAATTAGAGCTGAGGTCATCTAAATCGATCATATCAAACGCCCAATCTAGGCACTCATCCACGGTTGCATTCTAACTCTGAAATGAGAAGAAATGGCCAAAGGATCGATGGAGGAAGCAGAAATCAAACCCCCTGTGAGGGGGTACCAATCGAGCGGTCAAGTCATCAGCCGGGACCTGGCGGATCAAATGATGAACTGGACATATCAAATCACACAGAATCGATTGCATCATGCCACATTCCCTTCCTTGCGGATCAAAGGGCTAATTGCGTTAGGATTCAAAAGCAGCAACCAAATCAATCAAACACAATCTAGGAACTGCAATGTGGAATCGAAAAGGAAACAATCGGCGTGATCGCAACATCGACGGGGGCAAAGGCGGAGGGGCGGGTACCGCCGGTGGATTCCAGGGGTCACCGGCGATGGTGGAGCAATCGCCTCCCAGCTTCATCACGCTAGCTGGTTCGGTGGCTGTGATGTGCAAATCAGAAGCATGACAACGTGTGGGGGGACAGGTGGGGGGTGGGAGAATGGGTGGTGTAGAGAGAAGAGGCAGGAGGGAGGTCGAGTTGGCAACGGTGCTACGGAGACAGAGGGACGCCGCGGGGAAGGAATTGGTGGTGGCGTTAGGGAGGAGGAGGAGGAGGTGCGACACGAGGGAGGTGGGGACTTGGCGCCAGAGTTCGGGGGAGAGAAGGCGATTAGAAGAGGCAGTTGCGGGAGGTGGAGTAGGCACGTATGAATGGCGAAGGAGGTGAAGGGGAGATGCGGTTGTGAAGGCGGAGGATGCAGGGGAGAGCGGCTCATGTGTCGCGCCTGACTGTTTCTACGAGGAGGAGCGCAAGAACGAACATACGTACAACCAACTCCTTTTTTAAATAATAGAGATATATTAAAAGTTGGAACCGAAACTAGCCAAATAAAATAATTAAAGTTGTAGATGTTAAACCCTTTATTATGACACTATTCAAAGTAATACTAGCCTTATGGTCCGATTGGTTCATAACCATAATTACTGCACTTAAGTTAGATAACTTCGACTTTTATAAGCTACCGTTTGGTTCATCGCTACACTTTCTTTATCTCTACCATAGTTCATCTGTACTTAAATTAGATAACTTCGACTTTTATAAGGGAAATGCTACTGTTCATATGTATGGAGGAATAGATAAAAACTGGACGGTTGCAACATTTCTCGTCCATGTATGCAACATTTCTCAGATATGTATGCAACAAAAAAAGAATAATTAGAGTACTCCCATTGTACGCTCCGATACAATATTTCTCACCTATATATGCAACATTTTTTGGCTATATATCAGTGGCGGATCCAGGATTTTTAGAATGGGTATTCGAACTTCAGAGCTAGATTATTTGGATACATCGATACCGATATGCGATACTATGACACACCATTTCTCCCAAAATACCGATACAAATATATGCATATATAGATATAATAATAATACAAAATGTATAATGGCACGAATTAAACAACGAATTATAGAGATTAATGACAATTGCATACCTTGCTAATTTTGCCCTCTTTTACTCTTTTCCCATCAGCAAGAAGTCTCGCTTCTCCTTCTGCCAGTCATCCTACAAGGCTACAATAAAAATATTATACAAGTTTAGAATTAAACGGTAAAATCATTCAAAACATGCACCACCAAGCATACTATTGTAAGTGACAAATGTAGCAATGAAAAATAAAAACAATAGTCCCCTAAATGTTAGAACAGAGATAAAAGTTACATCAAACCAAATTACAACACTCTCACAAACGCTGTTGCTTTCTGAAAGGAGCAATATGTTAAGACGAATAACACAAAACAAAATTTGGATGGTACAGAAACTTGACACTACTAGAATTGTATATCATGCTAATATCCTAGAACCGGAGAACTAGATGTCGAAACCTGAACATCAGAAGTAGATCAGAAGTCATAGACAACTCAAACAAAGCAGTTGGCAACCAATTTATATCTAAAATTAGGAACTGAGAAACATATACATATTATTATTGGCCAATTCTCTACTACAATTCACAATGAGAAACTGAGAAACATATACATATTATTATTGGCCAATTCTCTTAACTACTGCAGTCTGCAGAAACTGAGAAACATATACATATTGGCCAATTCACAATTGCATATTCCATTACATCATTACTCAATTTCCATGTATTGCCATATACTCATAAACAGTTTACAGTTATACACAAATATTATCAATTTGTCATATCCACTATCCAGCCATCCAGGCATCCACAGGTCACAGATGACAGATCCACTGATTGACTAATCCACAGACCACAGTGGCACAGTCTACACACAGCACAGTAACACAGATGACAGGATATGAGGAATTGAGGATAAACCGATAAAGGAGCTAAGAAAGTAAGGAACTAAGGATTAAGGTCTAAGGAAGCACCTCGACCTCGTGCTAACGTGCAAACAGTCACAGTCCCAGAACGGTCAGACGGAGCAGAGCCACAGAGCTATGAGGAGAGGAATCACCAATTCACCAATCACCATGGAATCGAGTCAATCGAGAAATGACTAATGAGGAATGCACAATTGCTCCGAGCAGTAACTAACCTCTGGGCGGCAGAGTCACGGAGGGAGATCTCAGATCGACAGATCCGGAGATGAGCTGACCACTGACGAGACGAAGGAGGGCCGGAGAGGGACTGCGCTGCCGCTGCGGCGTGCGGCCGCTGCCGATTGCCTGATTGAGAGGAAGGAGCGCCGAGCCGCCGCCGGATCTGAGAGTTAGGGTTGCCGCTCTCACTCGCCGCTCACTTGCTCGCTCTATCGCCTGTCGGCTGTCGCAGGAGAGATGTGGCCGAAGCACGAGTCGCCGTGACCAGGCAATCAGCGAGCCGCGAGTGGGCCGTGGGCCGTTTGCCGTTTGGGTGTGGCCGCGTGGGAGACCGGAGGCGGAGCAGAGCGGGACTGCGGGCAGTGCAATGGGCCACTGGGCCGTTCGACGGTTGCGTTCGGACTTCGGCCGGACGTTCGGCTCAAGCCTCAAGCCTGTGTTTAGATGCTTCCTGAGACCCAATTACTAATACACACACACATTATACCTAATATATAGCAGATTTTTTGCAAATTTTTTTGGGTATTCAGCTGAATACCCATGAATTACTGTAGATCCACCCCTGCTATATATGTAACCACAAAAAAAAAACCAAAAGAACGATGAGAATACTCCAATCGTACATTTTGATGTAATATTTCTCGACTATGTATGCAGCATTTCTCGGTTATGTATGTAACAAAAATATTTGATGTTACACTGCTGTTGCCGATTGCTGCATGCACGTAACAAAAAATATTATAACAAAAACAACTATTTTTTTGCATAGATGACTAACAAATATTACATATACGAACAATAAATATTGTAGCGCATCTTCTGATGCTAGCATCCGGATCGGATGTCCGGACGCTACCGGTGGCCTTTTTATAAACTAGCGTTTGGTCCTCACCACACACTCTTTTTTAGTACCACAGTTCATCAACTTGTCAGCAAATAGCCCCTTAACCGGTAACCCACGGTCTAGGAACACAGGGAAATATTGATTAGTGACTTATAAAGGTTATACTAAATTAGGGTTTACCGTATGTGATCATATATCACTGATGAAAAAAAAAGAGTTTCGGTTAGCATAGATGAGGGAAAAAAAATGAAATGAAGAACAGTGGTTCGAAAACATACAAAAAATGAAAAACGGAAGTACTCGCGCAATGTTGTCGATACTCAGGAACCAGACTCTCAATACACCGAAGAGAGGATTCTAGAAGCAGCGGAAACGGCGGCGGGGAGAGAAGAGAAGAGCAACGAAGGCGACGCCGCCGAACCACCGAGAGCAACTCGACGGACATGGCGCTGCTGATGGATCCCGGGGCGGAGCCCCTGACGGAGGGCGAGAAGGCCGACCTGGACGGCATCGCCGCCATCAAGGAGTCGGCGGCGCGCGAGTACAAGGAGCAGGGCAACCAGTTCGTCAAGATGGGCCGAAAGCACTACGCCGACGCCGTCGACTGCTACACCAAGGCCATCGCCCAGATGGAGCCGCTCCCCGCCTCCGCCCCCGACCCCGACGCCTCCGTCCTCTTCGCCAACCGCGCCCACGTCAACCTCCTCCTCGGCAACCACCGCCGCGCCCTCGACGACGCCGAGCAGGCCGTCCGGCTCTCCCCATCCAACGTCAAGGTCCGCGCGCGCGCATTCCCCCTTTTTTCTCTCTTGGATTGGGTAAAGGAACCGTGGCGTAATGTGTGGTGTTCTTGTAGCTAGGCGTGCTACCGGGCGGCGAAGGCTGCGCTTGCTCTCAACTTGCTGCCGGAGGCGGCGTCTTTCTGCCGGAGGGGGTTCGAGCAGGACCCCGCTAATGAGGAGCTCAAGAAATTGCTCGCGCAAGTTGAGGCGCAACAGAGTGAGCAAGATCGTCAAAGGGCTAAGGTTGCACAAGCAATCACTGCAGCAAAGGTCTCTTCTTCCCCAAAGATTCGAGTTTGATATTACCTTATTGCTATTCCAATGCGTGGGATTGACCGTGCTATTAGTTGTATGCAGGATGTTGCTGCTGCTATAGAGAAGAGAGGGCTGAGGCTTGGGAAGGCAGCGTATCAGGAGCTGACGGGGGTAAAGAAGCCAAAGCTGGATGAGCAGGGCATGCTCCACTGGCCGGTTCTTCTTCTCTATCCGGAAGTCATGTCAAGTGACTTCATCGAGGATTTTCTGGAGACTGATTTGTTCTCTTCCCACCTTGATGTCATATCCTTCTGAAGTTACATGATACAGTTCCTGTTTGATTTAAATGCTAAATGCTTAGAATTAGAAGTAATATGATGGAATTTGTGATATCCTTAGCTATCAAACATGTTTTCAGAAAGCTCCCCATCGTTGCCCTGGGATGAGAAGCACGCTTACACAAGGGACGCTATTGAGTTGTATTATCGGGTCTGTGTATGCACTTTTGCTTGAGAGTAAACAACTAGCTACCTGCTAACACCTACAGATGCTCAGAAAAATTTCTAAGGCCTGTTCATAGAACATTATAACGAAACACTGATGTCCCTGTGATGTGTAAATCATAAGTAAGTCTGTCAGCAGATAGCATAATCTACCGAACTTGCAAAAGTTGCACATTTAAGTTTGTCTCCAGAAGTAGGCAGTAAAGTTTAACAATCACAGGATGCGGATTGTGGACCAAATTGGTTTGATCCATAGTTTCTGCTGTAGTTAAGTGGTGCTATTGCTATACTTAAGTGTTATTATTAGTAATTTGTTTATCTGCCAATGGAGTACAAAGATGATGGCGCTATGGCAACATTTTGATAATCGTAGCCTTACATTATCCTTTACGTATTTTTGAAAACGGCAGCCTCAGATGAGAAAATGAGGAGGTATTGACAGCTCAGATTTCAATACTATAATGCTGATCATCGATGCCATCATCTAGTTCAATTGTTAAATTATGTTTAACTTCCGGTAATCTTTTGGATTTTTTTGCTCTTTCATTCACAATCACTAGGTTCGATATATTATTGTCAATTCTTTGGCAAGTCAGCTTTAGGATTGTCCATCTAAGGTGACACTTTGACCATTAATTTCTATGTAAATATGCCGTTTCAAATAAAAGTAATTATATATTATGAAAGTATATTTCATGATGGATCTAGTAATACTAATTTGGCAATTTCATGTTGTCAATCTTGATAATTCTTTATATATTGATGGTCAAACCTAAAAATATTTGACCGGCATGGATTCTAGAATGACTTATATTTGGTATCGGAAATAGTAGAAGCTTTCTAGGTTCATATTCTAGCTTTTTATTTGTTGCTGGCTAACTGACTCTTCACTTTGATACATTAGGCTGATGGCGCACTTTTGTCCAAAAGTGAAATATTAAAATATCTTCTAGAAGGCTCTGTAGACTCAAGGTCACTTCCAGAAAGCCTGCTTGATGGGGAGGATGGAGAACACGAAATAGACAAGGGCAGCACAGTTACATCAAGTATGTAGAACACATTCTTTATGTTTTTTTCCTCTCTTTAGCTTATCATACTGGACACAGCACAATATGATTAATGATACTGGCATTCTTTCACTTTTATTATGCAATATATCTATTCTGCCATTAGCAGAACTACATTTATAGCAAGAGCTGTAGTATTGTTATGTTGCACTTATGAGTTTGATACAATTACTTGTATTCTGCTTTAATGTGTGCAGGTGAGGGCTCAGGTAAGTGGATAAAAGTAAGAGAAGGAAAAACACTTCTAGAAGCGCTGCAGCATAAAGACTACATCATCCCCGCAATACCTGGTCTGTTTCTTCAAACCCGTGTATAATTTTACATTCTTACATGCAAAATGCATGGTTTTCAGTGAAAAAAAACTCCCATCTCTCTACATGCAGTGTTCTTTGTTGTTTCAAGAAAGTCCACCTTTTATTCAGAGTTCAAGGCTGGAAATTGGTCTTTGCCGTAAAGCTGCAGTATGGTTCAGTTCAACATGTCTGGAAGATGTTAAGGGGGCTATGTGTATGATTAGAAAACAGAAGCCGGTCAATTGTTCATCTTTGTATGGTTTTAGATGTTACTTTTGAGAATGAGGTGCGCTCTTACCAGTATCTGCAGCAATGCCTGTTGTGTTTTCCCACCACTCTGCTTGATTGATGGCTCAGGAGTGCGTTTCTAGAGAAAGACACAGCGAAAATGCAACTTAATATGAATTTTAGCGGCGCACCCAATTTAGTGTTCGAAATGGTGATATCTTGTATTTTTATGTCTCCAACCGACCAATTTTGATGGCATCCTTTGTCTTGTCAAATACTTTGGTGTGATGTTCAACTTTGGAAAGTTGATGTTCTTAGTTCCTGGTGTGATGTTCAAATCGGAAATATTGATGTTTTTGGTTATTGGACTTGGGATTGAACTTCCATTTGTTTTTCCTGTGGCCTCCAACGATTCTTGGATGCACGGACCGTGTTGCTTGTATGATCGACTGCAGCCTACAGATACGCGTTGCTGCTTGTTTTATTTGTGGATTCATGTTTGCCGTCACAGTGAATACTCGGTATCAGTCTTGAATTATACGGTTCTTTTTGGCCGATGGCTTATGACTTATGTTTTAAATATTTAAATTCTATCTGTTCGTAAGAGACAGTACGCAGAGAGAAATAGCCACATGATCGGTATAACTGAATTTAGTACACTTTTTACTACAATTTTTTGATTGACTCCACCTTAAAAAAGAAATGTTTAAAAGTTAGTTATAGTACAAACATAAGCTAACTTTAAGCCTAAAAGAACTCAACCATAAACTTTAGGATGTGCTGCAGAAAGCATATGGTAATGGTGTTGTTTAACTGTGGCTGCCATGTTTTGGTTTGAGGAAGAGATTGGATTTCGTGTTCGTGTTTGAGTAGAACACGATTTAGAGTTCTAGCATATAAAAGCAGGTAGAGGTTAAAGGTTTTAGACGTGGTCTTGTAGAAGCTTTTGTGTTAGGGTTTTTAGGGTGCTTTGTAAATCTACGGAAATATAGCAATAAAGAATATTTTGAATCAATCTGGTTCATGATGTGTTGAAAGTTTCTGGTGATTGCTGTTACAACGAAAACGTTCAACTACATGCAAAGGTGATCATGATGCTCTACTTCTATATTGAAGTTTTCGAGTATGTTCAATCTTGCTAAAGATTAGAGCTGATCGATCTGGCAAGCGGCTGAGTGTCAAGTAGTTGATCGAGCTGTCGAAAACTTCTTTAGCTACTTAAAGATTTTTAAAATAAAGATAATTATTTATTCCTATCTGATAATGTCATACAATTCTACGTCTTGTGAGTCTTGTTCTTGATGTCGTGCAGGGCGTTGTTAGGCAGCGTGAGCCACTACCTCGCCCATCACGCGTGCTGCCCCGTTCTGATTGTGAAGCCGCCCAAAGCACATGGCAAGTGAAGCCTACTTACTCCTGGGGTGTCTGTGAAGGAACTCTGCTCAACGTACTTACTGCTGTATGAAGTGCCTTGTGCTTAAAATAAGGATGGTTTTTTTGAATGTGGTTTATGATTTAAATATTTGAATTCTAGTTGTTTATAAGAAGCAGTACACAGAAAAATAGTCGTATGTGATTTTAACCGATACAACTGAACTCAATACACTTTTTTTATTACAATCTTTTCGTTGACACCGCTTTAAAAAATACGCTGTTTAAAATCTAGTTATTGTAATATAAACTATAAATCACAAGCCATAAATGGACAAGCCATAAATGGACAAGAAGGCTCCCTAAAGATGCGATCAAGCTCCTACATAGAGAGTAGAAACTGAATAATAAACTGGTGTATCAGTACTACAGAGTAGTGGATACAGAACTGCACAAATTGCTCAAGAGCCATCTTGCTTTTTCACCGCACATCACAAGCAATTTGTTCAGAATGTTGTTGTGAATTTGTGATGCGAACATTACCATAAACCAGAGTACATTTAAACATGATCATGGGGCTAGAAAAGGATTGACTGTTAAAGATTGGTTCACCCAACACGACAGCGAGCCAAAAAAATTGCAAAAGTTCCTATTGAAGCGATTGCTTTAATGAGCGAGCTACATAGAAAGACACAACATATCACACAACATATCCATACGAGGGAACAGCTCTGGAACTGCCAACGCACGCTCCATCTCTAAGCAGAGCATAACTTGAACAAGAAGAGCCACGAACAAATTAGCACAGCTAAATGGGGGCGCCATCACTTTGCTCCCAACCACCAAGTCTGTCTTCGGGATCGTAATTCGTGAACAACCGGAACTCATTTCCCAGTTTGTTTGAGTGCTGAGGCTTGAAACCACAGGGACGCACGTTTAGGAGCGCCAATGCTGGGTCCTTCTGCACTTCCCCTGGCAAAATAAGTGTGGATCGTGAGAAGTTTCATTAGAGAAAAACGAACTTAACTTGAACGATGCATTTCGGTATCTAGTACAAGAAAACCTCACAAAAGGAGGCATGTGGTCCAGCATATAACAATCATGCTTTCGAGGTATCAGTGATACTTTATAAATTGCAAACAGGTGCAGATCAGATGCTAATTGTGTCAATCTAAGCTACAGCAAACACAGTTGCATACAAGTAGAAGGGCGCTATGTTATGGTGAACGCTTGCTACAGTAGTTACAATGGCATAAGGCCCTCTTCCATATAGTGATTGAAGCCAAAAACCAAGAGCCGTTTGGAACGTATTAGCTGCTTAATGCGGCTTTTTTTTTTTCCTTTATATTATCCATAAAGATATAACGGCGTTTTTCATTTTTTCTTTATTTTTCTTTTATTGAATACATCAGAAAAGCTCCGCTACAGTGCCATTTCGCCAAAACCCCCAGCACTTTGGAACATGGCCTAAGTCTAACGAGGCATGCTAATATACATTGGATCACTGTATCTAAAGTAGCAAGGTACTTCTATCAAGTTCCCATGAGCCATGACTGACCATTAGTGTTAGAGTTTGTTATCCTGTTTTTTAGTTTAGAAACCATAGTTGGTAGTCGTGGTCGTAGTCATGGTTGTGTGCGAGTGGTCGGAGTGGTGTCCGAGTTTGGTCATGGTCGTATATGGGTCTGTGTCATAGTCGTAGCTGAGTTCGAGTCATAGTCGTAGTTGTACCCAAGTCGAAGTCGTAGAGCAGAGTATAAAAGGCAGAGCCATATAACCGAGAGGGCAAGAGTTGAGGCCAAGGCGATCGGTGTGATTGAGAGGCAAGAGAGAGCGATCGGTGTGATTGAAAGAAAGAAATAAAGAAGAGAAGAAAGAGCGGTTTGGCTCTGGGAAACTATTAAGTATCGAGTTCATCATGTGTTCACAGATGTGGTTGTAAACGAATTACGACCACGGCAAGCGGAGGATAGCAGACGTGGTCGTAAATGGAGTTACAACCACGTCGACGAGAGGATGTGTCCGCAGGTGTTGAAGACGTGGTCGTAAAGGAGTTACGACGGTCACAAAGCAGAAGACGTGATCGTAAGCGCTACGACCACAGCAAGAAGACGTGATTGTAAGTGACCACAGCAGGAAGGCGTGATCGTAAGGTGTTACGACTATAGTAGTCGACAGAGCCTTCAGCGTGATCAATAGAATCACTGTGTGGTCGTAATTCAGTTACAACTACGGTGATCGACCGTGGTCGAAGGAAATGCAGCGCAGCGGCGGTGAACGTATTCATAACTTCTGTTGAAGTTACGACTACGTGGTTGGAGTAGCGAGGAGTGATCGGAGAGGTCACAACGTGGTTGTAACGACTGTCAGCGTGGTCGAAGAACTAGCAGAGCGGCCGTAACGACTCAGGAGGTAGTCGTAGCCTCTTCAACGTGTTCGTACAGCTGCAGGAGGTGGTCGTAGCGGATACAAGGTGATCATAAGGTCTTGAGAGCAGTCGTAAAGGCTGTAACAATTAGCCCTCTTGACAATACGAAGGTGAGCCCATCGCAGTGTATGACACTAGTGCTTACCCTTAGAACTTGATTGCAAAACAAATTTAGACCAGAGCAGTGTTTTTTCACTACCAGTAATATGTCAGTCAATCACAGGGCCAAGAAACAGGAAAAGGACGCACCCAATGGCGGAGACAGACCCCGGATAAGGTAGGCTTCAGCTCGGGGTATGAAAAAATAGGTAGTGTATAGTCTAGATAAATTCAGCTTAGCATAGGATAATATTCTTATGATCTAGCCCAGATAGCCCAGATCATTCTACTATTGAACCTAGGGCATAGCTAAGTTCTGATTCTGCCATTGGACGCACCAATTCTATCTCGGGACCACTTACGAAAGAAAGCTTAAGGATCAGTCACATTCACCTTGACACAGAACCGTCGCAAGCCTCAATTACCTGTGAGTAACAGCAGGGATGAACCTTCAGGCTGCGCGAGGAAAGACACCGTCTTGGCAACCTTCTCCAAGCATTCCTTGCTCTGCACGAACAACGAATTGCCATTTCTCCTCACATTTTACTCCAATCGAAAAGAAAATCATACCAGGTAAGGAGGGTCGGCGACGACAATCCGGTAGGCGTGCTTCATCGCCTGCGGCAGCTCCTCCGGCTGGTTGTAGTCGTAGAAGGTGAAGTCGCCGCCGTACTGCCCGAACCGCTCGTCGTACTCCAGCAGCTGCGCGGGCACATCCGGGTGGCTCTTCTTGAGGTAGGCGTAGAGCGTCGGGCACGCGACGCAGGCCACGGCGGAGCCGGACGAGCCGGCGACGAGGCTGGCGACCTCCTCCGCGAGCGTCCGCGCGGTGCGCTCGTCGTACCAGAACTGGCTAAGCCGCCAGTCCTCCGCGACCAGCTCCACCCCGCCTTCCTCTCCCCCTTCCCCTTCCCCTCCGTTCCGCTCGTGCCGCCGCTGCTCCGCCAGGAACTCCCGCAGCGCCTCCGCCGCCGCCGCGCTCAGCTGCGGCGGGTCGTCGTCCTCCTCGTCTTCACCAACCTCCTCCCTCACTCTCTCCTCCACGCCACTGGCCATTGCCTCCGCTTCTTGCCTTCCACCCCAGGTCCCCGAGCCAGCTGGGAGGAGGCGCACCAGTTGAGACTCCACTTCCACAGAAAAAGCTCATCGGCCGGTTCACCGCCTCCATGGGCTTTGATAAGTGGGCCTGAAATTGAATGGACGGAGACGGCTGGGTTTCCGACTTTCCGTTGCTCCCCTCGGCCCAGTGGAACGGAAGCAGAGGAGCAATAATTAGCGGAGTGGTAATGGAATCGCAGCCTCGCAGGGGAGGAAGCGGAGAGGCAGGCGCGCGCCTCCGTATCCAGCGGGCGTGACGAGCTAAGCGAATTCAATCCGCCTCCACATCCGCCGTCCTCTCCGCGGCGGCGCCACTCCAATCCGCCTCTCGCCGCCGGCTCCTGCAGCAGCGACCGGCGAGTCAACAGGCAGAGGGTAAAGGCGGCAGTTGCTGCTCGCTCGCCTTGGCCGGTCGCCGCCCGCCGTCGCATTCGTTCCGCCGCGTCCGCCTCCACTCGCCGTCGCCCATTCCGCGTGCGACTACGGGTAGATCCACCCGCCGGCTCGTCTGGCCGCGGTTGTGTTGCGCTCGCGCGCCGTGGTGGGGAGCAAGTAACTGATTAGCGCGTGCGGTGCGATTGCTTCCTTTGGAAGCTTTGGGGTCGGCCGATCCGGTTTGGGCGCAATCAGCGGCAATGTCGGGCTCGTCGGCGGCGGGGGAGGACATAGTGCAGCACCTCTCGTCCAATTCCAACCCGTCCTCGTCCAAGCTCGCCAAGCTCGAGGCCCGCATGGCCGGCAAGGCCGTCTCGGTGCCGTCGCCGTCGCCGCCGCACCATCCGGTGGTTTCCTCCACCTCCGCCACCACGTTCATGGACCAGGAGGAGCTGCCCGAGTCCTCCTCCTCTTCCGACGATGATGTCAGCCCTAAACCTCGAACTTTATCTGTTGCTTCCTTTTTTTTTGCTGACGTACAGTAGCGTGTTTATCTATCTTCGATTGCGTTGCTTGCACATAACCTATGATGCTATGATCGTGCTGGTTGGAACTATTTGTAATGTCTCTTTTGGTAAACCTGTACTTGTAGCTTGCTATTGTAACTAACTACAGACTAATCCAATATTTCCATCCCTAATTTCATCTTCTAGCCCTGAGCCCAGACTAACGTTTCCTGCTTTTGCTGATCAGAACGGTGAGGAGTTCTTGATACAGAAGAACACACTGAAGCGTCCGAGATCGCCAGATGGTGACCACGGCCTAGCTCTTGGACATTTTGAGGTGTGCTCTTCTAATAGGAATTGAGCAGAATTAAACGGCATGGACCATTCTATTTTGCACTTGCTTGTGGTTCACTTTTAATAATCTTTGTTTGGTGCATTCTTTTGTAATTGTAAATTTCAGGGATCGGCTAATGAGGCAGCAAAGGTTTTAGACATCGGGGATGCACGACCATCCTTGGATAACTCAAACAGAAAAAAGCAAGGCCGTGGAAGGGGACGTGCTGGAACAGGCCGAGGGCGTGGCTCAAAGACTGTTGATCAAACACGACCAGCTTCGACTTCCTCAATAATTGTAGCAAATGGTCAACATGACAAGTTAACCAGCATGGTATGACGTGCAATTTTATTCTCAAGATCTCTATTTATCTTCCTAGATTTTGATTCACTCGTGGGCAATGGTGGGTTACCATCTTGCACTTGAGTTGATCATGTGCAAATGTCTGGGCTGATACAGAAGAAATTGCTATAGCTTACTTTGCTATTGTTGAGATTATTAGATATATAAAGCCTGATTATGATACAGAGCGATTACCTTCTTGTTTATGGGTCATATAGCAAACACAAGCACCTCAAGACTTGGATTTTACTAACTGACCCAACTTAGATCTATAAATAAAAATTGAAGTTCCATAACACATTAAAATTACATATTGAGCAAGAAGAGGATCACTGTGTCCGGGAATTTGGAATTCTGTAGATCGGAACTGATAAAATGTTCTAAGTTCTTGTTTAAGATAAGCTTGGACTAATTTGACTTTAACAACCAGACTGTATGATAACCTCCCAAAGGATTGTACACGCCGTGATCAAATGATACAAGATATGGTAGTTCATTGATACTTTTGAAGGATTCATTTGTGGTAACTCAGATTATTGGTAGCTGCGGTGCACTATGTATACCTCATACACATATATTAATTATCACTGGCAAGAGAAAACACTTACGATGAACAATTGTATGATAGCACCCTACTATACGATGATTCGTCCTCATATGCTAAATTATGAGCACTTCCCAACAGGAATCCCGATCAAGTGTTCTACATGGCAATGATGACAGGACTGCTTTACAGGTAACACTTCTTTCTTTACATCAGCATTTTCTGTGAGAAGTGCACCATGAAGTATCCCCCTTCTTGTCTTGATCATAGAGCTGTCTGTGCTTGTAATGTTATGCTAATGCTAATGCATCCTTGTGCTATCCTTGCATTTCCTGTTTGTCTGCTTCTGAATGTGTTTTTGTGTTAGCTAATACATATGCAATGAGATCTTTCTAATAGCGTTTGTATATGCCTCTCAGCCCTTTGTCTTTGAGAGGACTGTTTCTTCCATAGTTTCATTTGACTCTTGGTATTTTAATTCCATAAATTAGTCTGCTGCGTTTAATATATCCTGCAGAAAGCGTGAACAGCCTTTGTGAAATATCGTACTGGGACAGGTCATATCATATAAGGAATTAAGGATACCTGTGAAATATAGTATAGCAGACAAACATGTCTAGAGTCATTTCTTTTTGTTTCAAATCTATATCCTTAAGCACTCCCCATTGAATAGGAAGAACTATCACAGTTACGTGTTAAAGTTGCATTTTTGGAGGAGGAGCTTAATAAATCACGGCAAGAAGCAATGGACTACCGTCAACTTAGTGATAGGTTAGCAAAGGTAAGGCAATACTCACTACAAGTTCTCATTTTATCTTGACTTACCTAGGTCTCTGACATGTTGGCTTTGCCTTATTCTACCAGGAATTGAAGGATCTCAAAGATCATGATCAACAAAAGAAATCAAAGGTTGTTACACTTAGATACTTGGATACTATAGTGGCAGATTGTTATTATCTTATAATCAACTATTTTTATTTAGCTACTCTTCATTCTTTCATTTGTATACATTAGTTAGACCATTTTATCTTGAAAATTTAGAACTCACTACTCAGGCATATCAATATTGAATAACTGTAGAAAACGGCTCGCATCTTCTATATGCGCTACATCTTGAATACCATAATCTGTTAAATTGCATGTATGCAATAACTTGTTTCCTGATGAATACGGTAGAGAATGTCATGCCATTGTTACATAGGGGGGAGTTCTGTGAGCGCACTTACGCGTGCATACACATACATAATGTGTGGCTCAGAAATCTTACTCCTTGCATGCTAGCCATGCAATAATAACCATTATTGTGACTAAGGTTCCAAAACCCGGTACCCCTAATTCCCGGCGGGGGGCCGGTACCGGTTCCCAGCCGGTAACCGGGGAAAACCCGGTCAAATTTCAAGTTTTGAAATTTGAATTTGAAACCGGTAATCGGAAAAACTGGCTGGTTACCGCCCAAAAAAACCGGAGAGACCGCTAAAAAACTGGGAAACACAAGAAAAAGTTAAATTTGGGATGTTTCGAAGCATATTTAGCTCATACAATAGGTAATCTAGTACCAAAAAAGTTTAAACCAACCTAGGAGGTGCATTACGCAGTCACAAAAGACTCACAAATATAAATGCACTTCGAAAAAACCTGGCCGGTTTTTTATTTCCCGGTACCCACCGGGAAATCCGGTTACCAGCCGGTAACCGCCGGTTTTCCGAACCCTGATTGTGACTATGTACTATATATGCTTATATGATCATTTTCATTAATGCAGCAAATGAAGGCCCTATCTGATTTGCTGATAGCTGTGTCAAAAGCAGAGAGGCAAGAAGCACGAATGAGGATAAAGCAGGAATCTTTCAGACTTGGCAATGTTGGTGTTATGAGGTAATCTCCCAATGCTCCAGGTTTCCAGCACTTAATGGTGAATAATAGACGTATAGGTTTAGAGCTCCTTCTTTCTGAAGAATAATATTATCTTTATAAGGAGTCCTTGTTAACTATTGCTTGATGGTGTATACTGGCATGTATGCTGCCCTATTGTCTTTCAGAAACGGGGCAGGTAGCATGACCCCTCAGTTGCTGTATAGATCCAGTATGCCTTCTAGTATTGACAACTTATCTTGAGTAGTTGACGCTGCTTCATGTCTTTTTCTTTTTTTCGTGTTTTGGGTGTGGACTATCTATTGCAACTCTTTTTTTGACAACTCTCTGTCATAACTCAGAGCTGGAACTGTCATATCTGAAACATGGGAGGATGGCCAGGCAATAAAGGATCTTAATTCTCATCTTGTGAGTTTCTGTGGCTCCATAGATCTGTCTATTTCAATACACATTATTAGTTATGGTGTTCCATTGTAAAAGTTTATCATATAATGTTAAGAACTTCGAACTGTTGAACTTTGATCTGGGTTACCTGTCCAATTTTTAATACCCAGCCAGTAGCAATTTTACTTCAGAAGGCACCTGCCGGATACCATTAGACATTAGTAGACAACTTTTGTTCCATATTCTTATTGTTTACCAATTTTGATCACAGCCACATGTTACTAGTCTTAAGTCATTAAAACATTCAAGTATCTTTTAAGATATGTTGGTCTTATTTAATTGAGCATCATGTTCACAGGGCAAACATTTTTCCTCCTAGGTCACTGATCTGGGTTAGCTTGGATGTGCTAGCTGATTTTACTGATGTAAAGTGGACATGTAGTTCAGATTTCATAAAACTTCATCTATTAAGGCACATTGTCCAACTTGCAACTTTAAGTGTTTTGGATTCATGAAGACTAATGCTTGCTTAAGTTTAACTTCACCTCGGTCTCAAGGCAACCAAATTTTAGTAATACTTATAGTTGTGCATTTGTATGTCAAGTCGTCAACAATAGGTCTCTTTATCTCCGAAAAATGTTCTCTCATGAACTATTATTGCCATTCATGTCTTTTACATGATTCCCTAGTAGCCTTCTGTATAATCTCAATTATTGATAGTGATGTACCATCCCTTTGCTGAATTGCTAATGTATGCTGGACCTTTCTGTAGAAATCGTTGCTGGAGACTAAAGAGGCTATTGAAAGGCATCGTAAATCACTAAAGAAAAGACAATCTGGTAAGAGTTATTCTTTCTTAAAAAAATTGCCTTGTGCCGGCCCAAATTCTTTACAAGCTACCAATCGAACTATCTTGCATTTGTTTGGCAGAGAACGTTAGTGCATGACCTTTCATAACATGAAAAAGAAGATTTGAAATGAAATAACAATTCGTGTAGCTTCATGCATATATTACTCCCATTCATTCCTTTTCTTTTTATTTTTTTGAAGAGAAAATGTAGGGAGTCCCCGACAGCACAATATATTAAAAAAATAAAGGGGGAAGTATTTACACCAAAAGAAAGAATATACAGGCCCTACAAGGGGCAAAAATTAGCTAAGGGAGTCTAGCCAGGCAAAAAGAGTTGCTTTGAGACTTCATTCTTTTTATACAAGGGAAAGCTCCCTGCTTTCGCACATGCAAGAAATAAAAAAGCATTGCAGCTTAAGTGATATTTTTGCTGGCACTATCTTTTTTTTGGGTTACAGTCATTGTTTATTTGTTATGGTTTTCTATTGTAGATAAGGGTGATGGCAGTGATGCTGAAACCAGCATGTCAGAGGAAGATTTCCTCTTACAGGATGAGATATGTAAATCTCGGTTAACAAGTATCAAGCGGGTAAATTCCTTTTTCTAGTCACTGTTACCTGGTTATTGAACATGCCCTCCCCCTCTTAATCTACTTTCCATGAACTGTATTTTAGGAGGAAGAACAGTATTTGAGAGAACGAGATCGGTATGAATTGGAAAAGGGTAGGCTTATACGTGAAATGAAGCGTCTCAGAGACGAAGATGGATCACGCTTTAATAACTTTCAAATTCTTCACCATCGTTATGCTCTCTTAAATCTTCTTGGAAAGGGAGGATTTAGTGAAGTCTATAAGGTATACTCTTGCTTCAGCTATACATATATAGGAAACATATTAATCTATTTTTTGCCAATCATTCCCTCTTTAAATACAGGTACATTCTGTGCTCATAAAGTAGAACACCGAACTTTACCATTATTTATTTAGATCTGTCTTTATGTGTGCTCTTATCAAGAGAACTTGCTTAAAAGAGGTAGGAGTTAATGCCCACTTTAAGGCCCATTTGGGTGCGCTGGGATCTGACTTTATGTGTGCTCTTATCAAGAGAACTTGCTTAAAGGAGGTAGGAGTTAATACCCACTTTAAGGCCCATTTTGGGTGTGCTGGGATCAGGCGTAACCTGATCCATGACCCATCCAAAATGGGCCAAAAAGGTAGAACATGTGGGAGGAAGTCAGATAAAAAGAAACAAATATCTAAACATCGAGATTGGAACCATTGGTTGGTAAATCATGGATGGAAACAATAGGAGTAACGTGTCTGGTATTGCAAATATCTTTTTTAACCTATTGAAATGCCCCTTGGCTTATCTCCTTCATCTTTTAAAAAATGTAAGGTGCGATAAAGTAATGCGCACAGTGTGTACTATCTTTACCGCCTTTGATGATTATGTTCATATCTGAACATTTGACTAGTTCCATTGTGCTTTCTTTTCATGAAGTCACCTCAATGTGTATTGATTTAGCATCTGCATCTGCTTTGCTGAAATTTGAGTCTTTTTTTGCTAAGGTAGAAATTTGCGTTTGATAGCACCAACAGTTACATGTAAACTGTTGCTCTGAGCAGGCTTTTGATTTGGTGGAGTACAAGTATGTGGCATGTAAGCTTCATGGTTTGAACGCTCAGTGGAGTGAGGAGAAAAAGCAGAGCTACATACGGCATGCGATTCGTGAATATAACATCCATAAGACTTTGGTGCATCCAAACATTGTCAGGCTATGGGACATATTTGAGATTGATCACAACACATTCTGCACCGTCCTAGAATATTGCAGCGGTACAATAATTTTTCTTAATGACCTTCAATTTTCTTTTTGATATGACAATGTAGATTTGGTGGCTCTTGTTACTGGTACCCATATTTTGGGGTACTTCATTCTTAAATATCTCATGTTGCGATAAACTTCATAATACAGAGAATGTACATAGATATTTGTTTTTTGTGCCAGACATATTGGTGTTGTCCAGATACATTCATATATGACGAACTCTTATTTCAATAAACTATTTTTTTATTGTTTTTAGTCGGAACCTTAGGCGGTTCTCAGGAGAGATGGCAAAAAAAAAGGTTCAATAGTTGAAACTAAAAGGAATGAATAAACCAATGCCTCCATAGATTCGGTCATGGTTTCTTTACAATTATAACTTCCACACATGTTTGTTTCATTTAGGATCATTTACCATATGGGGCATGTTTGTGCATTCACAGCGCATTATGAGCCTGAGGTATGAAACACATCAGCAAACCACCGTATTTGATGACTGAGATGAGAAGCATGCAGAAAACTATGAAGATGTCATGAATATTTGAGCTAGATTATTAGCAATACTACTGATATCTAATGGAAGTTGAGGTAGTTATTTGTAGTGTTGAGCATGGCCTTGATGCTTGGTCTTGTTTAGGACAGAATAGGATTGTTATTCGTTTCCTTATATGCATTGGTATCCTTATCTGTATATGATATATTCCTCTGTATATCCCCTTGTATTCTCTATATATATTGCCCTTTGGACCTCATGAATATACACACAATATTCATAACATGGTATCAGAGTTAGGGTTCTGACCTTGTTCTTCCGCTACCTCCAATGCCATCCAGACTCTGCCGCATGCTCAGTCATTGCCGCCGCCGCCACGCTGTCGCCGAGCCACCGCGGCCGCTCTGGCCATCGCCGCCGAGCTGCCATCGTTGTCTCCACCAAGATTTGGCGCTACCTCGCTCGATCTGGCGTTGCTCGCCAGATCCGGCTGATCCATCGTTGCCGCCGCCGCCCGGGCCGCCTTCGTCATCTCTACTCGATTGCCCAAGCTGCCGCCGTCATCTCCACCGAGATCCGGCGCTACCTCGCTTGATCTAGTGCCGCTTGCCAAATCTGGCCAATCCATCGTCGTCGCCGCCGCCGCTCGGGCGGCCGCCGTCTTCACCTGATCCGGCGGTACCGCTAAATTTCTGCCGGTCGTTGCTTTGCCGACGGCCCCTGAGCCACCGGCTGCCCGCTCGTCGCCTCGGTGACGCTCGAGCGAGTCGACTGAGTTGATTGTCTCGGCCGAGCGGCGAGCGACGTTTAGTCTTGCATTAGTGAAAAAAGAAAAAAGAGAACAAACATAACGTTGATATAACCACCGCGTCATCCAGCGCCGCCAGTTAGACTTCGTTGCCTTGGTCGCTGCGCCGTCCAGCGCCGCCTACCGATGACTTCCATTCCATCTGCTGCAATCCCATTCTCGAGAACAAAACTCCATGGAACGAACTACAGGTTATGGTTTTCTCTCATGGAGATCACGCTTGATGGTCTTCGCCTTTGGGGATATGTCACCGATGCACGTCCTTCTCCGCCACCGCCGGTTCAGCCTCCTCCTAGGCAGTCTACTTTTGCACCCCCTGCAGCAGGCGAGGCTGCCAAGGAGGCAAAGGCTGCTGCTGATGAGACATTTCAATATGCCATTGATGCTTTCAAGCGATGGTGTGCTGACGAGGCCCGTGTTCGTGCCATCCTGGTGGTTAGCGTCGATGACTTTATTTAGCCAAACATTGTTGGTTTACGGTCTACTCGACAGATCTGGGAGTATTTGCATGAGTGATACCAGCAGAGCAGTGATGCTCAGTTCTTTTTTCTTTAGCGTGAGTTGGAGACGCTTCGCCAGGGATATTCTTCTGTTGATGACTTCTTTCAGGCCCTGTCAAGTCTCTGGCGCCAGCTAGATGAGCTGGCCTCTCCACTTTGTCAGGAGTGTCACAAAGTGCAGAAGGCGATCATGATCGTCTTCGCCTTTATGACTTTGTCTGCCGCCTTTGCCTAGAGTTTGAGCTTGTCAGAGCTTAGCTGTTGAGCCGCTCTCCATGGCCGACCGTTACAGAGTCCCTTTCGGCGCTTCGAGCTGAAGAGATTTGTCTCAGGATAGCAGCACAGTCTATTCCGACTATGCTTGTTGCCCCTTCTTCGACTATGACAATGATATCTGCTTCAACTGCAGCCTCTCCCTAGGTGCCTATCTCCGCTTCTGTTTTCGCACCAATTAGAGTTCAGTGCAGCTACTGCAAGAACTTCGGGCATAACTACCAGACTTGTGCGGTGCGGAAAAGCGGAACAAGGCACGTGGGGGTGGGTGACCTAAGGGGGGGCAGGGAGGCCCTTCCTTCACAGGAGGACAAACTAGCTCATCAGTTTCTGCTCAGAAAGGTGACTCTATTCAACAACTCTGTTAGGCCCTACTTCAGCAGCTCTCTCACAGCTTAGCGGGTTCTGCCAGTTTAGCTCAAACGTCTCCAGATATCTCTTGGGTTCTAGATTCTGGTGCCTCTTTTCACATGACACCGGACTCCACATCTCACTTCAGTAAAACCTCTTGATTTTCCTATCTCTGTTTAGACAGCTGACGATACTTCCTTGTCTGTTAGCTGTCAGGGCATTCTTTTGTGCACTGATTTCTCTGTTTCAGCTGTTTCTCATGTTCCCCAGCTTACCATGCAGCTTCTTTCGATGGGACAGCTCACTGATCTTGGTTGCAGGGTTGTTTTTGACTCACACTTGTTTTGTCCAGAATCGACAGACAAGGACGGTACTTGGAACTGGCCTGCACTATAGGGATTGTCAGGGTCTCTACATTCTCGATTGCCTCCACCTTCCGTCCACTTTGGTTGCTCCTGCTACGTCTGCCTCTAACGCCACCGCTGCTACCACTTCTGGAGCTTTTGCGCAGTGGCATCATCGTTTAGGACACCTGTGTGGGTCCTGTTTTTCTTCATTAGTTCGTCAGGGTGTTCTTCGACGTGTTACTGTTGACACGTTAATATTTTGTTAGGGTTGTAAGCTGGGCAAGCAGCTACAACTTTCTTATCATTCTAGTGAGTCTATGTCTTCTCGTCCATTTGATTTAGTTCATTCAGATGTATAGGGACCTGCGCCTATTATCTCAAAAGGCGGGCATAAGTTTTATTAATTTTCATTGATGATTATTCCTGTTTGACTTGGCTTTTCCCTATGTCTAATTGTGGTCAGTTTCTTGCGATTTATCATAGCTTTGCCATGATGGTTCATACTCAAATTGAGTCCTCTATCCGTACTTTTCGCTGTGATTCTGCTGGAGAGTATTGTTTTGGTGCTTTCAGGCAATTTCTTTCTTAGCATGGCAATATTTACCAATTTTCTTATCCTGGTGCCTATGCTCAAAATGGGGTTGCTGAACGAAGGCATTGTCATTTGCTTGAGACTGCTCGCACTCTTCTTTCTTCTCACGTTCCACCACAGTTCTGGGCGGAGGTTGTTTCTACGGCTTTATATCTCATCAATATGCAACCTTTTACTGCTCTTAAGGATGTCAGTCCTATAGAGCGTCTCTACTCTAGAGCCCCAGTACAGTCACCTTCGTGTTTTTGGTTGCACCTGTTTGTCCTGCTGCAGCCTCGTGAGTGCACCAAACTGTCACTCCAGTCAGTTGAGTGTGTGTTCCTTGGGTGCAGTTCTGAGCATAAGAGTTATCGCTGTTATGATCCTTCTGCTCGACGGATTAGGATCTCACGAGACATTGTCTTTGATGAATCTCGACCTTTCTTCTATCAAGATTCAGCTCCTCGTCCTGCGTCCACCATCGAGACGATCTCCTGGTTGTCTCTCCCTGACTCTTCACCCATTTCTCCTCTTTCACAATCTTCCTCTAGCCTGTCTCCAGTGGTTCCTGCTATATCTTCACCTCCCGTGTTTCCTTCTACAGCACCGCCTCTTGCTCCTGCAGCACCACCGTCTCGTTTCTCTAGGGTGCACTACTCCAGACGACCTCATCCTTCACCAGATTCATCTTCTGCTATTTTGCCAACACCGACGTCTGATTCCTCTAATGATGCTCCTTGTTACGCCATTCGTGACCGGACATTCCTTTGGCCTCCTAGTCGTCTTGGTTTTACTTTGATTGCTCATGCTCTCTCTGTCATTGAGCCCAGCTCTTATCGTGAGGCTGCTTCTCATTCTGAGTGGTAGCTCGCTATGGTAGAGGAGCTTGATGCTCTTAGACAAACGGAGACTTGGGATATTGTACCGACACCTGTTTATGCTCGTCCTATCACATGCAAGTGGGTGTACAAGATTAAGACCAGGTCTGATGGTATTATTGAGCGCTACAAGGCTCGTCTTGTGACTCGTGGCTTCTAGCAGGAGTTTGGTCGTGATTATGATGAGACATTTGCCCCTATTGCCCATATGACCACTGTTCGCACTCTTGTCGCGGTTGTTTCTATTCGCCCGTGGTCTATCTCTTAGTTGGATGTTAATAATGTCTTTTTTAATAGGGTTTTGCATAAGGGGGTTTACATGCAACCACCACCTGGGTATTCTGTTCCAGATGGTCATGTTTGTCGTCTTCGTCGTGCTCTTTATGGCCTCAAACAGGCCCCTCGTGCTTGGTTTGTGTGTTTCACCTTAGTGATTACCGTTGTCGGTTTCACTGTCAGTGCCCACGATCCTGCTCTTTTTGTCCATGTCTCACCTCGAGGTAGGACAACTACTATATGTGGATGATATGCTTATTATTGGTGACGATTCCTCATTCATCACATACGTGAAAAAGCATCTCAGTGAGCAGTTTCTAATGATTGATCTTGGTTTGCTTATGTACTTCCTTGGGATTGAGGTTTCTTCCACACATGAGGGTTTCCACTCTCCCAGCAGAAGTATGTCCAGGATTTTCTTGATCGGTCTGGTCTGACTGACACTTGCACTGCTGAGACTCCTATAGAGCTCTCCCTTCAGTTTCGTGCTACTAATGGTGATCTTCTTGAGGATCCTACCCGTTATCGCCATCTTGTCGGGAGTTTGGTATATCTTGTGTGCACTTGCCCTGATATTGCTTATGCTGTTCGTATCTTGAGTCAGTTCGTGGTTAGTCCTACTCATCTTCACTACAGTCACCTCGTTCGTGTTCTTCGCTACTTGCATGGGACAATCTCTCGTCACTTGTTTTTCCCTAGCTCCACCTTACTATAGCTTCAGGCGTACTCTGATGCGACCTGGGCTAGTGATTCTTCTGATCGTCGTTCTCTTTTTACTTACCGTGTTTTTCTTGGCTCCTCCTTAATTGCCTGGAAGATAAAGAAGCAGACTGCAATTTCCCGTTTGAGTGTAGAGCCTGAGTTGAGAGCTATGGCAGCAGTGACAACAGAGATTACTTGGTTAAGGTGGCTACTTGCAGACTTTGGTGTACTTGTGAGGGGACCTACGACCTTTATGTCTGACAGTACATGTGCTATCAGTATTGCTCATGATCCAGTGAATTATGAGCTCACTAAACACATTGGAGTGGATGCTTCATACACTCGCTTGCAGGTGCAGGAGGGAGTACTTGCTCTACAGTTTGTGCCATGAGAGTTGCAGCTTACTGACTTTGAAGTTCCAAACAAGAGCACAACATTTATATTTTCTCTCCAAACTCAGTATGTGTGATCCACCATGAGTTTGAGGGGGGGAGGGTGTTAAAAATAGAATAGGATTGTTATTCGTTTCCTTATATGCCTTGGTTTCTTTATCTGTGTATGGCATATTTCTCTGTATATCCCCTTGTACTCCTTATATATATTGCCCTTTGGGCCTTATGAATATACACATAATATTCATAACAGGTCTCACTGCATAGAGATGAGAATATAAGGGTGGTAGATCATGTCTTTTTTTCCCCGACCGATTACATGGTAGATCATGTCTCGTTGAAGATGGAAGTTTCTTTCTTTTTGCTGACAATAGGCGTACACTCCCTTCCATTAACATATATTGTAGTCAGCCTTGTGAAGTTGTTATTTTTAAGTGGAATGCTGTAGTAGTTCGTGATAATGATTTTACTACCTAAATCTACAACTCTCAGATCAGGAGGCCATGGCATGTAATAATTGTGTCTCCATTGCTTATGTTTTACCCAGGCAAGGATCTCGATGCAGTCCTTAAAGCAACACCAATTCTTCCAGAAAAGGAAGCAAGAATCATAATTGTTCAAATATTTCAGGGCCTTGTTTATCTTAACAAGAGGGCTCAAAAGATCATCCACTATGATCTCAAACCAGGCAACGTTCTCTTCGATGAGGTTGGTGTTGCAAAGGTTACAGACTTTGGCCTCAGCAAGATAGTGGAGGATGATGTTGGGTCTCAGGGAATGGAACTCACATCTCAGGGAGCTGGAACCTATTGGTGAGTGCATTCACTTTCTCAGTTGATTCTTTGTAGTAGCCCGAGATAAATTTCAAACAACCCGTTCTTGTGGAATGTATTAGCTGCTGGCATTAAATTTCTATACCTGGTGCAAATAATGCATGCTATCTCTAGTAGAGTAACACCTTTGGTGTATCATTGTAGAACCTTTTAAGGGAATTACTATTTGTTGCATGGGCACAACCATAAGTATGTTACCACTTACCAATGAAATGCTTTCCTGTAACGTTGAATGCAAACAGGTGGGATTATACAGTTAATTCTTATTTTTGATAGCTCATGGTTGTTCCTTCGGAGTGACAGACATTTCTGTTTATAATATTCTTCTTTGGACTTTTCCAGGTATCTGCCACCTGAATGCTTTGATCTCAGCAAAACACCATTTATTTCATCTAAGGTAATTGATATTTGGCAACATGTTTACCTTTTAATGTAAATAAAAATTGTTCCATCCTAGTGTGTTGAACTAGTATGAGCAAAATGCCCTGTTCTTTTGGGATTTTGGCTTCTCCAAAAGTCGAAACAAACGAGGCGGCTTCACGAGCCCAAAACCGTGTGTGCTGTCCGCGTCGGCATCTCTGCCACCGTCTCGAAAAGCGCAAATAAAAGCCATTAGCTGCAGCCCAAAACAACAGGGCCAATATGTATAGTATTAGAGTATAGACCCTTCTGTAAAAGATATTAGGATTTGGCAGTCTTCTATGGTTGTCTTTAATATGTCCATCAGCCACCAGCGAAGTATGTTCACCTGCCAAATATTTCAGAAGGTCCTAATACAAGTGCTTGCTCTGTGAATTTTACAGTCTCCTGAATGAATCTCCTTACCCCATTTAGTAGTTATAGTAATGTTTTGCTGGGGGTGTTTCTCTCGAGATGGGGGGAAATCAGATACGTCAAACACCCTGAGTTTTGGCCCCAGACATGTGCAGATCCGGATCAGGCGATCAGCACATCTTGGGTTCACCGGACCTCAACCCTAGATTCTCGGGTGGGCAGAGCCATGGGAAGTGGTTAGATGAGGCGGCGGCGGTGCCATGGGGGAGGCTGGGAAATTGGGTTGCTGTTGGCTGGTGGGTGGAGGTGGGCGGTGGCGCTGGCAGCAGTAGGGCCAACAGCCATGATGAGGGTGGTGGTCCACTGGAGGTGTGGGGGTGGATTGTTCTGTTGATTGCCGGCGATGGGGAGAGGTGGGTCGAGGGAGGGTGTGAAAGAGGAGTACAGTGGCAATGGTGCCACCAGCAGCGGTGGATGAGGTGGGCAAGATCGGTGGATGGTGGCAGCGGTAATTGGGAAGTGGGAGGTGGCCAGGTGCAAGATAATAGGGGAATTGGTTGGGTAGATATGCAATTTTTACGTAAAAAGTCAGAGACATGATCCCTAGTTAACCCCATTTCCTTAAGGTTTTTACTCATTTATGAGCTTCCTGAACTTCCAATTTAAACAACCCTGATAGGTGAGCAAACCCAGTTATGGCAAACATTAGCTATATTCTGAGTGGTGCGTAAACTGTCTGCTTTCATGCAGGTGGATGTTTGGTCAACAGGTATAATGTTTTATCAGATGCTCTTTGGGAGGCGTCCCTTTGGTCATGACCAGACCCAAGAGAGAATACTTCGGGAAGATACAATTATCAACGCACGGAGGGTGGAATTCCCTTCAAAGCCAGCTGTATCGAATGAGGCTAAGGTCTGCTTACTTTTTGTTCAGATGTTATATATATACCTTCTGAACCATCATCTCTTGTGATTCCTTAACTAGATTATGCATGCTATACATGTGAAAGGAGACTATCAATTTGGTTTAAAGTTGTGTTCCTCTACACACTGGTTTTAATGAGTATCATGAATTAAATTACACACATATTCTACCTTCGAAGTCTTGATTGTTGTGCTAAGTGTGTGCTTATGTTGGCTAGTTTGGCAAAATTTTGATCTTTGCATTGCTAGTTATCACTTACCACAAATGAAAACTTTTAGCTGTTCTAATTTCTTTTGTCGGCTAATTTCTTTTTTTTCCTCATTGTACCTGAACATTCTCAGGAACTGATACGTCGTTGCTTGACATACAATCAATCAGAGAGACCGGACGTTCTAACAATAGCTCAAGATCCCTATCTCTCTTATGCGAAGAGGTAGACTACACACAGGAGTACAGGACAAGATTTTGGACGGGGATGGATACTTGCAAATAGTAAGGAACTAAGGATTCCACAAGCTCAAGAATATCCCAAAGGGTGTAACTGTATATTTTGTAAATTTCAGTTGGCCCCAGAACAGCAATGATATATATATATATATATATATATATATATATATATATATATATATATATATATATATATATATATATATATATATATATATATATATATATATATATATATATATATATATATATATATATATATATATATATATATATATATAAGGCATCGAAGGCCTGCCTCAAGCATTGATTTGAAGGGGCCGTGTACTCCTTGATATTTCTTGATGCTGTTGTGTCCTCCATGCAAGTGGCTTCGACATCTGTCTTTCGGCTTCCAGAAATCACTTAGAACATATCGACTTTGTATTTTAGCTCTTTTATTTTTTTCCCTTTATTCATTTGTATTATCCGTGAAGATAACGGTGTTTTTTTTTTTCCTTATTTTGTTTTATTTTTAAATTAAATAACTCAAAAAAACTAACAATCAATCATAGTCATAGTCGAAAGCAGGGCCCGCGGCTTGTTTGGATGGGCTTAATCTGGATTCAAGGAGAAACAGTTACAAAATTTTCGGCTTTTTAAAAGCTAGAAGTCATTTGGAACAGTCGGTTTGTAATATCGGTTTTTTTTTCTTTTGTATTATCTGTAAAGATATAACGGTATTTTTATTTTTAATTAAATAATTTAAAAAAGCTAATAATTGATATAGTGTAATTTTAGCCAACAGATAGAAGCTGCAGCAGCCAGAAGCCTCAGGCAACAACCGGTTTGGGCGGCACCTACGCAATTTGGCTAAGTTGGGGGCTAGATAGTGCTTTCAAGACACAAGGTAGAAACGACCCATCTCGGTGTGAAAGAAATTGCTCGTCAATTGGATGCTGCTTCACAATGAGAAGTGAGCATACACCAAATCAACCACCAACAAGAAAGAAGAAAACGAACAGTAAGTAAAAAAAAGCCGATCGGTATGAACGGCAGGAAAGCCAGAGCTCCCGGTTCGTGCCATCTCCCTGCGCGCTGTTTCAATTTCCTATCTCGATACCAATAATGTGCAGCCAGGTTGCTGCTGCCTCCTAGTACGTCCTGGGCTGGGTGGCGAGCCCGAAGCCGAGCGGGAAGAGCGGGTCGTAGTGCGCGTCGCCGTAGTTCATCGGCAGCTGGTCCACCGACTTGAACCACGTCCGCGGCAGCTTGCCGGTGAACCCGTAGTCGCCGAACAGCACGTCGGTGACGCCCTGCCCCTCGGTCCCGGGCAGCCACGCGGCCACCAGCGCGTCCGTGGCGCCCAGGAACGGCTGCACCACCACGGGGCGCCCGCTGATGAGCACCGTCGCGCACTGCACCGCGCCGCACACCGCCTGCACGGTGCTCGGCCCGGGCTCCGGGATGGTCAGGTTCAGGCTGTCGCCCTTGGTCTCCGTGTACGGGTGCTCGCCCACCACCACGATGGCGTAGGAGAAGCCGCCGTTCTTGACGAAGTCCGCGTCGGGGTTCTCCGCGAACACCACCGTCGTCGCAGGGTCGACGGCCGCCTTCACGGCGTCCAGGATGGTCGTGCCCTCGGTGATGCGCCCGGTGTCGCCCTGCCACTCGATCGTCCAGCCGCCGCACTGGTAGCCCAGGTTATCGGCGTGGCTCCCGGCGACGAGAATCTTGGGCGCCTTCTTGGACAGCGGCAGCACCGGCTTGTCGCTCGTCTTGCCGTTCTTGAGGAGCACAAGAGACTTCCTCACCGCCTCCCTTGCCAAATCCCTGTGCTCCTGCATCACAATTCCCAAATGTCAGTGTGTTTCAAGTCGAAGCAACATTCTGATCGCACCACAAGGAAACTGCTATCAGTACCCTCTTCCCCAGCTGATCAGCCAAGGTATCATCGGCCAGAGGGTTCTCAAACAAGCCCATGGTGAACTTGACGCGCAGAATCCTAGTCACGGCGTCGTCGATTCTGCTCATGGGGATCACGCCGCTGTTGACGTGGTTAGTCAGGATGCTGATGAACGACTGGTAGTTGTTAGGCACCATGATCTGCAACATCACAACGATCACCTCTTTAAGTGATGATGCCTGAGCCTGAGAAAATTGTACAGTGCTGCTAGTTTGGCAAGGAAGTTTGATTCACCATGTCAATGCCGGCAAGAATGGAAGCCTGGACAGAGTAGGAGTAGTTTGCCCCTGCAGGGGTAGTGATCCTGTCAATGCCCTCCCAATCTGAGATTGTGAAGCCCTGTAATAACATGCAAGCAAGGTGATGAAGCACCTGAAGACCACAGCATCGAAGTAGGGAACATCTGAAGATCGAACATGACCGAAGAATGGAAAGAAACAAGTGCAGCTATTTTGATTTTGATTTTTCACCTTGAAATTGAGCCTGTCCTTGAGGTACTGGGTGATGAGTTCGTGGTTGGCGTGCATCTTGACCCCGTTCCAGCTGGAGTAGGAGATCATGACGGTGGAGACACCCTTCTGGAGGGCGTTCAGGTACGCCGGCATGTGGATGCTCATCAGGCCCTGGCGGTCGATGACGGTGTTGTTCTCGTTGATGCCGTTCTGCGTGCCGCCGTCGCCGGCGAAGTGCTTTGCACATGCCGCCACCTTGTTCCTACATTCCAAACATGCATTCGCCAATCAGATGAACAAATAGCAGCTGCTCTAACTCGAGTGACATCGTGACAAAGTGTTCATGAGGCCTTACTTTCCGGCGACATAAGGCATGCCACTGGTGAAGTTCGGAGGAACGTCGCCCTGAAGGCCCGGAATGAGCTCCGTCATGGCTTGCACGATCCGGTGATCTTCGCTGTAGCTCTCGTAGCACCGACCCCACCTCGGATCTCTGCACACCTGTTCATGGACAGCGACACCGTGAGATCCAATTCAGCACAATGATACAGTCGAAGCAGATGCTGGCATTCTTGTCGAAGATTCATGGATGCCTGACCGCAATGCACGGCGCGAACGCGTACTGGATGCCGGTCGCTCTCACTTCAAGCGCGGTCGCGGCGCCGATCCTCTTCACCAGGTTAGGATCCCTGAGCAGTCCAAAGCAAGACGAGGCTGCTCTGGATTAGTAAGAGAGAACTTGGCATTGAAAGACAGCAGGTAGCAAGGAAATGCAAATGTGCTTGCCTGGTGGCTCCGAGCGCAACGTTGTGCGGGAAGATGGTTGCACCGTAGACATTGTTGTGGCCGTGGACGGCGTCGATGCCGTATATCATCGGAATGCCGAGCCGCGTCGACAGGCAGGCCTTCTGGAAGTCGTTCACCATGTTCACCCACTCCGCCGCCGTCGCCTGCTTCCGCGGCACGCTCCCGCCGCCGCTCAGCAAGCTCCCTGACGTACGGCCACCAAGAACCAAGCGCACGCACGTGAGCTCCATTGCAAGAAAAAAAATGCACCACCGGCTGTGAGCAGCACGCTTACCGATGAAGTTGTCCTTGAGGACCTGCGGCGACGCGACGAGCCGCTCGATCTGCGTCATCTGGCCGATCTTCTCCGGGAGCGTCATCCGGCCGAGGAGGTCCCTGACGCGAGCCTCCACGGGCTGGGCGGCGTCCTTGTACAGCATGTAGTCGGCCTTCCCGGACACGGCCCAGAAGAGCAGGACCACGGCCAGCACCGGCGCCGTGAGCAGCGCCATCTTCTGACAGAGGAGGAGCGGGACCAGGCGCCTCCGGACCTGCCCACACCATTGCAGCGACGTGATGAGAATCCCCGTGAAACGGTCCTCCAGGGGGCTCGAGAACGCCGGACCGGAGGCGGCCGGTCATGGCGGGCGATCAAAGGCTGCGGTCAACGGCGAGAGGAGCCGAGGATCACGCAGAGATGCAACAAGGAGGCAAGAAACCATGATTTGTGCTGTGAGGTGATGACTTCTCAGCAAAGCTGTGCCGTGTCAGGTTCTTGCGAACAACGCGTGAAACTGTACAACTACTGGGCTCAGATTAAACTTCTTTATTAATTGCCATTGTGAAGGCAACACAGATCTAGATGATGCTAACATTAGTTCAAGTATTCCATAGTTTAATTGACACTAGAGATCCGTGCAGCTGCTGTAATTCTGAACTAGCAGGTGAACGAGTAAGAACCGTGCAGGGTAAAAACAAAAGATCAAAGCGATGGCTACAAATTGTAATCGAACAGATACTTCGGGCACACTAGTAAAGGGCCAAAAAAACAAGTGAAACATTACTTGCAAACTATTAATGAAACAGACAATGGAGCACAGTAAAACCCAGCCAAAAACAAGGAGCTAAGCCATGAGAGGCGGCCGATCACCAGAAGCAGAGGATGGGACAGCTAGAGCAGGGTGCCCCTTGCAAATTGCAATGCTGCAAACTGTGGTAAACAAATTCCTATGGGGAGAGAGAGAGAGAGAGAAAGAGAGAGGATTAAGTACTACTCAAGTGGTAAACAAATTCAAAGCGTTTGTTGCAACCGATTGGAATCTCTCATCACAAAGCCACCCTTTTGCCTTTGCAAAGATCCTTTACGCGTGAAACCAACTCCCAGACCCAAACACACACTAGACGCTGTGAGCAAGAGACACACTCGTGCAGTACCAGAAAGGGGTGTGGTGTGGCGGTGAGGAGGGAGGGGTAGCTAGGGTGGGTGAGAAGAGGGAGAAGGAGGAGGAGGCATGCAGATGCATCCCGCCTTCTCCTTTGCGGTGACGGCTCCTTATATAAACAGATAGGGAATCGCGGCCTCGCGTGGGGATAACGAGAATTTATGGCCCGAATTGTTGGCTTCCGGCAAGGCGAAGACGACGGGAGCAAGCAGACAGAGCAAAGCACCGCAACACGTGATCTCTCCTCTCCTTCCTCTACACCCCAGAATTACATGTAAGAGGGGGAAGAGAGAGGAGAAGACGGCGAGGGGAATCGCATTCACACGAGCAAAAGGTAGAGGAGCATGTGGTCAAGCAAGAACAGGACGGCTGCAAGAATCCCCTGCTTTCCCTTTCCCGGTTTAGGCGCTCACTTGCACTAGCCGCCTCGCGATCCGCCTCGCGATCCCCATGAGAGGAAGGACGCAGCCGGTGGCGCGCACGAGAAAGCAAAGCGGCGGTAAGAAACAAGAACGACGTCCTGGATTTGGAGGTGCGGCAACCGGAAGACGCGGAAGAGAAAGAGGCCGTGGTTTCTTGGAAGGGAAAGGGGGAGGTAAGCCATTGCCATCAGGGCCAAAGGGCGAAATAAATAGCGGCGCAGGGCCTCTTCGAACTACTTACCGGAGAGTAGAACCGACGGCGGTTCCGGGGTGACGACCGACGGTGGTAGACCGGCGCGTGGCGGGTGACCGGCCCAAGACGCCCCAGGAGACCGACAGCGACGCCCCAACCAGCAATCTATCCACTGTTCCTCGACGCCGACACTCCCTACCTGCGCAGTCCTCCTATCCAGCCACAGCTTGCAAGCAACTATCCCAAGTGGAGAGAAGCGATCAAATCAAACCGAAGCAAGCAATGGCAGGAGGAGGAGGAGGAGAGCGCGCAACGGCTAGGTGGATGGGAGGTTGGGCAATGGAGGCAGTGATTTATATAGAGGCAGAAGAATCGATCAAGAAACGGACGAGCGCGCGCAGCCAGTGGGAAGCGTGCAGGCAGACAGCGAGGCAGAGAAAGCGCATGGAGTCTCGTAGAATAGTAATAGATCCCAACGTTCGACTGGGGGCTGAATCCTGACCGCGCGTGCCGAAACGGACGGCTTCGATCGGCGATGGCGAACGGCACGTGGGCGTTCGGCGGGGTGGGGAACGTGTCGACGTGGCCGCCATGTTGCTGCTTTCTTTTGTTTTTACTCCGTCCATCTGCTGCTTTTCTGCGAGGAAGCCAACGGACATGTTCTTTTCGACTTATATTTTACAGGTTACGTACCTGTGACAATCAATGCATGATTGTTAATTGTTTTTTTATCTAATTATAAAGTTAAGGTTTAGGGTTTTAATTTTGTTTTTTTAAATTTTAGCCTAGATCATTGCAAATCAGGGGCAAAATTGTACTATTTGATCGTAATATCAAGGAAGTAAGTCACTGGATATATTTTCTATTATATTATTTTTGAACTATTGAACATACAGATACCTAACTGATTTTTCAATTGATTGGTGATAATTTCATAAATGATACACTTATTTACTAGTGGAGAAATAAGAATTGATAAAAATTACTAATGATGTTATGGTCCATCGCTTTATGAACTTGACATAATGTAAATACTAAAAGATAATGCATTAATTTAGATTTGATCATTCTACTATTTTTTACTTACAAACTTTAAGTCATTTTATTCTCTTTTAACAGACCATTGAGATTAAATGATATATTTTATCAATGCCGACTAACTTTTATTTGTGGATTCGCCTTTAGTTTGCTGTAACTAATCAATATTATTATCGGGCATTTTATTTTAGTAAGTATTTTGATCACTATTTCTTTATCATCGTACACTGTCGTCAATTATGTTAAAATATTAACGCTAAAAATTATCGAAGCCATTACTATTTAGCATAATATTACTTAAACTCTGTATATGTTTTTATATATACGGTGAAATGATGAATTCCGGTGATTTTCATTCTAAGTCTAGCCGCGTTAAAAAAGAATGCACCCAACGGCTACCGATCCAAGCAAATCAAGCCTTTGGCCGACTACAACAACCTCGCAAATCTCTATGCTTCTCATGTGTTCTGTCCCGTGCTGGATCTGATTTTTTTTTTGTTCCCAAGATGTTCCTGTACTTGATTCGATTATTTTGTTCGTGTATCAGTTTGTAACTAGTTTAAGGCTAGGTTGATGGTTTGAGTTCTCGTTTTTGGGCGTCGTTGGAAAGTTTGGGAATTACTGGACAGATCTTTACGAACGGCTGTTCCATTCTGTGTGCCGTCCGGATTTTCTGACGTAAGTCAGGTGACGTTGGATCACTGACGTGTAAGTCCATACGTCAGTGATCCAATGTCACCTGACGTTACATCAGAGGATCTGCGCCCGTCTGTGTAAAGTTCAACGGTGCTGTTCATACCAAACTAATGAGCAAAGCGTACGTCCGAAACGAAAGAACAGGAGTGATAGGCGTGAAGCTAGCAGCTGCAGCGAATTGCCATGCGTGTTCTTCGAAGACGACATGTACAATACATGCACATGAGATTCCGTGGCTTCCAAGGGCACAGAGAAACCGCACAAGAAGTTGCAGCATGCATGTCATGTGAACACTGTAAATACTAGGATTTTTTTACAGCTTTTCATGCTAAATTGAACAACCTATGGGTCTGTTCTTTTTTAGTTTTTGAGCAAGTATAATAAGAGGCTGTTAGTAGGCTGTATGCTGAGGTGGAGGAGAGAGAGGAGGAGAGAGAAGAGAGGTGGGCTGTAAGTTTACAGCCAGCTGAAGCACAAGAACCAAGAAACTTTGTGAGAGAAAAAGTGGATCATACTGACCTTGTTTGGCTGTAAACTACTATATGAATGGGCTGATAAGTAGGCTGTAAGTGTCCATACAGCCAGCTGAAGGCTGTATTATTAGCCTTGCTCTTAAAATACATTTTTAGTGGTACATCAGTTCTTTAGAGTTTCATACAACGACAATGCTAGGGGACCCAACGTCCACTTAGCTCCCTCTTCACTCTCCATTGCTATTGGCCAAGCCCGCAGAGTGAAATCCGTTCTCATTTAGTAACTAGTTTTTAAACGGAGTGTCCTTTCAAGATAGAGCCTACTAGTTAATTGTAATACATATTGTACCGACTTCATTTATATCGGCAAAAAACCGCACGTGAGTTTCAGTTACTATGTAATCTCTCACATAAACAGTCTAAAAACCACACGTCGCAATAAAAAAGAACAGCCCTATATAACATTGAACAAGCCTGCAGGGTGAAATCCGTTCTCCCTTCTATTTTGTAGGGTTGACATGACACTAGCGTTTTTTTATAGAGATGGACGAACATAATGAATTGTTCATACAACTATACAAGACCTGCAAGCAAGGAATGGAATTCTATTCGCGAGGGCCTACTCCATCCAACGGATAATGGGGAGGCCCTCCCACTCTGCATTTTCTTCATGCAAGCAACAACGACGAAGTAGATCAGAAAGAAGGATCTCATGAAGAAACGTGATTGATTGAGAGATAAACGATGCATGTACCGTGGTGAGCTCATTGATTGTTTTGAGATATGCTATCTCTTATTTATTTGTTTGTTTATTATTCATCTATTCATAACATATTGTATCGTGCGTCGTCACGTCTAACGGAAACTAAATGTTCCCCTTGTTTCAGCCGCGAAATACGTATATGCAGTACAAGAAACCGAACGCTTCCTTTCCAGTCCAGGCAACGAAGCAGACGTTCCAGCTACTTCTTTCGTCTTTCAATAAGCACGACTCTCTCTGTAAATGCTTCTTCTATCTCGTGCTCCACGTGGATTATTTCTTATTTAAAATGTCACGCTGGTAGTAGAGGTGAAACCAGGTCAGATACGGATCTTTATTTATCCCGTATCCTAACTCTTTTTTTTTTCTAGATTCAGAGCTAGATACAGGCATGCCGGATACGAAAACGAATTTAGATTATTCGTGATAAGAACACGGGGCGGATACATGACGGATTTAGATAAAAACGAATAAAATAATTGGATAGTACATAATTGCACACATAGAAAGGAATATACATTGAATCAGTGGCGGGCCCAGAAAAAAATTGGATTTAGATTATTCGTGTAAGAACACGGGGCGGATACGAGATGGCTTTAGATAAAAACGAATAAAATAGTTGGATAGTACATAATTGCACACACACACAGAAAGGAATATATATTGAATTATGTCACCATAGCTTCGACTTTTCAACATTAGTACGCATATAAGTCTCACACATATACACGATCACATCAACATAATAGCATAGTACATTTCAACATAAATTTATACATAAATTTGACACGATCACACTGACATAAGGTGTAACAGCCTCAATTTTCAAATTCCAGATTAAAATAATTAATTTATACATTATTGAATTTTGAGCCATTTTATGATATTTCCTGATTTATAAAAGCTTTTCCTATTTTTCCCAAGACTAAAAGTATTTTTACAGAATTAATAAAACCTTTTAGAAGTATGAAAATATTTTATTTGTGTTCCAAATATTCTAAAATATCTCTGTAAACTTTTCTAGAATTTTTATGTATTTTTCTATTTTTCAAAGCCCAAAAATATTTTCTTCTTTTGGAAAACTATTCAGATTACAATATGGGAAACTACTCGATATAATACGCGAAAAATCTAGATTCGATGGACAATAGTTGTTTCGCATCAAACGCAGATCTAACTATTTGAATTCAGTCTCGGATTCAACTGAATAGTAAAATATCTTTCCGAATTCGATCCGATCATGTTCGGCTCTGGATCAGATGGGAATTATTTGTCCAGATTTCACCCCTAACCGTTAAGGATGCAAGTGACTTCCTTGCCCTTCTTCCCCATCAGACCCTTTTTGTCTCCTTCGGCGCAAGCAAGGGCCAAACTTGGCCTCACCGACATCCATCGCCATTGTGACATCCTCCTCCATCGATTGTAGAGCAAGGGCAAGATCGGGTGGTACTAGAGCAAGGACCGTAAAGCATCGATGCCAACCAAGCAAGCTCGATTTGGTGCCGTTGTGCCAATGGTGGTGCCTACAGTAGATAAGGGCGGAGGAGCAACTCAGGGAGTCTAGGCGAGCATCAAAAGAAGGCTTACGGGAAAAGTTGGCATTTTTTTAAAAAAACTCTCGCCCTAACTCTTAAAAATAAAGAGAAATTCGATGATTTACTCTCTCTTTGTTTGCCAACAGCTTATTTACCGCATAATTGGTTTTAATTGATGATTTACCCCATCTATCGCTAAACCATTGGTCATTTACTCTTTTGACAATTTTGTTTTTATCTTCCTCCTCTTCTTTCCTTCTTTCTTCTTGCTCTGGCCATAGCTAACCCAGTCCACCTCCTACGCCACCGTTGACTGATGCTAGAGCAGCTTGCGGAAGAAGTCGATGAAAACGTTTGCGTCCACCTTAATCATGTACAAGTACCTAGAGAAGCCCGCATGAGGATGGTGTCGTGCACAAAGACGCAACCATCATCGGCGATGGTGGGCATGCGGAGCATGAGGTCAGTGACAAGGCTGTGGAAGTGTTAGAAACTTTAATCACGGCTACTACAACTTCGACCACGGCCACTACGACCATGGTCACTTCGACCATGTTCGTTACGACCATGGCCACTACAACCACTACTACGACCACGGTCGTGGTCGTAGAGGCCGTGGTCGTAGCAACCGTGGTCGAAGTCATAGTGGCCACGGTCGAAGTTCTTAATACTTTCATGGTCTTATCGCCGACCTCAAGTTCCGCATGCCCACTGTTGTCGACGATGGCTACGACCTTGCGCACGACACCATCCTCATGCGAGCCTCTCAGGGTACCTCTACATAAGCGAGGTTGACGCAGGTGTTTTCATCGACTTCTTCAGCGAGCTGTTTGGGCATCGGTCAATGGCGGAGTCGAACTGAGTCAACCATGGCGAAGCAAGAAGAAAGAAGGAAAGAAGAGGAGAGAGAAGAAAGATAAAGATAAAATTATCAAAAAAGATAAATAATCAATAGATCAGCGAAAGATTAGACAAATCATTAAATTTCTCAAAAATAAATGGAATCCTAACGGTGGTGATGTTTCACATAGTTTTGGGCTTTTACGATGGCACCGGGCAGTCCACTTTGTTTACGATGGTATTTTTCCAAGTATCGATGTTCGCGATGCCACCGACATAATTTTCTCTTCTTTTGTTATCACCCATGTATGTGTAGCACTAGTATATACTCCATTCCTTTCAAGCTGGCGCAGTGCTGGAATTGGAATTCTGGTTTTTAGCTATTGCAAAGCTAGGAAATCCCAAGAGATTTGCAAGACATGGCAGGCACTGCACGGCAAAAGTCTAATCATTTATACTAAAAAATCCAAAATAGTTGTAACACCTTTACCATGTATCATGTATGAGCTACAAATCTATTCTAGGTAAATGGAGAATGAAGGGAGATAATCTCATAGTGATTTCCTTTTTTCTTTTGCTAGCAAACCGCCGTTATCATCGGGATGCAACACGATAACACCGCGCCACGTACGGCCAACCTCACGCGTATCCGACGGACATCCTTGGGTCCAGACACTGTTTTGCTTCTAATGATTGCTAATGCTTGCTTTCCTAAATTTTGGTAGCGTTGATCAAATTTCGCAAGCATTTAATTTGCTATCAAACTTTGATAAGATTTCCTTCTCCTTAAGCTCTCCAGTTTTTTTTTTTTGCCAATCTTTGACCAAAACATTAGTAGCCAATTTGATGATCAAATTGTAGCAATGCCAAATTTTGGTATGATTTGATCGGGCAAATTTGTCTTCAAACCAAACAGCCCCAAGTACCCTTTTGTGGTCAAAGAGCTTCTCTTTGTTGCAGTCAGTACATAGTTCCATTTTGTTCCTCTTAACTCAAACCTGTACATGACATTTTGCCTTTTAAAAGCTGTACATTTAGACCAGGCAAACGGTAAATTGTACTGTTCTCACGGGCAAGCGACGTACGTCCTTTGGTTCCACAGAATGAACGGTCTGAAAGGGTTCTAGCACATGGTGATCTTTTCTGATCCAACAGTAAGCCACCCTGCACCATGTAGAATGTAGCTAGACACGACGAAAGATGGACTTGGATGAAGCTAGAAGAGAAACAGAGAGGCCATGTCGTGTGCAGAAAATAGTGCCTCGCCAAAAAGACAAGAAAAATAGTACGCTAGCTACTTGTTCTACTGTTTGTATGAAAGCTGTGGGGCTGTGGTATAACGGAGGTAGAGGTGGGTCCTTTGGGCTGTGGTTTATTGTTTTTGTTAATTTTTTTAATTTTTTTTGTTTGTGAGAGATAGTACAGAGAGAAATATTCACGTACGGTTTGGCCGATATATAGACCTCTACTTCTTTCATAATGTGATGGATGCACGCTGGTTAGCTGCATCATACATTTTGGCGATAACGGTGGCGACGTCTTAATGTCAATGTTATCAACTAGGTGACGAAAGCAGGTGTGAACAATGTCATCTTTGTTTGTTGAAAACTAATTGAATCACCCCAAAATTTTCGCCCTTTTTGAATTTTCCTTGAATTTGCCTTGAGGTTGAAAACATTCCCAATTTACAAAATTTCAACCTTATGTGCCTTTCCTTTTTGGGCCTTCCACCTCTCTTGGTATTTGGTACCCCTCCAATTCCCACCTTCACCCTTGTTCTCCCCTTTCCACTCGGCTCTTCCCCATTCGTCGTCGCCACGACCAATCACCACCACCACCGTTCACACCCACCGCAGCCAAGCCCGGTCAACCACCATACCTTGCCCTCGCATCGCTTGACAGTCTTTGCCACCCATTTAATGCCGTCTCGTTGCCCTAGCCACGCGCCGTAACCACCCTGCTCCTTCCTACCATGCCACAACTCCAATCTCTCTCATGGCTGACCACCCACGCTGCAATATTTGACCACCATCTCATGCGCCTGCTAACGCTAAAGAAGACGCCGAGCTCGAGGTGCCACCTTGCCTGCCACCACCGTAGCGAACCCTCTCGCGCACTCATCCCTGCCCATGCGCCACCACTATTGTACACAACCTACTGCTCCCACCGCCTCCCTAGGGCTATAAAGTCGGGACAGCCTCACTAGTAACCTCTATAGCCACACCCCTACTCACACCACCTTCCATTGCCCTCTCCGGTCGAAGCATTGCCGCCACCACCGGTGAGTGAAGGTAAAGACTCAAATCACAATTCACTGCTAGCCTCCATTATTCTTCAATCAAACTCTTCCATAGCACCATTGAGGTCCCGCAAACCCCAATTGTGACCTCGCCATAGCTAACCTTAGTGGACAACTCTTCACTGACCCCTATAGCTCAAACAACCACCGCCACTACCTTTCCCATGTGCCCGAGATGCTTAAATTTCCCTTGCCCTCACCAATTAACTGTCGCATTGCCGCTGTGCCTTGAAAAACCGTCGGTGAGCTTTCCTTATCATTGGCCATCTTCAGCCAACCCCAGACCCCGCCAACCCCAAAATGGAACCCCATGACCTTCATGGTCCCAACGGTGTGCTCCACTGCCCATAAGACCCTCATCGGAGGCCATGTCGACATCCCTCTGCTGTGATCTGTTTGAAGCCCTGTAACGCACGGAGGGAGAAGACGACCGAGCTAGCCTTGGGCCAGGCCAAGAAACGAAGCCAGCTGGACCGAGCCTAGTACTATAGCCAACCCGACCCAACCTTGTAGCAACCCGTTACTATTACAAACCCAATTCATAATAAATAGTAAACCCGACACTATGCAACCTGATATTGTTACCAATCCGACCCACGATGAACAATAAAGATTCATTACTTTCACTGAAAATCTAATAACACACACACATACATATATATAGAGAGAGACCCCTATTTTGATCGTCTCGAGCCCGTTTAAACCATTTTCAGCTCTATTTCACCATCTCAGACTTCGATAAAATCTAAACCCATCTTTATTTTTTAAATTTTATATCTTCCTATTTTATTTTATTTTTCCTAGCTCATATTCTTTGAGCACGGAATTTATTATTTGTCTTTATTTGTGTTAGCACCCGATTTCATAGAGCATCCTGTTCAGGAAGAAGCCAAAGGCTTGAACCAGTCGAAGACTTTGAACATCAAGGCAAGTCACATCGTATTGAATCTACATTCCTTAATTATTTAATTTCTAGTACTTTCATTATTCCTTATTTACATACTGTTATTTCTTTAAAATAATTGTTTAGAATGACGTGATAAAATAGCTTCTACCACTAAAAAAGTCCTGATTTATTTGATGACCATATTCACCTTGACAAGTCTTAATAATTACTATAAATATACTATGGTAAGATAAAAATTCAAATGTTTTATACTACTAAGAGATTCGGTGTCTTGTCGGTAGGATTACAAAATGATACTAGGGTGAAGGATGAAGCGTGAAAAGCCACAAAATGGTTGGAATCCATGACTTTACCCTAGGAAAAAGGCTTGGATTGGAGTGGTAGTAGTGCCACGATACAATAGGTTATTGGTTTGTGGATGTGTGCCTCATTGGTAAAAAAAGTAAGAACTAGAGCTTTATGCTAAGTAAAGAATAGAGTAATTGGGAGCATATCTAGTGCAAATAGACTATTCAGTGGTAACATGCAAACACAACTGTGAGCCGTCGGATCTCATGGGGACGCCCTAGATTTAGGCGAGTGGGATGCCCCTCACATGTATGCCAGTTTTCGGAAAACCCCCCGCCTTTGGCTCTCACTTTTCCCTCAACCCCTCTCTTTTCCCTGGCAGTCTCAGTCTCCAAGCACAACCCGGCGGCTCACCTCCCCTCCCCAACGCCGCCCCCCGCTCCCTCCCCTGCTTCCCCCGGCGCCGCCCCCTTCGGCCTCCCTCGACGTTGCCCCCATGGACTCCCCCAACACTGGCGACGCCGCGGCCTGAGCTCCTCTCTCCTTCTCGGCCCCCCTTGGAGCCAGATCTAGCCTCCCCGCCGCCTTCGACCATGACCACGGCCGCCTTCGACCAAGGCCACCACGACCATGACCACTACGACCAGAGCCGCCTTCGACCGCAGACGCCATGAGCACAGCTTGTGATTGTGGTGGCCGTGGTCGAAGGTAGCTGTGGTTGTAGAGGCCATGGTCGAAGATTACCGTGGTCATGATCAAAGGGGGCTGTGGTCGAAGACGGCTATGATCGTGACATGGTCATGGTTGCCGTGGCAACCCTGTCGGAAACTTTTGCGGTTCATCACACATGACAAAAAGTTTAGTTGCTGTGAGTGCAGTGCACCTTTTCTGCCATCATCGTTGATCTCTGCATGTGAAAAGACACGTTTTTTGCCACTTTATATGGTCCTTGACAACCAGCTCACCTCAAGTAGCCCTCGCGTGAACTTGTCGACACACTGCTTGGGGCAAACTATTGGCACGGCACGTGAAGCCGCTGAATCAAGATTTGGCCGCGTCTGATACTGCATCAGCCTAGAATCAACGTCAGTTTGCGCTTGGGAGCACTCTCGCCGTGGCCATTCCTTTCTTCCGTGTGATATGTACCCGCACATTGTCTCGGCGGAGTGATCCATCGACACCATCGTGATGGTGGTGGGCGCGTGCGCGCAGTGCCGTGCCGTGCGGGGCCGTGTTGATGATCGGATCGATGGGAACGGGAATGTGCCCCTCTGCCCCTTGGACAAGCACACGCCTGTGCGGCCCGACCTGACTCGCGTAGGATATGACACATGATCGATCGATGAATAGATAAATAGGACCGGCCACGATAACGACTGCTTAATTGGGACCGATTAAGGCCTTAAAAAGTGTTATAACTTTTGATTAGTTGCCAGAGATTAAGAGAGTAAGAAACACTCATATTAAGAAGTTATTCTATTCAAAACTGCTTCTATAGTGATTTTTATAAATGGTTTATAGAAATTATTTTAAGAAGACAGTCCATTCAAAAACCGACTTCTAGGAGACAAAATTCAGAAACTATTTGGAACAACGTATAAATCTTAGGGGTGCAATCGGGCCGGATACGAATGGATATTGCTCATCATGTATCTTATTCTTTATTTTTTTTTCTTGGAGTTGGAGTTGGACGCGTATAATGTTGGATACATATTTCTCCATCCGTATTTGTTCCAAAAGTTTTTGACGGTCGGTCAGACAAAAATTATCTGCTTCTTTCGCATCCCTACACAAGATATTGAACAGTATGGTATAATTAGAGCAAGCACAGAGAGACTAATCGCTGAGATGTCAAAGTAAGAGCACTCAGTATTCACTACATGTTTAAATGTAGCAATCGCTTATATGTTATCTTATTATTAAGTGAAGTCATAACAGATTTTCTCGTATCATTTGATATACGGATATATACGGACGGATATTACTTATCTCGTATCCTATTTTATATTTTTTTCATAGAGTCAGAATCGAACACAGATAATACCGAATACCTATTTATCTTTATCATATTCATTTCACGAACCTTCGGTTAGTCGTTAGTCGATCTAACAACAATTATCCGCTCTATTAGCTAAATCTATACCGTCACGACGCCTTTTCATCGTAATAACCATGACTCATGGTCCCCGGTCCGATATTTTCCCCGAGGAGCCAGGGCGCGCGAGTGCTACACGCGCATTCATTCCACACTGATCCCATACATGTTACAACCAAGCCAGTGCGCTGGATAGGCGTGCATATATGTATATACATGCATACACCAAAGGGAACGCTTCACTTTCTTCTACTTGGTCACCAATCTAATGGAGTAGTACTACTAGTATCTCTACAACCTGACAAGCTTGGGGTAACAATCAGTCAATCAGCATGATAACAAGGCTCCAAACCTAGATGCCCTCCTGATCGAGGATGGCGCAGCTTCCATCCAATTTAAGACGAAAGATTCAGATAACTCGGAAGCACCACCGCTTGTTCGGCCGACCCAGTAAAAGCCTTTCACGCGCAAGCGTTCGCTGCAAAACTGCCGTCTCCCGAGCCCCGGCCGGCACGTCGCGCTCGCGTTAGCCGCGACGCCTGCCGATGCACGCTGCCCCAACGCCTCGGACGGGCGCACGCACTCGCTTCCGTGCGCGCCAGCCAACGCACGGCCCCTCTGCAGAGAAGGGCAGGCGCGGTTTCGGCTCTGCGCACAGCCCAGGGACGTCACGACACGGCCGGCTCCGTGAGCACAGATGTTTTTCAGTTTAAGGCCCGTTTCCGGGTGCGTTTAGCGGAATCTTAAGTATAATTTGCTTAAATTTAGGAAAACTCTAGAAAACTCGGACTATGAACATGTAGAATAGAGACATGAGAGTTTTTATACAAGCTCGGGCCTTCTTTTGAGAGAATAATAATCGTACGTCCTATGTGGCTATTGCTAAGACAACATGATGACAACGAAGAGTAATGCGAAAATGTCTAGCACTATCTCCTGATATGATCTCCTGCGATCTCGTTCCGAATTCTCCTCCTCTTCTCCGACATTTACCTTTATATAGTTGACGATGCGGCGGTCATTGTCCTGCGCCAAAAGATATTTCAATGCTTCGGGAGATAACCGTCTGACGGAAGTAATTGTCAGAGAGACGTGGTGGCCCGTTCGTCGTGCGACCGTTGTTGTCAGAAAGAGATCGTGTGCGGTTATTAGGAATAAATGCACGTTCTAATTGCCTTGTCAGACAAATCCACTATGTAATAGATTGTCGTAGACAAGCCAGTCGGAGATAGACTAATCGTAGGAAGGTCCATGATCATGAGGTGATCGCAGGACAACTTACGACTATGTGGTCACAAAAAAACTTACGACTTATGTGGTCATAGAAAGACTTACAACTAAGGAGTAATCGTAGAAAGACTTATAATCATGTGGTCATAGAAAGACTTACAATTATTTGGCCATAGAAGGACTTACGACTACTCTATAAAATCTCTCTCTTACCGATAAAAGGTATACTCGAAAAATATGATGATACGATAATTAGAGAATTATTATATCCTCGTCAAGGACATAGCAGGAGAACCACCTTACGGTGGGGTGTACGACTCTATCCATCAAGTCCAAATATTGTTCCTACGTTTACATCTAAGAGTTTGTTATAGTTGTATTTGTTATATAACTATAATGCTTATGATTGAAGAATAATGTATATGATTAACATGTATAGTTCTAATCTGGACAAACCAATATAAACTGTGTGGTTTTTTTCTTTTTCGTCTTCTATTAATGTTAAAATTTCCCACGTAAAATCGAAGAAACAAATGTAAAAATGTTGCATCCGGTGCATCATGAAGTATTTATCTCGGTAAATCGGTTTAGACAGTGCACGGAAGATCAAGTGGTTAACCTATCAAATAAGAATAATCAAACAACTCACAATTTGTTGATGATCTGGCACAATTAGCTTGCTTTTTAATAAATAGTAGAGTAAAGAAAAATCTCTTTATTTAAAAGTATAGCATTTATTGTGGTATTAGGATCCCGTTGTTGACAATCAAACACTCAACAGGCCTTCTCTCAACTTCATTGATATGGTGTGATCTGACGTATGTGTGTACAGTGAGCATAGCCCTACCTCTTTATTTGTAGGGCGGCCAAGGAGAAGACGGGACTATTCATATTGGTTTTTACTGATAGTTTTTAGCTACGACTGATAAATAGTAGTGACTGATAGAAGCAGTTAATGAATAGTAGTGGCTGATGAATAGTAGTGCGTTATGTAAGAAAAGATGATGCAACGAAAAGTACTACAACATTCGGACCGTTATGTGATATAGGAATTGTGATATAATAAAATACAAAATACGTTATAATATGTGAAAGATAAATAGTAGTGGCTGATAGAAGCGGTTTATAGAAACTGAGATGTTTGTATTGATTTTGGTTTATGGAAACAGAAGCGGCTTATATATGAGAAAGAAATATTATAATCCTTGTTACGTGCCATTGGTTTTTTTCTAAAGATAAAACAATAAGGAACACAATTGTTCACACGGATTATGAAACCGATAGTTGGTTTAAAAGATACAGACGTTTGAATGTTGAAAACACATTTTGCATGGCGCTGATGTCAGCATCTCTGCCTTACTTGAGCGGAAGAACTATGCGCCGATTTGAAAATCTCTGGTGGGCTGGGCCCGAAGGACAGGGCGGGCGGGCGGGCGCGCGCGCGCGGCGGCTCCCGCAACGCCTCTCGGACGGTCGCACGCACCCGCTCCCGTGCGCGCCAACGAACGCGCGCGCGCCGGCCCAAACGAAACGGCAGGCGCGGTTTGCCCCTCCGCGCCCAGCACGCCATGGCGCGGCCGGCTCCGCGCTCGCGAATGTTTCTCGGTCCAGAGGGCGATTTCCGGCGCGTCTAGCCGGATCAGGCGCGCGTCGCCCCGAGCCCAGCATGGCCTCCTAACCGAATCACGCCCACCGGTTTGAAACGCGGACTTACCGGTTGGTGGCTTTGCTTTTGCAGCTGATGCAAGCTTAGACTGACCTGTTCTAGAAAGAAAAGCTTCATTGCTTTCAAACAAAAGAGAGAGAGAGGAGCTCCATAGGTCTTGTTTGGAACAAAATCCAAACGTTCGAAACAGGACCTGATCAGGGCACTTCCAAAAGCTAAAACGAGGAAAGTACCAAAAGGGCGCCCAAACATATCCTACAAGTCGGAAGGAAGTGGAAGTCGATGGAGAATGCAAGCGCCTGCCTTTATTGTTCCAAACGACCGACACTAACAACAGCCTCTAAGAATGCATCACTCGTCGTTGCCCACAAATCCAACACAAACCCCAACCAAAAGATTCACAAGCCATCAAACACCTCATTTCCTCGGCTCCGTGGTGAGCCCGAAGCCGAACGGGAAGAGCGGGTCGTAGTGCGCGTCTCCGACGTTCATCGGCAGCTGGTCCACCGACTTGAACCACGTCCTCGACAGCTTCCCGCTGAACCCGTAGTCGCCGAACAGCACGTCGGCCACGCCCTGGCCCTCCGAGCCGGGCAGCCACGCCGCCACGAACGCGTCCATGGTGCCGATGTACGGCTCCACGACGAGCGGCCTGCCCGAGATGAGGACCACAACGCACTTGATGCTCTTGCAGACCGTCTGGATCACGCTCGGCCCGGGCGCCGGGATGGTCAGGTTCAGGTTGTCGCCGAATGTCTCGGCGTAGGGCGGCTCGCCGACCACCACGATCGCATAGTCATACTTGTCGCCATTCGCGAGGCTGCTATCCGGGTTCTCCGAGTAGACCACCTGCGTGCTGGGATCCACGGTGGACTTGATCGCCGAGAGGATGGTCGTCCCTGTTTCACCACATGATTGCAAATTATTGTTACCGATGAATTTTTGTTCGAAAGATTTAACTGCAAACTGCAAGCACTGAAACAAGAGACGCCATCAAATTACCGGCAGTGAGGTCGTTGCCACTCTGTCCTTGCCAAGAGATAGTCCATCCTCCACACTGATTGCCCAAGTTGTCGGCGTGGCTTCCAGCGACGAGGATTTTACCGGCCTTCTTCGCAAGAGGCAACAATGGAGTGTAGGCAGATTTTCCGTTTTTCAGCAATACCAAGGATTTCCTGACTGCTTCGCGTGCCAGTTCACGGTGTTCCTATTAAAGAAAAGGAAATTCATCAGTAAATCTTCCAGCTGTCTGAAATGAGTGAAGATGAGGTGTTTAGGACGGACCGACTTTCCGAGTTCACCAGCAAGGCTAGGATCGGGGAAAGGGTTCTCAAATAGACCCATAGCGAACTTGACACGAAGAATCCTGTAAACAGCATCATCGATTCTGCTCATGGGGATAATGTTGTTTTTAACTTGGGATGTCAAATCATCAATGAATTCTGTGTAGGCATAAGGAACCATGATCTGCAAATAACACATTTCAGGGCATGATCAACAAGGTAAGACAGTATTGCATTTGTAGTAGTAATAGAAACAAAATAGCATTCGTCAAGAGTGTATTGTAATCAGTAGACAAGGACCACCAGGTAGGCAATTCCTTTTACCATGATTTATCACAAAGCTTATGCTATACTGGATTTTCAAGGAATAAATTAAGTCAAAATAATTTACATATCTTACCATGTCGATACCGGCACCAACTCCAGCCTCAATTGAATAAGAGTAGTTCTTGTGTGGAGGAGAAGTGATCCGATCAATGCCTTGCCAGTCTGAAATCACGAAACCCTGTTTACACCAAATCCCATGAAATTAACAATATCAGTATCTCCGGATATACCTGAAGAAAATAAATCAAGATAACAGTCATCTGCCTTTGTAATGAGCAACTAACCCTAAAGCGGAGCTTGTTCTTGAGAAAATCAGTGATTAAGTGATGGTTTGCGTGCATTTTCACCCCATTCCAACTGGAGTACGAGATCATGACAGTGGAGACACCTCTGATGATAGCATTATAATAAGGAGGCATATGGATGGTCATCAGTCCATGGGTGTTGATGATTGTATTGTTCTCATTGATTCCCATATACGTTCCACCATCACCAACAAAGTGCTTTGCGCATGCAGCAACTTTCTTACTGCACGGTATGCAAGTGAAAGCAAAGTTAGCTCCATCTTGTAATGAAACGCTACTTCTCACTTTTAAACAGGAGGGTATAAGCCACAGAGAAAACAATTCAGCTAGATCTGTTTGATGTATGTTACCTTCCACCAACATATGGTCTTCCTACATCATTTGACGGAACATCGCCTTGCAAGCCAGAGATGAGTGTGGTCATTGACTGGACAACCTTTAGGTCTTCGCTATAGCTTTCATAGCAGCGTCCCCATCTTGGGTCTCTACAAACCTGGGCAGTATCATGTAAACTACATAAATGGAATTCCTAAGGATGATAAAAACACCCGTTTGCTATGAAGACTGAAACATCCACTCTGCAAGAGGTATTATCTATTACCGCAACACACGGAGCAAAGGCATAAGGAATTCCCGTAGCTCTAACTTCAAGAGCAGTTGCTTCTCCTATCTTCTTTACCAGCATCGGGTCCCTGGAAGACAGTGCATCAAGATATTAAATATAGACCAACAAATGCATCACAGTTGTGTTTTTCGTTCCAAAACTGACACAGTTTGTCAATCTAACATAATAAAGGCATCCATGAAACGGGATTTAAATGATTTCATCATCACGTAGACATCAAAAGTAAAAACAGTTTCTACCTGGTAGCTCCGAGCCCAACGTTATGAGGGAAGATAGTAGCTTTGTAGGCGTTGTTGTGGCCGTGCACAGCATCAATACCGTAGATAATCGGAATACCTAGGCGGGTAGAAAGAGCACCCTTTTGCATTTCAGTAACCATCGAAGCCCAAGCCTCAGCAGATGCTTGAGGAGCAGGCACACTACCTCCACCACTCAAAACACTACCTGCATCACAGCACATCAATGTCAAGTCCACACTCCAACCCTTTGCCGTTTACATCTCTTAAGCATGAGTAAAATATGACACACCTATGAAGTACTTGGATATCGCATCCGCTGTGGCATTTTCCCTCTCGATTTGGGTCATCTGGCCTATCTTTTCAGCGAGAGTCATCCGACTAAGCAGATCCTTGATGCGAACAGCGACAGGTTGCTTTGGATCTTTGTACTTGAGATGCTCTGCTCTCCCCGACACCACCAAGCAGAACATGAGGAGAACAGAACTTATCTTGTGAAAACTCCCCATCTTGGCACCGTGTGTGGTATTGATCACCACGGACAGCCTATATATAGACATAAAGAAAGGATGTTAACCATATGAGTAAACTTTCAAAGAAACTTATCCAGCAAATATGTGCTATTATAGTGCAAGGTTCTTGTTTGAACAAACCATAAAATCGAACATTAGACCAATCAAAGATGCTCCTATAGCCATCATCAGAAGGAAAATAGATACAGGTACATATCACTTAAAACCGACTAGGTTTTTCTCAGTTTCTTTGTTCAAAACGCATTTAAGTTGTTTGAAACCAGCATGTTTATAGGGAAAACAATAAGCTACCTAACCTTGATTCATTCAAATCAGCCGGCACAGAACAACTAAGGGATGAATAAAACAGCAAATGCAGTATAAACAGAATACATTATGCACTGGGTTCTCAACAGACGACACGAACAAAAGCTTAGAATACACAGCAAGACTGCATGTTTACAGGGAAAAACAATAAGCTACCCAACCTAAATTAATTGAAATCAGCCGGCACAGAACAAAGGGACTAATAAAACAGAAAAATGTAGCACAAACAGAAAACAACAGGCAATGCATTCTCAACCTACAACGCCGCCAAAAGCTTACACATCTTAGTAAGCCTGGATGTATACCAGAGAATATACTCAAATGAAGGAAAAAGTAGCTAGCCGCATGCGCATGAGCGCAAATGCGAGAAACAGGGATCTTTTTGCAATAGGAAGATGAAACTTGCAGCCTAATGGCACTGCACATAGAGGTTCTTTTGCTCTCAAAGCTCTAATGTTCGCTGCCTGAGAGGGGCGAGCATTTCCTGAAAGAAAAGGAAACCAGCGATTCCTCTCATAGACTAAGTGTGTAGTGAACGCCGGGGTGCTGCACCGACATGAGGAACGCACGGCAACAAAAAAAGAAAGCCAAAGAAATCAGGGTTTTCATTAGCACAAGTGGACCTCACGCACTGTGACGATGACGACGACTAATATAAGCAGGAAAAAACCAAAAAGTTCTTGGGGAAGCGAGGAGGAATATGGAGGGTGGGCTCAAAGGACTAAACTAAATAAATTGAGACAAATATAGTTTTATACTCTTATGTAATTCAAACTCATATATAAATAGAAGAGAAGCAAAGCAAAGCAAAAAAAAAAGAGAAATACATCGAAGGTACTACGCTGATAGAAAGCGCATCCTGAGAACATATAAATATACTTCTAGTGCGTAGCGATACATACATCTAAATTAGTTATACAATAGTAAATTGTAATTTTTAAATGACCATGAACATTCATTAGGATTAAATTATAATCGAAACTTCTTTGGTTGAGTTGTGCTCTCATCGGTTAGGAGAGTACTACTTGAATTACTTGAGAAATAGTTACACAAAAATTGTTTCTCCATTATTGCAAATTTACGAATAAATTGTAAATTTCTTCACTTCATCAAAAGTTATTAATCACACAATTACCGAATACCAATTTCAACAATCATCACTACATAATATACAGCTATATTACTATAATACATCAGCTAAAGGCAAGAGTCATCGGTAAGATTAAAGAACATATACTCCTTGGGCGATCGGAGGCTTGGTGCATGTACGCTGCTGGCTGGCTGGCGGCTGCTGCCCCAACCCCCAAGCGGCCAAGCTCCTAACCGGCCAACCCCGCCCCAAAATCCGCAGTGGCGCAGCGTCGGCCGCCGGCTACGGCCAGCTGGAGCCCCCTCGCCCCTCCTCCGACCGGTCCTCCCCCTCCCGGCCTCCCCGGCTTCTCCGCGCCAGCCTCGTCGTGCCGCCGCCCCGGCTTCGTCGCGCTGCGCCTCTGCCGGCCCACCGCCGCCTCGCCTAGGGTTTCTCCTCGGCCTCTTGGCCGCAGCAGCGTAGCCCGCAGCCGACGTCCGGTGGCCGGCAGATCCCCTTCCATCCTCCGTCCTCCCCTTCCCCGGCTCCGGCTCGTCGCGCCGCCGCCCGCCACCCCAAGCAGCAGGCTCGAGCTTCCCCACGCGTCGCACGGCCTCCTACCGTCCGCCGGGCCGCGCCTCCTCATGCCGCCACACCGGCTTCGCTGTGCGGCCGCCTACCAACCCGCCAATAGGGTTGCAGCCGCTCTGCCCGCTCAGGTGCGCCGCACTCCACTCCTCGAATCTCTTGCGTCTGGTGGGTGGACCGGTGGTTACGTTGTGGGCTGACTGCTGAGAAAAGGCCATCTTCTGGTCTCTTCCTGCCTCAACCTCAAGCTTCAGCTGCATCCATGGCCGATTGGCTGCGCCTCACCTCCGCATTGCTCGCGTTATTGCAGCACCACGAGAGGGGGAGAGAGAGGCAGATCTAATTATTAATTCCCGTTGATACTCTCCACCCACCCACAAGGCTACATTGACTACTCTGCCTACAGGCTACAGCTAGCACAGTGCAGTGAACGCTCCACACAGCCGTGTGATTGCTCTCAGGCCTCTCCGGCCGGCGTCCCTCGCCGGGGCCGCGGCGAGTTTTTCACCTCTCCCGGGCGGAAAGGACATGAAAGCTAGGGAGAAAAAACTTGTAAAACAATGTCATGCGACGGCGGCTTTGACACGCAAACTCTTGTTTCTGCTTCGCCAGGATTAGAGGCCGTAGAACGGGACGGCTTAACCCCGCAAGAAAGTTGTAAACTAAATTAGCAGAAATTTTGGACTCGCACGAGCGTCAGTACTAACCACTACTATCACAGTAGTACAAGCATCTTAACAAAGAAAAGACATTGTTTGGCGTGGTGTGGTGGCCATGGGCGGCGTGCACGCCAAGCTCAACCGATCGATCGATCCGGCGGACGCGGATGGATCGACTGATCTGGATAATTGCGTATTTGCGTGCGTGCGTGCGTGCACCCATCCACACTTGCATATGCAAGGTTGGCATACATACATGAGAGCCAAATCAAAGGTGGCGAGCTAGTCCCTCTCCACTACTCCACAAACGCCGAACCCATGTACGACCATGGATGGCAACAACTACCATCCGTCTAGTACTACTACTACCAGCTAGAGCCCAAGATTGGTAGACAGGGATGGTAGCTCGCAAATCCACATCTACCCAGGCAGATTTTTTTGGAGGCGTTCTTGGAAGCAAAGAAAGGGTCGGTTGTGGCAAAACCTGGGAGCCTAAAGGCCGGCCCAAGAAAGCGATCCTAGTTGATGTGCGTGGAGTGTACCGGCGATGGAGACGGAGGCGGAGAAGAAAGGAGAACAGAGCCAAAGAAATCAATCAAGCAATGGAGGGAGGCTTACCACTGGTGCTGATGCGAGAGAAGAGGCTGCGCCGTGGCTGTGCGGCGAGAAAGCTGCGCACGGGAAAGGCAGGGGCACAGCTCAGCGCAGCGGAGCAGAGGAGACGACAGGAGTGAAGGCTTTATGTGCAGCTTACGCTTTCTCACTTGCGGTTTTTTTTTTAACCTTTTCGCGGCTTTTTTTTTATCCCGGGGGAATCTACGGGACCGCAAGTCCGCGACGAGAGACTGGGGCGCCGTAAATTTGACAGTGTGGATGTCGGGCGGCGGGGCCCGACGCTACGGTGACGCTATGATGTATTATCCGTGTCACTGAACCGCGGGCCCGTCTCTTCTCCTAGAACTCGGTAGGCCCACGTGTCAGTGGGGTTTGGGGTGATTGCAATTTGAGAGCGGTTGTGGCATCCATCTTCCCTTCGTTTTCTTTTCCGGGTGACATCCCACTTTGGTTTTCTTTTCCCAGCATACGTCGCGCTAGTAGCCACACTACTCCCTAACTACTGGAGTACTAGTGTACTACTTGTACCCCAATCAAATTGGCGGACGAATTAATTCGTTGTTACTCCAAAATAGAAGCCCCGTCTCAAACTGCCGTGATTTTTGTTTTTTAGTCGTAAATTTTGATTTTTAAGTATTCAATAAAAATAATAAAAAAAACTATTATATCTTTGTAAAGAATATAGAAAGATAAAAAAAATAAAAAAACCACGTCAAGAAGTCTACGTGTCACGCCAGAAACGTTGGCACGTTGCCGTGGCTGCTAATCAAGCAACGGTCGAACGGCAGTGATGGTGAACTGGCACGTTGCGGTTTGCACACGCGCGAACAAAAAATACCGCCGCACTCGAGGATTTGTTTGTCTGGGGCTTGATTTGGGGGAAACAAAGTGTTTGCAGCGGGTTATGTTTGATCTGAAATCACTCTTGTACCAACTTTTTTTAAGGCAGTCCTCGTTACTTCATGCTTCGTGAGCTAGTTAAATAAATAAATAGAACGATTTTTTCATTATTATTTTAAAACAGTTTATCATGACAGATTTTTTAAAGTAACTTAGAGGCCACTCTAAAGAGATTAAGCTTATGGCTTCCGATTTTTATCTAAAATTACATTATAACGACGGTTAATTTTTTCTGAATCATTCAATTAAAAAAGAAAATACTATTATATCTATATAGACAGCAAAGAAAAAGAGAAAAAAATCAAAATTAGAAACCAACGTATAGCCAAAAAAATAAAAACAGAAATAATTTAAAATAGAGACCTCATCATCGATCGTAACTATAAACCATTTCACCCAAACGAGCGTAAAATTCCTGCAAAATCCTATATTCTGGGCAGTCATCTCCCTGTCAACCCAGAGACAGAAGCATTGCTTACATCTTCGACTGGTACGGTTAGATTCCTAGACTGGATGCGTATGGCATTGCGAGTAGTACTAGCTGGTGCTTATGCAGTTCTTAGCCATCCAGATGCACGTCATCTGCAGAAAATCCAGATGCCACCCTACTCCGTAGACCTGTGCGTGTGAGATGCATGCAGTGACCCCTTTTCCACTAGAAAGATTACTCATCTTCTTCTACTATCCATCTATGCTTGCGAAAGGGCCTCTAACTTAGTGGTTAGAGCGTTTCAGTAGCACCTTCCAGATCCTGAGTTCAACTCCCAGTAGGAGCGAATTTTAGGCTTAGGGAAAAAAAATCCTCTCGCCTGCTACCACACCAAAGTACAAGTCTAAGGCCCCGCCAAGGCGTTGATCCAAAGGATCCACCGGTAGTCTTACAAGGTTGGGCGATGGTGCCGCTGTGTAAGGGTGGAGCAGAGGTTCAGGGGTTTTCTCGGTCTGCGTGAGAAGATATTCTTCTTAAGCAATGTCCGAGGATTCTTCCCCCGCAGGTCAAGTTTTTTTTTATCCATCTATGCGCTTATCCCTCCAGCGAGGCATGCACAAAGAACGCTTACTAATCCAACTCCCAATCATGCAGATGAGATCACGTTAAAAAGTTAAAACTGAGATCCATCCCAAAAATAAATCCGAAAGATCCAGATCGCGCTATCTGAAAGATCCAGATCACGATTCAGACAGCCGAAACAGTAACACAACGTGGTTCGTCGAAGAACAATCGCAAGAAAACGAAAGAACAGAGCCACACGGAATGAGAAGCAGAAACGGACGAGGAGACGAAACGAAACAGGAATACACTTGAGCATCTTCAATAGCGACTTATGAGCTATATCTAAATATATTATTTTATATTTTAATAGAAGAGAGAGAAAAGCTATCTCTTAATCAAGAGCTAATCTCATACACATATTCTAAGATTATGTGAGGCTATTTATGTTATGAGCTATATACTAAAAGTTAGTACTATTGAAAAAGTTGTCTTAGAGCTAGTAACTAGTTTATACTGTTGGAGATGCTCTTACAAGGGTATGCGGTAGTGCCAGTACGCTTGTTAGTTTGGTGAAGTAAGAGCTGCACATGCAGGGACGGCACGTCCAGCTAGGCTAGGGTGGATGCAGAGTAAACAGCCTCACAGGACACCACAGTGCACGGCAGCGAGCAGCAGTAATGGTCAATCCTGTTTTCTCTCTGTGCCGTGCTGCTACAGTTGGGCCGCCGGTGAATTAATCGGGGGATCTTTGTTCGAATTTTTTTTGTACTAATAATTTATTTTTTATTCAAAATTACATAAATATACCCGCGGTAAATTTTTTTTACAAAAATAGGCTCAAGTCGCCCAATGGAATAACAGTTTCAATCACTCCCCGTTTCCTCTCTTTGTGTTCCTCGATTGCTATAACTTTTGATCCCGTAGCCGAAATTACTCAAATTTTTTTCTGAAGGTTTTTTGATCAATGAAGAATATCTTCACCAATTTTCACTATTTTTGGCGAAGGTTTGGTCCCTGTCGCTCAACTATTGGGCGGCTGCATTAAAGTCGCCCAATGGGAGGGCGACTGGATGCAGTCGCCTGATGGTAGAGCGACAGGGACAGAATCGGCTTCTGGTTGGGCGATAGGCTTCAGTCGCCCTTCCATTGAGCGACTTGAGCCTATTTTTGTAAAAAAATTCCCAGGGGTATATTTCTGTAATTTTAAATAAAAAATGGATTATCCGTACAAAAAATTCTCTTTCGTTCTAGGCAGCGCAGTAGGCTCACGAGCCAATTAAAATTGTACTGTAATTGATAGTGATTTATTTAGTATAACTAAAATTTTAAAAAATGAAAAACAGATTAACTCATTATAGACAATGTAAACGAATGTCGGAAAAAAGGGTAAAAAGCTCAAAGAAGCTAAAAAAGAAAAAGATAAAATTTAGAAATAGTAAAAAATAAATTAGAAACTAGAAACTCAAATCGAAATGAGCGAAACCTAAATCTAACTAGATAAACTCGAGAAACAATGTCTGGAGGGAGACACTGTCCTGGCACCATGAGCACCTCTGAATTTATAGCGAATCCAGCCCCGCGTTTGTAGACCCCCGGCCGGTGCAATCCGCAGTGCGAATGCAAGGCACGCAGACGCAGCTGTTGTTCGTTTTAGAATTTAATGCTTGCCATTAGGGATGGATAGATGGCGTGCCGTGATCAGTGCTATTAAGGTCCCTTCCTATTCACTTATGCTTTTTAGCTTCTTTTTTTAAAATCAGAAATTAATATAAATATCAGTTTCTTAAAACGTCTTTTTTACTCTTCTCACTTTCATCTCGTATTGGAAATAAGACAGAAAGTTACGGGTGCATTATACACCAAACTCCTTTTGCTCTCATGTCATGCATATATCTCTCTCACTTTTTATCATCACTCATATTCTCCTTCTAAAAACTATTTATTATAGTCACTACTATTTATTTTTAGCTAACGGTAAATATCAGTTTTGACCCATGTAAACATGTCCTGTGAGGGGAACAGAGCAGAGCGAAGGAGAGGCTAAGTTAACCGATCCAGGCGGGTCACTCGATTTCCTTCCACTTGGTCGCTGTCACTGCTGAATGCTGGTGCAGGTAGGACTTAGGAGTACACAATACTAGCAAACAGGCTATGCATGATTTCAAAAAGAAAAGAAAAAGAAAAAGAAAAAAGCAAACAGGCTATGCAGAGACGCGGCATAGGTCGAGAGTTGCTACTGATTTGTTTACGTGCAGTTGGGTCGACAGATCGCCGGATCAAAAGAAAGAACGAGGGAACAAGATTATTAAACGAAAAAGTGGAGACTCGTGTGAGAGCAGTGAGCTAGCAGCGGGTCCGTGCATCCGAATTTCTAAACGATAGAGACCTGAGTCTTTTATTTTATGCTACAGTGGGACGGCGGGGTGTAGGCATAAAATGAGTCCAAGAGAACATTTCCAGGTTGCAAAGGCCTAAAGCGTGCGTGACCCACTTGAGAGTGGGCCTCCCCCCCGCTGCCCTTCGCTCCTTCGATTTGTAAAGGCGCGGCGGGAGTGGGACAAGCCCACCCAGCAGGCGTGCGTCCGGAATCGCGGGTCGGACGTAATAATGCAGCGACGTGGCTTGTAATATGGACTCGAATACGGTTGCGTGTCGGTAGGGGGTGTGAAAGCAGTGAATAATTTCTGTCTAATTAATTGACTGAAGGTTTATGGGACGAATATAAAAGGATAAATGGATATCCAACACTATTCATATTTGCCTCCAACATTGAAGAAAAAAAATATGAAATAAGGTATAGGATGAGTGATATTTATCCCCATATATATCCCCAGTTCCCCACCCAAGCTCCTCTACTCTAATTCAATTCCCCCAATTGGATCCCACCAGGTGGGAGGCAGCACATGGCAGGCTAGTCATCTAGTGAGCGGTGGGCAAGCGGGGTGGCAAGCCAGCAAAGGGCACATCACTGGCAGCGGGCGCGACCACACAGGTCGGGGCAAGCGATCGAGGGTAAGGCGAGCCGTAAAGGGGCATCGGGGCGTTGAGGCAGCAGCATCTTTCTATCCCCGGCCCCTTCCCACCCAAGCTCCTCCAACAATTGATCCCACTGTGGGGCAGCTAGCGGCGTCGAGCGAGGAGAGAGGCGATGCACTAGGTTGTCTGCCCGCAGGAAGTAGTTAGCAAACGAGGAAGGTCGGAGCTCGGAAGAAGGGGCGAGGGGAAGGGAGCTGACTCAGATCTTTAATTCTTTCCCTATCCAGCTATTCTTTTGCAACTATAATCAGTAGTCACATACTCACATTCGGACAATCGGACTGGGAGTCTAGGATCAACATCAAACGTGGCTTGCAGCTTCTCAACTTCCCAACTTTTTTTTCTTGCGATTTCCCAACTTTCTTGTGCAGTTGTGCTTGTCAACATTATGATACTTTTGACCTGATTAGGCCATCAAACTCTCTAGCATGCTACTAGTGCTAGATATGTGCTAATTGATCAAATTGTCTACTCTAAGTAACAATGTAACATAAAGTATATCTCAGAGAAGATATGTACTAGCTATTTCATACTTTCATAGTTCATTCATGATTTCCTGTAGCTGACTAGCTATAGGTGAAAGGAACAATCCATTTGAATCTACCCAAAAGAAATTGGAAGCTTCTATAAATTTAATACATTTCTTCTTGCTGGAGATGTTAACTGCTGCCAACAAGATGAGAGCTAGTTAGCTGGTTCTACTTCAAGTATCCTTTTTTTCTTGAAATATTGAATATTTCAATTGTCAAATTTCATAAATGAGGAGGTTCCAAAGCACGAAGACTCCGAAAATGAATTTGCCTTGTAGGTGTGATTAGCATATTAGTGGTATGTTCTATTATCTTCAATGTGAATACATTATAATGTTTATATGATATACTAATCTACATATTTTTATTTTGTAGATTCTCTTTTGAATGTGTGATTGGACTTTTATTTGTGAGTCATCGAAGGTCTCATAATGTCGTACTGAGATACTTGTTATCGTATCTTCCTTTACATCTATGGACATTCAAATGTATGTTGGATTTTAAAACTATTGCTGTCGGTGTTCTAATATCGATCATACGTATGATTATTTGGTTTGGGGGATCTCTCAAACACCTCACCACACAAACAAAGAAGAGATTTTATACAGGTTTGGGCCTTCTTTGGAGAGAATAATAACCCTACTCCTGTGTGGTTATATTGAGTATACTGATTACAATCAAGAGAAAGACTAATGCTTGATGTCTTGCGCTTCTTGATTCTCTCTCGCTTGCCTTCCTTTCTCCCTGACTTCAGCCTTTACATAGCGTGTGAAGAGGTGGCGGTTGCTCCATGCTAATAGACATCTCAACGTATCAAACAATAAACTGTCCGACGGAGGTTATTGTCAGTGATGGATACGTCCTCGCCACCGGGCGATTATCTCTAAAGGTAGGAAGAAGTTCCGAGCAGTTATTCTAGAGAACAACTGCATAGGTTAATTGCCCTATCAAATAGACCCGCAATGTAGCAGGTTGTCATAGATAAACGGTCGAAGTCAAGCTAGTCGTAAAAGAGTTCACAATCACAGAGTAATCATATAACGACTTATGACAATGTCATATTCATAGAAAGGCTTACAATCATATAGTCATGGAAAGACTCTCAACCATATAGTGGTCACGAAAGGCTCACGACCATGAAACGGTCGTGAAAAGGCTCACGACCATATGGTAAGGTCTCTCCCTTGCGAATATATGGGGTATACTTAAGAAGCAGAGTGACGCAATAATACTATTTATAGATAAATAATAAACTATTGATTATTACATCCTCATCATCTAGCCCTCCAACTTCAATCCCAAAGAGAAACTCGACCAATTGGATTGGTCGAAGATCCGGGTACGATCCCATGGAATGAATATCGTACGGGTTTTATTCTTCCGAGGAACTTGCATCTCATCTAGGACACTCATAAATAAAATATTTAACGAACTACCACCATCAATCAATACTCGATTTACTCGACAGTTATTGATGGTGGACTCAACCACAATCAAAATTGACCTCTCGTTCGATAGCGAAAAATCTGAGAAGGATCTCTGGAGTTTACTCTGCTCGTGGTCATAGCAGGCATCCGTGTTGAGATCTACGTAGTTGGCCAGGTCAAACCAATGCTCCTCATTCCACTTTCCTGCCATGGGAACATCTGAAAGAAGATAATTTATCAACAAAGAGTTAATGAAGTTTGGATGGATCCCCATCGACAGCGCCAATTGTCGATGTTCTAATACCGATCTTACGTATGATTATTTGGTTTGGGGGATCTCTCAAACACCTCACCACACAGAGAAAAGACACAGAGATTTTATACAAGTTTAGACATTCTCCAAAGAGAATAACAACTCTACTCCTGTGTGGTTATATTGAGTGTACTGATTACAATCAAGAGAATGACTAATGCTTGATGTCTTGCGCTTCTTGATTCTCTCTCGCTTGCCTTCCTTCCTTCCTCCATAACTTCAGCTTTTATATAGCGTATGAAGAGGTGTCGGTTGCTCCATGCCAAGAGATGTATCAATGTATTAGACGATAAACTGTTTGACGGAGGTTATTTTCAGTGACGGATACGCTCTCGCCACTCGGCGGTTATCGCTAAAGGTAGGAAGAAGTTATGAGCAATTATTCCAGAGAACAACTGCATACGTTAACTGCCCTATCTGAGAGACCGCAATATAGCAGATTGTCTTAGACAAATTGGTCAAAGTTAAGCTAGTCGTAGAAGAGTTCACGACCACAGAGTGATCGTAGAACGACTTACGACTATGTCATATTTGTAGAAAGGCTTACAATCATGAAGTGATTATGGAAAGTCTCTCTGCCATAAAGTAGTCGTGGAAAGGCTCAAGGCCATGGAGCAATCGTGAAAAGGCTCACGACCACATGGTTAGTTCTTTCCCATGCGAATATAAGTGGTTTACTTAAGGAGCAAAGTGATGCAATAGTACTATTTATAGATAAATAATAAATTGATGATTATTATATCCTCGTCAATTGCAGTTACCAACTTTGTTTGTGTTATGTGTATATATATTTGTTCACTCTTATTGGCTATACTTGGGCTCACAGCTCACCCAGGCTCTCAAAATTTCCTAGCTCCGCCATTGCCCCTATTGTCCAATGTCCTTCGTAGGGGTGTAAAAATAGATAATTTTCATCTTACCAACCGTTCGAAGGCTCATGGAATGAATACAGAATGGAGAAGTGGGTATTCGACGCTATCCGTCTCTTGACACAGAGAGAAAAATACGAAATAGGATACATGATGAGTGATATCTATCTGTATCCACTCCGATTACACTTCAACATGGCGGTGATGCGGAGGAAGAGGCTCTCTTTTGGGCTTTTGGCTTCTCCAAAAGTTGAAATAAACAGGACGATTTCTTAAAGAAGATTCCCCGAACGACTTTCCGAATCCAAAACCGTGTGCTTGTACGTATCGGCGCCTCCGCCGTCTATTGTTGTCTTGAGAAACACAAACAAAAGCCATCAACCATAGCCCAGCCATAGCCCGAAAGAACAGGGCCAGAAATGACCTAGGCAAAATATGTTTTTAGGTGAAACCATTGTTTTTTTAGAACAAAAGGGGATCCCCTGCTCCATTTTGCATTTCTAGTCAAATGTTTGTGCGTTGTGATGGATCTCATACGAAAAATATCACAAGTTCTAAATTATAGAAAAACAAAATATGGTGTGAATATTCCTGCAATTGCAATGTGGCATGAACAATATTTATTTACAATATAGATAGCATTTTTGCAAAAGAAAAGGAGAGGATAAAATGACATTTTTCAACAAAAAAAGATAGAGTAGCATTACAACAAATAGATATATATTTGTAGTGGGTATGAGGACATCCAAATACTCAATTCTTCTTGAAGATATACTATGTTCTGCCTATAGGTTTGTAATCTATTATATCCATCTAATTAAGCAATGCCAACATTCATTCTATAATCTCCTCCCTAATTCTTGAATTAGAACTCAGTAGCAAACCAGGATGTCCCTTGGTTAGGGTAGGGCACCCGCCAGGGCCCCAAGAGACAGGGATCCAGCCCATGTTGAAAGCTTACTTGATACAGATCTTTTAGCGGTAAAATTACCACCTAATCTCAAAAATAAAAAACTCAAGCCTTTTCTATAGATCACAAGTTGTACCATGCAAGACCCTCATGTTCAAGCATACAAATTTGCAACCAACCAAAAATTTTATTTTAAGGGAGACCAACCAACCACAACATGAGGCAAATCATTATTACCAGAGTCCCACAGAAGAATAGCAACCAAAATTTTATGCTCGGCTACTATTCTCATGATTGGTATATCTGATGGTTTAAGCGACAGGGAATATGACACCGGGAACTTCTGATTTGGTTGTACATTGCAAGCAATCTTCAGTTTTTGTGATTCAGTGCTGGGAGCCTGGTACTGTCTTAAACGACAACTCTTGGTATCTATCTCCAATTTCCTTTCTATGGATGTGAAATGGAAGGAGGGAATAATACTTAATTTACGGAATTACAAGCAAATAGGCAACAAATTGGCAAACTTCACAGGAAATGCGAGTTGTTTATAGCAAAGAAAATTTATCTTGTTCCTTCTAAAAAATACATTGTAGGTAGTCTGGTCAGCTAATACCTAGCAATCTACAGATTCTACATGAACCTGACAGGACATTTGTCATTAACTTAGAACTAATATATTTTAAATATGTTATACATAGTAAAACTAAAATATAGCGGGCCATTGGCCTATATACATAGTAGAACTAAACATATTTGGCCATTAGCTTGTATATAAACATTTTTGTTAGCATTGAACAAAACCCAACAAAACTGAAACATATACGTTGTTAGGTACATCAAGCAAAAAATAATTGCTAAACATTTAAATGCACTTCAAAAGGCAAACAAAATATCCAGGGAATAAGATGGAATTACATGCATGTAATGAGCCGGAACACAACCGAATAAATTGAAGCTAGACTCAATGCTTGACCAACAATAGAGCCGAAATACACATTGTTCCTAAATAGAAAAAAATAATATCTGTGGAGTCATACATATGATTAGCGGCTCTTTATCGTACAAAATTATAGCGCCTCTCAGGAGGTATCACTCTATCACAGGCTATGACACTATGAAGACCATCGAGTTATGGTTGTTAGCCAAATGGCTAATGAGATGCAATATACTGCTGTAATGGACATCGTAGGAAAATTAAGAACATATAAAGTGAAGTTTACCATGGCGAATAGCTTCAGTCTTGAGTTTCGTCAAATAATACAATACGGAGAGGCGCAAGCATTTCACTTTAACATGCGCATGTAACATTCCAGCTTTTTCTTAGTAATAACTGCTGAGTTTCAATCTGAGTTCATTCGCAACAGAAATAAGTGTGTACCTATTTCAGCATAAATGTATGATGGCAAGGAAGGGTAGAAAAGAAGAAAAACAACTAGAATACTGGATAAGCAAATTATTTTTTCTTAGTAATAGGCATAAGCAAAACATTTTTTTTTAGTAATAGGCATAAGCAAAACAAGTTTCATGCAAAACTTTCCATCTACATATGCAGTTTTACCTGGTGGAAGAAGCACCTAGGAGAATATTTATGCAAATAAACACTACAGCTTGTCTTTACATTTGCTTAGGCCAAAAGCATGTTTTTATAGTCCAGCAGAAGTTTGCAACTTTGTATCCCATTGATGAGCTATATCTTGATGATCATGGCTACGATGATGTCTGCACAAAACACGAATTGATTTGACCAAAAATTTACTGAAGCCTAAAAGAACTACAAGACCAAGCTGAATCACGGACATAATTTATTTCCTCACCATCATTCTAAAATGGATAAATAATGTTGAACTCCAAAATTCAACTCCACCTATTGAATTTTCAGAAGAACCATCACAACAGGAGCTTACTGAAGTCAGTAGGAGATGGGGAACCGTGTCAGTGGCTACAGCCGTTGATGAACCTGGGGGAGACGAGAAAACGCCAGGCAACAAAGCTGAGTTGCAACCATGTGGAGGGGATGGCTGCATAGGAGCTCGTGAGTGGCAGCCCACAGCCGTCGGAGCACCGTTAGCACCGGCGCATGTGAAGAACATACGGGCAGAACAACGACGACACGCTGGCTTTGACCAAGGCGGTAGGAGACGGATCCACCTCAATCTTGCCTAGATCCGATGGAGGCGGTGTGGTTGGGCTGGAGGGTGGATGCGACGCGGTGCCTTGGGGTTTAGGAGTGGCCGCGTGATCTCTCGATCCCAACCAGATCAAAGTACTTCATATTGCGCAGGTGCCAAAAAGGATCTTTCTTTTATACATGCATCAAACTTCTACGTCACCCCTTCGATCAGCTGAGGTAGTGCCCATGCCCGAGCTCCCTAGTTGCCACCTTGGGCAGAAATGTCTGGCTGGAGACAATACTGAGAAGATGCAGCAAGTGTGTTTGGTTGGAAGCCTGGAGTCTGCAACCCCTACCTGGCCTGGAGTCTTGATGCTAGAGATCTATCTTTTTTTTTTCAAATTTGGTGATGCAATATCTGAGCCTATAAGGGATTGGAGAATTATGAGGTGATGCGGTGTTAATTCGAGGAATTGTCAGATCAAGGAATTCTAAGTTTTTTTGCATTTTCATATTACCAGTTGAGAAATTGTAAGTTTGTTTTGCAATTTTTAGATTACCAATTTTAATGAATCAGTGGAATGTTTGTGAAAATATTGATGGTATATGCATAAAAGTTTTATCTATAAGAACAGTAGCTTGAGGCATTTGTTCTGCCAAGTGAATTGTGTACATGTGGTTTGTGAATTGAATTGCATGGAGTGTGAATGAAAATGTTTTGCTACTCTCAGATTGATAATAGGAATTGGTTGCAAGGAATTGGCTTGAATTTGCCATTTCCTGCTATGAATGGAATGTCTCAATGCTTAAGCCTGTAAGCAGCAGGTAGCAAACATATGGTTGTGATTGATTGTTTAAAGTGAATATGCATGTTTGGTCAACAATTTGGCTCACATGCAACAATAGCAGCTTGTGCCAAGCAGCAGCAAAATTCTGACGCTTAGCAAATTTGCCACCCTTGGGAGTCATGCAGAATTTTGGCACTCAACTATCACCTAGGATTCTCGCAATCACAAGCATACATTTTTATATTTCACAAATCGAAAAAATGACAACTTAGAGTTTCTCACAATTAGAAGCATACAATTTCTCCTTTCACATTACACAAATCAATTTCTGAAGTAACTCTCATGCACAACTAAGAATTAAAATAGTTACAAGTAAAAACTGCTTACATTTCACAAACCAAGCACACAAAATGAAATTGTTCCATACAATTCACAAAATATAGATGCTCAAAACACAACTGAAGCATGGTAGTGGATGGGGGCATGGTGGAGGAAGGCGCCATTTGCCATCGCATCTTGGGGCCAAGTGGAAATTTATTGATCATGCACATTTGTCACTCAACCATCAGCTGACAATCAAGCACAATTTTGTCACTCAAACTTCACCCGGGACTCCTGGAGCCATCACCATTTCTTACAAATTTCTCACAATCAGAAGCATACAATTTTCAGTTCAAAAGAAGAAGCATACAATTTTCAGTTTTGAATTCTGCACCTCCCTTTGTCTCATCATTCCAATTTCTCGTACGCATATTTCAAAACTAGATGTTGGGAGTGACTTAGTGAATAAATCTGCAAGATTTTCACATGACTTAGTATGCAGTACATTAATTTCGTTCAAAGATTACAATTCATGAGCGTAGAAGAACTTGGGGTTGATATGCTTTGTGAGATGACTCTTCACGTAGCCTGTCTGCACTTGTGCATCACACGCTGCATTATCTTCATAGAGAAATGGTGAGGGGAGAGGGAAAACCAATAAAAACAAGAGCAAATCAATCAAATAGAGAGATATTGTAACATCCCAAAATTTGGATGTTCAAAAATATATAATTGTTAAAATATTTCATGCGATTTGTTGGTGTTCAAAATTTCTTTTTGCACATTTATTTGAAATGTCTCGAGTTTCGTGTCATACAAAGCAATATACTAAGAAATAATAGCCAAGCAAAACAATAGAGATATTAAAAGAAAGGGGAAACTCAGGATATACACACAAAATGTAAAACTTAAGTATTAAATAATGGGGATAATGTAATACCATGGATTACAAATTCTAAACAAATTCCAAGTTGCACCCAAGTTCGAGATCAAATTAAAGCAAAATCTACCTTCAATCAAATTGACCAAAACAAGTATTAAAAGCTCGCATGTAAATAAATAAACCGAGAATTCAAATTTGGAAAATCACTCAAAACTCAAAATAAATAAATCCAAATGTAAGTTAAAATTTTAAATTAATTCTAAGTTTCAAATCTTGGCTTGAGCCCTTCATTTTCTCTTTTTCTCTCTCACTTCCATGTGGGCCCCTCATTTTCCTCTCTCCTCCTCTTCTTTTTCCCTACTTCCTCTCTCTCTTGCCCTGGCTCCCCTAGCGCAGCGCCGCCCCCTTCCTTCTTTCTTCTTCTCCTTCTTCCTCTCCCTTCCATGGTGTGCACCTCCACGCCGCCTCCTTCTCTCGGCCTGCTGCGAATCCTCCAAGATTTGCCGCCGCTGACAGCCTCTGCTCTGCACACGCTGCTCGACCGTCGCATCCGCCGCGCCGAGCCCCGCGCCTCCGCCAAGCCTTGCGCGTGTTTTGCTGGTGGTTCTTTCCCGCTCCGCCCGGTCTTCGCGCCTCCCGCTCCTCTGCAACTACAAGAAGCGGTGGCCCTCCCCATTTCTCCCCATTGTGCACGCCAATCCCTTCTTCCCTTCCTCCTTCTCTTGCCGCGCCCACACCGGCCACCACCGCCTCATCCCGCCCCGGCCGCTCCGATGATGCCCCCGCTGGTCCGACAGCGTCATGGTGCGCCCCAAGTGGCCTCCTCCCTCCTCCCTCAGGTAATTGAACTCCGGCGCCCCGGCTTGTCGCACGGCCGACCTTCCTCTCCGCCGGCCGAAGTCGCCGCCGCCCACGCCATTTCTTCCTCGACCCAGCTCGCGTCAATTCCATGCGGTGAGAGCATCTCCACGACGCCCTCAACCTTCCCCAAACGCCGCCCGGCCTCCTCGACGGCCGAGCTCCCTCCTCCACGGGAGTCTCCTCGCTGCCGCCCCGGGCTCACGCAGCCAAGCCACCTCGGAGTCTCTCCACCCCAGCCGACCGTTGGGTAAGCTTCATGGTGCCTCCCTCCCACTCGTGCTCCTTTCCTTTTTCCCCTTCCTCAGTCGGCGCTGTCGCTCCCTGTTGACCCCGCCGCTCGATGGCTCCTTGTCTGTTCAGCGGTGTGCGCCGCCACCTCCAAGTCGGTGCCTCTCCCGAAGGTCGTTCTACCCGTCGCGATCGAGCCTCCGCCTACCTCGCCGTCGACGCCGGCGCCCACAGCATGCGCCGCCTCCTCTGTCGGTTTGGCCGAGCGCCTCCATCCCCTGTTCCTACCTATCCTTCTCTTCTTTCTTCACAATGGCAGATGGGCCCTCTTGGCTTAAGTTAATTAGTAATCAATGGGTTTGATGCAAACTGCAAACAGAGGGAAGATGTACTAGCTAGCATGCATAAACACAGAGATTATAACTTAGAAATTTCAACAAGAATGAAACAACAAGTCCTTCCGTATTTAGTAAAAACTATAGAAATGACATTAGAACTAATTAGTAAAGATTACAAAAATCATAGATGACTAACATAAGTATAAATCATAGCTATTATTTTTAGACAATAGAACTTAAGTAAAAGAAATGTGACTAGTCAGTTTGTCCCCCTAAATTAAAGTATACTTTAGGTGTACATTGTATGGACCTTGGAATTAAAATTTATGAAAGCCCTTTTTGTAGTAGCTAATACAATTCAATTAGCATAAATTCAAATGAAGTGCATATAATCTAGTCGTAGGTATAGATTTGAAGATGTGAATGATAGTGAAAATGTATAGTTGGGTCCGCAAGAATAGATCCTAAGTGAAGCTAAAATCATGAAAGATAATAAATGCAGATATATGTATATGAAGCACCAGTGACCCTCAGTTCTCCGAGCATCATAAACTAAGTCCCCTACCAAAGTACAACTTCGTACGTCTAATAAAAGAAACCCATGGGTCGTTAATCGTTAAAAATGATCTTGCTAACCTACACCTTAGTAAACAAGTTAATATTAGGCCTGCATAAGATAATGTGTCTTTCCTTTGCTAAAAAAGTATAGACTATAAAGCCAACTTAATAAATCAACAAATGTATGCATTGAACATATAACACATACCTAATTCGTAAATGCTAACCCTGAAAAAATAATGTTCACCAAATTCATACATATATACCTTAACTCATGGAACTTCCTTCATAAATATAAAATTATAAAAAGGAAGAATATTAAATAAAATACGTCGAACCATGATAATTTACAGTCGGCTATGCCTAGCCATAATTGAACTCGAAGCGGAATGTTCAGGCAAACACTCCCTCTGCCATGATACTTCCTTTTTCACTTTTCGCCATTCATCGTTCCGCTCCAACCCCGTTGACTCCGTCAAATCTCCGCGCTCATTCAATCCTACCAGGAATCACCCTTTTACTCATAATAAAATTTAAGTTGAGTTTATTTGGATTTTCTTGAATCTTGTTGAGTTATTTGCATTCCATTGTTTAGCGCGAATTAGAGATTGGAATTCGGAGAATCAACGGATCCCAAGATGAAGATCCGTGGTTGGAAGAGAATAGAAGCTCAAGAGAAAGCATAGTGTGAGCTCAAGATGCATGTAAGCGCGCAAAGTAGTCAATACTTTGATCATGTTGAACCTATATTTTCTGCAAATTACTTTTGTTTAAATTATCAAATTGCATGTTGTTAATTTATATGCAAACGCATGATAATTTAAGATTCTAGTTATATGCCTATTGTTTATCTTGAATAGTATTACACCCCTCCTTGGAATATTGCACACGTGAACCTTGTCGCCTAGTGGAAAATTTTATAATGGTTAGCTTTCAAAAATAAGTCCTTAATTATATGCCATGCTTAGCATTGTTTAGGAACCCGGGGCAAGGAATTGCCCCAAGCATCACTTTTAATCAAGAGAAATTGATTTGGGCAGTCATGATGGGAATGACTGGTATATCTTGAACATGACTATTTTATACCCTCAAAATCCCCAACTTGCTTAAATATCTGGGCGGATTGGTTTGAGGGTGTGAGTGTGGTGCAGTGGATGCATAAAGTGGGTTAGTGGTAGACCGCCCAGATACCACTAAGGATCAAATCTTGTCATGACCTCCTGTGTAAAACAGTACAACCACAAGTCTGTAAAGTACAACTTGGCTAAGTAAATTTATCGAAACTCCGGACTCATCTCACTGGTAGGGGGTTGAAGGGGTTACGCTATGGCAAGGGGGCCTGAAGAGACACCAGTGGAGGGTGAAGTTTCCCAGCCGTACTAGCGCAGAGGGGAGTGGAGCCCGTACGCTAGTAGCTGTGGGAAACATCCCGTGCACAGATGGGACCCACCGCAAGTGGGCAGTTTCCCATAAAGGTGAGATGACAAAAGGGTCTAGATACTCTGAAAAGTTACTGTGATGGTCTGCTCAACCACACCTCTAAGGAATCGTGTGGGGCAACGAGTTGATTGTCTCTTGTGGTGAAAGTGTACAAACTCTGCAGAGTCTAAACTATTTGAATAGCCGTGCCCACGGTCAAGGGCGGACATGGGAACTTAACTAGATATAGTTCTATTTAAAAATATTTGGAAAATGGGAATGGAAAAGTGGAAGGGCAGAGGAAAGCCCTGATTTGAGTTGTCCTGGGTGTCGTCCCAGTGGTAAGTTAAACGGCTATAACGCTGAAAGATGTTATACGGTGTGATGCCGTATGTAGGGAGAAATTATGGGCATATGGTGTGATGCCATATGTATGGAAAATCATGTTAATATTCTTTGAACATTATGTTTTGTTTCAAAGCTGCTAGGTCTCAGGAAATTTTATGTATTGTATTTCAATTAGTGACATTTCTATTCTTACAGAATAAAATATGGGAAGAATAAATGGAGTCGTAAGAAAAGTAGATAGCTATTTATGGTAATTGCATAAAGAAGTTGGTGGATTCATGTTGATCATAATAGGGATAATGATAGTGTGGATTCTGGGAAAAATAAGTTGGTGGAGCCTAAATGAATATATAGGTTAGATAGATGATTTAAACGAACTTTGGAGAATTAGGGAGTATAAAGGTAATTGTTGGATTACAATACTGATACTTAGTATAACTTCTTGGAAGATGTTGACAATGATGGGATTAATATGATTTGATCAAATACTAGATGGATAATTTGATTCTTGGGAATTTGGAGGTATGAAAATAGCTATAGGAGATTAATCTTGATCAATGAAAATCTTGGTGGAGATATATTAGTGAATCATAGACCTGATCAATGATATTCTTGGTGGAGGTACAATAGTGAAGTAATTAGAAATGGATAATGGATAATAAGGATGATAATTGGAGGAATAAGTTATGGTTGTGGATCAATAACAAAAAGGATTGGATTGTTAGGGATTAGAATACAAACGATTTTGGTGGATTAGTTAAATGATGTTACTCGCTGTTTGGAGTCTTAGACAGCAGTCAATAATTAAAGTGTATGTTGGTGGATTAAGTCAATTATGGCAGTTGTGTGTGTGGAGTTAGGTAGCAACAATAATACAAGAATTAAATCATGATAATGCTACCTAAAAGCGATTTTTGGCAAATAAAATAACACGAGCCTCTCCTTTGTTAAGCCATGCATACTATTTACTTGCATTCTGTGTATTGGCTCGCGGAGCACGGGGTCGGAGTGCTCACGCTCGCTTTTGCGACAAAATTCAGAATCATGAATCAAATCACCTCGCCTCAGCAACAAGATTGGACAAGCTGGCCGAGAAGATGAAGATGTCAAGGGCTAGGTCGTGAACCTCCAGTTGGCTGCCTGTGGGCATGTCCTGAAGGTCCCACCTGTGTGCTTCATTCTTCCGCTGCTGCAATTTAATGATTTCGGCCTCATCGGCTCATGAGTAAGTCTACTATTATATTTACGCTTCCGCATGATATGTATTTTGATGTCCATAACTGTAACTGTGTGCACTATCTACTGATCCAGGGAATAGTGCAGCTAAACACAGTAGAATCCGGATTATAATATCTGGGTACTATAGATATCCATGGAGAATATCATATATTGATTCTATTGTTATTTGAGGAGAAAATTTTTACAGCTAATCCCTTAGAATAGCAGAGCTCTAAACCTAGAGCACACACACACACACACTCCAACCTATCTCCCATATGAGTGAGGAGGAGCTAGCCACCAAAAGACTTAGCCAACCTTCTCAAACCCTAATTCTTGCCTCTCCTCCTCTTATATAGCATCACAGCCTGAACTAAAATCTAATGGATCCATTCATTAGGCCAAAGCGGGGATAACCTGTTAACCCCACCAATAGCGGGTTTTCCTCTCATGCACGCTTCTCAAAATGGTTTACAACCACTAACCTATTAGTGATTCAATACTTGATCCACTTCCCATTTTAGTACATACAAGAACTAAACCACTTAGGACAATGTCGCGGTTTTGCACATCGTCACTTTTTGGTATTTGGCAATTTACCAAAATACCCATCTACCACCTTCCTCGAAGCTTCCCGCTTCCATTGCCACGAAGTATCGCCCATGCATCGCCATCTTCTATGTGGCCCCAATGACTTGTCATCAAACTTCTCACGCGTCTGGATCTTACCGAACCGTCCTCGCTTGCAAACGACCCAAGTCACTTGGCATACCACATGCTTCTTCTCGCATATGACGGCACCCGACTTCCTTTACCGCATAGGGCATCGACTCCTCCCTGAGCCTAGTCTCGGTCTACCTTGTCATTGCTTGTCATGTCCACCACCGATAGCTCCCGCTCTGGTTCCTCGTCATCCCGCTTGTAATCGCCCGTAAGACTCTGTCATGTTCGACGTCTCACTGACCGTTCTAGACCTCAACGCCACCTTCTGCCTAGTTTAGATCCTTCTACATCTGACCATAACCTAGCTCCAAAGTCCTACAACCAACAACAATAAACAAACCATTACATAATACCCCACAATACGCAAAGTCATCAATTGGCACAATTAATCAAAACAATGCACAATACAAAATGTATGCAACCAAAATACTGATCATAAGTCTAGGATCAAACAATAAATCCATGTGCATATAAGAAACAACACACATACCATGACCATACTCTAACAACTCGATTCATGACTCAAATCACAGAACCATGTTTTTATATGAAGATCGGTAGCACCGCTCTATAGACGCCAGTACTACCGCACCTTGTAATCCCGAGTTGGATTTCTCTAGAAAAAAACATATCGCTACTTATATCGGAACTACCGTTTGAGCGGAACTATCGCGCTCATGACGTCGGTACTACCACTTGATGGTACTACCATATAAACACCTGCAATATTTCTGATTTTTCTGACACTTTTAGAAAATAGCCCAACCGAAATACGATCTTTGCAAAAAAAACACTTTATCACTCCACAACATTTACAATGGTTCATCACAATTTTATCCTGGATCTCCTCATATGGTTCTTCACACATACCCTAACTTTGATCGCTCATATCATCTCCTCCGCTTTGGACGCCATGGGATTGGCCGTCATGGGGTATCCATGGTTCCCATGTACGGACTGCTCGTACGTCTCGCCGTCGCCCCACACCGCGTACGCGTCCTCCCCGTGTATCGCGTCGTCGCCGGCCGCCAGCTGTTCCTCGCTGAGCCGCAGCGGCACGGCCATCCCGACCACCAGGCACACGGCGCTCGTCACGGCGACGTTGAGTGCCACGACGAAGGCGATCCCGCCCAGCTGCACGCCCACCTGTCTGAGCCCCGCGGAGGCGCGGCCGCCCCTGACCGCGTACACGAGGCCCACGTAACGGGGGTCGTCGCCGAAGAAGAGCCGGGTGAGCCGCGGCTCGGCCAGGAGGCCAGTGAGGACGCCGCCGATGCTGCCGGCGACGCCGTGCGTGTGGAGCACGGCCAGCGTGTCGTCGACGCTCTTCAGGAGCCGGCTCCGCTTGTGCAGCACCATCATGGTGCACCACGGTACGCTCCCGGAGGCGGCCCCCATAAGCATCGCCGCCCACCCTTGCACCAGCCCCGCGGCGGGGGTGATGCAGACGAGGCCGGTGATCATGCCCTGGACAGCGCCGATGACGGAGGGGTGGCCGAAGACGAAGCAGTCGAGCAGGAGCCACACCAGGAGGCTGGTGGCTGTGCAGAGATGCGTGTTTACGATGGCGACCGACGCGTCGATGTTGGCGGCGTACGGCGCGCCGCCGTTGAACCCCGTCCACCCCATCCACAGAAGTCCCGCGCCAGCGAGAGTCAGGAGAATGTTGTTCGGCGGGAACGCCTCCCTGTCCTTCGCCATCCTCGGACCAACCTGTCCATACGCAACGCAAGCTTACACATGGTTTCATATACGCCTCTCTTGCCATGAATGATCGATGCATGCAAAGTATATGGCACGTACCCAGTAGGCGGCGGTGAAGCCGGCGACGCCGGAGGAGAGGTGGATGACGTAGCCGCCGGCGAAGTCCATGACGCCGGCCCTGAAGAGGAAGCCGTTGGGGCTCCAGACGCTGAAAGCGCCGATGGTGTAGGAGAAGGTGAGCCAGAGGGGCACGAAGAGCATCCATGCCCGGAAGTTCATGCGGCCGAGGAGCGAGCCGGCGACGAGGATGAGCGTGATGGCGGCGAAGACGAACTGGAAGAAGAGGAGCGTGGCGGCGGGGTAGGCGCCGGCGAAGCCCTGCGCGGAGAGGAAGCCGGCCTGGTCGAGAGCGGCGAGGTCGGGGCGGCCGACGAATGGGAGGAGGCGGTCGCCGAAGGACATGCGGAAGGCCCAGAGGCACCAGCAGACCAAGGTGGCGGCGAAGGCGTAGAGCGCCATGAAGGCCGAGTTGACGGCCCACTTCTTCTTGACGATACTGCCGTACAGGATCACCAGCCCCGGCACGCTCTGCAGCCCCACCAGCGTCGCCGCCGCCAGCTGCCACGCGTTGTCGCCCTTCTCCAGCCATGCCGGCGCCGCCTCCGTAGCCATCCACGTATGATCGAACTCGACGACGGCGATGCAACTGTGTACGTTGTTGCACAAGGGGAAGAAGAAATGAGGTGATGCCAAGTGGAAGGAAGGGGGGAGAGCTGCGCATAAGAAGGCAGGGGAGAGAGGCGCGCCCGGGAGAAGAGGTCCGAGAGGGAGAAGCGGAAGCCGTGCAGATTCTTCAGATACTTTTGAACGACGAGATTCTATCCTGTGGCTGAATCTTCTGGCGTTTTTTTTGTTAGTTTTTACTACTGCAGTTACACCGGTTTTACCATAATTAGCGCCTGAGCCAGCCGTGTTCAAAGCCGCGAGTTCTGCATCCAGTGCGAGAAAGATTTACTCGTAGATTTTGGCTTTGGCTGTGGTTTATAGATTTTGGACTATTTATGAGAAAAAGTATAGAGTAATAGAAATTTATATGTGATTTTAGCTAATATAAATAAAGTCGTGATAGTATGTACTATAATTAACTTGTATACACTACCTTTAAAAGAGTTTGTTTGAAAACTAGTAACTATAGAAAAGTCGAAAATATAGATTTTAGAAGCTGAAAAAAAGAGAACATAAATGTTGCAAGCAAGCTAACGCTTGAATCAGTCTTTAACATTTAAAAAAGAGAGAAGGATCTGAACTTTAATGGTAAACTCCAGTTATCTCAGTCTCAAGATCGTCCTATATGCGAATGGCGGACTTTCTTATGACAAGATCGGTAGATCGGAATTTATTCCCCCATCCTTCCATTGTTTCATGAGACATCTCCAGTTTGGATTCATGCATGCCATCCGGCTCAACAGTTATACTCGGCTGGATTGAGTGAAGAACATCTACGTACGTGCCATATGTAGAAAACATAAAAAAAAAACTTCCACTACAAAAGTCACTAGGGCTGCCGACCCTTGTAATCTTATCTAGGGTTCGACAACTTTCTCATTTAAATTCAGGATTTAAACAAGATATCAACGCATGGCACATCAAGAAACGAACATCAGTATCTGATGAGCGTTCCAGTTTCCAATAGTAGAGTTCCAAATTACTCAAATCGAGTAACAATTTCGGCACAAACATTGTTGGAACATGTTCCAAAATGTCACTATCACCTATAATCAATCTAACATCGACACTAAAAAGAATGGCGGTTCTGAAATTCCAAAATATGATATCCTCTATATACCAAAACTGACAAGACTCACTGAAAAAACATCCCCGGAGAAAAAAAGACAACAGTGACATGCACAGTTACAAGCTACACTCTGTTGACACAATCAAGGGAAGGCGCTTGCTCAAGGTTTCCCAATAGATTTTCCCCAGGAAAAAGAGCTTCCAGAACCAACACAGCAAGCTCAAGCAGCAACAGCTGGGCCTTGTTTCAGCAAAAAGGGAAAAATGTGGAATTGGAGCATGAGAAAAAACAAACAATGTAACCCAGCAAGCTTCGTCTATAGACCACACTACTTGAAGTCTTGAAACAATATTTTCTTGAGAGAGAAAAAAACTATGCATATTGATTGGCTTCGGCCTTGCTCATTTTAGTTTGAGCTTCTGGCTTATTTTTTACTATTTATAAATTTTATCTTTTTCTAATTTGTTTTGCTTTTTAAAGCTTTTTTGCCGGTTTTTTTTCTGTATTCGTTTGCATTGTCCGTGATGGGTTAACATGTTTTTTCTATTTAAATTTTTCTAAATTTAGTTACGTCAAATAAGCTACCATCAGCTGTAGTGTAATTTCAGCCAGTTACAGTGCAATTTCAGCTATAAGTCAGCTTATTTCAATCCAACCGAACGGCACCTAAAAATGGACTCCGCGAGAAGCAAATTTATTCAGGAGTTATGTCATATTGTTCTAGCTTTGATTAATGCCACATAGGTTAGCCAAAAGCTAACAAAGGTATCATCTCGCAGAATCACATTTTGCAAATCTGTCTCATATAACAGGTATGTCCCTAGATAGCGTGGATAGCTAAAACTCCACAACCAAACTGACAATCTGTTCCAGCACTCTCCATCCCTGTTTGTTCCTTTTTGACCTTTCTTGTTTCTTTCTCTGGGTTGAGATTTTATCTAACTGATGGTTCTTTTATTAGGAACCAATGACCTGGCAATCCCTTGAAGAGTGTGGTCAGGGATATTGAGTCTACTATATACAGGCAAAGATGATGTTGGGTTGATCATGTTCGAGTGAAGAGAGTAGCCCCTATGAGTTAGAAAATAGTGTTTGTAGTATATCTCAGGGCAATTACCTTTGAGGAATCAGATATATATTTATACTGCATGTGTTTATATACACTAGTATACAAGAGATCCTACGAATTAGTTACAATTGGAATGAATCTACTATAAAAGAAAACTAACTAAATCAGCAGACCTACTCTTGCCGTATGATGAATAGTATCACAAATATATGGAAATCCGACCAACACTATCGGCAGCAGATCAGCCTAACATGGAAATAGTACCTCCTTTGTTTTGGTAATACCGTGATGGTGAATAGTGACTGAATCTTCAGAGCGCTAACTGAACATTCCAAAATTCTACAATCAGCAGAGACAGACTATAAGTCAAACGATAGAACCATCTCTCCTGACGTCTTCTTTAACATTCCCTTCAATCTCATCCTGTGATGTTAAGGTTGAGATTGTACCATAAACGATCCAGCATTTGCTTTGTTGCTGGTTTGGTGAATGCATCGGCGACTTGATCAGCTGAAGGGACGAAACACACCTCTAGTGCACCAAGTGCCACCTTCCCCCTGACAAAGTGAAAGTCAACTTCGATGTGCTTTGTTCGAGCATGGAATATGGGATTGGCAGTTAAATAAATTGCACCTAGATTATCACACCACAATATCGGTGCCCTTGGCTACGGTATTTGCAATTCCTTGAGTAAAGATTGAATCCATGTCGCTTCAGAGTGCCATTGGCCAAAGCCTTGTACTCAGCCTCTGTCTTGAGCGAGACACAGTTGGTTGCTTGCGAGCGCTCCATGAGATAAGATTTGGACCGAAAAATACTGCAAAGCCTCTAGTGGAGCGACGATCATCGACACATCCAGCCCAATCAACATCAGTGAATACAAGGAGAAGAATAGATGTTGATCTCCTTAGGCTTAGTCCAGTAGAGAATGTTCCTTTAACATATCACAAAATGCGTTTGACTGCCTCCCAATGTACATCAGTCAGTTTTGACAGATACTGGCACACTTTGTTCACAGCAAAAGCAATATTAGGCCTTGTCAAGGTAAGGTACTGTAAACCGCCCACCATGCTTCAATACTTAAACACATCTTCTTCATTGAGCAAGTGTTAGACCATGTGGCTAGGTCTAGAATTTTTATGATGATGAATAATTGACAAATTGCTTAATATTGTTATTCGAGGCGTGTGCGTGTGTGCGTGGACTAATATCGGTCAAGTTGGTGAGAACTTGTGCCGAGAAAATATTCTTTGGTCTTTGCATGTGCAGGTTAGGCGTTAAGACGGTCATGGTCGGTGACGAGGAAGACCGGGACTAGGAGGGGGAAATCTGAGGTCCGGGCGGTCGAGGATGTCACGAGGTGGTCGGGCTCACGCTGGAGCACATGGAGATTAAAGGTGGATGATGCGTGGAGAAGATACAGGAGGTGCGGTCCTAGAGGCTTCGACGTGCGATTAGTTGAAAAATCGGAAGTGTGAAAATCCGTATTAGGAATAGTTTCGGGTCCTTTAAAAATTAGTGGGCTAAAAATCTGGTTGAGAAAAAAAAATCTATGTCCTGTTGAACTAGTGGTATTAGGATTTAGAGCTTAGACTTATTTGGTTTCGGAGGCCACACCGTGTTTGTATGGGAGGTGTGACCGAGTTGTCTGAAAAACGGATTCTGTCGCGCATAATAAAAGGGGGGCTGGCCGAGTTGACGGCACAGCTTTTTGGGGGAACCGGACGCCTTTTGGCTTTCAGAGAAAAGTTGCGACAGCGCGTTTTCGACGACGTCTTGTGCTTCGATTCTCGTCCGCGTGCCTTGCTGCCAGAGAAGTCGTTTCACTCACGCATTGCAGTCCACCGTTCCAGCATATGCATCAGGCTACGCATATGACTAGCAAGGAAAAGCTGGCAGCAGAGAATTAGGGCCTGTTTATTTAGGCTTACGTTTTTTGGCTTATAACTTAAAGCTAGTTTTTTGGCTTAAGCAGCTTAAAAGCAGTTAGCTTTTAAGCCAAGTTAGACTATTTGGTATCCTGGCTTTTTGGTGGATTGAATGGTGTGACTTATTACCAAAAAGTCTGAAATACCCTTATTACCATTCCGACTACTATATGGATCCATGTGCAAATTCATCTGAAAAAATTGAAGCTTTTAACATGATTTTCATGATCTTTTGCATGATCACTGGATGATTAAATAATTAAGGAGAATTATTGGTGCAATATGTAGCAAAGATACGCACGTAACGCCTCCTCGTATTGTTCTTTTGTGTTTCATGACGTCAAGCTTTTGGAGAAATCCGATCAAACATACCGGTACTAGTGCTAATGTAAGTGTAGTGACATTGTAACAAGTGGTAAAAATACAGATTTCGCCAAAATTAAATTGTGTTTTGAGTTTGTTTCTATGTTGCGTAGTAATCGTTTCTTTTTTTAAAACAAATATAGACATTGGTTGAAAGAAATCAAGTATAATCGGAGGCTTTCGTTGATATCATCATCTAGCTTAAATTAGGTTTAAGACAAATAGGATCCTTTCGAGTGTTAGAGCTAGCGTAGTTCGACGAGAAGAAATGGCTAGAAAAAACTCAATCACTGTGGGCATGGTTGGTCTCATCGATATGAATACGAAGAAAAAAGCACCTGAAAGCTACTAAAGCAGAGCAGTGTCCAAATGAAAGATACATGTTGCAATATCCCATCATATGTTGCAATTTATAGTAAAAATAACATGTACTTATAATATATGTTGCATATAAATATGAGTTATCCTACTGTCTATGATCTTGCAGACATCAAGGAATTAGCAAGACTTTCACGAAAGGCACACATGTTTGTATCATCCACTGCCGATGCACTGCCGTTGTTGCCTCCAGATGGTCTAGCGTGTGTAGTGTTTGGTTCATAGTCTTCGTCATTATCACATCTCTCAAAAAGTTCATCGCGTAAAGCACTATCTCGGATGAAGTTGTGAAGTGCCATACACGCAATAATAATTTGCGTTTGCTTGTCCATGTTGTAACTTGGCATAGCCAATAAGATTCGCCATTTCATTTTGAGCACACCAAATGAACGTTCAATCACATTTCGAAGGGAGGAGTGAGCATGATTAAACACCTCGTATTTACCACTCGGTTGTCGACCCCGTCGAAATTCTGGTAGATGGTACTTTTGTCCTTTGTAAGGAGCTAGATAGCCCTTTCGATTGGGATATCCCGCATCAACAAGATAATATTTTCCTACACATAACAAACATGTAAGTGTTGATGATCCAATTGGAGAACGCCATCATAGCAATTAATTATAGGTTCATATAAGCAAAGTACCGTCAGGAGGATGTGGAAACCGATTTGAATATTTGTCCAAAGTATTATTGAATATCCTTGTGTCATGCGCTGAACCGCCATCCCAACAACAAAAGTAAACCTCATGTCGAAGTCACACACCGCCATCACATTTTGAGATGTATATCCATGGCGACGGTGTGGGCAATTTGCTCATCCGCGGCACAACAACAGTACATGCGTGCCATCAATTGCACCTATGCAATTGTTGAAATGAGGAGAGAAGCGACTATCTTGAAGTTTAGGATGAACTGTGTTAAACTCGATCTCTTGGTTTAATGGTATCTTGGATAAAGCAGTACAAACAGTCCAAAACTTCATGAAATTTTCAGTAGATTGTTTCACTTGATCTCTTGAAGCGGTTAATGACTTGGCTAATCGATCGAGGCCACCAATCGTCCATAAGAACATAGCCAAAGATTCTACGTAACTCATTTGTGTAGTTGATTTCAAGCCATAGTTTGCAACTAAGGTATCATGCAAGCTATTAAAAATATCTCTACTCATTCTAAACATGTCTTGTAACAATCTCTGTCATCACTCGGTTGCTCTATAACCCATTCATATCCGGTTCTGAGTGGTTGTCTCTTCTTCCTCTTATTTAGGTAAGTCTCATAATAGTACATACCTACGTAACCAAACTTTGCAACAAAATCATGAAATGGTAACTTCCTCTTATTTGTTTTCTCAACTTCACCTTCGCTAGAATTGCTTTCGGTAGTCGAACCATCAATTTCACTTGATGAACTCATCTACAGACAAAAAAAAAGAACATTTAAAAGGACATGATGAACATAACTCATTACATAACCATCATTAACTGAATAATATGAGTGCAGATCACTAATAGTTTGAACTTCATTACATAACCATCATTAACTGAATAATATGAGTGCAAAGCAAGTTATTACACACTATTCATCCCAAGTTATATTATCTTTATGGTTTCCAACTGGACAAGATTGTAAACTTTATGGTTATCACTTGTACTTTATTCATAGACTGGTTCAATACAAATCCCTTTGTTGTAGGTTCATAGACTACTTTATTCATAATTTCCGAGAAAAGAATAGGTGTGATTTCTCGATTAGGCTTGACTATATACATATATTAACATACACCATGCCTGAGCCTATTCAAGCCTACAAAATACTAACATAAATGAACATATATACGAGTTACTGAGCACAATCCAGCAGGTTTTGCTTTCTTTTAGTACTTCATTGCAATGCATGGACAACTTATTAGTTTTTGTAAAGAATGACGAAAACAAATATTGCCTCCACAATGATATGACCTAATTGTATCAACATTGCAAATGAGACATTGGTTCATCATTATCAACATATCATAGCTCTAGAACATTATCAACATATCATGCACACATCTGTTCCAGAACATATCATAGCTCTAGGACATTGCCATGGGTTCACAGAAGATACATAGCCAATATCAACCCAATGCCAATCTTTTTTTGCTTCATCATTATTATTATCCCAGACTGATAATCTGCAATAACCCTATACCATAGCAGGAATCAATTTCACTTGATGGGAATAGGAACAAAATCTGCATTGCCCTAAATCATAGCAGGAAACGATCTGCATTGCCCTAAATCATGTAAAAACGATCTGAGAGATATACCTTGAGTGCCGGTGGTGTTGGGGATGTGGAGGAGGCCGGCGGGTTCGTCGGAGGATGGCGGGGTTGGGGATGACGAGGCGCCCTGCAGGGTCACCGGAGGACGGCGGGGTTAGGGACGGCGATAAAGCCGACTGGATCACCGGCGGGGTTGGGGCGGCGAGGAGGCCTGCTGGGTCGCCGGAGAGGTTGGGGATGGCGAGGACTGCTGGGTCGCCGGACGGGTCGCCGGTGGGGTCGGGGGTCGTCCGCGCGCCGCGATCGCCGGTGGGTTCGAAGTCGCCGCGCGCGCGATCGCCGGTTGGGTCTGGTCGCCGCGCGCCGCGATCGCCGGTGGGTTCGGGGTCGCCGCGCGCAAACGGCGAGCTCGCGATTTGGGAAACGAGCGGCGCAAACAAGGGTTCCGCGAATTATATACCGATGGCATTTTTTTCGTAAATATTGCGAACTTCAGTGGCAAAGTAATATTTCCATTCCGCAAAAGCCAAAAAAGCTAAAAAAAATGGCTTTTGGCTTTTAGTTATAACAGGCATTTGGCTTTTTCAAAAGCCTAGTTGAAAAGCCTTCTCTTTGTTTAGGCTTAAGCTTTTTTGCTTTTAAGCCACAAGAAAAGCCAAAACAAACAGGCCCTTAATGAGGCCGTGACTTTTTGTGTTCTGAGAAGAGAAAAAGCAATTGGGTGAGAGAAGGTGATTAGGTGAAAAAGGTAACAACTTAATTTGTGCATGGCTTCACGTGAAGAATTCATGGCTTTTCAATGCATGCAGTAAGTTTAGTAGTTTTTAACTCTCTCTCTCATGATTGGTTACTTCACAGGATTAGTTGGTTCATACGGCTAGCTAAGCGTAATTAGTCATTATTTTTTTAATTAATTAGATGCTCCAGCAACTTAAAAAATATATATTATATATATTGCCGTTTTTTTGGTTGCTTCGGATGATTAGCAGGTTGAATAAAAATAGAGCACAATAGATTTTAAGAGAAGTTTCGCTAGACGCTACAATCATTCACCCCCCTCTGATTGCCATCGACGATCCTACAGCAAGGTTCCAAGTTCTCTAGATAGTTTGTCTTGTGCAGACATGGGAGTTGGAGCGGCTTTGCAATTCTCCATATGTGCACGATGAAGCAACTCCGTAGCATATTTCATTCCCCCTGAATGCATAGCCTCTTCTATTCCAAGAAAATAACTGAGCTGACCGAGGTCCTTCCATGGAAAATCTGCTGCAAGCTGTTTAAGTAGTGTATTGACTACTAAAGAACACGAGCTAACAATAACAATATCATCAACATACACCAGCATATAGATGGTAATGCCATTATGACAAAAAAAATAAACAATGAAGTATCGGCTTTGGATGGAACGAAACCAAGCTGCTGAAGTTTGTCACAAAGCTAAGAGTGCCATGTCCGAGGAGATTGTTTGAGGCCATACAACGACTTCTGGAGTTTGCAGACATATGAGGGATGATTGCCATCTTCTAAACCGGGTGGTTGTTGCATATAGACATTTTCACTAAGAACTCCATGTAAGAACGCATTGTTGATGTCGATTTGTCGTAAATGCCAACCTTTGGAGATAGCAATGGAGAGTACCAACCGTATTGTAGCCAGTTTGATAACCGGACTAAAAGTATCAAAATAATCTACTCCAAAACACTGGGTGAGCCCTTTTACCACTAAGTGATCCTTGTATCTGTCAATGGACCCATCTTGATTTTGTTTGACTTTGAATATCCACTTGCAACCAACAACATGTTGTCTAGGTGGCTTAGGAACTAGACAACACGTTTGGTTCTGATGTAATGCCTTGAATTCAACTTCCATTGCTTCACGCCACTTAGGATCAGTCAACACCACTTTGTGTGAGGTCGGTGCAGCAAAGAAGGCACGATGATGTGATGAATAGCGTATGATCCCATCAGTAAGCACGTTGGGCTTAGCAGTATATCTCTTCAACTGGGTTTGCATTGGATGATCGTTCATGGTTGTCGCAGGCAGTGAGGATTGAATATGTGTTTCTCCGGATGCAACACCTGATGCATTAGACATCGGCTAGCTGTCTGGGTTTGATTGTGTAGTAGGAAGGAGCCCATCACCTGCGGTAGAAGAAGTCTCCTCATCACCCATGGCCAGTGGTCCTACACTATCAGTATCAGTTTGAAGTAGGGACAGGTTATAATCTCGCGCTTGGTCATTTTGTAAGACCATCTCAGAAATAGGAGACATAGGTGATGACTGATGATTAATTGAAATGTTGTGTGTTGTTTCCGTGTGAATGGCAAAGGGGAACATGGATTCATTAAACACCACATCTCTTGAAATATAGATGCGGCCAGTAGATTGATCAAGACATTATATCCCTTATGAAGGCTACTATACCCCAAAAATATGCATCGTTTGGATCAAAAATCAAGTTTTCGGTTGTTGTACGGGCGCAGATTCAGCCAGCATGCACATCCAAACATGCGGAGGAAAGAGTAGTCAGGAGTTGTATTGAAAAGCCGAGTAAGAGGACAGACATTATTAATGGTTGGACTAGGCATCCTATTTATGAGATAGCATGTTGTAAGGAAACCTTCGTCCCAAAATTGAACAGGAAGAGAAGTTTGAGCAAGAAGGGTAAGTCTGCTCTCAACAATGTGTCGATGCTTTCTCTCTGCTATGACATTCTATTGAGATGTGTGTGGACAAGACACACAGTGAGAGATGCCAACTTTCAGAAAGTAACGATGGAGTTTGCGATATTCCCCGCCCCAATCTGACTGAATGGTTTGAATCTTCTTATTAACAATCATTCCACAAGAGTTTGAAAGTTCTAAAAAGCATGTTCAACTTCAGATTTGTATTTGAGCAAATAGATCCAACTAAAATAACTAAAATCACCGAGAAAACTTACATAATACTTAAAACCTCCCACTAAGGTACGAGCTGGTCCCCAAATATCTTAATGGACTAGCTCAAAAGGTGAAGTAGTTACATGAGAGGAATTATTATATGGTTGTCTATGAACCTTTGCTTGTTGGCAAGCATCACACACTACTGGCTCTCTAGAAGGAGAACAAGCTAGTTTATTTGATCTAAGAATAGACTTAACAACTAAATGAGAAGGATGGCCAAGTCTCTTGTGCCACTATGCAGATGACAACTTGACACCTGTGAAGCCTTACTAAATGAACTTCAGGGATGAGGAGCGAGCACTGGGAGCAATGGGCACCAGGGAGAGACCTCCCTTGCTCTTACCATGAAGAAGTACTCTCTTCATGGCTTTGTCCTTTACAAAGAAAGAATCAGAATGGAACTCAACAAAGGCATTATTATCTGAAGCTAGTTTGTGAACTAAGAGCAAGTGTTTGTTTATATGTGGAACATGAAGGACGTTATTCAAAACAAGGCAATTTTCTGAGCTAGGTAACACTGATTGACCAATATGCGAGATTTTCAGACCTATCCCATTGGTGACTTGAACTTGATCCTTACCGGCGTAGCGTTCATGCACCATGAGCCTGTCCAGATCAATTGTGAGATGATCTGTTGCCCCGGTGTCTGCATACCAATTTGTCGACACTGTATGCACCAAATGTGGCTGCATTTCCAGACTGATGATCTTCTGGCTGATATGGATGTTTGAAGCACTGACGACATCTCAATGCATCATGCCCATACTTGCCACATACCTGACATGTGGATTTGCCTCTGCCTTCGCCGTGACTGTAGCCCTGATAGTGCCCACGACTACGGCCTTGACCTCCTCGACCGCCACCATGATGATTATTGTTGTTGAAGCATCATGATGATGAATTGTGCTGTTGGCAGATGAGTGTATCTCCTGTGGTGAGTTATTCTGCTCAAGCCAAAGCTCAAAACTTAGCAAATAGGCATAAAGGTCATTCAAACTCACCGGTTCATTGCGTGTTGTGATCGACGTGACTAGAGGATCATAGCCAAGATGTAACCAATTACTTCTTCATCAGAAAGTGGCTTTCCAATTGAAGCCATGATGTCATCTTGTGGAAGTACTCAGAGACTGACATGTCTCTCTTCTTCTAGTTTGATAACTGAAATCTGACTTGCATCACCCTTGCCCTATTCTGGAGCGCTTCCCATACCTCAGCAGATGTGGTAAAGCGAGCAACCTGGCCCAGAACGTCTTTCATCATGGATGACAAGAGGGTGCTGAAAGCATCTAGACCCCTAAAAAGGATTTTGGTAATTAATGAAATTAAGAGAATATGGAATATGGGACTAACGTGTTTTTATGAGTATGCGAAGGGTTAGTCCACACACATGAGCGACAAGATGCAAGCCAAAGGATACGCGTGAAAATCAAAATTGGCGCAAGACAAAGGTATACTTAGAATAGGACCCCTTTTTGAATTTTACCGGTCTTAGGTGAATGGTGGAAGACCGGATTATAGGATAAATGATCGTACCATCAAGGGGGATCTTGGCTAAGTAGCTTGAATACTTATCTCATGTGCCAAATGGTTTTGTCCTAGAACTTGCATCCATTAAAGAAATCTAGCTTTCAAAAGAAATCTTGCTCATGCGGAAAGCGGTAGTCTGCAGATTTTGAACGTCGGAACTACGGAAGCGGTAGTTCCGCAACCAAAATGCGTAGTACCGCCAGCGGAAGATCCGGTTTTGGAGCGGACCGATATTTCCAGAGAGCACCCTTGGCTCATTCCAAAACTTGCATGGAACGGAAGTACGGCCGCTTGAACGCCGGTACTACGCGCGAGCGCGTAGTACCGCATCCTAAAACGGTACTTCGGACCGGAAGATCCGGAGGAGAGCGGATCAATTCTTCCAGAAGCGTCCTCGGATGAAGCCTCGATTCCTCGAGCGAAGTACGGCTATTTAACGCCGGAACTACCGCGCATGCGTAGTTCCGCCACTCAGAGCGGTACCGAGTCCGAAGATCCGACTTCAAAGCGGATGTATTTTTCCAGAGCGCCAAGTCCGGGACCCTTTGGAGTTTGGTGAAGCGGTAGTACGCGCCGACTTTGCGGAACTACGGGTAGCGGTAGTACCGCAAATATCAACGGCGGTAGTACCGCGCGCCGAATCCAACGGCCATCGCAGACGTCGACATAGCCGCTCGGCGCGAAGATTTGCAGCGGTAGTACCGGTCTTTGGGGCGTGAGTTCGCTCGACCGAAAAATTTTCGAAGCTGAGTCAAACGGCTAGTTTTGGTTGGTGGAGGCTATAAATACCCCACCATCGCTCAAGGGCATAGGTTAGAGACTCATTGCATATTTCTCAAGCCCAAGTGCATTCATTTCACCTCAATTCTTTCTTTGCACATCAAAGTGAGGTGGTTGAGCATTTAGTGCTAGATTTCCCTTGCAAATCCATTTGGCACTAGAGTTGCATTCAAGTCAACACCGGGATTTATTACTCTTAGTGCTTGCCGGCACTTGGACGATCCGGTGGAAGTTGCCTCGGTGATCTTCTCAAGAAGATTGTGAGAAGACCCGGCAAATTGTGAAGGTTGGAGCTCACCTACCCGGAGTGGGGAAGAGCTACACTAGTGATCGAGGTGCTTGGCTCAATTCGTGGAGCCGGTCCGATACGTCCGGGCTTACCTCAACGTGGACTAGGGAAACCGCAAGTTTCCGAATACCACGGTAAAAACATCGGTTGTGTTCTTTGTCTCTTTAGCTCTTGTTCGTTTGCTTCATTGAGATCACTTATTTGTTTAGAGCTAAATTGTTGACTAGAATTGCATAGGATTAAATTGCTTTGCATCATTGTCATTTAAATTGTGGAGAATTAATCAAGTAAACAAGAAAAGTTTAAAAACCTCCTATTCACCCCCCCTCTAGTCGGTATCCTTGATCCTACAAGTGGTATCAGAGCTTGGTCTCTCACTTTTAGACTTAACCGTCTAGAGAGATAAGGATGGCTAGTGAGGGATTTGGTAGGAAAGGCACCTCTATTTGATGGCTCAAATTATGCTTATTGGAAGATTAGAATGTCAATTTATTTAAAGGCCATGAGTCCTAATATTTGGAAAATCGTAAATGATGGTTACGTCATGCCACTTGATCCCGACAACCCAACGGAACAAGATGGGCGTAACACTCATTTAGATGCCCAAGCCATGAATGCTATTTTGGGGCCTTAAACGCGGATGAATTCAATAGAGTGAGCAATCTTGAGACGGCTCACGCTATTTGGAATACCCTTTCGAAATACACGAAGGGACATCCACTGTTAAGGAGGCAAAATTGCATCGACTTAGGATTAAATATGAGACATTCATAATGTTGCCCCATGAGGACATCAATGAGATGTACACACGGCTCAACAACATTGTGAATGAGCTCAAAGGCCTTGGCACTAACCTCTCGGATCTTGATGTTGTGAGAAAGATGCTTAGGGCTCTCCGAGAAGTACGAGATGTTGGTGACTCTCTTCCTCAACTCACCGGAATTGGCAAGAATGACGCCAACACAACTCTTGGGTAATCTAATTACCAATGAGTTGTACAAGAAGGACAAGGAGGAACTTTTGGAGCAATCCACCTCCAAAGGGAAGAAGATCACCGCCTTCAAGGCAAAGGCGGTGGCAAGTGAAGAGTCAGAAGATGAAGAAGAAGACTCAAGAAGAACTTGCCCTCCTTGTGAGAAGGATGAACAAGTTCATGAGAAGACGCTCAAATCGAGGAGGAGGCTATGATAAAGGAAAGAAGTGGCAATCATCCTCAAACAAAACAAGTATAGCAACATCCGTTGCTATGAGTGCGATGAGAAGGGCATATAGCTTCACAATGTCCCACAAAGAAGGATGACAAGGAGAAGTCATCCAAGAAGAAAGGCTATCATGCCAAGAAGAAGCTTTTCAAGAAGCTCCACAAAGACGGCAAAAATGAAGCCCACATTGGTGAGTGGGATTCCGATGAGGAATACTCGACTCGAATCTAGTGAGGATGAGTCTCCCAAAAGAAGGGACTTGTCGGCATCGCCATCAAGGAAGCTCCATCGCTATTCTCCACCCCACATGTCTTATGGCAAAAGGAGAAGGTAAAACTCTAGATGACGATGAACCCTCCTATGACGATTTGATGGACATGTTGGTAGAACTGAATGAATTTCTTGGAAAAGAAAAGTCAAAATTCAAGGTTTTGAAAAGGGAGCACATAGCTCTCCAAAAAACCTATGAGGAGCTAAAGGAAGCTCATGACTTGCATACAAATAAGTCTAGTATGAGTATTGGCATATCTTGCAATATTTTGAATGAGATGCCTAGTGTAGAGAAAGTAACATCTAGCATGTCTACCTCTTGTGATGACTTACTTTCTATGCCATGTGCTTCTAAGATTGATTCATCTAATGCTTTGTCTTATGTTCATGATGATATGCTAGTAGATGAGAACCAAAATTTAAAGGAACAAGTTCTAAAATTGAATAAAAGTTTGGAAAGAGCATACAAGGAAAAGACACCCTTGATAAATTGTTAAATACCCAAAGATGCTCTTTCAATAAGGAAGGACTTGGATACATTCCCAAGAAAGGTAAGAAACCGATATCCAAACCTCCAAGGTTTGTAAATGAGAATGGTAAGTATTGTACAAAATGCCGGAATGTAGGACATATGGTAAATGATTGTTCTAGAAATAGTATGCATTCCATGGGCTTGTATAATTCTTGTTATATGCTTAAAAAATCTAAAAATGGAAAAATTATTGCTCATTTCATTGGTACCTCGATTTTGGGTGCAAAGAAGAAATCCATTTGGGTACCCAAAACCTTGGTCACTAACCTCCAAGGACCCAAACAAATTTGGGTACCTAAAAGAACTTGATCTTCTTTTGTAGGTGAACTACAAAACCGGTGGAAGGCATTGGGTGTTGGATAGCGGTTGCACTCAACACATGACCGAGACCGGAAGATGTTCACCACATTTGAGAGTGGAAGCAATGACAAGATCACCTTTGGAGACAATAGCAAAGGAAAGGTATTGGGATTGGGTAAAATCGCTATCTCAAACGATCTTTCAATTTCAAATGTATCACTAGTTGAAACATTAAACTTCAATTTGCTATCCGTTGCTCAACTATGTGATCTAGGCCTAAAATGCTCATTCTCAAAAGAAAGTGTTGTAATCTCAAAAGATAACAATAATGAACTAGTCTTCAAAGGCTTTAGATTTGGGAATCTCTATTTGGTAGATTTTTCTTCAAATGAATCTTGTTTAAAAACTTGTTTAATTGCAAAAACTTCTTTGGGTTGGTTGTGGCATAGAAGGTTAGGTCATGTGGGTATGGTACAACTTAAAAAGCTTTTCAAACATGATCTAGTGATTGGCTTGAAAGATGTGAAGTTTGAGAAAAATCGACTTTGTAGTGCTTGTCAAGCGGAAAACAAGTCGCTAGTTCTCACCCTTCCAAAAGTATCATGTCAACCTCTAGGCCATTGGAGCTCTTACACATGGATTTGTTTGGGCCAACAACCTATAAGAGCATTGGAGGAAATAACTATTGTTTAGTCATTGTGGATGATCACTCTAGATATTCATGGGTCTTCTTCCTAAATGACAAAAGTGAAACCTCCGAATTTTCAAAAGTTTTTCAAAAGGGCCCAAAATGAATTTGATTTTAAAATAAAGAAAATTAGAAGTGACAATGGTTCCGAGTTCAAGAACACGAAAGTTGAAGATTTTGTGATGAACTTGGAATAAAGCACGAACTTTCCACAACCTACACTCCGGAGCAAAATGAAGTTGTAGAAAGGAAAAATCGCACATTGATTGAAATGGCTAGGACAATGCTTGATGAATATAATACTTCCGACAAATTTTGGGCGGAAGCCATCAACACCGCTTGTCATGCCATAAATCGCCTTTATTTACATCGACTTTTGAAAAAGACTTCCTATGAGCTTCTTGTTGGAAGAAAACCGAACATCTCTTACTTTAGAGTATTTGGTTGCAAATGCTATATTCTAAGAAAAGGTGTTCGGCTCTCTAAATTTCAAAGTCGTTGTGATGAAGGTTTCCTATTAGGTTATTCTTCAAATAGCAAAGCATATAGAGTTTATAACAAAAATTTGGGGTTGGTTGTAGAATCATGTGATGTACAATTTGATGAAACTAACGGCTCTCAAGAAGAGCAAGAAAACTTGGATGATGTAGGTGATGAAGGCTTGCAAAGCTATGGAAAATATGCAAATTGGAGACATCAAGCCAAAAGAAGATCCATCTTCACCAAGCTCATCAAGACAAGTAGTGCCACCCACATCGTCTACTTCAAGTGATATTCAAAGTGTTGAAGATGAACAAAAGGATCAACAACAAAATAACATCAAGATTCACAATGCAATAGCCAAGGATCATCCAATAGATCAAATATTGGGTGACGTGAGTAAGGGTGTTCAAACTCGCTCTAGAGTAGCTTCATTTTGTGAACATTACTCTTTTGTTTCTTCTCTTGAGCCTAAGCTTGTAGATGAAGCTCTAGATGATCCGGATTGGGTAAATGCCATGCACGAAGAATTGAATAACTTTGCGCAAAATGAAGTATGGACCTTGGTGGAAAGACCCGAAGAACATAATGTGATTGGCACCAAATGGGTCTTCCGGAACAAACAAGATGAAAACGGGGTTGTGGTAAGAAACAAAGCAAGGTTAGTAGCTCAAGACTATACTCAAGTCGAAGGGTTAGATTATGATGAGACATTTGCACCCGTTGCTAGACTTGAGTCAATTAGAATCTTGCTTGCTTTTGCATCTAGCTTTGATATTAAATTATTTCAAATGGATGTTAAAAGTGCCTTCTTAAATGGAACAATCTCCGAACTTGTATTTGTTGAACAACCTCCAGGGTTCGAAGATCCTAAATGTCCTAATCATGTCTATAAACTTTCAAAGGCTTTGTATGGCTTAAAACAAGCTCCTAGAGCTTGGTATGAACGCCTTAGAAATTTCCTTGTCTCAAAAGGATTTAAAATTGGTAAGGTAGATACAACTCTATTTACAAAAATCATTGGTGATGATTTCTTTGTATGCCAAATTTATGTTGATGACATTATATTTGGCTCAACTAACCAAGATTTTTGCGAAGAATTTGGTAATATGATGTCTAGGAGTTTGAGATGTCCATGATAGGAGAATTAAGCTATTTTCTTGGACTTCAAATCAAGCAACGCAAAGATGGGACATTCATAAGCCAAACAAAGTACATTAAAGATCTTTTCAAGAAGTTTGGCATGGAAGATGCAAAACCCATCAAAACACCAATGGCAACCAATGGGCATCTAGACCTCGACGAAGGAGGTAAGTCGGTAGATTTAAAACTCTATAGATCCATGATTGGTAGCTTGCTTTACCTTACCGCATCTAGGCCCGATATCATGTTTAGTGTATGCATGTGTGCTCGCTTTCAAGCCTCACCAAAAGAGTGTCATTTAAAGGCCGTGAAGAGAATCTTGAGATATTTAAAACACTCCCAAAATATAGGGCTTTGGTATCCCAAAGGTGCTAAATTCGATTTAATTGGATATTCGGATTCTGATTATGCGGGTTGCAAAGTGGATAGAAAAAGCACCTCGGGAAGTTGTCAATTTCTAGGTAGATCCTTAGTGTCTTGGTCCTCAAAGAAACAAAACTCCGTAGCACTCTCAACCTGGCCGAATATATTTCCGCGGAGTTGTTGTGCTCAATTATTATGGATGAGGCAAACATTGTTGGATTATGGAATAAGCTTCGATAAAGTGCCTTTATTGTGTGACAATGAAAGTGCCGTGAAAATATCCAATAACCCACCCAACACTCAAGAACTAAGCACATAGATGTACGCCACCACTTCTTGAGGGACCATGTTGGCAAGGGAGATATTTGCATTAGCCACATCCGGACCAAGACCAATTAGCGGATATTTTCACCAAGCCATTAGATGAGAATCATTTCGCAAGCTTAGGAGTGAATTAAATGTCTGGATTACTCAAATGTTGCATAAATTCATGGTAAATTTAAATGCATACTCTTAGAAGAAGCTTGAAAGGTTATTTGAAATTATGTCTCTATGCAAAGGACTTTGATTTATAAAGGTAAAATGCAAAAGTATTTGATTATATTATTTTGTTCATTTAATGCATAATGATCCTTAAAGACTTTAGTTGAATGCAAAATCTAGGATCATTTGCATCTATAGTCCTAAAGTTCAAATTCTGCGAAGTCTCAGAAAATGCGGAACTACCGCACGCTTCATGCAGTACTTCCGGTAATGCGGTACTTCCGTCGAGGAAGCGGTACTACCGCTTGGCGGTACTACACGGCGCATCCGCTGTACTACCGGACCTGCATTTGAGGGGAGCAACCGCCCAACCTCGGGGTTCCTCTGTTGGCCCCCACCTTGGACCCTCTCTCCGGTAGTTCCTCTCCATTTCCGCCGAGCCCGCACTCCTCTCCTCGTTCTCTCTCTCCCACCAAAATCCTCCAAATCGCCTCTCGCACCTTCATATCTAGCGGCATTTTCTTCGATTCCTTGCAGCGAATCCTTTCCCCAGGGTTCAACTCCCTCGATTGCTAAGGTATTTCGGATCGAAACCTCTTTTGATCTTCATTTTCTTGAACCCTAGGTCATGCTTAGGTTAAATCGAAATATAGTTGTTTTTGCCAAATATTTCTAGGGAAATTGAGCATATTTGGTGTTTAAGGGTATATACAAACCCATTTCATGGATTCAATCCAAGAAAACGCCAAAGATTCATTCACATTTCCAAAAACCCTAGAATCAGCCAGAAAGCGGAACTACCGCTCGACGGTTGCGGTACTACCGGCCCAGAACGGCGGTACTACCGTTTTAACTGACATTTTGGCAAATTCAATTTATTTCTTTTTGAATCTAATTTGGCCATATTCCCTCTATCTCATAATCCATTCTTCTTGTGCCTAGATGCCTAGAACAAGAGCGGCTTCCAAAAAGTCCTATGCCTCGGGAGTTCCTCAAGCCCTCGTGCTCTTCCATCCCCGAGGTGACTCAAAAGGCAGCCCAGACAGAGGGAAGAGGCTGCGCCACCGAGTCCGACTGGATCTCAAAGCAGTGCGAGCATCCTACCCTCCAAGCTCTCCCATGGAACCTTCAAGAAGATATAGTGGAAGGGAGTGTCTTGAGATTGATCTCAAGAAGATCTCGCCGATGAGTATGCTCGCCACGCCACACCAACCAAGATGCGTTTCCATCAAACTCAATCAATCCACAATTCCATACTAAGTTCCGGAGAAGATATTTGATGAGATGTATGGACCGGATCGCGGTTTGCGGATCATAAATATATTAACTGGGATCACATTGATGATATTGACAAGTATGATGGGACTTTCCGGTTATTCCGCATCGGTCTCAATCACTCGTAGCACTAGGACGTGACTACAATGAGACCTTCATCCGCGCTTTATGCTACAGATGCATGTCTCTCCGACCTTGAACATGACTTGGATGACAGTATGTACCAGATATGAGGCCACCAAGCATGACTTTGAGGTTGTCTTAAGGGCGAACTAAGTGCTTATGAGAAGGTTTATGACAAACTCGCTCTCACCGATGCCATACATCCCTACTATGACACTGCAGAAAATTTACACTTGGCAAGAATGTTGGACTTCAACCCATTCCCACTTGATCAATCGCATCATCAATCATACCATTCTTCCAAAAGGTGGTAACTATGATGCCATTCGAGGACATGTCTGGAACATCATAGACTATATTATGAAGGGGCAGAAGTTCGATGTAGTGGATGTCATCATAAGGGAGATAGTTGCCTCCAAAAATGATCGCTACAAGCGCATTAACTATGCACCCTACATCATGGCCTTGATTGATTCTAAGTTTCTCTATCGTGGAGGTCGCGGTGGTGTGCATAAGCCATACAAGCCAAGATCGGAGCCTCCCATTCCCACTGTTTTTCGCGCTAGCCGGACGACAGCTTCAGGAGCAGGTTCATCAGCAGCAGCAGCAGAGAGCGGCTCGATCCACAGGAGCACCGCCACCCACTCTCCAGCAGATCTATTCTACCATGATTGAGGGCTTCTCTACTCTCAACTCTAGGATGGATAGGATGGATGAGCGTCTCGACTCCATTGACAGCAGTTTGACCTCGTTAGATGGTCGGGTTGCAGATCTTGAGCGCTCACCCTCGCCTCGTCGCTATGGTCGTCGCCGTAAAGCTGCTCATGATCCTCCGCAGCCCTCTCAGAATTGATCTTTTTTTTGGTACTTGATGCCAAAGGGGGAGAATATTTTGGGAGTTTACTTATGATATTTGGACCTATGGGACTATGTTTTTAATTATCTATGGATGGTTGTAATGAACTTATGTTTGGTGCTTGGATGTAATGAACCTTATGGTCATGAGTTGATGATATTACTTAGTTGTCTATCTCTCATTGAATAACTTTGTCTTGTGCATCTTGTATAAAATATCGTAATCTTTATCTATGCACATGTTTAGGGGGAGTCATATTCCTCTTGGACTCTAAAATGAAAATAGTTGTTTTTATCTAAATAAATCTTATTGCATAAGAACTACACTCTCATTTAGAGTTCACATAGAATATACAATTTGTTGTCTAACAACTGATATATTCAAATCTTTCATCTCTCAAAATTTAGTTGTCATCAATTACCAAAAAGGGGAGATTGAAAGCATCTAGACCCCTAAAAGGATTTTGGTAATTAATGAAATTAAGAGAATATGGAATATGGGACTAACGTGTTTTTATGAGTATGCGAAGGGTTAGTCCACACACATGAGCGACAAGATGCAAGCCAAAGGATACGCGTGAAAATCAAAATTGGCGCAAGACAAAGGTATACTTAGAATAGGACCCTTTTTGAATTTTACCGGTCTTAGGTGAATGGTGGAAGACCGGATTATAGGATAAATGATCGTACCATCAAGGGGATCTTGGCTAAGTAGCTTGAATACTTATCTCATGTGCCAAATGGTTTTGTCCTAGAACTTGCATCCATTAAAGAAATCTAGCTTTCAAAAGAAATCTTGCTCGTCTCGAAAGCGGTAGTACTGCAGATTTTGAACGTCGGAACTACGGAAGCGGTAGTTCCGCAACCAAAATGCGGTAGTACCGCCAGCCGAAGATCCGGTTTTGGAGCGGACCGATATTTCGAGAGCACCCTTGGCTCATTCCAAAACTTGCGGAACGGAAGTACGGCCGTTGAACGCCGGTACTACGGCTGCGAGCGTAGTACCGCATCCTAAAACGGTACTTCCGACCGGAAGATCCGGAGGAGAGCGGATCAATTCTTCCGAGAAGCGTCCTCGGATGAAGCCGGATTCCTCGGAGCGGAAGTACCGGCTATTTCAACGCCGAACTACCGGCGCATGCGTAGTTCCGCCACTCAGAGCGGTACTTCCGAGTCGGAAGATCCGACTTCAAAGCGGATGTATTTTTCCAAAGAGCGCCAAGTCGGGACCCTTTGGAGTTTGGTGAAGCGGTAGTACGCGCCGACTTTGCGGAACTACGGGTAGCGGTAGTACCGCAAATATCAACGGCGTAGTACCGCCGCCGAATCCAACGGCCACCGCAGACGCCCGACATAGCCGTTCGCGCGAAGATTTGTAGCGGTAGTACCGGTCTTTGGGGCTGTGTAGTTCCGCTCGACCGAAAATTTTCGGAAGCTGAGTCAAACGGCTAGTTTTGGTTGGTGGAGGCTATAAATACCCCACCATCGCTCAAGGGCATAGGTTAGAGACTCATTGCATATTTCTCAAGCCCAAGTGCATTCATTTCACCTCAATTCTTTCTTTGCACATCAAAGTGAGGTGGTTGAGCATTTAGTGCTAGATTTCCTTGCAAATCCATTTGGCACTAGAGTTGCATTCAAGTCAACACCGGGATTTATTACTCTTAGTGCTTGCCGGCACTTGGACGATCCGGTGGAAGTTGCCTCGGTGATCTTCTCAAGAAGATTGTGAGAAGACCCGGCAAATTGTGAAGGTTGGAGCTCACCTACCCGGAGTGGGGAAGAGCTACACTAGTGATCGAGGTGCTTGGCTCAATTCGTGGAGCCGGTCCGATACGTCCGGGCTTACCTCAACGTGGACTAGGGGAAACCGGCAAGTTTCCGAATACCACGGTAAAAACATCGGTTGTGTTCTTTGTCTCTTTAGCTCTTGTTCGTTTGCTTCATTGAGATCACTTATTTGTTTAGAGCTAAATTGTTGACTAGAATTGCATAGGATTAAATTGCTTTGCATCATTGTCATTTAAATTGTGGAGAATTAATCAAGTAAACAAGAAAAGTTTAAAAACCTCCTATTCACCCCCCCTCTAGTCGGTATCCTTGATCCTACAGGTGCTCAGTACGATCTTGTCTTGCCGAAACCAACGAAGCTGAGCTGGATTCGGAACCTGATGCATAGTGGTGTGAGCTCCCTGGAGGAGCTGCAATGCTTCCACCAACGTAGCCAAATAAGTTCTAGCCAAAGAGGAAGGGTACGACTTGAGCCTTCCAGAGGAGAAAATTTTCTCAATTCAGCTTAATGCTGATGAGATGGCCGAATGTTGGAATGGGGATGCTATCGCTTGGCGAAGAGATCAAGGCACTGGAATTTGCAGAGCTAAGAGCAACTTCAAGAGATTAGCCAAAAGAAGTATCTAAATTTAGTGATTTAGCTATTCTCTAAAATGAATCTCACCCAAAAAAACAAGACTACTCCAACAGGCTATCTAAACCAGAGGGCGCGCGGTGGGAATGGGGCGCAGCGTGCGGGAAGGAAACGCCGACCGCGCCAAGAGGCTGGATGGTGAGCAAGGTAGGCTATCCAAAAATAAAGAGCAAAGGAGGAGGAATGGAGAGCTACTAAATTTGGAGAGTCATTTACAGAGTCTATTGGAGATGTTTTTTCTTCAATAATAACCAAATTTACCTTTAGAAAATGATTTAGCTCTTCTCTTGGAGTTGCTCTAAGGTTTGCGGAAGATGACACCAGGGCCCTTGCTTGGATTGTTTGGCTCTGATACTAAGTTAGAAAATAGTGTTTGTAGTATATCTCCGTGCAATTGCCTCTGAGGAATTAGATAGATATATTTATACTACATGTGTTTAGATACACGAGTACTAAGAGATCCTACAAATTGGTTACAATTGGAATGAATCTACTATAAAAGAAAACTAACTAAATCAACAGACCTACTCTTGCCGTATGATGAACAGTATCACAAATATATGGAAATCTGACCAACACTATCGGCAGTAGATCAGCCTAACATGGAAACAGTACCTCCTCTGTTGTGGTAATACCGTGATGGTGAATAGTGACTGAATCTTCAGAGTGCTAACTGAAAATTCCAAAATTCTGCAATCAACAGAGACAGACTATCAGTCAAGCGATAGAACCATCTCTCTTGACGTCTTCTTTAACACTATGGAAACAAATTGTGTGCCATGCTAGAAGAGTAGAAGTCCACAACTTTGGTTGCTTAGCTACCAAGTTAAGCATCCTCTGTAAACTATGAAGCGGCAGAATGCAACTGAAGTTCTGTTTCATCTATTGGGCATGCCCATTAAACCATAATGCAACTGAAGTTCTGTTTCATCGTAGTTTCGACTAGAAAAGAAATGCAGAATGCAACTCTCTAGAGTTGCTACATGTCTTTAATTGGACTACTTATCTTTCTAACCATAAATTTACCCAGTAGATTTATCATTGACTTATTTTCACTATTAGATCTGACACAACTAATTGGAACTTCTCTCTTGTTCTTGAGCCAACAACATGACCACCGGCCTTGGCGACCTTGCTGAAAGCACCATTCAGCCAACTTGTTCCAGCAGACACACACCTACAAGTAGGGAAAACAATAGCAAAGGACCAGCAATACAAGACTCGAGGAACTCACACTGATAAAGAAGGTCATCTGTTATTCCAAAAGGTGTAAAAGTGTTACATAGATACAAGATTTCATCAAGATATGTTAGAAGCAAGTCTAACATTGCAAAATATGCTCATTAGTTGAGGGTAAAACGTAAATTTAAATTGATTAATTGAACAATTGCAAGAGCATGAATAAGAAGAGACGTGTTGGTTTTCACAGCTGAGCATGTATCGCGTGTAGGCTATTGATTTGACTAGCTTCATAGGCGCGGCGTCACGCCGCGCCAGCCACCGTGTGTACCGAAGTAAAAGATGCGATAATTCGTGAGGGGTTTCTAAAAAAACCGAGGGCGCATGTGTATTTTCGGAAAAGGTAAAGGGTTTTTTTCGTAAAAAACCGAGGGCACATGTGTATTTTCGAAAAAGTCAAAGGACTTTTTTTGTAAAAAAGTGAGGACCTGTACGTAAATAAACGAGGACCCATACGTAATTTAGAAAACCGCGGGGGGCTATCCTGCAAAGTGGAGGGGCTAAAAAACTGGCAGAGACCTTTTCGCGAGGAAAAAGGACCTTTACGTAATTTCAGAAAAACACAAGGACTTTTTCGCAAAACTGCTCCCCCGACCATACGCGAATTTTGCCGCCACGCGCCGGCCGAGGGAGCGCTGGGGGCGACGTGGCTGCGGTCTCTGGCCGGGAACCATGCGGGGTGTAATATGGGTATGATTTGGCTTTGTGTCACGGCGAGCGGTGGTTATTTTGGTTAGCTCGGTCGGGGCACATGGCACATCCGTCACTTTTTGGCCCCCACCACAGAATAGTGACAAACGGGTGCATAGCGCATGTTAGAGCAGGTACAATAAGGCTTAGTCAGCAGGCTATAGCAAATATAATATCAACCAAATCTTACGTGACAGAAAGAGAAAGAAAGAGAGAGAAGGAAGCTGACTACTAAATTACAGCTAGCTATAGCACATAAAAATATGCATTTCACTCTCTTACACGTGGGGCTAAATAGTTATTGTAATAGCTACTTTATTGTATGAACTATTTTTTTGAAGGCTATAGATGAAATGGACAAGTGTTATAGCCACTAGTTGGCTATACTATTGTACTTAGGCGAGCCCTCCTCTCAGAATGGGATCTCCGACTCGTAGAAACTGTGACTAGCGAGGCATTTGGCTCTCGTACGTATGTGGGTGGCCCATGGTTTTTCCTAAAAATAAATTGTAGTGCCTAAAATAAATAGTTTTTAAAGAATACAAGTGGCAAGAAATCTAAGAGAGATATGTGAGATAGAAACAAGAGGAATAAGATGTATGATACACCTGTGATATCTGTCATATTTTCAGAGCAAGATATGAGCGAGAGTGTTAGACTGGATAGTGCAGAGCAGCATGCACACGACCGAACGTCCACAACTAATGTCTTCATGACCGGACGTCCACGGCCAGCGTCCACGACAAACATCTCCACAATCAGCATCCACAACCAACGTTTCCATGACCAGCCGTTGTGCCATGCACAAGCTCAGGTGCATACGCACCCTTCTGATTCCACTCCACCACTATCACACTTGCCATAGTTTAAGCTAATTATGACATGTATCTTATTTATTTTTGGTTAGTTAACAGTAATCGTTCATGTATCTGATATATATACCTGTGGCTATTAATGAAATATTTATGCACGTGAATTCTATTCCGCCTTCAGAGAGGAGTGAAGAATCTATTTCAATAAGCAGGATGTTCATAAGGGCATCTCCAATGGTCTGAGTCAGCTAGCTATATGCATATACACATCAGTATATATCCTATGTGGAGGAAAGAGAGTATGCAAAAAAAATCGAGCCAGCTCTTCCTTAAGGGCATCTCCAATGGGTCTATAGCAGCTATCTACAAGAGAGTCCATGTCATCAACTGTCCTACGTGGAAGATATTAAATGAAGAAAGAGAACGCAGCTCTCTACAGTTCTAGAGATAGTCTTTAGCACCAAACGAGGCAGCCTCCATAAATTCTGTGTGTGCATGTAAGCATCAAATAGCTATCCTTATAGATAGTTCTTTAGAATGCTAACTTTGGTGTGTACTATATAGATGATGTGGAAGTCTTATAGTTAGTTGCTAGCTATAACCATTGGAGATGCCCTAAGCACTAGTCTATAACGCAAAACGAGGCAGCCTCTATAAATTCTGTGTGTGCATGTAAACATCAAATAGCTATCCTTATAGATAGTTCTTTAGAATGCTAGCTTTAGTGTGTACTATATAAATGATGTGGGAGTCTTATAGTTAGTTGCTAACTATAACTATTGGAGATACCCTTAGTTTTTTACTTCTCCAAACAAAAGTCAGAAGCAGAAACCAATACAAACACCTGTACTAGCTGATACAGCATATCGCTATAGTACAACCATGCCGTCGCTGTAGTTTTTTTGCTGCAGCACCTGCTACAGCGAATTACAGTCCCTCCCACTATTATGCACCATTTATTACTGTGCTTCAATGGCTTAACTAGGGGTGAAAACGGATCGGATATTTCCCGACCGACCGACCGCCGAATCCGAGTCGGATCGAATTCGGATAGTCATATCGGATAATTATCGGATTCGGAGTCGAATTCGGATAGTTGTTTTCGGATACGGATTCGGATTCGGGAGCGGACTATCCGACGGATACGGATACTATCCGGATTTTTATCGGATAATACCGGATATAGTTTTGGATATCCGCCCATCACCAAATCATCATTTTCACCCATCACCCATTAGCAAATCCAAATAAATTCCAACAAATCCAATAAATGCAAATAACACCAAAAAAATTCCAGAAAATGCACAAAAAATACTATAAATCTAGGAGAACTTAGAGAAATAACATAAACTATTTTTAGCTTTTAGAAAATAGTTAAAATAATTTTTTTTGCTCTTGGCTTAAAAATAAAATCTAAAAAATCCAAATAAATTTCAACAAATCCAATAAAATATGGGATATGATATGGAATGAGTAATATCCGACCGAATTCGATCCCTGTCACTCTGCTACCTGGATTATGTGCTAAAGCAGCTATTTCCATCAAGAAAAAAAAAGAAGATATGCTAAAAAAGGTTCATCCATATGAATATATGATATATATATATATCTCGGATCCTCATGTTTCATTCACTGGGATCGTTGGTAAGAATCCACCTTTGATTTAGTATTGAGTGTTGATATGACTTTTACTAGTGAAACTGTACCTTTGGAACTGTAATCATTTGTATTATCCGCCTATATTATCATTTCGAGCCGAATTCGTTAGATATCCGTCCCGACGGCATCAGTATTGAAACTCGAATATTCCGAATTCGTATTCGTATCCGGTCTTACCGTATTCGACTCCGAATTCGAAAAAAAATATGGATTAGGATACGGTTTAAGCAATATCCGACCGAATCCGATCCATTTACACCCCTAGGCTTAACCCCTTCCAATTAGAGGAGTCGGTTACTATCTCTCGTCTCTCGCTGGTGGGTGGTTCCTAGTTTTAATTCTTGTTTCCTTGTCCGGAACGCGAGAGTTTCTTCGAAGTTTTACAGAAACTAGCTGCGGAAGCGCGGCGTAATACCGCGCTAGCTATTACGTGGACTGAAGCACAAGAGTCAGCAATTTGTAGGGGGGTTTTATGAAGAAATAAATAGCTCGTACGTATTTCCCAAGAAAGCGAAGGACTTTTCTGAAAAAATTGAAGACCCACACGTAATTCTAGGAAAAGCGCGAGGCTTTACCATATAAAAGGAGGGTCTCTCTGGAAAAATCAAGGACCCATACGTAATTTTGAGAAACGGAGGGCCTTCACCCAAAATCGCTTCCATGGTAGGGGCCTTCTTGCAAAAACTGAGGCCTTGTACGTAATTTCAAAACCGGAGGGCCTTTTCATAAATTTGCCTATGTAGCAGCTCGGGGACGGGGAATAATAGCGAAGCACTAGATGCGGAAGTGCGACGCCACGTTGCGCTACCTACCACATGGACTGAAGCAAGAGTCAACAATTCGTAGGGGGATTTTATGAAAAAAAAAATCAAGGCCCCGGACGTATTTTCTGAGAAAGCAAATGGATTTTCTAGAAAAACGGAGGATCCATATGTAATTCCGGGGAAAGCGTGGGGCGTAATCACGTAAAAAGGAGGGCCTCCTTGGAAAATTTGAGGACCCATTCGTAATTTCGAAAAACCGAAGGGCCTTTTCACAAAATTGCTGACATGGCAGGGCTTTCTATACAAATCAAGGACCTGTACACCGTTTTGAGAAATCGGAGGGATTTTTCGCATATTTGCTAAGGTGGTGAGAGGGCGAACCCCCCCTGTTCATACTTTTTCAGTGTTATTTTGTCAACTTTATGCAAGTTTTTCTATACGTTGTCTGTCTTGATTATGGATGTGTTCTTTTAGGTTTATGATCTACTTTTCTACAGTAAATATCTTTCAAGCGGGGTATCTTTTTAAAATAGGGTCTACAAGTTAATTATAGTAGGCATTATCTTGACTTTATTTTTATCGGTCAAAATCACACATAAATATCTTTTACAAACAGTGTAATTTCAAAATTTTAAATAAAAAAGATATAAACCAAAGTCAAAAACCACGCCATAAATGTCCAGCGATAATCGGTTGTGCCGAGGACAAGTTGATGTCTTCACAGTCCACACACTTCAAGGGGATTCAAAATGCCAAATCTTTGGAGCGGATGCAGCAACAGCGAGTAATTTCCGGTAGTATATACAATTCTAGGCAAATGTTGCTTTTAAAACAAATTTTTTGGTATAGGCTAGCTAAATGCAACTCAAAACTGGACAGAAAAATCTCACAATTCCCAATTGACATTCCAGAATGGTTGTACACTGGTGCAAAAAAAGAGCGAAAAAATATACTATTTGCATCTAAGTTTATAAGACGTATTTTCTCTTTGTTACATAAACCAAGAAATGAGTAAAAAGGCTAGATTAAGCCTAATTATTAGCTCTAATCATTATATTCAATATATGCATAGATAATAATAAATAAAACTATATATTTATTGAAAATATAAAGAGAACGCCATACTCCTTTTATATTAAAATATAAAATATATTTTATATTTATAGATAAAATTATTAAACAAAATACGATTCATCTTACTTCGCTTCTCAATAGCCCAAGCCGTATAGAACCGAAGGCCGCCATTCAGTGATTCAGATGGCCCAATCAAGGCAACCGTAGGGATCAGCAAAAACAAACAAAGCCCACGACCACGAACAAATATTTCAGCCCAAACCTAAACGGAAGTAGAGGAGCGCAGCGCCGCCGCCTCCTCTCCCCCTTCCCCGACGCCGGCGTCGCCTCCCTCTCCTCCCTGTCTGCTTCCTGCCATGCCCACGCGTCGGCCGCCGCCGTCGCAGTAGATCCCAGCCAATCAACTGACAGTAGCATGCGCTGCGGCCTGCGCCGCCGGCTGGGCATCCTCCTCGTCCCGCTCCCTAGCCTACCCAACCGGCCGCCGATCCCTCTTGCGGCTTTCCTCCTCCTCCCGCGGCGGTTCAATGCTTTCTCAAATCGGTACTTATGCAGCTACGGCGGGGACCACGCCGTCGAGCAGTTCTCCGACGACGAGTACGACCATGAGTACGAGGACCACCGGGTACTAGCACCGCGCAGGCGCACAGCTACCTTTGTTGCTCGCAGCAAAATTCTTCCTTCCTTTCTTTCTTGTCTTTCTCTGCCTCACACCAAATGCTAACGGCAGCCGTCGTCGTCGGTGGCGAACATCGACGAGTGGAGGTGGAAGCTGAGCATGCTGCAGCGCAACGCGGAGGAGCAGGAGATCATCTCCAGGGACCGGAGGGACCGACGGGACTACGACCAGATCGCCAACCTCGCCAAGAGGATGGGGCTCTACAGGTTTTCTACTGTAATTTTATCATCTTCTTCGGGTTCTTAATTTCCTATGCAATTACCGAAATATTGAATCTTTGCGGTGCGGTGCTGCCTCTGTGGGACAGCGAGTTGTATGGGAAGGTTATTGTTACGAGCAAGGTCCCGCTGCCGAACTACAGGCCAGACCTGGATGACAAGCGGCCACAAAGAGAGGTGAGCCCATGCAATCCAATGGCAAGATCAAAGATCTTTACCTCATTGCAAATTGATGGTATTTGAATGGTGCCTATGCATGGAAACAAGCAGGTGGTGATCCCGCTAAGCTTGCAGAGGAGGGTCGAAGGGCTTGTGCAGGAGCACCTTGACCGTGCGCTCTTGCCATTGGATAAAGGTGGTGGCAAGATGGAAAGTTGTTCTGAGATTGCTGAGAAAGCTGAGAGTGTGAACCTGGATGAGCAGCAGGATTCTCTGCTCGATCGTTCGGTCATGGAGAAGATCCTTCAGAGGAAGAGCATTCGGATGCGCAATTTTCAGAGAAGTTGGCAGGTATGACACACTATATGCCTGCGTAGCTTTATTTATGTTAGAGGAAATAAACAAACGGATGATTTACAAATGCCTTCTGCAGCATTTATTGTAACTTGTGTTTTTATAGCACTATGCATGCTGCTGCAACAGTTTCATGGTCATAGTGAATCAAGCTTTCATTTGTTTGTGATAACAGGAATCACCTGAAGGTGCTAAGATGCTAGAATTCCGGAAATCACTCCCAGCATACAAGGACAAGGAAAGGCTTCTAGCAGCCATTGCACGTAATCAGGTATACATACTTGTAAAATGCCTGAGAGGAATTTATGAGCAATATGCACTCAGTGGAAACATGTTTAGCAATTCCTTTGTGTCCTATTTGTCTGAGATATTCTTGTGCAATGCCAGGTTATAGTTATTTCTGGAGAGACAGGGTGTGGCAAAACAACACAGTTGCCTCAATTTGTATTGGAGTCAGAGATAGAATCTGGTCGAGGGGCCTTTTGTAACATAATCTGTACACAGCCACGAAGAATATCTGCGATGGCAGTTGCAGAAAGAGTATCCACTGAAAGAGGAGAGAACCTTGGTGAATCGGTATGACATAACTTTCTTTTTGCTATCTTTTGTTACTGTAGCCATCTCTAATATGCTTAAGGACGAAGAGTCTTTACTAGATTCTCTCCATTGTATTTTTTTACGTACAACACTAGCTTTTTTAATAGGTTGGCTACAAAGTTCGGTTGGAGGGAATTAAAGGAAAAGACACACATTTGCTTTTCTGCACCAGTGGTATTTTACTAAGACGATTGCTGAGTGACAGAAACTTGAATGGAGTGACTCATGTATTTGTTGATGAAATACATGAAAGAGGCATGAATGAAGGTTAGCCCTTAAGATTGCATTATTTCCTTTGCCCTTTACTAAGATTTTATTCTTTATTGAACTCATGACAATATTTAAGTTATCATCGCTTTGGTTTCTCAGATTTCTTATTGATCGTCCTAAAAGACCTATTGTCACGGCGCCAAGATCTGAGGTTGATATTGATGAGTGCTACTCTAAACGCCGAACTGTTCTCAAGTTATTTCGGAGGAGCACCAACTATCCACATTCCTGTGAGTTCATGCCTTGTCATACCAAAAACATTTCACATCATATGTACATAATGCTCTTCTGCTAGCTTATGTACATAATGCTCTTCTACTAGCTTGCCACTTGCGTACCTCTGATACAGCTGTATGTCAACTTGCATCCATCTTGTTCTTCCCCTGAATGTCAATTCAGGGATTCACACATCCAGTGAGGGCACATTTTCTGGAAGATATATTAGAGAGGACAGGCTATAAGTTGACCTCAACTAATCAACTTGACAATTATGGCCAAGATAAAGTCTGGAAAACTCAGAGGCAGTTATTGCCTAGAAAAAGGAAAAATCAAATCACTACACTTGTTGAGGTACTTTTCTATATACTGACCAATGACTGCAATTCTTGCTTACATTTTTTCAGATATTGTTATTGTACTATGCAGGATGCCCTTAAAAATTCAAGCTTTGAGACCTATGGTTCGAGGACACGTGATTCTCTGGCAAATTGGAATCCTGATTGCATAGGATTTAATCTCATAGAGGCTGTTCTGTGCCACATATGTCGTAAAGAGAGGCCTGGTGCAGTTTTAGTTTTCATGACCGGATGGGATGACATTAGTTGTTTGAGGGATCAACTAAAAGCACATCCATTGCTAGGTGATCCAAATAGAGTTTTACTGCTCTCATGCCATGGTTCCATGGCTACTTCTGAGCAGGTAATTGCTCCTAATTTTCACGTATCTTATTGAGGTTGCTTATATGATGCCAATTGTGTCAATGGATCTGAAATATCAGTTCCATTTTCTAATTGCATTTTATATACACATATTCACCTTGTTTATTAGTTAATTGTTGTTCATATCCATAAGCATCTTGTGTGCATCATAAATTTCATTGCCATTCACATCTATATTTTTATTATGATATTCACAGAGGCTAATTTTTGAGAAGCCACCTCCTAATGTTCGGAAAGTAGTCCTTGCCACTAACATGGCAGAAGCAAGTATTACAATAAATGATATTGTTTTTGTTGTGGATTGTGGAAAAGCAAAGGAAACCACATACGATGCTCTAAACAACACTCCCTGCTTACTCCCCTCATGGATTTCAAAGGCTTCTGCCCGTCAGGTAAATGCTTACCTTCGATTCAGCAGCACTTTCCTTCAACTCAAATCTTTGGTAACATGGCATTTAATTGGGCCCACTTTCAGCATCATCTGTTTTCTTTAACTTCAATCTTTGCTTACCTTTTGTATGTTCTGTGTAGTATTAGTGAAGTCTTGTCTTGGTTGAGTTCTATATTGTTATATTATTCCTTTTAGCCCTCGTTTTGTCAGCTTATTTACCATATTTGTATTATTTGCCTGTATGGCATGCCTTAAATACGGGATTTGTGGTCAATTGAGATCCTAACTCGAAGAAATTTAGTCCGCTGGTTAATATCAAGACCAGCAATCTCTTTGGCTCACTTAATAGTGATATTCCTTGACAAGCACCTCCATGTTCCACTTTTTCTCATGAAGTTGTTTTAGTCAAGACTCAAGATATCCTTTTGTTCTGCTTCGATGGTCAATATAAATTTAGCACTGATTACAATTATAAGCAAGAAATTTTCTAACAATGAATTGAACCTTTTTTTAGAATAACAATGAACTGAACTTGAACATAACATCTTGATTCAGATATGATCACACTCAATACCTGTGTTTACAAACCATCCTTCCTTGCTTTCATTCACATAGTTTCCCCATTATCTTCTCCATCCTTCCTTGCTATCATTCACATAGTTTCCCCATTATCTTCTTTCAGAGGAGGGGCAGAGCTGGTCGTGTCCAACCTGGAGAATGCTATCATCTCTACCCTAGATGTGTGTATGATGCATTTGCAGACTATCAGCTTCCGGAGCTTCTTAGAACTCCTTTGAATTCGCTGTGTTTGCAGATAAAAAGTTTGCAAGTTGGCAGCATTGGGGAGTTTCTATCAGCTGCCTTACAGCCTCCAAAACCACTAGCTGTATGTGTTTAAATCATACTTCAGCATTTGGATATTCCCTTTTTGCTTTGCCTGTGTCTATTGGATTTAGTTGTATCTTCAAATTGCGGCATTTCTTGGGCATGTACACAGCTTAAAACTCTACAAGTTATTGTTTAAGTAGGTAGTAAAGGGTTCTTCTTTTCAACCCTTTCCACTTTTGATGTGGCTAACCACTTGATAAATATGTAGGTCCAAAATGCAGTGGAATTCCTGAAGATGATTGGAGCATTAGATGAAAATGAGAACCTTACTGATCTTGGTATGTCTTATATTTTGCTTCCTTGCTAGCACTACAGAAACATATGAGTACTGAAACCTATAAATACTTCCCTGATTCAACTTTGTAGGAAGATACCTTTCCATGCTTCCAGTTGATCCAAAGTTGGGGAAGATGCTTATAATGGGTGCAGTTTTCCGTTGCATTGATCCTGTACTTACCGTGGTTGCTGGATTGAGTGCCCGGGATCCTTTCCTGTTGCCACAGGACAAAAAGGATGTATGCCTTCAATTTCTGCTGTCTGACTATATCTTAATTATTAGTATTACTTGTGAAACGATTCTCTTTCATAAGAAAATTTATGAGAAAAGTAGGGAAGATCTAATACCGGAACGTATTGTGTGCAATCTTGCTTGGGGTACTATCACTGTGCACTCCAACTAAAAAAGTCATGAAAAAGTCAAAAAAAATCTAGATGTACTTCTAAACTTACTCTACCTACATATAAAATTTTAAGTTTAAATTCACTTTATGTTATGAGTTAAAAAAAGTGGAAAAATCTGACAAATGTTTAGAGTTCAAATTTGTCAGAATTTTCTCTTTTTTGTTACTCTTAACATAGAGTGAATTTAAAATTGAAATTTTATATATAGGTGGAGTAAACAATGAAATATATCTAAAATTTTTTTTGGAATATTTCGTGACTTTTTCTAATTGGGGTGCACCGTGATTGCATCCTAAGCTAGATTACACACAATATGCTCCCCTGATGGATACATGTGGTAGTTATGGCTATGTTTCATTGAGCCCCAAGCTTTTTGTTGCCATTCAGGTAAGAAGGCTTTGTTTGAATCTTTGTCCTTTACCTATTAGTTGGCAGGAACTGCGAAATCTAGGTTCTCAGCGAAAGATTATAGTGATCATATGGCCCTTGTCCGGGCTTATGAAGGATGGAAGGATGCAGAGAGAGAAGGGTCTGGTTATGAATACTGTTGGAGAAATTTCCTTTCTGCTCAAACACTACAAGCCATTCACTCTCTTCGGAAGCAATTCAGCTATATCTTAAAGGATGCTGGCTTGATAGACTCTGATGCAAATACAAATAATAGTTTGAGCCATAATCAATCATTGGTCCGTGGTATAATTTGTTCTGGGCTTTTTCCTGGGATAGCATCTGTGGTGGTAAACAGCTGTCAACAATTACTCTTAAGAGTTCCATTGCATTAAAGAAAAGACTTGGCAGTTCAATTAATTTTTGAGCTTTCCTTTGTAGCATAGAGAAAACTCCATGTCCTTCAAGACAATGGATGATGGCCAAGTTCTTCTTTATGCTGTAAGTGCATATCAGAATATCAAGAAGTGCTCATCTGCAATACCCTGTTTAATAGCTCATCTTTTGAAGACAATGCTGATTCCTGAGTATTCTGACATTATGCTTTATTCAGAATTCAGTGAATGCTAAGTATCAGACTATCCCTTATCCATGGCTGGTCTTTGGTGAGAAGGTGAAGGTAAATGCTGTCTTCATCCGTGATTCAACTGGAGTATCAGATTCCATACTGATCTTATTTGGTGGTGCTGTTACAAAAGGAAGCATGGTATGCTAAATTTTCGGTCAAACACTTTGTCTTGATATTTTGCATTTTTGTTACACTGATCAATGCCTTCTAACTTGTATATTATAGGTTGGGCACTTGAAGATGCTCGATGGTTATATAGATTTATTTATGGATCCCAGCCTGTCTGAATGCTACCTGCAACTCAAAGCAGAACTTGATAAACTTATACAACAGAAGGTAAGTTATGAGACCAATTAAATTCAAAGGAATTACGCAGATTTATTTCACTAGACATTTCCATTGTTGATTTAACAAATAATAAGTAGAAAAATACCATTGGCGGTACTATTAGGCACCAAATATAATCTCTTAACTTACCTCCCCCTTTTGCGGGTGCTAGCAAATAAAAAAGGGAGAAAACTGCACATGCGACGTATAGAAACCTTGGTGGTTGCATGGTGCTGTTTGTCACTTAAAACGATCTCTGATTATGAAGCATACGTTACTTTGTAATATACTCACCAATAAGAAGTAAAATAGAATGTAGTTGAGCATTGGTTTTCGCTTATTTTTTTTTGTCAGCCATGTCCAGCTGTATATTCTATATTGATTGTGTTTGTAATTTGACAATGTTTTCAACTCCAGCTTGAAGACCCAAGCTTTGACATTCACAAGGAAGGCAAGTACATTTTATTTGCTGCACAAGAGCTTGCTGCAGGTGACCTATGTGAAGGAAGGTTTGTGTTTGGCCGGGAAACGAGCAGAGCGAGGCTTCGGAATGATGAAGATGGTAAAAGCAACATTGTGAAGGATGGAATGAACCCAAAGAGCCTGCTGCAGACCTTGCTGATGAGGGCAGGCCACACCCCTCCAAAGTACAAGACGAAGCACCTCAAGACCAACGAGTTCAGGGCCGTAGTGGAGTTCAAAGGGATGCAGTTTGTTGGGAAACCGAAGAGGAACAAGCAGCTCGCGGAGAGGGACGCCGCAATAGAAGCGCTGGGATGGTTGACACAAACGTCTGGTACAAAGCTTCAAGATGAGGGCGACGACTCCCCACTTGACCTGACTGATAACATGCTGAAGCTGCTCACTAGACCGAGGCGGCGGTCGAGAAATAATTCGAGGAAATGATTTTTTTTGTAAGGATATAGTAGATAGGTCCACAAACCCCTGATAGTTTAGTTACTGTGCCATCGTTTGTTTGTGGTTTTGATGCATTCAAGTCTACAGAAGTGTGTCAACTTTCAGCTGCTCCCCTAACGAGAAGGTGATGATTGGTTGAGAATCATCCACTTTGTTGGATTTTGTTCTGTACCATGTGTATAATACTCAAATTTGTGTTATCTATGATCGGGGCCAAATTAATTTTTGTACATCTGATGATACGAACAAGATTCTGTATAGTGTATCATGAATACAACAACACGATATGAGGCCGACATTTGTGCACTGGGAGGAAAGAAAGCCTCTGGGTTTTGTTTGACTCTATTGTTCTATCAGTGAGTAGTTTTGTAAATCTTGGGGATGAGCTTGCAAACCCTACACGAGCTCTTGTTTTACATTCACTCGTACTGTTCATGGAAGCAACATTGGACTATTGGTGGTCGGGCTGGCAAATACACGGCGTTACAGGTCGATCTATAAAAGGTACAGTGGATGCGTCAGTTAGTACTGTACTCACACCGTTCGTTCTTTATCCATAGCATACGACGATGAAAAACCTAGTGTAGTAGTATTCTGTATTCAGCTCAGATTTCTGACGGCTACTAGGAAGCGGTCCGAGCGGGCTGTCCCTTGCCGCGCAACGGGCGAAACAGCTTACCTTGCATTGCATGCGCATGGCCCTAGCACTGCGCGTATAGAGATGAGAGTTAGGCCGGATTTATCTATGTCAGCCTGAGACCTGACTGGCCCGGTATGATCCAAGCACGGAATGAACACACCACATAGCGGACCGTGCCAGCATGGCACGAATAGTGGACCAGACCGATCATAAAAAACCAGCCCATTGGGCTTCACGGCACAGCATATCGTATCGTGCTCGGGCCGGCCTGGCCCAGGGAGCATGGCCGGCACGCCAGCGCCGGTGGCCGCCTCGGCCTTGCCTCCCGCCTCCCGTCGCTATTCCATGGGGCACTAATATCATATCACGGTGATCCCCACAAACCATCGCAGAGCAGAGAGAGAGGGAGTAGAGGGAAGGACTAAAGAAGTATACCAGATGGCCTTAATGTTGTCATGGGTGAGGCGGAGGTCAAACTGCCGAAGGGTGTTCTGCAGGTTGTTCCCACCATCGGCAGCGGCTTTCCCCCCGGCTGCCGGCTTGGCATCGGCGAGGAAGGCAAGCATGTCGTTGACCATGTCAGCGTTGGCAGCATCGGGGTTCTTGCCCCTCTTCATGTGCTCGTCGATGAAGATGAACTTCTTGGTGAGTTGATGAGCTTGCGCGAGGTTGATGACCTCACCCACCCCTGGATGACAGCGAGGACCTCCCTCCACCCCTGGACAACGACGGCGACCTCCCCCACTCCCGAAGGCCCAGACGACGGCACGGAGGGGGTCACCGGGGGAGGCACCGCCAGGGGAGGAGGGCGATGGCGTGGTGGGGGTTGCCTGGGGAGGTGCGGCGGGGGAAGGAGGTTGACGACGCGGAGGGGGTTGCTGGTGGAGGCACGGCTGGGGTGCCAGGAGGCGGCCGGGGGAGGAGAGAGGTGGCCGGGAAGGAGGGGTCGTCGTCGTCGGAGGGAGGTGGCCAAGGGAGGAGGCGGTTGCCGGGGGAGGAGGAGTCGGCTGTGGAGGGAGGCGGCTGAGGAGGCGCGGCCAGGCCCGTCGAGGTGGCGGAGGCAGAGGCATGATTGAATTTGAGGTGTGGTGGGAGAGGAGTAGAGACTATTCCCTCACTCCCTCTAGACTAGTAGTGGAGCTGAGCGCCTAAGCTGAGAGATGATTGGGACAACGGTCGAGAACAACGTTTAGACTTCAGAAGAAGCAACGTTCAAGAGAAGCAATGCCTATAATTCATTTCGCTTCTTATTTCTTCACAAGCTATCAAATCTCTCATTTTTTCAACATCTCTCTACACTCCCTATTTCTTCAACATCCCTCTACACTTTCCATTTATTCACTATTTATCCACTATACTACCAAGGAGTTGAAGTACTAAGGAGCTCCTAAGTGGTATGCAGAGGAATCAAGGCATGAAAAAGGTAGCAGGACGACTTAGGCAGCAGACCCACAATACCAACATGCTAGTAAGAGAACTACTACATCTGATATTTTACATATGTATCAAAAAAAAATAGCAGAATTGAAAGAATTATTCCTACAAGTTAACTTTTCTTTTGTTATAACCTCAGATGTTTGGACATCGTCACACCAGGGAAGTGCCTATATTAGTTTTGTAGCCCATTATTTAAACGACAATTATAAACTAAATAAAAGAGTCATAGGACTTAAGATTGTTTATAAATCACAAACAGGAGATGCCATTGTTGAGCGTATACTACACGTACTTGTGTATAGTTACTTCGGATTGGGATTGGGATGCCACGGCATAAACGCCAGCACAACGAGCTTTAGGCTGTGCCTAGCCCTGACCGGAGGCGAAACGGGCCAACACAATATGGCACGACGGAGTGACAACGTGGCCCAAAGCAGGATGAACCCAGGTACCAGCCCGGTACAATGCTTGCCTCTACAGGCGCGCGTATCCGCTTATTGCTCACGGCCTCCTGGCTCGGCTCGCAGCCTCCCACTCTCACGCTACTCGGTCTCACCGGTTTCCCCAGCCCCCGCGGTAGAGCACGCGGCGTCGCATCCCCCACACAAGTTGACATTCTAGCCTTTCAGATTGTCCGCGCGCGTGCCCCAGGCCGCGCAGAAGAAAAACTCGCGGTTTCGCACGGCACCCCACCCCTCCGCCGCCCGTCCCTCTCGCCCGCCTTGCACGTACCGAAAGCCCCAAACCGCACACACATGACGTACGTGTGGCCTTATATTTTTGCCCGGCCGCGCGCGCCTCCGCCCACCTCCCATCCCAAGCCGCGCGGCGCGTGTTATCCTTGAGGCCCCGCCCGGCACGCTAAAACCCGAAGCTAGTCGCTGCGCGCCGGGGGCAAGTTTACGCAACCCAACCGCCTTTTTTTTTTTGGTTCGCTCATTCCAAATATTTGTAGACGAACTCCGTCCAAACACGAGTTGAGACGCATCCATCCTCCGTGGCGTGGCGCCAGCACCACGCGGGAGCCGGATCACATATAAAAAGCCCCCAACCAAAGACCCAAAACCTTGCCCACCGCTTAATAAAACCTGAGCTGAGCGAGGCTTGCGTCGCTTTCTACTCTCCAGGTAGTAGGGAGACGGGGAATACCGTAACTCGGATGGTTAGTTGTTGGGTTTGTTCTTTATTCGCAACGTCACATGACTACATGATCAGCACCAAAGAGTAGTTTATTTAGGGTTTCAGCACCAAAGAGTAGTTTATTTAGGGTATGTTCGGTAAAGCTTTAGATTATGATTTTTCAGCTTATACTCCCAATTCTTCAAGAACTCATTTATTTGAGAATCTGGAGCTTACTAAGAGAAGCGTTTGGTAGGAGATTAGCTCCTAAAACCCTGAAAGAGATTATTGGTGGCAAAAGACCATGTTGCCCCTAGTTTTTCGCTGAAGTCTACTTGTTTCTTACTCATTTGTACCTGTACAAAAATTTCTGCATAATTTTTCGATACCGACTAATAGTATATTTGAATGTTGATACCATATGAATGTAATGAGACGAATACATTTCATATCAATAATACAACCTATCCATGCTATTTTTTTACTGAACTCTCATCAAATCATGTACAAGCAATCACAAGTCATCATTCATTCATGGAATCGTCTATTCATACAATGATCAACATTCAGACGTGCATATATGCTTGCTGCTAGGGACGACTCAGGCAATGGTTCTTGATACAATCAGAGCACCTCACTGTTGAAGCTAGTTGGGAACATGACTTAAAAAGAGCTATACCTGGACATATTCAAGTTTGATTCAATCTAAAAATCAATATGTTATATTATGATGCTAGTAAAGCTAGTTAATTGTAAGCAGTTAGCAATAAGTTCATTGTTCACTCTTCATTGTTATGTTGTTCATGTAGGAAATCAGTGGCAATCTTATCAATCATGTAGGCAATCATTTCACTGTTCATGTAGACACACAGAGAGCTGTGCACTCATTGTTCATGTAGGCACATAGAGAGAGCTAGGCACCGATTCATTATTCTTGTAGGCAATCAATGACAATCTCATTAGTCAAATTGGTGGACAAGTAATGAAAATTTTTGTTTATGAACCATCTGCCATGAATCATAATAGCATCAATTCCTATGCATATTCATGGCACAAATATAAAAATTTCAGATATATGCAACTCCAAAATAGGGCCGAATCCTACAAATCACAATCAAAATGCTTCATAATATCCAAAATAGGATCAAATCCTACAAAACATTTTTCATCGGTTCAAGGAAAAAGGGGGGGTTGAGCAATTGAGGGAGGCCAAGGGGGAAGGCCGCCAGTAGGCTCTAACCTTCATAGTTGCGGACGAGGTCGCTAGTGGTCAGGCATCTAGGTTGCCGTGTGCTACAGGATAGGCAGTGATGACAACGGGATCTAAGGCCGGTGGCAAGGACTGGATCTGGGGTGACGGCTAGGGGCTCCACATTGGTGGTGGGGATAGGCTTGGGGGATGGCGAGGACGATCTCCAGGGGCAGTAGTGTGGACCTCTTGGCTAGCGGGGAGGGAAACCAAGCACGACAGCCCTAGGTCCTTCGCCAAGGAAGCCCTAGCATCGCTCACCTCTGCTCGACTAAACGTAAGAGGAACGCGAGTGAAGGGGTACGATGGGGGTGGGTGAACGAAGGAGTGAAGGGTATATGGATGACATTTTTGCGGGTAATTAACCCCCAACTTTGAGGGCAATTTTGTAACTAGGTGGTAGATTCTTGCGAGGAGTTGGCCCAAGATCACTCCACGTTTCTATTGTGATGCTACTTCGATTCTTGGCTGATCCCGATTCTAAAAAAGGAGGACCGGATGGCTAGACTCTTGCTGCTCCGGTTGAGAATTGAGGCAGAGCCCTACCAAACACACCCTTGCAGAAGAGGGAAATCTTAATTCATCTGGTCCTTCTATTTTATATATTTCAACCCACATCAACCTTGTTTATTTATTGTTATAAGGTAACATCACTATTTGTACTTTATTATTATAAGGTACCGTCACTATTTGTACTACAATTGTTTTGCAAGTAATCCAAGGGTCCTAAAGCAAACTGAAAGGCCGAAGTTTCTTTTTTACGCGTAGAAATCACTAGAAAATTACGGGACGCGAGGGCTGTGGGCCTGTCCAATTTGGCGAGAAGCCATCCCAGGCCCACTCGTTGCCGTATAGTCGGCGACCCTCTCCGTCAAAGCAGGAGGCACACAGAGGAGGAGAAGAAGAGCACGGATTGATTGCTCGCTCGGCTCATTCCGGACCCCGGAGGCGGAGAAGAGAAGGCCACAGAAGAAAGGAGATTCCAGGAAGCGCCCGGCGGGACGGACTGGAAGGCCGGCCGGCCGGCGAGGCGATGTCGTCGAGCAGGTTCTCGCCGGCGCTGCAGGCGTCGGATCTCAACGACTTCATCGCCCCCTCACAGGATTGCATCATCTCCCTCAACAAGAACCCCTCCGCGCGCCGCCTCCAGGTACAGCTCGCTCCCTCAACAAGAATCCCTCCCAAGTTGCCACAAAGATTTCGTTCTCACCCTAGTCTTTGGGCTGGGAGCTTTTCCTTGCTCCTGGTTCCTGCCCCATGTCATCCACCCCAGAGTACAGTTTGAGTTCAGGCAGCGTTTTTTTTTTCACTTTGAGATGGTGATTTGTGCCATCAATCTTCCCAATAGACCAGCTATCTCATCTCACCATGCCTTGTGATTCTGTCCCCATATTGAATACCAAGGCGTGCTCTGTAGGCATGGATACGACGTATAGGGTAGTAGAAAGGAAGAGGAAAGGGAGACAGAATTGATTTCGTCTTCTGCTGTTTGGTTGCTGTGACAGAGACAAGGGAAGAGAATGGTGTTAGCTAAATAAACTATTAATCACTATGATTTCTTCAAAAATTGGAGTGATGATTATTGCACGAGATTTTCTTTGCCCAATGCCCAAAGCTTTCTCTCCGGTTGTTCTTTCAGTTTGGAGAGAAAGCAAATTACAGCTTGTAATGAGTGAGCTTTCCCTCACATTCTTGCCCATTTTCCTTTCCTAATGTTCTTCCCCCAAGCAGATCATAGACCTCTCCGGATGTACGCATTTAGATTGTGTTATGCTAATATTATGATTTCTTTGATAATTGGAATACTTTGATCTTAAAGTTTTGCACCAAAGAGACATCCTTTTTTCTTCATCACGAACTCATACAAACCAAACGAAAAGTTCGATGTCTGCTATATGGTGCAAACAAGAAAGCAAAGCAAAGCTTACATTAAAATATGCCCAAGAAAAACCACAAGACTTGTCCCTTCTTGTTGCATAGAGAACTCAGGTAAGACAGCTTCTCCATAATTAAAAGCTAGGCGAGAAAACTATATTATGTAGGAGTAGGACCATAACAACATGGATTCACTTGATGAACTCTCGGTGCTTAGCAATTTCGACCCTTTCTTGCTTTTCCTCAGCTTAGCTAGTACCAAGTCCTGTGTTTAGTTTCTCCATTAAAGAAAAACTTCCTCTTTCCGTTACAACTGAAACGATCTGCCACTAAGTTTGACACAGTGGAATCACTTCGAAAGTGCTAACTACATCTCTGTGCACACTTCAATTAATAAATTAGCTTCACATCAGCACATTTGGAACCTCAAACTCATCTTTGTTGCTGCTTCCCCTCATCCATTGCCATTCTGCATACCATTCCCAATATTCCTGACACTTCTGTTTCACAGATTAAACAAAAGGAAATTGCAGTGAGCACAAAGCCTCCAGAGGAAGCAGTCAAGATTTCACTAAAGGACTGTCTGGCTTGCAGGTTGTTACCACTCTTTATTGTTCATCTCAATTATAAAATCAGTGACCCGCGCAAATCTAAAGAATGCTCACTTTTTCATTTTGATCTCATAGTGGTTGCATAACATCAGCAGAGACAGTTATGCTTGAGAAGCAAAGCCTGGGTGACTTCATTACTCGCATCAACTCTGACAAAGCCGTCATTGTATCTGTGTCTCCCCAGTCAAGAGCATCACTAGCTGCATTATTTGGTCTTTCCCAGTCACAGGTAATTATTCATTCCCCAGTCAAAAAAGTATCACCTTATCAGTTGTACTATTATGTTCCCCACAAGTTAGTTTGTGCGGAAATATTTCACTCTAGTTTTACCACTCTAGAGGAATGAAAGAGTGCATTTTAATTATTATAACAAAATAAGAATGCATTTTTTTATATTTAGGTTTTCAGAAAACTGACTGCTTTATTCAAGTCGATGGGTGTAAAGGCAGTTTATGACATAAGTTGCAGTCGAGATATTTCCCTTATTGAAGCATGCAATGAATTTGTTTCACGTTATGAGCAAAATCAATTATGTATTGGCAAAGAAGCTGGAACCAGTCTTCCCCTGCTTTCATCTGCGTGCCCAGGTAAAAATGTTCGCAAGGAATGTGACACCACTTTTGCTACTATGTAATTTGTTGCCAATAATGCTGAACTCTCTCTACATAATACCGATGGTTCCCTACTAGTTATTTAATTGGTTACATTTCTTCTACAAATACAAGAGGATCAGTTTAAAAATACATGAATCTCTTCCCCCTCAGGTTGGATATGCTATGCTGAAAAGACTCTTGGTTCATATATCTTGCCTTACATCTCATCTGTAAAGAGTCCCCAGCAGGTGATTGGTGCAGCTATCAAGCATCATATGGTTGAAAAACTTGGTCTCAAGTGAGTATTTTGCCCTAGCTCTAGATATTAAGGTGTTAATTTTGAGATCCTTTTTGAGAATCTTAAGAAATTTATTACTATCTCTGGTCACAAATAGGTCTTGCTTATTTACTTTACAAAGTCTCCATGATGCAACTTTGTCCATTAATTTTTACAATAACATCTTTGCAAAACAGTATAAGATTATGCAGGTATTGTTATGGAAACTCTAGATATACAATTTTCATGTGGCCAATCGAAATATTTGCAAAGATATTTTTGCTCGAAGTTACAAGAGTTGGCTACACTTCCCATTTTGACACTTTTTGTTGACTTGAGGGTGGAGGGAATATTGGTCAGAACTCAGAACCTAATTTTTCCTGTTCCACTGTTTTGAGTAATAGTATGTTCTCCATTTGCTGAAGATGGATGATTGTTTTAAACAAATACCAGTCTTATTATACACTTGTCATTTTTTTGTATTTTTGACTTGTAATTTATTGTGTAGGCCATATGATGTTTACCATGTCACTGTGATGCCCTGTTATGACAAAAAGTTAGAAGCTGTCCGGGACGATTTTGTTTTCTCAGTGGAAGATAAAGAAATTACAGAGGTGGACTCGGTATTGACAACTGGTGAAGTGTTAGACTTGATACAGGTAATTAATTTATTTCTTGTTCTTGCTTGTAAGATGTATTTGAAAAACTATGAGACACTTAATATCACTTTGATGGTTGTGCAGTCCAAATCTATCGATTTCAAGACAATGGAGGAATCTCCCTTGGACAGATTGTGAGTTACTTTGTATGCTTGGTGTGTTGTTCTCTCTCTTTATGAATGAAACTCTAATGAAGTTTAAGATGACTAGTAAAAAATCAGCCATAATCTGTTCAATTGGTACTTCTATTTTTAGAAATTTAGCAAATATTGAGTTTAATCACTTGTTGAGGAAAAAAATCGAGAATAATTCTATGTTATTCTTTATATTGCATGGTTTATCATAGTTTATTTATCTGTTCTGACCTATTTATCTGGGAATTCACATGTACTTATCTTCATTGTAACCTAGATTAACAAATGTTGATGAGGATGGCCATCTATACGGGGTTTCTGGTGGCTCTGGCGGTTATGCAGAAACAGTATTTCGTTATGCAGCACGTGCACTCTTCAATAGAGAAATAGAAGGCCCACTTGATTTCAGAATCTTGCGAAATTCAGATTTCCGTGAAGTTACACTGGAGGTAAATTCATTCCCAACCCCCATGTTGATCTGCTGAAAGCCATTTTGTTTTACTCATGCTCGAATGCCCTTAGGATCAATGTATATAACATCTCCTGCTCATGCTAACAGGTGAAGGGCAAACCTGTTCTGAAGTTTGCACTTTGCTATGGGTTCAGAAACCTACAGAACATTGTTAGGAAGATTAAGATGGGGAAATGCGAATACCACTTTGTTGAAGTTATGGCTTGCCCATCAGGTGTTTATGATATTGTGCTGCATGTTGCTTTTATTAACTGGGTTCTGAGCTGTAGGATCTAGATATCTGCTATGATACACTGACTATCACGCTGCAGGTTGTCTGAATGGGGGAGGTCAAATAAAACCTGTTAAAGGACAATCTGCCAAGGATCTCATCCAACTACTAGAGGGTGTGTACATGCAAGATGTAAGTTAGTGAAGTGCCCACTAGTCCACTACATTTCATGTTGTTCGCAGGGGCCTTGCTTTTTTACGTGATTTTTTTTGTCTTAACCTTGGTTGGGTTCTTCCAGATTCATATCAGATACATTTTAGACTTTTGACTTGATATATCCCTAATCATCAATTTGAATTTTACATTCATCTTACAATAGATGTTCCATCTCCACTTGTTATTTTTGTTATATTCTCTTCTATACTTTTGTTGCTTAGAAACAATAGTTATATTTGCTTTGGTTGCTTCTGTATCCAATCAATGTAACCATGCACCTAGCCGGTGTGCTACTCATATAGTATTTTTTTTGCCTGTTTTAGGAAAAAAGAGAAAGCCTCTATTGAACTGTCAGTGCCGTTACACCATCTACAGTAGTTTTTGGACAGTTAAATAGTTTCTGAACTCTCAGGTCATTGATTGTGATTTGTCATCCTGCTTTAGTTTGATAACATAAATTTATCCTTAATCAAGTAGACATTGAACAATCTTCTAAAAAAAATGTAGGAATTGAAACTCCAAATTGTTCCTACTTTATATTTGCCAGTTATCACATATCTATACATACAAAGTGTTAGATGCGATACTTCTAGGATCTAGCATTCTAGCCCATTGAGCAAGAATGTTGCAAGAGATGTTTACTTTATGTCAATTATGTACTAACTTTAACCTTGTGTACTAGGTATCGATATCCAACCCGTTTGATAATCCTATCGCAAAAAGATTATATGACGAATGGCTTGGGCAACCTGGTTCAGAGAATGCGAAGAGGTATTTGCACACGGAGTATCACCCTGTGGTGAAAAGTGTGGCCTCACAGTTGCAGAACTGGTGATAGAAGGTCAGCGTTGCATTGGGTTGCTATGGTCTTCAAGAGCCAAGAGGCACTTGCACAAGTCATCATGGTGCCCCGTCCACACTGAGCAAATATTGGCAACACAGAACATACACACATTATCAAAGGCTTTGCTTGAGAGCAAATGAATTTTGTTACTATAGGTTTTCACATGCTTTCTTGGTAATGTTGTATACTACCTCACAGGGATAAAATGTAACGTGTAAAGATGAACGAAATAGGTGTTGACCTGCTTAGCTGATAATTCCATGTCACTACGAGGTTGTGATGACCTTTTCCTTGTTTGGCTATTGTTCTGTGTGTACACTTATCATAGGTTTAATTTGTTCCAAGTGTAACAGTGAATTGTCAATGCCTTTCAATTATATTGTGGAATCATTCATTTCTGAAAAAGAGCAAGCACTTCATTGACCTTAAACATCAAACATTATCATACTTGGATACAGTTTGGCATGTGCCGTTGGCATTTGATGGTGGAGAAATTGAACTTTGCAGAGCTGATTAGAAATAAGGAGAAGACCAACTCCGCATTGTGTTGCTGTTCATGGACCAAGTCTGCTTTTCTCGCCCTTTGTTTTGCAGTGGAATCTGTTGGTTTGTGGTGATTCTTGGAACAACCCAAATGTGGGGGTGGAAGACATGAAACACTGGCATTGCAGAGCAGCGAGAGAAGCTGCACTGACTGCAGTACATGGCTAAGAAGAGAGCACTTATCAAGAAGGCAAAAATCACTGATACATGTGCGCTGCGTTTTCAATCAGCAGATTCTACAAGGATTCAGGTGCGGATGCAAGCTGGATCATGTCGGGGAGCTTCTCGAGCAAGTATGTGAACAATCCGCCGAGCAAGAATATGAACACGAACGCGAGGGCGATCTTGCCGACATAGACGGAAGTGCTCTTCAGTGTTTCCCCGTCGAGGGGATCCTTCGTTTCACCTCGTTTCTGCAAGAATCTAAGCTCATCGGTACTTGATTCTTGAGAATAATCTAAACTTTTATCTGGGAGAGAGAGGAATGCACGAGTGGTACCATGTCAGGCGGTGGCGTCTGGAGGATTCCAGGCACGTCCTTCTCGGTGACGGTCTGCAGCTTCCAGCCGGGACCGTAGTCGGCGAGGGGGGCGGTGGGGCCGAAGCTGACGGGCTCCTCGCCGTCCTTGGCGGCCTCGACGTGCAGCGCCGCCGGGGCCCCGGGGTCGAGCTTGCGGTTGACGGCGTGCAGCGCGTAGCGGGCAGTCGTTCCGGAAGCGAACCGCCGGACCTTGCCGGAGCTCCTGCACGTCACGTCCAAGAACTGCCAAGAAACACACGCATACATGCAACAACTCTCCGCTGTCAATTGCTTGCTCAGAGAGAGCGAGAGGAGAATTCTACAGCAGAGAAAGGTGGAGAATTGTGCAGTAGAGACAAGACAGATTGGACTTACCGGCAGGGCAGGAGGGTTGCCGGCGCTGTCCTTGCCCGCCTGCACCGCCTCATCAACTCGCCGCTCCATCGCCGCCCTCTCTCTCGTCCGGTCGCGGCGGTTTGGCTGCCTCCGGATTTACGATGGTCGCAGGCAGAGCGACGACGGAGAGGCGGCGGTGCGGCGTGGCCGTGCGCGTTGAGTAGAGCAGCAGTAGAATCCTGGTTGACTTTTTGGTGGATTTTACGGGATGGGCGGGCGATTGGGGGGTGTCGCGCAAGGCCCAAATAACACTCGGCCCAACGTGATTTCACTCCAGCGTTGGGCATCAGGCCCGTCCCAACCACGGCGGCCGCGCCACGGATCGAGCTTGTGCCGTGCGCGCGGCCCAAATGACGCGCGCGTTCACGTGATTTCACTCCGCGTTGTGCATGGCCATCTGGTCCGTCGCAACCACCGCCGCCGCACCAGTTTCCCATCAACTACGCGCCCACACCGCACGGCCGCACCGATTTGTTGCGATCGCGCGTGCTGCTTGCACGGGCGGGTGACCGGCAGCGATGGGCAAGGGCGGCGGCTGCGTCCCCAGCAAGAACCACCGCCTCCCGCGCCCCGCCGCCGCCCCGCTCCCGCCCTCCCACCGCCGGCCCCGCACCTTCATCCCCCCGGCTGCGCCGCGCCCGGTCCGCATCTACGTCGTCTTCTACTCCATGTACGGCCACGTCCAACGCCTCGCGCGCGCCGTGCAGCGCGGTGTCGGCACCGTCCCGGGCGCCCGTGCGCTCCTCTTCCGCGTCCCGGAGACCCTGCCGCCCGGCGTCCTCGCTCGGATGGGCGCGGCAGACCGCGCCAACGAGGACATCCCCGTCGTGGACCCCGACGGCCTCCCCGACGCCGACGGCTTCCTCTTCGGCTTCCCTGCGCGGTACGGCGCCATGGCTGCGCAGATGCAGGCCTTCTTCGACTCCACCGAGCCCCTCTGCCGCCACCAGCGCCTCGCGGGCAAGCCCGCCGGCTTCTTCGTCAGCACCGGCACCCAGTGCGGCGGCCAAGAAACCACAGCGTAAGTATACCCATCGCCGCTGCAAGATCGCATCTTTAGCAACAAATCGACCATGGTTACCATCATCTTACCGTGTTCAGTCCGTACGTGTATGAATGAAGCTGGACGGCGATCACGCAGCTGGCGCACCACGGCATGATGTTCGTGCCCATCGGGTACACCTTCGGGGATGGGATGTTCGAGATGGAAGAGCTCCGCGGGGGCTCACCGTACGGCGCGGGGGTCTTCTCCGGCGACGGCTCCAGGCCGCCCAGCGAACTCGAGCTGGCCCTTGCCGAGCATCACGGCAAGTACATGGCCACGCTTGTCAAGAGGATGGTGCACGGTGCCACCTAATCTAAAGCCACCGATTCTCAATAATCAATAATACTTGTGTTGCTGCTGAGCAACGGTTTTGTAGGAGTAAAACATAAGCCATTAGTCCGAGAATTCAATTCAACTCTTATAGATTTCTCTGCCAACGCATAAGAATTCGAGCCCCAAGGTTTGGGTGATCGGTTCGGCTAAAAAGCTCGTGGCTTATGGCTGAAAACACTGTAGCTGACTGAAAAAAGCACTGTAACTGACAGAAGCTTATTTAGCATAATTAAATTTAAAAAATTTAAAAATAAAAAAATATGTTAGCCCATTACGTATAATACAAACAAATATGGGGAAAAAAAGAACCGGCAAAAAAAACTCAACAAAAAGCTAAAAGTTCAGAAAAAGACGAAACTTATTAATAGTGAAAAATAAACCAGAAGCCGAAGCCGAGTTGATCGGGGCGCTGCAAAGTTACCTGCCACATCTATAGGGCATTAGTGCTGTCAGAAATTGAGGTTCTATATCAATTATATGGCTGTGTTGTATATGTTCATTGAAGTTCAAAAACTAGTGATCGGGAGATCAAGAAAGTAGACGATTTAATCAACCTAACCATCGGACTGGGAGGCAACAATAGCAGGTCTTCCCGAGCTTGCAAGGCAAACTTATCGTTAACGTTTGCTGATAACGAGATTGACGAGAACTACCCCAAGGAGGCTACACAACAACTCAACCACAACCTCTACTTCCAAATCCAACAAGACTGATCCTACAACACATAAGTACTTGTAAGCATAAAGGCACGCACAACTGCAAATGGATGGAAAATACATAACAGATGTAGTTATACGTAAGCTTCCATGTACTCGATATCTCAGGCGTGCTTATAGACACGCCCCAGCTGCTTTCAGATGATTCCTACCCAAAATTCCAAGCCAGGTTCACACAGAAGAACAAGGTAAATGATCTCGATTCCGCGTTGTTCACTCCTAAAGAACTTCAAAAATTTGCAGATTCTAATTGTACAAAAGAATATGTCCAGGAAAAGGGTTAGGGATCTCTTCAGCCCCCAACAAATCTAACATCGTCCAACCAACCCCATACAACAAATGTTTCTCTTCCCTAGGTAGCTATCCCTAACATATCTCAAACCTAAAGAAGCACTCATTTCCCACTCGTGAAACATATCTTAACCGGAAACAGTTACAGTTTAGCTCGTGAAATTAATAGCATCTCACTTCTTAGAAGGGGTAGCATTTGCTTTACTTTCCTTAGTACTTGCTTGGGGATCTTTCACCATCTTGGATGAAGCAGCATCTATGGCAATGTTCCCCAACTCCACAGCCATTGCATCTCTTTCATCATTCTGTTTCCTCTGCTTCTCTGATACACCCCCACCGGAATTCTCTGCCAGGTCCGGCAGCGTTTTGGGCTGCTGTTGAAGGGGTCCAGCATTAAGCCATGGATGTTGAAGCAATTGAGCAGCCGAAGGACGTTTTTCAGGAACAAAATCAAGTATCGGAACAAGAAACTCTGCCATTTCATTTGCGTCTCTTTCACTGACTTCGTACTTCTCAATGAACACCTTGTTGAGAGGCCAGAACCGCAAGCGCCGAATGTGCCTCAAGTCCCCATACCGATTGAAGAAGTCGCGTGAATATCGACCACCCAAAGCAATCTGGGAAACAACATTGTCCTCGTGATATATCAAGAATTAAGAACACTTCGCAACATTTGCCTAAAATTAAGGGAAATGAAAACTGCCTTTACCTTTCGAGGCATCATTCCAAGTAGCTCCATCATCAGCGCAAGGTGATCCTGCATCAAGTATGAATTGCTCAGAATAAACTTCCTATGTCAAGGGAGTAAACAAGATCGTTTCATTAAAAAAACATATACTGTAGTCTAGGACAACACAAATAAATAAATAATCATTATGATTTTATTGCATGCCCATTTTTTATTTCATATAGCATCTCCAAACAAAAGCTCATGCTTGGCATCCATACAGAGATTATTCAGAATACTTTTCAACTAAGAAATCTTGCCAAATGAGATTTCGAAGAACATATGCAGTGGAACTCAGCAGTTGATCCCCATAAATATGCAGAGGTCAATCGACTAGAACAAAATGCATTAAGGGTTTGAGTTTTTAGCTCAACTCAAACAATACAGTACTAGACAGAAGACAAAATGGATTTATTAATCATGTTCAAAATATCTTGCTTACCAGGATACCCACAAAATACCGAAACATCCTTAGTTCAGCCCAGTCTGTGTAACATTAGCACAAAGTCAAGATGCAATATTAACACACAGCATCATTGCCAGCGGTTGCAAGAAGAAAATAATGACTTCTATCACCTCAGTATGACTTAGCTTTGCTTTCTTTTATTTTTGTCGTCATTTTTAGACCCCGATTTTGCTCTTCTTGAACAAATGATTTAGACATGAAAGTTGACAGGTTGTCAAAAGGATCAATCATTAATGCATCTTTGATAATAAATATGTGATACATAGGTCTAGCTGTTTCATGATTAAAATCACAGCTTCAGAACCAGATAGTCAATACATTACAGAGTCAAACATAAAAAACAATGGCATAGCAATATTGTCTACCATTTACTTCTTCCACAAAGGGGAGCAAGAAAAAATGGCCATGTCTTCAAAAACAAGTACTAAGTACCAAAGTAAGACACCAATGTTCAAAACTGTGCTAAAATACAAAGTGAAAAAAAGTGGGTAATGACTTATGCCATCCCAATAGCACAAAAGCAAAAAAAACTGCAGATACATATTTCTTGCCCAGCTATCGTTCAAACATGGATGCCGTCACTCTTGAATAAAAAACAGAAGATAATATATAATATGTTATGACATTAACAACATGAGATTAACTACAACCATTCAAAATTCGCGAAATAAGAACCTACTGTGAACAGTTGGAAGGGCAATTTAACTAAGGGTGCAATTGGAGCGGATACAAACGAATATCGCTCATCCTGTATTCTATTCCACATTTTTTCTCAGAATCAGAGTCGGGACACAAACAGTGCCGGATACGGATACAAATGCAGATAGTCTTGGTCACGAATACATGTCAAACCGAATGCGGATAGTCTCGTCACAAATATTTAGTTGGATATTGCGCGAAAATAGAAGCCATATATGTCACACACATAAAGATCAATCAACTGTACTATATGTCCAAAATGCAACTACATTAGCGGTTCAACAAGCAAATTTAACTACATCAATGGGGCTAGTTAAAAGAAGTAGCAAGTCTCGCGGTTCAAGAGGCAAATTTAACTACATCACAGGACAACCATAGTGATAACAGTACAAAAGATGTCCAAAATACAACTACATCACAGGAGACAGGACATCAAAGTAGCAAGTAACAACCCTCTGTGAGCAAAAGATTGTAGAAGTAGACGACTATTCTTGCAGCAGCAAGCCATATGGGCCCAATAAAAAAATTCGAAAGATTTTTACCATAGAAGTGTACAGTCTACACTGCTACCCTCCCAACCATGGTTCGGATTACCGGCGGTTACCGGCCGGTAACCGCCGGTTACCGGAATTCCCGGGAGTGACCGGGAAGGAAAATCCCGGCCGGAATTCAAAATTCAAAAAATCCCAGCAGCCAGCCAGCAGCAGCCAGCACGAGCGAGCAGCAGGCAAGCAGCAGCAGCTCTGATTTCATTTTCTATATGCATTCTTCAGTAGATCTCAGACCATTTTGCAAGCCTCTGATTTCATTTTCTATATGCATCACCAGTTCATCTTTAGATTGTAAAGACTAGATGAGAGTTGTGTTACTTTGGTCCTCTCAAGTTCCTGAACAATGGCAGCCTCTGATTTCATTCTTGTGTATTAGAATTCAAAAGAGCCAAGATGCCAAAAAAAAGCAAACTCCAAACATTTCCACCACAAACCAAACTCAAAAATGGTTCCCAAGTGAGTTCTTGAAAAATGAACCACTTCTCTAAGATTGCCCAATCAATCAAGAGTTATGAAGCACAAATAGACAAGAGCCAAGGATCTACTCATCTACCAGGAAACAATAGATTGAGCACACTTCAACATCAAAGTTCAAAAAATCTCAATTGAATCAACAACCGGATTAGCCAAACCCCTCTCACCGGTTTTTCCGGTTTTCTCACCGGTAAACCGTAAACCGCCGACACGGTCTTCTCCGCCCGCCAAAAAAATATTTGACGAATTTTGACCGTTAGAATCCGGGATTTCCGGTTATCGGGCGATAACCGCCGTTACTCAGATCGCTTCCGTGGCCGGATTTGTCCTGTTCCGGTTTTGATCCTGCTCCCAACTATACAACCCACCTGGTCACACATCCACCCAGCCCACAAAGGCCCAGACCCTCTCAATTCCCATGTCCCAATACAATAATCCACATACCTACTCACACAGGACGCAGCCGCCAAACACACCACAGCTTCCTCCCTTCCTGTTCGCCCAAATCACCATCTTCATTCCTCATCCGAGGCTCCCAGGCGCTCAGCGCAACCAACACGTCACCTCCACGCCCACGGGCACGCTGCAGATTCAATCATACCGAAACTTCCCTACAAGCCGCCGCCCTCCACCAACTCATTGGCGTTGCTGCTATAGCGCTATGTGCTTCCTCCCGTGGACGTGACCGTCAGCGGCGGTGAGGGAGGATGATGGGCGGTGCGGCAACCAGCGAGAGAGGTCTAGGCGGTGAGGGAGGCAAGCGGTGGCCATGGGGGGTCAACAGCTCGACAAATGACAGCGGCGGCGGCTTCCCCACGGTCTATTGGGCCATGGGCTGATGGGCCTCACCACGCACGCGGTACTCACCTGGGCCATGGGTGGCCTGGTGGCTAGGCCTGCGAGCATATTCCGGATATCTGGGATGGAGTTCACTGGATAGTTCCGACAAAATTCCCGGAAAGCTCCAACTCTAATGGATACCTCTCCCGAATCCGATCCCATATCTGAGAGAAACTATCCGACTCCGACTCTGAATTTCAACAAAATTTCCAGATATCCATTTCCTCGCTCTGAAAGCCTTCAGTCGAACGGACGGTCGGGAACTATCCACTCCGTTTGCACCCCCTAAATTTAACTTATCATCATATGAGGATATGACATGACTAGGTAGTAGGCAGACACCAACTATAATTGAAAAGCAAAGTCAACCTAGAATATTGATCGTGTTGGACTCAAAGAGCAAGAAGATATTGCATATTTCCATATTAAAATTTGATTATCATAGTTTCAATGTGATATGTAATTAGTAAATAAGTTCCATATTCATTTTTGTTTGTTTTATTTCCACAATGATGGTTTGGTTCCTACCAAACCTAACGAAGAGCCAGGTGATACCACTTTAAAATGTTAAGAAATGAGTTATCCAGAAGAGTCGTAGTAACTTTCATTTCATTGATTTTGGTTCTAGAGGGTTAATTCTATAACATGCAGTGCACAGTGTCAGTGTGAAAGACTTCTCTTTCAAGTATAGTTTGGAAAAGCAAATGAAAGGTACAGACCAAACTGGAGTCTTGGGCTGTAGGTATCATAGATGCACATGTTTATTGTGACAACTACCTTTGTTTTAAGTTAAAGTGGCGGCCACTTGTTACCAGGTGATAATTGCAGTACAATTTCGTATAGATATGAAAAGTATGTCTTAAATTAAACCAGAGCGAGGGAAGAAATGTATATACCTCATCCCTGTCAAAATTGTCGCCACTATGCGGATCAAAGAGCACATCCCCTGTGGCAAGCTCAAAGCATATGCATGCGAAGGACCACAAGTCAGCAGATGTGGAATACTTGGAGCCCAGTATCACCTCAGGGCATCTGTATTGCCTTGTTTGGATATCGCTTGTGAACTGTTTGTATGTCCAACATGCATTTCCAAAGTCAACCAGCTTGCACTTTAGGTCAGCCTGCATCGCCATCCTCTTCCTAGTTTCTTTGCTACCCCGCCTATGTCCTCCTGTTCCTCCCCTTTTGTCTCTATCCTGGCTAGGACTGCCCTCAATTGCCGTACTCAAATCTCCCCTATCATCTGACCCATCTGTGTCAGCGGATGCCACAGCCCCACTGCCTTCTGAAGTTGCAGCAGCTGCACGCTTGGCTTTCCTCCGAATCTTCTTCTTTTGGTTCTTGGTGAGGCCACCACTCACTGATGGTGCAGGTGCATTTGAAGGTGGCTCATCAGACTTTGCAGCAGGCAGCACCAGTGGCATGCCTGACTTCCGGGGGTCCTTTGAGGGGTCAATAGAGGACACGAGCAATATATTCTCAGGCTTAAGGTCAGTGTGAATAATAGAAAGCTCTCGGTGGAGGTAGTCAAGGCCGATGAGCACGTGCCGGCATATCTCCTTAACCATCGGAAGTGGAATTCCACGGTAGTCCGTGTACTTTATCAAGGTCAGCAAGTTATCACCAAGAAACTCAAACACCATGCACACATGGCTCCCATGAGGGCCCGAGTGCTTGAAGTGGTCGAGAAGCTTAACAACACACCGGGTGTCATCGGGGTCACCGTCGGCGATCTGCTTCAAGATCTTGATCTCATCCATGGCTGCCTCCGTGTAGTGCTGAGCGCTCTTCTGCACCTTCAGCGCCACGTATCTCTGCAGAGAACCTACAAATTCAGAAACAGTAGACGGAGGCAGCCTGAATCTCTAGACAATAGAGATTTTTTTTGGGGAATATTTCGTGTAGGATGATGAGATTGACGAATAGAACAGTACTATTTCTTAACAATGAATTTAACCAATTCTGCTATGCTCCAAGGCAAAAGAACAAACAGGTGGTGGGCACAGGCAAAGTGCTGCAAGACACCAGAACGCATCCAGATCGATCTTCCTTACATATTACCGCCAATCTAAGAAGTAAGACTGCAATTTAACAAGAAATTTCGAGACAAAGGTGTTAGCACATACGGAGTGGGCGGTGTCCCAGGCGAGCCAGACGGTGGAGAAGTGCCCCCAGCCGAGCTTGGACTGCACGACGTAGGCACCCTGCTTGAAGGAGTCGCCGACGCGGACGGCGTGGTACCCGCCGCGGCGGTAGTCCTCCGTGCCCTCGTCCTCCGACGTGTAGTCGCTGCTCTCCTCCTCCGCCTCCGCCTCCATCGCCGCCGCCGCCTCCTCCTCCGCCCGCCGGCTCGCCGCCGCCGCCATCGCGGGGGAGGCCTGGATCTGCGCGCCGGGAGCGGCGGTGGCCCCCCGGATTAGGGTTTTTGGCGCCGCTGCTTTTATAGTGGCGGTGGCGCTCGTCCGTCTCGCTCCGCTGCTGCTGCCTCCTCTGTGCGACTGTGCCTCGAGCGCCGTTTTATATTTATCAGCGGCGGCGACTCCAGCGTATAATACGAGCACTAACCACCCTTTTAATTAACCCACTAACTAATCCGTTTGTGTTAATTTTTTTTAGAGGGCAGGCTAACTAATATGTTCCTTGAATACGCACGCTGTGAACATTGTGATGTAAGTACGGTACCATACTTCGTTACGGTATTAACGCCCAGCTCGTTTCGATTTAAACTTTTTATTTCTGACTTATGTTTTTACTATTTATAAATTTTATATTTTTTTGTCTTTTTAACTTTTTAAGTTTTTTTTGCTGTTTCTTTTTTCCCGTATTTGATTGTATTATACGAGATGAGCTAACATGTTTTATCTATTTTAAATGTAATTATACTAAATAAATCATCATCAGCTACAGTACAAAATAAACCAGCTACAGTAAAAATAAGTTATAAATTAGACTTATTCAGCCCAAATGAGCATAGCCTAACGAAGGAAATACGTCTAATTTGAACATAGGATTTTTATAGAAATTTTGTAAAGGAAGCGTTTATCCAGCGAGCGAGTATTCTCTGAAAAAAGAAAGAGAGTGAGGGTTGATGTTTCCGTTACTCTATGATTTCTAAAAATTTTGCGTCATGTGCTCAAATAAATTGATCGAAAAATGTTGGTTTAAATAAGACTATGGCGTCTCCAACGATAGTAGGGTGGCTATGGACTTATCGGAGGTAGGTTGGTGTAGGTGACTGTACGTCATCTGTGAACTGTTTAGATGAAAGCAGCGGTTTTGATCGATTCGGTTTGAACTTCTGGCTTCTGGTTTATTTTTCATTATTCATAAATTTTATCTTTTTCTGAACTTTTGGCTTTTTGCCAATTCTTTTTTTTTTCTCGTATTCGTTTGTATTATACATATTGGGCTAACATATTTTTTATATTTTTAAATTTTTTTAAATTTAATTATGCTAAATAAGCCTCTGTCAGCTATAGTGTTTTTTTCAGCCAGCTACAGTGTTTTAAGCCATGAGCTTTTAAGCCCAACTGATCACCACCGCTGCCAAACTTTCTTTTTCAAAGAATGAGTGAATGAGGAGGAAACCAACGCCTCAATCTAACTGAAATTAGGGCCTATTATTTTAGGCTACGATTTTAGTATAATAAATAGTGATTACTGAAAAAACTCAAATCTACTGAAAAGCAAAAAAGAACAGAACCTTTGCCTGAATGAATTAAGGTCATGTTTAGATTCATTTTCCATGTCAAAATACATGTTCAATTTCAAGCATCAACTAATCCTTAAAAAAACAATCACCCACTAATCCACTGATCCAAAGGCCTCGCTTATTTCGGTTTGAGATTCTGGTTTCTGACTTATTTTTCACTATTTCTAAATTTTATCTTTTTCTAGTTTTTTAGCTTTTTCGGTTTTTATTTTCCCGTATTCGTTTGTGTTGTCTATGATGGCTAACATGTTTTTTCATTTTTAAATTTTTAAATTTAGTTACACCAAATAAGTTATCATCAGTTACAGTGTAATTTCAGACAGCTACAGTATAATTTTAATCATAAGCCAATTTATTTCAGTCCAACCGAACAGCACTAAAAGGAAATGACATAGGGGACACATAATACTATACAATCGAGACACATGGTATATGAAGATTTGGTCTATTTTAAACGACATCTGATATGTCACGGATACTGTACCTGTACATCACTTGTAACCTTATTTACTTAGCATAATTAGAGCTTAGAGGGATGTTGTTTTGCATGTACTTTGTATAATATTTATATCTTACTGAGATTTTACGAGGCTACTGTTATTAGTGATATATATATATATATATATAAAACAGGGCAGAGGAACTTGAGGAGAAGAAGCTCTGTACGGCCCAAATAAATTGCCACTAGTCTTTGTAGTTTTTCTTAGTAATCACTATTTATTATATTAATAAGCTACAGCTAAAAGTCATAAGCTATATTTTAAAAGAATGTGCTCATTGTCTAGTAATACTAAGCAACAAAACAAGTAAAAAAAACTACCAATAAGAGAATGATTAACTAAGAAATGAAAACGTTGGATAATTCATTAACCAATATTCTCCATCAGGTTCTCCTCGAAACCAGCAATTAGTCCAAGTTTATATTATAACTTTTCTTTGCTATTCTCTTGCTTGTTTCCAAAGCAAGCAAGATAAATGGAGTAGTATTTTGCATGGGCGACAGGTCCGATTATGTGTAATAGCAACTAGCTGCATAAGCGCGACGCACGCCGCGCTAGCTACCGTATGGACCAAAGTAAAAGAGACGATAATTCGCAGGGAGTTTCATAAAAAAAATCGAGGACACATGTATAATTTCGGAAAAACCAAAGGTCTTTTTTTTTAAAAAACCGAGGACTTGTAAGGACCTGTACGTAAGTAAATAAGGACCTATACGTAATTTCGGGAACCCGCGGGGCGCTATCCAAAATTTTTTAAAAAAAACAAAATTTGCAGGGACCTTTTCACGAGGAAAAAGGACATCTACGTAATTTTCAGAAAATACAGGGAATTTACCTCCTCCGGCCGTACCGAAAACCCCCCGCCACGCGCCGGCCGGAGCGCGCGGGAGGGGTGACGTGGGCGAGCCTCCTGCGCGGAATCCCCCCGCTCGTATAGGCTGGGGATTAGAAAAGCCAACGTAACAAATGCGTTTTTGATTGCAAACATGAGACGATCAGACGAGAGTTTGGGCTTCGCGAGTCATATCACTGCTGCAAACGCCCGGTGTCGCCGGGCAGGGAGGCGAGTTGGACCACCGGCAGTGTTGCCGAATTAGTTATCTAAAAAAACAGATGGTGATAGGGCGGATCTCCAGTGATTCAAGGATATTAAGTTGGATACCTAAATTTTTGACCAAAAAATCCAGTATATATAAAATATAATATATATGTACATTAATAATCGGGTCAAATTCGACTTGTTTATACGTAGCAAGCCCAAAACATCGATATGTTTGTTTGGCCCATTCTCCCTCCCGATGCGGACGCTGCCATCGACCTTGGCCCGGCCCACACCGCCTAGGGTTGAAGCCACACCAAGTCGCCACTCGCCAAGCGTAGTTCCATCTCCATCGCCATTCGTGAGTTCGCCAGGCAGCCACCAGCCGCTCCTTACTCAGGGCATCTGTAGTGTATGAAAATAGAGGGTCTTAAACCACCTTAAAGTCAACCTTATACATTACAGGGGTGACCTTAAGCAGGCTATAAGCAAAAAAACCTTAAGAATGGTCCTCAAGCTAAAGACCTGGCCACAAGCATTAAAATACAATTTTTCTTTATCTGCCGAGTGGGACCGTCTTAAGGCCCTGGATTATATACACTATGGAGTCGGCCTTAAGATTTAGATGGAATCCACCTTAAGGTCCCTTGGATTATATACACTATAGATGCCCTCATTACTCCAGTCTCCAAGACTCTAGTGCTCCTCACTAACCCCTCTGGGCTCTGACGCCTCCGCTCCGCCCTCCGGGCTGGGAGAGCACTAGCGGCGCCTTACCGCGGCTTGCAGCAGGGATACAAGCGTCGACATCCTAGCAACAGCAGCACGCAGCGACGTTCAAGATGAAGCGGCACAGCAAGTAGGGTTCTGCCACGGTAAGGTACACACGTAGTCACGTATGCATATGTCTATCTGCTAGATGTATTGATCTAGGGTGTTCTTCTGCGCGGATTGGGTTAAATCGATCTATAGGCTTAGGTCTCGATAACTTTCTAGTTTGATTAGGCGAATTTGGTGTTGGAGTCATGTCCGAATTCGAGATTTAATCCCCATCGTAATCCAAATTGGCTTCTACAGACATCTATTTGGCGTTGAATAGACACCAATAGCACAAATCGATTGAGCTCTAATCGCTAGAAAAGTGATATTAGAAATATTGAACTTGGAAAATTAAAAAATAACATAGGATGTGCTAATGCGAAAAGAATGTTACTTTCCACACGTCACCAACTGAATTCAAAACGGGAAACCCATAAGATGTACATTAGTATTCTTGTATGCATGTGTGTCTCTGTCACTAGCTACCATTACCATCCTGCCAAAAATCTTTGCTTCATCTGACCTGCATGTTTGAGGTTGCATGTTTAATTCTAAGGATCTCGGCACAAACTTGTAGGAGAGACCTATGCTTTGACACTTAAAACTGCAAATTTAAAATCTTTGTGAGAGAGAGTTGGAAAGACAAAGAAAGGCAAGTTAACAAGGTATGTAATTGATATTAATCTCTATAATTTATTGTTTAATTCATACCATTATATTCGTCTTATGTCACTCATTTTCTTATAAGAAAACATTAATTTCTATATTTTTTTGTATTTTATTATATCTACATACACGTATCATTGTATCGATGTTTTGAGAAAATAGTGTGTCATGGTATTAATATATCGGTATCGATATATCCAAATAACCTAGCTCCGAAATTTGAATATCTATCCTAAAAATACTGATCCAGTAATCACTGGGTGGTTGTGTACCAGCTGCATGCACTTATGGATCATCACTGTTTTTCCAGCGGAAAATAAGGCACGCACATGAACGTAAGCACGGTCCTTCCTGCAAACCATACATATTTGTCGCGAGAGGATAGCACGGTACTGTTGCTTTGGTGTGTTGATTAACTCACCGGAAAGATTAAGCCCTGTTTCAAAGCGCTGTTGGTTTTTGGCTGTAATGATGATCCTCCTACTTCAACACTGTACAGAACAGCCTGAACCGTCGAAAAAACCAGGCAATATCCTTCAACTTCAACACTGTTGATTGCCCTTTGCCTGCTCCAATTGACCCAGATGAGTAGTAGGAGGGCCAAACATCAACAAGAAAAGGGTAATACAGACACATCACTTGGCCTGAACACTTCAACCAACCCAAGACAGGACAGTTGATAAAAATGTCCATATTGATGACTACCAGTGAACTAGTAGGATCATGTTGTTTTGGCTCAATCTTTCGCAAAACGCAGGAACCACTAAAATAGATGAGTTTGATAGTTAGGAACCGAAACCCGAAGATTGTCTCCTCACCTATGAGCACATTAATCTGTGATAAAGAATGGATGAATCTTGCGATTCAGCGAACAAGCACTAGCACCGCAGCTAGAATCAGCACACCAAAATGAATCTCTCGTCGAAAATTCATAAGAACATACGCATAACGTGGCCATCAACCATGGCGATTTTTGGTTTATTCAACTTAATCTAATATCATAGATATAACCCTCCTAAGACACCTAAAACAAGAAATAAACGCTTTAGATAATCAGATACAAAGGACACCTAAAATTATGTACCATCGGATTATTTTAGATATTGCGGCGCAAATAGAAGTAATCTGAAGTTGACACTTGATGTTTTGGATTGTTCTCAAAGTTAGCTTTCCAAAGAGTCTAAGAATACCCAAGTCGGAGTTCGTATGTAAAGGTAATGGCATTTTCAAGTTGGATTTCCTGGCTGTCCCGAATCGAGTCCGAATTTACTTCAAACTTTTCTATCTTCGATCTTCATGTTTTGGATGAGTTGAATCCATGGAAAACTTGAAAATAAGTCTATTGAACCTTTGGAAAGTTATGGAATATCTGGATATGAATCCAAGATATGGTACAAGACACGGACTCCTCAACTTTGTCAACTCTAGCGTGTCACCCAGTCTGCCCATGTAGCATGAACTCCAATAGTCATAACCTTTTGTAGAAAGCATCAAATCACATGTTCTTTTACTCCAATAGTCATAACCGCACGTGAGTTTCTGTTACTCTGTAATCTCTCACACGAACAGGTCAAAAACCACAAGCCACAGTCAAAATCCATAAGCCTCAGCCAACAAAATAGACCCTATGACTCGTCGGACTCTTCATATTCAAAATCTAATTTCACGTCACTGGTTAACTAGCAGCTGAATCCCGTGGGGTGTAATATAGGGATTATTTGTAGTAGTTATCATGTAGTACTATTTTGAACACCCTATAATGGTAAACGACTAAGAGTATTTGAGTTGACTAAAAGTTATAGATGCTTATCTGACATTTTAATATTTGATTCTGGAATCTAGTTTGATTTCCACAAATGCATACTGTTGTCATACTAAGTTTGGACTTGAGAACAAAATGATCAAGTAGATAATCAAAACAGCAACAAAGAACAAAGAGAACTACCAAACACGAAATAAAATGTATTGAGGCACTAATTAAACGCTTTCCATTAGGAAAAACATGAGCCCATGTCCATAAGTTCCTTAAGTTACAGGACTACGAGAAAAACGACAGAACCATGTCATAAGCTTGGCGTGCGAGCAACACCTTCTCGGTGCTGAGACTCCGTGCATTGTCCTGGCTAGCTTCATAATCCTTCTTCATTTTCTCCATGGCAGTCTCTTCATCATCCATGTTCGACCCGTCAAACCCATGGGACGGCACTCCCAGGAGATATTTTGGTGGTGATCATTTGGACTTATTTTTAGTGACTTATATCTGAAAAGCATTATAGCTGGCTTAAAAAAATACTGTAGTTGACAGAGGATTATTTAGCATAATTAAATTTAAAAAATTGAAATATATAAAAAAATATATTAGCATATTACATATAATACAAACAAATACGGGAAAAAAGAACCAGCAAAAAAGCTCAATAAAAAGCTAAAAATTAAAAAAAGATAAAATTTATAAATAGTAAAAAATAAACTAAAAGTTAAAAACTGAAACCAACAATCACCCTTTATCTGCTCTTCGGTCTGACCCGTAATGTCCGCGTCACAAAAACAAACGTGGGAAACACCGTACACCAACATATAGAGCAGCTAGCCTACCAGTGGACACTAGTCCTTTTACCATTCCTGGCATTATGGCTCCGTATCAACCGTAAAAAATAAGTAAATTTCAGGAAACCCTAAATTCTGGAACAAAGGTAAAAGAAAACTCAAGGTTTTATACTTTTTTCAAGAAACCTTAGGTTTTGAGACAAAATAATTCAAAAAACAGCAAGTACATCACTTAGGACCGTCCATGCATAGTATTTTTAACTATATAAACATATTGGTGGAATTTTTGTCATATATAGTGTCTTTTGAATTCATATTTATAAAAATAACCGTATATGTGGTATTGATAAAAATAGCGCTTCTGAACGCGTATTTATAAAAATAACCGTATATGTGGTATTGACAAAAATAACGCTTCTACAGTCCGGTCACCGGACGACAATGCTCCAGAGGTGACACGTGGTGTGTGCCGCCTGGCCTGCTGGCCACCTGCCGTTCACTCACAAAACGGAAGGTGATTAAGCCAACTAACTAGCTTGCTTAATTACCAGCCTAAATTTGTAATTTTACATCATATTTGTTTAAAATTTTAAATATAGCAAATGAGCTTGAAAATTATAAATTTTATGCACAGCCTCCAAACACAACGTACTTCATTGTGTAATTTTTTTGACAATTTTATCCGCTCTGAATGTTGCTAAAAAATTTGTACGATTTTGATATTTGTAGGAGTTGTTACATATAACAAACGAGTTCTAAAAATTACAAAATTTTATATGAAGCCTCCTAACACAAACAACCTAATTGTGTAATTTTTAAAAAATTTTATGTGCTCCAAATTTACCATGTGTAATTCGTGATAATTTAATTGCAATTAGCGATACGCGGTGCTCAGGCTTTTTTACAATGTGTGAACTCTATCCTTCACACATATATCGGGCCATTGCTGCTATCTTTCCTTTTCCACTACATCCTTCACATAATTATCACTCTGTCCATGTCGTCTCCCCTCGCACGCTCTCTCATCTACACTGATGTCGTTATGCTCGTACCGTCCACTCTCGTCCATTCCCTTGTCTCTATATTTGTCAGTGTTATTATGCCGTCCTCCCTCACCAAGTGTTGCGCATCGACAAGAAGTCCTTAATTTGCGGGGTGAGCGCACCGGATTCCCTTTTCACTCGGCTATAAATACGAATCTCTCGTAGTTAGTCATCGGTCATCTTAGTCGCTCATCGTGGAAGCTCATTCTTGCGGTCATTGCTAAAAATTAAGAGTGCGTTGCTAATTATTTTGAGAAACTAGTGCATAGCTCATTAAGGACGTGGCAGGAAAACCTAATGTTCCTTAAAAATAATCGTAAAACCTGAGGTTTTGCGTTAACTCTGACTCAAAACCTAAGGTTTGTAAAATTTACTCATAAAAAATTGACTAGATACTAAGGAAACGGGAAGAATGCAAAACTGCAGCCGAAATGATTTTCCAAAAAAAAAACGAGTACTGAAATCATCACCATGAGCCCTCTCGTCGAGCTCACGCATGGTGGGGAGAATCCTCTGCAGGTCTCCGGCGAGGGTGCTCGAGCTCGAGTCTACAAGACGAAACGAATCCAGTAGGAGGAAACAATCGAAAAGTCAATGGTCTGAGAGATGGGAGGCTAGCAATCTCACACTCAAGTAGTCGTCAACGTACGCACCGGTGCGGGCGATCGCCATGAAGGTCGATGGGAGGCTAGATTCGGCGGCGCCAGGTCGGGTTCGATTCTCCGATTTGGGAATTAGGGTTCCGGAGGAGGAAAAAGGCTGGGGAAATCCCGAAAAAATTTCCCTATTTGCGTGATTACGTCATTAATCTGGTTCGGAAATGATTTGCTTGGGCCAGTCGGCTTGTCTGGTCCGTAGGCTGTCGGCCCGTGAGCTGTCGGTCTACTCGGCCTCTCCCCTTTCCATGGTACAGTCTACTTCTTGGCATTTTGGTATCCAAAGCTTGGGAGCAAAAGGACCAAATTTGCTAGTATTTGTCCTTGTGTTGATAATTACTCTTGCTTTTTTATAGCTCGATGATCCTCTGAATCAATCGGATAAGTTACAGACTTGCAGCGCATTGGTCATCGGATCATGGGCACGCATTGTTATTCCACGCGGTTAAAGAATTTTCCAGATAACATGTGAAGCCAATTCGCGGATTGGCTGCACACTTAAACCCCTGCTTATTTAGATTTGGGTTTCTGATTTTCAGTTTCTAGTTTAGTTTTTACTATTTCTAAAATTTGTTTTTTCTAACTTTTCGATTTTTAGAGTTTTTTACTGATTCTTTTTTCTTATATTCGTTTGCATTATACATGATGGGTTAATCTGTTTTTTATTTTTCAGTTTTTTAATTTAATTATGCCAAATAAACCACTAATATAATTTTAACGGAAGTACTAAACGGCAGTCGGCTGTTTTTTTGTACCCCAAACAGTCGATGCGTCAGCCGTCCGTTTTCTTTAAGATTGGTGCTCGGGATGAACGCAAGACGTGGGGGGACGCTACCGGATTTGCGAAATGCACCCGTTATTTTCCCAGACCCGGCATCATGAAGCTTCCTGTCCGGACGGGTTTTGTTTGAATTGTTTTTTCCTCGTTTTACGCGCCTGTCCTAATCCCACTCGTTCGAGAGAGCCGGGTGCGCTGAGAGTTCATGAGCACCCGAGGAAGAGAGAGGCGAGGTGCGAGCACCCGAGGAGAGCGATTTTGAGCGGGAGATCTCGTCGCCGAGCGGAGCCGGAGCGGAGAGAGGCGAGGTGCGAGCACCCGAGGAGAGCCGCTTGAGCGGAGATCTCGTCGCGAGCGGAGAATCTAGTCGCCTTCTCGCTTTTGAGCGGGGATCTCGCCGCGCGTCTTCTCCGGTGAGTTCCACCTGCGCGCGGTGTATTTTCTCCCATGAGCTCTGGATCTCTCGCTTTTTACTTCTTGTATCTACGCCATCGCTTTGTCACTTTAACCGATAGATCTCATCGCAGTCTTCTCCGTGTTGTCCTCCGACAGACATGTTGAGGTATGCTTAGCTCTCTCTCTACATATTTTCTTGTAGTTTTTCCTGTGTTTTTTATCGTATTCCATTACATATATCACATTTGTTGTGGTCAGATATGTAGTTTAGATGAAGCCTATATTTGAGGTATCTTTTTTTTTGTACCGATGCTGTTTGCTGCTGCTGTTCTAATGTAGTCTAGATAGTTCCTTGACACCCTTAGTAGCCTTTTGTGGAAAACGGTACTTTGTATGTAGCAGTGGAATATATTTGAACAGGCATTTCAGTTGGAGCTTAGTTTTTCAGATAAGCATATTGTTTTTTCTTCATAAACTGGGGTTTTGGTATGAAGGCTAGTTGTGTTAGGAAGATTCATTTGCTGTTGCTGTTATTAAATACTAAAAGTCTGCAACACCTTGCAAAGTAGTGTTTAGTTTATTATTTTTTACATTTTGTTAGTTTTGTCTAGGCATAGTTTCTGATTTTGCGAGTTTCTATCTGATATAGCTATTTATCTGTAGAAGTGCTGTCATTTCCTCCCTTTAGTTTGTTTTGACTCTTCAATATTGACTCACAGCTTTTAGAGGATGATACTGTTTTGAAGAGGTTCAAATCTTACAAGAATAGTGTGAAACAGGTCTCGAAAGTTGGGAATGTTCTCACTCTTGTTGTTGTCACTAGTATGGTATCTTACTTTTGGTTTTTTCTTACCGCTTCTTTTTCTTGCACCTTACACCTTTAAAAATTGTACGGTGCAGTAATTAATGATTCAGCTTGTAAATGGATGTTGACCACTTGCCCTACTGGTATATGCCTATTGGCTATTATCTTGTTAGTTGATTGGCTAGTAAATTCTCTACATTTAAAACAAGAAATGTCAATAGTATTTTGATATTGGTGTGGAAATGGTAGCATGATTCAGTGTTTCTACATCGATAATTAGTAAGATATCTTTCATATTCAGCTCCTTTGATTGAAAACAGTGCTGTATTATATCCTTGTTTGTGCATGAGATCATGTTGAGGCTATGTTGTTTTACTCTTTTCTGTTGTTACTTTCTCCTGTTTTTGCTTTTTTGTAACTCCATGCCTATTGCACTACCTCTATTGTTTCTTGGCCTCAGTTTTTTTTGTACTGATGCTGTTTGCTGCTGCTGTTCTAATGTGTATTTTTATTGATGAAATGTGTGGCTAATTTGAAATGTCATCATATTTGTCTAGACCTGGAAAGCATTATTTTCATCCAAGACTTTTTTGAATTTTCTGTTGCCATGTCAGTATGTACTCTAGATAGTTTTTTGTATATGAAAACATACCCCTTTTTTTCTATATGATTCTTTGTACTGATGCTATTGCTGCTGCTGTTCTAATGTGTAGGGGAGGAACTTTGTTTTGTTTATAACCGTCAGATCTCATCGCAGTCTTCTCCGTGTTGTCCTCCGACAGACGAGATCATCATCCAGTTGAGTGGAGACCTCGTCAAGCGGCGTCTTCTATGTTGAGGTATGCTTAGCTCTCTCTCTATATCTTTTTTTGTAGTTTTTCTGTGTATTTTTACTGTATCTCTGTACATATATCACATTTGTTGTGTTCAGATTTGTAGTTTAGATGAAGGCTATATTGAGGTTTTTTTTGTACTGATGTTGTTTGCTGCTGCTGTTCTAATGTGTTTTTTATTGATGAAATGTGTGGCTCATTTGAAATGTCATCATTTTTGTCTAGATCTGGAAAGCATTATTTTCATCTAAGACTTTTTGAATTTTCTGTTGCCATGTTAGTATGTACTCTAGATAGTTTTTTTGTATATGATAACATACCCCTCTCCATTTTTTCTATATGATTCTTGTACTGATGCTATTGCTGCTGCTGTTCTGACATCATGCATACTTTAATTTTTAATGCACATTTTTTTTCTGAAACTTAGCATATATCATCCTGCATATAGCTACTGAAACTAACATATATTATCGTGCACATAGCTTAAAAAAATGAAACTCTGCAAATTTTTTTTTGGTAACCTGGTAAATTTATAGAAATTGAAAGTCTAAAACTCTGTCATATTACCTGAGAAGAAAGCTTCATTTTAATCAGCAGCGTTTGTAATCTCATATCACAAACAAGTATCCAATCCTAGAATACATTGTTTGCGAATATTTATTTTTAGTCATTTTTTGTTTATGTTTTTTTGTAGGTGTTTTTTTTATCAATCCTCATAAATGTCTGCTCAAATGAAATCAAAGTTCAAATCCATTTTTGTAGGTGTTTATGTTTGCTGAAACGTTGGCACCAATCCCCTTCCCGTGCGGGATTAGAGCGCCTTTGTCTGCCCTCTTTGGCTGCGTGTAATTAGTTGCCGGTTGATAAATATCTCAACTTTTTTGGGGGGCTCGATAGCTTATGTTTCGTTCAACCGACTGTTGGTTGCGGACAGATCTATACGCAAGTTTTGCCGTTCGCATGCAGTGATTCCAATGATTTTTCTGCTCTTATTTGTTTGTTTGTTGCTGGTGTTCATGCTGGTCATGTCTGATGTGGAATGTCATTAGATTTAGAGTTATGTTGTTCTAGGTTCTGCTATTGTTTTCAATGCATCCCACACGAGATCCATTTTGCTGACCAGTTTATTTTAGAGATAAATTTTCAGTCAAAAGTTTCTCTCTCTATCCCCTTGCCAATGCTATCTGGAAATTTCACTTGATTTCAGTTTTTCCATTCTTTACGAGCTGCTTTTGCTGTCTTAATTTACTTGCAGTACAAATATGTTAGGGTTATACCTTTTTCAAGAATGAACATATTGGAAAACAAATAATCTGTAGACGTATGTGGAAAGATGCATCCTAGCGCTAGCTATTCTTGCCGGATAAAGCGTATATTTAGTTCTACTTAACTGACGAAATTTTCTGCAAATGACAGATATAAAAGTAGCTATGCCAAATATCTACGGTGCAAGTTGTTTAGTGCGATCTGCACAGTGCCTGCAAGTTGTAGTTTTTCTGTGTATTTTTACTGTATCTCTGTACATATATCACATTTGTTGTGTTCAGATTTGTAGTTTAGATGAAGGCTATATTGAGGTTTTTTTTTGTACTGATGCTGTTTGCTGCTGCTGTTCTAATGTGTTTTTTATTGATGAAATGTGTGGCTCATTTGAAATGTCATCATTTTTGTCTAGATCTGGAAAGCATTATTTTCATCTAAGACTTTTTGAATTTTCTGTTGCCATGTCAGTATGTACTCTAGATAGTTTTTTGTATATGATAACATACCGCTCTCCATTTTTTCTATATGATTCTTGTACTGATGCTATTGCTGCTGCTGTTCTGACATCATGCATACTTTAATTTTTAATGCACATTTTTTTTTCTGAAATTTAGCATATATCATCCTGCATATAGCTGCTGAAACTAACATATATTATCGTGCACATAGCTTAAAAAAATGAAACTCTGCAAATTTTTTTTGGGTAACCTGGTAAATTTATAGAAATTGAAAGTCTAAAACTCTGTCATATTACCTGAGAAGAAAGCTTCATTTTAATCAGCAGCGTTTGTAATCTCATATCACAAACAAGTATCAAATCCTAGAATACATTGTTTGCGAATATTTATTTTTAGTCATTTTTTGTTTATGTTTTTTTGTAGGTTTTTTATCAATCCTCATAAATGTCTGCTCAAATGAAATCAAAGTTCAAATCCATTTTTGATCACCATGTTCAAAACCCGTCGTTTGATGAGGTATTTTTATATTTTAATTTTATTTGGGTGCTCTAAAGTATAATATGTATCAGTTTTAACTTAGTTGCTTCTGATATTCAATGTTGTGTAGGTTAAGGAGACATTATCGTCAATGCTTCATCTATTTGAGCATGAACAGACAATAAGGTTACATCATGGGTTAGAATGTTTGGCTGCGGGTATAGCCACAGTTCTTTGTTCGAGAGAGAACTGTACTGTTGGTCCAACAGGGTTTAGTCCTACTGGGGTATGTGATGATGCTGATTGCGATCAAGAGGAAACTCAGAAGCTACCCAATTCGGGGTCAGAAACAACGCCAGGACAATGTGATGATCAATCGACACAGAAGTTATCTAGCTCAACAGGTGAAGTAATTTTCTGTCTTATTTCTTTGTTGATCTTTTTTTTTATATGCATACCAGCATTTCTGTCTATCTGTTTTTGTATTTTGTTTATACGCTCCTCTTTTTTAAATTTGCTTTTACATGTGTCATCTAATATTTTTTTAGAGTCAATCCGAGGGGGTGATTGCGATCAAGAGGAGACTCAAAAGCTAATCAATTCTGGGTCAGAAGCAACACCAGGACAATGTGATGATCAACCGACACAAAAGTTATCTAGCTCAACAGGTGAAATAATTTTGTCTTATTTCTTTTGTTGATCTTTTTTTTATATGCATACCAGCCATTTGTCTATCTGTTTTTCTATTTTGTTTATATATTCTTTTTTTAAATTGCTTTTACATCTGTCTTCTAATATTTTTTTATTAGAGTCAATCCGAGTGGGTGATTGCGATCAAGAGGAGACTCAAAAGCTACTCAATTCTGGGTCAGAAGCAACACCAGGACAATGTGATGTCCAACCGACACAAAAGTTATATAGCTCAATAGGTCATTATTATCTGTGTGTTTTTCTCTCTTTGAGCTATTTTTTTTGCTTTCTTGCATACCAGCGCATTTTTCTATCTTTTTTTTATGATACTCGGTTTTTTCATTTGTTTTTAGATCTTTCAACTAATAATAAAAGAAAGAGGACATGTAGCAGTCAAGAATTTGATAGCACCAGGAAAGCAGGTTTGTTACCTTGTCGTCGTGTTTTATACTATATTGCTGAAGTCCAAAACCCAAGATGAAGTTCGAAATGCAAGCCATATTTGCTGAAGCTCACCGACTTTGTTTCGTTGATGGTGGTTAAATTTTTTGTGTGTGTGAAGGTTTTTGTGCTGCTGATCAAGTTAGTCTTCTACATGGCAAGGTTCATACATGCTCGAATTTCTTTTTTGTGTTTTCTTATATAATTTAGTGCAAAAAAAAGATTTTTATAAATTTATGTACATGAAGTTATTTTTTGTTATCTAACACAAGTTTGTATGTTGTTTTTGGATTTTTTTCGTATGCAAAGGGAACCACGCTTGATGCACTAAGTGAGGATTTTGGAAATGATCACGGCTGCGTTTCTATTGATAGAATCATTCCTTCTATCCAAGGTAGCACAATCATTTTCGCTTTATTGTTTTTTTCCTTTTTTTTTATCACAGTTCTGACTTTAGTAAAGGGCGATGCACTAGGCGATGGTCGTGGTACCCCAAACACTTCTGTTGTTTTCCATAACCATTGTCTAACTTTTTTAAAAAAAAATTGTTAATATATGCATGCAACCTATGAAGTATATGTTATTACAGAGTATTTTAACAGCTCAATAGATGTTCTGTGTTATTTTTTGAATGCTATGTTTGATTACATGTGTTGCAAGATGTGTTTTTTTGTTGTTTTCTAATCTTTTACTTAGAATCATATCTAAATACGAGTACTATCACTGCCAATGTTTATTTGTTAATTAAGGAGGCAGCATGCATTAACACGCTGTTGCAATTAGTATACCATTTACTAAACCAATTCCCCCCCCCATTCTTTTGTATACTTAATCTGCTATAATTTCCAGGAAGCCAAAACCAAGCTAATATAGGGGCAAATGATAGGATAAGCAAATACTTCAAGTTCCCGTATAGTCCAAAGGTTATGGAGTTGTTTAACTGGGTGCCTTCCTTTGATCTTGGCATTGACGATGATGATGTGCATATTATACGGAGTCAACCAGATACAATCTTTCCACCGGAAGGAGTAAGCAAATCAAATCTGAACAATGTTTCACATTCTGTTCATGGTGTCACAGGAGGCAGTTATGTAAAAGAGGTAAACGTCCTTCATCTTCAGGATAATGCATTTAGAATGTACATTCTCTAAATGTTTTGTCTGATTAAACTTCCTGATGTATATGTGCATGGCAGATTCTTGAATATATCCATGTAAAATGTAAAATGTACATGGCAGATATAAGCTTCCTGATGTATATGTGCATGGCAGATTCTTTGAATATATCCATGCAAAATATAAAATGTAAAATGTGAATGGCAGATAAAAATGTAAAATGTGCTTGGCAGATTAAACTTCCTAATGTATATATGCATGGCAGATTATTGAATATATTCCTGATTGAACCTTTTTTTTTGAACATATCCATGTAAAATGTAGCATTGATATATGTTTGTTATCAGGTTTTTTCAAGAAGGTTATACCTTCATGTGATTATATATTTTTTTTGCATGGCAGATTCTTGAGTGCATGTGGAATTTACATGACCACTAAACATTTTTTAGGAGTTTCTTTTTTTGATAGATCCTAGCACCATGTATTTTTAACTTTTACCAGTCTTTTTTTGTTGTTTCTTTTGAGTTATTTTTTTGGAACCTGTTTTTGAATATATCTATGTAAAAAATGTAGCATTGATATTTGTTGTTGTCAGGTTTTTTTAAGAAGGTTATACCTTCCTGTGATTATATGTTTTGAATGGCAGATTCTTGAGTGCATGTGGAATTTACATGACCACTAACTATTTTTTTGTTAAACACTTTTATCTTTTTGAAAATAACTTCCTTTGCAAAAGGTGTCTCTTCTATGAATGTCATCAATATGGTAAACAAACTTTTTATTTTTTGTGTTTTATTCATGTCTTTTTTCTTCCCCCTGTTGTTGCATGCTGGTTTATCATTACTATATATCTTTGCATCATTTTTTTTATATAAAGATAACAATGATGTCTCTTTTTTTGGTGTACAGGTCTCCCCAGACATTGTGTTCTCTTCAATCACTCCACAGAAAACTGTTGTTAACGTACTTCAACCAATCGATGTCAATGTTGTGAACAGCGGTGGCAGCGGAGGTGCTGGGTCATCCACTTGCAAGATGCCTGCTTATGGAAAGAGAAGGCAGGTGAGGGGCAGTAGATACAATGGTCACCCATACACTAGTCCAATTAATAGATTTGTTGTGTCTTCAGAAGATATGGCATATTATCAAGCAGTAATTAGTTTGTCAAAAGGAAAACATGGCAGGTTAGTGTTTTTATGCACCCACATTTTTTTATGCATGCATTGTTTTTGCCATTACTTCTGCACATATGTAATTTGGTATTTTTTTAAAGTTCCAAGGCAATCTCGGTGAAACCAGATGGCAAAACATATGTCACATATAGCTGCTTAGGGTACTCTCTCAGGCCCGAAGGCAAGATTGACAATTTTTTGGTGAATTGCTTCTGTCGGCTTCTTTTTCAAGAGAATCATCCCACAAAGTCAAAGAAGCACTTTTTTTCAACTCAGTTGGAGTATGTCACCATCTAAATAAAAATTTGTAGTTGTTTTCAGTTCATACATTTTGATCTTTTTCTTTTTTTTGTAGCAACAACTTCTGAAGCCAGAATCAGAATTCAGATTTGCAAATGTCAAGCATGAATTCGAAATTGCCCACAAAGTAAAGTCACTACAATCTTGTGAACTGGTTAGTACAATCTTGTGAACTGGTCACTACAATCCTCTTTTGTATGTATTTTTAGGTTGTTTAACTGGTTTTTGTTTTCAACATTTTGTATTTTTTTTGCTAACCTATGTATTATGCTTTGTCTGTTGTGTACTAGATTCTATTCCCTATTTTAAAAGAGGATCATTGGTTCCTTTTTGTTGTCGATATAAAAGACCAGAAGTTTGTATTCCTTGATTCTTAGTTGGTGGAGGTCGATTGACGACACCACCATGATGAATCTGGTATGTATGCTATATCTTTCCTTTTATTTTGTTTTGTCCACCTTTTTTTGTTGTACTATCCCTTATTTCTGTGATAAATCCATATATATTTTTGTGTTTTTGCTATTACCATCAACCAATTTGTAATCTTATTGTATATTTAATTCTTTTATTCTACAATTTATTGGTCTTTGTAGATAGGAAATTTCATAGCAGCATTTTTTGCAACCGCCAAAAGAACATCAGTCAACCCTCTTGATTTTGACATCGATCAGCTATCACCTCATCGGCAAAAGTGGAAGTAAGTCCCCCTTTTTTTTCTTATGTGCGATTTGTTTACTAGCAAACATTTTTCTTTTCTCATTTATGATGGTTTGTTTGTTCATATTTATTCGTTTTCCCAGGAAAGACTCTGGTGTGTTTGTTATGAAATATATGGATATTTGGGACCCTAGAGTTGCGTTGGAAGCTCGGTTCACTGCCGATGATTTGCCAAAGATAAGGATTCAACTTCTTAACCGTATGTTGCGCAGCAACCAAAACTTGGTAGATTTGAGTTGTGTTCAATGTTTAGTTGGGAAGGTTAGTCATTATTTTGCATTTTTCATATATTTATTCTTTTCAGGCTGTTTATTGTACAAAGTAATGTATCACTGTGTTTTTTTGTTATTTGTAGGGTGACTTCCAACACATTGGACATCAAATTTAGTTGTTTTCGGACATCTCCAATGGTTTTTATGCATTTACTATGTGTATAGCCTTGTATGACAACCAGTTCAATTGTTAGGATGCATATTCATTAGTTTTATACTATATGGACCTTTTTTTTGCTTTTAGATATACTATACGAACGATGTACTGATCTTAAAAAGCTTTTTCTTTTTTTGTGAATCATCCCTAGAAGTTTTGTTATGTTTGGTTATTTTTCTTAAATCCTATAGTATCATTCAACCTCCATGTATTAAACTTCCCAAACTGTTTTGTTTTATTTCCTGGAGTTTGTTTTGTTTGGTCAAACATTCCAAGCTGTTATTTGTTTCGTGAATTATCCCTTTGAAGGTTTAGAAGGTCAGTTTTGTTTTGTTTGAATTTGTTTGGGTTGATTTGGTTATCTTTTTTATTAGGTGGTTAGTATCTGTAGTTGTTTTGAGTGGTGAAACATCCCAATATGTTTTGTTTTGGAAGTTTGAATGCTATGTTTGATTAAAATCCATATATTAAACTTGCCAAACTGTTGTTTTGTTTGAATTTGTTTGGGTTGATTTTGTTATCCTTTTTATTAGGAGGTTAGTATCTCTAGTTGTTTTGTTTGGTCAAACATCCCAAGCTGTTTTGTTTTGGAAGTTTGAATGCTATGTTTGATTAACCTCCATATATTAAACTTCCCAAACTGTTGTGTTATCTTTTTTGAAGTTTGTTTGGTTTGGCTTTTGCAAACTTTTTTATTAAGAAGATGTTTTGATTGGTCAATTAATAACCAAATAACTGACATGTCATTGGTTTTCTGGGGACAGTGAGTGTAATCTCTCTTTTTTTCTTTTTTCTGTGATCTGTGGTAGGAATTGATGCTAGTGGGCCTATCATATGCTCGATGAGGATAATTGTGGTCTAATACTGAAATTGAACATTTAAATCTTGAGCTCTAGATCGTTTTGTAAATTGAAACATTGACATATGTTTTGTTATGTTATACTTTTTGATCTTTTTTTTGGTAAACCTTATCTTAGAAGGTCAGATTCTGTTTGGTAAATTTTTGTTTGGTGACATATCCCTAGATGTTTTGTTTGATTAAACTTCCCAATATGTTTTGTTTGAATATATCCATGTAAATTGAAGCATTGACATATGTTTTCTTATGTTATCCTTTTTGATCTTTTGTTTGGTAAACCTTATCTTAGAAGGTTAGATTTTGTACTGGTTCTTACAAGGTTAGCATAATAGTTAAGGTTTTTTATTTGCCTAGTTTGTCTCTTTGAACTTTTATTTATGATGAAATGCAAGTAGTCACACTGCCATAAACACAACTCCTCTGATGTGCAGTATTCTAGTATGCAGAATTCTGATTAGAGCATATGTTTGAAAGGCTAATTACGTAATCACTTAGGTTGGCATATGTTTTGTTATGTTTTGGTCTCAGCTAATAATGAAATAGTGTATTACTGTAAATTGAAGAATTGATTTATGTTTCGTGTGATCCCAACAAATGGTGCAAATGGTAGATTATACCTTCAAAGTGATTTCGAATATCACTGCAAATGGTCTTCAGCATATGTTTGTTTTGTCTGCATCTTGATTAGTCAGTTTCAGCTTTTGTTGCATAACTTGCTAAAATTATAATCCCAAAATATGGAGCTTGTCAAGTTATTCTGGAAGCTTTGCCTAGTTTTGTTTTTAGAGCTCAAAATTTGAATCTCACTTTGTCATATTCAATTTATGAAGAGTATAGACCAAAGTAGCTGGACGGCCAAGATTGAAATCTTGAGCAACCCTACATCTGAGAGCAATAATACAATAAATTTTTTTTGTTGAACATATGCTGGATCTAACCATATATGCTAAGGCTCCAATGATTTCGGAAGTGCTATACTGTGTTTATGCATGTTTTTTTACACGTGTACCATATATCAATGCTTCAATTTTTTTACAGGAGATTACTGAAGCATCATACTTTTAAGATTTTTTTGTTTTTGAATGTTGATTCTTGGAATTTTCTGCTTTCTACTACCAGGTTGTTGTTTTTCTTTTCTGAGTTGCTTATGGAACATACTAGCATGGCAATTTTTTGAGTGCCTGTGGATTTTATATAACTACTAACTTTTTTGAAGTGTTTTTAACTGCAGGTGTTAACATGATCAGAGCATATATAAGGAGCTAGTAAGGAATTGACATTCGAAATCTAATGTTGCAGCCAGTACATAGTCAAAATGGGGGACTACAGACCTTTTTGATTTTTGAATGCTAGTACTGGGAAATCATGAATATATATCCCCTGAGAATTGAAGACTGATATATATTGTTATCATACTTTTTAAGTTTTTCATACTTTTTTCTGTGTATACATGCCCAGCTCCATGTAATCTAAACCTTCTACCAGTTTTTTGTTGTTTCTCTTGAGTTTCGTTTTTTTTAACTTAGCTGATTATATCCATGTAAACTGAAAGCATTGATACATGTTGTTATCATACTTTTAAGACATTTTTTGTTTTGCATGTTGATACTTGGAATTTTCTGCTTTCTACTACCAGGCTTTTATTTTTGATAGGTCTTAGTATATGCTGCAAGGGTTAAGAGATTACTGAAGCATCATTTGTTTTGTTATGGTCTCAGATAATCATGAAATATAAGAATATATATACCTGAGAATTGAAGATTGATATATATTGTTATCATACTTTTTAAGTTTTTTATACTTTTTCTGTGTATATATGCCCAGCTCCATGTAATCTAAACCTTCTACCAGTTTTTTGTTGTTTCTCTTGAGTTCTTTTTTAGGTACTTAGCTGAATATATACATGTAAATTGAAGCATTGATACATGTTGTTATCATACTTTTAAGACATTTTTTGTTTTGCATGTTGATACATGTTGGCACGCAGGCTGTTGTTTTCCTTTATCTGAGTTGCTTTATGGAACATACTTGCATGGCAGTTTTTTGAGTGCCTGTGGAATTTATATAACTACTAACTTTTTTTTGAAGTGTTTTAACTGCAGGTGTTAACATGATCAGAGCATATAAAATGAGCTAGTAAGGAATTTGACATTCGAATCTAATGTTGCAGCCAGTACATAGTCAAAATGGGGGACTACAGACCTTTCTGATTTCTGAATGCTAGTTATCGGGGAATCTCTGTGTCAGCAACTCAGCACCATGTTCTTTTCCCCCCTGAAGTCATTGAAGCAAAAACAAGGTTGGTTTTTTACTCAACGTACCTTGCATTTGTTTGATCAAACTTCACTAGATGTTTTGTTTTGTAGAGAGGGAGTCAGATCAGGCTTCAAATTTGGATTATAGGGTTTTTGAGTGTTCCCATGTCATCAAATTGGGCTGTTCCATATGTAGATGTCCATAAGGTTGTGAATTTTGTGCGTATATGGCTTAGATTTCATCTGTTTCCTAGCTCGTTTGGTTTAATTTTGAGATTCATTTGTTTGTATTATCTTGTTTGTTCTAATTTTTACTCTCTTATTCATATGACTTGCGAAATCTTGTGTATGTTGCCAGATTTCATCTGTTCCCTTGTTTGATCGCCGTGGGGTTGGGTTGGTTTTTCTTTGCTCTAGCTTTGTTGTGTTGGCAACTCCAGTTGTTTCCTGCATGTGTCAGAGCAGCAAATCATGATAATTGAGGTTAATTTGTGTTAAACACTCATCTTTGTTGCATGACGATGCCTATAGGGCTAGGGAAGATCCTAGAGCTGGAACGACTCCTTCGCTTGGTATGTCCCTCTCCATCTCTCTACTATATTTTCTGTATGAGGAGGGTCCTGTAGGGCTTAGTTTTGATCAAAAGTTCTTTTGTGATCTTTTTGTTAGGGTTTTCACTAAGTGAAGAAACTATTTTTGTGTAAGATAGATCCATAAAACTAGTACTCCTGAATAGCCACAGATCTACAATATGAAACATATTGTTAGGATTTTATCATATAGAGTTGACTTATGTTATTTTTTTGCCAATAGTTCAATGCTCTATAATAATTTTTAGTTTTGTATATGTAATTGAGAACTTGCACCATTGTTTAGTATATGTTGCAGCATCAGGTCATATGCAATTTTCCCTTGGATGTGTGCAATTTTCTTGCAGTGTCATGCTAGTATCTTTATTTACATGATGTGGTCTGTGCATATATATTTCTTGCTTTTACTTTTGAAGTTTGCATTCTCACCATTCTTATTCATCCTTGTTCACCATGGTTTTGTGTTTCGCATTGTTCCTACTATTTTTATCCAATATTTTTCATCGTTATAGGTGTTATTAGACCATGGAAATAACATCTGAACAATTGTATGGAGTTAAGCTATATAAAATTAAAAATATCATATCATGTAAAAACTTGAACACTATATAAACTGAACTTAATGTTGTTCTGAGCATGTTTCAATGTTGTGGTCATTACCTTTTGGCTGCAGGTAATGATATGTTTAGTCTTGAATTGTGCAGCTAGAGTCTTTTTTGACTTCACATTGTTCTGAGCATGTTTCATTGTTTTGGTCATTACCTTTTTGTCCGCATGTAATGATCTATTTAGTCTTGAATTGTGTCGCTAGAGTCCTTTGCCTGCACATTGTAAGTGTTCACCAAGTTTAATTTACAGGTTAGAATAGTCTTTTGTTTGCTATCTATGTTTCTATTCACCAAGTTTAGCATTTTTCATCTAGGATTTTTTTTAGTTTTATGTTTCTGTTAGGGTTCACAAAATTTATTTATTTTTGCTGGGGTTTACTTGCCCAGAGTTTGTTTTTGTGTAGTATTAAAATAAATATTTGTCTATGTTTACGTAGGGGGTCATCAATCTCTTAAGTTGTTTTTTTGTTAAGCATGAACATTAACATCTGTCTGCCCTACTTTTGTCTAATATACAAACTAATCTCTGGGTATGTCCGTGTAGGAGTTTCTATGTGAACATGGTCATGAAGGTATGGAATGACACACTGCGAAGCATGACACTTAAATTTTCAGCATGAGTATCTATGTGAACATGGTCGCGTGCCTTTGCCTATTTTTTCGATTACTTCAAGTGATTTCGAATATCACTGCACAGTAAGTGTCATCTCCTTTTCTTTCTGTGATCCGCGGTAGGAAAAGATGCTAGTGGGCCTGACACATGCTCGATGAGGATAATTGTGGTCTAATACTGAAATTTTGAATGTTCAAATTTTTGAGCTCTAGATCTTTTTGCATTGCTGTCATTTTGTCTCACTATCTTACAGTTAGATTTTTTTGAGAGTATGTTCATGCAGTGATCACTAGTTTTGTGTTGTCTGCACCTTGATTAGTCAATTCGGCTTGTTGCATATCTTGCTAAAATTATAATCCCAAATTTTGGAAGCTTGTGTTGGCTGATTTTAATTGTTGTCTATGTGATCACTTGGCACTGATTCCTCTGCTAGCCGAGAGTATATTTTTTTGGTGACAGTCAATAGTTGTGATTGGCAAATTGTTGTTTTTAGAGCTCAAAATTTGAATCTCACTTTGATCATATTCAATTTATGAAGAGTATAGACCAAAGTAGCGGGACGGCCAAGATTTGAAATCTTGAGCAACCCTACATCTGAGAGCAATAACACCCAACGTACAACTGTAGTTTTGTATCGTCTACTGACACCCAACTTATTGTTTTGTTTGTATCTCTAATACTGCCTCCTAGTAAAATCTTAATGTAAAGTCTCAAATAATAAGAGTTTTGCAAATTCTGAAATTTATTATAGTTATCATTAGGGGACGTGGAAGGAGTAATGTGTTTTGTAATGTTTGGTTGGTTGAATATGCTTTTTTTGAATCTTTGCTTGTTGGTTTGTGTTTTTGTTCTTAGAAGGTTAGCATCTCAGTCAGTTTTTTATTTTGCCTAGCTTGTTTGTGGACTTATTATTATGTATGATGTTAGTTTTTTTTACTCATTGTATACATGACCACTAACATGAAATTAAAACATCAAAATTATTTATAGGAAAAGCACATTTTGTTTGTTTACGACAGCTATCTGGCTGTTCGAATTTGTTTTGACTGTTAGCTATGTACTGAAGTTGTTTTATTTGGCTAGCTTGTTTGTGAACTTATTATTACAAATGCAAGTTGTTAGTTTTGTTACTCATTGCATACATGAGCACTAACATGAAATTAAAACATCAAAATTACTTATAGGAAAAGCACATTTTGCAATTGTTGATATTACAATAGTCTTTTCTTACAAATGTAGTTGTTCAAAATTGTAGGAGCTAGATGATTGCAAGAGAATAATTGTGCTGTTCCATTCTGCAATAGTCTTTCTTACAAATGTCATTCCAGTAGTGTTTCATATTGGATGTTTTAATCTTAAGGTAACAATGATTCGTAACTATAATAATAGGTCATTCCTATCTTAAGGTAACACTGTTCAACTTTTGAGGGCCCGTTAAGCTGTTTTATACAGCGTTTTGTAGTGGATAATCTTGTACGTCAAAAATCTAACTGTGCGGTCGGGTTTTTGACTGTTTTGACGATAAAAAGCAGTCAAGTTCTGTATAGGCTTTTGTTTATTTATTTTGTTCTCTTCCTTGATGGTGAAGTTGACTTGTCCAGGACATTCGAATGATAACTTTTACAATTTTTAATTACCTACGAATCATCGTAAAGTTGTAATGCCTCACATAACAGAATCTTACCATAGCACCCATAACTATAATTACTATCAATTTAAAACATTAGTAGCATATTACCAACTACTAGGCATTACAATTAAATTCTCAACATGACCTATCGTAAAATTGGATGTTTTAATCTTAAGGTAACAATGCATGTTTTGTTAGCCTCATTGGGTTGTATACTTTTATGGTTAAAAAGTTTTCTATAAACCTATGGTATCATTTAACCTGCATGTTTTGTTTGCTTGTAAAATCTTAATGTAAAGTCTCAAATAATAGGAGTTTTGCAATAAACTTCCCAAGCTGTCAGTTTTGTTACTCATTGTATACATGAGCACTAACATGAAATTAAAACATCAAAATTACATATAGGGAAAGCACATTTTGCAATTGTCCATATTACAATAGTCTTTTTCTTTTTTGCAAATGTATTTGTCGAAAATTGTATGAGCTAGATGATTACAGAGAATAATTGTGCTGTCATTCCAGTAGTGTCCTTCTATATCATACTTCTAAATACAAATGTCATATTTTCTCTGATCTTTTAGTCGAGTAATTTTCCAGCTTCTCCTGGCCGCATTGTAGCCTTCTGAACTTCAGTATTCTCTACATCTCCTTGAGTGTTGCATGCTCCTTGGCCTTCTTTTTTGACTGTCCTCCTAAAGGAAATTCAAAATACAAACATTAGTTTTGAACATTTGCATATGTGTTTTGTAAACAATTTTTTTTACAAAATTACCTTGTTTGTTTGCTTTATTCATGTTTTGCCTCTTCTTCTTGGGAAGTTCAATTTCAATGTGCTTCAGTTTGCATGTTGCAAAGTTGTGATCAGTTTCTCCACAGTGACTACAGTGATATATTTCCTTCTCTTTAATCCTATCAATTAAACTTTTAAATCTTGTTGATGGTCTTCCTTTAGTCTGGGCAACATCTGGATCTACAAGATTCATCTGTCCAACTGCTGAACTTTCATCTGCTGCAACATCATTTGCATTTTTGTCACTGTTGCTTTGTCCATGTGACTGTTCATGCATTTCTTTGTCAGCTGCAACTATGTTCAGATGGTTTTCAATCCTCGATATCTCTTCCATGATGTAATTATATGTTGCACATGTCTTAGATCCTTTTGATGCTAAATCAGCAAACTTTCTAGAAAGGACATTAAACCTTAAGGTCGAATTTTCTGCATCCGTATTCATTGCATTAATTCTGACAACTTTGTTGACTTTCTTCCTCCATCTATCAATAATGTATCTGTCTGGGATTTTTGTGAGGTCTAGGTAAAGAATTACTCTCAGTATATGTGAACACAACATACCATCCTTATGAAATTTGGCACATATGCAGCTAAGATCCTCTCTGGGTAAGTCTACTAGTACAATGTATTTCCTATGTCTCCATTCCTTTTTCCTGTAATTTAATGCTTGGAAAACTTCATAAACCTTGGATGGTTCTAGTTCACAATCAAGTCCGTGGTATCTTTGAGTTGCTTTTGGAACTTTTGAATATATTCTGTTGTAAAGCCGCATAGCTTGCTCCTCAATGTAGTATTCGGACCATATTGTTTTGGTTCTCTGGATCTGCATTCATGGTTATCTTTTCCTCGGTGGTGAAAATTGTATCTATCAATCTATCATACTCTTTGAGGAAGCTTGTAACACTGCATCGTGGACCAACATTCCTTTTGATTCTTGCATTTGTGCCTTCATTGAGTGCGGTGCTTTCTATGAAAGGACGAAGTTTTGTTTAAACTATACTGAACAAACCTCTCTCTAGTTTGCCACATCTGTTGGAAATACTTGATGTTTTGTATTTTGATATTTTTCAATCATTTCTTGCCAAAGCTTCTCAAATTCATCAATTGTTAGACAATTGTGGATAATGTCTTGAAAATCCTCAAACAATTCATGGTTCCTAGAAAAGCATTTCCCACCCTTCTCAACTGCTTTCTTCAGTATGTGGAACAGACAATTTATATGTGTTGTGTTTGGAAATATTTGAGATATTGCTGATCTCATCGCTCCATCCTGGTCAGTTATTATTGTCAAGGCTCTTGCCCTCCCATGGCTGTTAGGAATGTTGTGAACAACCACTTAAATGTGTCCACAGTTTCATCTAGTATGAATGCACAGCCAAATATACATGTGTTTCCATGCCATGTGATTCCAACGAATGGTGCGAATGGTAGATTATATCTATTGGTTTGATAGGTTGTGTCAAAGCTAACACAATCCCCATACTGAGCATAATACTCTCTTGATCTGCCATTTGTCCAAAACATATTTCTGACCTTTTTGTTCTCATCCAAATCAAAAGCATAATAAAACCTAGGATCATCTTTCTGTTTCATGCTAAAATATTCTAGAACTTGCGCCATGTCATTAGTTGTTGTCTCTTTGTTAATTGATGTTCGAAGATTGCTGACATCCTTTTTTGTGTAAGGCAATGCTGTCAAGCCTCCACGCAGGAATGATAGAATCGAGATCATGCTTCTTGTCGGTATGTTACACTCTTTTAATGTCCTTATCAATCTCTTCTCCTCTGGTGTCATGTACTTATGCGATCTCATGAATCTTGTTTCTGAATTTGGACTCAGGTCATGGTTGTGGTCCAAATCAAGTCTTGTTATGTACCATATCCCATTTGTTTTTGTCACAACCATCACACACTCACAATTGGTCTTTATCAGAATATTTGTGTCTCTTTCTGTTGTTACTTCCTCCTGTTTTTGCTTTTTTGTGACTCCATGCCTATTGCACTTGAATGTGACTCCTGTGACCCCATTATCCCTCTTTTTGCCTGTGCTGTGGTAGGTATGTGTAAGGACCACTGAGAAACCTGATAGAAAAGCATAAAAATTGAAAAAGTGGTGTGCTTCTTCATTGCTTTTGAATTGCATCCCCATTGCAGGAGTGTACTTGCTATCTATCTGCACATTATTGCCCTGTTTTGATGCTTGTTCTTCAAGAATCAAGAAATTTTCAATGTCATCTTCACTAAGCAGTCCATCATGTTCTGTTTGATTTATGTCTCCCAACTGGCGTGCTTCATTGGTCATATCAAATGTTTGTTCATTTGTAATGTCATCATTATCATCTGGCCCCTGCAAAGCAATGTTTCATCCAAGGATTAATAGGTTTGTTACATATGTCAGTATGTACAGAAGATAAATTTTTCTATATGAATAACATACCTTTCCATTTTGCATTGTCTTCAACGTATCCAAAGACCAATAATGGGGAGTTTCATCTTCACTGTCTACATGCATGTCCTGACAATAATTTGTCTGCCCTATTTGTGCAACCGTGTAGTCATCATTTATCATGCTGCTTGTCATTATCATTGAATTCTGGATACATACATGATTCAAGTCAGTAATGACATGGAGAACATAAATGTTTTGTTCGTTGTGTCAATTTTGTCTCTGTAAGAATACATGTTAGTACATGAAAACCGACAGGGGCATTCAAAAAAGGATCGCAAGTCCCTAATCCATCCTGCAAAAGCACAATTGGAATGCAAGTCAGTTTTTTGTGTCATGTTTACTAGTTACTCAAAGTACATTTATATTTTTTAGGATGTTTTTTCTCACCTGGGAATTTGAGTAATTTGATTGAGTGCTATTAATCATTTGTCGTGCATCGTAGTCGTAAATGGTACATGCACTCCTTCGACAAACAAATAACGATTAAAAGCATACTCGTGGAATTTTTTTAAAGTCGCAAATGTTTGCCTCCCATATACTCACTGCTCCCAAGTATAATTCAAGAGTTGCAATTCATCAAATGTTAGATATGTGTCTTCGCTTTGTCTTGTGTCGTCGTGATTTGATCCAACGTGTTGTCAGTTTGAATCGCTGTGTGGACAGAAGTTTTGATTAGAGCATATGGTTGAAAGGTACATTAGTTACTTATTCATCTAAGAGGGGGGGTTTGTTTTTGAGCATATGCCATTTGTTTTTTGTTTATGGTCTCAGCTAATTGTGGAATATTTAATATATTCATGCAGATTATACATTTTCACTGTGATTATATCTTTTTTGCATGGCAGATTTTTAGTGCACGTAGAATTTAGATGACAAATGAAGCAGACCCGTTTTTTCTTTTTGAGGGCCCGTTAAGCTGTTTTATACAGCTTTTGTAGTGGATAATCTTGTACGTCAAAAATCTAACTGTGCGGTCGGGATTTTGACTGTTTTGACGATAAAAAGCAGTCAAATTCTGTATAGACAGTCCCTAATTTTAATCAACTATAGTAAAAATTCAATCATAAACTATTAAAATTTAATCCAACTGAGAACCACCTAAATCTTAGAAATATCCATAAATAACCTAGGTGACTCGCCGTTGGTGGGTGCTGGGAACATAACTCTGCTATTCAACCATACCATTGATGTGCCACACCTATTGGATGACGGAACACAATGGTTTGTACTTACTTACCCCCATCATGTGTTATGTGTATAGTTGTGTTGATTAGCCAAGTTTCTCCGGTGAAACTACCGATGCCAAGTTTCTCCGCAACTCACGTCACATACATTATCTGTTGGGTGCTCTGCTAAGCCTTAATTCTTCATGTAGTGTACAGCAAACGCACAAAAACTTCCAAACACACTTCAATCCAGAGCACTGTCCATGAACAGAATTACACAGAGGGAAATCTAGATGTCTACTAGTACAATCCTTAATGCACTGCATTGCATCGCTCCGAGGTTTAACACCACACATAGACTTTTTCTTTTCGGCTTGGTTTATGATTTATAGTTTATAACTTCTCTTGAATAAATAAATAAGATGATTTCTCTACTATTATTTTAAAGTGGTTTATCTAAACTGTTTTTTGAAGTAGTTTATCGGCATTCAGTTCATTCACACGAATGCTCACGCTAGAGCCAAAAATCATCAACTACAGCCATAAGCCATTAACCAAAAAAAAAAAAGAACGCACCCATACGTGCACTTGGGCGCCCACATGCATAGCGGAGCAATGGCATGCGCATATCAGCATCACATCTTAACACTAGAAATTTTTAAATAATGTTTTTATTAATATTACATAAAAATACTATCGTTTAAAAAATGCAAAAATAATTTACTTTCGTCGTTCCAAATTGCGATGATTCCCTGTTGCCATTTCAATTGGCGATAATTCTACATGGAGTTATGTGTGGCAGCATATAGGTCTCTATCATCAATTGAAATTGTGACAAAAGATTCTCTCACCAAATGAAATGGTAACAGAGTCAATTGGTTGACAGAGGGTGCAGGGGCTGAGGGAAACAAATAAGTCATAAATGCTAATAAACCGATAAACCGTTTTTAAAAAACATAAAAAAAGTCATTTTTTTGGTTTAGGGAAACAAATAAGTCATAAACTAAAGATAGAGGCGCCAGCTTAACAATCTTCCGAGCATGAGAGTTCCAACAAGGATCGCTGCTAAGTACACGCAATACCAAGCTGATTGATGACATTTCAGGCATGAGATGTTTCGACAGCTCAGAGAAGAGCAATGCGCCAAAGCCAAGGAAGGGCTCACCACAGGCATACAACACAAGGCACCAACAAAAGCCAGAGTTCTTTGTTTTATTACTTTCTCCAGTACTGCAACACTGGAAAAAACTACCTTAATGTTGTCCAGATGTATAGAAAATTGGTCGCTTCGCTAAGAAAAACCTCAAACACGACGCGAAAAAAGGAGAAGGGTTACATAAAACCCGATGTCACAAAGTATACAAGAGACCCTAACACAGACAGCAAGACACCAAGAACAGTCACAGGCTAATATAGAAGTAAAAACTGAGCCACCCCCCTGACGCCCGCCACTTATAGAAGTCTCATCCCAATTTTAGCTCCCGAAAGTCCCAAACCCAAGTCTACAATTCATGCAGCACCTTAACCACTTCGATTTGCAGCTACTGCAAACCTGCTGAGCTTGCAGAATAGGCTGCCTGCTCCGGCAATAGGCATAAGAAATATATCGCGCTAATTGCCATTTGCTACACCACTTTCAGCTGCAGGTTTGGAGGCGTTCGGCACTTCCCCAGTAACAGGGGTACCCTCCTTGTTCAGTGGCTGTTTATGCACTGTGGATATCCCATTAATTGCATTCTTGTCCTTCTCGTGAGAAACATTTCCGTTCCCGTCATTGCAGCCCTGGAAAATGTGAACAAGCAGGCATCAGAACCTATCCTCGCCACCTCTCCCGAAATTCTCAGGTGGGTTAAACCGCAGAAGGCTCTAAAGCCTGAATTTAGTACTTACCTGGCCTCGAAGAAGTTGCTGCTTTGCTCTCTTTTCCTGCATCAACTTTTGCCGGTTCTCGTAAAATACAAAATCATCCATAATTGAGGTCTTGCTGACATGGTCCTTGAAAATCTTGAGCATTTCAAGACCTTGCTCAAGCTTAACCTGCAGCATTATGGAGACAGTGGGGAGTATCGTAAGTAATACATATGGAGGCTACTGAAAAGATCAATCATACTGCCAAGCAATCAAGGATTACATAAATGCATTGACCACCCCTTTAAATCTACATGGTCTTTTGGTCAATTCGCGAATGGCTAAACGGCACTGTGGGCTATCGACTGTGGCATTACCATTGCATATCCGATGCACAGAAATATGAAGTTTCTAAGAAACATCCTTTAAGCCTAACTTACATAGGCGGGTTTCTATTGAGTCATAGCATAGCCACCCATGAACATAATGGAGAAATAAATATTTCACATTTTGCCGTTCTTATTAAATAAAGTTTGATCTAAAATTTTAAATTTTCTCAAGAAAATAAGGGATGACATGATATATCTAAAGTAACATACAAGTATTAACAGTATCCCCAGTGGCCATGTCTCATTATGCAATTATATCACTTAACAAGCAGTTATTGACAGTAGTTTTCAGCAAGGGTACCTCTTGTGTGTCTCGGCTGTTTGTCACAGGCTTATTGTCATTGTTGTCCAACGTAATGTGCTTTAAGATGTTGTTGGGCACATCCTTGACAATGTGCCACTTGACTGGAAAGCAGCCATTCCACTTGTCTTGTTGCCAATAATCCACCGTCTTGTCAAAGTCAACAGGACCAACCATTTCGGCAACACCAACGAACTGACCACTTGTGTTTACCTGAAGCCCAAGCTTAAGGTCAATAGCGAATGCTTAAGGAGAAATGGACAGTATGAAGTGGTAACAACATACTTACAGAGAAAAGCAAGAACACTGGGCATTCACTCAATTTCTCCTGAGCTTCTCGGTATCCAGCATCCAGCTTCTTATTTCCATTAGGAGTGCTTGCCCACACATTATATTTGACACTCTTGTGCACATCATCCTCACTGTAAGATTTGATAATGAAAAACTTTGCATCCTTGTATGTTACAGGAAAACCCTCCTGGTTAAATTGGCCCTTATCTGGAAGGACACTATTCTCCTGTTTTCCAATAGAAGGTAGGGCCTGGCCCTTCACAGCAATAGTGACAGTAGGTCCAAATGGTTTTTGGTGCTTGAATCCACCAGATCTTGGTCCTCTGTTCAGCTCAGTAAAGCCATCCTGATTCTCACTGCCAAAAACAAAAGGTGCCCGGCCTCTAGGCTTGTATTTGGTATCCACAACTCCCCAGCGTCCATTGTTTTTTGAGTTATATACATTTGATCCATAACCAAGTCCAGTTTTCAGTGTGTTCCCGTACGGACCATATTGTCCATATAATCTGCTGTCAGGGTACATCCTAGTAGTATAACTAGGAGAGGTCAGACCCATCCCAGATGAAGGTATCTGCACATGCATTCCCTGGAAACAAATAGAAACTAACGGCTAAGCTTTATTGAAGGACGCTGCAGATATCTCATGAAAGCTCATATATGCGACTTTACCATTTTGTTATGCTATGTGTGGCATCTTAAGGGAAGGTAGTATATGTCAAAACAGAATCTAATATGCAAACGATAAGGATACATGAAGGTAAGCTTTAAAACCAGTCATAGATTGTCAGGGTTAATTATGCTGAACATCACATTACTAAGGAAAGCTCTGCAACACAATAACAAAGAAATTGAATAGTCTGTAGAACACACCATGAGGTTTGTTGTTGGACGCTGGCTCTGATTTTTTGCTGAAGACGAATTCGAACCATAAGATGTGGAACTAGCAGTTGATCTCTGATGCCCGTTAGAGTAGACTGGCCCATCATACCACTGAACTGGAGAACGAAGACCATTGTGACCATAATTGCTAGCAGAAGGTCCACCTTGCAAAGGTCCTCTTCCATATGAACCATTGTTAGCCACTGATAAATTCTGGTGGGTTTGCTTACGCGGTAGTGAACTATTGTTAGTATTTGCAATCCCATTAGCAGTCCCATTAGTACTTGCTTTTGCTGAATCTACCGGAACACGTGCCTGGTAAGTGGCAACAGAAGGCAGCTCAGATTGAGAATTGGCACCATTAACACCATGTGTCGCATTGGTTGGAGCTGGTTGTTGATAATATTGAGTAGGATACTGATAATGCTGTGTGCCATATGACTGGGCGTCATGCCCAACAGTAGGGACAGGAGAACCCGAAGGATATGGGCCATAGGGAGCATAACCATATCCATGGTACATGTCACCATACACATTCTGCTACATTGAAGCAAGAACAGATTTGAGTCAATTTCATCTTATGTGTAGCATGAGTAAAAAAGCAGTTCACCAAATTCAAAATTAACTATGTACATGTGAACAGTTCCTATCTCCATATTTTGTCCTAAGCATCCTAGACACAGGTGAAAGCTCATAATCTAACTATATATACTATAATGATTACATAGTGTGAATACAACACAAATGTTAACTCACCGGGGGCATCTCCATTCCTTCATGACCAGCATACCTGGAGTCCCACTCATTGGCTGAGCCATCATAACCTGAGTAGCAGCATACAGAAATTGAACTTCCCAATTAATGAGTGCTAGTCATCTAAAAATAGCCAATTCCCGTCTAGTCATCTAAAAACTGCTGAGCTAACATGGAATGCAGGTTTATATACCACTAGCATAGTAATATGCTGGGGAGGCATATCCACCGGACTGGTAGTAGAAGTTAGGATCCATGGCCTCCTGGAGCAGGGGCGTTATTGACCGGTCCACCGGTGACACCGCGCTCTGCGCATCGCCGGTGTTGGCAGATCCGTACGGCATCCCAGAAGGCTACAATTACCCCAAAAAACTGGTTTTAGTCGTCTTACCTCCATGAAACATACTACAACAGAGCAGCAACCGACAATCGCCTAAAACTACCTTCTTGGCCGCGTCAGCGATGGCGCCTTCCTTCTTGCCATCCAAGGACAGCTTTTGCAGGAGGTCGGTGGCCTCTGTAACTCGAGAATCAAGGAACCAGCACTTCGATTGCAAGCAAACAACTCATAATTTCACCATAGAATTCCCACATAGATAAAAAAAAAAGGTTAAGCCTTTTGCACACCAGCGTAAAAAAAGATCAAATATTTATAAAACAACCGCGCCAAAGATTGCTCCAAAACCCGACTAACACCGCAGCTAAAACAGATTAAAACACATCAGGAAACCGGACAAGGATACGGTCGGCAGCGGCAGGAGCAGGAGCACCGGCCGCCATGGTTTCTCCCCACGCAACTCGATCTAGAATAGATACCTCCTCCTATATAATTTCCCCAGGGCTGGATCCAAGACCGCTACAATTCTAAGCACTAACGATAACGACGGTACGATAAGGTAATTCTTATGGTAGGGGGAGGTGATAGGTGGCGGTGGATAAACCCTAGGAGGGTGTGGGTGGGGGGAGGAGGAGAGGAGGAGAGGGAAACGAAGATAGCCGCCACAGACGCGAGGGGCGAAGGAGGGGGACGCGGGGGCCAGCTAATAGGGGTTTTAGCGATTCCGAGGCGGTGTTTCAAATGCCTCCCCACTCCCCAGGCCCATCCGCATCTTCCCCACTTTTGCTCCGGGCACCCGGTGAACGTTGCGACTGCTAGGAGTGTGCGCCGCTGGCTCTTAAAAACCGGTAGCTAGCTAAGGTTGAGCTAGACGTCTAGAGAAAAAGAGTTCTTTTTAATGCTGGCTAGTGCATTTTCGTCCAAACAAATCGAGTTTGTTTATTGGTATTTGAGCGACTAGTAATCTAAATCATAAGTATAATTACATTTTCTGAGTAAGCTTAGCTAATGAGTGCTAATTGGTGCAGTGTCTATATTCGATAGGTGATTAGAGATAGCCAGGTTGCTCCAATTCAAGCCCTTGGTTAGCGTAATAAAAGACCAAGCTATTCATCTATTAGATTGAGAAGGGTCTATTGTCCAATTCAAGCCCTTGGTCAACATAATAAAAGACTAAGTTATTCATCTATTAGATTGAGAAGGGTCTATTCATCTAACTATTATGCCGGTTTCTATTTCTCTTGAGATTCATTACTAGTTGACAACATCTAATTATTGTACTTTGTTAAATGGAAGATCTCTAGTACTTGTACTTCTCTATTCGATATTATGGCTGCGATCATTGTGGCTTCGCTACAGTGCTGGAGGCTTATTTGGCACTATTCATAAGTTTCGTCTTTTTCTGAATTTTTGGCTTTTTGTTGAGTTTTTTGCCGGTTCTTTTTTCCCGTATTTGTTTGTATTATACGTAATGGGCTAACATATTTTTTTATTTTTAAATTTTTTTAAATTTAATTATGCTAAATAAGCATCTGTCAGCTACAGTGTTTTTTTCAGCCAGCTACAGTGTTTTCAGCCATGAGCCACGAGCTTTTCAGCCATGTTGATCACCCCCTATATGTGGTCCCTTGGTTACCTTTAATGATCTATAAATAATATAATATTTTCTTACTTTTCTAGAAGGGTGCAGTTAGTTTTATCATAATTGTGTTTAAGACTTAGCAATTGAGAGGTCACAATATTAAATATGAAAAAAGGGTATAAATAAACTAGCCTTACATATATTTGTGACATGTTTGAAACACAAGAATTTCGCCAAAAACAAGTCAATTCCTATGTTTCAAATTGGCCCTTAGGCAGACTTGGACTGTTCTTTTCGCCATAATACCCATATGTCGTATTAGTTGGATTACCATCCATTGGCTTCCGAGTTTGGATGACATAGGCTCAGTTTGGGAGCACTTATGCTTACGCTTACATTTTTACAGTACTTAGCTTTTAAACGATATGTCTTTTTAAGACATGGTCAATAGATATATTATAGTACAAATTATACTAAGTTCAGCTATACTGATCAAAATCGTATGCGACTATTTTCTCTATGTACTACCTCTCACGAATAGTCTAGAATTTAAAATTTTCAGTCAAAACACATAAGCCCACTCATAGAGAGCATGTTATGTGTCTTTGACCATGTGGCTTTAGCATCATTCCTATTAAATTACTTCAACAGGAAGCAAGAGAAACCCTTGGCCAGCCCACGAAAGGCCCGTACCTGGTCGTCATTAAGGGTATGTTTATATATTGACTTTTGCTAATAGTTTTTATCTATGGTTAATAAATAGTAATATATGATAGAAACGACTGATAAATAGTATAAATTATATAAAAAAGATGGCACAACAAAAAACACTATAATATTTTGACCGTCATACAATTTACGAAATTATACCATAATAAAATACAAAGTACGTTATAATATGTGAAAATAGTGACTAATAAAAACGATTTATAGTAACTAGAGTGTTTATATTTGCTTTGTCTTCTGAATATAAACGAGCCCTAAACTGCCTGCCCCCATAAAGGTCCAGTTTTGTTCACATCCGGAAGCGGTTTGTTGCTGGAAGAAAAATCTCTTGTTGTTTTGTCTTTGCAATAACAATCAGCCGATCCATGTCCACTAATTATACTGCCCGAAGTCTGCTGTATCGAAACCGATGTCCCGAAACAATACACACAAGCTGACAAAGTTACAAGCGGTCGCTGCAAAATGTCTGAACAATTTTGGGACACGGATTCAGTCGGAACCCCTAGACGGCGATGGAAGATGCAGGTGCTCCCCTTCTCTTTTTTCCTCGGTCGAAACAGGAAGCAAAACGTGACGTGGGCATGGGCCGTGCTGCGCTGTGGCGTCTGCCGCTTTCGTTGGCTCTGGATAAGACCGGGCGGCCGTCAGCTTGGCCTCGCCTCTTTTTAACTCGGACGACGACTCGCTGGAGCGTTCTCCTGGCTTCATTGCCTTGCCTTGCTGGTCCCTCCTTGCTCGTCTCTCAACATCCAGACGAGAGAGAGGCGCGCGCGGCTGCAAATATCTGTACCCCTCTCTCCGCGGCCACCGCGACACCGCCTACGATGCCGCCACGAGCACACAACGCGTGCGCTTGCTCGGTCTTTCTCCCGTGGAGACGACGCGAGAGCTTTGGGATGGGTGTTGTTTTAAGTTGAAGATTTATGTTTTATAATTTAAATATTTAAAATTTATTTATTTGTAAGAAATAGTACGTACGGAAAAATAGTCATATGCGATTTTAACTGGTACAACTGAACTCAGTGTATTTTTTATTTTAATCTTCCTATTGATCACACATTAAAAAATATATTATTTAAAAACTAGTTACGATAGAAAATACGAGCATAATCTAAATTTAAGCAAGACCGAACCTTGGTTTAGCCTGCCGTGATTTTAGTTTAACCTGCCACTAGTCGCAGCAGCTTAGCCTGGGAGACGTACTTATTTTTTCAAGGTACAGGGACGTACATATACAATTTATATCTCATTCATGTCATCACGGGCATATACTTTGGTGTATATATATATATATATATATAGACACACACGCGCGCTCTTTAATACATACTTAAGAATTTATTAAGGTTTCACAGAGCATAGGTACACCAAAGTATACACATGTATATCTTATCCTAATTATTTAAATAAAACACATCTTATTCGGTCCTAAAGATCAAAATCGGATAAGTTGCGCGCACTACCACATCACCAACCTAGCTCGGTTAGCTACGCTCGGTTGTCGAAGACCCACGACTCCGGAGCATCCGGTTGATCCATCAAGTCCGCATGAACTCGACCCACGCTGATGTGTGTCCCTTCTCTTTACCATGGTCTATGGCCTACGGGGATAATGTCGCGTTCACGTGTTACGCCAAGTCCCAGCCCACGAATCTATCTTATCTATAATTCCATGACCATGTTTGTTAATAACTACTCGTGCCACAGAATTCTCAGGGGTGACTCAGGGCCGAATTTTTTGTATTTTAGCTTTTTTTTTTTTGAAAATATTCACATTTAGATCTCTGATAGTTTTAATTCCGTTTTTGGACCCAGAGCTCGGCGCCGTGGGTCACGGCGCCGAGGTAACACGCTCGGCGCCGTGGACCACGGCGCCGAGGTGCGAGCCCCGCGCCAACAGAGCGGCGGCGTGGCGCCGACGACGTGGCAGCAGCTCTGGCCGTGACTCGTGGCGCCAAGCTCGCTGGCCAGTGGTCCATTTGGCACGAGGTGCCTACCACGTGGCACCACTACTGCTTAGGGTTTGCACCGATCGCCTTTTTTTCGCAAAATGAATTAAGTTGTATTTTTAGTTGGATTATTTAATGATAGTAATATTATGTAATATAGTTAGTTATTTATTTATAGAGAGCAAAAATACGACGTATGTTTTGAAATATGTATTGCAGATGAAACATGTAGGAAAATTCGTGTAGATTTTTAAAAATATTATGGTATGTTGGTAATGGTTTTGAAAAATAAAATTCGCAGCCGTGACGAACGAGTTTTGTGTGAAGTTCGGGGCCGTGAGATGTCTGCAGCAAGACAGAGGGAGGTGACATGTGGCATACAAGCAACTCTCATCTTCCTTTTGTTCATTGTTACTACACACTTGGGGAAATAATTACTAGGATGATTCTGGTCAATCCCATCCTCTGCTTGTGGATTGACGAACGAGTTATGTGTGAAGTAACGATTAGTGTATTTGTGATTTTTGTACAATGTCGACCGTGAAAAATATGTTGAACTGCAATAACATTTTTGATCATGTTATGTTGTTTTATTGGAAGAATTTTTTGAATTATTTTTATGACAACCGTGATAGGAACAATTGGATGAAAGGAGGAAGTGATAATAAGACACGTGGGAATCATTGCATGCGAAAAGCCGAGATAATAAGCTTATGAAGTTGGGACGAACATGGCGCGCATAATTTTATTACATGCAAGCATGATATCCAACTAATCGACCTAACCGCCGCACGACCTCTCGTGTGGACCGGTCTATTACATCTTGTCTACCGGGTGTAGCGTGGTTGTTTCCTTTTGTCGCGCTCAAGATGGCTCCGCCGCATCTTTCTTCCCGTGACTCTTGGTATTGAGAGCGCCTCACGAGCTTGAAGCTCTTCCTCCCGACGCTTGATGGTCGCTTCACGAGACTTAATCGCTCCCGCCTCCTTTGCAGTCATCCTCCTTGCCCTTCGACGGATTTGGTCCACTCACGCGGCGCTCTTGCTCAAGCCGCATCCGCCACTCCACCTCGCGAGCCCGATCCATCTTGACATAGTATTGTAGTTTGTTTTCCACCTCCACCGCACGGTTATTTGGCCATGCCGTGGCACCCGATCCACCCATTCGATGAACGTGCAAGCCTATGTGTGGCGTGGTAGATGTCATGGATCAAGTTGAAAAAGATAATGAGAAACAAATGATTTAGTTGTGGTCGTTACCACGAAGTCCGCATCCGTGTCCGGGCACTTGAAGAACCTACGCCGTATTTGGCTCGTTGTGCTCGATCCGTCCGGACTCCCAACATCGTCCTAAAGCCGCAATGGCACTTCGGCGCCATGCCACTCCGGCACTCCAAATGGGTCGGACTTCCAGAAGACATTGTTGTGTGGTAGTATTGTGATGTCTTGAGGAGGAGATGTGGTATGGAAGACATATGAGGCCTTCATATAGGCAAAGTTATCGGTGCAAAGTGGGCATAGTCCATGGAGAGGATCTTTTCGCTTTTTCGGATTCCAGTAGCAATAAATGGCCCTATGTAGGCTTTTCAGAGACTATAGTCTCGTAATAAATTCATAGTTCGTAGCCTTTTCAAAGACCTACACCCTATATGTGTACAGCCTAGTGCCTACTCCTGTAAAGGCTAAAGACTGCGCCCTATATGTGTACAGGCCTCTGTGCCTACTCTCGTAAAGGCTAAAGACCTACGCCCTATATGTGTACAAAGCTAAAGGCCTACTCACATCACAAGCAAAGTCGACATATGCTGCCCCGCTTTGTCATGTCACCGAGCAAAATCTGAACTCTTTGTCATGTCATCGAGCAAACCGCCTCTTTTGTCATCTCACCGAGCAAAGTCGACCTCTTGTGTCATGTCCCCGAGCAAAGCCGGGCGTGTTGTCATGTCCCTGAGCAAAAGCCTCTTTTTTTGGTGGTCACTGCATTAAGCTGCCCCGTTTTGCTATAAGTAGCACGGTTGGGGTGGATTAACCGCTTTGATTGCATTGAAGAGTGCTGGCAACTGCAAGTACCCATCTTCCCAGTCCCCATATATCATCTTCCAGATGCGTTGCTTTGCCCTCCATGCTTTTCCATACCTTATCTCGTATCCAAATTTCTCCTTAACAATCCCAGCAAGTGTCTTCACCTTCATATTGGGTTCTCCCTTTACTATGTGACACAGTGACTTGGCAATAATAGTAGAGGTCAACTGCCGATGCTTCTGTTTGAGCTCTGCTTCGGCACAAGTGTGTGTGCCAACGATTCTTGTGATCTTGAACTTTCCCGTGTCCTTCTGTTTGCTAGCACAAACCCTCCATTCACATGTCTCCTTCTCGCACACAACTGTGTACCTCCGCTCCACATAAGAATGTCTCACCTTGAATGGCCTTTTACGGATCACCGAATACTCCTGCAGCCACATTTTCAATGCAGATAAGTCCTCAAACACCATGCCCTTCTCAATTGTCATGCTTGACCGGCCTCAGAGCATCTAGCAACTCGTCATCCCTTCCTTCGCATAAGCCCCATGAGAATGCCTAAGATCGCTGAATTCATGAACTAATGGATCCCGCCAGGCAATAACGCCGATCACTCAATATCACTTTCGGTCGCTCTCCAAAAGGGCGGTCATCATCGAATCAACGGCCCTTGCGATCTCGTAAGGCTCCGGATCATCCACAATTTGAACATCCACACCGTTGGAGTCCCCGCAGACTTCTTCAACGTTGCCAGATGGAGCAACGGGAGGAACACCCACATTATCGTGAACGTTGTCTCCCGCATCATAAGCACAAAACGATGGATTGAGACCAAAAGGGCAATGACGGAAATGGCTAAAGTGTTGCTCGACACTTACGGGATGATTCGGTCAATCCCATCTCCGAGGCCGCCACGACATCATCCGTCCGACATTCAACTCGAATTGGTTGAGAAATCGAACCTCGTTCGGCGAGATAGAGCATCGGGCACCTCGTGCACTTCTTCCACATCCATCGCAAGATCCAGAACGGAGGGTCAAAGGGTGCCCGATCACCTAGTTCGTGAATAACCGTGAGGGTGGGATCAATGGACACCTTCCGCACAACAATGTCCAAACATTTTAACTCATTCCTCATAACCAATTTGACATAGTTGTCCCACTCATCCTCACAACCAATTAAGATCAACCGCTCGAGAATTGTGTCTTTCGAACCAAGTGAAGTAACCCTCAACCGTGATGCTCTCTCGCTTGCATGACAATGTAGCTTCTCCCGAGCCCTAGCAACCAACTCACTAAACGACGGCCGATCACCGAATATCGAGGCACCCTTTGCATTTCAACAAATTGAACATTTCCATAATCATCACTTGTCACATCGCCTCCATGATATAGGGTGACAAGGTTGTCCATCTAGTTCATACAGAAAAACCAAACTAATAAGAACCTTTAATTGAAATCGGATACTACATAGTAACTAATAAGTACCTAGTCACTAACTAAATGCTACCTTTATTGAAATTGATGCTAATTAACTAACTAAATTGCATAGTCAATTGCATACCCAAAGATAAACATTCCTTTTGTTCGTGATTTGCTTGACTCGTTGTGGCAAACATTTCTATAGCACTAACTAAATTGCATAGTCAATTACATAGTCAATTACATCACAGCAACACAACACATTTTTATAGCACTAGTCCTCTGGCCGCAAAATAATCAACTTGACTTATAACGAGCCATATCGCCGACTCCAATACGCCACACAATCCTTCCATTCTACGGCACCATTGCCCAAGCGACAGTGATAAATAAGGGATAAACAGCCTACTCGACATTCATAGCACCACACATTAGACATTCATAGCACCACACATCAGCCCACTCGACATCACACCCTCACAAACTAGCTAAAAAATATCCTCGACATCACATCTGAGCGCCAAGAACGAACATTTTGGAGGAGAAGTCCTCACCTTGAGGCACTTAGCGGTCGCCGGGCCTCTCGGCAGCAGCGGCGGGAGGACGGCCGGGCGGGAAGCACGCGGATGGGCGGCCGCCGAGGACGCGCGCGGCGGGAGGGGAGGCCGAGGCGAGACGCGGGAGGCGGAGGCCGGCGGCACCGGGGCGGCGCGCGAGACGCGGGAGGCGGCGGAGGCGGGCGGCTCGGGCGGCGCGGCGAGACACGGAGGCGGAGGCGGCGCACCACGCGGCGGCGAGACACGGGAGGCGCACCACGGGGCGGCGGAGGACGGCGGGCGGCGCGTGGAGGCGTCGACGGCGCCGAGGCGGTCGAGGAGGGTGGCGGGCGTCCGCGGCGGGAGGACGCCCGCGGAGGGGGGCGCGCGGCGGCGCGCGGGGGGACGACGGCGGCCGAGGCGCCGACGAGGAGGCCGGCAGCCGCGGCGGGAGGACGCGAGTGCGGAGGGACGGAGGCGGCGGCGGCGAGTTGCGAATGAACGGCCCGCGTGCTCGGTGCCATTTCAAAAGCCGCATGCTCGGCGCCAAGATCCACGGCGCCGAGCTCGGCGCCACGAGTCACGCGCCGAAGCTCCTCGCCACGTCGGCGCCACGCCGGCCGCTACCGGGCGCGGAGCTCAGCTCGGCGCCGTGGTCCACGGCGCCGAGACGCGTGTTACCTCGGCGCCGTGACCAACGGCGCCGAGCTCTGGGTCCAAAAACGGAATTAAAACTATCAGGGGTCTAAATGTGAATATTTTTCAAAAAAGGGCTAAAATACAAAAAATTCGGGACTCAGGGGGGAAAAAGCATAAAGACAAAGACAATTATTGCTGATGAGCCCACGTTGACGCTTATCAAAAGCTAACGATCTGGTTGCCTGGAAGGCACATAAGACTTTCTAAAATATGTTATCTACGTTTCCTCTTATATTAACTAATTGGTGTAGTAATTAAATTCAATAGATACGGGTAGTAGTAATTGCGTAGATGGTTTGGTTGGGGTTGCAAAGCTGGGTGACCAGAAGTTGGAACATTCCCTACAAAAAAAAATATAAATCTCTACTGCTTCAAAGAGGAAGTTAGTGATGGTGGTTCATTTACGATACTCTCCTCCTCCTCACAAGAAAGTTGCGTGCCGACACGTGGGCCCATAACTCGATTCCTTTTCTCATCACGCTCCACCTCCATCTCGCACCTGCGTAGGCGGCAGATGCTTGTTTCGGCAGCAGGGTGTCAAAAGGGGAGTGTGGGTTGGGTTCGGCTGGACCAACACGGATTTGCGCTTCATGGACAGGTTTAACATGTCTTCAATGGTGGAAACCTTGGGGACGTCAAGGTCCAGTGAGTGCCGAAGAGGACTCCATGGATATGGCTGGTGATGTGAGAGGGCCACACGTCACCACCCTCAAGTTCATCAGAACAGAGGTGGAGAGGATGTCATAGAGGAAACAGGAGATGAGGTCGATGCAGAGGTGGTCGAGGAGGTCGCCTTGCTATTATCATCGTCGTTGCCCTCTCTGCGATGGATTTGGTTTGGAAGAAGAGGAGGGCTATGGCAGTGCTGGTGGAGGCAAGGTGGTAGTGCAATGATCTGAGCAACGGTGATGCAGTGTGGTGGCGCAGTGGAGAAGGTGGCGCGATGGAGTAGGGAATGCGGAGATGGGGTTGCCATGGTGAGCTAGCCCAACTTCACAGGCGTCGGAGTTGGAGAAGGGAGGGAGAGGAGGAAGCAAAAATGGGGGAAGGAAGAGAAGCCAGGCTCAATTTGCACAGTAGCGGTGCAAGGAGCTGTAGGGTTTTGGCTGATCCAACAATTTTGCTTTTTGCCCCTCTCAGTTATGACAAACTGCACTATGGTTCTTTCCCTTGGTGAAATCTTTTGATTTGGGTGTTTGATGCTTCATTTTTGTTACATTCTGATCATACTTGTCTGTCTCGACTCGTAAATCTGTACAGAGTGATCCAATATAATGCGTCTCACCGTACCGTCGAAAAAAAGATCCAAACAATGTGAAAGTTTCGACAAGGCAATTAAAAATATAATGACGTGTGTAAGTAATGGATAATGGTCATATGAAAAATATGAGGTAAATGGTAGGAAAATGTACAAAATATCAATCATATTAGCTTCGGTAGAGAAGATAGATAGAGGGGGCAGATGTTATCTTATTGGAGAAGAATAAATACGAGAGAACATAAAATGGCCTACTAAGCTGCTACCATCGCCACCATAGTTTTCTTTTGGGTTGGGGGAGGGGTTTTGTAGAAATATAGTTTGTTTTAGGATAATATTGTTATGCTAATGTGTTCACTTTAGTCATAAAATTCTTCATGTTTTCAGTTCAATTCAAGGAATTAGGCTACATTCGACCATGTAGATAACACTACATGAAGAATTTTTTTTTTTGAATTGTCCATCACGACAAGCTTCGTCGCCATTGATGGTCTTGCATTCATTGAACAGTAAGAAGGGTCATATAAACATATAGTCGATGGGCCAAGGAAGAGTCGAGTCTTAGCCATGAGTGGCACGACACAAGGACAATGACCTAGGCGGAGCATGGCAACACGATCGAGGGTGTGGTGCAAACTGAGCATGGCAGTGTGACGCAAACCATAGTGATGAAGCCAGGGGCATAGGGGTAGGCTAAGAACAGTGGCAAAGGCATGACTCGCAGCAAGGACGGAGCTCGGTAGAGCATTGTGTTGAGTATGGTGGAGACTCAATGTGTCGAGTAACATGATTCTTTTAAGTAAAATATTTTAGAAGTTTTAGAATATATAATATATTTTTTATTCTATAGCAACGTGCGAACACTCAGCTGGTGAATAAAAGAAGTTGGAACATGTAAACTGCAACAAAAAGCACAGTAAAAATCCTCCGTAATTCCTTCAGAAATCCATGCAGGACGATCCACCGCACCCTAGTAATGTCATCAGGGACTGTGTTTTGGGTTGTCCCATCGACAGTTTAGAAAGACTACCCCGGGGCGCGCCGCGCGATTCAACGACCTACAGCGCGCGCGGGCGTGCAGTTCTGATCCTAACTCAACGGCGGTGGCTAATCATTTTGCTTACTCCTCCAGATGAGATCACGCGCACGAGAAGTTTCAGATTTGGATGGCACTGCTTAACTGTTTTACTCGATTCCATACGCTATATATATCCAGCATGCCGCATATAATCTAATCAAATCTAGTGCGATGCAGATGCAGTGCAGGTACAATTCGATTCCACGGAGAAGAAAGGAAGAGAGATCAGACGGGAAGAATCCATGGTTGGGACTTCATGTAGAATAGCAATAGACAATGAGGGAATGATCCATGCCGTTATCCTTGCAGTTGCTTAGGCATGGATAATTTTGGATTATATAAATTTTGCAGGCTTCGTATTCGGGGAAAAATAATAACTTCTGCAGACTCGAAGGCAAAATGGTGTGTTCATTTTCGTAATCTGGATCCTAGCTATACTCTGAAGGAAACAATGAGGACTGTACCCAATGCAGTTGGCTGGTTGGTTGTCAAATGATTTAGCTTATTAGGACTGACTAGCAGTGTTACCCGCACCGCGTTGACACATGTCCCGGTGTCGATGTGTGTCAGACACGGGTGACACGCATCGGATTCTTTTTTGGCGAGTCTCCTGACTGCCCGCGCTATGCCACGCCTCCTCCCACCCAGATCTCGTTAGGCCGGCCACCGTCGGATCCTGCCGTTGCCTCTCTCGTGGTCGCCGCTGCCAGATCCGGACTCCCCGCACCAGATCTCGCCACCGCTACTCTCATGGCCACCAGTGGGGGTGACATCAGGCAGCGGGGCAGGCCGCCAGATCCAATGGCTAGGAAGCGGCAGGTCGAGCCGATGGTGCCTGGTGAGAGAAAGGAAGAAGAGGGCAGCCGGTGAGGGTGAAGGAGGCCGGTGAAGGAAATGGATAGGGGGAGAGAGAAAGAAAGAAGAAAGCGATTGACTCGGGGGTGTTTTTGGGTTTTTGTGATTTAGTTCTTGAAGTTCCTAAAATTATGAATTGATCCCTTCCTCGATGGATTTCTTCTGATTTGGACCTCATGAGCTCTGTTTTTGACGTGGCTTAATCCTACACATTTGCAGTGATGCGTACATCTGTACAAGACAATCCTAGCACACTAATTTTGAAGATATGTATTTATATCCTATTTAGTGATCTAAAATATATTCAATATAATTTAAAAATAAATATACATATTAGGTGAATCTCAAGATCTCATTTTCGAAAGTTTGCCGAATTGAACACCCGAATCCGAGTCAGACTCCGACACCCGTGTCCGAGTCCTGATAACACTACTAACCAAGGAAGCAAGAACTCATATTATTTCATGCTATATATTCAACAGACAATCATATGGCTAGTGGTATATCATGACGATTGGATCAATCTACAAATATTTTCAAAAAATATTAGAATTGAATTTAGTTGGGAATATATATTTGTGTACTTTCATTTATTCACTTTTACAAAAAAAATACAATGTTTCCTCTTTCGCACAATCGAAACAAATGAAAAGAAATGGTACAAAATTCTTCTATATTTCCCTTTCTTCTACAATTTCCACCCAAAATTACAAAATGAAAAGTACAAAGAAACCACAACTCAAATTGTGCACTCCTGTTATTAAAAAAATCTTCAGTACCCAGCAACTTCACAAAAAACTGTACCTGTTTGTATTTCCTTTATAAAAAATGTAATCAGTCTGTATGCTGTTGTAGAAGAAAGTGGAACTGAGAGTTTTGCCTTAGTAATGGTGGTGGCTCCACGTCGGAAAGGTTATTGTCAAGCATCAGTCGTGCTATATCATCCAAGGATATCGGTATGCTGCAATTTCATTTATTTTGGGTGTTAGATCAATGGCTACTGTTGCATTTTCATTTGTGTGATCTATTTCATATTCACATCTTTGTGCTGGTACTAATCATACCTTGAATCATCATCTAGCAAGAAAGAACTATTTGGAGTAGTTGATGAGTCATCAGTCGTTATTGTTCTCATATTTCCAATTACCTGAAATCGTGCTCATTATTGTGACATAAAAGAAAAGAAATGTTGTATCTTTGTGTTCTTTTACATCATGTTAATCTTTTGTGTGCATTCATAAAACCATACATGCTTGAAAATGGAAACATGTCTAAGCTAGTAAGCATACACTTACCTCTTGAGATAGACCTTGCGCACCATATTTGTCATCCCAAAACATTGTTCCAATGCGATATATTTGGGTGATGCTCAAAACCTATGAAATTTTCACAATATTTAATACTTGATGGTTTGCCAAAATTTCAAGCATTTACAAGTTTTTCTTGTTCAGGACTTACGGGGCAAAGCTCGTCCATGATTTCATCCAATGTTTTGTGTGCCTTCTGATGCAAAACCTGCAATTTGATTTCATTTAGTAGGTAGGCAGCTGAAATTTCTATGGTTGTCAATAAGGGCATATTGTCAGGCATACCAGGAACCCAATTGCCTGCCTTATGTGTTGCAGTTCATCCCAAGATGTTCCTGCATACTGTATTACGACAATGCATTTTAGTTTGGTGCTTTCTTGTTGATAACTTTTAGTCTAGTTGAAATTAAACATTTTTTTTACTTCACCTCTTCAGTTGTTTTAGAGCACCACTGCTCCAGTTCCTGTAACCCGGCCTTCAGGAACTCCCCATTGCTAAAGGAGCAGCATTCGCGGCGGAGTAGCAAACTGAATGAAAAAGTAGATATTTACTAATGATGCCTCCCATGATCGTGTGTAGTCAAGCAGAGTTAAATTGTGGTAACTTGTACAAGATTAGTAGTACCTGTTGAAGAGTTGAACGTTCATATATGCAAATACTTGACTGAATGTTTTCCTAATTATGATTGGCGGTACCTACAAATTTCAAGTTGAAAACGTATATCCACAGTATATTCATAAATTGTTCTGTATTTCCTGATCGCAAGACAACTGAAAACAAGTAAGGCTGTACTTACATAATTATTGTTCATTGTTTCCAGTGTATGATTCAGGCACTTAACAATGCTTTGCCAATGCACACTTGATGCTTGCCTTGATAGTGCATTAGAGTGTATGCTTTTCAATGATCCTCGAGATGATCTCACACGAACAACTCTTGGAGCCTATGAAGATTGACAACTGTTTAAATGATTGTATCGCATTATACCCAGATTGGGCATAGAGATGCCTGCATAAGGTGCTGTACCTGAATGCACATAGTCAAGAATGGGCTTATTTCCTTCTTCAGGCTGTCTCTGATCATGCCATATATCTTCTCGACATATGCTGTTAATTGTTGCTTGAAACGAAGGGCTGGATATTTTGCCTCTACCATTGATGCAGTGTCAGGCCTTCCGACCATTCCACTATATCCGCTTGATATGCCTAATCCTGCTGATGATGATCGAGCATTCTGGAAGTACAATTTTTGGGATGTAAGCTGATGTTTATGACGTAAACATCAATCATTGATAGTACATGAAGTTGGTAATTGAAATCTTTATGCCAAGCATCAACTTGAGATTTCAAATAATAACCTTTATTTATGCAAAGCAAAAGTCTGGATGGAGAACTTACCTGAACCATTCTACTAAATAGGTTGCCTGTTCTGGTCCGGCCGTGGTTTGATCCTCTACTTGATGAACTGCTAGCTTTAAGGGTATTTTGTAATAGATAGAGAAGAGTTGATGTTGTCGACAACCAATAAGATAGTTCTCCAGAATTTCCAGTGTTCTGTAAATGTACTCAGGTAATGAGTTTCTCAACAACTTGTTTTCCAACTTTCTTAGTCACTGCAAAGGGAAAATGGTATGCGTATTTATGGGAATACCAACCTCAACAGATGACCTAATTGTATGGATGATTCGGTCAAATATGTTAGTCTTCTCTGCTTCAAATGAGTGCCAGTGTAGGAGTGATTTGTAGACAATGCATGCTGCAGCTGGTCTTCTGTTGTCATATCTCCTGTCTTCCGATAGACTTTTGATAAGGACATCATGATTTTCCTGTGAAAGAGTGAAGGAAGAACAATTGAAAAAAATATTCTTGAGTGTGCACAATGTCTATTAATTAAAGACATGCAACTTACTTGCTGTCGATCTGAGAGCGACTTCTGTTTGCTTAAATTCTTTATCGGAGGAACAACCATCTGCTCCTGCAAGGATAGCATACTTCCATATTAATGAAATGTCCGACTGAGTTTTTTCTTCTCTCTTATGGTATGTTTGTTGGGTAGGAGTAGGACTGAGTTATAACACATACATTGATGACGATTTTAAGTTCTTCAAGATGTCCGTTCTCTAGTCCCTGATGAGATTTTTGACAGAAAATTTAGTGCAACTTTGTACTTCTGAAAGATGGTCAATCTTATCAAATACGAAAGAGTGTTTTCTTATAGTTTTCTAAGTCTTTAAGGGAATTTACCTCCATCACAGATGGCTGAATCACTTCAGGATTAACTACTGCTTGAACAGCTAGTGCAGAATTACTGCGGAGCAACTGATTCTCTGACTCCAAGATGGCAATCTTGCTTTCCAGACTAGAAAAATCATTTGTTGTGTTTACTTATAAGGCTTCCACATAGGAAGTGGATAAGAATGCAAATACAAGGTTTCATATTTTAAGATTTACCTCTCTATTTGTTTTGATTTATCCTCATCTGCTGATGCAAGCAACGATTGTTGACGTAGAACTTGGTTTTCAGATTCCATGTTGGATAAATTTATTTCAAGCCTGCACCATATATCGTAAGGTAGTGAATGAGTATGATTTGTAATCTCCACGAGTCAGTTGTGGAAAGCTGTTAAATCCTTAATACCTTTCAATCATCACTTGAAGTTGATTAATTTTGGTGTCTCGTTCTTGTGTTTCCCGTGACAATTCGTCAGACTGTTTTTGAACCTCAAGAAGCTTCTTCTCAAGATCTTCAGACTTCGTTCTAAATGTACCGAGTTCCTCCTGGATCCAAACATGGATATAAGAATTTCTCTGAAGAATAAAATTGTGATTCTTTCTTTTGAGAAAAATGGTGGAACTTATTGGGTATTTATACCTCAAGTTCCTTGTTTTGACTTGTCAGCAGCTCAACTTTTGCATTGTCCACCACTGGCACCTCTACTATCTTTGGTGGTGCCTGTTCGATTGCTAACTTCACAGATTCTTTCTCCATTATTATTGCTGCATGGGCTTCCTCAAGCTTTTCTTGCATTTCTTGCAACGCAGATTGTAATTTCGCAATTTCTTGCCCCTTGATTTCTTCAAGGTCAATCTACCAGCAAGACATAATTTAGTAAACTCATTTTTCAAGGAACAAATTAAATTCTGCAGCAACTACTATGCTCATCTACGTGAGTTACCCTCAAATGCTTCTCAACATCTAATCTCCATGTGAGTTCCTCAACTCTCTTTTCCAGCTTGTCTTTTGCTTCTTTCAGTGCACCAGTCTCTCTTGCTTCCTGTTCACGTGGTTATGTTTTATTTTAGAATGCATTAAAATACACATGAATGCACTTGACTTTCAAATTTTGAAATCGGACAAACCATTCTGAGCTTCCGAAGTTCCTTTCTTGCAATTCGTGCCCTCCACAAGCACTGAAGAATCAAAGAAACTCTTTTTTGCTGCTTGTAGGCAACGTAAGCTTTGTGTTGGCGCCATCGAGTCTGAGATCCACGAAGTAGTTAGTTGAGGTTGATTATGAAGTTATCTCTGTATTATGATTCTTCTGATAATGCAAACCTGGATGATTATGGCAGCCTTGGTCTCTCTTCTAAATCTGTGTTCATTGCGAGCTGCCATTGCTCGTAATCCTGCCTGTATTATTATTGCTGATTCATATACTTGCAGATATGCTTTCCTGGCAGAATGAGTACGTGCATGCTTCTGTATCCTAATTGAAGCAGCATCTCTTCTCATGTACTCAAAAAGCTTTCTAGCTAGTCGTGCTGCACCATTCGATTACATTGTATGTCAGTGTCAAGTCAGAACTAAGTATTGATACCCAAGGCATGAAGTATACTGTATCCAAAGCATGAAGTGCTTAACGCAAAGCAGTGAAGAAGTACCTCTCCAGAACTTCTGAGATTGAATCGAGGATTTTCTTAAGTTGATGAATTCCTTTCGCATAAGATGTGTTTTTATACGCCTCTGGATAAGTCGCGCAGCATTGGCCAATACTTCTGCTCTTCTAGCATCCAGCTCTGCCATCTGACCAGCTCTTAGGAATACCTTCGTTTTCCCTATCTGATATAAAAAAAGGGTTATGTGCAGTAAGTTGCAAATATATATACACACACACAAACACACGGTTATGTTGTTCTGCGCCTGTGCGCACTATACGCGTCGGAAAGTTTCTGTCGCGCGTAAGTAAAATTACTGTCAAATACATATAGAGTTACTGCCAGTTGTATAGTCTACATGTGTTTGGTAATAAATGAGCTTACAAACGTCAATAACTTTTCGGTGTAGAATGTGCGCCGGAAAGTTATTACCATGCATGAGTGAAGTTACTGTCAAACACTGACAGTAACTTCACTCATGTACGACAATAGCTTTTTGGTACACACAGTGAGCGCAGATGTAGAATAACACAGCTGTGTGTGTGTATAATCTGATGGATAAAGTTGCTATATTTCATTATTCCCCATTTTCTCCGTAGGTTACCTGATAGCCCTTCAATCCCATTTTATCGCATATTGCTGCACAGGCTGCTTTCTCATCAGAGCTGCAAAAGTATTCGATCCAATTTTTTTAAAAAGAACAAGAGCATATTTGATCGACATATTTCACTCGAGTTTCACCTCTATTTACATCTCCTAATCAAATCGCATAGCTGGAGCATCCGTACCTGCCCACAAGCTCTGATGCAAGCATTCCAAACCGGTCAATGAACTCATCAAATGTCCTCTTTGTTGGATAGCCAGCACAGCTGATCCGGATTGCTTCCAGAACACCCTGCACCATGAACCATGAACACAATGCAATTTTCGAACCGATTGGAGTACAAAACATGAAAATAGGACTGCTGAGTGACATTGTAGAACAAATTGCACATGCATACCCCGCATCTCAATTGATTCAAGACATTGTAGTCCTCAAAGATGCCTGGTTTTAGTACAGTATTAGGCTTCACGCATCTAATGTAGTGCGGTTCTGTCGTACTCAGTGTTTCCATGAGGGCTTGTAGTTGTTGCTGCATGTATTATGAAATAGAGCATTACTGAACATTCCAAGGCTAAACATAGAGATCTAGCTCCAATATGACATACCTTAAAGCGAGTACCGATGGAAGAAAATTTGGACTGTTTAGAAGTTTCTTCAGGTAACGGAGGAAAGAGATTTGCAACAAAGGGGCACCTTGAGGAATTAAGTAGAGCTTGATGTTCAGCCACCACATAGTCTTTGTTCTTGTCAAGAAACTGATCCGCTTGATATGTAACCTGTTTGGTATAACAGTCTGTTCAGAATCCTTGCTGATAGAACTAAGTTACCATATTATCACTGAACTATTGCTTACATTTCCTGCGTAGTGATTGATTGTAAAGGCTGTCCGAGCAAGTTTGGGCTTGCTGAAGCGCTTATGTGCCTTGTATGTTTGATACATCTTTTGTGCAAATGTTTCATGTGTGGACTTCGGAAACATGCTGCACAGATAGGCATATGTCATATACTTACATCTACGTTCAATTTGAATGCCATTTAATGTTTTTGCTAGGGAAAACTATCCCATGTTGTTTTTTATGAACATAATACAGTAAAGAATATTTTCACTGCTGGAAGTGTCAGCTTGTACATAGAGCTAAATAGGGAGTTCTAAAAACATTTCTTTGTTGAAGACAACTAGTCATACCATGCCTCATCCAGGAGTGCAATTATTCCTCCAGGTTTCTGCATTTAGTGTTCACGTGTTATTGATCAATAAATACTTGATTCTTCATAAAACTCCACATGCCGCTTCTAAAAATGCTCTGAGACATTACCCTCTCAATTAGGTCCAGCACATCCTGATTATCCACGAATTCCACATAGCTCCAATCAATTTCCTCCCTTGTATATTCTTCTTGCTCCATCTTGAATACGTGCTGCAATAGGAACTCATGTGTTTGATGTTCCACAGATATTTAACATCCAGTAGCAATTTTCTCTTAATATCTACAGGTCTTAGCTAACCTGATTAAAGTGCTGCTGCAACTTCTCATTTGTCAAGTTGATACATAGTTGCTCAAAACTGTCAGATTAGCAGAATGTGAATTATTTTTCAGGTATTAATAAACTAGTACTAATGCTCAAATCTGCACAATCAACTTGCAATATGACAAAAGTAGTATGATGGCAAACCTGTTAATCTTGAAACTCTCAAATCCATATATATCAAGCACGCCTATTATATTGGTTGCATCCGGATCTTGACCAATTGAGCTATTAATCTTGTCCACAATCCTGTTAACCCAAAGAAAACCTTTGTAGATTAAATGGCATCTAGTAGGGCTGGAAGGTCCAGTCCGAAGTTCTCAAAATGTACTAGTATCTCATTCTCACCACATTCAGATTTGGATCTTTTGGTCTTTACATATATCTGACAGCATGGTAGCACTTGCTATTTTCTTTTTTTTTCCTTATTTGATGCATTGATAAATATGCTATTACCATTCTTACCAGTCAAACAGTCTTGAATACACAGTCTTTGCTAAGGCATCACGACTCAGTGCAGCAGAATCTGGATCAAGAGGCTTTGTGATATTTCCATCAGGTGTCACGATAACACGCTGACAAAGGGAGTCTTCAAGGGCCTTCTCATCACACCTAAAATACAATTTATACTTGTATACCGGAAAGATGCAGGTCACCAAATATAAACCATTAATAAATCAATAAATTATACTTACATTAGCAGTTCTGCAACTGTTTTCAAGTGATGGACTGACTTTTCATCCTTCAACTTTGACGAATCAATTTCCTGCCCTTTGGAAAAATTAATGTTTCCTAGATGAAGGATCGCCGCTACTACTCTAAAGATCGCATCCTTGAGAAGTGAAAGGATGAATTAGTTCTAGCCTCAGCAACCTATTTACCATTCCATTTAAGTCTTATTATAGTAGTATAATCGACTCGTTCTTCTTATAGTACCTGCTCTTCTTGACCGATGCCAACAATATCCATAGCATTTCTGGTTTCTATGTATTCCCTTGAATCATCCACGTTAGCTACTTCATAGCAGTTTGTTTGGTTCAGGTAATGGAACGATCTGGGATCTCCCACCTTAAACCTTTTTACATCCTGAAATCAGTTCAGAATTCTGACGAAGTTGGTCTTTGGACACTATAACCATGCAGATATCAGAAGTTGTATTTAGGTGCTTCTTGAGAATTACCTCCGGTGGTGCAGAACATAGCATGTAAAAGCAGTGGTAGTTCCTTTCAGGATCAGAGACCTGGCATACTCGTGATCGTTCAAGGAGGTATGTTCGAACAGCAGCCCCAGATATCTTCCCATATTTGTCGAATTGGATCTCAACAAACTTACCGAAGCGACTGAGAAAGGTGACAGACAGGTTAAGTATGGAAAACACAAGTATCTATTGTCAAATAGTCGTACTTGCTAATTCAAGAGTCCACCTTGAGTTGTTGTTCTTCACCGTCTTGGCGTTACCAAATGCTTCCAGTACTGGGTTAGACTGTATGCATTGTTCAAGAATCAAGGCAGTTAGCAGGGATCTTCTAGAAGAAAGGAGATGGATAAAAATGGTGAGTTTTCCTACCTCTAGAACCTGTTGCTCAACAGTCCGTCCCTCTGTTCCGGACCTTCCTCCCATGAATGCAAGATACCTCATGAGCATCTTCGTCGTCTCTGTCTTACCAGCGCCACTCTCACCGCTCACCAAGATTGACTGGCTCCCTTGCTCATTGATCATTGCCCTGAAATTGATTTCACCAAGGAAGAACATCAGCCACAAACTGACAATTCAAATGGCTGACCGTCCACGAACAGAACACACCTGTAACAAGCATCTGCAATCGCGAACAGATGAGGGCTGAGCTCCCCGAAGGTGGCGCCTTTGTACTGCTCCATCATGTTCATGTCATACAGATGAGGCAGCCTCCGGAAAGGGTTGACTGCAATCAAGATATTGCCGGTGTACGTCTGTCGGATTTACATGTCAATGAAAGATGGATAAGCTCAAATGGTTCTGAACAAAAATAAATATTAAGGCGGGCAGTTCTGAATGGTAAGTACTCACGTATATCTCGTTAAGACCGTACCGACAAGCGAGGTTATGCAAGACTCCTGGTTCATGGAGGTAAGCCAGCTTCGTCATGTCGTCCACTCCTGCCGGTGGTGCTTCTGTGTCTTTGGGGTATATACTCGCAAGGCTCGCCACAATCTGTCCACAGATGACCCGAAACTTATGTCCTAAGTAGTAGAGACAGCAATGACAAGTGAAAGTAACTGTTCTTGCAGTAGCAATTCCATTCAGGCAATTGTTGTAAGAATAGTTGGTGTGCATCGGCTGCTAATATAAAGTACAGTACTACAGTTGGCTTTGACCACTGCAAACTAACGAGTATTTGCTACGGAATTGCTCGACATGAATCAGTGCCTTTTTTCTCTCCTCGTGATCCCTTCCGAGTCATGCGGGTCAGTATCAAATCTCATGTTTCTAGCTCAACTCTTTTGATCTCAAGTGATCATAATGGCGTAACATACGAGTGTCAGAACAACGAGGAGTAAATAAACACATCGATCAGGTCTTGGGACGTTGAGAGAATGAACAGCTTGCTCAGGTGGCGAACGAACCGTTCTGCCATTGGTGGCGCTGATGGTCGCGTTGCCGTCCTTGATCTCGGTGACCTCGCCGACGATCCACGCGGCGTCGGGATCCTCCACCCACACGTGCGAGCCGACGATGATGTTCACCGGAGTGCCCTGCCCAAGAAACAAGAAACAGATCACTCCATCATGGTCCAGGGTGAGCTGAAGAACCTACCCCGGCCATCATCACCACATCACACGGCAGCTAAACATGTAACTAGCCAACTGAAACGAACGAACAACTTGAACTCATTGATCAAGATTCGGGAACTCAACTGACCATTTTTTGCTTATTTCAGCCGATGGATTCAGCTCGCCGCTGCGCCAGCTGCTACGAGGAGTTGCTCATGGACACTTGGGATCAAGAAAGAAGCGTCTATTATCTACTGCAACTGCGCACGCGAACAACTGGAAAGGAAGGCGGAGGCAGAGCGATGTGATGCGATGGCGAGAGGAAAACAGAGGAAGGGAAGGAATATACAAGCTGGTGCGAAGGAGTGGGGTGGCAGTCGCGGGATGTGAGCTGGTTCAACTCCTCCTTTTGGTGGTCGGAATTGCTACGGCCACCCAGGCCGCCAACCTTCTTGCTTCTGCACACTGCACCCCGCAAAGTTCCCCATTCTCATTGCTGCTCCGTGAGTTGTAAGCAAGCACCGAAAGTGGGAGGCTGCATGCCATCGTGAAATAATATGCATGATTTAGAGCACATTAAAAATTAATCAGCAACTGAATTAGGTAGGGTTGCTCCGTCAGAGGCCTCCGATGTCTTTAGAAGTCTTCAGTCAACCAAATGTACATCTTTCTTCGCCGATTTGATTTTGAGAGAGATGGTCTAAGAATATAGTAGTTCGAGGTTCGAAAAACTATTGGTTCTTATTTTTGTTCCCATTAAGGTCCGAGAAGAAGTGATTTATACCATTTTACGAAACAATGACATAAAAAAAATACAAAACAACCAAAATTAGTGCTTTTATTTTTGGGAGTGTCTAGGCATCACCCGGATGTTTTCTTTCTAATTATCATCCAAATTTATGACCTTTGAATTAGAGATCAATGGGTCCTTTTTTTAAGGGGGGAGATTTTTTCAAGAGGGAGGGGTAGAATTCAAGGGAAAGGAGGGAGAATTCATGACCATTGGATCTCTAATTCAATATCCTAAATCTGGATGATAGTTAGAAAGAAAACATCCGAATGATATTTAACAAAACACTTTATTTTTTTTATGACATATAGAGACTATTAATTTTATATCTATATCTCTAATACTATTCCCACAATTAATGAATATAGAGAATATTAATTTATATTGAGCCCTTGTCGAATGTCGCGTGACCCCACTACGAACTCAATGTATCGGCAGTGGCCCAGAGGTGTGAATCTTTTCTGTTGGCCGGTGGCAAAATAATAGGGACGTTACACAAAGGCAGAGGAAAATAGGTGCCTTTCGGCCGTTGCATCGTTGGGTTGGGCTGGCCATCACCACGTCTGACTCGCCCCCGGTTCCCATCTGCACTTTTGCGTCAGATTTTGACGCAAAAATGCAGCAGCTCAACGCTGACGCCTGGGTATCAGATCGAGTGGCGCGCCACGATTTGGAAACCCCCCAACTGTAACCTCCCTGGTCCATGAATCTGAAGCTCTGAATTCTTCAAGGCACTGGGGATTGCGATGAGCTCTGAATTCACGTTCGATCCTTGGAATAGACAAGGTGGAAAACCAGGATCGCAATCTCGGCTCCGGCCGAGAAAATTTCTTGGGAATTCTTGAAAAACCTTGGTGGGATCTCGAGGTACACTGCACGAAATATGGGATTAGAGTTTTTTTTTGGGTGAAAACTCAGGTCTAAGAAATCTTGGGACCCACCACTAGAAAAAAGTTGCATATAAAGAAGCTACTAGACGCTATACCGTCGGACTACCTATTCAACAGGACAGGTACAAGCCGTCGCAGCTGTGTACCATCCTCGGATGGTAGAGGCTGGAACTTAGTTCCATTATCTAAAAAAGGTACAAGCCGTCGACCATCACACATGATCGTAGATCGAGAGTGGTCGACCATCGTTGGTGGTCATAAGTTGGCAGCGGTCGATGATCGATCATGATCCTAAATCGGGAGCCTTGGACAATGGCACATGGTTGTACATTAGAAGCCGACGACCATCGTTCGTAGTCGTAAGTCGGAAGCCATCGAGAATACCTCGTGTCGTAAGTCGGAACACATCGACCGGTGCTCGTGGTCGTAAGTCGGAAGACATCGACCACACCTCGTAGTTGTAAGTCAAAATATATAGACCAGCGCTCATGGTCATAAATTAGAAGCCGTCGATCCAGTGGCGGACCCAGGATTTTACCAAAGGGTATGCCGCACCAAAATTTTCATATACAATTCAGAAAACCATTTGCCAATTTGGTAAATAATTGTAAAATTTGCACCGTAATTTTGTATACAGGCACTAAATAATATGATAAGTCTTAAATTCAAGGATTAAGTTGGAAACTTGCACAAATTACAATATAAATAGTTCAAACACCATACTAATAGTAATATAGTATCAAATATACATAAAAGAGACTTACAATTCAAGGTGCTCATAATAACACAGGATACAATTGCAACATTATCATTGCTGATAGATGCAATTATACCAGTATGTGGATCTTCACCATCAACATCAAAAACAGTGAACTCAGGCCCAAAGTCACAAAATACACTACCAAAAAGACCACAGACTCCTGCTTTGATAAAAGAAATTGGAGGCTAGTGACTACGACAATAATCGTTAAATTCAAATGCCTTGTCTAGACTTATGTAGGTGAAAACAACAGCCTGCAAATCAGATAAGTACGCGTATGGTCATTATATATGGTATAATAGCTGGTAAGCACAGGGAGTTATGTTGATGTTTTATCATAAAACACATGCACACTGCAAAAAAACATTCAGCACTGTTATCAACTAAATAGTCCGTAATTGTGGCCAACTATGTAGATTTGGCTATACACATTGGCTTCAATCATACAAGGTTACTAACTAAATAGCTCACATTCAGGTCACTTGAAGAGTTCAAGTAGGTCAACTATAGTTAGAGATTATTCATATATCAGTCATGCCACATATAATGAAACGAAAGTATTCTAGTAGGCCCTACAAAAGAATTACATTTGGCACTATGGGCACCGGCACATTCAGATAAGGAAGAGCAATTACTCATCAGCATAGGATCAGGTACTGAGCACTGACATCAAATGCAGATCAGGCGGCAAAAAAGTAAAAGATCATGCCAAAGGCTGGCGTGAATTTACCCTATTACCATCCAAACCAGAAATTAACTTGGCCATATAAAAACATATAATATCATTACACATCACTTCAGGCAGGGTTCACAAATAAAAAGTTATTTTCTCAACCTTGACTATTGACTATCCATGGAGAAGAATGGAAGTAACATAATGGGAAGTGACAAATTATAACATAGTGAACAATTAACAGACCTGGAACTTTGAAAGGTGTTCATTGGTTAGTTCTTCCGTTAGAGCAGATATAAGAACAGCGTTGTTAAGTTCTTGCAGCTTTGCAACGCAGGCAACAACCCTGTTCTTCCCAATATCATCCTCAGATAGAAAGAAATTGCCTGATAGGTCCCACATTTTCTGCATCATGTAGGGTGACAGACTTAACACCCGCCAAAGCAAGATTCTTTTCTGTAGAGAAGAATTTTATTAGTTTCAAAGATCACACAATCCACATACACGCATATGGTAATAAATTGACGCTAATACCATACCAATAACAATAAGCCAAACATGCACTAGCATGTGTGCACAGGCACATAGGAAAGAAGAAAATGGCTGCCCATTAATGACTATGTTACATGCCAAAGAGGACATGAAAATGCAAGACATTATTCAGGTTCCTGAACTGAACAGGAGAAAAAGGGGGAAGATAAATACAAACCACTTATCTTGTAGATTCAAAGTATAATTACTAGAATTTGTTCCTTTCCCCGAAAGCTTACCTGTTTGTGGACTAAATGTCATATGGCAGAATTTACTATCATCAAATTTTATAATCCAACAATTTGGTACCCAACATTCTCTCACAACTCCCAACTTTAGAAGCATGGTAGGAGTCGGAAAATGCAACAAATCTCAATTTAATCCATGGATAGCCATTGAGAAACAACAATTCCTGATAAAACCGACAGATATTGCGAAACGGAGAGATCAAGCACTGTCAATTTCCAAACCAAATCTATCCAGGCAGCTGGAATCGGATTAGTTAGTCCAGGAATCGGCAGGGCGCGGAGGTGGCGCGGCCGAGGACGGCGGCGGCGGCGGAGGGGAGGCGGGCGCGCGCGAGGCGGATGAGGAGCGCGGAGAAGGTGACGGCGGCGGCGTTGAAGAGGTCGCCTCATCCGCCGTAGGTCGCGTTCATCATCGGCAGCTGGAAGACCGCCCGTGAGAAGTCAGAGCGGACCATGTGGTCAGCGGTGTGCCTGGGGAACCCGCGCTCGGGCGGCGGCGGCGCTGAAGAGGTCGAGCGCGCGCTGGGACCGACCGCAGGGATTTCAACCAATGCCGTGGACCACGTCGCTTTTGACCACGGTTTGGACTTTGACCACGTAGGTCCGACCACCACCCCTTCGAGCATGGATCTTTGACTTCGGCCACGGCCCCCTTCAATCACGGTTTCGACTTCAACCACAGCCCCTCGACTTCGGCCATGACCCCTCGACCACGGCTCCATTCGACCACACACGACTTTATCGGGTCGTAGAAATATCACTTTAGTTTGTTTTAGGATAATATTGTCATACTAAAATTTATGATACATGTATTTATTTGTTTTCAGTTCAATTCAAGGAATTAGGCTACATTCGAGCATGTAGATTGTAGGACCGAAATGGCGATAGAGGGGGGTGAATGTCGCTCGCTTCAAAAACGCCCCCGAGAAAACGAACACTGATTTTTCAAAAAGATGCAAAACAAAGCACCTCACAGAAAATTAAAATTAATTTTGCTGAGATCTGGAATGCATGCGATACTAAAAAATTCAGCATAAATCAGAGATTAACCAGTAAAAATTTCAGCTGAAAAAAATGTTGTTTGATCTGCATGCAAAATGGAGGAAAATCAGCAAAAAGAAAAAAAAAAGAAAAGCACTAAAGAGCAATGGATAACTTAATGCATGAACTGAACACTTCACTCTGTCGGCAAACAAAGGATGACCAAAAAGATCAAGTGGACTGATTTACTACAGCCGAATGAAAACTGAGGACAGAAGAAAACCGAAGCTAGGAACTACAAACATCAGCACAAAAAGATGGAAAACAAGGCTATTTGACCCTGGATGGCAACAGAAGAATGCAGGTTTGGCTGAACTGAATTTAGGGAGTTTTACTTCAGCTGAGAGAAGTACTGAAACTGAAGAAGTAAGAAACCTGAAATTTCATATTCTTGCCAATTTCAAGAAAATGAGAGAAGAGCTTCTTTTCTTTTTAGATAAAGACACCAAGAACCAAATCTAAATATCATGGGAACTCCAAACAACACAGGAAATCAACCAAAACTCAAGAAATTCAGAGTTTGAACCAAGAACTGACAAAGTACAGAGACAACACTAAAGATCAAATTACTCCTCCATCTTTTATCCTTTGGCTCTGAGATTTTGCAGGTATATTAGCAATAGCCAAGGGGTACTCCAGACCTAATCTCAGGCCAACTCAACAAGAAAATTGCAAGAATCACCAAAACCCTAGAAATCTCAATAAACTTCAGAGAAGAGCACATACACTCAAATTGCTCACACTTCATAAATCCTTTGCACATGAAACTTTGAGGAAATATTAGCAATAGCTCTAGGATCCTCCAGCTCAAATCTCAGGGCACCTTCTTGAAGGGAACAAGAGAACACCTCAAACCCTAGAAACTCAAAATGAAGAACAGAGGAGTTCAAAGTGCCAAATCTGAAATTTAAACCAAGTTTGCTCTTCGGGAAATCGATCAAATGATCTTGTGGCACTAACCCATCATAGAGCAACCCATTTTGGGCAATCCCAGCAAGAAACGAGCAGAAAATCAAAATCTCACCTAGAAACCATCGAAGAACAGGAAACCAAAAAGAGACTCAAGCACTGAATCAAACTCAAATAACATCATCTTGGATTGATAATGAGGAAGAGAGATACATGATTGCATAGAGTATCAACTCATAACATCCCTACAACCCATACATGCTTGGATTACAAGAACTCCCTACATCCTCACTCAAGAACACACAGAGCTCTCATGGAAACCATCGAAGGGGGACACAGAGGGAGCACACTCTGCCTCTCCACCCACTCTCACCTACTAAAGCTCAAAGCCAAAGCAAACCCTAAAGCTCATTTTGACTAAAGGAAACCCTAACAACCCTTGAAGTGCTCAAGTGGGCATGCAGCCCCTCAATCCTATTTATAGCCTTGGCTAACGGGTCTCCGCCCCGTTACGCCCGCTAAATCCAATGGAGCCCGCTCCCGCTTGTGCAGCCTTGCGAAATTTCCGTTTCGCCCCTCCTGCACCTTCCGGGAAGCTTCCGCGCTCCTTGCCTCACACGCCTCGCAACCACCTCGAGTCCGCGTCGTCTTCGACACATCCCGACCGTTCTGACCTCAGCGCCACCTGCGCCTAGTCCGGTCCACCGTGTCTCGCCACGACTCCGCCTTGACGTCCTGCAGCCACACAGACAAGAAACATGTCAAATAGCACCGCTCGATACATGAAAGCGTAAATACCATTATACTTACCACGACGAAGTCCAAACCTGTCGAAACATCGGAATATGCATCCTAATCCATACGACCAAGTTTGACCAAGTCCGACCGAGCCCGTTGCGCCACGCAACGTCTAGGTCCGAACCACTCAAACCAAACTCGACTTACCCAAACTAATGTCAATTACTCATCACTCACATGTGGACACCTCCACATGGTCTCTCATAGATAACACTACATGAATAATTTTTTTGAATTGTCCATCATGACAAGCTTCGTCGCCACTGATGGTCTTGCATTCATTGAGTAGTAAGAAGGGTCGATGGGCCAAGGAAGAGTCGGGACTTAGCCATGAGTGGCACGACACAAAGACAACGACCTAGGCGGAGCATGGCAACACGGTCGAGGGTGTGGTGCAGACTGAGCACGGCGGTGTGACGCAAGCCATAGTGATGAAGCTAAGGGCATAAGGGTAGGCTAAGAACAGTGGCAAAGGCATGACTCGCAGCAAGGATGGAGCTCAATAGAGCATTGTGTCGGATCTAAGGGTGTGGTGTAGACTCAATATGTTGAGTAATATGATTCCTTTAAGTAAAATATTTTAGAAGTTTTAGAATATACAATATATTTTTTATTCCATAGCAACGTACGAGTACTCAGCTAGTGAATAAAAGAAGTTGGAACATGTAAACTGCAACAAAAAAAGCACAGTAAAATCCTTCGTAATTCCTTCAAAAATCCATGCAGGACGATCCAACGCATCCTAGTTATGTCAACAGAGACTGTATGTGTTTTGGGTTGTCTGATAGAGGCATGGACAGTTTAGAAAGATTGGAGGCAACTCCTCTGGGGACAGACCCCACTAAAACAAATGAGGCCATCCGCGCGATGGCTGACACGTCCTCCACTTCCCCCGCACGAATCTCTCCGCGCGAGCGCCGCGTTCTCCCCTTCTCCCGTGCCGTCTTCTCTCCGCGTGATAAGCATCCTAGAACATTCCTCACTGCCAACCAAAGGAGGGAGGTGCGCAGGTGCGCAAGGCGGCGGCGACCAACCAGTGCCGGTGCCGATTCTCAAGCCGGGGACGGCAGGGATTCTCGAGGAGGGGACGCGGAGGTGCCAGCGGTGGCGGATGGATCCATGAGCGTGGACCGGCGGGGGACGGCCGGGATTCTCAGGGAGGCGATGCGGAGGTGCCGACTCGGGGAGGCGACGCGAAGGTGCCGACGGCGGCGGCGGACCGGCGAGGGCTCGGTGGAGGCGACACGGTGGTGCTACCTTGGGGAGGCGACGCGGATGCGTCAGCGGCGGGCTCGCGCTGGGATCTGGGAGGGGAGGGCGGGCTCGCGCTCGAGCTCGGATCTAGGACAAGCATGACGGGAGAGGCGCCGGATCGCGCTGAGAGAAGACGGCACGGGAGAAGGGGAGAACGCGGCGCTCGCGCGGAGAGATTCGTGCGGGGGAGTGGAGGACATGTCGGCCATCGCGCGGATGGCCTCATTTGCTTTCAGTGGGGTTTGTCCCTAGAGGAGTCGCCTCCAGAAAGATCCCCTGCCCACCCACCCAAAAAAACTGCCAATCCGGATGGTCCCCCCACACCCACCCTCGATTCAACGACCTACAGTGCACGGGCGTGCAGTTCTGATCCTAACTAAACGGCGGTGGCTAGTCATTTTGCTTACTCCTCCAGATGAGATCACGCGCACAAGAAGTTTCAGATTTGGATGGCACTGCTTAACTGTTTTACTCGATCCATACGCTACATATATCCAGCATGCCAAATATAATGTAATCAAATCTAGTGCGATGCAGATGCAGTGCAGGTACAATTCGATTCCATGGAGAAGAAAGGAAAAGAGATCAGACGGGAAGAATCCATGGTTGGGACTTCAGGTAGAATAGCAACAAACAATGAGGGAATGATCCATGCCGTTATCCTTGCAGTTGCTTAGAGCATCTTCAAGAGATAATCCATAATAGGTAGGTTAAACTTCATATTTAGAGAGTCAAAAGGCTAATCTATACTTCCTATACATCCTCCTCTACAGCAGCCTTTCTATTTTAGATTATGACAATTTGAAATCGGGCCTGGCCGTTGCATCTGGGCAGCGTCCTCGCGGCAGGCGTTCTCGCGGGGAGTATTCTCGCGGCAGGCGTCGTGAGCGATCGAGTCTCGCGGGGAGTATTCTCGCGGCAGGCGTTGTGAGCGATCGAGTCTCGCGGGGAGTATTCTCACGGCAGCGCTGCGGCGATCCCGTCCGTCGAGCATGAGCAGGAGGTATCATGTCACTGCTACCAGAAAGAATCACTACCGTAAAACATGATGGCTAAAAAGAACTCAGTTGCATAGTCTATGGCTAAAAACACATGGTCTGCAGTTTGCACAAAGCAGCTCACTATTGACAAAAAATCCTCACTGTGATCAAATGTATTTTCCCGGTTGCCGCTCATTCCCAAGGTTTAGTCCACTCCAGATTTTATGCTGTAGATGAATGTCCTCCTGTGAGAACCCTTGGCAGATAATAAAACTCATAGTATCAGTTTCAGTTTCAGTTTGGAATATAGAGCATTGTCTGAGCAGTTTTCTGAACATCTTTCTGAACGTGAATAAAACTCATAGTATCAGTTTCAGTTTCTGAACGTCTACTGGATGAAACAATAAGTATCTCCGATTAAAACAAAAGGTGAACATTGAGTAGTACATGCAGAACTCCATTTGAAAAGTAAGATTTTAATAGCGACAACTTCTGAGCTTTAGAACTTCAGTGCTTCAGAACTTCAAAATAACAAATGTACTACTTTAGAACTTCAGTGCTTCAGAACTTTAAACATCAGCACCATCTAACCCACGGCGCTGAATTATTTCCTCCCTCAAACGCATGTAGAAGGATTGTTGATGCTCAGACATGTTTGAAATATCCATTGTCATTATCCTCTCGTCATCTAACATTCGCTTGTGCTCAAACTCCTCCTTTTCTAGCTCATATAAAAGTCTGAAGTTCTCATCCCTCTTTGAATCAGCCTCTTTCTTCTTTTCCCATATACTCTCAAACGCAGCCAAGACACGGTCCTTCGAAGCACTACCTTTCAGAGCTTCTTTTGCCCTCTTATTACCTATGGGGCGCCGTGTTGCATTGCCCTCTGGCCGTTCAGTGCTAGGCTCGTCCAGATCAGTTATATGATCGACGACAGGAGTTGCATCTGTGACTGAAATTTTCTTCCTTTTTGGTGCTTTATTCTGTGAAATCTCTTTCTCCTTGTCTTGCCATTTTGGTTGATCGCGAAGATATCTCCAGCAATGCTCTAACTTGAAAGTCTCATTCTTGGGATGAGTCCTCTTGTAAAGCTCCTTCGCTTCAAGAACCTATTGAAAACATAGAACAACATTAACATATAATATTATATGTCGTAATTTTAAATATTCCTAAAGCAATTTGTATTTACCGTGTCTTGGATGACTACACCACTTTGATTAGCCCGCTCAATTTGGGAGTAGCAAACTGAAAATCTGCTCACACAGCACTGTATCCCGGACCATCGATTCTGCAGGGAATTTGCATTGCGGACAGCAGCAAATTTCTTGTGGGCATTGTAGTACTCTAGCATTCTATTCCAATATGTGGCCGAACTTTGGTCGGTGCCGTGGATAGGGTCGATGCAAACATTGACCCATGTAATGCATAACATTTCATCCTCCTCTTGGTTGAAATTGTGGGTCCTTCTGTTGGATGCTTTTCCAGGATTTACGCTACTTTGTGGCATTGGTTGCGATGACTGATCATTGACCCCACATGAAGGTTCATTTTGATTCACCAACTCCTCTAAGAATGTCTCGTTGTTGGCTGGATTCAACACAGAGGTAAAATAACCATTGTTTGGCATGTTACCTGAAACATCACAAGAAAATATAGTTGCTTGACTGCTTGCCAACAACGAGAGGAGTCACTGCAGAGGGTCAAGGCATCAAGGTTCAGTGGAGTCACTGCAGAGGGTCAAGGCATCAAGGTTGAGTCATCAGCTGTTCCTGAAGCCTCAACTCCTGATGTTGCTGACGCAAAGGTTACAGTCTTTACCTTACATCTGTTTTGGCCGAAAATTATCAAGTGGTCTGACATATCATAATTCTAGCAAGAAGAAAGAATGTATGCTTATTCTACATTTGTTGTATTTTATTTTCAAACCTCTAGTTTTGCATGGACACTTGTATCCACCGATAGTGCAGAAGATATGTTTTCTGCCCTCAAAATCCAAAACTCAGTGCTACTGCTGACTTGTCCTTACTTTGTTTCAGCTGGAAAGTCCTCAGTTTTGCTTGATGTGAAACCATGGGATGATGAAACTGACATGACCAAGCTCGAGGAATCTGTGAGGAATGTGAAGATGGAAGGCTTGCTCTGGGGTGCCTGTATGTTACTATGCTCTCAAACGTTTTTCTACTGTGAAATTTAGTTTCACACATCCTATCTTCTATACCTGTTTAGTTGGGTTTTTAACGTGAATATATACCATCCTGTGCAGCGAAACTTGTCCCAGTTGGATATGGCATCAAGAAGTTGCATCTGTAGATGACAATTGTTGATGACCTTGTCTCTGTCGACAGTCTCATTGAGGACCATTTCTACACTGAACCAGCAAACGAGTACATCCAGAGCTGTGATATCGTGGCCTTCAACAAAATCTGTGGTAGACTTGTTATACTCTAGTAGTAGATGTTATTACATGTCTAGCCGCCATTTCTTTTAAGGGAGCCATTTTATATTATATACACTATTATTACTATAAGTATTATGTATATGGTGATGGTTCAGGAGGCTCTTTATATCTAGTTACCATCCATTTCCTCTCTAGCAATTTGGTTCTTTTGGTCATAGAACAAATTCTTGTTTATCTAATTTAACACAGAGGTAAATTAACCAAATGGTAGGCTAAGCATAACAATACAACTGAACAACTGAAATCCAAATTAACCACTCTACTTGTATTTGTAGTTGCCAAATTGTAGAATTCTCATTGAATAGATAGAGCAGCATTCAGAATTAAAATAAAACAGGCCAGTCATAAATTCAAGCTTGTAGTTTTGAACTATGAACCTGCAAATTGATTGTAACATTCCGCCGACGAGGTTCCAGTGCCTGCAACACATCCATTCCCTTGTTGAGGATCCGCAAAAATTGTAGCAGCATGTGTCCAAATAAGCATGGGCGGCAACATTCTTGATTTGTGGTAACAGCAAAAACTACAAAAGATTATAAATTGCTTTCTACACATAATAGATACTCTATTCACCACGTAAAAATCAGCACAAATCGTTTGGTCAATGATGAAAATTGTACCTCCAAATTGGTTAGGGATTGCATACCCATCCCCATATTCGTGGATTTGATGATCCGATGGGATGAGACCTCCACGCCGGCCGCGAGGTCCTCGCCACCGTCTTCAACCTCATACGCTTCGGCCTCCACAAATTGGATCGGTCCTTTCGCCCGGGGAGGATAGATGTCTCCTGGCGTCATAGTGGGTTGGGTCTGCGGCGCCGTCGAGTTGATGTAACCGTGCGCCGAGCAGAGGCGGAAGACCGACATAGTCGTGCGTCAGACAGCATAACACCGCCGTCCGTCCTCGCCGTTGGGACCCGTCGGACGTAACACGGCGGCGCCGTCGGACAACGTGGATGTCTGAAGGCGACGAACCAGATGGCCTCATCTCCGCACTGCGCGCCGCTGCGAGCCCCGACGCCTTGCCGTACCTCTCACTCGCCGGCGCCGCTGCAGCAGAAGTTCTTTGATTAGCCGTCGCCCAAGCCGAGGGCTGGTCTCCTCGCCGACCGGGCGGGCGGGCCGGGGAGGGGGGGAGGAGGAGGAGGAGGAGGAGGACGCATCGCGGCCGGGCGGGCGGGGTGGGGTAGGGGTGCGGCGGGCGGTGGGAGGCGCGGGAAGGAACGCGGGAGGAGGCGATTTCGCCGAGAGAGCGCGAGGAGGCAACTGGCGAGCGAATGCGTACGCCAGGAATACACTGCGGAATCAAAGGAGTAGCGAGCTGTAAAATAGCCGACGCGTACAAGATTCGTTGGAGGACTAATTAGCCCTTAAATAATCTAAAATAGCATTGGAATGATATTTACATTACCTGTTGGACCTGCTCTTAGGCATGGATAATTTTGGATTATATAAATTTTGCAGGCTTCGTATTCGGTGAAAAATTGAAAAGTCCCCACAAATTCAAAACCAAAATTTTCCTTGATTTTTGCTGGTTTTTGAGCGAATTTTGGAAACTTTCCCTTTTTGGAAAGTCCTCCCGATCCCACTTTCCTTTTCTGGCCGGACGCGCCTCTCCGCGTGGCGCCCGCCCCCGCCTTTCCTCCTCTCGCGCCCCTCCTTTCTTCTCGCGGCGCCTGCTCTCCTCGCTTTCTCCTCGCGCGCGCGCCTGCGCGCGCCCGCTCCCGCACCGCCTCTGCGCCCCTGGTTCTCCCCGCGTCCGCGCCATCCCGACAGCCACAGTCGGAAACCGTGGGCGCCCTCGCGCCACGCGTCGCCCCGTCTCTGCTCTGGTCCCACTCGCCAGTCGCCACACATTCCTTCTCCCGCGCGCGGACACGCACTCGCCCATGCCACAGCTCAACTGCTCCCGTGCCGTCTCCTCACCATTACTCCCCTGTAGAGCCGGGCGTCACCCCCCCATTACACAGAGGAGACCCTCCACCTGCTTCCATCCACTCCTGTTGACCCCGGCGCCACGCCGTTGCCTTCTCCCCCACGGACCCGCTCCCCTCCGCTCGGGTATAAAACCCCATTCCCCTGCTCCCTTATTTCTTTTGCTTCCGAGCTCTCCCACCGCCCTCAATCTCCTCTTATCACTCCCAGGAACCTCCCAGGGCAGCCGATTGCACCCTAGACGCCCCCATCGCCGCCGCTGCTCTTCCCTGCGCCGGCGACACCCGTGAGCTGATCTCCCCTACCCTCCCTCATTCTTCGATTGCATTCACCCAGAGCACCCTCGCTACTTCCTAACCAATGTGGTAATCTTTGCTGGCCAGGTGATCGCCCGTGCTACCCCGCCGCCGCAGCTCCCCTCCGGCAGAAACCACCTCACCGTGGCCAGAGCACACCAAAGCTCCTTGGCTCGAACCATTGCCACTAACGTGAGCACCATACCCCCTTGACCGTGAAATCAAGGCCGATTTGCCCGGGTCGGCTCTGGTGACCCTCCCCGCCGCCATGAGCCTAAACCCTTCCCTTCTGCCGCCCGCCGCCATCAGTGACCCTCCTCCTTCCCCAACACCCAAAATGGATTCCCCTCTCGGAGACCTTTTCGCCGGTGCCCTCGGTTGCCACCGACAGCCCTCCTTGCGTTTGGATCGCCGTCGCCACCGTGGCCCTGTCCCGAAGGCGCCGTAGCAGCCAGAGGAGGAAGATGACCGACGTGGCCGCTTCCATGCCGTCCACCTCCTCCCGTGCCTTCTAACTCCAACCGTCCGATGGCAATCTCCCTTAGTCGTCCGATCATCATAACCCCTCCATCCCACATCCGTCGGATCCTCCCACCGTACCGCTTCGCCCCGCCCTATCCGGCCGTCCACCCGCACCACGTGTCGCGCATCTGGACCGCGTAGGCGCGCGGGAGTGGGCCGCGTCCCCTTGGCCCGCTTCGTCTCCGCGCGCACGCGCGCGCGTTTGGGCCGCACCGGCCGCCCGGCCGTGCGGGCCGTTTCCCCGGCTGGGCTGCACTGTAGCCCGAAGGCCGGCCCATCACTGTTCCTCTGATTTTCCAGAGGATTTAATCATTTCTAAAATCCCAGAAAATCCAAATAAATCCTAGAAAACCACAGAAAATCCAAAAAATTCCCAAATTTCACCACTTTGCTCAGAAAAATGTCCTGAACCCATTTTTGACCTCCATTCCTCCATATTCACCCCAGATAAATTCCTAAAATTCTAATTTGGGATTTATGCATTTACTCCTTTTTAAATAGTTTAGTTTCCCTCGCTTGATTAATCTCAAGCTGGACTTAATTATTTTATGTGTTTGCGCTAGTGTCGGAGATTCCGGAGATTCAGGTGCAGGCTCAGGATCTAGGTGTTTCTTCGTTCGAGCTAGCCGAGATCATCCGGATTGACGGCAAGTCGCAAAACCTTTGATCATGTTGCAACCCATGTTATTTAATTATGTTATTATGCTATTTGCATTAAGCTAGTTCTGAAATGCTAGTTCAAAGTAAAATAAAATGTTTAGAATGACATGATATGTAGTTAAACCTACCACCGATAAATGCCATGTTAAACTTGTAGCCATGCCTTTGTTACCCTAGAAATAATTATCTGTTAATCTAGATGATTGTAGGTTATTATTATCACGCAAGGTCTTACACTAATAAGGTTGTGGCTGCGGACCAATAGACTTTGGAAAACCCAACTCTAGGGTAAGGTGGTATGGGACACCGTGCCCTAGGGAGGAGATTGCCGACGTGCAGGATAGGGTAAGGGTTGGGGAAGGAACCGTGAGACGGTCTTCGCCCACCTCTTACCCTAGGTTGTAAGGTCGCGGACCTGACCGGGGTTGCGGACTCCGGGGGAAAAATATAAGGACCAGACCCTTACGCCGAGCAAATGACATGGTGACCACTCAACCACAGGAGTTGACTTGTCAACACTGATTTAGTAGCTGCTCAACTCGATTGAAACTCTACAGGTGTTGAGAAGTCAGGAGGTTGGGAAATTAGGTTAGGTATGCCGTGCTGCGGGTACCTAACAACGGTAGGGTTCACTTGAAGCGGACGGGAGTTTCCATGTGCCAGACCCGAGTGAATTCTACTGGGTAGAGCCTATATAAAGAATTGAGCAGTGAAACGACCTGGCTTTCTTAACTCTGTCGCGGGAGTTAAGAGATCGTGTGGGTAAAGCTGAGCAAACTCTGCAGAGTCAAATAAATGGTATTCGAATACGCCGTGCTCCCGGTTAATGGAGCTGTGTCACTTGGGTGATTCCAGCAGCGAAGCTTAAGTAGTTTTGTAAATGCTTTAACTTGATTAGTTGGTTAATTAACTTTTCATGAAAAACCCCTGAGATCGTAAGGAGTAGTTTTGGGTCCGTTTTATCAAATTGTTTGCAAATAAAACTGCATCCACTCAAAGTAATAAACCAAGTATACTCCCTTTCTTTGTTGATCTGTGCAAGTAGTAAGTTAGGGTTTCCTTTGTGACTTGCTGAGTTGGTTGTTTGGCTCACGGCTTGCTAAATCCCCTCTTTAGAGGATCAAGACGAAGGTGAAGGTCTCCCTGTCGAGGAAGTCCCAGAGGATCTCTTCTTCGACGAGGACCCGTGGCTTTAGGTCTTCACCGCGCTCAACCGGATCTTGGTGCTGTTGTGATGTACACGCCCCGCTGTTGAAAACTGGATGTTAATCCTTATGTGAAATATATGCTGGGCTTTTGTTGTAAGCATGCAATGGTATACTCTTGCGCGACACTCCATAACTGTTCATGCGTGAATAGTTACAGAATGACGTGTCCGTACGCGCCCCTGCAAACGGGGGCGTTACAAAAATAATAACTTCTGCAGACTCGAAGGAAAAATGGTGTGTTCATTTTCGTAATCTAGATCCTAGCTATACTCAAAAGGAAACAATGAGGACTGTACCCAATGCAGTTGGCTAGTTGGTTGTCAGATGATTTAGCTTATCAGTACTAACCAGCAGTGTTACCCGCACCGCGTTGACACATATCCTGGTGTCGACGCGTGTCAGACACGGGCGACACACATCGGATCCTTCTTCAGCGAGTCTACCGGCTGCCCGCACTATGCCACGCCTCCTCCCATCTGGATCCCGTCAGACCGGCCGCTACCGGATCCTACCGCTGCCTCTCCCGTGGCCGCCATCACTGGATCCGAACTCCCCGCGCCAGATCCCGCCGCCGCTACTCTCGTGGCTGCCAGTGAGGGTGACGTCAAGCAGTGGGGCAAGCCGCCAGATCCGATGGCTAGGAGGCGACGGGTCGAGCCGATGCTGCCTGGTGAGAGAAAGAAAGAAGAGAGGCGGCCGGTGAGGGTGAAAGAGGCCGGTGAAGGCAATGGAGAGGGAGAGAGAGAAAGAAAGAAGAAAGCGACCACTCGGGGGTGTTTTTGGTTTTATGTGATTTAGTTCTCGAGGTTCCTAAAATTATGAATTGATCCCTTCCTCGATGGATTTCTTCTGATTTGGACCTTATGAGCTCCGTTTTTTACACGGTTTAATCCTACACATTTGCGGTGATGCGTACATCTGTACAAGATAGTCCTAGCACGCTAATTTTGAATATATGTATTTATATCCTATTTAGTGATCTAAAATATATTCAACACACACACACACACACACACACACACACACACACACACACACACACACACACACACACACACACACACACACACACACACACACATATATATATATATATATATATATATATATATATATATATATATATATATATATATATATATATATATATATTGGGCGAATCTCAAAATCTTATTTTCTAAAGTTTGCCGAATCGGACACCCGAATCTAAGTTTGCCGAATCATGGTCAGTGAAGAGGAGGACCGGGACTAGGAGGGGAAATCTGAGGTCCGGGCGGTCGAGGATGTCACGAGGTGGTCGGGCTTACGCTAGAGCACATGGAGATTAAAGGTGGATGATGCATGGAGAAGATACAGGAGGTGCGGTCCTAGAGGCTTCGACATGCGACAAGTTTAAAAGTCAGAAGTGTGAAAACCCGTGTTAGAAAGAGTTTCGGGTCTCTTGAATAATAGTGGGCTAAAAGTCTGGTTGAGATAATAGACCTAGATCCAGTTAGACGAGTTGTTTTAAGGTAATCAGAGTCGTGTGCGGCGGCAGTATTAGTCTAGATTATGGTGCCGTTTCGGAAGAGGACCTGAGGCTGAGGACTCTAAAAAGGACGGCAGGCGCGGCCGAACTGAGATCGAGGAAAAAAATTGCGTGTTGGCCGTGGTTGAGCGAACAAAAGAAATAGAAAAAGTGAGAGGCAACGGCGGTGGCTTTGGGGGCAGAGCGACGGAACGTCACATCTGCTTTTGGTGACTTCGGGTGATTCCTGGCTGAGTGTCTTCACTGTGGTTCGTGATCTGTGCGTTTTGTAATACAGAAATATTTGCTTGTTTTGGCTAGCAAACTGAAAAGGAGATGATGAAGGCTGCTTTGGTTTTTCTTGTGCATGCATGATTATGAGTTAGCGTGATCTGTTGTAGTGCATGCATTGATCGGTTCGCCGAGACGTTTTGTGATTAGTTCATGCATGAGTTTCGTAGACAAGGGCTACTAGAAAACGCGCTGCATGCATGTGCTATTAAGGGCTAGCAGATTGAAAAATAAAGGGCATCACGTGAAGAATCCATAGGGCTATTGAGCATTAAGTAGAGCTAATAGAAGAGGCAAAAGCAAGGTAGTAGTTTTTTTTCCACGTGAAAAATAGGAGATCAGCAGCACATGAGTTCATCTTGTGGTGCTGATTTTTAGAGCTCTTTCATTGCATAATCATCAAGCGAATCAACAGTAAGAAGCATCACGTCCAATATATATTTATATATACGCCAACATCTAGAAACTCTCGTTTGTTGTTTTTCTTGTTCTTGTGTTTCGACTGTTTAGCAAGTAAAAAAAACAGAAGACAGCAGATTGAAGAAAAAGCTTTCGCTAGGCGTTGCAATTATTCACTCCCCTCTGATTGCCATCGACGACCCTACAAATATAATCAGTCTGTATGCTGTTGTAGAAGAAAGTGGAACTAAGAGTTTTGCCTCAGTAATGGTAGTGGCTCCACGTCAGAAAGGTTAATGTCAAGCATCAGTCGTGCTATATCATCCAAGGATAACGGTATGCTGCAATTTCATTTATTCTGGGTGTTAGATCAATGGCCACTGTTGCATTTTCATTTGTGTGATCTATTGCATATTCACATCTTTGTACTGGTACTGATCATACCTTGAATCGTCATCTAGCAAGAAAGAACTATTTGGAGTAGTTGATGAGTCATGAGTCGTCATTGTTCTCATCTTTCGCATTACCTGAAATCGTGCTCATTATTGTTACATAAAAGAAAAGAAATGTTGTATCTTTGTGTTCTTTTACATCATGTTAATCTTTTGTGTGCATTCACGAAACCATACATGCTTGAAAATGGAAACATGTCTAAGCTAGTAAGCATGCACTTACCTCTTGAGATAGACCTTGCGCACCATATTTGTCCCAAAACATTGTTCCAATGCGATCTATTTGGGTGATGCTCAAAACCTGTGAAATTTTCACAATATTTAATACTTGATGGTTTGACGAAATTTCAAGCATTTACAAGTTTTTCTTGTTCAGGATTTACGGGGCAAAGCTCATCCGTGATTTCATCCAATGTTTTGTGTGCCTTCTGATGCAAAACCTGCAATTTGATTTCATTTAGTAGGTAGGCAGCTGAAATTTCTATGGTTGTCAATAAGGGCATATTGTCAGGCATACCAGGAACCCAATTGCCTGCCTTATGTGTTGCAGTTCATCCCAAGATGTTCCTGCATACTGCATTACGACAATGCATTTTAGTTTGGTGCTTTCTTGTTGATTACTTTTTGTCTAGTTGAAATTAAACATTTTTTTACTTCACCTCTTCAGTTGTTTTAGAGCACCATTGCTCCAGTTCCTGTAAGCCGGCCTTCAGGAACTCCCCATTGCTAAAGGAGCAGCATTCGTGGCGGAGTAGCAAACTGAATGAAAAAGTAGATATTTACTAATAAAGTAGAGTTAAATTGTGGTAACTTGTACAAGATTAGTAGTACCTGTTGAAGAGTTCAACGTTCATATATGCAAATACTTGACTGAATGTTTTCCTAATTATGATTGGCGGTACCTACAAATTTAAAGTTGAAAAGGTAAATCCATAGTATATTCATAAATTGTTCTGTATTTCCTGATCGCAAGACAACTGAAAACAAGTAAGGCTGTACTTACATAATTATTGTTCATTGTTTCCAGTGTTTGATTCAGGCACTTAACAATGCTTTGCCAATGCACACTTGATGCTTGCCTTGATAGTGCATTAGAGTGTATGCTTTTCAATGGTCCTCGAGATGATCTCACATGAACAACTCTTGGAGCCTATGAAGATTGACAACTGTTTAAATGATTGTATTGCATTATACCCAGATTGGGCATGGAGATGCCTGCATAAGGTGCTGTACCTGAATGCACATAGTCAAGAATGGGCTTATTTCCTTCTTCAGGCTATCTCTGTTCATGCCATATATCTTGTCGACATATGCTGTTAATTGTTGCTTGAAACGAAGGGCTGGATATTTTGCCTCTACCATAGATGCAGTGTCAGGCCTTCCGACCATTCCACTGTATCCGCTTGATATGCCTAATCCTGTTGATGATGATCGAGCATTCTGGCAGTACAATTTTTGGGATGTAAGCTCATGTTTATGATGTAAACATCAATCATCGATAGTAAATGAAGTTGGTAATTGAAATCTTGATGCCAAGCATCAACTTGAGATCTCAAATAATAACCTTGATTTATGCAAAGCAAAAGTCTGGATGGAGAACTTACCAGAACCATTCTACTAAATAGGTTGCCTGTTCTGGTCCGGCCGTGGTTTGATCCTCTACTTGATGAACTGCTAGCTTTAAGGGTATTTTGTAATAGATAGAGAAGAGTTGATGTTGTCGACAACCAATAAGATAGTTCTCCAGAACTTTCAGTGTTCTGTAAATGTACTCAGGTAATGAGTTTTTCAACAACTTGTTTTCCAACTTTCTTAGTTACTGCAAAGGGAAAATGGTATGCGTATTTATGGGAATAACAACCTCAACAGATGACCTAATTGTATGGATGATTCGGTCAAATATGTTAGTCTTCTCTGCTTCAAATGAGTGCCAGTGTAGGAGTGATTTGTAGACAATGCATGCTGCAGCTGGTCTTCTGTTGTCATATCTCCTGTCTTCAGATAGACTTTTGATAAGGACATCATGATTTTCCTGTGAAAGAGTGAAGAACAATTGAAAAAAATATTCTTGAGTGTGCACAATGTCTGTTAATTAAAGACATGCAACTTGCTGTCGATCTGTGAGCGACTTCTGTTTGCTTAAATTCTTTATCGGAGGAACAACCACCTGCTCCTGCAAGCACAGCATACTTCCATATTAATGAAATGTCTGAGTGAGTTTTTACTTCTCTCTTATGGTATGTTTGTTGGGTAGGAGTAGGAACAACCACCTGCTCCTGGAAGCATAGCATACTTCCCATAGCGAGGTTATGAAAGACTCCTGGTTCATGGAGGTAAGCCAGCTTCGTCATGTCGTCCACTCCTGCCGGTGGTGCTTCTGTGTCCTTGGGGTATATACTTGCAAGGCTCGCCACAATCTGTCCACAGATGACCCGAAACTTATGTCCTAACAGTGGCGGATCCAGGAAAAATTTTAGGAGGGGCTGAACAAAAACGATACAGCGACATAACTCCACTATACCCCTCCTACACCATACATCCATAGCTAAAAATTTATGGGGGGCTCCAGAGGGGCTCTAAGGGTTCGGTAGCAGTAGGGGGCTCGAGCCTCCCCCCGCCCCACCGCTGGATCCGCCCCTGTGTCCTAAGTAGTAGAGACAGCAATGGCAAGTGAAAGTAACAGTTCTTACAGTAGCTGCTCCATTCAGGCAATTGTTGTAAGAATAGTTGGTGTGCATCGGCTGCTAATATAAAGTACAGTACTACAGTAGGCTTTGACCACTGCAAACTAACGAGTATTTGCTACGGAATTGCTCGACATGAATTCCTCGTGATCCCTTCCGAGTCGTGCGGGACAGTATCAAATCTCATGTTTCTAGCTCAACTCTTTTGATCTCAAGTGATCATAATGGCGTAACATACGAGTGTCAGAACAACGAGGAGTAAATAAACACATCGATCAGGACTTGGGACGTTGAGAGAATGAACAGCTTGCTCAGGTGGCGAACGAACCGTTCTGCCATTGGTGGCGCTGATGGTCGCGTTGCCGTCCTTGATCTCGGTGACCTCGCCGTCGATCCACGCGGCGTCGGGATCCTCCACCCACACGTGCGAGCCGACGATGATGTTCACCGGAGTGCCCTGCCCAAGAAACAAGAAACAGATCACTCCATCATGGTCCAGGGTGAGCTGAAGAACCTACTCCGGTCATCATCACCACATCACACGACAGCTAAACATGTAACTAGCCAACTGAAACGAACAACTTGAACTCATTGATCAAGATTCGGGAACTCAGCTGACCATTTTTTGCTTATTTCAGCCGATGGATTCAGCTCGCCGCTGCGCCAGCTGCTACGAGGAGTTGCTATTATCTACTGCAACTGCGCACGCGAACAACTGGAAAGGAAGGCAGAGGCAGAGTGATGGCGAGAGGAAAACAGAGGAAGGTAAGGAGGAGTTCAAGGTGATGGCGCATCCACACTCCTTCTCTTTTCACTGACATATGGAGCCATTTTTTTGGCTGTGCTCACGCGGGCTCCACTTCAAAAACACCCACCTGCTTTTCTTGCCTCCCCCCATCTCCTCCCCGCGCCTCCCCTCCCTCCGCCTCTCCCCAACCTTCCCTACGCCTCCCCTCCCTCCGCCTCCCCCCATCCTCCACCGCACCTCCCCCATCCTCCCCCGAGCCTCCCCCAACCTCTTCCGCGCCTCCCCTCCCTCCGCCTCCCCCCATCCTCCATCTCGCCTCCCCAACCTCCCTTAAACCTCCGCCTCGCTGCCGGTCGGCCGCCTCCTTCGCCGCCATGCACCGCTTCGTCCGAGCCCTCCGCCCCCTCCAAACCCTAGCCCTAGCCCCCACCCCGACTCTCTCTGCGTCCCTCCTCCACCGCCTCGTCCTCCTCTCATCGCGCCGCCTCGACTCGCCGCCGCCCCGACACCAACTCGATAGCGCAAACTTTGCCTCGCTCCATTACCGCCGGCAATCTCCACTCTGCGTGATCTGATCCCCCACCCCCAAACCCTAGCTACCTCGGCTCGCCCGGTCCGTGCCGCCGATGCAGAGACGGCTCGTGGAGGGCACCATGGCACTATCGGTGGCGCCGGAGGTTAACACGTCGGCCACTGGGTCGCCGCCATTGGGGGTGTCGGGGCCGATGTGGTGGGTGTCGGAGTGCCATGGGGCATGGTACAGCCTAGCGGTGATGCTACCGTCGCTGGCGTTCATGGGCTTCCTGGTGTGGCAGGCCCAATGGAGTTTCCGGTGGCTAGGCTACGTTCGCTCCCACGTTGTCGTCATCGTCTACTACACACTCCTCTTGGCCGTCGCCATCCTCAACCTCCTCTGGTGCTTCCTACAGGTCCAGCTCGCATGCCTCCATTTCTTATCTCTACTTCTCAGATTGGTGGGTCAATCTAACCACCTACTTAACTCGGGCGTTGATTAGCGAGTTGTTATTGTTGATGCATAAATGATCTGGTTCATGTGTGGTTTTTTAGACTTCTACTAGAGACTAGCGAGGTAGGGTAAATGATTTTAACAAGACATGGGCTCGTGGGGTAGAATCAGTCGAGAGAAGGTTACAGCTACCGAACTGCTGATTATGAACCTTGTGAATTGTGTTCTTAGTTTTGATGAACAGTGCAATGTTTGTATGCTTGTTGGTGTATGATCGGGGAGTAGAATAAATGGGTACAAGTTTGGTGGGTGTTTCATCAGACAAGTTCTTTTGGTGCACATACCTTTTGCCTTTTGGCTTTTCAACTTAGCAATCGAATGAGTGGAGGCTGGGTTGTGAATTGTGATCGAAGCAGATGAGTGGGATGGGTAGTTTGTGAGCTGGTTAGGGATGGTAAATTGGTAATGATGAACCAGTAGCAAGCCACTCTGGTGGCCAAGTGTTGATGTTCAAAACTACAAACAACTTGAGTGCACATTGGCCCGGTTATCGATTCGATTTCAGTGTATGTGTTTAGCAATGTTACTAATGTCACGCAGATCAATTCTTCTTTAGAATTGACATAGAGTCGATGCACGTAAAGGCATAACTATTGCCCATACACATCCAAGCTTTGACTGTTTCAACTTTAGTAATGTTGCCCATATGTTATATTGTCTATTGTTTGTTTCTCCGAGTCTTGTATAACAGCTTATTTTTCACCTTCAAATGGCAGGTGTGGCAATGTATGCCTGATAAGGTGTTCTCATGGAATGTGCTTTCGTTGTTTACCAAATCAGGGATGTTATTCTTGGAAGTTAGTCTCATAGCATTTCTGCTTCAAGGAAATGAAGCAAGTGGTTTTGAGTCTTTGGCACATACCTTTGTTATCTCCGAGTCTGTAGTTCTCGCTGATGTGTTGCTCAAGGTATGTTACTACTCATAGTTCAATTCAGGCATGGTAGCCGTAAGCACTTACCTATCGTTTGGTGATTGTGTTATGTTTCTTTACTTACCTAGCTTCGTCTTCATGATGTAGCCATGAAAAATTGGCAATGCTATGTTATCTTTGCTTTTATTACTTAACAAAGAACATGCTAGGGAAGTAAATTTAGTAGTGTATCAGGCCCATCATGTTCTTTTATTAGAAGGAAATAATATGTTATTTCCAATTTTCCATAATGGGCTGCCTATTGCAAGTGCATTTTCTGTTGATACTAGATCTCGCCTGCTCTTATCTCTTGAAACTGCAAAAGAATTTTTTTAGCTGCTCAAAAGGGGAAAAAGGTCTCATGACTTAACCCTTTACACCTATCCTCGATTCAGTGCATTAAATTATGTTGCCCGTGGAAATTGGAATGATAGTACATGTGTTATCATAGATTGAGAACATGTTCACCCTTTACACCTATCGGCAGTTGAGAACATGTTCACCCTTCTGGTGGTATAGTTATTTAGATTCTACTGACAAGGTTCTTTTGGGGTTCTTTTGGTGATGCCTCATGCACTTCTATTCTAAAATAAAACCTTGTATATGAATTTTTATTCTTATGTATTTTTTTTCTGTAACTTGTATATCTACACTGCATCTTGTTGTTACTGTTGGTAAAGAGCGATATTCTGTGAGTATACTAACTACTGAATTCAAAATTTCCTAATTTAGGGGTTTCAATAGTCAGCACCGATTGAATTCTGTTTACAACCTTTCACCCTATAAGAAGCCAGCATATCCCTCTTTTTCATGGGAGAAACCACTCCCCAGTGATCTAGGAGGAACACTTCAGCTAATATATGGCATGCTTAATGTTACTGTAAAATGAAAAAATGAGGCATTGTACATATGTTTTACACAAGTTTTTGAATGCATCAGGTGGCTTTCTTTATTGATCCAAACCCTGATTTAGTGGTGAAGTGCTTGGAAAGTTGTTGCAGTGAGGCATATCCAGCAAGGTCCTCTTCTCTTACCTTTAACATTTGACTGAAAGAACTGTACATGTTACTGGGAATAAGAAGCAGATAGAAGCTGCAAAAGAAATGATTAAACAACCTATGAGCCAGGTGATGTGGTCCTGCTCTCTGTTTTTTATAGTCAATTCTTGTTGTGATTAACTCAATGCTACTAGATTGATGTGATCCTGCTCTGTGCTTTTTATCGTTCATTCATGCTGAGATCAACTCAGTGATGCTAGATGCTGATGTGATCCTGCTTTTATGCCATTTATCTTCTATTCGAGCTGTGATTAACTTAGTGATGTTGAATTTAATAGTCATTAAAATGAAATTTCTGTAATCCCGTTGATGTGAAATCATACCATGTAGTATTAAACGGATTGTCTCTGTATGGCCTTGCCATCTTGGTGTGGTTGGTGTAACTGTTTTGAAACTCACGGGTGGTAAAAATTTTTAAAACATGCATACAAACATGTTCTAAATTTTTTTAAATCCGTAGCAACGCACGGGCATTCAGCTAGTATTCAAGGAAAACAGAGCTGGTTCAACTCCTCCTTTTGGTGGTCGGAATTGCTACGGCCACCCAGGCCGCCAACCTTCTTGCTTGTGCAGACTGCAGACCGCACTGGGGATTGCGATGAGTTCCTAACGGTGGCAGCGTGGGATTGTGCAACGCCTAATTCACGTTCGATCCTTGGAATAGACAAGGTGGAAAACAAGGATCGCAATCTCGGCTCCGGCCGAGAAAAAATTCTTGGGAATTCTTGAAAAACCTTGGTGGGATCTCGAAGTACACTGCACGAAGTATGGGATTAGAGTGTTTTTTTTTTTGCGAAAACTTTGGTCTAAGAAATCCATTGAAGCATCGGGCACAGTTAGCAAATGTTTCATGGAAGTTCAAAAGACAATACAACTTTCATAGCAGTTTCAGGCTTTGAAGGGTCAATGTATCGAGCAAGTTTCATAAAGTTTCAAAAAAAATTTGAAAGTTTCAGTAGATTTCATCAAGTTCTAAGAAGGTTTAGAAGGATTAGATGATGTTTCAAAAGTTTCAAGCAAAAAATTTCGTCAGGATTCATAAAAGCTTCAAAAGGAACTTCGAAAGGTATCATAAAAATAGAAGAAGCACACATTAATCATAAAAATAGAAGAAGCACACATTAAGCTAGAGGTGGTCGAGCACACGTGATGGCTATCACTTGCCACCTAGGGGTGCAAGTGGCACGATCCAGCCCACTAATATGCCAGCTTGCTCCACAAAAATTGCAAATATGGTTATATGTGGGCTGATTGTTGTTGTGGAGTGGTATGAAGTGGGTAGACTTGCTTGAACTACTGGGTAGAGGTGGCCAAATGGATCAGGCCTGCCTAACCGGCCGAAAGCACAACACTATTGGCCCATCCCATGCATGGCACAACCTATGACCTAATTGGGTCAGGCTTGCACGGCACAATGTACTAGGCCGTGCTTGGCCTGCCACTCCGGCCCAACATGTTGGCCCAGCATGAGCATGACACATTAGGCACGGTACAAACAAGCATGATTGTGGCTCATTTAGCCTATTAGGTACGATAGCAGCCTATTAGGCATGGCACGAACAACCCGTTTAGCATTGTTTTAACCCATTAGACATGGTATCAATAGAATTTTTGAATATTGCAGTCGTTTATAGCCATTAGAGGAGCTTAAAAATACAAAATAAATTCAAAAATCTCAAAATGTTCTATAAATAGGTAGTGAACCCCGTCATTCAGCCACCATCCAACCTTCACTCTCTTCTCTAAATTCTCTTGTGAAATTTTGATACATTTTGTGATAATTTGGCAAAATTCAAAATATTTTTGCCAAAAATCCAAAATTTTAAAATCTGGTTACAGTCAAGAAAAGAGCTAACAATACTAATTTTTATAGATTTCTATTGTTCTTATTTTTCTTTGTTATGAATTATGATGCAAAATAGATAATAATGTAATTTTCTATTTGTATTTTGTAGTTTTCTCCATTGAGAATTTTGACAATTTTCCTATGAGTGATTCGAAATTTCACCAGAGGATCTTGCATCTTTTGGAAATGATATGCCTCCACCTCAAACAGGAGAGCAAGCAATACCATTGTCAGGCTCTATAAGTGTCTCTATGTTTTCAAGCACCAGAGCAAAGACATCTAGATCCAATACATTGAACGTGTGGGTAGATTTCAATAAGATATACAAGCGAGACAAAAACAAAGCTTAGGTAAGATATGTTGTTTGTAAAATTTTTCATCATGAAATATCTACAAAGTCTATAGGTGGAGCAAGGCATTGATTAGACACGCCCAAAGATGTAAAGAAAAAACAAGGGATAGCCATGAGGCAGACACAGCTGTAGTACAACCTCGATGGTACGGTACGTAGTAGGGATTATAGTGCCGAGGTAGCTCGAGAATCTCTTTGTCGTTTGATTGTCTCACAAGATCTACGTTTAAACGTTGTTGAGTGTAAAGCATTTGAAAACTACACTAGGATTGCTCATAGTCCTAGATGTTCTGTAGTTTCTAGACTGACAACAACTTGAGGATTTATTTAAACACTATAATGATGGTCATACTAATCTAAAAGAATAGTTTCGATTGCCTTGACCTCGAACATATGAAGTGGTCAGGCTAGATAGAATTATCTTAGTGTAGTAGAAAAAAGAATTACAAGCTTTAAACTAATTGATGTAGCACATGTGTGAGAATATTGCAGAATATATTATCAAAGTTATGGAAGATTTTGGTCTTACAAATAAAATTCATGCAATTACTTTAGACAATGCTACATCAAACTCTAAGTCAATGGTATTCTCACTCTATTATTTAATACATACGCTGAATTCTTCTTGCTACATCAGCGATGCACTTGTCATATTATTAATCTTATAGTTAAATGTGGTTTGAAGAGGTTAGATCTGTATATTAAAGCTATTCGCAATGCAGTATTTTCCTAAATCATTCTAATCAATGAATAGCAGCATATGAGAACTTTTGCATTACGATGAATGTACGTATAAGAAGGTTTGGTTTAGATATACCGGTAAGGAGGAACTCTACTTATATGATGCTATAGAACCTTTTACCATACAACAACACATTTTTTTGTTTTAATTCACGCACACTATCCCAACAACACAATATTGACTGAGCAGTATTGGTATGTCGCTGAAAAGTTACAATTGTTTTTGGAACTCTTTTATGATTCTACGATTACTTTATATGGAGTGTATTAGCTAACACGTCCTTTAATTGTGCATCATATTCTTGGTATTGTGGGTCACTCGAAGGCTGAATAAAAATGATATAGTATTATGAGAAGTTATTTGTGCTATGAAAACTAAATATTAAAAATATTAGAAAGAGATTTCATATTTATATGAATTTGTATTTATTTTAGACCCCCAGAGCTAAACTCAAGGATTCACTAATGTTCTTGAACTTCTTAGTGAGGCTAAAGGAATATATTATTCTAACTATTTTTTAGATGTTCGACTAAATTGTTCGATGTTTATCAAAAATATGAATTAAAGTTTTATAAAATTCACTTGCAACAACCTCCAATAGCACCCACCACTATGTGGGGTAAAAACTTTGCGGCACCAGGTTCCTCTGAAAGATCAAGTTCTACAATATCAAGTACTAGAACAATATACAGCCACCGTAGTAGTGGGAAACTATCTGTCTTTCTAGACAACGATCCCATGGATCACCAAGAAGAGGACTTCAATATTTTGGAATGGTAGAACGAGCATAAGATAACATATCCGATGCTATCCATATTAGCATGTGATGTATTATTTTTTTTTCTATCTTGATGGTTTCTTTCGAGCTTGCTTTCAGTCTTTCTGAAAGAATATTGGAGGAGAGAATAATAAGTCTTATGAGTGAGATGGTAAAAGTACTTCTAACAGTCAAAGACTGGAAACAACTGATTTGTGAGCCCAACACTCTGTAGATAATACAGAGTTGGCAGGCACGTTCAGTAATCTTTATATAGATGATGACAGTTAGATCATCGATGTACAATGTACCTTTCTCTTTTTTACATGTACTATAGAGCTATTGGTTGTATTCTTTTTCTTTGCCAAGATTTTATTTAGTTGAGTTTTTAGTTAGCAAAGTTTTTAACATGACAACTGTCTAAACATTAATAAAGCTCATTACTAATATTTGTCACTTTTATGGATATATCTATATGTAATTTATTTCTATAATTTATTTTGTATTTTTGGAATTCTATATATTTTTAGAATTATTACATTTAAAAATTTAGGCCAAAATGGTCTAGACAGGCCTCCTTGGCTTGTTGGGCTAAATAGGCCTGTGCTGGCATGGTATGCCTCGTAAGCCCAGTGGGCCATGCCTGGGTCATGGTTAAGACAAAAAAAAGCTCGAGGCTCACGCGCTACTTGAGCTTAGCTTATTCTAGGCTTGATTCGAGCTCGGCTCAAACTTTAAACGAGCCAAACTCGAGCTTGATCTTGAGCTCACGAGCTTCACTGAGTCGAGCTCAAATAGTTCACGAGTCTCAATTTGAACTTAAATAGTGATACAAATTAACTTTTACCGAGCTAAACTCGAGCTCAAACATTTCTTATTTTAAAAATTAGTGTATGTTTAAATTATTTTAATTGTTATCGAGGTTACTCGAACCGAGCATGAGCTCAAACTTTTCTTATTATTGAAAATCAGTGCATAATAAATTATTTAATTGTTATTGAGTTTCAACGAGCCGAGTTCAAGCCTACTTGAGCTTAGGCCGAGCTAAACTCGAGCCTAGATTCAGACTCGAACCCCAACTCGAGCTCAGCTCGAATTTCTACCAAGCTCGAGTCTTGAAGGCTAAGCTCACTTGAGCTCGACTCATTTATGGTCTAATCTGTGGCTAAGCCCACAGCCAATACGGTATGGCTTTTTCACCGGCATGTTCATCGCCTTCTACCCCATCATCGATCGCTCCTTCACTTAGCAGCACCATGACGACCATGGTTACTTCGTCGATTGCTCAGTTTTCATCAGCTGTGATCGTCCATGCTGTCGCCGCTTCCCCTTTCTCGAATGGATTGGCTACGAATTTATTGATCAATCGAGGTATCAAAGCTGGTTGCATGGTTCTTATCCTTCACCTTTCCCCTTTCTGTTTCCAAGTGAGTCCCATGTTGATTGTCTTACACAATCTAGTTGTTAAGAAACCTGGGCCAAGGCCAGGAGCCTAGGCCCATGGTGGGCACCTCATCGTAGACTATAAATAGGGAGCCGTACTAGCATATTTTGTACTGATCAAATCAAAAGCAATAAAGAAAGACCAGGAGTTCTATCTACCTCTCTTTGTGTTTTCAATCTATTATTATGTCTTCTATGATTGATTTGTTTTGTTCTAAGCAGAGGAATCAATTGGACTGGTCACCAGCGATGGTTCCTCAACACGTTATCAACACGACTTTGCTCTGGTGAATCGAAGGTAATCATTGAAGCTCTAATAGATTGAATTATCTAGTTCGCCCTAAATTCATAATTTTCGTGTTCTAGATTAATTTTCTACGGTGCAAATTCGCTCTAATCTACCGCGAGCAGACTTGAAGTTGCCGACACAATGTCGATCGGTAGATTGCATCACGGGGTAGATGTTGATTGCATTGTAGATCGGAGAAAAAAGAAAAAAAAAACCCCCGCACACGATCGGTTCTGCACGGCCGTCGTGTGCAAGAAGATCGCCGGCTTGCTGTCGGCCACCGGACCTCCTCCATGCTCGACGTGCTGGCCTGAAACCACCGTTGGCCCCGCCCCAAAGTTGCCGCCCGGCCGCGGCCCGAGGAGAAGCCGAACGGGTCTCAGTCGCCGCACGACCGCCGCCCACGTCTCCTGGGTCGATTCGTCATCGTCATAGTTGGTAACTTCATAGTGTATGGTCGATAACTTTTAGATCAATGGTCTTTAACTTTTCTTATTTAGTAGGCAGTAACTTTGTAGTATATTGTTGGTAAATTTTAGATCACTGGACTGTAAATTTTCTTATTTAGTAGGTGGTAACTTCATAATGTATATAATTTCACAAGGTCTATATTTTTGTTTGCCAGCTTAATGTTTTTTTGTCAAAGCCACAGTCGAAGCCGTGAAGTAGTGGTCAAAGCCTTGGTCGGTGCCTGAGTCAAGTCGAAGATTCGGTCAAAGATTCGGTCGGAACTATATGGCCAGAAAGATCACTATAGCAGTCGATACTCAGAAGAATATTGTAGCAGTTAGTGCTTGGAAGAACTTTGTAGTAGTTAGTACTCGGAAGAACACTATAGCAGTCGGTACTCAGAAGAACAATGTAGCAGTCGGTACTCAGATGATCACTGTAGCAGTCGGAGTTATGATCCTAAGTTTGTCGTCCAATTCTCCTCTGCTACTCGAACACCATCTGATGCTCTAAAGCTGCTCGAACGTCATCTAATACTTTGCTGCTACTCAAACGCTGTCCGATCTCTGTTGCTACTCGAACGCCATTCGATTCTCCTCTGCTACTCAAACACCGTCCGATACTCTTTGATTTCTCGATCAATGTTGAACTTTGACTGTCCACCCGGCTTCGTTAGTTGAACTCGAAACGTTACTTGTAGTTACACATAAAGTTATCGTCTATATGCAATGAAGTTATCATCCGCAAGGTAAAGTTATCAACCATACGGTAAATTTACTGTCTCTTGCACAACAAGTTATCATATACTATACATGAAGTTACTGCTATCATATGTGTTGCTGTCAATAGACGTACAATTACTGTCAATAGTGAGTTTAAATGCTGGCAGTAACTCAATATGTATATGACAATAACTTCATTCACAAACACCAATAACTTTTCGGCTCGCCGTAAAAAATTGTTAGACTACAATTGGTGGCAATAATTTAATGTTTCGCGACATGTAACTTGAAGAGGGCAAACTAATAACATTTTACAAATTGGAAAAACTTCGTTACACACAAAAAAAACTCCAAAAAGAGTTGATTGTTCTTGAAGGGAACATACTAAAAAAGATATCTGTTGAAGAATGGAGTGTGATTTTTTGACGTCATTATTTTGATTATCTCTACAAGATTTATCTACTTTGTTCTTGATACCATGCATGCTCGTACCGTATCTCACAACTCTGATATGAGGGTTGTTGCATATAAAGAGGGGTATCAGAGTATAACTCTATCCTACTTTATGCCTTCTTCTCTAGAACTGTTCACACAAAACGGTGTTGTAGCCACTTTTTTTTCAAATTTTGGCCCTTAGACATCTTTTTTTTTGTAAATCTAGCCTCCTCCTTGGACCTGCCGAGCTCGGTAGGTTGCCAGCTGGCCATTACAATTAGTTTGTATGATTTAATTAGTGCTAATAATATTTAATTAATCCTAATCACTTTTTAATTAGCTCTAATCACTTTTAATTAGTACTAATTGTATTTGATTAGCGTTAATTATGTATTTTAATTAGCACTAATGAAGTGATGTGATGTTCTGCCACTTTGTGGGAGCTCGACAGCACCTGCTGCCGAGTTCCCCTAGTTCAGCAGGTGTCCGAGGAACAAAATATGAAGAAAAAAGGCTACATTGCTATTAATATGAACAGTTCTCTTCTCTAATCTAATGTAGTAGTATATATTTAAGTCAAGCCTATTCTATCCTTGATCCTATCTATCATTCTCTGTATCCCATTTCTTCACATCTGGCGAGAAGAACATGCCTGCTGCTTGTGACTTTGTACATAATAAAGATGTCACTAAGCAACACCACCAATCTCCTCCTTAACAATGATGGAGAATCCAGAGATAAGCAAAGGATGGTGTTTGATGTTTCTGGTTCAACATGATTAAGGGGATATACACAGCATAACCAGTTGTCCAGTTTCAGACCGGGTAAAGTTCTGGCTAACTCCCTCGACTGCTAAAGATGAACTACCCTGCATAGCCCCGTGCATCATTGATCCATGTATGAGCTTGCATTTGTCTACACAAAACCGGGGCGAGCTAACATGTGTTCAAATGAAAACGATGATAATCGATCTGATCTGTCTCCAGAAATGTTGCCAAGCAGCAAAAACAAATGGATGAAGGAGAAACTTAACAGAGCAGTGCCTTTTATATTCTTCCAAAAGGAAAGTTGCAGAATCCAGCACAGCAGAGGAATTCAGCCCCTCAGTTACTTCTAACTGTTTTTTGAACTTATGAAGTCATTTTTGGAATGCATAGGAGCACTTCACTGAAGGATTGGCCTGGCTAGGTGTAACACCCCGGCTCCTCTCTGAGCCCAAAGTGCTACCACCTACTCCATACTGCTACCAATTTCAACTTTTGCCGCTGGTATTGCGAAGCAATTAATTTATTTAAATAGCAACCAGACGACAAAAGCCGGTACAATTCACACTAAGCGCAGCAGAGATATAACTTTGCTGATTACCAAAAAGGCACTTAGACTATCCAAGACTAAATATATCAAATGTAGATGATCTGTGAATCACTGTGGCACATTAACAACTGTGCTACTCCCGCCCATGCATGTCGCCTTCAACAGATTCCTATAAAAACAACGTTAAAGCAAGAGTGAGTCCGAAGACTCAGCAAGCACACGATAAAACAGTAACATTACTTTAGCAATTCAATCAATTTCACGAATCAGAAATCAGTAAATCCACTTTATGATCAGAAATCAGTAAATTAATTTCAGAATCGTAAATCAGAAACCAACTCAGATGTAATCTGTACATCAACTCAGATTCTGTAATCAGACATCGTCTCGTCCCTTTTATGCAATGCATTCAGTAATGCAATGCTATGCAACGATCAGAATGCATCTCGCAACCATCCAAATCACATTTATGAGTCTGTAACCTGAATCTCGGTTTCGTCTATCATCTGTTCATTTCGTAAAAATGCAATGCAATGCATGCTGTATGCACCTATAATCGTAGCCGATACGGTATAGCGGAGCGCCCACCGCCGATGGACCACTCAATTGCCTACCTCTGCAGGACTTACTCTAGAGCACTCCGGAATAGTCACTTGACTTTCTCACCGACCTTACTCTTATTCAAGAGCACTACGGACTAGTCATGACTTTCTCACCGGCCTGGCTCTTATGCATTTGCATGATGCAATATGCTTCAAATATGAATGTCTAATCATAAACAATATTCATCAGGATATGATTAGCACAATTCATACACATCATCTCATACATACTGTAAATCATGGTATGGAAACACGAATAACAAACATTCACCACAATTTACTGTTCTACCATGCACTTGCCTGTTAACCTGGCGGACGGTGCGTGGATGGCACCAGACTCGAACCGCCACCTGAACAAGCATTAATTATTTCAATTCATCACTCATGCAATACATACGAGTACATAACATCGCACTTACATGTCAACTTAGCACAACCAAACTCTATCATCGGACATCTCCCTGTTGTCCCGATGTTTAGCGATATGGTCAATTAAACTCGTATATAGCATTTTACATATTTATTCTCTTTCCTCTATCGCCACGGATCGACTGATCCCCTGGCAACCTCGATTTCTCCGCCTGGTAACCATATTAATAAACAATATTCTAATGGCTACCCAACCAATTCTAATAATCCACATATTAACTTATGCCTGCTTTCGATAAATAAATGGGAGAGGGTTTTAATCGTTACCCCAAGCCCGACGATCAATCCCGCACGGATCGTCGTTCCTCAGTTGGTTCGTCAATCCGATGCCGAATCGATTTCCCTTCTCCTTTTTTTTTTTTCTCTTCTTTCCTCTTTTCTTTTCTTTTTTTTCCTTTCCTTCCTTTTCTTCTCGCCGACAACCGGCCCTGTTTCTTCTCCTTCCTCCTCTTTCTTTCCGCCTTCCTCCTCCTTCTACGCCCGCGACGGCTCCTCGATCTCCCGCCTCTCTCCCTTTCTCTCTCCGGCTTCCTCCCGCGTCGGCCGGCGCGGCCCCCCTCTCCTTTTTCCCGCCGGAGCTCGGTCCTCCCCCTCGCTCCCTCGCACGGCGCGCGCGGCGGTGATGGGAGCGCGGCGCGCGTGGCGCGGTGGGTCGAGGGCGGCGACGGCAGCGTGCGAGCCGGGAAAGCGGCGCGGCTGGCGAGGGTGCGTGCGACGGCGGCTAGCTAATGGTGGGCGCGCGCGAGCGCGGCAGCGGCGGCAGCGGCAAGAGACGACGCCGGGGGCGCGGCGCGGCGGCGCTGGCGGCGGCGGCGCGTGGCTGGCGGCGCTGGCTGGTGGGCGACGGCAACGCGCGAGAGGGAGCAGCAGCTACAGCCAGGTGAGCACGGGGGATGGGGAGAGCAAATCAACCTTTGCCTCCCACTGCCTCTCCTCTCTTATACTCATTTACACGCTATACCGGCTTCTAGAGAGATGTCAAGTCATGGCATCAGAGCAGTGAGAAGGAAATTAGGTTTGGTCTCGTATTACATTCTACCCTCTTAATGTAATTCGACCCAACTCAAACTCGATAATATTGATACGAAAACAAATAACTAAGCCAAATAGAAATCAACTGTAACTCGTACCCGTAGAGAACAACTCCGGGTACTTCTCGCGCATGCGAGACTCCAATTCCCACGTCGCTTCTCGCTCAGTTTGAAGCGACCATAGGACTTTAACATACTTTAACGTTCTGTGCCTCAACACTCTCTCCGATTCCTCCAGAATCCGAACTGGACGGGACTCGAATGTGAGGTCTTGCTTAAGGGGCAATGATTCTAGCACAATCTCATGTTCCGGATCCCTTAAGTACTTTCTTAACACGGACACATGAAACACATTATGTACTCCGTGCATAGACTCAATTCTCATGTTATCTTGTGTCTGGTCATCTGGTCTAATACGACCAATGCACCATAACAATCCTTAACGTCTAATGCCTTGGCCTAAGAAAATCTCCAATCTTTCAGGAGAAACACTCTCATTGCTTGCATAAAAGAGACAAGACTACTCTTATTCGCAACAAGGAGAGCTCTTCTCTTTTACAAAAGAAGTAACACGCAACATTCATAGAATTAACTCATTCATCCACAAACATCAACCCTTCTCCCAAAATAGAAGGGAATTCGTTTCCCCATAGGAAATCATTTCATCACAATAAATCCACTTAGAGTGAAAATCGGACAGGACATCAATCCTCATCATGACAAACAACTTTATGCCGCATATACCATGCGAAATATTTCTATTCCTCAAATCAGTCTTTTCTTTTCAAAGAAAAGAACACATATCTTTTAGGCAGGTTGATAACGCCATAGCAAACCACATAGACCACAAGTGAAATGCAGAAATCCCGCAACTTTCCACTTAACTCCACTATCCCTCAAAGTAGCCTTGAACGACGTCCCAAATCAAGGGGACCTAAAGTAATCCTTTGACTATCGATCAATCATTTCAGTCGATAACACGAAAGATATCTTACTTCGTGTCCCATAAAAATCAATATCGATCACACATCCATGTGACCAAACTCGCAAAGATAGTTCTTACTAACTCTTTTAGTAAGAATAATAAAATCTCAATGTTCAACATATCACAAGGTTCCAAAAACTCATTAGATTGCCATGCTTCGACATATCAAAACATTCCAATTATTCATTAAATGGCCATACAACAATTCATTCTTCCAACACCAACCTATGAGTTACAAAACCAATTCAATCTTGGGGCAATATTCACACGAATCTGGGGATGCTTTAGTACGTGTCTCGCAAAGTACTCAAGCAAACCTCCTACACAAATGACATGCTGTCGACAGGTAACCTCACCTGTCCGATCAAAATCCGTATTCGATTCTATTAATTCGATTCCTCCAATACCCTTATTCTCTAGGGTTTCAACTCATGCTCTATTTACACCACGATGAACTCCATCAATGGCCAACTTCATCTCATGAAATGATTCATTTCTCTAACTATTTCCTCAGTCAATGATCACCGAACACAGTGAACATAAAAATCACCCATCTGTACTCAATTCCTCATATCCACAAAATGAGGTAAGCTCGACTCAAGATCTCAGTTAACATATGATAACTAAATTCTCTAATAGCTCTACTTCAAAAAAAAATTCAATCTTTTAGCCTCCAATAGCTATCAACAAATATGAGGCTCATAAACCAAGGTTTCCAATATTCCTCCAATAACTCCGATAACATTATCATCATCGATCTATGTTATGAGAATCAAGCAATCTAAAACATTACCTAGTGATGATTACCTCAAAACATAGGTCAGGGAAGCTCTTTCATCAAAATATCATACTCTCCTCGCTACCCCTGTTTTACCAGCTTAACCGTGACATCAGTCACCATTATTCCCATAGACGCGACTAGTTGCAATAGCACAATCGACAATCGGTTTTGCCTTTAAGGCCGATTTTATCCCTAATTAATTTCTCATCAGGATTATGGCATAAGATCAACTCATTTTCTATTAGCCATATACAATAGACAAATAACACCAAGGAACAGGGAGATGCAACAAAATGCAAATCTTACATGACCCTAATTGACGCGCCCGGGCTCACTTTAAACTCCCAATTCAAAACAACCGAAATTATGCATTTGGGAAACGCTCAGGACTCATTCCTGAGTACGCCTAGGACTTCGTTCCTAGGTACGCCCGAAACTTACGCGTTCGGGAACGCCACGGACCACTCGTCCGGGAAATCTCATATGCAGAAGTGAGGGAAAGTCATGTAGCACTCATGACACATGCACATAAATCAATCTGTGAGTCATACGGATCTCTTACCGTACCTCTAAGCATTCGTCATTATTAGAAACTTAACATGACCTTCGAAGTCATGAACTCCAAATGCTAATGCACATCAAAACATAGAGCATTTCTTCCAGATACCAACATAGAATTCAATTAAAATTCTTTTCCCCCATAACAATGACAAGCAAGTACCTCTTGTACTGCTTACACAGATTAGCAAATGTCAATTCGCTAATACATAAGTCCTTGACTTTTAGTATCCCATCTTGAACCTTTCCACGGCTCACCGGATACTTTAATTTACTCTATAATTCATCAAACACTACCACATTACTGTACAAAACAACATAACCATAACGACTATCAAGTACGCATACCACAAGATGCGATCAAGGCTCTATGATCAAAAGATCCACTATCAATAAATAACCCCATGAGCACCTAATTCCAAGGCGCTAACTAATCTCTACAGCTCAACTTTAAGGGTGATCAATCACCCAGATTTTAGCACACCTCATATGTACTTCCGTAAACCACAATCGCTTTTACGCATAGAATCCGTCTGTTCTACTTCCATATGCGTGCACATGATTTCCTACAAAATGCAGTGGCAACTCCACCAACTCATGCTTAAATATTGCCACCAAATCTCACTAGAACATTACTAGTTTCATCCCTCAAAATTTGAGTCACACTCAGCTGTACAACAATTCTTCTCCATCCAATTTAACTGGGAGATTTATCCGACATCAAGATCCCCATTCTAGTCCTCCCAACTCATTCCAATCATAACTATTAAAATCTTTCCAAAACTTCAGTCGTGATTATAGTAATCTATCACTGTGCAAGATTGGTAAACTTAGATCTATAATCCTTCGCCTAATGCCAAATGAAAGGATAACTCCCTGAGGGATTTTCCACCAAAATCATAAATTAGCACACTTCTCAGCATGCCTAGATTGCACGATTGGGCTAATCAATTGGGACCATCATAATACCAGTCATTCAATGTGGCTCAACAGTTTAAGCAACCATAATCACTGACTGATTCATCAATATTTCAAATCTAACTATTAAACAAGAATGAGTCTGCCTTACGTCGCTGCTTCTCATATCACTACTAAATCCTCATTGTATTCAAATCAACTTCAATCCCACAAACATAACTAAAGTTAATTACTCTCTTGAGTTCTCACCATCTAGAATTCCATACCCAACCAACCTGTTACTTTAACTACCATATCCCACGTACGTTGAATCAAATACTTCAACCACTATCAGATATTGCCTTCTCCAAACATTGATCTCAACATGCAAGTCACTCCAATCATTCATATACTCAAAATTCCCCCGAATACCAGACTTGCTTGGATCACTCCCTACTATTGGGTATTTCCATACAACTCAACGAGTTGCCAACCAAAGGGAACCAATTTCCCAAAACTGAAACAAAGCATCACTACTTCACTGTCATAAATGGCAATATGACCAGGCCTCTCCTGTGGCCACGGTCTCAGTCTTTATTGCATCGGTACGCGACACAATCACAGCAAAGTCCCGTAGGACACACAAATAACTTCATATGCTTGCTATCAACTCACAAGCATCAACCTCAAGGCATTGCAAAACAACATGACTAACGAAAATAAAATGCAATGCTTGACCCAATCCCATCCTACTGTGCACCTGTGTGTGTCAAGTTTTAGCAATTGCATAACCTAAGCTAAGTCTTAATTTAATAACCCATCCTGAGTCATTCTTGATTAAGACAACCTAGGTTACCAAATTATCAACCACGGACCTAACGCCCGCTCTGATACCAACTGTAACACCCCGGCTCCTCTCTGAGCCCAAAGTGCTACCACCTACTCCATACTGCTACCAATTTCAACTTTTGCCGCTGGTATTGCGAAGCAATTAATTTATTTAAATAGCAACCAGACGACAAAAGCCGGTACAATTCACACTAAGCGCAGCAGAGATATAACTTTGCTGATTACCAAAAAGGCACTTAGACTATCCAAGACTAAATATATCAAATGTAGATGATCTGTGAATCATCGTGGCACATTAACAATCGTGCTACTCCCGCCATGCATGTCGCCTTCAATGATTCCTATAAAAACAACGTTAAAGCAAGAGTGAGTCCAAGACTCAGCAAGCACACGATAAAACAAGAATATTACTTTAGCAATTCAATCAATTTCACGAATCAGAAATCAGTAAATCCACTTTATGATCAGAATAAATTAATTTCAGAATCGTAAATCGTAAACCAACTCTGTAGATGTAATCTGTACATCAACTCTGTATCTGTAATCTGTATCACTGTCTCTGTCCCTTTTATGCAATGCATCTGTAATGCAATGCTATGCAACGCATCTGTAATGCATCTGCAACCATCCAAATCACATTTATGAGCTGTAACCCAGAATCTCTGGGTTTCGTCTATCATCTGTTCATTTCCTGTAAATGCAATGCAATGCATCTGTATGCACCTATAACTGTAGCTGATACCGGTATAGCGGAGCGTCCACCCGTCGATGGACCACTCAATTGCCTACCTCTGTAGGACTTACTCTAGAGCACTCCGGAATAGTCACTTGACTTTCTCACCGACCTTACTCTTATTCAAGAGCACTACGGACTAGTCATGACTTTCTCACCGGCCTGGCTCTTATGCATTTGCATGATGCAATATGCTTCAAATATGAATGTCTAATCATAAACAATATTCATCAGGATATGATTAGCACAATTCATACACATCATCTCATACATACTGTAAATCATGGTATGGAAACACGAATAACAAACATTCACCACAATTTACTGTTCTACCATGCACTTGCTCGTTAACTCAAGTGACGGTGCGTGGACGGCACCAGACTCGAACCGCCACCTGAACAAGCATTAATTATTTCAATTCATCACTCATGCAATACATACGAGTACATAACATCGCACTTACATGTCAACTTAGCACAACCAAACTCTATCATCGGACATCTCCCTGTTGTCCCGATGTTTAGCGATATGGTCAATTAAACTCGTATATAGCATTTTACATATTTATTCTCTTTCCTCTATCGCCACGGATCGACCAGATCCCCAGTGGCAACCTCGATTTCTCCGCCCAGGTAACCATATTAATAAACAATATTCTAATGGCTACCCGAACCAATTCTAATAATCCACATATTAACTTATGCCTGTTTCGATAAATAAATGGCAGAGGGTTTTCGAACTGTTACCCCAAGCCCGACGATCAATCCGCACGGATCGTCGTTCCTCGGCCGGTCTCGCGAATCCGATGCCGAATCAGATTTCCCCTTCTCCTCTTTTTTCTCTTCTTTCCTCTTTTCTTTTCTTTTTTTCCTTTCCTTCCTTTTCTTCTGCCGACAACCGGCCCTGTTTCTTCTCCTTCCCCTCCTCTTTCTTTCCGCCTTCCTCCTCCTTCTACGCCCGCGACGGCTCCCTCGATCTCCCGCCTCTCTCCCTTTCTCTCCGCCTTCCTCCCGCGGCGGGCGCGCGCGCCTCTCTCTCTTTCCGCCGGAGCCGGTCCTCCTCGCTCTCCTCGCACGGCGGGCGGCGGCAGATGGCGGCGGCGACGGCGGCGGCGCGGTGGTCGAGGGCGCGACGCAGCGTGCCGAGCCGAAAGGAAAGCGGCGGCTGGCGGCGAGTGCGACGGCGGCTAGCTAAAGGGCGCGGCGGCGCAGCGGCGGCGCTGTCTTCTGGCGAAGGCGCTTGGTGGCGGCGGCAAGAATGCGCGAGAGGAAGCAGCAGCTATAGCCAGGTGAGCACGGGGGATGGGGAGAGCAAATCGACCTTTGCCTCCCCCCACCTGTCTCTCCCTCTCTTATACTCATTTACACGTTACGCTGGCTTCTAGAGAGATGTCAAGCTGGCGGGTACTGTAGCAGCGAGAAGGAAATTAGGGTTTGGTCTCAGGTATTACACTAGGTTCATCAAAGCTCATCTATCAACAGCCGGCAGGTGTAGTAATATAACACATCTCGCAACAGTATTCTCTGACAGTTTACGATGTTCTTCCAACATACCGATAGATTTTTTTTAAACAAGGATATCGATAGATATTTCAGTGTCAAAGAAGAAATGTTTGTACGATTTAGTCGAGTCATTCTACAGTGAAATATTGGCATTTGGCCGTCACACTACAGGATTGTTTGCATAATAATCGTGTGCAGTTCACCGTTCATTAACGTAACCTTCATTTCCTTCCAAAGAACCCCAGTTCATCATAGGTTTTTTTTTTCTGAGAGGAAATTCACCGTAGTTGTAAGTCCCAAAGACACCACTGCCAAATCCCATTTTTTTTAGATTACGTACCTATTAACTTTGACTTTTATAAGTCGCTTTTCAACTGTATCTATCTTTTAAACGGAATGTCAAATACCTTTTTTTAGAGTACGAACCTATTCTCTTTGGCTTCTATAAACCACTATTCTATAGTACCTATCTTTTAAACAGAGTGTCTTTTCAAGATGAAGCTAACTAATTGAGGATTACATGTTATAGTGACTTCATGTGTATCGGTCAAAATCGCACACGAGTATCTATCTCTATAAATTTATCTATAAGCTATTACTATTTATAAACTAAAACAAAAAATAATTAGTAAAAACCAATATAAACACTTCTACACTCCAAAGTGCCAATTGAACCACCTCAAGAATCAATTTTAGGCCTCCAAAGAATGCCCATGCATTGCAATTGGGCCACGATGGAAATCTCATGTGGGCCATAGAAAGCTCCCAACCGCTGCAGTCTTGAAGATAAGGCTCTGGACACAAGAACTTACCCTGGGGCGCATCCCAAGCTACTCTCCTGTTTCTGCGTCAGCTCACCATCGATCGATCTCACCACTGAACACCGCATCAATTCTTGAATGCAGAGGTCGCAGGATCGATCAGCGCGCGATGCCTTCTCCTCCTTCCATGTCGCTACTGAGCAAGTGCTACTGCTCCGCGTCGAGGCAGCAAGCTGCGGAGAGCAAGCGGCCGCCTATCTGTAATTCTTACTCGCTGCTGTTCTTGCGTTGCGTTTGGTCCATGGCTCCGTCACGTTGATTCTTGCGTGCCGTGCAACGGTGCAGGCGGAGCGCGGGTGATGCTCACCAGGAGAGCGCACGCGGTCTCCCTCCTGGCGGCTGCGGTGGCGGTGGCGACGCCGGCGGCTCACGTCAGGGCAGAAGAGGAGGAGGAGGACGGGGAGGGCGTCCTAGGTGCCATCAAGTCGGTATTTGACCCGAACGAGAAGACGAAGACGGGCAAGGTGCTGCCCAAGGCGTACCTGAAGGCGGCGAGGGAGGTGGTGAGGACGCTCCGGGAGTCCCTGGAGGAGGACGACGCCGGCGACGTGGCCAAGTTCCGGCGGAGCGCCGACGCCGCCAAGGCGTCCATCAGGGAGTTCCTCGGCGGCTGGAGAGGCCAGCAGGCCGTTGCCGCTGAGGTACGTACTACATGCACATCTTTCAGCTGTACTGATAATAGTTGTCGACAAATGCAGTTTCTTCGACTCTCAATTGAACTATGGTAATATTTATGCCCGTTTGGAACACGGGAATTCCATAAAAATTTTGTAGGAATTTTACATGGAAACAGTTCATGTAAGAACCGAAAAAATTTCCCCGCATTACAAAGGGGGCCTTCGTAGTGAACTGTTGCAACAATCATCCGACACTGGGAATGAAAATGACTCTCGTCTTACCATTATATGTGAAACGATCTTGAGTGCGATTGTGTAGGGTGATGTGATTAACCATTTCTTCACCTGCCTGTTTCGCTTCAGGAGTCGTATGTTGCGTTGGAGAGGGCCATCAGATCGTTGGCAGAGTTCTACTCCAAGGCAGGACCCTTCGCTTCGCTTTCACAGGATGTCAAAAACAAGATCCTGGATGAAATCAACACCGCGGACGCCTATCTGTAGCTTTTGCTTTGCAACATTGTACTGCCTCTTACGTTCAACGAGTAATCGTATTCCAGTTCTTCTAAGTCTTACCTGCCAAACTTCGTTGGCACAAAGCTTGAAACAACAAAGCAGAAATAACCAGAATAACCACTTACTAGCATGGTGCGATGCGATTATGCCAACATCTCCGCATTCCTCCACAGGAGGAACACATGAACAGAAATCTTGCACAAAAATTTCAGATTGGAAACTACATTTGGATTTACTTGCGGCTTGACGGAACAGGAAGCCTATTTTCTGCTCGCCCGTACATTAGTATCTTACAGACATGAGATCTGATTGCAAAAATGGGCTGGCAAATACAAAGCTATTAACAAATAACAGCCAATAAACATATACGGAGATTTGGCTGCACCGTTGGCCTCCGGTATTAAGTTAATTCTACAAGCTGACTATGAGGATACCACATGAAGTTAGATGGTCGGAGTCAACATTTTTCAGTACTGCACAGGCTCAGGCTGGTCCCAAAGTCCCGACCGAAGAGTCACTTGGAGTCATCAAATTCTGGGCAGAACAACCGAGGTACCACCGCAAGGGATCTTCAAAAACGCACGCTCTTTTCAGGTTACTTTCTGCCAGCAGATGCACCCCATGCTGAGTTAAAACAAAATAATTAAAAAAACTGGGTGCTTCATGGCTTCATTGATGTAATGCTTGAGCTGTCTCTTGGGAAGCAGGTACACCTTTCGACTGGCCCCAAAAAAATGCAAACGAAGCTCATTAATCTGCAATAAAGACTACAAATCATAAGACCCACGTAAAGATGGAAAAATCATAGTACTCATGCATACACCTTTTTTCCAGGCATCAGACAAAGATATATTGCAAACTAGTATTCATATCACCTTCACGGAATATGCTTCGCTGAAGTACTGAACAAATATATATTGTTTGTCCGAAGAATGTTATCTCAGGCAACTCTATTAATATGGTACAGTACATGGAAGTTTTTCTTGCAATGAACATGGCTGGAAGAATTAATTGTTTAGGAAATACTATGTAATGGGTTACTATCTTTCCAAAGGAAAAAAGAAAACTAAGATTTAAAATCGAGCTCTTTTAAGATTTGTTAGATATCACAACACCATCTTTGCCAGTGTGACCTTCACTATCGCAAGTATTACGTTAGTCTTCTGATGATTCAATAAAAGATACATGCAAAAAAAAAGAAGCACAAAATAGATTATTGCGAAAAATCACCGTTGCAAGTGCCAACATCCTTGCAGTTGTCTACATTATCTGTGACCTTCGAACCTTGGGTCTCGGCATTTGCAATGGAACAAAGAGAATCTTCATTGGCCACTTGAGATGCTTTCCCAGACTTGTCTCCAGGGGAAACACCACCAGCTGTGTAAATGGCCACTCACCAGTAAATAAAAGTACAAGGAGAAGAATTGAAATATACACAAGGGATGTGTTATCTGTGCACCTCCTTCAGAACTTGTGTCTTCCTCTGGTGAAGCCTTCTTCAGCAATGGCTTCTGAAGAAGACCTGTACCAGGAAAAACTAACATGCTGGTAGACTTGACTTCTTGCTTGTGAGAAACTTCAAGCGGACTAAATCCAAATTTAGATGTCCAGGTGTCCACAAGTTCATTAATAGCAGGAATGATCAACTTCTCAACTTTGAGAGAACTGAGGATCTGGAATGAAAATAACAAAAGACATTAAGTACACATCACAAAAGTTAAATCAAGTAAAAAGTCTAGTCAGTTCATCTGTAAAGTATTGTAGACAAGGTGTAAAGACAGGTAGGGCCTGTTCTTTTCAGCTACTAGCTTTTAGCTTTTGGTTTTTCTACAATAGCTAGCTTTCAAACGAAATATCTTTTCAAGACGGTGTCTACAAGTCGATTATAGTGGACATTGTAGCGACTTCATCTAGAACAGCCAAAATCACACACGAGTGTCTCTCTCTCCGTACTCTCTCGCGCGAACAGCCACAAGCCAGCCCAAAAGACCAAGCCCGTAAACTACGGTAGTCATACACTTGTACAGCTGTACTATGATAATCTGATATGCTTATGATATATCCACCACAAATTTCCATACCAAATAGGAAAACGTAAAACATAACACTTTGTTAAGAACAGTTGTAGAATGCCAAATGTTACTCGATACAACATCAGAAGAGCACACATTTGTCACTAGTTTGCTACCTTTGTAATCCCTCAGCTACTCTTGAACAGATTTCAGGTTGGGACCAAAATGTTTCATAAGTTCATAAGGTGGGGTTTGAGCGGTTTCTTAAAGTTTAGGAACTAAAGGAAAACATACTGAAGAATTAAGGGACTGTCAGCCAAATACAATCTCAAATAACTGTCGTCCTATATAAGCACCATGAAGAATGCCTAAAAGGATCTGGGCTCAGATCAAGATACCATTTCAATTCCATCTAGAAGTCGACGGCACATCCCTCGGTGCCGATACATACTCCGTGTACCAATGAATGGCATCTCAGCTAACTTGGTTCCATGTATTCTGTTTTGGAATGAGAGATAATAACAGTAAAATCGTATTAGAGTCCAGCAATTCAGGTAAAGAAAAACAACTCAAAGCAGCCAGAGCATATCTACTTATATTACTGTTTCATACTAGAGTTTATGTAATGATAAGCCAAAACGTCATGTGCACAAAAATACAAAGTATAGGGCATATCTAGACAGGTGAGCATTAGCAAGCTACAAAATTACACACAAAGGGCATTATAAAGTATGCATACTATAACTTCATCAAGCAAACTTGAGCTGCATCATCTCTAAAGGACATGTTCAGAACTTCAGCTTCTTAGTAGCTAATGGTATCTTACTAAAATGTGACTTTTCAGTGTCATGAAGCTATTCTGTTTAATACCAAATACTGGACATCATGAGATAAATGACTACTTTCGTGAACATTGCTCATAGTGATGATATATTGAAGTGTCAAACCATAATTTGTTTTTTACGTGCGGGTACTGTAGCATGCACAGGTACTGTAGCATACGCGTATGGCAGGGTCAGATTAATTAGGATAAAGATAAGAATAGTTAATTTTCTTATTAGATAGATTTACTTCCTTATAAATATATTCTATTTATTAGAGATATGTTTCCTTAAAAATAAAGATTATTTCTTAGAAGTCAAGTCGAGCTATACCTATAAAAAGACTAACATGTATCTATTATCAATTAAGCAATGAAGATGAATTAATCTAGTCACTTTCTCAAATTCTATCATCCAAGTCTATAATCAAATCTCTCATCCCACCAAGCCGACGCCGCCCGACCTTTCTCCCAGCGTTTACCTAGATGAACTTTGGTATCAGAGCAGTTAATCCCTTCCCACGACTTCTGCTACCATGGTTCTTGTTGTCGAGTTGTTGGTCACAATAAAGGCTAACACCAATAAGATGGCAGACATTTTCCTCAACATACATACCACCTTGGAGAAGATCGTGAATCAGAAGAAGACGCAACAAGAAACAGCAACGACGCTATTCCCAGCAGCTGCCGCAGCGCTGCCAGAACATGTCGTGGTAGCCGCGGTCCTGCTGACGCCTATTGCAATCGTGTCGCGCCCTGCCGCGGCAACCGTGTTGCTACTGAATCTTGCCGCGGCAACCATGTCACTACCACGATCTATTGTGGTACTACCAACTCCCACCATGACCATGCTATGTCCTATCACGGTGTTGTAGAAGGCCGTCGTGACACTGTCGAAGCCTGTTGCGGCAACCACATTGTGGAAGCCTACTACAACACTATCGTTATTGCCACAACAAGACCACGGTCTTCAAAGTTACCATTAAACATCACAGTATGTCGTCAACTTAAGGTCACCTAGGGCTGCAGCCATAGCCGCCACCATAGCTCGAGGACAAGCTTTAACCGAAGGGGAGTTGTCACGCGCCAAATTACTATTCACACGCACTGTTCACGCACGTGAACAGTACCTACATACTGTAGCAGGCACGCATGACGAGGTCAAATTAGTTAGGATAGAGATAAAAACAATTAGTTTCCTTATTAGATAGGTTTATTACCTTATACATATATTCTATTTACTAGAGATATGTTTCCTTAGAGATAGAGATTATTCCTTCGAGGTCAAGTCGAATTATCCCTATAAAAGGGCTAGTGGGTATCTATTATCAATGAAGCAATGAAAATAAATTAATTTAGTCTCTTTCTCAAGTTCTATCATCCCAATGTATAGTCAAATCTCTCATCTCACCAAGCCGACACCACCCGGCCTTCATCCCGGCGGTGTTTACCCTGAAGAACTAAGATTCATCACAATATAGATGGCTACACTGGCACAAGACATAGCATACCAAAAAACATAAGAGGAAGCAACTCACCTGACTGATGCTGCGGATATTATTTCATCTCCACGTTCCAAAATAAAGATATAGAATCCACGGAAATCCAGCCGGCCGAAATTTGACCTGCACACAGGCAAAAAAATGAGACAGCAATCAAACATCTCTCAAGGAGGAAAGTTTCCTGTTCAACTTGTTGTCAGACACAGAATAAATGATGCAACTGTTAGATAAAAATTTGACCAATGTACCCAGCAGCAACTAAACAAACACTCCAACCAATAATACATGCCAGTAAATCAACACAAAGTAAAGCAGGGGGGTCTTACCAGTCTACTAGATCAAAACCACTTAAGCCACATACGCAAGTGATAGATCCACCAGTGAGTCACTTATGTTTCATTTCATCATACTAGGAATATAGCAGTTACGTTTTCCTGAATGGCATTAATCACATGCTGCATTGGTGACTTTTGTTATTTGGTGCATGTATAGGCGATGATTTTGGTGCTTCGGTCCTTTTTAGTTGTCATAATGCATATATCATCTATATTCAGCATATATCCCAGACCTTTAAATGCATACAAATGTGTCTATTTATGAGCTAAACCACACATAAGGCCACATTTACAGTCACATACTATTGAATTAGGGAATGTACCAAAATATGGCCCAAATTGAGCTGGCGCTAGATCAGATCCAAGCCTAAGCAGAATGCCAAAAGCTTGCAGGTCAATAGTGACTTACAAGCACTGACAGTGATATGTGCACTAATTACATGCATAGTCAGTACAGATTACTGCCATGTGTACTTATGTTCTGAATGAATTGACAGGTGTTCAAGCAAATTAGCTAAAATTATCCCGTACATACTAATATACTAGGTTCACGTTGATACATGCCTAGTTGTTCGAGAAGAAAATAGCAAAACACATAATGAAGACTGTTGTGTCATCAAATAAGCTCAAATACTTCAAAGTCTAAAATGACAGGCAGAAAAATCTTTATCATCTCAAGAATAAGGATTTTATTAAATCTCAATAATTAAATTTAAGACGACGAAACCCATTAAATGTTCCTGCACCTATGAAGGGCTATACAGTCAAGCATTATGCCTTAGGTGAAGAGGATATTAAAAACTTTGACCAAGGTGTAAAGATTACTGGGTGGTAACTACAGCAATATTGGTAGGTAGACTCACCCCCACCCACAAAACACATTAAGGAGGGAGAGAGGTTATGTGCAAAGAGTTACAAATCCAAAGCCATATCAACAACACAGGGGTTTTACAAAATATCCTTGAGCTTGTTTAGAGTACTGTGAATTTGTGGAAAGAGAAATGCCTACCCACAATTATACACAACGTTACGTATCAAGTTGATGCCAGTTCTTTGGTCAACAATCGGAAGAAAGCACTCATCCATTAATGAAAGAGCAACCGCAATCTTGGAATTACACTCAACCCTTACATCCAAAGCAAGGACTGAGTCTGGTACATCTTCATGTATGCGCTGAATAATTCTGCATGAAAATTCCGGTTCAAGATCCTTTTTGACCGCAAGAAGATTCTGCAATTCCTCGAAGAGCTGCATCACAACATTACATAAACAGTTATTTTGGGTTCTGTAAATATATAGTACAAACTCCATGGGTAGGATGAGGTTTGGGGGAGGGTATATGCAGATTGATGAAACAGAAGTTAATTAATAAATAAAGAATATGTTAGCATAAAGTTTTAGTTTTTCATACTACAATTCAGCTTTTAGAATGACTAAACACTATGAAGAAGCGTTTATTTCCTCAATCATATGGCATTTGACCTTTTTTTTTGTTGAGACCAAAGGTCATTAGCCTAGCTTTATCAGAAAGCAAAAGGTGCGGTGCTTGATGGAGTGTCTGACAAAAACAAAAGTTGAGACTGTTATGAGTGTGGGCTTGATATTCCAATAGGCCAAGGGGCCAAATATATACATGAGACAATATGCAATGAGCCCCCTATACAATATGACAACCCTGCAACCTCTATATGTCTAACACCCCCTCAAACTCATGGTGGATCAGGAACACTAATTTTGGAGAGGTAAAAACTGTGGTGAGCACTTGTTTGTGTCTTGGTGAAGAAATCTGCCAGCTGAATCTCGGAAGGCACATACTGAAGAGCAACCACATATGCCTACACTTGCGATCTCATGTAAGAAGTATCAACACCAATATGTTTTGTGAGATCATGCTTCACTGAACCACGAGCAATACTAATCACATCCGTGCTATCTGACAAGAGAGGAATCGATGCAGAAACAGAAACACCAAAGTCTGCAAGGAGCCACCGTAACCAAGTGATCTCAGCAGTCAGCAACGCCAAAGCCCTTAACTCAGCCTTAGCATTCAAACGAGAAACTGCAGTCTGCTTCTTAGTCTTCCACGCAATAAGAGAGGAACCAAGAAAGACACAGCAGGCGGAAAGAGACCGGCGATCAGAATGATCACTAGCTCAGGTCGCATCAGAGTATGCCTGAAACTATATGGAGCTAAAACTAGGAAAGAAAAAATAACGAGAGATGGTCCCACAAAGATATCGCATAACACAAAGAAGGTGGAGGTGCAGATCGACACCTACGCGCGCGAGCTGGGCAAGGTGGACGGGGAGAACGTGGTGCTCCGCGCGGGCCGCGGTGAGCTGGCCGATCGACGGCCAGGAGCTGGCCGGCCGGGGCAGCGTTGGGCCAAATTTGGCCAGGCGGCGTCGGGATCGAGCTGGGTAGCGCCGGGAGACAGCAGGGGGGGCGTCGGGCCAGATCTGAGTGGCGTTAGGCGACGCCAGGAAAAGGCACGGCGCGAGGAAGTCCGGCAGTGGCCAGGAGGAGGCAAGCTGGGACGGTGCCGGGAGAAAGGAAGGCGAGCGACGGCGACCGAAGATGCAGAACTGCGCGGGCGACCCGACACGTGCGCAGGGGCGCGGTGGCGCGGGCGCGCAGAGGCTCGAGGGCGCGGTGCGTGGCCAGGAGGCAGAGATGCGGCGGCGGCCAGCGGCGGCTAACCCTAGCCCTCTCCTAAGCTGATAACATGTTATGAGTGTGGGCTTGATATTACAATGACCAAGGGGCTAAATATATACATGAGATAATATACAATGAGCTCCCTATACAATGTGATAACCCTGCAACCTCTACATATCTAAGTATCTAACAGAGACAAATTTTTACTTGTTGGATAAAAAACTGATTCTTAAGTCACCAAACAAGAGTTCAAATACCACATTTGCATCGTACCTACGATATGTAGTCACGTAATAGTTGACAAATATTACTAAAGGGGTACAAAAAATAGTACTCCATTGATTAATGTAAGGTGCATTTTGAGTTTGCACAAAGATTAAGAACGTGACAAAATTAAGAAAGCTATGAGAAGAAAAGACCCAAGTACCCTCTTATAGTTGCTTTGGAAAGATGAGAGAGGATACTTTGTAATGAATTAATGCATACCTAGCTGAAACTATAAAATACCAATGCGGCAATGCCAGAATCATACTAATGGGAAACTACATGGTAATGTCCAGAAAGGAAGTCATGGAAAGAAAAAGATCGAAAGTTTGACAAGTATTACCAGTCTGCAACTTTGTTGGCAGAATAAATTGCCTGCCTGACTGGAGACACTGGATATGATAGCAATATCAGGAGAGCAAGCTGGGTGATCTGCAGACACCATCATAGTGGAATACTCAAAAACATGGATTGACTGTCATAGTATTATAGTAAATAATAATCAAAAGATGACAAAATAAATCATCCAAGACTTCAAAGTATCAAAGAACTACAAAAGGAAGGATAAACATGTTAAGAGTATTACAGGGAAATATGCTATCCCTTTGTACTCTTAACAAAACAGATACCACATACATTTTTCCTCGCACTGGGAACAAGTACGTAATGAAGAATCAAATTCACCAATGTCTTGAGCATCGTAACTAGAATGTTCCTGACAAAATTTACAGGAGCAGTTTGCACAACGCCAATCATCAGAGGGAAGTGCCTGCAAATTGGAAGTTCATGCTCATTAGAGAATGCTGCGCGCCTGCACCAAATACGCTTATCAAGCCTTAGCAGGAAAAGAAAATCGAGGCCCTATATTAGGCACTTCAATGATCTCCCCTAATCCAGGAATCACTAAAGCAGATGCAAAAGGCACATAAACAAAAAAATACTGCCAAATTTGCAATGCAATCAAACGAAATGTCACAGTTATTGCTCCAGAGTAAAAATGGCATTAAGCCAACAGCCTGACACAATAATTGTCTGAAAAGCATTTACTCTTAAGTACATACCTCGAGATCTAGACAACTCATGTGGAATGTTGAGGGGCATCCATCACAGCAGATCAAACTGCCTCCATCACCACAAATACCACACGTGTCATCATTGGGATCATCACCCGCAGTGCTAATTGGAAAGAAAGCCTGCCTTTCAGAATCAGACTGCTTATCCCATGCATTAATGAGACAATGCAAAAGGTCAATGTCCAGCCCATCTACAAGTACATTTCTGTATGGTTTGCTCACTTGACCACCAGCATGAACCACAAATTCGAGTACTGCGAAGATCTTGCTACAGCAGCTGCAGTTAATTCCATCCCGAGTGACTACACCCTCTAGTAAAACTTTTGAGCGGCTGTCATCCATACATTTCAGTCTAGCGTTGACAGATAGAATATCCAGATCAATCAACCAGGAGAAAACTGTACGTTTCCATTCATATGGAACAAAACCATCAGTACTGCTTCCAGCCTCCTGGTTTGATCCACGAGCAAGTAGAGTACAGCCACCTCGCTTTTTTCTTTCACTGCTGAAATGCAGCTTTCTTGAATTTGAAATCTTATTCTTCTTGTCCTTTGGCTTGCGCTTAGAATTTTTAAACTTTTTCAGCAAACCATGCTTCTTCTTTCTCAACTTCTGAAGCTCCACTTTGGTTCTTCGCCTGTTAACGACCATTCGTTTTAATTTGCTAAGGATCTCCTCTGGTAAAGAACAACCTGCAGAAGCAAGCCTTTTGCCAGGGCTACCCACAGATTTTTTTGATGAACTCAGGCTTTTAACTCTGTCCTTTTGCTCAGATTCCATATCTTCGAGGAACACAGAATATGCTTTTGTAACTGACCAATAAGATCCTTTACCACTAGGAGGTATATACACAGAATCCAAATAATTTCTGCCATTCCTGGGTCTCAAATCAATCTTCCAACCAGCATCTACAAGTATGCCCTTTATTTGTTCACTTATTTTTTGCTTTTCTTCACGAAGACTTCCTGTATTTATTGGCTCAGTTGGGCTTGAAGATTTCACACTGGAAGCCTTGTTTGCCTTTATCTTGCCTTTGGGCGCCTTCATTTTCCCCTTTTCTGCTTGTCGAGAAAACGATCTAGTCGCAGATCTAATCAAAACAGATCTATCCAAACAAGTTGGTTTTGAAGAACCAGAAGAATGCTTTGATCTAGATTCAGCCCTTTGTTTCTGCCCAGAACCTTTCCCTTTTTGCCGGTCCTTTCTCACGATAATGACTTCCTCAGATTCACTAGAATCCTCTTTATTTTTCAGGACAACAAGAGCACCAACTCGCGTACGCCCTCTACAACTTTTCCTGTAGGAAGTATCACTGCCAGTTCTGTCATCATCAGATTCATTATGTAACAGCTTACAGGCCTTTTGATTAGAGCGGTTAACAGATCTGCTCAACTCAGCTGTTTGACCGCGATGCTGTCGTTTCGTCAAAATACCTTTTTTATCTGAACCACAGTTCTTCCCCGTAAGCTTCTTTCCAGAAGACTTATTTGGTTGCTCTAGCTCAGTGTCAGAAGATATATCTCTTGTCTTTTTCATGGATGGCATCGTAACTGGTGACCCTCCAATTTTATCAAGAACTGATTCCAATATCCTCTTCTTACTAGCAACAATCTTAGCTCCAACTGATAATACTGATTTCTGCACGGCAGTCTTGTTTTCAGATTTAACTCCTTCAGAATATGTAAGCTCTGTATCATTTCTTTCAGTGATGGCTGAATTAAAGACATTCTGATCCACCACAGAAACTGAATCTTCTGATGTTTTCTTAGCAATGCTGTCACTTCTCGTGAGTGGTTGTGCTTGTGACTTCAAATTTATCTTTATCTCAGTTTCTGATGCCTTGTTATCTGTGATATTTGCAGGATCGTCATTGCCGGTGACACCTGAGTTTCTTCGAGCAGCAACCTTTCCTTTTAGTGGCTGCTTCTTTGTATTGGTACCACATTCTGCCAGCTCAGTGTGATGAGCTTTAGAGGGTACAGTACCACTCGCTTTCCTTGTATAATGATGAAGAGCATTTTCCTTCCTCTCCTTGCTTTCCAAGTTAGCCTCGTTTTGACTACTTCTGCACGTGCTTCCAGAAACTTCTCTCTGTCTAACTGTAGCAGACCTTGTAACTCTCTTCTCAAATCGAGCATCCTCTTCACATTTCACCTGCTTCTCATCACATGTTTTTCTAGTTATTGACCTTCTCCTTATGAAGACAATGTCAGTAGTTGAAACCTCCTTGCTTTCATTCACAGGGCTGTCCATCCCCTCCTTCTGGTTAGTGCAATCAGTTAGCGCATTGTGGTTATCAACTGTGCACCTTCCTTTCTCAACCAGAGAAACCTCAGTTTCTTTATGTACATCATCAATGCGACAATGCTTCTCAACTTTCTGATCTTCACTGAGTACCACTCCCTCAGTACACACCACAGTATCCTCCTGCTCCATAGATTCTGATCCACTTGTGGGGTTGCTTCTGCTTAAACCCATGATCAGCTCATCGTCATTTGCGGTAGCTGATGGGTCTATGACCTCTCCCTGGCAAGGCCCATTGGCCCCCCTGTTTGCTTGGGGGTCATCAATACTCCCGCCACTTGTTCCAGCTCCAGACTTGTTCGGCTCCTCATGAGTTGCGGGGTAAATCTTCTCATCTGCCTTCTCTCTCTTATCATTAGATTCCAAAATGCTTCCTCGAGTTTGCAAGCCATTCCCTTCAGCAACTTCCATCACAGAACACCTAGCGGCCTCTTCTGCAGCGTCACTCACTTTCACATCAACCACTTCCCTATCTTCCTCACCATTACAAGCATCAATTGTCAGGACCCCGCTTGCATCAGGCTCGGCCATAGCCTCACAGTAGGTCTTCTCCAGACTGTCACCCTTCCCAACATCCACAGCTGCTCCCCCCGCTGTCTCAGCATCCACATGCTGCTTCATGGAGTCCAACCTCGACACCCTCTTCGCAACACCCCCATTCTCTTCCGCAGAACCCCTTCCAACCTTCCTTTTCTTCCCCGTCAGGATGAGCCCTCCTCCGCCAAGATCTTCATCACCGCCAACGGAAGACTTGCCTACATCCAAGGAGGTAGAATTCTCCAAATCCTTCATCACGCCGTCTTCCATCCCTGCTATGGGACTCCGCTTCGAGCCGTTGTGTCCCATTCCAAGACCTTGTGCAAGACCAGAAACCTCATCAAAACCACATCCCTTCCCACCTATTTTTCACAATAATGCTAAGGTGACCAAACAGCATGATCTACCCTAGACCCTAGTCTGAATCTGGTCCGACTCCATTGAGAAATTCCTCGCAATGCAACACAAAACACATGAAATGGGCAAACTCCTACCTTTCCCTTGGTATCCTATAAGCAAAAACACTAGTCTAAAGCAAACAACGCACACCAGTAACCCTACCAAGCAAGGAAGCTAATAAAACGTCATCCCCAAAAGGCATAATTTCCACACACACACAAAAAAAATCCGAGATGAGCAACTCACCAGAACCCAGCGAAGAAAAGGAGCGCTACGACGCGAGACACGAGCGCATGTCCCGGATCAGCAGATCGTGCGGCGAAAACCCTAGCCCCCCGCCACCGCAAGCGCCACCGGCCTCCACTCTCCCCACCACCACCACCACCACCACCACGCAGCGCAAGAGTGGGAGAGAGAGATGTCTGCACGCCACGCCCCGCTGGCCCGCCACCCCCTCCTCGATCCGGCGACGGCGCCGGCGCGAATCCGCAGCGGAGGCGCCGGATCGGGCGCCGAATTCGGGGATTCGGGGCGCGAAATGCCGAATTGGGATTCTAGGGGAGAAGTCAGGAGGGAGAGGAAGAGGCCCGTCGTGCTATGCTACAGCTTTGGTTGCGTTTTAATCCTCTTTTTCTTTTAAACCGGGGTCTCCGGGGAGTGGGGAGGAAGCGCGTGGGTGAGTGGTAGTACTAGTACTAGTCACTGGCGGGTGGGGCCCTTTCGCAGCGGCGCAGGGCTCGGGGTGGTTTCTGGGTTCGTGCGTGCGCCGTGCCAGCGGTCGCGAGTTGGTGATCGATTGGTTTTTGAAGGTGTGGGTTCAGGTTTTTCCCTCCAGTAGCCCAGTGCCTGCTCTCGCGAGGTATTGGAGACCTTGGAGTAGGCTGAAGGTCAGCGCATTGGGTCTGAAATTTTTCGATCCGGAGATGGTAGGGTTTTAGTCAATGATTTAGGTTGTGATAATCGCAGTGTCAGGACATCGTGGGCAACAAAGCTATGGCGGATAGCTTTCCGCTATCCGCCTTCGTGGTTACACATAAAATGTTGTTTTTGTAATTTTATGTATTGTGTAAAATACCAAAATAGCTATAAGAAACTTTAAAAGCCATTTAACAACTCGGTCCATATGTGCACAAATAATAACACGTTATCCATGCAACCACAAAAAACTGGTTCATACAACACTAAATTACATAACACAAAGTCTAATTAACAGCTATTACACAATAAGTATGTTATTATACATTTTTATCGTTTCGAGTATACTCTAATAATAATTATAAAATACTCTAAAATAAGTTCTACGAAAAATTTCATCAAAGTCTTCTTTTTATAACATAATTTGTGTTTATACCATTTTTATATGTGGAAATGGTACATAGCAAAAATAAAAGACTCCAATGAATTTTTTTTAACTAAATCACATTGAAGTGTCTTAGAATTAGTATCTAAGTATACCAGAAGTGCTAAATAAGTATAATATGCTTGTTTAAGTGTTTTATATATATGAAGTATTTTTCGTACTCCCGGGAGTACATACTCCCACTTTCAATATATCACTTAAACGAATATTTTATACACTTTATTACTTTCAGTATACTTAAATACTAATTCTAAAATACTCTAATATGGCTTAGTTGAAAAAATTTCATTGAACCCTTTATTTTTGCTATATACCTTTTTCCGACATAAAAGGAATAATGTAAATTATGATGTAAAAAGTGTATTTTTGATGAATTTTTTTATAAAAAGTATCTGATAATCATTATTAGAGTATGTTCAAATAGATAAAGTGGCCATTATTACAGCTATAGCGGTATGCTAAATCTGATATAGTAATCGTAGCTGTGTTAATGCTCTTACCCTGCTTAGCCCAGTGTTTGGGTGCCCAAAACCGTCATAGCGGTGCTATAGGCTCGCCCCGCTCATTTCAGCTTCAGCTTCTGACTTCTGGCTTATTTTTCACTATTCATAAAATTTCGCCTTTTTATAAACTTTTGGCTTTTTTGAGCTTTTTCCCCTTTTCTTTTTTCGGTATTCGTTTATGTTGTCCGTGATGAGCTAACATATTTTTTCTATTTTTAATTTTTAAAATTCAATTACGCCAAATAAGGCACCTTCAGCTACAGTGAAATTTCAGCCGCTACAGTGCACTTTCAACCATAAGCCACGGTTTTTCAGCCCAACCGAGCGGGGGTTTTCACTGATTTCAGTTAACACCGGGAATGCCCGGACCTTATTCACTCGAATGTCGTAAATAGCTGTTGTTAACATATCTTACATGGTAGGTGTTGGAGTGTTTCACATGCAAGGTTAAGAATAATAGATACTATACATTACCGTATAAAAGCATCGTGATTACTCCGCTGAACTGATAATTTGTATGTATACACACCTCAAGCCCTAGTTTGGGGTGATTGTGTATTTTATGTCATTGTTCTTTGACTACGCTGTGCCTCAAGATTTGTAAGTGACAACAATTAAAGATGTGCAGACCAGGTAGACGACCGGTTATGGAAAAGTATCAAAACATAGTAGTCGGACACAGTTAACTCTGATAGTCTACCGTTGTTGGATGTCAACGTAATAACATTGATAAGGGCAGCTTGCTGGGATAAAAATGGCATACTATGAAGGGGCTCATGCGCCCAAGAAGCCAACATATGACTACCTAGCCATCCCCTTCCACCCTGGAGGGAGGCTGGATGAAAATTTAGGGTGGATTCGGCTGTGATCGTTTTGACTTCAACTTTTAGCTTCCGGGTTATTTTTCATTATTCATAAATTTCATCTTTTTCTGAACTTTTGTCTTTTTGTTGAGTTTTTTTCGGTTCTTTTTTCCCGTATTTGTTTGTATTATACATAATGGGCTAACATTTTTTTAAATTTTTTTAAAATTTAATTATGCTAAATAAGCCTCTGTCAGCTACAGTATTTTTTCATCCAGCTATAGTGCTTTTTAGCCATAAGCCACCAAAAATAGCCCAAATGATCACCACCTCATTTTGGTTTATTCACGGCTTATGTTCGTACTGTACAGTAATTAGCTTTTAAACGGTATGTTTATTAGGCGAAGTTAATAGGAAGATTGTAGTAAAAAGTGTACTGAAGTCAGCTGTACTGGCCAAAATCACATGCAACTATTTACCTATGCGTACTACATTTTGCGAACAGTCAGAATTCAAATATTTAAGCCATGAACTATAGGGTCTGTTCTTTAAGTCAAAAGCCGGCGGCTTTTGACTTTTGCTACAGTACCTAACTTTCAAATGGAGTATTTTCTTAAGATGGGATCTACAAGTTAAACGATCTACATGTTAAAAGCCCAACATCTGTACCAGCGAAAATCGCAAGTGAGTATCTGTCTCTCTGTAATTTGTATCGTAAATGTACCAAAATTCAAAAATTTCACTAAAAGCCATAAACCGCAAATTGAAAAAAACAGCCAAAAACTCACCCTTAGTAGGGACATAAATGACTTTGGGTTTGGATTTTGGATCTTTTTTACTAATTCTAGGTCAAATGAAAATATTTTTGTTAAGCCAGCGAAGACACAAATAATATATATATATATATATATATATATATATATATATATATATATATATATATATATATATATGTGTGTGTGTGTGTGTGTGTGTGTGTGTGTGTGTGTGTGTGTGTGTGTATGTATATGTAAACTAAAAGTTATGTGAGGCTGTGTCCCACTAAGATTGCCCTGCTCGGTTGGGACTGAAAAGCTGTGGGTTATGACTGAAATTGCACTATAACGGCTGAAATTTCACTGTAGTTGAAGATAGCTTATTTGGCATAAAATTTAAAAAATAAAAATAGAAAAATATGCTAACTCATTACGGACAACGCAAACGAATATGGGAAAAAGACAAAAGTTCAGAAAAAAAAAACAAAATTTATAAATAATGAAAAATAAATCAGAAATTAGAAGCTAAAACCGAAAGGAGCAGATCCTTTACTAGAGCCGGCCCACGATGCCGCCTCCTGAACCATGGCTGCCCACAGAAAACTTACAATCGAGTGCATCACCAACACCACCGACGTCCTCACGGTACGTACGTCCTCCATGCGAACAGGCGACACGCATGAATGAATTCATGCATACGCGTGTCAGTGTGTGCCCGATTTGCATCTCTGTATGTGTGGATATCTCGTTTCAGTGGCACGCGACGGCGAAGCTGCCGACGGCCAAGGCGGTGACGATGGAGGACGCGGCGACGGTGGTGGAGGCGGAGGCGGAGGCGGAGGCGGCGCACGACCCTGGTGCAGCAACCAAGCCGTGCGGGGTGGGCGCACCGCTTACAGCGGCGGCAAGGCACAACCAGGAGGACTCGTCGTAATTAAATGTAGAGGAGAAAGGGATCGAATGTATGGCCATTTCGGCCGAGCTGTTCTATACAATCTGGACGATCGGTTCAACTCATGGCTAAGCACGGAGTACGGCGCGTGTTTGGTCAGCTGCCAGGGCTCCGCGCCCCTGGCCAGGACGCAGCCGGGAGCTCTCTCTGTTTGGTTACCGACCTGGCTCACTCCTAGGCCAAGATGATCAAAATCGAGCTTCTGGGTATCAGCCTCACGGCGACTGGATCCCCTGTCTCTATCTTTAATATAGCATATTTGCTTTCATCATTCAGTCTTAGGCATAGTCTTCTGCTCAAACACTATGGGTACGTTCTTTTTTACTAAAATTTATGGTTTTTAGTTGCGGCTTGTAACTTTTGAACTGTTCATATGAAAGATTAGAATAACAGAAACTCATATATGGCTTTTACTGATATAAATAAAGTCGATACAGTATGTACTACAATTAGTTAGTAGACTCATCTAAAAATAACTTTGTTTAAAAGTTAGTTATTATAAAAAATCAAAAAAGAAACTAAAAGCTGAAAAGGTACGGAACCTATATCTTTATGGTTGCCTGATCAATCAGAAATCATCAAAATAGCAAACTACTTTTGGGCACTACTTTTAGTACATAAAGCTTAGGGCACCAATCAGAAATCATCAAAATAGCAAACTACTTTTGGGCACTACTTTTAGTACATAAAACTTAGGGCACCAACTAAAGTAGGCTTACATGTTTCGTATACGCGTTCCAAATGTACATTTAAGCATTGGAACTCAACATGGGACAGCGTGATCTATGCCCCTTTTTTGCCTTTTATTTTATTTTTAGCATTAGTTTTTTGACGGTTAAAATAAATAGAATGACTTCTCCAAGCAGTTTCTTAAAACTGTTTCTCCAAACAGTTTTCCAAACATAAAATCGTGTGCATCATTTAAGTCGATATCTCTGTTGTCGGTCGCTATCTTGGAAAACACAGACAAAAAACTACTAGTATACGTAAAAGCTATCAATCGTACTAAAAAACAGGGCTGAAGAGACAAAAATGATTCCAATTTCCAAAGCATGCCTTCGAGCTAGACTGTGAATAGAAAGCAAGTTGGTATGTTCTTTTTTGTTTCGGTTTGTGGTCATGGTTTATGGCTGTTCACGAGAGATAGTATGGAGATATAAATAACTCACGTGTGGTTTTTGCTGATATAAATAAAGTTGTTATAATGTACTATATTTAACTTGTAGACTATCTCGAAAAAATATTTTATTTGAAAGCTAATTACTATAAAAAAAACTATAAATTAACTTTTAAAATCTAAAAAGAGAAGACTTAAGTAACTGGCACGGTCTTCCTTGCATCCGTATAGAACATTTTGGAAGTAAAGCTTTACCGTAGTTATTATTGCACGAGTGCTGCTAGCTTTTGTGCACGGTGCTGTCCTAGCTTTTCTGCACAGCGTTCGTCGGTTGGACCTGTTGGTAAAATTTCGAGTTACTCCCGTTCTTGACATGGAACCTCACTCATTGGCCCGTTCAATTTGATTTTTTTATGGTATTTAGTTGAAATAATACTACAGTGATTATTAGTTTTTATGAATTATTCAAATGAGAAAAATAAAAATATATACCTTTATGGATAATACAAAGGAAAAAAGGAAGAAAGAAGAAAAAAGCCAGTTAAGAAGTCAGCACGTTTCAAATAACTTTTGACGTTTGAAAGATAGAAGTCAAAAGTTATTTATAACGAAACCTATTTCTAGCGACAAGAAGGAATAAAAAAAACTTGGCCACCATCCAACGAGACTTGCTTAATTACGACTCGCCTATTATTGCACTAGTACTGCAAAATCACGCACATATGAAATAAACGTAAATAAGTTTGTCACCTTAAACTATCATATTTGATTTATTTTCAAACAGCGACTATAAAACTAGATATCCAATGCCTTTCAACTATCAAAATCGTTTACTTTACCCTCTGGACCTAAATCATGATAGTTTGATATCATGTGGTGTCTATATGTCGAATAGTTTTACACATAAGTACATTCTCGATGATGTGGTAGACACTTATTAAATAAAAACTAAAAAAATTGTGGACTCAGATGTCATCCTCTTATCTACTTTCTTCTTCATCCTCTTCTCATCTCTCTCTTCCCTCTCTCATATCTCCCTCTTCCCCAAGTCTGACATTGACAAGGGCCAGGTCAGACCTCGCCGGCGCCACTGCTCATCTCATCTCACCTCTCTAACCCTACCTCTCTTCATCACCATCTTACCCAGCGCGGTGCTGCGGGGATGCATGGGCAGATCTGACAGTGGAGGCAGAGAGGTTGGGCCGCAACACGTTGGAGGGGCAGCGAGTGACAGGAGCTGACGAGGAGGACGGTGACTAGATGGGTGGAGGATGTGGCCGAACAGCCGATGTGCCTAGATCCAGATCCAGCGGGCAGAGGAGGGGGTCGACGACCTCGACCCATCCACTAGCGACCTTGTCTTCTCCACTGTCAATCTCAATCTCTCCACCGACGATCTCGTCTTCATCTCTGGTGGTGGGATCCGAACACCATCGTCATTGGTGATTGCAACTCAGCCCCAGCTGCTCCGTATGCCATCGTCAATTGCAACTAGCCTCCAACCATAGACCACACCTCAAGCTCACTAGCCACGTATCCGTCCTCTCTCCCTCCCGAGCACTGCTACCATCATCCATTGTCGTTGCCACCCACATGTCCTTCTGAGCCTACCATACCTTTTGCTGTGCTTCTATAGCAGCGATGGTGGTGGTGGAGCTCGCGGTGGCCTTCTCCCTCTGGCTAGGAGCTACGCCACTGCCTCCCCTGGCTGCGAACCAATTAGGCCACACTACCTCCTCCGCTGGGACCTGGGGGACGATCATCAAGAGCTGTGCCATCTCTGCGACAGGTTGCTAGGAGCAGCAGGCAAATTTGGGGGAGGAGGTTAGATGGGAGAGGCAGCCATAGCTGTTGAGAGAGAGAGAAGAGAAGAAGATGAAGAGAAGGTAGTATGTGATAATGACATATGGGCCCACCATTTTTAAATTTATTTGTTCATTCTGCTAATTGGATGGCTTATGTGTTAAAATCCTAAACTGAAAACCAGCTTATGTGTCAAAATCGCTTTCATGTTGGTGCCACATCAGCTAAACCTTATTCAATCGCTCTATGGGGTAATATATCCAGTAGTGTGACACAAGGGTTGTAAAACATCCGATTTTGTATTTTAATGTTAAATTTTAAACTTTTACAAAAGTTTATAGGTAGAGTAGACAATTCTAAATAAAAAACGAGGCATCCACATGTCACATGTTTTGTGCACCGGTTTGCGGGCCTATTCTTTTTGGCTCTGTCTTATGGCTTTTAACTGTTCGTGAGAAAGAATACAGGGTAAGAGAAACCGTATGTGGTTTTGGTCAATATAAATAAAGTTGTTACGATGTACTATAATTAATTTATAGATTCTATCTTAAAAATACACTCTATTTGAAATATAACTGCTGTAAAAAAATTAAAAAAAAGCTTTTAGGAATTGAAAAAGCCCGCACTGATTCTTCTGGTGGAGTGAGCGAAATCTGGACACATTTGGACCCTAAACACCGAAATTCCACTTTTGGCCTAAATCAAAAATTCCGTTTGGACCCCTCCGACCGCTGCGTTCGCGAGCTGGTGCCACGTGTCCCGGACCTTGATCGGCGGCGGCGCGGCTGGCGGGCGGGCGGGACGCGATCGAGCGGGCGATGCGCGCTGGCGGGCGGCGGCGACACGCGGTGTCGCATGGCGGCGCGGTCGCGCGGTGGAGCGGCGGTCGCGCGCCGGCCGGGACACGTGGCGCCATCTCGCAAACGCGCGGTCGGAAGGGGTCCGAAACGGAATTTTTGATTTAGAGGTCAAAACGGAATTTTCGGTGTTTAGAGATCCACATGTGTCCAGATTTCTGAGTGAGCAGGACACCCTACATGCATGCATGCATGTGCATGCAGCAGAGCCGAATCCACAAGCCCGGCCGCTCTTCCGCACAGTTCGACCATGCATATGTGGCGTGCACTCACGCAGCGGTCAGTGGCCGATTCCCGCCACGCCGATCAAACCGCATCATGACGTGGACGCGCGCGCTCAGGTGCAAACCCGACGCAGCTCCACGTATCACCTCGCCTCCCCACGTGTCCCCTCCTCATCCCTTGTCACTTCCCCTCGCGGCCTGTACATAAACAGACGGCAGCACAGCTCGCCCCCGACTCACAAGCTGTCCGTACGCACGTCCCCACTGCGCGCAGCTAGCAGCAGCTCAAACCGGCCGCGCCCAAACAACGGCGAGTCGATAGAGCAACATGAGCCAGGGGCAGCCGAAGAGGCCCGAGGGCCAGCAGGCGCATGACCTGCCGGACCGGCCCATCAAGTACGGCGACGTGTTCGACGTCTCCGGCGACCTGGCTGGCCAGCCCGTCGCGCCCAGGGACGCCGCGATGCTGCAGTCCGCCGAGCAAGTCGTGCTCGGCCAGACGCAGAAGGGCGGGCCCTCGGCCGTTATGCAGTCCGCCGCCACGCTCAACGCGCGCGCCGGTCACGTCGGCCGCGGCCAGATCACCGGCCCCGCCGCCGACGCAGGCGTCACCGTCACCGAGACCGACGTCCCAGGCCGCCGCGTTGTCACCGAGTCCATCGCCGGGCAGGCGGTGGGCCAGTTCGTCACGCCCGCGCCGGTGGCGCTGACCCAGCCGACGGGCGCGCTGGATAAGGACGCCGTGACGATCGGGCGCGCGCTGGAGGCCGCGGCAGCCACCGCCGCCGGGGGCAAGCCGGTGGACCAGAGCGACGCGGCGGCCATCCAGGCCGCCGAGATGCGCTCCACGGGGTCCAGCCTCACCGTCCCGGGGGGCGTCGCCGCGGCGGCGCAGGCGGCCGCGGACCAGAACGCCCGCGCCGCGCGCGAGGAGGGCAAGGTCAAGCTCCGGGACGTCCTCTCGGTGCGCACTACTCCGCTCACTCGCTTCTTGACGATCGATTCTTTCTTAGGCTCGTAGCTACTGGCAAATGTGCATTGTAACCAATTAACATTGAATTGCGCCTTGGATTGTGTGCGTGCGCTCAGAATGCGAGGGACAAGCTGCCGGCAGACAAGGGGGCGACGAAGGAGGACGCCGAGAGGGTCGTGTCGGCGGAGGTGCGGAACAAGCCGGACATGGCGATCACGCCGGGCGGCGTGGCGGACGCAGTGACCACGGCGGCACGGCTCAACCAGGAGCGCCCGTAGGTCATCTCTTAAAGGTGTGCAGCGCAGCGAGTGTTCGTCCTGTCGGCCGAGCATGCAGTACTCTGGGTTAGTGGGTTATGAATAAAATTATGCACTCGTCTGGTCGTCTCTTGTAAAAGATGTGAAATCAGCTGCATGCGAACAATAATACGGATGTAAAACAAATCCCATGTAGTGTGCTTCTTTCTCTCTCCGAGATTGATATGGAGTACACAACTATACCAAACTCGTTAACTGTTCACGCATATGGCAGCGGCAAGCGATAACATGATTAGCATTAATGTGTATGATTAGGATTAATTAAGCGTTATTAACACTAATTAAATCACTAATCAAATGCTTTGCGGTCCACGACGTCCTGACATCCTCCTATAGGCTAGGTTTTTAACGACTAAATTAAAGAAACAGTTACAATGTCATTTGTATAGGCTAGATTTGTAAAAACATGACTAAATTAAATACATAAACAGTTACAATGTCAGCTGTATGAACAGGTACAAACAGTTCTAAGTACACAAATATATAGCAACAGGACTATCGATGGAATTACTCAACGGAAGATAAGTTTATGTTAATGTATGTTAACCATATGCTGTGCAACTTGAACTTGCTGTCTTTAAGCAGGAACAGGGGCTCGTCGCTGCAAACCATTACAAATTTTTTTGATGAACTTTCAACTAAGTTTCTAGCAACATTTGTGCAATTCCTTCTCAAAGCTTACTCCGGAGCCACATCTACAAGGGGAGGGAGAATGCTTTGTAAGTTGCAACAACGTTTACTCTTCCAACTTCAAGGAACATATCTAAGAATTACACGAAACGCTCGTTGCAACATCTAAACATCTGTCAGAATTATTGAGGATACAATCATGACATAGGCGAGGAAGAAGAACATGACAATCTGGATGAAGAACTTGGGATTGTCCCTCAAGCTTGGGGCCGCCACTGATCTACTGCTTGAGAAAACAAGAATGCACTGTCAGTCACGTACGGCCAGCGACGAGCAAGGACGGTGCAAAAAGAGGTGTTGCAGCATCTTCTTACCTCGCGATGCGCTGTGAGAGTCGATGGAAGGGTAGACTCTGAATGAAAACCACACCTGGTCCTGTGAGAGATGCTGTTAGCTGGTTGTCGCCCTGCATAATAAGACGATAGCCCTCAGTCGTCAGTGCAAGGAAAGAAAGGAATTCTCAACAAGAAGAAACATAAGGAAACAAGCAGTGGGGGAAGGAGAAAGGGTAATACTCACCCCAAAGATTGCTCTTCTCAGCTGGTTAGGGTTCTTCAACTGAAAGCTGATGGTGGTTGTCATAGCCAGAATACAAGCAGCATCAACAGTAATTACCTCACGAGGAGCGAGAATTTTCTGCATTACTAGCAAAAGAAAAGGGCAAAAGCTCCAAAAGTTAGGACCCCGTTGAATTTACCAGCGTTAACAATAACTTGCTTGTGCCAGAACAAAAGTATGGCATGACAGGTTTCATGCTTGTGCGCAATAAATCAAAGATTTACTGCTTATAGAACATCTAGCTGATAACAAAATGATGTAAACGTATTCCAAATTAGATGTTGCAGAAGTATTGCATGTCAACAACATCAATATCTTGTTAATGTAAAATGAGGCATTAATTCCAAGAGAAAATTGCAATGTAGCTCCCTGAACTTGCATTTTACTTTCTCAGCCCCTGAACCTGCGTCTGTTTGCACCGTAGGTCCATTGGGCCGTTTGTTAACAGAAAACGTTGAACTGACATAGAGCATGGCTGATGCCATAGGGTCAGGCTCGATTGCGTGGGTACAGTGTCGAGTCAGCACAGTGCCATCTTCTCCCTTGCAGCGCTGCAGAGAAGGGGATGGAGGGTGCGGGGTGACAACAGGTATGGCAGCGAGGAGCATGGCGTTGGCAGTCTACGGCGAGAGGGGCGACTGAAGGAGATGGGTTTTGGCTTCAGTGCGATGCAGCACACCTTGTGATGTGGACGGCCTGACACACAGATGACAGGGACGGCGGTTCCCCAAGAGCCGAGAGGGGAGAGGCGGCATAGGTCAACGCTGATGGCTCATCCAACAAGCTTTGGTGACGGGAGTAATACTCTAATAGGATCACAATTAAGGTAGTGACATGGTCAATTTAGGGAGATGAACTGAATTAATAGCGAATTTGGAGGTTTATCGTCGTGGTTTGGAGCAGTGGTGGCTGTTCGTTGGATTGGGGACGAGGAAGGGGTGCAACGGCATTGTGGTGGGATGGAAAAGGTGGAAGGATGTTAGGATGGTGTGTTTGGATGTTAATTTATCGTCTTCCCCATCGTCCTCATAGAGCCTCCTCGAGCCGCTCCTTCCGCGCACAGCTTCGTAGGCCCTGGGAACACGCCATGCGCACAACATCACCGGAGCCCCGCCGTGACAACTCGTTGTCACCCCGCACACTCCATCCTCTGCTCTGCCACGCTACAAAGGAGAAAAGGACACTGAGCCGACTCGACACTATACCCACACGATCGAGCCCGACCTTGTGGCATCAGCCATGTGCAATGCTAACTTAGTGTTTTTTGTTAGCAAACGGTCCAATGGACCTGTGGTGCAAACAGACGCAAGTTTGAGGTCTGAGAAAGTAAAATACAAGTTCAAGTGGTAAAATGATACAATCCTACAAGTTCAACGGGCTGAGAAAGTAAATTCAAGTTTGGAGGGTAAAGTGTTACAACTCACAACCCTACAAGTTCAAAGGGTAAAGTAGTACAATCTTACAAGTTCAGGGAGCTACAGTTTCTCTAATTCCAACCTTACCATGTTATCTTTCAGAAATATATTCCATAACATGTCCTAAACCCTTTACAGAATCACAGCTCGTAATTTTTAACACCTAAAATATTCTAGTATCCGTCCAATTTACATTGCTAGAGAGCATAAATAATATTGCAGTTTCAAATATTGATATCTACTTTCAAGACTGTGACGCAAGGGTGAAATGAATTGCACCTGATCCGCCACCAACAAGGAAAGCCATCCCTTGACCTCTAAGCTTCTGTTTGAGGATCATCTGTAGAAGAAATGCACATCTTTCATTTCCCAACAAGGAAGTTGACCAGTAGCATGCGAAACAGAACTAAAAAAACTTGCAGCTCCCACATTATCTCCAAATCAATAAGTTACCTACCTCTGCACCAATTTCAATGTTTCGTGGCCTTTGATCAACTGTACTTGTGACTGACACATCATTCACCGAGCAGAGAAAAGCATCTGCCTGCAAGGATAATTTGGTATATTATGAGGTTCTTGGGATTGTTTTCAAGCACATAACTAACTTGAAGACAGAACTTACCTGGCTAAGAAGTTCTCCACCAAAGTTCGCAAGATCTATCTGTAACAAAAGCAAGCAGCTATAGTGAGAATAAGATAGTAGTTTTGGCCAAGTACTCTGTTGAGATAATATGACCATTAAATCAGGTATATATATTCACAAAGAGTGCATCAGTTTGCTGGTTTAACATGATAACGCGACATCTACTCATCCATATATGATATATCTACCTCGTGTGCAGCTTAACAGATGCAGACTTACAGCCAGCATCCACAAATAGTCTTCTTAAACAAACTCATATTTACACGTAATTATGATGTCAATGACCCCCTAGTACTGAGCAAAATTATATCTTATTATTGACTGCTAAAAGACCAAATTTTAATATCTGCAGGCAAGGTTAACTGGTAACTAAACAGTTAATAGCACAAGGAACTCTTAACCATTTATTAATCAGTAAATCATATAGTTCAGGTGGTAACGATTGGTGAACAATTGAGTGACAGAACAAGTTGAAAGTGGAGGATTTAACTTGAACAAAAGAACTAACAAGTCCTTGTCAGACAGTTATAAGTTCTCAACGATAATTATTGAGGAATCATGGAAATTTTCACAAATAGGAGCTGTAATCTTGTTAATGATAAGAGGACAATATGATGTTATCCGCATGAGCAACCTATGGCTAGGGGTGGGAAATGAATACAAATTATCTGTATTATTTGGCTACCGTATTCAATAGGATATGAATACGGTATATATTTTCCCATCCAATCAATAATTTCTCTCCTATTCGTATTCGCATAAAAAATATGGATACAAATATGGTATGAACTTTTACCATACGAATGTTATTTTATCTAGACTATTCATATTCGTATTCAACGAAACAATATACATATTTTATTACAATACGACTAATTAGTTAGACAAGTTTTTTTAATTCAATGTGAATTCGTGTTTCTTTTGGTGAAGTAAATGAATTAGAATGATTAAGCATGACTGTACGAGGATAAAATGTTATTAATATTTTCATACTACATAAGTTATGACTTATGAGGATATCCGGATCTGACCAAGTTGAATAGATATTCCATTCAAATTTGTATTCATTACAATATTCGATTTGTATTCATATTCGAGAATATTCAAATTTGTATTTGTATTCGTTTACAAAATACAAATATGGAAAGGGTACTATTCGATTCATATTCGATCCATTTCCACCCCTACCTATGGCTTTGTATGGAAAGTGGGGAAACAACTTAGAGCTAAGCTACAAAATAGAAAAAGCGATACTAAAATTTTAAATGACATAATGACTTTACTAAGAAGAGATACTAACAGGCAGTATCCTCCCAGGAAATGGTGCAGAAATCCCTACATATCCATCATCAGGGCCAGGATTGAAGAATACAGTGCTGCTTATGCTTTTTCCAAAAATCCACTGCCACACGCCTCCATCGTTTTCAGGCAAGTAATTATTGTCCATTTGAATGTTCCCGGGCATGTAGCACATTGTACCTAAAGAATACAACAATGATGAAAATTACACACGAACACTCTCTAGGAACATCACAGGACTCACAGCAAACAAATAAGCAATATAACAGAGCACCTTGTAGCAACAACTATCAAAACATGGTTGATGCACTATGATAAGACAGGTTACAGTCAAAAAGCGCTACTGAACAAAACCATGATGAAATTGCTCACAGATAGAGATTATATTTAGATGGTTTATCATAACACACAACTGACAGTATGGCGGTAACTTATAATTTCTGCCATTCATGTCATACAAAGTATACTGCTGGTTAAGCAGGCAAGGTGCAAAGATTTCAGCTGCAGAACAGAATCGAGCCAATTAAGTAACCTGGTTTCACAGTCAACTTCTCCTGTGGCTTCACCATCACCTAAAAATCATTTTCCCCCAATAATCGCAAATCAGCACGGCTCAAATCATCCGAAGAGAGAAGAGGAGAGTAAGAAATTGAGCACCGGGAAGGAAACTACCTGCAAGACCTGCACATCTGCACCGGATATCTGAAACGCCGTCACGGATCCCTGTTGGCTCTGGAGACAACCCACGCAATTCAAACCGAATCAGATCAGGAGGGCTCCAAGCAGGAACCAAACGCTACGGATCGGGTGGATCCAGCCCAACGAGCTCGAAATTAACATCTACGCGGGGATGCGCCCGTGTGAGAAAAAAAGGATCAGATCGTGCAGGGGAGGAGCCCGCACCTGGTAGACGTAGGGCTGGAAGGGCGTGGAGAAGAAGGGCGCGGCCATGGCTGGCTGGAAACTTCTGGAAGCTTCTAGAAGCGATCAGTGAGGGCCGAGTCGGAGCGTCGTCTTCGGGTTCGGGGGAGTTGCCATTCGCAGGCGAGGAGCTCTCGATGGGTTCTGGCTTCTGAGCTTAATTACGGGAGGATTTTGTTTATTTTATTTTCTGTTTTCCGACGTGGGATTATCTGGCCCGTTGGCTGTGCAATGTGTTACAACCAGAAAATAAAGTAACCAATGTACAAGCACCTTTACTGTAAAGACATCTATTCATGTAAAGGCACCTTCTTTGCCACTTCCTCATCATCTATATATACTCATGTACATATACAGAATGAAAGTAATCATCAGTTCATTTCAATCACTTGTTCCCTCTTACAAGACGTTATCAGCACGCAGACATTCACAAGTGAAAAACAAGACGAACCACGCGTGCACTCGCGGAGCCGGGAAGAACGCCAACGCTATTCTGACGGTTTCAATTCACATACAGTGACAAGAAAAAACAAAAGGTAATGGCACCGGGTTTCTTTCATTGATCGCTTCCTTGCGCGAATCGTGGTATCGCCTTCCTCCGACGGCTGGCGACGGCGGTCCTCACGGCCGGCGGCGCTCCAGCCAAGGCGAGGCCGCTCACGGCCGGAGGTGCCCGTGGCCGGACAACCGCGGTGGCCGGAGCCCATGGCGCTGGCGGCGGAAGCGCCCGCTGATGGCGCGGCCGAGCCCGAGGCCGTGGCCTAAAGCAGCGCGCAGCGCGTCCTCATGGCGCGGCGTGGCAAGGCTCGGACGGCCAGCAACGCTGAGGCGCGCGCGCGGCGCGCGGCGCCAAAGCAGCGACCGCGCGAGCAGCGGCGCGCGGCGGCGTAGCGCGGCGACGAGCGGAGGCGGACGCGCAGCGGAGGGCGCGCAAAGACGCCATCAGCCGGCCGGCGACGCCGTGATGGCGCCGGCGATGGAGGCGACGCCGGCGGCGGCTTGCCGAGGAGGCGGCGCTGAGCGGTGTCGCGGAGAGAAGCGGCGCCAGCCGGCGAGGCGGCGATGCCCGAGCGGCGGCGCCTAAGGCCGCGGTCGCGGCGGCTCCATGTGGCGTTAGTGGATCGCGGCGCCCGCGGGGAGGCGGCCGGCGTTGAGGCGCGATCGGCGAAGGTGGCGGCGGCGGCAGCGTGGCGGCGGCGGCGGCGACGGCGGCGAGCGCCTAAATGGGCATGGTGGCTACGGTTAGGGTTAGAGAAACCCTAACCCACCTCTTTATATGGTTGCCTAAATGGGCTTTTAGCCCAATAACCCCCACCTCCCCACATGGGCCAAAAATGCCGAATGGGCTCCAGCCCAAGTTTTCAGAATTTTGCAAAATCCCCCCCAAAATTTCAAGGAATATGCAGAATTTTTATTTTAAATAAATTCCTATTGTAATATTTAAAATATTATCCTTATGCTTGTTTATAATTGTACCTGTTAATCTGTACTTTTATAAATTAGCATTTCAGTCCCTACAAGATCTGAAAATTATGTAATTATTCAAATCAATGTGCATGCACATTTCTATAACTTTTACATATTTAGGATTATTTTATTGCAATTTATTTATAATATGAATTGCGACCATATTTAAATTTGCTATCGCTAGCAAATTTAAACTTAAAAATTCCCGTTTAGTGAGTACCATTGTACTTAAATACTATAAATACTTATTGCAAAATATTATACCTACCATAAATACTATAATCACAATTTATGACACTTTGATACATTTATATGTACAATATGCCATACAATAAATTGGTGTTCACCACCAATATTGTGATTACACGGTATTATAAATATAACCACATGTTATATTTAATTTGGGTATATATTCATTTGGATTACAATACTCATATTGTTTTCCACATATTTTGCATTTTATTACAAAATTACCATACACATTAATTTACCTCATGTAAATTAATTATTTATGGTGTACTTTTCATGTAAATTCTTACAATGGCTACCAAAGATTTTGAGCCTCTCGCTCTAGATGGTGCCAATTACCCTACATGGGCTACGGACCTCAAAATCAATCTCACCACACGTGGGTTGCAAGGGTAATATTTGATCCTCCAAATGATCAAATTAGTGGATATTGTGATATATTCCGTTTTAAGCATAATACAGAATCACATTCATCCCGATTTAAAAGCGGAATATCTGTATGAGGAAAATCCACTCACTTTATGGTTAGCCCTCAAAAATAGATATGAGCAGCAAAAAGCTGTTATCTTACCTGAGGCTAATCATGAATGGGCACATCTTAGACTCCAAGTCTTCAAAATTGTTGGAGACTATAATCATGTTCTTCATGCTATTTGCTCCAAATTGCGGTTTTGTGAAAAGGAACCAACAGATGCGGATAAAATAGAGAAGACTCTCTCTACTATACTCCCATCTGACAGGGTCCTCCAGCAGCAATGGCGAGCTGCAAATTACCAAACTTATTTTGATCTTATGCATACTATACTTCAGGCAGAGAAGCATGCTGAACTTCTTTTAAAGAACAATCAGCAAACGTCCCATTGGGGCTGCTCCACTTCCTGAAGTTCATGCTAATCAAAATAACAATAAGTTCCGTGGTTTAAAAGACCACTCAAAGAACTTTAAAGGTAAACACAAGCGCAACATTAAGCAAAAATCAAGTGTATTCAAGAAAGGTAAAGGCAATTCTGGTAAGAGAGTTGACAACACTGAAATTTGTCAAAAATATGGTTGCTACAACCATCCTACCAAGAAATGCCGCACCCCGAAGCATCTTGTGAACCTCTACCTCCAGTCTTTGGCTCAAGGCAAGAATGCTCACGAGAAGAGATTTGAAGCGCACTTCAATCTCACATCCAACAATGATGAAGCCGGATGCTCTCAAAAGTTCTTTCAAGAACTCAAAGACACTTGTGCTTCTCCAAAGAAGGATGATCTCATATACACCGAGGACACACTTGAAGAATTTCATTCTCAAGACATGTTTGGAGATCTCAGTTAGACTCCTCGTTCCATAGCTAATAAGTACTATAGTGTTGTAATATAAATAATATTGTCATTTATATTGTAAGCTTGTATGCTACAATTATATATCGAACACATTCGATATTATCAATAAAGTTTGTATGTATTCTATATATACCACTATAAGAATTTCATTAAATTCTTCTTTTGTGTATATAGATTTTTAGAGTCAATCCAATAGAGGAGGAATTATGCCTTGTGGATAGTGGTACCACAAACTCTATACTTAGGGACACAAAATATTTCCTAACTCTTACTAAGAGGAAAGGAAATGTTTTAACCATCGCTAGACGCGATGCAACGATAGTAGGCTCTGGTCGCGCCTCTATCACTCTCCCTATGGGTACACAATTGGAAATTGAGGATGCACTCTTGTATCCCGATTCAACACGTACCCTACTTCGTTATAGACATATCTGTCGAATGGTTTCCATGTTGAAACCCGAAATGACAAAGAAAGAGGAATATCTCCTCTTAACCAAACACAACGGATATGGCAAACAAGTACTAGAAACAATTCCATCTTTAAACTCCGGATTGTACTATACATACATCAAACCCGTTTAACATATTGCGTACAAAGTAATTTTCCAAAACACTAACACATTCCAAACATGGCATGATCGTCTTGGCCATCCGGCATTGGAATGATGAGGAAAATTTTAGCAATTCAATTGGTCATACATACCATAAAACAAAATTTCCGAATCCTCGATTTTGTGTGTACTTCATGTGCCATAGGAAAATTGATTTTAAGACCTCTTATCTTAAAATCGAGTTGCACCACTTAAATTCCTTGAACGCATTCAAGGACATATATGTGGTCCTATACAACCATTGTGTGGACCGTTCAGATATTTCATGGTTCTCATTGACGCATCTACTGGATGGTCACATGTGTGTCTTTTATCCACACGAAACCATGTATTTGCTAAGTTAATTGGTCAAATTATCCAATTACGAGCACATTACCCTGAATATCGAATTCAATCAATTCGAATGGATAATGCTGCTAAATTTTCATACCATGCCTTCAATGACGATTGTATGGCTCTTGGTATACAAGTTCAACACTCTGTTCCATATGTCCATACACAAAATGGTTTAGCAGAATCTCTTATCAAGAGAATCAAGCTCATTGCAACGCTTAGACTAATGTAATAGATCTGTCGAGGAATATTATCAAGAACTACAAATAGGCATGCTGCGTTGTGATGTTGTCGAGGATGAGGAGGACAAGATGGCTCGCTTTTATGGGGGCTTAAGGTGTGAGATTCAGGATATAATTGATTACAAAGAGTATAATCATATCACTAGGTTGTTCTAGCTTGCTTGTTTAGCAGAAAAAGAATTGCAGGGTAGGCAGCAAATGCGTAAGGAGCAACTTTGGAAGTACGTCTATATCGAGATTGATGCCGGGGCAAGCCAAGATAGCCCCACCTCCTATTTTTCAATCTGCTGCCCCCCTCCATCAACAGGGCGTGTTCCGTAGCACTGCCACCACCGTCACGTGCATCTGAGATGAGCAAACCTACTAGTGTGCAGGCACTAGCATAAAGCTCTTCATCAGTTACTTTTGCGGGTCGTATGATGGGGATTGTGTGTTACCATTGCAAAGGGATGGGCCACGTCATGAAAGACTGCCCAAGTCGGTGAATGTACATTGCGGTGGAAGATGGTGGTTATGTAAGTGCTAGTGATGTTGAGGATGAATATACTCTTGCATCTAATCTTGCAGGTAATAATGATGATCCTAAGGCCAATAACAATGGTGAGGAAATTTTAGGTGCCACTGATACGGAGAATTATTGGACCATAGTTGTGCAGGGAGTGTTGAGCACTCAAAAGGAGCAAGCGGAGAAGCTACAATGCCATAATTTGTTTCAAATGTTCCTTATCGTCAAGGATTGTCGTGTTCGTGTCATAGTTGATGGCGGAACTGTAATAACTTGGTGAGTTCAGATTTGGTCAAGAAAGCTTGGCTTGACCACTCGTGTGCATCCTCATCCATGCCATATTCAGTGGTTCAACAAACAACGGTAAGGTGAATGTAACACAATCTACGAGTGCATTTTTCCATTGGTTCTTATTATTATGTTGCTGATTTCGACATAGTGCCTATGCAAGCCTGCTAATTTTTATTAGGTCGTGATGGGAATTTGATACCGATGCAACTCATCATGGTAGAAGTAATAAGTACTCTCTTATGCACAAAGAAAGAAAATAATTTTGCTATCTTTAGCATTTGCTGAAATTATGAAATGTGATAAAGAGATAGCTGAAAATGAGAGGAAAGAACGTGGACATGAATATAAAAATCAGCAAGTAGTGAAGAGCATTTTCCCACCTAAGAAAGAGAAGTTGGCACCTATCTCTAAGACTGAGGGACTTAACTTAAAAGGGTCGTGTCATGCTTGCAACCAAATATGATCTTGCTGAAATTTTTTATAATGCGTAGCAAATTGATTTGTCTGCAGATTTTGGGGTTAGTCCTACTTTTAATATGTTACATTTGAAGCCATATGTGAGGGGAGAAGATGAGTTTGAGTTGAGGACGACTTCAATTCAAGAGGGAGATGATGACGAGGGCATCACTCCTTTAGATAGATGCACTACATAAAATCCTCCGAATACAATTGCAGTTGCTAAAATACAAGGTTCTATGAAAAGAGCTCTACGACCGCTCGACTCTGACTATGAACACTCCTTCTACGACCACGACGCCACAAACCACGACCGGTTCGACCATGGCGCCACGACCACGGCCACTTCGACCACTTCACCACAAACACGGCGCTATGACTACGGTGATTGCGACCACAACCACAGAATCATATTCTATCTTTCGACATGCATATTTGAAGGAAGGATGTGATCAGTCACCAAATAATATCTCTGCGCCCAAGGAGAGGAATTCCACTAGCCCGAGATTTCCTCCCCACAATTTTGGATCAGTTGCAAGATTTTTACTTCGACTTCATCTTTTCGTGGCCGAGAGCAATAGGTGCTACACCACCGTCCCTTGGACCCATAGGTCATGTAATAGGATACAAAACCAAGGTTGTACACACTCCTTGTCTTGTGGTGCCAACCCCCTGGCCAAACTTCCCTCTCTTTAAATAGATAGGAATCAACACTACTCTGGATGTGTTTTATTAGATTATTCTGTATAGCAGTTTTGCTGCACATTCGGTTTGAGGAACCCTAACCTTGTGAGCTTAATTATTATTCGCAATACAATTTCAGATTGCATCTTCTACTTTCTTGCTTGTGTTCTCGATTCACTTGCAGGAGATAGCCTTCTTGACAAAATCGACTGCGTTTGGCATGGTTGATAACCATCGGAGCAGTGGTGTAGTGATTACGAGTTTCGATCTATTTTGGTCGGAGCCTTCGGATTATCAACGTTGTGTCCTCCACAATCGATATATCCTTACCTTTCGAAAAATCGGATCACAATCACATTATAAAGGACAATAACTCAATAAGGATGAAGACATATCTATCTTGGTTAAGTAGACGCTGGCGATGATTTGTTTAGTCATTATATCCAACAGAGCAACTTTTGGCCTTTTATCCATCCATTAAACATGAACAATCATGTCCTTCATTGCGCACTGATATTTCAGTCTTATGTGACCGTGCTATTCAATGACAACTAAAATTTTAAAGCACTATTTTAAACCAATTTTTAAAGCTCTTTGCTCTTTTATAATGATCCGCCTTTGATTAGATCTAAAGGGCTAGAACATCTACGGTGAGGTGGCCCAAATGGAATTCAAGGCATATACTAAGGTATATAAGATTTTTACTCCTCTATTTAGGAAATATCTATGTACAAAGAACCACCCTGCCTTTATGCACCATATTTGGAGCCAACTAATGCTTATATGTTACATGTCCTACGTGTATCGCCTTGATTCCATCTTCGGCGTAGGCAACCTCCTATGTGTCTTGGACGTGATGAACTCCTGTGCCACCTGGATTTTGATGCAGCAGATCAAGTCCAGCCAAAGATGACAGCGGTAGGTCAGCATTAACTTGTGTCCTTTTTAACCGTACATAGATGTTGTATATACATACGGTAAGTACCATCTCAATTGTTTGTTAACTATATTAAATCTCAATTGTTTGTTAACTATATTAAATAAGTAAAAATTTATATAAAAAAAAAGAAGATGAGAAGAGATAATATGATGTCTCTTATACGGACTAATGTGAGAGGGTGTGAGAGAAAAAGTTATAATAAAAATAGTATAAAATAATTAAAGAAATAATTTGCTATTAAAAAAATTACTTGTAGTATTAATAAATATCATCCGGATATTTTCTTTCTAACTATCATCCAAATTTGTGACTATTGGATCGGATTTGAGATCCAATGGCTATAAATTCTCCCCCACCCCTTCTAAAAAAATCTCTCTCTCCTCCAAAAAAATCTTCCCCCTCCAAAAAAAGAGACCGTTGAATTTCTAATCTAACGGTCTCAAATTTAAATCATAGTTAAAAAAACATCCAAATAATACCTATACACACCCTACCTAAAAATCTTACAAATACGGAGACCGAGTAGGCAACAAAACTAGCTGGTCTCCAGACTTTCGACTGCCCCTCCATTCGCGTCCCGTTCCCTCCATCAGAGCTCTCCGCTCCTCTCCCGGCTCCGCTGGTAAGATCACACGAGCTCCATCTCTTCCTCCTCCCCGCAATTCCCAATCTCAGATCCGGGCTTGCATTTCGCTTCTTGGTAGGTAGACTTAGACGGATTGGTCCATCGATCGACCCGAGCAAGGAGGAGAGGTTTTAATTCCATCTGGTTCTTGGTTCCTCCGCGTATGCTGTCCGTACACCGTAGAGTGGAGTAGGCGCCCGCACTGCGCGTGGGAGGATCATTGGGGATCCCGGGAAGGTGGGAGATGGTCAAGAATTCCAAGAACCAGTGGAGCTCGGGTCCAAGCGCCAGGAGCAGCAATGGGGGAGGCCCCAGGCCACCCGGGAGGGAATCGGTGATGTGGTCCGAGAAGATGAACGAGTATCTCATCGATGCTCTGCTGCACCAGCAGGCCATCGGGAACAGGAGCGAGGGCAGGTTCCTGACGGTCGCCTTCGATAACGTCATCAAAGGGGTTGGCGAGAGGTTTGGGGTGGCGATCGACCGGTCCAACATCAAGAACCGTCTAAAGTCTATCAAGGATAACTTCCATGAATGCGAGAACCTTTTTTATAAGGAGAGTGGGATTAAGTGGAGCACGGTAACCAGGAAGTTCCAAGCTGAGCCACATGTTTGGAGGGAGTTCATTGAGGTCTGTGTGCTACTGCTATCAATCAATCGTAGATGTGAAAAGTTCCTGAGCTGATGTAATATTCTTTGCCTTGATCTTGTAGAGAAAACCGGAAGCCAAGAGATGGATGACGAAGACCATTGACCATTATGATAAGTTACTGGAGTTATTTGGTAAGGATAGGGAGAAGCGTCCGGCTGTTGACAATCCAAAAGGTACTACGAAAAAAAAGGCGCGAAAAGAACCACCAAAGGAGAAACCTCAACGGACACCATCAGACAGTTTGGGGTTAGCCATCGTCAAAAGTTCGAATCAAATGGTGAATGAAAACGAGGTATCGATCTTTGAAGCTGAATAAATCAAACAAATAGTAAGTTATTTTCCGTGATTGCTTGTTCACATCGGCTGGCCAAGGAAGTAGTTTTGGTAAGATTAACAGGGTGTTTGGTTGGATGCCTAATTTCTCCACCTCTAACTTTAGGTCTGCCGCACTTTCTTAGGCAAATGTTTGGTTCATCCCAGAATTGTGGTTCGCCATGAGTCCTTAGCCCCATGACTCGTGAACTATTGCTCTTAGAATTATTGTTAGCCTCATGTGCACAACATTGCTCTTAGAATTATTGTTAGCCTCATGTGCACAACCTTGCTCTTAGAAAATTAACCTCATCTTGCTGAGCATCTATTTAAGGGTAGAATTATTGTTGTGCTGGGCAGGGCGATACTGCTTAGATAACCTTGAGGCCTTGATATTAATCTTAATGGAGTTAGTGTTATAATCTTTCTTACTGTCTATGGGGGACAAGGTTATTGGGAAGGAAGAAATGTGAACCATTGTAAATCAAAATTTCCTTTTTCGAGACCAACGTATGAATTTCTAGGGATATGTATTGGTGGCAAGTCTTCAGTGTTGGCTGGTTTCAGTGGAATTTGAGCGATGCACTAACGTGATTCTGTTTCTTTAAGGTCCCTGATGAGGTGGTAACAGAAAGAAACATATTTGGGGAACTTAATTTATCAGAATTGTGCAGAACTGAGACTGGCATTGTTTCTATACCTGTTCGTGCTAATTCATGTGGTAAAGGCTTGCCCTATGCTCCTGAAAATTGGCCATGTCCTGGAGATGAATGGTATTGGAAAGTGGGATGCAGGGCTTCTACGACTGGCCACTGGGTTGACAGGTAAATACTTTTGTCAAGGCCTCAGTAGGTTAGATATGAAGTTTATTAGTTTTGCACTGTGTAAAAAGAAGAAAATGAATAAAGGGTATTGATTTCTTAATTTAGCATTGGACCATGTTTGGCAATTAAATTCATGGTTGTCACGGCGAAGTCGGCGACCACAGCGAGTGACAGGCGCTTGGACGCCTAGGCGACGTCCAGGCGACGCCGCGGCGAGCGCCGTATCCAGCAGTGCATGTCAACGAGTCAGCCGTATCCGCGGAGAGCGAGACTGCGAGAGAAGTATACGTACGTATATGAAGCCAACTCCCCTCGGCCCCTCCGCCTCCTCTCATACTTCTCTCGCTCTCTCCCGACCTCTCCGGCTCCTCCTCGCCGCCGCTTCCCCCGTCCGCCGCATCCTCTCCCCGCTGCCGCCTTCCCCGTCCGCCGCCTCCAGCTCCCCTCGCCTCCTCCCCCCACCGCCTCCAGCTCCCCGCGCCCGATCTCCTCACCCTAGCCGCCATCGCCTCCCCTCCCCGACGCCGCCTCCCCTCCCCTCGGCGGCAGGAGCAAGCTGGAGAGGGAAGCCGGCGGCGGGAGGGAGGAAGGCGGCGCGGGTGGAGAGAGGCGGCGCGGCCGGAGAGGGGCGGACGGCGTACCTGGGCTGGCGGTGAAGCTAGGGTTCGGGCCAAGGCGAGGCGATCCTCCCCGGCCTAGACGACGCCGTGACAACCATGATTAAATTATTCATGTTGTATATAGTTGTGCTAAGAAAAATGAAGTCTATCTATACTGTTGACTTATGTTATGGATCCAACTGTGAACAGGTATCTTACGCCGCCCTCACGTTTCCGCGACGCTACTGGTAAAAAGACATCATTCACAAGTAAATTAAAAGTTGAGGAGTTTATGAAGAGAGAATTTCCAGATGTTGATCCTAGCACATTCTTTTCTATGTTTATTTGGAAGATCCCATCTGAAGGACACAGCATGCAAAGAGGTTAAACCTTTCTGCTGCACTTTTATGTTTTAGTTGTCATTTCCATGTAAATACTGTTTCAAATAGTACTTCATAGCGGCACTATGTCACCACTGGACCACAGTATGGGTTGTGACATCTGTTAAGTGGTTGTTGTGTTGATTATTGAAATATGCGGACCATAACAGCTGCTATAGTGAGTAGTTGGTGCTTATGTGCACAGGCGTTTCTTTGTAGGCCTGTAGAATGCAACAACAACAACCGCTATAGTTCATAGTGTATATTGGGTGCTTCTGTACAGAGGAATTTTACTTTTCTTTGGAAGCCATTTATTTCATATTTGAGTCTCCATAGCTTATCTGCGGAAATGTTTGATTTTCTTGAAGCAATTAATATATGACGCTACTTACTAAACATGCCCGAGAACCTTCCATTTTTTCCCACCATGTGCTAATAACTTCCTCGTGTAATCATCTCGATTCTCATATTGTTTACATTTGTCATTGTTTTTGTTGGCTTTTACATTTTAGATCTTCTATTGTTTGGGTGTTCTATTTATAAGTGAATTTCATTCTATTCCTGCAAATGTAGCTGACTGTGTTGCACCTAATACATCACAACAACTCCACCCTATCTGTCCCCAATATGCAGTTTAAACTATTCCTTCTAATTGTACAACACAACCTGTTCCATTAATTGATTCCTTGGCGTAGTAAACCCTCCTTTCATCAGTGTTGTGCTTTGTTGGACTTGGATCTTGGTCATTGACTTTGTTCATATGTATCACTTAGTAGACCTCCTAACTAATAAGATTACTCATGGAGGAATGGTGAACATTTCACTGTATTAGAAAACAGAACAAGTTGCCTACGCAATTTCATAGGAAATAATAAAGTCGATGAGCAGCAGGGCAACTCACTTTCCAATCGTACTGTTCTCACACCTTCCACATCTGCAGTTGTTAATTATTATGCATTGAATCTCTGCTGCAATTGCCTCTAGTATGAAGCCAATTAGCTGTACTCCCAGTATGATTTAGCAAAAAAGCCAGTTTTAATTCAAATCTATTTACAAAGTTCTTTTGTTCACATCTAATCTGGGGCATTTTTTAAAAGATTTAATTAGTTTTTAGTGGACATGCACGTTTGAACATTGTTAATTTATATACTTGTATTAGCCATTAATATTAGTTTCAGTCCCATATTCTATTTTCCATGTCTCATACACATGTCTTGTCTATATATATATATATTGGTCTACAAAGCTTATCTCTTACTTTCCCAAATCCTAAATCCCTAGCCCCCAATCCAATCCTTACATCCGCTTCCGGCCTACCTGCGCTGCTGATGCTCCCTCTTCCTTTGAGCAGCCCAGCCGATTGAATCGTTCTATCTCCGTCCCACTGTGCTCCGGCAGCAGAGGGCCATTGGCCGCATCTTTGTCTTCTCTGTTGCTCCCAACCTGAGTGATGGTGAGCTCCATTCCCTTAAATCACCCGGCAGCTCCATTCCTCTCAATCAAGCGGTGATTTCCCCAAATCCTAACACAGATAAAGGGGAATATTTGAGATTTACATTTAAACAAAGCATCTGAAGTAATTTTCTGTCTTATTTTTGTTCTTGTCTAACCTGGAGATTGCTTGAGGATTTTATCTAGTATTGTACTGGTATCACAATTATTTTCTTCATTTGAGATGCTTGATTCTTCTGTCTTTTGTAAGCTAATGGATTATAAGATGCGTCATATATATTGCCTTTGCATATTTGCTGCTATTTCTTTGTAGATTGTCCATTTTGTGCAGTTCTTCAATACATGAATATCTCCAGGGACTCAACAAGTGAGGCTCCATGAACCTGAACATGGGTTGGCTGATCCATCTGGGCCATGTAAGGCTAGGAATAACTTGTGCAAACTTGAGAGAGAAGGATTTATTGAAACATCACCAGCACAGGATTGTGACATCTGCTGCGCAATTCCTACTTTCTGTCGTGAGTGCTGTTGCATTCTCTGCCGCAGGGCTGTTGACTATTCCTTTGGAGGTTATGGCTACATAAAGTGCGAGGCAGTTGTGGAAGAGAACTACATATGTGGGCATGTTGCGCACCTTGAGTGTGCTCTTCGAATTTACATGGCTGGAACTGTTGGAGGAAGTATTGGCTTGGATGTGCAATATTACTGCAGGCGTTGCGATAACAAAACCAATCTTATGATGCATGCAGAGAAACTCTTGGAAACTTGTCAATCTCTGGAATCAAGGGATGAAATTGAACCTATCCTGAATACAGGCTTATGCATCTTGCGTGGCTCCAGACAAACGAGAGCGAAAAGCTTGGAAAACTATATGGGATCAGCAATGGCGAAGGTATGATATGATGTATTTTATTAGCTGTTAGCAGCATAGTTCCCTAGTTATCATGGTTTAGTACTCTGATTGGTGGTGACTGGTGATACTGCACATGGTGTGTAACCCATTGTCTTTTGTTTATCCTACTTCTTTGCCCTTCTTTTCAGTAGTTTGAGGCTATGGATTGACAGTCTATTGCTTAATGCAGCTGAAATGCGGGGTTAATCTTGTTGAAGTCTGGAAAACGGAAGATGACAATGGCATAGCAATACTGAATGCAGGTAAACTTTGTTTTTGTGTGCTACTAATCACAGGAGAGAACTATATTAGGCAAAAATATTGTTCTAGGACATTAGATGTCAGCCCAAAAGGTCCCAGCCTAGTTGCAATGGCAGTGACATTTGGTGTTCTATGTAATTCTGATAAACTGCAGCTCTGTAGATTATGCTAAACTTTGGGATCATATTAGTCAAACCCATCTGAGATTTGTCCTACATACAACGTATTTTAGAAAGTGCAAGTAATGCTTTGGTTGCTTGTGTAAGTTTTAACATTCCGAGTCTAGCCCGTTTGGTAACACCTGTGCTTGCTTCATTGCGGTAGAAATGACTAATCCTCATTTTGTTTATAATCTAGCCGGACTTAAATTACAGCATGCGACTAAACCTTGTTGGACTGACAGAACAGTTTGGGTCACTGGTGTACTGTCATTGTTGCTTCATGTATTGCTTGTGCATAATTGAGTTCTTTTCTTATGCCTAATATAGGAGAAGTTTCCCCACCTACCAGTGGTGTAACAGTGCTTGGGGCTCAGCAAGCTCCAGAAGAGAGTACACTTTTAGGGTATCCATATCATATTGATTCACTGGTTGATAATGAGTTGCAGAGGGATGTTGAAAATCTTGCAGTTTTCATTACTGGTGACCACAACGTTATGTCTGTCAAATTTGAGGATGAGATAGATCATGCCCTTCAAGAACTGAAAATATCTCAGGAAGCAGAATACAGGCTGGCAGAGCAGAAGCTTTATCTGCAGAAAGACTACATCCTCAGTCTGTATCGGCAGCTTGAGTCTGCAAGATCCGAGCTTGCAGATCCTATGCCCTTATCCGATAGTTCAAACTACAGCGCGCTTCTCTCCAATGTTCTGAACCGGGTGGACCAAGTGAGGCGTGAAGAGGAGAAGTTCAAGGCCATGATGAAAGTTGCCAATGGATTTGGGAAGACACCGGCAGGCGTTGTCCAGGAGCATTTTGGGTTGTCTGCTGATAAGTAGCTCGAAGTTTGACTAGCTTAAACTTAGCTATTATAGCTTACCATACACCGTACTTAGCTATGTTGTTGTACTGTTGTATGGGTTGTATATCCTCCCGACTTAGCTATGTTGTTGTACTGTTGTACGGGTTGTATCTGCGGACATGCCTATAGGAACAGCGCCCCCATACTTACCTTATCAATTTCAGCCTACTTTCAGTGGCCATTCTATTGGTAGTGCTACTAAACCTGCATTTTGTCGAGCAAACTGCTGTTGGCGATCCCAATAGCGATGCTTGAGTGGTGCATTTGCAAACCTGACAAAAGGGAGTGGCATGGAGGCATTTTTTTTCTTTGCTGCTTCGGAGTTGTGAATTTTGCTGATGTTTTGTCCTGGGATTGTGGAGAGTTCTTGCGGCTCGAGGTGGAACGCGTATGGAATGCGTCTCACCTCGAGTATACTGAGGCCCTGTTCTTAACGGCTTCTAAAAGTAGCTTTTAGTTTTTATTACAGTACCTAACTTTCAAACGGAGTATTTTTTTTAAGATAGAGTCTATAAGTTAATTGTAGTACACGTTAAAAGACCAACATTTGTATCAATCAAAATCACAAGTAAGTATCTCTTTTTATAATTTTTGTTGCAAATAGCTAAAATTTAAAAATTTCAACCAAAAAATATAAACTGCAGTTATATCAAACAGACCCTGAGTTCATGGAGGCGTCGATCGTGGGATGCGTTTAGAAATCAAAACGCATCCCTCCTTGCGGGTATTCTGGATTCTACTGGACTTCCCAAACGTAACGTTGATGCTTGGGTGGATCCCTAGTAGTTCACAGAGGTATTGCGACCACGGACTAATCCGATCGAATAGCTGGTAACATATTTCCCAGCCTTTTTACACCCAATCACAATAGCTGCCTACTGGATTTGACAATTTATGATCAAGTAACAGGAGCAAGCGTTGTGAATCACAATTCATGATCTTAATAATCAGACGAATGTTTCAGCAGTTCTGATCCGGTTTGCCTGCCTAGTGCCTACACTACACATCATCACAACAAACCAAAAGAGCACATAATGTTCAGAATAATCTCACAGGTAATGAGACGAACCTAAAGCTAAAAACATCCAAGTAGTTCCAAGTCAGGTTGGGTTCGCCTGGATCCCACCGGCGCCGCCGTAGAGCCGGCGCCTGGCCAGCTTCCGCCGCGCCCGCTTCGCCATTGTCGAGCACCTGGACATCAGCAGGTCCACCGTGGCCGGTATCAGCCGTGTCCCCTCGAACAGCACGCTCCTCTGATACTCCAGCACCCACGTCTCCGACTCCAGCCGCACCGCCGCCGCGCTCTGCCCTCGGTAGCTCCAGGAGCTGCTGTTGCTCGCCCTCACCGTCGGCCACACCCTCCCGTCAGACCACTGCACACAACACCACATGCTTCAGCTGGCTGATTTGGGCAAAGGGAAGACTGGTTCTTGGCATTGCTACTGTTTCTGTCAATTACCTCGGCGATCTTGCCGGAGAGGAGGGAGAGGTGCCGTGCCGAGAGCGTAGACGGGAGGAGGCCGGAGGTGCGGAGAGGGCTCCCCCAGACGCTGACCTCCTCCGCCGCCGACTTGTACACGGCGCAGCGCCAGTGGAACACATGCTGATCATTCTGTAAGAAGAAATTTTAGTCAATCAGTTGTCTCTACGACCAAACCAAGAACTTGACGCACAAGAACGGCGAACCTGCTCGAATCGCCAGACGGAGCCCTGCAAGCTGCAGTTGGAGATCCTCTCGCCGCCGACGAACTGCCCGATCCTTCGCTCCAAGATACGCAATTTGTGCTCCAGACCGCCAGGCGCAAGGCGCGCCTCTTCACCGAGCTGCGCCACGGTCTCCGGCGACAGCTTCGGCCCAAACCCCCTCGCCGCGACCTCCGGGACGAGCCCCGTGTCCACCCACAGCAGAAGCAAGAACCCAAGAACCGTGGCCGCGTAGAGGGCCCAGTCAGGCGATCCCCCGCCTTTCTTCCCGGCCCCGGCCGCCTCCTTGGGCCTCCTGGACTTCGCGGTGGATCGCATCGGCGGCGTCCACGGCTCGGTCACCGCGGACCCGGGCGTCGGCGTGTCGCAGCCGAGAAAGAGCGGGCGGGAGGCGGGATTCCTGTCCCTGGCGGCGTCGGTGAAGCACCTCCGCGCGGAGGCGGCCTCGGGGGGGAGGAGGTCCCGCGTGGCGTTGATGCTGGCGAGGCAGATCTCGCAGGCGCAGTTGGCGTCCTTGCGGCAGCCCGGGTAGTAGCATCCGCCGTCGCCGCCGGCGCGCGCCGCCCACGGCACGACGATGGTGGGCGGCGGCGTCCGCGCCGCGGCGGCTACGCTGTGGTTAGAGGAGTCAGAGGAGCAGGAGGAGGCTGTGGAGCAGTGAGAGGCCGTTGCGGTGGGGGTGCCTGCGGCTGCCTTCCTGGCCGGTGGCGCCGGAGGCTCTGGCCTCGCCATCTCCCTCTCGTCCATGGATGGATTGGCTTGGTTACCGCTATGAGGCGTGGAGAAGCAGCCAAGACGAGGAGAAGAAGGAAGGGGTTTGAAATTTGAAATGGCGTTCGGGCCCAACGGCATCCGCGAGCAACGGTCGAGTCCACCTGGGTTTCTTTCTTTTTTTCTGCGGAGATCTGGAGGCGGGGAAGGAACTGCAGTGGGAGTGGGGCCCGGAGCTGGTCCAGGGCGGCTCTGCTCTCTCTTGACAAAGGAACTGTACCGGGAAGCGTAGGGACTACAGATTTACGGCCATTAATGCAACCCAGATTTCTGAGCCACATAATGCGATGACAACATGGTAAGATTGGGTACAGTAGATGCCGGATGAATGACATGAGGAGTCAATGAGATAAGCTGCATGGTTCAATTGTTAGGCATTAGGGTGCCTTTGGTTAAGCTTTTGAAAACTGCTTTTACTTCCAAAAAGTCAAAAGTCAACCAAAGGAGTGGAAACCAGTTTTGAAAAAGCAGCTACTTTTGGGTAGTACAGTTTTGAAAGCACTTTGGACCCTGCTTTTGGCTTTCTGCTTTTTGAAATGGTGAAAATAGAGAGCTGTTTCACAGTTGTTTCAAGGAAAATAGAGATAGGAAGTAAGTTTTATACTTGTTTAAACCAAACAGCTTATAGTTTTTCCACAGCCCACAACCTACAAAGAGACTTTTTCCACATTTCACTCACAAGACTTTTTTGAAGCCTGACTCAACCAAACACACCCTTAGTCAATTATATTAAGGGATGTGCTCCTATGGTTTTTAAAAATGATTTGTATAACTTTTTAAGTAGAGTTGAAAGATGGATAGTAATTACTTATTTCTTTGTGTGCTTTGAGATTAATGTTATTCTAACATCAAAAGCATGGAAGCACTACTCTTATATTAAACTAAACTCACGTTGAATCCGATGGCCCAACGCGCAAGAGTAAAAATACAAGATGGTCTGAGAAAAGCTCTCCTGTACAAGCTAAACTGGCCTGGTTTCATTTCTCTCATTTTCCCCCTTCCCTTCTCCAGCCAAAGGCCCACTTCACTACCTCCTCTCTTCCTTACCCCCACCGCCCTAGCTCCCTTACACCCACACGCACTCGTGCGACTGCCGCCGCCTCTTCGCCTCTTCTCCTCCTCTGGTCACCGCCGCTACTGCTGGCACCGGCTTCGGTGTTGCCGCTGCCGATCCGATCTCCTTTGTAAGACCATGTAGTGGCAACCATATGAGAATGATGAGTATTTGACATAACTTGTGCTTTGATTTGGTTAATTGAGTTTGATTTTTATGTTTTTGAATTTTTGCCTGTGTTTCTAGAGGCACCAGCCAGACCGGCCTGAGCAGGTACATATATACATACGAACATACGTAAAAATGTTTTAGGCATTTTCTGGCCCATATTTCTACAATTATTTATAATAAATAAACATGGCTACTTACAAAAACACATCTGTCAACTAAATATGGCTACTTAGTGCATTCCACATTACAAAATCACAGTCACACTAAAGAAATGCTAATGATATATTAAGCGTGTTACTCGCATGCGAATGAAGTATACATTTTTCCGAAGGTAATTACCAGTTCCACAATACTTTCAACTGTGAAGAATGGTAAATCACAGCCGCACTGCCTCTCTGCGCTCTCGCTCAGCAGAAAATATTTCTTTTCTTTCATTCCCCTTTCTGGCTATGCTCTCTCTCAGTTGGTAGTAATGCGACCATGGGTCGTATTTTATACGCGGCGAGCGAACACACCATAATTAATGCGTGAATAAAACGAAAATCTAACGTCATGCTGCATCGCGTTGTGTCATTAACACAATTCCCTCGTACGCTGTAGCTGCCCCATGAGGAATCACATTCCTTCCTCCCAATAGTGCCTGCCCGCTGCCCTGTACGCCCGTGCGCCACCTACCGAGCCGGGCTATTAGAATTAAAAAATGTTGCAATAGTGCCATATGTGTGAACAGATCCTGTTTTTGTCATGCCACGCACATGAGAAAAGTAAAAAAACCCACACGCCGGCACAAACGGTGGATCGTATCGAATCCACATGCCTTGCTGAGAGGCCCGCCACAGCGCCTCACAGCATTTCGTCATGTTTTTGTACCATTGCTAGCAAAACTAGCAAGATAGTTGCTGGTCGCCTGATTTAGCCCCCGTAATAATCCTATCCATCTAATTCATGTGTGATTCTTATATAGGAATGCGCGTAGGCTACGAAAGCAGAAAACAAAACTTTTCTACTGCGCACACAAGGACATCATGCTTAAGGAGGGATCATGAATCGTTACCACTAGACCTGCAGCGCAGCGGAATAAGAGTTGGAGAAGCCGATCCAACCACGCACGTCGAGGTAGTAATGGAATTAGCCGATCGTCCCGAACAGGTCGTCTCCTCCACGCGATTAACCACACCACGAGCAGATCCAATCTGTAGGTTGTTGATGCCGATCAACACCGCAACGAGCAGCGCCTCCACCGGTATCCACACGTCCGGGGCTGGAACGCCGATCGCAAGTGTGCAAGCACTCGTGAGCGGCTAGGGTTTGGCTCGGGAGGTGGTGGCTAGGGTTATGCTAGAGGTTTTTTTAGAAGCGTGTCCCCTCAGCCCCTCGCCACCATATATATAGACCTCCTCACTTGGGCCTTGTGAACCGAGGCCCAATAGGAGTCTATTCGGATCTCTATCCGAAAAGAGCCCACATCCGAATCATATTCGAATTAGTGTTCCAACCCGTTAAGCGTGCGACCCTGCAGGTTCACGTATACTTGGTCGCGACCTGGAAATGTCTTTCCGGTCACCCTGTTAATAGCGGCCTCTAGTAAGACATATTAACCCCAAAGTATACGTAAAGATCATATCGGCTGAACCTGTAATGTTCTCATGTACGAATCCCTTTGCCTCACGATATAGATTGAGCTCAAGGCGAGACATGTGTCATCCTCTTAATAGCTCAATCACTCTCTCGATTCTGTGATAGATTATAAACTTGTGATTGACTCCTCAATCACCTTGGCATGGCCATGCACTTTCATAATCCATTACATCGAGGGCCCGAGATATCTCTCCCATAAGGAGGGGCAAATCCTATCTTGACCATTCACATCCCACTACATGTTTCATGGCAAATCCGAAGACTACTTTTATTACCTAGTTATGGAGTAGTGTTTAGTAGTCCCAAAATAAGCTACTACGCATGTTGGGAATCATGATGATCTCAAGTTTAAGGATTCTACATAAACACTACTTGAGACCAACTGATGACACATGGAATATCTGCAGTGTCTCATGGCGGGTCTATCCAACATATGTTCACTAACACATGTCCATATTATTGATTTGGTATCACCATACCATGATCCATGAGACATAATCATCAATCAATACATATGCTGATCTTTGAATCATATTTGTTCCTTATATGATATATGATCAGTGATCATTTAGAAATAGCAACATTTTAGCATTAAGAGTCTTATAAATAAGTCACATACTCATTGATCAATAATGATAATATCTATTTCAAGGAACAAAGTAATGTATCATAAACATAGTATGTGATATATATAACATCTCCATGTTGCCTCTAGGACATATCACCAACATCTTATCCATCCAACCCTTGTGTGGTACTTATTCATCCAATCCAAGCATTCACGTGCATCTAATTCTTATATCCTTTCCATGTAAGACCGTAGTATACAGGTTGCAAGTGACTTAGGAGCTGAAATTGTGGAGACGTGTAGCTCATGCGGTGGGATGGCCACAAGCTCGCCTGAGAGCATCGGGCCCCACCTCCTCCTCCTTCGACTTTGATGGGGGCAACGCGGTGGAGCAGCCGTAGGCTCACGTGGTAGGGTGGGCACGGGTTTGGGCAAGCATGACGGCCCCTTCCACCTCCTCCTTCGACTTCGGCGCCACCCTCCCCTCCTCCACCTCTGGCTCCAGATCTGGTGTAGGCGGTGACATGCTGCTTCACATCTGGCTGGTGCGGCTCAGGACACACATATCCGGTGACGGTGTGGGAGTTCGGGCTAGAGTCAGGGAAGAGAGAGATGGAGGCTTGATACGGGGCCCAAGCACGAATTCGGCGGTGGGCAACGTCGGTCGGCTCCATGGTGGCCGTGGTAGTCGGGTCTGGAGCTGGAGAAGAAAGTGTGTTGGCAGTGGACGGTATCGGACAGTCCTCGACGGCATGATAGTACCATCGTAGCTATGTGAGCTTACTGAAATTAGCTGAAACTTCGTGAAACTTGCTTGAAATCTATTGAAACTTTGGGTTGAAACTCGCTAGAACTTGCTAAAACTTATCAGTTGAAACTTGAGTTCTAAAAGCTAAAGCTCGTTGAAACTTTGGCTTGAGATCTTCTAGAAACACACAAATGTTCTATTGAAACTTTGGGTTGAAACTCACTAGAACTTGCTAAAACTTATCAGTTGAAACTTGAGTTCTAAAAGCTAAAACTCGTTGAAACATTGGCTCGACATCTTCTGGAAACACACAAATGTTCTATTGAAACTTTGGGTTGAAACTCGCTAGAACTTGCTAAAACTTATAAGTTGAAACTTGAGTTCTAAAAGCTAAAACCCGTTAAAACTTTGGCTCGAGATCTTCTAGAAACTGTTAGAAACACACAAAACTTACTGAAACTTGAAACTTTTCAAATACTCTCTTAAAACTTTCTAAAACTATATAAAACTTACTACTATACCATTACAACAATGTACCGTTCTTTAGTCGCCTCCCACGTTTTAACCCGTTTGGGTGGTGGAAATCCCGCCTCTCTCTCTCTCTCTCTCCCGTGAACGGCAGCAGGGGCGCGTCGTGCCCACCCAACCAACGCCCACGCTCTGTCTCACATGGGACACAAGCAAGAGAGCCATTCCACTGCACATCACGTCGCGTCGGATCGGGATTCAGATAGAGCGCAGATAGGGATGGCAATCGGGCGCGGCGGGTACGGGTAGTACTCGCCCATACCCGTACCCGCGACCCCATTTTACGCCCACGGGTATACCCGCGAAGGACCACGGGTAAAAAACCTCGCCCATACCCGTCGCCCGCGGGCATACCCGTTTACCCGCGAACTGAGTACATCACATTCAAACTGTATCATCATACAACAGGTGGCACTCATGACCTAAAATGCCTAGTGTTCTTCTCAGTTCTCACCTAATGGGCATATCAACTAGAAATTTGCAAATAGGAGGTAATACTCTCAATTGTTTTACACTAGCATATCAAATGCTTTGTAATGGCTGAAGAGCCTGCAGATGCAAGATCTGAAGAGCTCCATGTTACACTAACATTTTCTTATCAATAGCATAAGCAAGCAGCTTATAAAGAAATGAAGGCACACACACAGAGACATATAGCATCACATCACGGACATGTAGTAAATGGTAAAGACTAATGAAACAAAAGGGTAAGCTGAGGTGAGTACTAACAAGATGCAGATGATGATATTATAATTCAAACACTGCATCATCCATGGCAAGCTCCAAAATCATAGAACAGATTCACAAAGATACTATTGAGCGGAACCAGACAGTGCGGGACGCCGCCTCCTTCACTCGACCTTGGAGGCCACGGCCCCCTCACCCTTTTCCTCCAGCTCGACCTCCTTGTCCTCGCCCTTCTCCTCCTCGGCTGGGAGCGGCGGCGCGGACGGCTGGGCTATGAAATGGTTCAGTTATTTCCATAGTATCGGCGATGAGGAAGAAAGGAGGGAGGACCGGAGGAGGCTCACCTGAGGGGCGGCGGCGGAGCGAGGGGAGGCGACGGAGCGAGGAGCGGCGGCGGCGGAGCGAGGGCCGGTGGCGGAACGAGGGGCGGCCGGATCTGGAACGAGGGACGGCGGCAGAGCGAGGGGGAGGGGCGGCCGGATCTGGACGAGCAGTGCGCGGCGGAGCGGGAGGCGGCGCGGAACGAGGCGGCTGATCGAACGAGGTGGCGCGAGCGAGGGGAGGCGGCGCGCGAACGAGGCGGCGGATCTGGAACGAGGTGGCGCGAGCGAGGAGGCGGCCGGATCTGGAATGAGGGTGGCGCGAGCGAGAGGAGAGGCGGCCGGATCTCGAACGAGGGGGAGGGGCGGCGGCCGAGCGAGGGGAGGGGCGTCTCTCGGGATTTCGGGAGGCGGCGGCTGCGTTTTGGGAGCGGGAGCGACCGAGCGAGGCGGGAATAGGCTTGGGATTTGGGAGCGGCTGGTAAGTTAGGGTTTACTGTTTTGGATGGCCCACATGTCAGTATATTTTCACGGGTAAACGGGCGAAACGGGTACGGGTAGAGCTAACCCATACCCGTACCTGTTTACCCGGTGGGCAGAGATTTTCCCCCGTTTTTCTACCCATGGGTAAAAAATGCATCCTATACCCGACCCTATTAGGGTATTTACCCACGGGTACACGGGTAAACGGGCACAATTGCCATCCCTAAGCGCAGAGCCTGAACGCGGTGACGCCCACGTAGTCCGCGATCTGTCTCACATGGGCCACGAGCGAGAGTCACTTCTACTGAACATCACGTCGCGTCGGAGCAGAATTCAGATAGAGCGCAGAACCTGACCACGGTGACGCCCACGTAATCCGCGATCTGTCTCACACGGGACACAAGCAAGAGAGCCATTCCACTGCAGATCACGTCGCGTCGGATCGGGATTCAGATAGAGCGCAGAACCTGACCGCACACCGCGGCCTGTACGTGAGAACACCGGCGTGACACTTGCAAAACCGAGTGCACGGCAGCGCACGCCTTCTGCTCGGTGCAGGAGTTGCTCTCTCTGCCTCTGCTGGTTCTTCTGGGAGGGTGACGCCGACCAAGGCCAGTGCATGTCGGCACAAACGATTTTTAGTCTCCCTTTCCCTTTCTTCTCTGTCCAAGCGACTCCCAGGTTGTTTGCAAGTGTCATCGTGTATATAATTAATCTCCGGGTTTCTTGATTTTTTGGATCGTCGGTTTGCTCGATCGTCTTGGAAGCTTCTGCATTTCTCTAAGGATAATCTGAAAGCATCATTGTCAGTGAGGCAAGGAGGAGCTTAGCTTCTTTTGACTGGGGTGAGTATGGATGGAGTTACTTTGCTGTGAAGGAAGCAACGATCCCGAATTGAAAAAAAAATGCGTACTTTCACCTAAGAAAATGCTCAAGATCAACACTTGCTCTGCACTGTGCATCATCTAAGCAAATCGATCGTCTTAATTATGATTGGTAGAGCCATCGAAAGCTAGCGTGTATGCACTTTCTCCAGGTCACTCTGTAGCAAGTGTCAAACCAAGAGCCTTTTCTCTTAGGATCAGACAAGTTTATGTCATACACATAGCTTTGACTCATTATTACCAAATCTGTTTGTCCTTTTTGAAATCCACACATAAAGGCACTTTAATTGTGTCCCCAATCATTTCATTGGAATGAAGTAGGAGGTACCCGTCAAGGTTTACTGCAAGAGGTAAGGATCATAGATAGTATATAGTTGAGACCTTGGGGGCAAGAATTCAGTAACTCATGTAGCACAGTGGCCTATGGCATTGGTATCTCTTACCATCAGAGGACACATTTTCGGCCATCCAATTGAAATGTCATCATCAGTTGATAAAAAGACTCCATCAGCTAATATGTACAGATGTTGTCCAAGACCTCAGCAATTGTATTTGTGGAGAAAATCTGACTGTCTTTCTCTATCCAGCCCATAGCTTGCCAGGTGTAGGAAAGCAGTTTGCCACTCATAAGAATGTGTACCTATTCTCATTTTTCAAACATTGGAGATGGGTGATGTGTCATGGTGGACCGGTGGTGGTTGAGAGATGAGCTGAGGATAAACTTAGGCATTGCTGAATTTGAAAAGGGTTCATGGAGAAGAAGAAAAATGATTATTAGATCTTGTGCATTTTAGCTCTCCTCTCTGTTTATTTGTCCACATCCACATGTGAACAATATGCAACTCAAGAATGAAGACATCACCTTTTTCCTGCACGTGTGTTGAGAGTGAGGATACTGAAAACAACCGATGACAAAGGCGTCTCTGTTTGAAGAGGGGTTGCATGGTGTTCTTTCTGAAATATTCGATAAACATAAATATTTTACATGCTCGATTTCAGGAAGAAGCCAAACGTAGTGTCTGTCCAGGAAAGATTCGCAAGAATAGACAGAGAACAAAAAGATTCTGTTCCAAATTCCAATCAGCATTAACAATAACATAGTACAAATTCTAAAGAAGAAAATTCAGAACGAAACAAACCCTGTACCATTCCACGATCGGGAAGGCAAGAAACCAACCATCGAGTGATAACAGATGGCACCAGAGGCTCAAAGCCACGTGCGCCTCGCCGGCGAAGCGGCGATGTCGAGGCCCACTTACCCGGAGCGATGCGTAGCATACTGCATACGCCGCGATTTCCTGGCGCAGCGCGCCTCCTCCACGCCCGGCGGCGGCGGCGGCGGCGGAAGTGGGCGGCGAGAGAGATAAAACTATAATACGGAGTAACGTAAGGGTCTCTTTAGCAAAACGCCCGTACGTTAGTGGAAAATTTTCTATTTGATCTGGGCCACTAAAATAATCCAATGGCGTCGCGATCGCCATGAATATTCGCGATCCAGATCGGGGGCTATAAATGATATAATGAAGTAATCCGAAGGTATAGTCGAAAAACTTAACTCCTGTAGTATCCAAGCCTCGATCTGGACCGCTAGAACATGATCGACCGGTTACCAGGAACCCAGGTGCAGGTAGCGAATGGGATGGGGTAAATGCTAATGATAAAGAGTTGAATGGCGCTTTCTGCAAAAGTACTCCTTTGTATCGGAGGGCTGCAGACGGAGGAAGCGGACGGCGAGACGGATGAAAGGATGTAATAAGGAGTAATGTAAGGGCCTCTTTAGCTAAACTTTCGTGCGTCAGTGGAAAAAATTATATTTGATCCGGCAGACCTGCCAAACGGGCGCCGTGTGTGGTATAGGTCCAGATAGAGCATAGCATGGATAAATCCAGTATGATTAGCCTAAAAAATTACCATATTATGTTTGTCTATATATTTACCTTCCGACCTAGTCATCAAAGCACGGGCACCAAGAGTTATGTTGGTTGGTTCCGGGCATGCTTAACTAAATAGGCCACCACTGACCCATTGATTTATTACTATTCATAAGTAATTTTACTATTAGACACAAGTAATTTTACTGTTAGTCGCTGAGACGTAAGTATTTTTACTTCTAGTCACAACTAATTTTATTGTCAGTTATAAGTAATTTTATTACTAAGTCACTCGTTCACATTCATATGAGTACAGTAATCCTAACACAAGTAATTTTACTGTTAACCGTAAAGTAATTTTATTGAACTATCACATAGAGTTATTGTGCATGCCATATCAAATGGCCCACCATGCCGAAGTGCTAGTCCAAGTACGACACGTCTGTTCGTGCTATGCCTGGGGCAAGTCAACAATAATGTGCCTTTGGTCCAACCCGTTTAGCTAGATCTAATCTAGGCCATTGAAACACAATTCAATGGCGTCACGACCGCGACGAGAATTTGCGATTCGGATTGAGGCTATAAATGATAGGATGAAGTAATACATTTACTGTTTGTGCCATGTTGTGTTTGGACCAGGTTAACAGTATTGTGGTTGGGGCTAACATGGTTAGCCCAATCCATTTGGCTAGGTCTAATTTGGGCCACCGAAACACAATCCAATGGCACCGCGACCGCAATGAATATTTGCGATCCGGATTGGGGCTATAAATGATAGTATGAAGTAATATGAAGGTGTACTCGGGAAAATTACCTCCGGTAGTATCCAATCCTCAATCTGCACCGCTAGAACGTGATCCAACGGTTACCCGGAACCCAGGCGCGGGTCGCTGATTTTGGAGGTAAATGCTAATGACGAACGATTGAATGTGTCTTCCTGCAAAACTACTCCGATTTCTGAGGCCAGAACGGACGGGCTCGACGCCGAATTACTTGCCTAGCAGATGGTAATCCTACGCGCACGGCACTTGCAACAGCCGGCAGACGGGCGACGGCGAAATCTGCCGCTGGCGACGGCCTCGTCGCGGGAGAAGACGGAGGTGCTCAAAGTTTCGGGAAGAAATGGCCGCGTCAGCAAGAAACCGAATAAGATTTGCCAAAATTTTTTTTTTCCAGAACAAGAGTACAAATTTTAACCAATAACGAATCGCAAAAAAGGTGGACAAACTGTCGGGGCAGATCAATTAAATAACCCCTACACCATTCGATGATCAAAGGATCGAAGCCAAGAACAGCCACTGGACTGAAGCCTATTGACTTCTTGATCAAAACCATCATGTGAAAATTAAACTTGATTACAAACATGTACACCTCGTTTACCGTAATTAACTCCACTGGATCAAAACTTACACAGAAGTTACTTATACTAGTGTCTAGTGAGGCGAGGATTAAGACGAAGCACATGCACCCCACAAGAACCATACACGCGACGCCTGAACGCCTCCCTATCGATCAGAGCCCGACCGACAGCGGCGATGCGCGGTGGTGCTCCGCCGCCGCCCGCGGCGACGAGGAGGACGCCCGCTGCTTCCCGGACGCGGTGCGCAGCATCTGGCACATGCCCTCGGCGACGCGCTCGGCGGGGCCGCCGCGCTTGAGCATGCGGCAGAAGGCCATGTGCGCGCGCACGGCCTCCTCCACGTCCGGCGCCGCCCCCGCGCACTTGGTGGCCTCGTACTTGACAGCCTCCGAGCACAGGCCGCAGAGCCACCGCCCCCCGAAGTAGGCCCTCACGCCGCCGATGTACTCGCCGGTGCACTCCTCCTCCAGCCCGCAGCACTCGCAGCTCACCACCGACTCCTCGTCCATGTCGCACCGGCCACTCCCACTGATCATGCAACAACAACCTCCCCGCAAGAACCACTACGAGTTCTTGGACTGGAACAACTGTGTGTGTACGTGGTGCAATCGATGGAGGCTGCAGCTTAATGTTCGTTCTTGCTTGTGAAGTGGGTGCCTTGAGTAGCTGTCCCCGTGTGTTGCTTAGCTAATTGCTTTTGTGTTGTTGTGCGTTGTTGGGTTCAATTTATATTGCTTGGATAAGCTACCTTTCGCTGTCACGACGGCCGGCGTTTAATTAAGCGAATTGTTTTTCATGGAGAAAAAACATAGTCTTTTCGGCACATGGAGAGCAACCATCAGATGATCAGACGCATATATACAATGCTAGGCCATTTACTACTCCAGCTACTGTTTCTCGTCAAGTGTAACCACTAGTACTGCGTGTTTATTGCTTTTTGCCCTGATGGGAAGGGAACATACCAAGAATAGTTCATGCAGAAGTTTTGGATCTGCCGGCTTACCATTTCATGATTTCACATTGGTTGATTGACTCTGATTACAATTATTATGTAGTATTATGGTTGGTTTCTTTTGGGTTATGACTTATGCTTTAAATTTTTGAATTCTAGCAATTCGTAAGAGAGACTACGGAAAGAGATACTCACGTGTGTTTTTGGTCAATATAGATAAATTCAGTACAGTGCTGCTACAATTGACTTATAGACTTCGTTTTAAAAAATACATCGTTTAAAAACTAAGTTATTGTAGCACAAAATAAAAGTCCTGAACTAGGCCTATGTAAACGATCGCGTTTTTAGCTTGTTTGGGCCACATGGGTGATACTTTGTCAAAGATTTAGCGCTAATTTCCAAGTCAAAGTTGCGAGTTCCCAATATCTTCCATATTGTCGTCGCTTTTGTCGAGGGGCAACTGTAAGCTACTTTTCAAGAAGTCAGATGAAATAGACAATTAATTCATATATCCTGAAAAATGAACACCAAGCTTTGATGATAATGCCCAGTTCAAGCCCTCCATGACATGATATGGTCGATGGGCCCTACCACGTACTAGCTAGCTGCTTACAAATCCTGCTACGACATACATGCTGAACCATCACCATGGCTGTGTACCAGTACTACTAACCACCTAGGCACCTAGCTATAGCTAGTACATAGCATGTCACCAAGGACGATACGAAGAGCACGAGAGTGGCAAGTGATCGGTCGATGCAGCCAAATGCCTGAACCATCAGGGCTCAGCGCTGGACACCATGACACTTCACAGCTGCTGTAGCGCTGGGTGCACAGTACCACAGTACTACAGTGCAGGCTGGAGTGATTGATTCTAGTAGCTGGCTACTTGGCGACGGAGATAACGCCTCAGGGGAGTGTTTGGTCGCCATGGCTCAACAGACTAATCAACTGATGTGGTACTCTACCTTGGTAGGATCGACACATGTCGTGACGTGACTGGAGAGGACTGTAGCGGTCATACGAGGATCTTTGATCGGCCTGCGTCGCTAGTAGGACGGGAGAGAAAAAAAAAAGATGGGCCTGTTCTCACCTGACACGGGACGGGAGAAGGCACGGAGCTGACGGACTGAACTGGGCCACTGGAACGGCGAAACTTGGAAGAAGATGGAGCTCCGAACCCGTGGCCAACGGCCCCCATGGTACACGTAGGCAATGAATCTGTGTCCAGTTGGACGTCGTGTGCCTGTCGATCTCTCCGAGTGTGAGGTGATCTGCTCGAGTCAGTGATGCCTGCTATATCTGGACACATAAAAAAATCGAATTTTTTTAGAGAATTAGTTCAGCATATAGGCCGTACTTGTAATCAGTGGCGGACCGACCGGTGGGTCAAGGGGGGCTGGCGCCTACCCTACCACCGGCCGGAGCATGGGTACCCCCTAGCCCCCCCTTCCTCCGGCTGGGGCGCCATGCCACCAGGAGCCACCGCCGGCCACGCCGGAGCTGCGGTCTCTCGGTGAGGCCGAGCCACTGAACTGACTGAAGAACGCTTATAGCAACAAAAAAGTTGGGCCAATAAACATGACAACACAATTGGGCCGCATACAAGGTAACAACATTGCAGCAACCAAAGCCCACCAAAAATACCCTAACACATCAACAGATCAGAACAGCGGCCAACAGAACCGTCCCCTTTGACCCTTTCCAAATCCAATCCACCGAGCACAAGCAGGAGCAGCCGAGCCCGAGGCCGCCGTCGCGCCAGATCTAGCCGTCGTCGCCGAGCAGGAGCAGCCGAGCCCGAGGCCGCCGCCGCGCCAGATCTAGCCGTCGTCGCCGGCGAGCGGCCGCCGCCACGCCAGATCTCGCCGCCGCGCGAGAGAGCAGCAGCCGCCGCCAGATCTCGCCGAGCCGAGTTCCGACCTCCGACCTCCGAGGCGGCGCAACAGGAGAGGCCGAGTGCCCGAGTCGCCGAGAGGGAGGCCCGGTCGGGCTGAGGCCTGAGAGGGGAGGGGCTGGGAGTTGGGGCCGGAGTAGGGAGGCCCGGTCGGCCGGAGGCGCAGCAGGCGCATGGCCATGCAGCCGACGCAGGCGAGAAGGCGAGAGACGCCGAGGCGAGAAGCGCGAGAAGACGCCGAGACTGTGGTGGGGAGTGGGGACTGGGGAAGGGGGATCTGGCCGAGAGGCCGGACTGCCGAGGCTGCTTTAAGCCTTGCCCTTTAGCGCTTTGGCCTTTAAGTTTGGCCTTTACTGCTCGTCTGCTCTGGCCGGTGTGCATTTTGTCTGCTCTGGCCGGTGTGCATCTTGAGAAAGGAGAAGTGGAGAACAAAAAGATTTAAGGTTGAATATTCATAACTTTTTTTATTTAATCAGAGATTAAAAAGTATTGTGTTGGTAGTAGCGTAGTACGGCAGTATACTTCAATTTTTTTTGTTTGTGAAAGTCACTTTAGTTTATTTTATAATCAATCTTGCATTGTCTTCTTCAGCAGGCCAGTTCGTTGAGAACATTGTCTTCTTCTGGTGTGGTGATTTACTGATTTTGTAGGTATGAAACACAAACCTATATTTTAAATTTGTGTAATTGTGATTTAGTGATTTTGTAGGTATTTTAATGTTATTTATTGTCATTTATTGATTTATAGAGTTGCAAGAAATGGAGAAACGAACATTGCATAAATATTTTTTGTCCAATACAAGTAATACTCCTCATACTAATGAGAGTCAAGTAAAGAAGGCTCGGGTGGATTTTAATCCCGATGAAATCATCGCTGATCAAGCAAATCGTATACCTATTAATGAGTATGCCAATGAAATTAGAGATCAAGTGAGGAGGGCGTATTTGTTGAGAGGTCCAACCCAACCAAAAGGCCATGATTTTCCTCACAAAATGCAGAATGATTGTTCAAGAGCATTTCAACAATCTTGGTACAATAGATATGATTGGTTGGAATATAGTGTGGAAAAGGATGCGGCCTTTTGTTTCTATTATTTTCTTTTCAAGAAGCCTGGAAGGTCTGAAAAATTTGGTAGTCATGTATTTACAACAACAGGATATTCTAATTGGAAAAAAGCTTTAGGAACATTTGATAAACATGTTGGTGGACCTAGTAGTTATCACAATATTGCAAGGGGGGACTGTGAGGATTTTAAAAATCAAAGGGCAAGTGTGACACAAAGACTTTCTGATCATGGCCGAGAGTCAGAAATTGCATATAAAATTCGTTTGACTGCTTCTTTAGATTGTGCAAGATTTCTTCTAATGCAAGGTGAAGCTTTCCGAGGACACGATAAATCTTCAACTTCTATCAATAAGGGAAATTTTAGAGAATTGGTTGAGTGGTATAAAGATAAGAATGAGGAAGTGAAGAAAGCGTTCGATAAAGCTCCTTTAAATTGTCAGATGATTTCTCCAAAAATTCAAAAGGATCTTATAAAGCTTGTGCGCAAGAGGTCACGAAGGTGATTATGGAGGAGATTGGAGATAAGAATTTCTCCGTGTTAATTGATGAGTCACAAGATATATCAATAAAGGAGCAAATGGCCGTGATTTTGAGGTAGTTTATTTTATGTCTTTACATTGTTTTATTTATTTGTGTAATTGTGTGGTTGTGTTTTAACTTAGCATAATATGTGGCAATTGGCATACAGGTTTGTGAATGATCAAGGGAAGGTTCTTGAAAGGTTTCTTGGTATTAAGCATGTATCAAATTGTACATCTACTGCATTGAAAGAAGCTTTATTTGATTTGCTTGGAGAGCATCAATTACCAATTTCTAGGCTACGAGGGCAGGGTTATGATGGAGCTTCAAATATGAGAGGAGAATTTAATGGCTTGCAAAGGCAGATCCGAGATGAGAATCCGTATGCTTTCTATGTCCATTGCTTTGCCCATCAATTGCAGTTAGTGGTTGTGACTGTTGCAAGTAGTAGTAGAGCTATTGCTGATTTTTTTCAACTATATTCCCTTGATAGTGACCACTGTGAGTGCATCTTGTAAAAGAAAAGATGCATTGCTTGCAAAACATCAAGATGTCTTGTTAGAGAAGTTAGAGAATGATAAGGCTGTCACTGGCAAAGGGTTGCATCAGGAAATGAGCATAGCTAGACCTTCTGATACTAGATGGGGCTCTCATCTAAAAACCATACTACGTATTTACCAAATGTGGGAGGCAGTATTAGAGGTACTAGAGATTGTGAGTAACGATGCATGTCAACCATCAAGTCATGGTGGAGCATCTGGATTGATACAGAAAATGGAAAGCTTTGAATTTGTTTTTATCTTGCATTTATTAATAGACTTGCTAAGCATTACAAATGAGTTATCACTTGCTTTGCAAAGGAAAGATCAAGATATTGTTGAAGCTATGGATTTGCTTGTAGATGTGAAAATGCGTTTGCAGGACATGAGAGATAATGGATGGAAGCCATTATTCCAGCGAGTAAAAAGCTTCTGTGAATCAAATGAGATTCATGTGCAAAATATGGAAGAACTCATTCCAGTTAGAGGTATGTCTGCACGTAGGAAGCATACAGTGACTCACCATCACTATTACCATGTTGAGATTTTCATTACTGCTATTGATGACATTATATCAGAGATGAACCATCGGTTTAATGAAGTTTCTTCAGAGTTATTGGTATGCATGTCTTGTCTGGATCCAAGAGGCTCTTTCTCCAAGTTTGATGTAGATAAGCTTGTTCGACTTGCTTTGAGATTTATGCGATGACTTTGACATAGTGACCGCTTGTTGTTAAGAAATCACTTCAAACATTTGTTCTCAATGTCAAGAGAAGTGTGGAATTCCATGGATGTGGTGATATTACAAAGTTAGCTCAAAAGATGGTTGAAACAAGAAAAATAGAACATTCCCATTGGTCTATCGCCTCATTGAGCTAACATTGATCCTTCCAAAGAGCAACGGCATCTGTTGAAAGAGTCTTTTCGCAATGAATATTATCAAAACAGATTTGCGCAATAGAGTAGCAGATGAGTGGTTCAGTGACTTGATGATATGCTATACCGAGCGAGAGATTTTTAGAAATCTTGATGATGATAGAATTAGAAAACGCTTTCAAAGCATGAAATCTCGTAGAATATTATTGCCTCGTACTTGCATGCTACTACTCAATCCTAATTATTGGTATGTTTTATCCTTTTTTTCAATCTTTATAAGTATTTACAAATACAATTTCTGATTTCATAACTAAGTTTGATAATTTTGGTGTGCAGATAACTACTTACATATATTTATGGGCATTGGAAGGCACATTATCTATTAACAGGGTACAATCTTTGTTGTATTTTGTATTTTTACTATGTTCCTATTCTAATTATGTGTGATTTTGGATTGCAAAATATAGTTCGCTTTATGTTTAGTGTGTTTATCTTTTGTATATTATGTCCCGTTAGCCCCCCCTAAAATTTGGTTCTGGGTCCGCCACTGCTTGTAATACTTTTTAGTGTGCATTTTTTTAAACCTAGCTCATAATGGATGATCTGCTTTTGCTCCTCGCCACTTACCAACCCAACCCATATTCCCACACCTACCTGCCTACCTCCATCCAATGCTCCAATTCCCACTAATTCCTAACCCTAGCCTCTCCTCTCTAGCTTTCTTCCCGACCTCCCATCTGGTTGGTGGCTGCTCGGCACCTCGGCAGTCGGCGTGTTGCGGAGAGGAGCAGCGAGCGCCGAGCAGTGTGGTGTGGCTCTACGAGGGAGCCACGAGAGCAATAGCGTGGCGCGGAGAGGAGCAGTGGGCGTCATGTGGCACCATGCAACGTGGGGTGTGCCTTGGCGTGGGAGCTGTGGGAGCAACAGCAGGGCGCAACTGTGTGGGAGCAGTGGGCGACACGGTACACACTGTTAGAAATAATCTTGACTTCGAGTCCAAGACGTATTAGAGTCTGTCTCTGTGTGTAACTCAAGTTGAAGTTGTGTCCAACTTGAAGTTCAAATACATATAATACTAGGAGATTATTAGTCTATATATTGAAGAGGCTTGTAGCTAATTTTGTGAGAAAATCAAGAAAAAGGGGAGCAAATAAGAGAATAGAGAAATTTAGAAATTCTTCTGTGTTTTCTCAGTTCATTTGCGATGTGTGCGTTTTCTCCTGGAAGAAAGTTATCAAGTGGTATCAGAGCTTGGATTTAATCTCGATCTCTGGCGGCCGGCGCGTCTTGTTCGACAGAAAAGGCACACAGCCTGAGCAGATCGAAGCAGCAGCGCACGGCATCGCGCGCACGTTGTCTCAGTTGAAGCGCTCAGCAATGATGAATCAACAGTGCTCTGATGATGAGTTGAGTCAGGGATGTCGAGAAGATATGTCGTCGTCCAAACTCAAGTAAGGTGAAAAGAAATCGGAATGTTGAGGAGATGTGTTACCGTTCTGTGTCAAGTATGAGTTTAGTAAGTCGTAGTTGTGACCAACTGTCTCAATGTTTTAGAATCTTTGCATTTGGATAACCTGTACCAGTTGAGTCGAGTTCCTACGTGTAGCTTGCATATAGAATGCTTCATGTGGAGGCGTGACTGGTAGTTTATAATGCATTGAGACTAAAACTAAAGTATATTGAGTTAAGATTAAGGGGGAGATTGTTAGAAATAATCTTGACTTCGAGTCCAAGACATAGTAGAGTTCGTCTCCGTGTGTAACTCAAGTTGAAGTTGTGTCCAACTTGAAGTCCGAATACATATACTAGTAGGGATTATTAGCCTATATATAGGGGTGGATATCGAGCCAACTGCTCGTCTTATCGAGTTTTTTTCTTCTAAAATTGGCATATTTTGATTTAATATCATTTTACGGATAATTTAAAAGTATTTTTAGAAACGAGCTAACGAGCCGAGCCGAGCTTGAGCAAAATTCAAATTCATTTGAAATCAACTCATTTTAATGTTTAACCAATTAACAAGTATAATTGAAGCAATTTTGAAACGAGCCAACGAGCCCACTTACGAGCTTTTTTCCACCCCTCTACCTATATATTGAGAATACATGTAGCCAGTTTTGTGAGAAAAGCAAGAAAAAGGGGAGCAAATAAGAGAATATAGAAATTCAGAAATTCTCTTCTGTTCTCTTAGTTTATTTGCGATGTGTGCTTTTTCTCCTTAAAGAAAGAACTATATACCGTTGTAAGTCTTGTAAAAGCTCAATTTATTGATTTTGACTTGGGAATTTAAGATTTGTGAAATGTCACTACTACAGAAAAGGTCATCACAGACGGTTCAAAACGTCATCACAGACGGTTTTGTGAACCGTCTGTATTTATGGGTCAGTGATAATCGAAGGTCATCATAGACGATTTTCGGACCGTCTGTGATTATCAGCTATCACAGACGGTTTTTACTCAAAAACTGTCTGTGATATTCCCTTCAACCCCTAAATATATTTCTGTTTATTGGCTAGCCTCAGGAAATGCTAGCCATGCCCTCTGAAACAAGCAGATAATCACAGACATAAAACATATACAATTCACACATCTCATTTCATTTCAGATACATTTCACATCTCAATTCATTTCACAGACATAAAACATTCAATTGACAAGGCACTTCATTTCACAAACATAAAGCATCCATTTCACAAATCAATTCATTGAATTGAAATAAAATATCCATTAACAAATACACAATTGTAAAAGATCTACACTGCATTTGCACTTAGAATTACAATAAAAAATCTTTTGGCAGTGGAACTCTCCATCTGATCTTACGACTTTACACCACAAAAACCAAATGAACTCTCCTCGAATTTTTGCAAAATCTGGCTGTTTCAATGCAGATGTAGAGATGGGCGCAGCCTGTTGATAGGAATATCAACGCGCGCACATATAAAACTTGACATGTATGAAATAAATGTGGAAAGATTGACAAACCTTAGGAGTGGAGATCTTGCTAGAATCGAGGAGTAGTCTCATATCCGCACACGTAGTATCCACACGTGTTGCCCATTCACGTTGGTGGCACTGCAAAAAATAGAATGTGTTAAATCAAGTGACATTACTACTAAGTGTTGTATATGATTAATTAATGTGTAGCTAGCCAATACCCGAAAATTGCGATCATGTTTCAAGGGCTTGGCAGCTGTCGTCGAGCCACTTGTTTGTTGAACGTATGTGACGAACGACCTTCGTTATTCGAAAAAGTTAGATTGGTCATTCAGAAGGAAAGAAAGAGTACAATGTACAATGTACTTACCTATCGAGTATTTCGGCGATAACTGTGTACTTGGATTTGTTCTTACTTAGAAAATCAAGGTATATAGCCTTGTTCCATTTTGGTATAATTACAATTAAAATCCAATGGAAGTTCTCATTGTATGGCATAAGAACAAATTCCTTATCGCGGTGAGCCAGCAATGCTTTGTAATATAGTCCTCGAAGAAGGATGCATTCTCGTTGATGGTATCAATGGCGACCAAGCGTGGGTCCAGGAAACCAATTGGTAATTTCGATGATTTAGCTTCGGTCAGCATGAATCTATATATATACATAGAAAAGCAACAAATTGTGACATATATCGGTATTACGTGAACAGAGACTGATTGTACAGACTTACAGCGTCTAGCATCGAACGAGTGAGGCGTTGAGAGCGTTGAGCGTGAAAACAGCAAAAATATCGTCAAAGGTCACCGGGAAGACACATTCCTGAACTTCGTGCAAGAAATGTTCCGGCTTGAATTTGACCATGATACCTGAGCGCCGTTCTGCCTCTGGTTTATTAGACTGTTTCATATACCAAGTGTGGAATCTTTGGCAACCAAGTCCTAGCTTTGTGAGGTGCTCTTTCGGGACTATCATCGGCTCGCCTAGCACGAATTTGCGGGCCAATGGCAGGTACGAGATATCGTCATCATCCTTTGTCTTTGATTTGCCATGGCCATCGCCGATCGCAGTCGACTTCACGATAGTCGATCGTAATGGTACGAGCGGTGCAAGTTGCTTTGGTGAGAATAGCACCGTGGAGATAGCACCGTGCAGATAGCTTTGCTTCGCGACTTGCGTGTGGAGATGGCACCAGTGCATGTTCTTTGTGGTTCGTGACCGCACCACGGTCTCGCCACCGGTGAAGAAGCCTCCAGGGTGATGTCGCTTTTGGGCCACTGGATGAATGTTCCAATGGCATGTCCTAGAGTCACGATCTCGTCGTTGGGGGGCTTCGGTAGCGGGACCACTTCAGTCATGTGTCGCAACACCGTGAAATGGGCTTGAGTGTACGTGTCCATATCTGGAGTGATTGCTTTCCTTCTGATAGTTCCGAGACCCTTCAGCCTCCCCTCATGACGAGATTGAGGGACACCTATCGGTTGAATCTGAGCCATATAATCGATACAAAACTCAATGACCTCTTCGCTTGCATAACCTTCGACGATCTCGCCCCCCCGAGAACGATTCCATACGTAGGACTTGAGAATTCCCATGAACCTCTCAAATGGGTACATGCTAGTAGGAATACAGGCCCGCACATTTTTATCTCCCACACAACGTGAACAATGAGATGGACCATGATATCGAAAAACGAAAGAGGGAAATACATTTCAAGGTGACATAGAGTCATCACCACCTCGTCCTGCAGAGCATCTAGTCCTTCGGGATCGATGACCTTCTGAGCAATTGTGTTAAAGAAATAACATAGCCTCATAATTGTCTCTCGGACTTTGATCGATAAAATATTTCTAATTGCAATAGGGAGCATCTGTGTCATCAGCACATGACAATCATGAGACTTCATACCATTTAACTTCAAATCTTGCATCGAAACAAGTTTCTTCACGTTGCCGGAGTAAGCAGACGGAACTTTGACACCATGCAAGCACTGGCACAGTTCTGTTTTCTCCGCCTTGGACAGAGTGTAATACGCAGGGGGAAGGTACGTTCGTCCATTATCAGTGCTTGTCGGTGCTAACTCAGGCCTGATGTCCATGTCTGCCAAGTCAAGCCGTGCGTTGACACCGTACTTTGTTTTATCACGGATGTTCAGTAAGAGACCAATCAAGCTGTCGCACATATTCTTTTCTACGTGCATGACGTCGATGCAGTGCCGAACATCTAGATACTCCCAATAAGGTAAGTCCCAAAATATTGATCTCTTCTTCCAGGTGTTCTTCTCATGAGCCCTCAATTTACGTCCCTTTCCGAGGACAACATCTAAATCCTTAACCATATCATAAACCTCGTGTCCCCTTAAATGCCTTGGAGCTGAACCGTCTTCCTTCTCTCTGTCAAATTGTTTCTTCATCTTGCGGTATGGGTGAGCCCTCCGAAGGAACCGGCGGTGACGCATATAGACGGTTTTGCGTGAGTGTCTCAGCCACACACTCTCGGTACCATCTAAACAGTGAGTACAAGCTTTGGCACCTTTTGTACTATGGCCCGATAGGTTATCAAAGGCAGGATAATCATTTAGGATGCATAATAATTAGGAGCGCAGAGTGAAGTTCTCTCGGTTGTATGCATCTCATACCTGTACCCCTTCGTTTCACAATACTTTTAGATCTTCCACCAACGGTGCTAGGAACACATCGATATCATTCCCAGGTTGTTTTGGCCCTTGGATAAGTATTGACAGCAAAATGTACTTCCGCTTCATACACAACCAAGGAGGAAGGTTATAGATGCAGAGAGTCACGGGCCATGTGCTATGTCACGCTCATGCTATCGAAAGGATTCATTCCATCTGTACTCAATCCAAACCTTATATTGCTTGGTTCTGCACCGAACTCTGCAAAACTCCTATCGATGTTTCTCCACTGCGCGGAATCAGCAAGGTGTCTTAGCATTCCATCCTTCTTGCGCTCCTTCGAGTGCCAACGCAGCAGTTTTGCCTCCTTTGGATTTGCAAAAAACCTTTTCAAACGGGGAATTATAGGAAAATACCATGCCAAATTAGCAGGAGGTCCTTTCTTCGCCTCTGTTCCCTCGCCATCATCTGATTGATTGTTACGTTTGTATCGGGATGCGTTGCACACCGGACATACATGCATGTTTGCATACTCTTTACGGTAGAGGATACAGTCGTTCGGGCATGCATGTATTCTTTCTACTCCCATTCCCAACGGACAAAGAACCTTCTTGGCTTTTTACGTGGTTTTAGGCAACTCATTTCCCTCCGGAAGTATGTCCGCTAAAAGACCTAGCAGCGCCGTGAAACTCTTTTCGGACCAACCGTTACTTGCCTTCAATTTCAACAGTTCAAGCACGACCGACAACCTCGTGTACTTGCAGCCCGTGTACAAAGGTTTCTCTGAGTCCTCGATCAAGCCACGGAATTTAACATACTCTCTCTCATCATAGTTCTCTTCTACATCGCGAAGCATCTGATCCAGATTATCATCGTGCAACCTATCCGAATCCGAGCCACAATCGACATCAGCCGGCGGCATGTCATTCACTTCACCGCGATGTCATCCGGGGCATATCATTCACTTCACCGGCGATGTCATCCGCGGCATATGATCATTCACTTCGCCATGATGGTCCAACACGTATAATCCTTTTGAAACCTCTCCGAATCAAGTGCGCTTCAATTTGCCCTCGGTTCTTAAACATCTTCAAATTTCGCGATCGATGCATGGACAACACATATATTCCACCCCTTATTCAACATATTCTCCTCGCGGCTCTTATAAAAGCGAAACGCCATTAATGTACTCTTCACTCACACGGCTCGCGGCATACATCCATTTTGGTCCTACGTTACGTACATATATAACAACTTAGTATTAAAATCTAGATTAACTAATTATAACTACATATATACCGGCACATTTATTATATTGAGACTTAATTTGCTAGCTCAATTCATATTGCAAACACAACAGCTATTATATAACCAACAATTTTGCAAATTAATCATCTTCAATAACCACTCATGGATTACTTAGACCTAAATTGTAATGCAATTAAAGAAAAAATAAATTTCATTACTAACCATATCTACAACAACCAGGAATGTCTGAATCTTAATTCAAAGCTCAATCTCTGCCTCTTCCCACCAAATTAACTGGCTTGTAATCGCCTAGCTTCCTCCCGAGTGAAAAAGTGCGCAGCAGTGGCTAGATCTGGATCGAAATGAAGACAGATGCGGTCTGAGTAGCGCAATAAATGCCTTAGCCATTGTCACAGACGGTTTTTTATAAAAAAAACCGTCTGTCATAAGCTTCATGCCAGAACGCTTCGCACGTGTTTCTATTGCCAGAACGCTTCGTGTTTCGATTGCCAGAACGCCTCGTGTTTCGATCGTCTAATTAACGTCTCTCGATCGTTATATGAAGCGTCTATATCATTAATGTTTGGGTATACGAACCGTCTGTGCTAAAGGTTAAATATGCGCGCCTAATCCGAGTCTCTTCTACGACGCATAATATGGCTTCTACTATTCTTGTGATCATCTCCTTCCTCTCATCTGTTCATCACGAATTGTTCGTAGGAACCTTACAGCGGCCAGCAATTTGCATCCGAGAGCGACTTCTCCGCACTGCGCTACGCTCTCCTTCCCGACTTTCTTGCATCCGTCACTCGACACGATCATCCGCCATCGACGGAGGCATCTCGCCGCTCAAGAAAGGAAACGACCCTCACCCCGGTTCTTCTCCACAATGTGCGCAATGCGGAAGAAGCTCTACACGCATTGGAGGCGATGGATAGCCTTGCCGATCAAGCAAAAACGCGATTCGAGGAATCTTTTCATGCTATCCTCACGACATTATGGATTGCGATCATTTGCCCAGTGGACGAGGAAGTGCCGAGGACAAGGGCAATCTTAACGGCGTTCGAGAATTCAGCCACGATCCTCCAAGTCCCAAAGTCGAAGAAGAATTGTACGAAGCCCAAAAGATTACAACTGGGAAACTCTTCACTGTGCGACTTTTGTAGTAAATTTGCATCTAATTGAAACTAATAAATTTGCCTTTAATTTGTGATCTCTTGTCTCGTAGTTACGTAGTTAAGTTATTAGAAGCGTGTGTACTTATATATTAACCTCGATCATGAGCGAATATGACATACAAAGGGACATCACAGACGGATCTTGTTAAAACCGTCATGAACATTATGACGGTTCTTAACAACAACCAAATGCGTGATAGTCGACACAACACGACGGTTTTAATAAAAACCGTCAGGATATTTTTATATCGCGAGCGGTTCATCGGTAAGAAGCATCGTGATACTCCTTTATCGACGTCACTAACACGCACGGTGTCGAAATTAAAACCGTCGTGTTGAGTAGTCAATCTGCACGGTTTGACAAAACCGTCTGTGATTGGCCGTCTAGTATTAGACTTTCTGTAGTAGTGTGTTATGATTGGAGATTTAAAAAAATTATAATTTGTGAATGTAGAGCCAGTTAAATTGTTGAAGTATGAAGAGGAATAGATACATCATTCCCTTTTTTCTGGGATCGAGAAAGGAAGGCACAGAAGATTTTTCATCTCATTGATTGATGTTATGAAGTTATTGTACAAGATTATAAAATTATACGGATAAAATGTTCTCTCTCACTGAAAATTTTCTAACTATGGATAAGCCCCCGGTGCAAGACAACACGCATGCATGAGGGACGTACAGATGGTTATTGAGTTCCATCATCGCATCTCCGACTTTAATGGTCTTGGCTTTCAGGTGTGCCTAGCTAGGAGTTGCATGCGCATGCACTTCATCGGTAGATGTACATGTTGTCGGAATGGCTCTGAAAGTTTGCTCTCGAGTATACTATATTAGTATTATATCTCAGTTCTTGGCTGCGTGTTTGGTATCGTCAGGCCCTTAATTGCGAGCATTGTCTGGTACAAGCAAGATGTTACTCCTCCAGAAGGCACCTGGCTGAGAGTGAGACCTTACTGACTAACATGGCCGTGAACGCCTTCCCCATGTCTCCAGATGGCACCTCTTCTGCTCAGCCACTTCTCGCTTCTCGCACAGTTTCAGGACCCTGTATGGACCAGTTCAGCAAAGGTTTTTTTTTTTTTTTTGCTTTAAAAAAATCAGTTCAGCAGAAGCAAATTAATTGTCCATGGCTGATTCTTAAAAGAGAAGTCCATGGTTGGGGCTTGTGCGCGGGCATGGTAGCAGAGATATATATATATATATATATATATATATATATATATATATATATATATATATATATATATATATATATATATATATATATATATATATATATATATATATATATATATATATATATATATATATATATTGTGTTGATTGTTGGTTGTTTTGGGTGAGCGCCGATGTTTTTAGCCTGTCACTGTAGCTATGCTTTTTCATTCCGAACCTTAATATACTCTCGGCACAATTCTCCTACCACACCTTTGGAAAAAAAAAGTGTCTACGGTTGTGTTTCTAAAGTCAAATTCCCATTTTATAGAGAAGCTGAAATCTTATGGGGGTATTCGTACTGTTTTTTGTTTTTAACTTATGCTTAGAGAAATTAGAAACTAATATGACCATCCTATTTCTCAAAGTGACTTTTCCACTTCTCTTGCTCCCGTTTCACTCTAAATATAAAGCAGGTGGTCACAGACATATCACACACCTTACTCCTCTCGCTTGCGTCTCGCTCATGTATCTCCCCTTCACTTTTCCTATCACTTACGTCCTTCTTCTAAAAATCATTTCTTTCAATTGTTACTATTTACTTTTAGCTTATGGAGGTATTCATAATATCTTCTGTTTTTGATTTATGCATGGAAAAATCATAAGCGAATATGGCCACCCTACTTCTCGAAGCGGCTTCTCCGCTCCTCTCACTCCTGTTTCACTCTGATCATAATACAGAGGGTCACAAGCGTATCACGTATCCTACTCTTCTCGCTTGTGTCTCGCATATGTATCTCTTCTTTATTTTTTTTCCACTACTTATATCTTTATTCTAAAAATTATTTCTTTCAACTACTACTATTTATTTTTAAGCAAAAGGTTCCAGCTGCCACCAATACAACGACCCCTCAAAACGCTGGTCTTGGGCTGACGAAGAACCCAAAGAAGACACTGTCGCATGCAGCTTTGGCACTAAGAAAATAAAAGAAAAGGAGCAAGAACCAACAGAGCCAGTGTTCATGGAGGCCCAATTAACCATTGGCTTTGGGCTCCAGCTACGTGTCGGGCTGCAACATCCAGATACTCCTGCGTGACACTGGCAGTAGGGCCCCACGAGCGAGGCACGCATAAACCCTAATCCCCCCAACTCCCCACCTCGCCCATCTCGCGCTCGAATCGAATCCAACCGCAAAGCCACGCCTCGCCACGCTCGCTTCTGGTTCGGTCGCTGTTTGGTCGCCGCAATGGAGGACGCCGCGGTCGAGGAGGCGGAGGTGAGCGGCGCGGCGGAGTTCGCGCCGGCGCTCGTCGCCGCCCACCCGCTCTGCCACTCCGTCGCTGTTGCCATCGGGCCCGAGCTCCGCGTGTTCGATCTCAAGTAAGGGACCCTCTCGTCGCTTCTAGCGCCGCTTCCCGCATAGCCTCGGATCTTATGTGTCGTGAAATTCGTGTTTTGATGACAATACTGTTAGATTTCAGTGGAGATTGGGGAGTGATGCGCTTTTGAGCTGGGCCTAACTGCTTATCCTGTACTAATAGTCGTTTCGCATATCGTAGTATCCTGTGGGGAAGAATGGCAACTTCTTTTGAGGAAGATTGTGAGTCATGTGATCGTTTCTGATGCTTAAGCTGAGATGCTGCGCGAGAAAACCATAGCTTCCTGAAAAAAAATGGCTAAGCTTGAACCTCAAAGCAAAGTTTTAGTCTTTTAATGTGTAAAATGTTTCCACTGATGATTTTTTTTAAAGCTCAGGTGCTTAGTTTTGTACCTTCTAACGCGTACGTCTCAGTGTAAAGTAAAAACATGTTTGTTTCGCATTTTGCTTGGTGAACTACACAAACAAAGACTTATTTTGTGCATCCAGGGCCGGCTGCGCAGTTTCGTTGTCAGATAATTCTGGCAGTTCTTCTCATTCGGATGCTCTAAGAGCTATTTCATTTAGTCCGAATGGTGTTTTGTTTGCATCCGCTGGTGATGACAAGCTTGTGAAGGTTTGGAGGACTGATTCATGGTGCTGCATCCGGACTATGTAAGTGCCGCTGTTTGTTTTGTTCTCAGTGTGACTAACACAATGGAGAAACCAAATTAGTAGACCTTTTTATTTTGCATGCAATCATTCTATGAGACTATGACTATAAGTGCCCTTCTGTTATTTATTTGTGTGGTGTATGAGAACCCACACCTTATCTTTGATTGACAGACTTTAACCAGGCAATGCTTTATTACTTATTAGCAGCTTAGGATTATGAACTGTGTAAACGAATTTCATTGTGTTGCTGTTAATAGTATTAAATTCGCTGTGCATGGATATGATTTCTTTTGCAATATTGTCACCTCTGCAGAACTTCTGAAAAGAGGGTTAGCAGAGTTGCTATTAGCAACGATGGCCTGCATGTAACTTTTGCGGATAAATTTGGCGTTGTTTGGTTAGTTACCGTGGGGGAAGATGGTGGAGGGCAGGTGTCAGCTGATAACAAACCTGTGTCAATTTTTGGTCACTACTGCAGTACTATTACTAGCATGGTATGGATAAATTTGATCTTTTATATCACCCGTGATATACCTCCTATATTTCATTTTATTAATGAATTGGTAAACCTATTGACAAATTAAAGGAAGTCCATGTCACACTTCAGTGTTGTGAGTTTTTCATATCATGTCCCATATAACCATGCTTATATTATTTGCTTGAGAAAACAGAAGTTCTCACCAGATGGACGGTTCATTGCTACTGCTGATAGGGACTTTAAAATTCGAGTATGGAACTTCTTTACTTTGCAGAAATTGCCTTTGGTGGAGCATAATTCCGAGTTATTTTTCTTACTGCGTTGCAATTATTTTTGTAGGTTACATTGTTCCCAAAAAATCCTATAAAAGGGGCCCATGAAATACAGAGCTTTTGTCTTGGACATACAGAGTATGTTCAGTATACAATGTCATCGTTATTCTTTATTTTGCACAGTTTTCAAGTTCTTGCAATATCTACACAACTTTGAATTTTATTGATCATGCAGCTTTGTATCATGCATTGCCTTCACATGCCTTTCTGAAGGTCCAAGCTTTCTATTATCTGGAGGCGGTGATTCAACTGTGTGTACATATTCATTTTTGAATACTGCCATGTTGTTTCAACAAGCTTTTCCAAATCTTCTCATAGTGTTGTTGCATTTATTTATTTAGGTTCGCCTATGGGACTACATAAATGGCTGCCTTCTTGATACATGTCAAGTCAGAGATAAGGTAACATAATGGCAAACAACTTGTTTACTCCAGTTCGCATTTTTTTTTAAGCTATTCTGTAGTTAACTAGTTCTTAAAACTACTTACAGGTGGGAGAACTCCTAGAACCAAATGAAACTGAAGACAGCAATCTAGCCGTTGTGGATATATGTCCAACTAATGATGGCTCGTTGGTTGCTGTAGCTATTCAAGGGTAAGCTTGAGTGGTGGTAGTTCTCCAATAAGTAATAGAATTTATTTTCCTTGGTAACATGTTTTTTTAAACACTGCAGTTTGAATGGTGTAATGCTCTTAGCATGTGATCTCATAGCAAAGAAGTTATCTTTTCTAAAGGTACGTCTCTTTGGTAGACAATTTTTCATGTTCTTCAAGGCAACTGACCCTGAAACAAGAGCATGACCAGAGTCTTGCTTTAAAATGAGATTTCTCATACCATTACTACTGCTGATAGCCCAATGCTGATCAATGGCTGGGTGTTGATTTTTACAAGGATTGGTGCTGATACTGGTCACTTGCTAGGCCTTGGTTCTAGAAAAGTTTTTCATACTAGTTCGAGGCTTCTAGCAGTGATATTGGTTTGTAGCTGGTTCTATTATACTTGTTTTACTGGATAGGGAGACTAGCGCATGCCTTTGCAGTTATAATAAATGGTACAAATATGTCATTCTTACTAGTTAATTGCGTTCTTTAGTGGATGTAGTTAAAATTTATTTGGAACAGTCTTAAGGTCTGGTAGTAGTCAGAGAAATCAAAAGATTCGAGGTTCAGATAGAAATTTCTTGTTGACTTGCAACAAACTTTCTTGTTGGCCCAACTGTTTAAAAATCACATACTTATTTTGTATCTTGTTGACGAACCTATGTCTCTTGTCCATTTGCAGGTGATTACAATGGAAAAGAGCTACATTCCTACTAGCTTAGCTTCCAGCTTCTCGGCAGATCTCTTGTGGACTGTCATGGGCGCATCAAATGTCCCTAACCAGGCTGCTTCCCAGTTACTAACCCGTTTAAGAATTATCCCCTGGTTCCAAAAAGATCTATTAGCCTCTTCTAAGCAGGGTCCTGCAATCCTAGAAGACAGTGAAGTACCACATGGTGAGAAGCTTCTTTTAGCGCTGCAAGGAAGTCTTGATATTGCAAAGCAAGAGGAGGTGTTAGCATCAGTGCTATCTGCCCTGAAAGTTTTAATGCACAAGATGCTAGTGAAGAAGAACTACTCGGAAGAGAGGAGAGAGCAGAGGAAGAGGGGCAGAAACGACAAAAAGATCAAGAAGTAGCTTGACCCGCGGCTTAAACAAAAACAGGTCTTGTACGATGAGAAGTTTAGAACACAAGAGGTATATTGACAATTATAAGAGTAAATCTAGCAATCATTTTCTTATGATCCATAGCATAACGGCTGCTCATGCTGATTGTTTCAGTCGAAATGCCGCAATTTTTGTTCTGTACTCTGCAACTGTTGTGAGCTGTCACTTGAAATTAATGTTACTTAGCCTATGTTAACCATGCTGCTGTTCAAAGGTAACTAGGTAAGTGCATGCATTATTATGTAATAGACTAATAATCACCGGAGATCGTTTTTGCAACACATCAAATTGCTGCTGCTTTAACTGCACCCTGATTCTTTCTTCTTGTCGTGATCCCAGCTGACGTCTTGGACGTAAAGGCCAATTAATAAAGAGCATGAGGATTCCGGCTCCGTTTCTCTCTCTCTCTCTCTCTCTTTCGTGAATCCTTACAACAGTAAGTGCATCTTCAATGGTATGAGTCAGCTAGCTATATGTATGTACACATCAGTATATATCCTATGTGAAGGAAAGAGAGTATGCAAAAAAAACCGAACCAACTCTTCCTTAAAACACTAGTCTATAATGCAAAATGAGGCAGCCTCTATAAATAATAGTCCTTTTCTGTGTGTGCATGTAAGCATCAAATAGCTATATTTATAGATAGTTCTTTAGAATGTTAGTTTTCAATGTGTACTATATAAATGATGTGGAAGTTTTCTAGTTAGTTGCTAGTTAGAACTATTGGAGGTGACATGATCTTCGATATGACGCCGGTAAGGACAAGGGTTCTGTTTCTTTGCTTTTCAAAAGCTTCCGTGTACTGATTTGAGTGTGACGTGTCTGATGGTTTTGTAGAGCTGGAACGAACAGCTATCGCACATGTTCGCACACGTGAACTGAACCGCAATTGAGTTCAGCGGAATTTCGCGAAAAGTAGTGTAGTTTTCGCTGGATTGATATAAAACACTCAGGTTTTAAATGGGTCTTAGCTCTTCTTTGCTTCGGCAATATTGTCCATTGATGAGAAGGGCTGAAGAAAGGGAGTTAGGAATTTATTCCGACCCAGATGAGAGGGCTAAACATGGAAAGTCTAAGAACTTAGTCCGACCTAAAAACCTAATCCAGTAGTGAGCAGAGATGCAAAGCCAAACACGGTTGATAAGATAGATCAGAGTTCTCCACAAATAAGTTAATTCCCATGGTCAACAACATGATGGCTGCTTGCTGCCTTTGTTCTCTTCCAGATGCAACCTCTATTAACACAGACAACTCAGCCACTCATTCGTTCAATCATTTTTCAATGGCGTAAACAATGTTATCCTGTTCGATGCAGCTGATCCTCGTGGTTCCTTTGTTGTCTGTCTTCTATTTGGTCTTCCAATCATGAACCCAAATCGCCTGCCTACCTTGGCTCCCATGCAGACGCGAGGATCTTGGATCCGGTCTTCTAGTTGCAGTTGCACAGGCCACTCCCAAACCGTCCAATAAAAAAAATCAATGCTTATCATTAACGCACCGAAGAGATGTGTTGAGTATATGGGGCTATATGCTGGCCCATGTACATATGCATGTATATGGAAGTGAGTAGGGGTGAAAACGGGTCGGGTTAATCCCGACCGATCTGGCACCGAATTCGATTGGTACCGAATCCGATTAGTACCGAATCCGGAGAAAAAAATATGGGTTAGGATATGGTAACAGCAATATCCGTCCGAATCCGAATATCCGTCCGAATCCGATACATCTTCAAGTTTGATTTCAGGTTAGTGCTACTATTTGACGTTTCATTTTCTTTTGCAATGGTAAAATAAAATCTTCCACATCAGCTATTAAATAGTAACATCAAGTCGGTCGCCCTACTCCATTTATCGCGACCGTATGCATTCTTTACAAACAAGTAGGGGTGCAAATGAAATGGGTTAATCCCGACCGATCCGACACCGAATCCGATTGGTACCGAATCCGATTGGTACCGAATCCGGAGAAAAAATATGGGTTAGGATATGGTAACAGCAATATCCGTCCGAATCCGACCCGTTTTCACCCCTAGAAGTGAGCAAGAGAAAATGAGAGTTGAACCAATACTGCCATGAATCAGAGCACTCACCGGCACCCTAACCCTAGGTGCTGTGGCGGTGGCGCCTGATCCTGACGACGGTGGTGCTTGGTCCTGGTGGAGGTGGAAGGCTGGGAGGCAGCGGCTCGCCGACTTTCGGAGTCCAGCGTTGTTCAGCACGGAGGCTAACAGGTGGACCATTAAAGCTTTGATGTAACAATAAATCAACAATCAACATTGCACATAATCCAGTTCAGCACGGTCGAACAAAATATGTGGAGATAGATCGGTTCTTCATCAAAGAGAAACTTAATGAAGGTACCTTAGAGAATAAATAGCCGATTATTTAACAAAGGATTGGAAAATAAGAAGTGTTTATTGGCATGTGACTTGGTGGTGATCAGTTGGGCTTTTTTTGGTGGCTTATGGCTGAAAACACTGTAGCTGGTTGGAAAAAACAATGTAGATGACAGAGGCTTATTTAGCATAATTAAATTTAAAAAAATTTAAAAATATAAAAAATATGTTTGCCCATTACGTATAATACAAACACATACGGGAAAAAAAGAACCAGCAAAAAAACTCAACAAAAAGCTAAAAATTCAGAAAAAGACGAAATTTATGAATAGTGAAAAATAAGCCGGAAGCTGAAGCCTAACCGATCGGGGCCCGATGTGGATAATATATATCTATCATCCATCTTAAGAGAGAATGTTGAGTATACAGGCTATATGCTGCCCATGTACATATGTATGCATATGGAAGTGGGCAAGAGAAAATGAGAATTGAAAGAATACTACCAAAACGTCTACAAAATGTGAAGACTTCTGACAGGTGAAATTCGATCAGATGGCACGCATCATGCACATGTATGCTAAGTTCATCCAAGTTATTGATGCATGTACGTAACGATATGCAAATCCACAACCGCAAAACAAGTATCTTTCTAGTGAACAGTAGCAACAAGAAATAAGAACGAGAAGCCAAAACCGATCAACTCTCACGTCTTGACGATCCAGCGACTTTGCAATTAAGCGCCGCCTCTGCAACAATGGCCTACGTACTTTCGCAGCAGGCTGCACAGAAACTTCTGTTGGTTTCTTTTTTTCTTTACCTGAACTGAAAGCTCTGCATGAAGCTTCCATGATGCAAGCGCATGCACTGTAACTCACAGTGGTTAACTTTTTGTTCTTTCCTCCACGTTAAGCTGATGCTTCTTACTGAAGGCGAAAGGGAGACAAACTCGCATTCTAGATCCATCTCTCTGACTCAGCAACAACCTAGTGAAGTCTGCCTTTTACCACTGCATGAACTGTGAGCTTACAGAAAGTCAGAAGACATGGAGCTGATTTAATTAATTAGGCTTTGCTCAGTTGCTTTCTTCATCGTCGCTTTGGTTTTTACAAACAAAGATCTGTCCCATCAACGCACGTTTGGTGCGTGTGCAAGTGCATCCGGTAGAATTTGCAGTTGCATCACTCAAATAAAGAGCACAGGTTTAGTTTTTTTTGCTGTGGTTTATGATTTATAATTTATAGTTTTTGAATTATGACTGTTTGTGAGAGAGATTATGGAGAGAGACAGTCGTATACGGTTTTACGGTATAACTGAAATCGATACAATATCTACTACAATCAATTTATAAACCCTATTTTAAAAAACACACTGTTTAAAGCTAACTAACGTAACAAAATACAAAAGCCAAAATCAATAAGCCGATTCAAACCCAGGTATCCCTCCCTTCCACCCTTTGGGCAGGGTCAGGAAAGAAAGAGGGTAATGTCATATGTGTCGTCAGGCAGAAAAACACAAGAGACCGAACTGTTTCTATACATGATTAAAAGAGATTATTCATGTGCGATGATGATGCCATGGTTAGTTAATTTCTCGCTTTGGACCAAGCACCAAAGGAGCAGCAGTTCTTTACACCTGCCATTTCCTCTGCCTTCCAATGTGCCATGGCACTACCGTGCCGCCGTGTCGCCCACAGGATTCTGCCTGGCGGCTGTCATGCCGGTACCGTTCGTTCAGTCAAAAAAAATGCAATCAGGAGAAGCCATATTGGCCTCTGAAAAAAAAAATTGCTGTCATTGACCTAGGACAGTAATCAGAAGTTGCTGATTGGACCCATTGTGCGAATCAGATGCGTGTCACACGATGCATTGTTATGTACATCTACTTCCTGACTGATGTAAGATCGTAGAACTGGAGTAGTTTTCGTTATCCTGCATCAGATAAGGCTTCGGGTGAACTGTGGTCCTGTTATTTTCGGCTTCTAAAAACGATTTTTGGTTTTTGTTATAGTACCTAATTTTCAAACGGAGTATTTTTTCAAGATAGGGTCTACAAGTTAATTGTAGTACACGTTAAAAGCCCAACATCTGTATCAACCAAAATCGCAAGCGAGTATCTCTCTGTAATCTCTATCACAAACAGCTAAAATTCAAAAATTTTAGGCAAAAGCTATAAGCCGCAGGCCCGCAGCCAAAAAGAATATGCCTCTGTGGTATATAGGAGCATTGTTGCATGTATAAATATTCACCAGAGCACGCTTTTTTTTTATGTAAGGGCGATTTACATATTTGCCACTGAACACTGTATTTCAACACTGTACCCCACTTGGCAGCGAATCTCTATGAAAAATGTTTGTAAATCTACTGTCAGGTAGCACCATCCTGATAGAAAATTCTATGCCAATCCCCTTCTGCCCCATCGCTCACTTGTCACTGTACAAAACTAATGCTCCATTAAAAAATGTGTACTAATCATAATCGATCTCTCAACTCTGAGCTCCAATAATTGGCTTGCGGTTGCCATTTCCGGCATGGCAGAGGCCTGGGCCATGGTCAATAGCTACATGCACTAGTTTTTTTTTTTAGATTTACGGGCACTAGATTTTTTTTCACTATTTACAACCCGCTCGGTTGGACTGAAAAGCTGTGAATTACACCAAATAAGTCATCTTCAGTTACAGTGAAATTTCAGCCATAAGCACGGGTATTTCAGCCATAAGCCACACCTGTGGCTTATGGCTGAAATTCAACTGTAGCTGAAGATGACTTATTTGGTGTAATTAAATTTAAAAAATTTAAAAATAGAAAAATATGCTAGCTCATCACGGACAACTCAAACAAATACAGAAAAAAAGAACCGGCAAAAAAGCTCAAAAATAAACTAAAAGTTCAGAAAAAGACGAAATTTATAAATAGTGAAAAATAAGTCAAAAGTCAGAAGCTAAAGTTAAAACGAGCGGTGCATTGCCCCCGGTGCAGGTGTCACCTGCCTTAATTTTTCTTCGGAAGAATTAACGTGACATTCGTAGCAATTTGCTAATCCTGGCATCACGAAGGATAAGCATGCAAAATTATATACCTGTAATGTAACTCATAACCACATTTCCTACAGAAATCTTGTCGAGTTAAAACTACATTTCTACGGTCATATTGCAGCCCTCTTCTCCTTTTCCTTTTCACCTTCAAAGGCAGATATATGACATCCACAGAGAAGAAGATGCTGTTGCCAAAACAGGGAAAAAAGTTTAATTCTGCAGATTAATTTAGTCTGGCTCGATTAGGTACTCCCGGTTAATTACTATCTTCTCTCTTATGCCTAGCCTGACCCACACTCTTTGCAGGGCCACCATTTAGCCACAAATTAGGTACGTGAGTCAAATGCCACGTCAGAGTATGTACAATAATATAAATAGTAGTTATCTATAATATACCTCTATATCATATAAAGATAAAACTAACGATAACTTATACAATAGATAATCTCTATAGTTACCTGTAATAATCTCATATAATTAATAGGTTATCTATACAACGGTTTATATAATAGTATAAACAATATAAAACTGTGTGTGCCTTAAACATCATGCATGTCATTATCTACTAATCTAGCATCTAGAACACAAAGGCTTAAGGGGTTAGGGTGACATACGGTCGCCGATGAATGCCATGAGCGAAGACCCGTGCCTGCGTGATGCATGCGTGAGGTAGAGTCGGTGAAGACCGCAGTGTCGCCGGTGTACGGGTGTCGCCGCGGAGTCTGCGCAGAGGCGCGCGGCCTTCCGTTGCTAGCGGCGCTCGATGAGATCGGATCGCGTTAGGGTTTGTTCGGGGTTTGTGACTCTCACAGGAACGTCGTCCTTACGGGAGAGGCCGGAACCCTTGCTTTATATTGCGCTGTTGCAACGGGGGACCGTAACCATAATATGGTAAGGCACCCCCGATCAGGACGCTAAAAATCAGGAGACGTGGATTTCCCCACGCCCTTCCTTTTCTGGCCGTTTTGGCCTTAGATCAATATCCAACATTCTCTCCCCTTGATCGTAAGGCTAAACGTCATAAGCCCTCTCTCAATAAAACTTCACACCAAAATAATGCGTCACAACAGTCAATTAAATACCGCTGGACAACAGTACTTATAATGCTCCATTCTATATCAATCGGATAACATAATACTTCATAGGAGTTGGTTACTTTATATGGTTCTCTTATTCCAGGATCACAGGCTCTCCAATAAACCCATGTCGGCAACATGATCACGAAAAATATTGGGTGGTAAGCCTTTTGTGAGCGGATCCGCAAGCATAAATTTAGTTCCAATATGCTCAACCTTAATTTTTTGATCCTGGACTCTATCTTTCACAACATGATACTTTATGTTAATGTGCTTGGCAGCTACACTCGACTTGTTGTTACTCGAATAGAAAACTGCGGGTTGATTGTCGCAGTACAAAATGAGTGGTCTAGAAATGTTGTCTACCACTCTCAATCCCGGATAAAGTTCTTAAGCCATACTGACTGCCGGTAGCCTCATAACATGCCACAAATTCAGCTGCATTGTCGACGATGCGATAAGTGTTTGCTTTACACTTTTCCATGATATTCTTTGCTCTGCGAGGGTGAAAAGGTAACTGATGTGGACTTCTTAGTGTCTTTACACCCGCAAAATCAGCATCGAATAGCCGACAACCTCAAGGTTATCGCATTTTCGTATGTGAGCATGTGACCTTTAGTGCCTTGCATATAGCGTAGGACTTTATTAATGACTTTCCGATGGTCCGGTCTGGATTTGATTGATATCGCCAAGCATCCGGTAACAAACGCTAAATCGAGGCGTGTACATACTTGAGCATACATAATACTTCCGACAAAGAGAGCGTAAGGTATAGCCTTCATCGATCGATTCATAGTCATTCTTTGGGCATTGAAATTTCCCAAACTTATCGCCCTTAACAATAGGAGCAAAGTAGGCGAGCATTTATGCATATTGTATCTCTTTAGTACTCTGTCAATGTATGCTTTTGTGATAAACCTAATGTTCCTTTGGACCTATCTCGGTGAATTTCAATACCAAGAACATAAGATGCTTCACCGAGATCCTTCATATCAAAATTGGACGAGAGAAATCTTTTAGTTTCCCGCAAACATGTCCACACTGCTTTGGCCAATAATATATCGTCCACATAAAGAATTAAGAAGGTGTAATTACTCCCCCTGAACTTAACATATGTACAGTTATCAACATCATTCTCCTTAAATCCAAATTTTCTTATGACTTCATCAAACATAAGGTACCATTGCCTAGAAGCTTGCTTCAGGCCATATATGGATTTCCTTAGCTTGCATCCCAAATGCTCCTCGCTTCCACAACAAAACCTTCGGTTTTGTCATGTAAACATCCTCATACAAGTCTCCATTTAGGAATGCGTCTTAACGTCCATTTGGTGCAACTCTAAATCGAAATGTCTTTGTGAGCGCCATTATGATTCTAAATGAATCTTTAGTTGAGACAGGAGAAAATGTTTCATTATAGTCAATGCCTTCTCTTTGTGTAAACCCTTTCGCTACAAGTCTCGTCTTAAACCTTTCGATGTTCCCTTTGGAGTCACGTTTTGTTTTGTAGACCCATTTGCAGCCTACTGTTTTGGCTCCATTAGGAATTTCCACTAAGTCCCATACGCCATTAGCGCCCATAGACTCAATCTCATCTTTCATGGCATCTAGCCATTTAGATGAATTCTTATTCTTCATTGCTTCCTTATAAGAGCTAGGATCATCTGCCTTCCCAAGATCATCCTCATTCAAGTAAACCTCATAATCACTTGGGATAGCAGATCTCCTCACTCGTTCTGATCTCCTGACAGGTTCATTAGGCTGTTCATTAATTGTCACAGGGGGCTGTGAAGGCTCATCATTAGGTGCCACACTTATACTTTTAGAGCCCTCAACAGAAGGAGTGGCCACAAAATTAACTGGAGATGCAACAGGAGTTGCAACTACAGGATCAACCGTAGGCATAACCATTTGGGGCATGGGAAAATTAGTCTGTCGGATTAGCGGTGAAGTAACATAAATCCGCTTCTTCTCAAGATCAATTTTCCTAGGCTCCAAGTCACCACTGATGCCATCATTTTCCAAGAACACAGCGTGCCTTGTTTCTACAAATTTTGTGGTACGATCTGGACAATAGAATCGGTACCCTTTAGACTGTCAGTAGCGAAGAAATGGCAACTCACGTCTTGGGGTCTAATTTCCCAATTTGTGGGTTAAATACTTTAGCTTCAGCCGCACATCCCCACACATGGAGGTAGTTCAAACTAGGTTTTCTCCCAGTCCATAATTCATAAGGTGTTTTAGGCACTGATTTACTGGGAACCCGATTGAGTATGTGTGCAGCGGTCTTTAATGCTTCCATCCATAACTTTACAGGCAAAGTGGAGTAACTCAACATACTTCAAACCATGTCCATAAGTGTGCGGTTTCTTCTTTCCGCTACTCCATTTCTTTGGGATCACGGGCATTGAGTCTTGGCGACTATACCATTTTCTTGTAGAAACACGGCAAAGGACCAGAATCGCCCATAAGTTGCGTGTCGCCCATAATACTCTCCCCCACGATCCGAGCGCACTACTTTAATCTTTAGATTGTGCTGATTTTCAACTTCAGCCTTAAATATCTTAAATTTATCAAGTACTTCGGATCTCTCTTTAATAGGATAGATATAGCCATAACGTGAGTAATCATCGATGAACGTAATAAAGAATCATAACCATCTACTGATGTCACAGGGAAAGGACCACATATGTCAGTATGAATTAATTCTAAAATCCCTGTGCTTCGAGTAGCACCTTTCTTTATTTGTTTTACATACTTGCCTTTGATACAGTCAAGACAATGATCATCCGAATCATTAAAGTCTAAAGGGTGGAGAATTTCATCTTTAATGAGATGTTCAATTCTCCCCCTCGAAATGTGGCCCAAACGACAGTGCCACAATTTCGACGAAGTCTCATCAATTCGTTTGCGCTTTTTATTCACATCACATACATTCATGGATATAGGAGAATCTTGCAGGGATAACATATAAAGCTTGTCGTGTCGGATGGCACAACCAACATTATCATTATTAAAATAAATCAGACACTTTCCGTGTCCAAAATTACAAGAATATCCATCATTATCTAATAATGAAATGGAAATTAAGTTTCTTCTCATCGAGGGAACATAAAGAACATCATTAAGTTTCATTACAAAACCATTATTCAAAACTAAGGAAACTGATCCAATAGTTTGAATTTCGGCTTCCATCCCATTAGCCACTCTTAGGCTTCTTTCCCCTCTGAGACTTCTCAACATATGGAATCTCTGCAAGGAATTCGTAACGTGCACAGAAACACCAGAATCAATCCACCAAGAATTTATAGGAAAATCAGCATAAAATACTTCATCAACAAAAGTAATTTCATAAGTACCTTTCTTGGTGAGCCATTTCAGCCATCCAGGACAATCATCTTTGAAATGGTCCTTTGACTGACAAAAATAACACTCACCACTCTTCTTCTGTTCATTTGAGCTCCCAGGACCTAAAGCGTTTTTAGGCGCCTTAGGATGCTGTGGATGCTGTGGCTTCTGTGGCTTCTGATAAGGGGAGTAGGCTTGCTCCTTCTTTCCCTTTCCTTTGTAGCCACCTCTATTTCTAGAGGGATCAGCTTTATTTGAGGAGCCGACTTGATTCACAAAATCAGTAGCCCCTTAACCTTGAGCCTCTCTTCCTCTTGAGAAACATTAGCGATCAACTCGCTGATGGTCCATTTGTCCTTAATGGTGTTATAGTTCACCTTGAAAGCTTCAAATTGTTTAGGAAGAGACATCATAATATAATGGACAACGAAACCATCAGAAATTACCATGTCCATTGTCTTAAGTCTAGCAGCAATATTGATTATGGTCATAATGTGCTCACAAACATTTTCAGTACCATTGTACTTAGTGTTCATAAGCCTGTGCATCAGTGTGGTAGCATAAACTTTAGAGGACTCCTTAAAGTGATCCTCGATGGAGGACAAATAGTCCTTTACCCTTTCCTTTTCAGGGATTGCTCCCCTTATAGCCTCACTGATGGAGTTTTTCATCACAGCAAGTGAAACACGGTTAGACCGCTCCCACTTCTCAGCATTAGTTTTATATTCCTTCATTTTGTCATCATAATTGTCCTCCCCTTCAGTAGGAGCGACAGACTCATCGAATCTGAACGCATAGTCCAGATCCAAGAGCTGAAAAGTCGTCATAAGTGTAAACTTCCATTTCTAGAAGTTACTACCATTAAGTGGCTCAATTGCATTAACATGAGCGGAAACAGAAGCAGCTGAAAAAATTTAAAATTTACATTAGGAAAGCGCATAATTAATTTGCATGAAAATTAATCTTACGTTGGTATGATTAACAACATGCTCAAAAGAATTTTTCGCATCACCGTTGGGCAGAAACGAAAAATTTAACATAATTTATATCATGCAATTACAATTAACGTTGGTCAAAGAGTAATAGCATGAAAAATTGGACATAATAACAAACATAATTGATAATTGGACATAATAACAAACATAATTGATAACATGCAATTACAATTAACGTTGGTCAAAGAGTAATAGCATGTAAAACTAAATACAGCCCTCCAATTGAATTTCCCGTTGGTTCCATTCAATTAGAAATGAGAACATTACAATGGAAAATGGCATAATAATTTTTAGCAGCTTAGCAACATTATCCGTTAATAATTTCATGAGAGACATCAAATAATCAATAATTAAACATAAGATAAAACCATAAATACATGAAATATATATATATATATATATATATACTGAAATACATAAGATTATGCGCTGCTGGGCCCAAAAGCCCAACAGCTCCCCCTTTTGGCCCCTGAAACAACATTTAGCCCATAAAAACGCTTGGGCCCAAAAAAACGCACGCGGCCTACGACCGGCCCAGAGAAGGCGCGCCGCCCACCAAAAAAAAACCCTCGCACGTGTGCGCCATCGGATCTTGATCCGACGGCTGCAAAACTCGGCCGGCCCAATAGCTATTCAGCCCACACAATGGTGGCCATCAGATGGGATCAGACGGCCAAAACGCACACGCGGTGGGGATAAAATCCCGAAACCCTAACCCTAGCCCCATTTTGCGCCGCCTCTGCGAAAAACCGAGCCCCAACGGCGGCGGCGGCGCGCGCGCGCGCGCGATGGCGTCCTTGCAGCGGCGGCGTCCTGCGAGCGGCAGCGCGTGTCGTCAGCGCGGCGGCATAAGGCGGCGGCGCTCCATCAGCGGTGGCTCGTCGCGGCGATAGGAGGCGGCTCGGCGGCGCAACGCGACGAAGCGCAGCGCACGGTGCGGCGCGGCAGAAGCGGAAAGCGCGGCGGCGGACGGGCGGCTGGCGGCGCTCGACAGAAGCCCGATCCCTCCCTTTTTTTATTGCGCAGATCCGAAATTTTCATTAGGGTTTTCATGATTTGGGGGGGCAAGGGTTCGGGATTCATCATAAAACAGGGAAAAACTTTAGGATTTGCATAAAATTTTGGATTCCCCTCCTTCTAACATGCTAGCCGAAACATTAACGTCTAAATCCGAGTCTCAAGAACAAGATTAACATTAGGTTAAAACCCTAATCCGAGACATAAGCATGCACTAGGGTTCTAGGAAGACTAGCCTTGCTCTGATACCAAATGTGTGTGCCTTAAACATCATGCATGTCATTATCTGCTAGTCTAGCATCTAGAACACAAAGGCTTAAGGGGTTAGGGTGACATACGGTCGCCGATGAATGCCATGAGCGAAGACCCGTGCCTGCGTGATGCAGGCGTGAGGTAGAGTCGGTGAAGACCGCGATGTCGCGGTGTCACGGTGTCGGCATGAGTCTCGCAGAGGCGCGCGGCCTTCCGTTGCTAGCGGCGCTCGATGAGATCGGATCGCATTAGGGTTTGTCCGGGGTTTGTGACTCTCACGGGAACGTCATCCTTGCGGGAGAGGCCGGAACCCTTGCTTTATATTGCGATGTTGCAACGGGGGACCGTAACCATAATATGGTAAGACACCCCCGATCAGGGCGCTGAAAATCAGGAGACATAGATTTCCCCACGTCCTTCCTTTTCTGGCCGTTTTGGCCTTAGATCAATATCCAACAAAAACATCTATAAAAATATACGTTAAATAATAGATATCATATTTCTCTATCGTCTTTCTCTACATCCCCTTCAATTTTAGGTGACATAGACTTAGTGAGAGCTGACATACACCATCCCACGTGTCCTTGTGGTGCCATTTCTGTCATTTTAGGTGGGCGACGTGGCGGGACAAGGGTGGGGAAGCCCTCCGCAGCACGCATGGTTGTGGGGGCGGCCCAGCCTTCAGCGCGGCGCAGAGAAGAGAAGCAAACGAACGCAAATGGCACATCCTACGTACGTCTCGATACAGGACAAACGGTTCCGCGATAGGACAATATAATTTCAATGCTGTCATTGTGCAGTAATTCTTCAGGAGGTAAAAGGAAAAGGTAAGCAGAAAAGAAGATGCTGCTGCTGCTGGTGTGCATGTGTTCCATTTAGTAGTATAACTGTGTAAAAATTCTGCCGTTCGAGTTGTGTCGAGAAATGAACAGCATGTAGTTTTGGAGGGTGCGGCTCAGGTGCTGGGGCACAACACTTAGCGCGTGCGGGGTGCCCCAGCACCCGCCACCTTTTACAAATTTTCAGATTTTGAAAGTATTTTTTCGAATTTTTCAAAAAAATTCAGGTCTTGTGAGACACGTGGCGGATGCTGGGACATCCCTGCGCACGCTAAGTGCTGTGCCTCAGCACCTGAGCCGCACCCAGTTTTGGATACCATGGCAGTTTTAAGTGAGGTGCATGATCTGCCACTCTTGTCTCTAGTTACTGCTCTGGCTCACAAGAAAAAAGGTGAAATGAACCAATCATCTGATCAGCAGCATGACAGGATTTTGCGGCACCTTCCATTGGTGGACAGCGAATCTACCTGCTGTGCCGTGTGCGGACCAATGGAATCTACCGTTGTGTGCATGGGCTCAATGAGAGCAGTAACGCACAGCAGAAGGCAGCAGCAGCTAGGGCAGGAGAGAGAGAGAGAGAGATGGGAACTGAAGATAAGGACCTGCCTTTTGGAAGCAAGCACACAGACCAACAATGACATCAGAGGAAGAGGAGAGGAGAGGAGAGCCTTCTTTAAGATCACCACCCTCCCAACCTCCCCATTGTGCTATCACCATCCTCTCTCTCCCTCTCTTCTTCTTCTTCTTCGTGCCCAGTGGTTAGTGCTGTGGTTGTCACTCAAGACTGGGTCGTAGGTAACTAGTAATTGTTGAGCTTTCCTTTCTTTGAGTGCAGTAAGGAAGACAACACTACAACAAATTAGACAAGATGGTGATATGATACCTTCAGGGTCTTACCAAAGCTTGATGTAAGGTCCCATTTTGCTTCTCTCCCCGAGCTTGAGATTGCGTTTGAGTGCACTTCTGAGGCTTTCATTGGCCGCGTGCTCCGTACTTAAACTCACCGCCTCGATCGTCGTTTGAGCCTGCAAGATTCGCCGGTTCTTGGTTGCTGCTGCTGCTGCTTCTTGTTCCCCGGGAGAAGAAGGTATCGAGTTCAGTCTGATCAGTTCGATTCACTAAAATTCACTTCCTTCTCTGAAATCTGATCAGTTCCTGACAGCAAAGATCCAAGAATTGAACATCACGACTTGACAATTGTACTGTTCTACCATTTGTGCATGCAGAGAATTGATTGTTCGGTATATTCGGCTCCTGACATGTTCCTGAGATCAAAGGTCCAAGAGATGATTCTGAGGAGGTCCGGATCAATGAGCAGCGGCGGCGGCGTGCAGCAGAGCCACCTCCCCAGCCAGCACGCGAGCTCATCGACGGTTCCATGCGACTGCGGCGGCGGCGGCGGCAAGAGTAGTGCGTTGTTCGCCTCTCCGAGGCTGCTGCACTCTTCCTCTCTCCCTACCGGCAGCTGTACGGCCAATAACCCCATGTCGGACTCCGAGACGCCCTACTCCATGAGCCCGACCTCGGTGCTCGACGCGGCTGCGGCGGCCTTAGCCTCCAGGCCCGACGCCGGCAATAAGCGCCGGCCGTGGTGCGACGGCTGCGCCGGCCCGCATGGCCTCGCCGACGCGCTGGACTGCACCGACGACCAGCAGAAAAGGGCCGTCAAGGCGCAGGCGCCTCTGATCAGGTCGTTCTCCCTCGACCGCCGTGTAGAGTTCGGCGTCAAGAACAAGAGCTCGTGGCTGCCGCTGCGCGGCGGCCGCGGGGAGACAGCAGCGGCGCCGGGGGGCATGGAGCCGTCGTCGGAGGACTACACGTGCGTCATCTCCCGCGGGCCGAACCCGAGGACGGTGCACATCTTCGGCGACCGTGTTGTGAGGGCAGCGGCGGCGGCGGGAGGCTCGCCGCCACCGCCGCGAGCGACCGGGAGAGCTCGCCGCGACCGATCAATTTGCCGGCCCGTGGAGCAAGATGCTTCTTGAGCCTGGGATGCATTCATAGCTTGATGATGCGTAGGTAAAGCAACTTACTGAGGACTGCCTTAGTGTTCGTTATATTGTATTGGTTGTTCAATCTTGATCAGATGATCAAACAGATGTTTTCTTCAGGTTGAGCTGAAGCTGTAATAGAAATTCTTTGCTTCGACATGTTGGCACTGGAGCAAAATCTGAACCTGTAAATTAGTTTCTGAATGAACTATGAATGTGAAGAATTTAATCTCCACGACAAGCATAAATGCTCTCGGCTGCTAAGCTACCTGAGCCCTGAGTCCTGACAAGAACTCCGATCAGAATTTCAGAACATTTCCCCACGAATCTAGCATCAAGGTAGGCTACTGCCATGTGGTGATCATTTGAGCTTTTTTTTTACCTTATGGCTGAAAAAGCACACATGGTGATTGAAAAAAGCATGGTGATAGAGACTTATTTAGCATAATTAAATTTTAAAAAATTAAAAATATAAAAATATATTAGCGTATTATACAAACAAATACGGGAAAAAAAGAACCGACAAAAACTTAATAAAAACTAAAAGTTGAAAAAACGAAATTTATAAATATAAAAATACAAACAAATAAAACGATCACAAAAAATAAATCGGAAAATAGCGCTGCGATATTAGCCTCAAAAACACTACCATAAACCGATAAAAGCCGAAAAATTTAGTAATTTACAAAAATGAAATTTATAAATAATAAAAATAAATCAAAAACTCAAAAAAGCGAATTTGGGATCGGTACCTCGGGTTAAAACAATCACGCCCTAAGCTGCCGCGTCTCCAACCGTCGATGGTTTCTTGCAGCAGTATTACAGAAAAAGATTCCAATGATTGATGTTCCTTGTGGTGAGCCCTGCCCCTGCCTGCGCATCCCAATCAGATGATCAGCTCTGCTCGGCGGCAGTGGGCAGTGTGCCTGGTGCCTCGTCGCTGTTAGGGCCCCGGATTTGGCGAAAGGTTGCAGCTAACCCTGCGGATAAGTTCTCTGGGTGAGGTTCATGCTTTCTTTGCTGCCTTCCGCACTGTGGCCATTTCATCTGATCTGAATATGAATACAATCAACTACACGGCCATCCACAGTGATTCTAGACTTGCTCTCTCTCTCTCTCTCTCTAAGACAGGATCTCTTTCTCTCTCCAAAACAGGTCTTTTCTCTCGTCACACACCCTCTTTTTCTCTTATTTCACTTACAAGCGTGTCTAAATTTTTTTAGCTAGCCCATGGTGTATGTAGATGCACCAGTGTCAAGAATCGAATTTTTTAAATAATTATTTTTATTCAAAATTACAAAAATATACCTACGAATTATTTTATTGCACTTTTAACATCATTTGCCGCTCTGTTGGGCGACTTGGGTCGACAACCGTTGAGTCAAATCGCCCAACCGTTGGGGACTAGACATGTGTGGCTCAAATCGTCTAACAATTAGGCGATTTTAAATAATAATGTAATTATTATATTAATCTGATGGAAATAATTATATAGAGTAAATGTCAATTTTTGTAGGTAATACATTTAAAAATCTTGTTTGTAACTTTTTTAAATAAAAGGATAGACAATATCGTTTGATGAATGTCTGTGTAAACAAACACATGATCTGTAAACAAACACATGATCTGTAAACATATATATATAAATATATATATATATATATATATATATATGTGTGTGTATATATATATATGTGTGTGTGTGTTATTAGGAAGCACGTCCAGTGGCATACAAACAAAGAAGGTTATATGCATACATTGTGTAATTGAATTAATTGATGTGCAAACAGTATGAGAGGATATAAATGCTATAGTTGCTAGCATATATAGGAACAGGATCTGTTCAAACTTCAAAGCACATTAATTTGCTCATATGACTTGAACGCCTGTGTAAGTGCCCATATAAGTGAGTCCCATATAATATGAGGCACAGTTATAGCAGGTGAAGGTCAAATTTGTATGACCTACCCTTCATCTTCTCTATAGCCACCTCTCTTCTCTCTCCTCCTCTCTCTCTTTAAAGTATGCATGACCTCTTATAATACTTGCTCTAAATGAGGCACATTCTCTATATTTTTAAAGTATGCATGATTTAATACTATATTGCTAAGGTAAAATGGAGGAGACTAACTTATAAGGTGGAGTTCTTGCTACTTCTTAAATCATATGACATATGGATGATAATGTCATGTGGAGAGATAAACACATGCGCGCGTGTATTTGCATATTCTCACGTGGAAAATCTCGTGATTTGTAACTTTGTGGCGATGCATGACTATGACGTGACAGATCAAGTCCACCTTATTATTGTTTTGAGCCATACATCATCTTTCGCCTTTTAACTAGACTTGACATAGCATATCACTTGACAGACCAAGTCCACCTTATTATTTTTTGAACTATGTATCATCAGATTTCTTAATTGTATTTCACAAACGGTTCTTGTTAATTATGTCCCTGACCGCTAGGCCCATCAATTCTTCTCAACGCAATCTCAGTGAATAGAAACCCACCAATCCCCATCCAATGGATTGTAGCTCCATCTTTCCGTCCCTAGCTCCGTCCATTCCGCCAAAAAAATCTTCACTCCTGCCTCTCTCTCCCCTATAAATACTTACCCAAACCCATCCCCTACCTACAATACACACCCATCCCCTACCTATAAACAACAATGTCTGTCCTTTTATTTTGAAAAAAAACTAAAAATAATATATCTTAAATGTATTACCTACAACAATTACCATTTACTCCCCTACAACTATTTCCATCGGATTAATACAATAATTACATTATTATTTAAAATCGCTCAACCGTTGAGCGACTAGAGGCAAAGTCGCTATGTGGGTAGTCATTCAACTGTTGGATCACATAGATTAGTCGACTTAACTATGTGTCATCTAACGGTTGAGCGACTAGCTCAAATTGTTCAATCGTATGGTGACATAAGGGAAATAAAAAAAACAATTCATAGCTATATTTTAATAATTTTGAATACAAAATAATTATTTTTTAAACAATCTCTTTTGTGGCACCGCTCGGCTTGGCTCGTTATGGGTCGGCAACTTGGCATCGGTACTAAGAGACAAAAAGGAGCTAGCACCCATCCATTGCGGATGGCCTAAGAACTAGTGTTCCAGTTTCTTTGCTAAGCTTTCTTCTTTTCGATGACGCTGATTGAATTGATGCCAAGTTTTTTGTCTGTGATTGAGCTAGCACCCATATATTGCGGATGGCCTAAGGACTAGTGTTTCAGTTTCTTTGCTAAGCTCTCTTCTTTTCGATGACGCTGATTGAATTGATGCCAAGTTTTTTTTTTTGTCAGTGATTGTGGTATGTATCATCATGCTACTCAGCTGATGTGATGGGTATTGATGAGTTTTAAAACCTCTCTCTTTCTCGCTGGAGGGAAGAGGATTGTGAATGGGGGAGTCCAGAGCACCGAGTAAGATCTGTTCATAATCTCTTTAGTTTCTATCTTCTATTTAAAAGAATTAAAAATTAATATAAATATTTAGTTTGTTGAAGTGGCTTTTCCACTTCTTTTACTCCGATCTCATTTTGAAGATAAATTAAGAGATCACAAACATATCATGTATCTTATTTCTCTCACTCCCGTCTCATACGCGTATCTCTTCTCACTTTTTACACCACTTACATACTCCTTCTAAAGACCACTTCTTTTAATTGTTACTATTTATCTTTAGCCAAAAGTTATGAGCTAAACTCAAAACCTATTAACAAAAACAAATACGGACACCCTCTAATGGTTTCTTAAGGATTTTTAGTTTCAGTTGTACTGTAAAATTATTGTAAAATGAAGTTAACTAATTTCTTAGCTTCTTTTCTTTTGAAGGGGTTGTGATTTGGTGATGATATGTGGGTTCTTGTAGACTATAATTTATAACTTTTAATTTAAAATTTTGAATTCTAGTTATTTGTAAAAGAGAGTATGGAGAGGGGGATACACGTGATTTTGGTCAATATAAATGAATTCGGTACAGTGTCTATTATAATCAATTTATAGACACCGTTTTAAAAAGACATAATATTTAAAATCTAGTTACTGTAACATAAGTCAAAAGACAGAAAAACCTTACTAGGCGAGTAGGCGTAGTTCCTTCTAGCTTAGTACTGGGGCAATAAAGCTGTGCATATATCCGTCAGTGTCACCTTGGTCTTCTACTGCTGCAAATGGGAAGTTTGCGACCCACAAGTTGCAGTTCTCTACTTGCTGTTCTGAACATTTGCTCTGTACCTCCTGCATCCACAACGGCACAACGCAATCCTCTAAAAAAATCAGCTCAATAGGAACATGTATTGCATTGATCACATGCATCTGATGCAAATGCAAAACTCACAGGCAGACTAACTTCACTGCTTTGAACAGAAGCACAAGTCAAGTCTAAGTGACACCTGATATAAAAAAAACCTTGCAAAAAAAAAAAAAAGAAACCCTAACGAGAGACTGCTCATAATTCAAAGCTACATGTCCACTCCATAAGTCCAAACGCATAATCCTGGTCCATTTCCGATTGCTTGGCAGTCTTACAAACCTGCAAAGGTACAGGGATGATACTGCTAGATTGCGAGCTGTATATCCACTTCTCTTGCAGCTTGCTGAGGTAAAGAAATGATTTTGCTCACCTTGTTCATCATTTTGTGATCTAATATAGCCTTTCAATAAAGACCATCCCATAGTAGTCTACAACATCTCAACTGAACCGAAGAAGACAAATGAAGTCTCAGACAGTTGAAAAAATAGTATTCATATACACTTCCTATAGTAGTTTGGAGAAAGCATTTACCAAATGAAGCCAATGCTATTTTTCTTAATGTTGGCCAAGGTTTGCTGTGGTGAATGGTTATACACTAATTTGCCCTCAAAATAATAACCCATAGATGAATCAGCAATTGCACACCTAAAACCTACAGAAACTTAAATATTGTTGCCTTGAAACCTTGAAAACATTCATTACTGGCAACAGATGATAGAGGAAAATAAGGGTCTGTTCTTTTCAGCTGTGGCTTATGGCTTTTAGCTGAAATTTTTGAATTTTAGCTATTTACAGTACAGATTATGGAGAGACAGATACTCACTTGCGATTTTGGCTGGTACAGATGTTGGGCTTTTAACGTGTAGATCGTTTAACTTATAGACCCCGTCTTGAGAAAATACTCCGTTTAAAAGCTAGGTACTGTAACAAAAGCCAAAAGCCGCTAGCTTCGGAGGAAAAGAACTGGCCCTAAGTCACTGTGCTGTACCGTGATTTTTGATATTTACAATTCCTTAGAAACTAACTAAGCCATTTACATGTAAACTAGTAGGGGTGGAAAACGGTAACGGATAATTCGTTTTATCCGGTATTCGTATCCGAGAAAACATAAATGTGGTAAGCAAAAATCCGTATTCGAAAATATTCGTATTCGTATTCGAGAATATTCGTATCCGTATTTGAGAGTATTCGTATTCGCATTCGTATTCGAGAATATTCGTATCCGTATTCGTATTCGAGACTATTCGATTCGTATTCGATCCGTTTCTAGAACATATGAAAAATTCGTACAAATTTTGTGATTCAAAATTTGAATTTAGGCGATTTAAAACTGGTAACCGGTCAAAAACCGGTGAAAAATCGGTAAAACCGCTAAGAATCCGTTTTATCCGATATTCGTATCCGAGAAAATCCGTATTCGAAAATATCCGTATTCGTATTCGAGAATATCCGTATCCGTATTTGAGAATATTCGAATTCGTATCCGTATTCGTTTGAAAAATATGGATTCGTATTCGTATTTGAGACTATTCGACCATATCCGATCCGTTTCCACCCCTATAAACTAGTGTTCTCAAGAAGGAAGAGAGACAAACATTAACATATTGAAGCAAAACTCTCCAGATCCTCCTGGACTGGGTGACCAAAGGAACCATAGATCTCAAGCCCAGATATAAATATGATTCTTGTCGGCGGTGGCAAGAGGTCCTAGCCCACACCATGCACTTGAAAGGACTGGTGAAGAATGGCCCTCTAGGATGGTCGGCACCTCATCCCTCAATCTTGACCATATGTAAACAGATCCATCAGAAGCGCCAGCGGCAATGCAGTTTTCATCACGGCTTATACAAGGCCTGCCCCAGCTGCCAACCACTCTGTTACCTGTGGCCCTGAATGTTCCACAAACCTCCAATGTTCTAACATCAAAGAGGTTGTGCACGTTATCCCTCCCACTTGTAAGAACAAATTTTTTGCTCCATGACACACAGACTGAGTTGATATCAAGATGACCAGCTATCTGGGTAGTGCATTTCCCAGTACGGATATCCCATAACCGAAGGTTTCCATCCCTATGACCTGAGCAAATGATATCACCATCAATGAAAGCTAGTGAGTTGGGGTTGCTCGCTGACATTATGGTGCTTTTGCAGAAGCCAGTCTGGAGATCCCAAATCTTGATAGTACGATCATTGGATGAACTAGCAACAACGCAGCTCTTCACCCAGCTAGCATCTACAGAAGAAACATTTTTTGTGTGACCAGTCAGCGTGTGACGTGGACGCGCCCCATTAACTTCCCATACAAACAACTTGTTAGAGCTACAGGCAGCAATCACAAACTTGTTGTCATTGGTCACAGCAAGATCGTTGACAGACCCCAAGCAACCTTGTAGAGTAGAGGTTAAAGCACCAGTATGTGCAGACCATATCTTGACAGCTTGATCCTGGCCACCACTGATTAGCTTGTCTGTGCTATGTTGGAACATTATAGATCCACACCCACCATCATGAGCACGGATGGTAATTTTGCATGTAGATGGGATTGGTGTTTCCATGATGTCCATGTACCCAGCTTCAGATCGACGAATGATGCCATCGGCTTCTTGTTGTGCATTGTGTTGTATACCGCCAATCCCAGCTGTCTTTAGCTTTAGAACCATCTCCTCATACATTGCATTGGCCTGAACAAAATTTTTTGCACTATTTAAAGCGACAATTTCTTGGTACATACTAGTACTGGGGGCACGGTTGACTATATAAAACAGTGATAAATAAAAGATCTTTGGCTGCTAAAACAATCATAGGCATTTAGTTAGTTCTTCTATTTCCACACTTGTAACTTGTTACAGAAGCAAAAGAGTTACAGAAAGGATTGAACTTTTTTGAACCATTTGTTCGGTTTCATATAATCAAGGGTACAAATATTCAAGACTGCTTTAAAAAAAGTCACTTACAAGGATCACACTACAGTAGACATACAAACTTAAATAGATGAAATATTCCAGCAAGAGTAAATTGACATTTAAATGGAATTGAAGATCACGGCATTTAAATGGAATTGAAGATCACCAACTATGTCTATAATGCACCATGTCTCCTGTGTTATGTCATGGTAAGCATGCTGGTATTTGAAGTATCTCCATTGCATATCCCCTGAAACTATGGTAGCCTGTTACGGGAAATATATATTGCTAACAAGTAAGAAGTTTTTTCTTTATCATATTAGTGAACCTACCGGGTGCTTAAAAGGCAAGCGTAATGCTTGAACAATCCTCAAATTATGATACCACGTACTGGAAAGGTGCAGTTTTAGCAACAAAGAGACAAATAGGGTACCTCATTAAGCTTCTCTGCATCCTTCATCTTCTCTAGCATCCATCGATCGATCAGATTCTTGTTTTCCTCTTCTGCAGCTTTCAGTTTCATTAATGCCCGTTCAAGTTCGGCTTTAGTTGTCTGGTGCTCCTGAATTAGAAGATTTAAAGCGTTTGTTTTTTCCTCAAGTGACTGCTTCAGCTGCACATTTTCTTTGCTGCAAAATTTTGGCACAAACATCAAGTGACAACGTTCTCCACAACCACAGCCAAGCAGTTTACTCAATCAAGCAGTAAGCAAACTATCCATCACATTCAATACCTAATTTGCTCAAGTTCACTCTGCAAAGTTGTATTCAGTGCCTCCTTCTCTTTGAGCAGCGCTTTTGATTCTCTCCCCTCTTCTATCTCGGTGACGAGCTGCTCGGACAAGCGGGATTGAGCCTTGTAGCATTGCTGCAGCTCCAACTCGTGCTTCTCAGCCTTTTCTTTCCACTCCAAAGCCTACAAGGGGTCGAAAAAACAGTCGCTACGTATAAAAGACACCACAGAAATTCCACACGCAAGAATCACTACATTCTTGATTTTTTTTTTTGATTGCTAACTGAAAAGAAAAGACAGTTCGATGATACTACTTAGCAACAGTCATTTCTTTCAACGCGAGAGAGGATAATCAACTTCACACTGCCGACGCCATTAGCACATTCTTTTGCAGACTCGATATTACTTCGAGGGTGCGTGTTCATTAGTGAGATCAAAGTGCCCCGATTCGACTGAACAGACACAAACAAGCTTTGCAAGATTAAAAAGGAGGGACCAGAGATTGGTGTTACGTGGGCGGCGAAGGGCCGGGTGAGCGCCTCGATAGCGGGGCGGTGCGCGCCCTCTTCGACGAGGTGCCTCCACCGCAACGACCGCAGTGCTCGCCGGATGGCCTCCTTGCCGACCTCGGCCTCCGCCATCGTCCTGCAACAACAAAAACAATAAATCACTCCCCGTTAAGCAAAACGACGAAATAAACGTGCATTAGCTCCTGGTTCGAGAAATCCTCACGTTTTCGCGTGAATTCAGGCGGAGGAGGAGGTCGCGTGTCCGGTGGTGGCTTCGTCGGTTTTGGCAAGGGCGGCTACGGCGGAGAGGAAGACGAAAGAGGAGGAAAGCGAAGCAAAGGAGGGAGGCGTCCGGGCCGCGAGTTGGACTCAGCCTCGTGTTCGTACTCGGGCCCGGCCGGCCTGGAAAGCGTGTTGGACTTGGACTCGACGATTCGAAACTTCGAAGCCCACCGAGAGCTTAGATGGGCCCAACATAACTGGGCCGAGAAGCGGATGGAATATTCCGGCCTAGGCGACCACGCGAGCCTTTAGTTCCTCCGCTTCCTCCGCCGCTTAGCTTCCCGGCGAAAGCCACGGCCGCCGCCTCCACCCCCACCTCGCGTGCTTCGCACGTAAGCGCATTGGTGCCTTCCTCCCCTGCATCACCGGTGCCTTAGCCGTTGCTGCCCTCTGAGTTGTGCCACCTAGGGAAGAAAAGGAAAGAAGGAAGCGTACGGTACAATGGCGGATGCCGCGCTCCTGCGCCGGAGGGCTCTCTCGTCGTCCCTTGCGCTCTCTTCGTGCTGCAATGGTTAGTTCTTGATTTCCTTGATGGTCTGTTGGATTCTTGGGTGGCCTGTGTGTGGTTTGTGGTGGTTGATCGATTGTTATTGTTCTTGTTGCTGCGGTGCACGGTATGTGTTCGGTGGAATGCCAAAACCAGGCGCGCGCTCTGCGGCCATTCTTGATCACGGCTGTAGTGGTATCAACGATTAGCGTCCATTTGCAGGTCATGTAGTAGCTTTATGCTGTGTGCTTGATTGGAGAAGGGGCAATCAAGAAAAGGACATGTTTTTTCCTGTTGCTCGTGGTGGGTTGTTGTTCTGATGAATAGAGCAAGCTATGGAGAAATTGACCTTGTTAGGCAACGCAACCTTTTGATCTTACTGTTGAACACAGTGAGAAAAATTCTATTTGGGTTGGAGGTGGCATCAAAGGAAGCAATAGTAATGTAGCGTGATTACGTTGTTGTTCTGATGAGTAGAGCAAGCTATGGCGAAATTTACCTTGTTAGGCAACACAACCTTTTTATCTTACTGTTGAACACAGTGAGAAATTATATTTGGGGTGGCCGTGGCATCAAAAGAAGCAATAGTAATGTAGCGTGATTACGTGACGTTGGATGCTATTTTGTACAACTCTGCCATGTGCACTGAACTTTATTTTAGTGTCAAAAACTTTCGTGGGTTTGTCCATTGTACAGTGTTTTGCAAAGAGATTTGCTAAAAACTTTTGTCTAACACAGTCCGTACTCCTTACAGATGTTTATATTCGCTTCCTTCTCTCCAACTATGATCTACTCCATTCTTCTAAGTTTATAAGGCGTATTTCCTATTAACGTATAGACCAAGGAAATAGTGAAAATGGTTAGATTACCCTTAATTATTATCTCTAAACAGTATATTCAATGCATGCATATAGAGAATAATAAATAATCTACATATTTATTAAAGGTTTCAAGGAAACATCACACTAATTTTATATTGGAATATGAAATACATCCTATATTTATCAGCAATGTCATTTAAAAAATACATCATATAAATTTGGACAGAGTATATTCCTTGGCCAATTCTACCAATTTGAGATTGTGGAGGGATTACCACAACTCTGGGAAGTTTGATTTGGCTGATATGACGTAAGAATCCATTTGTCTCCCCTTCCTTTATGTATCCAAGTTTTCTCTACATATTCTTGTCTGGGTTTTTGTTTTTTTGATGGAATCCATTTCTTGACTTTTGAAACAATCTTCCATTGTGAGATGCTGGTATCCAACATTATTCATCTAACCAACATAAACACCAAAATAAAGTAGATACAACAATGGTGCACATGTTATTTTAGTTTTGTTAAATTTGCGTAAGCATTTATCATACGGATGTGTAACATAAGTCTTCAAGATTAATTTACATGCCAAGATATAGTGTAAAACACTGTATGTTCTCATTTGCTATCCTATAAAGAACTGAATTAAGTTCTGTGCTATCTTAAATTATAGCCATCCTCATATGTGGTACCCGAATGCCCGAGAAAAGAAGCGCAATCAGGGCGGACCCACAGGGTATGCCGGGTGGGCCACGGCATACCCTGGGGCCAGCCGAACTCAGTACCGGACTAGGTCCTCCTCCTCGCCGCCGCCCAGGTCGTCGTCATGCTCGCCAGCCGATGCTTCTGCTGCGGCCGCGGTCTCAAGCCCGGGGGCTCGCGCGCCTGCGCCCTCATCCTCTTCCTCTTCTCATGGTAACTAGCTACTTACTAATCAGTTATTTGTACCTTAATTCGCTTACTGTCAACCAAGAAAGATCGAATTCTTTTTTTTTATTTTCCCACCTCCCTGCTCTACTCCTTGAGATCTCGGATAGTTTTTTGTTTTCCCCCGCCTTCCGTTTGCTTCTTGATCTGGGTCGGCGGTAGTTCAATCGTAACAGCAATTTGAACGGGATCTTCATTTCATTGTGGTTTCAACTGATGGTTCGCATTTTCAGTTTAGATCCGTATGCTGTTGTGTGATGTGGTATTAGATCTTGTGGTTTGAATTCATCTTGTGCAAGAGAGGTTGCATTTGGACTGTAGTGATGGTGATGGGAGATCAAAAGGCCAGTTCTGGGAATTTCTTATGTTAGCTGTTAGTTTAGAGCTAAGAACCACTTTATTACAGCGGAGTTGGCCTTTTGAGCGGTTCTGCCCACTTCCTAGCTAGAGTAATTTACAAGGCCTAGCCAGGATTTATGTTGTTCAGTCTTTCCCAAGATTGGTCCTTTGAAATCAGTTGGGGGTTCTATGTCTGTGTGGCAAATGGAGATGCTTACAGCATAGGTTCGGGTCTGTCCTCTTATTTTGTTGGGTGTAGCAGTGCTAGCTAATCACTAATTCACTACCCCATTCACTTACAATAAAATAATGATACCATGTTAATATGTTATGTATTACCTAGGTACAGCTGACCATACTAAGCTTTTGTGACCGGAGGAGGGAGTACTTAATAGAAGCCAGCTGCTTATAATTATTTGTTTACACATTGATTGACTTCTGTTAAGTTTTTCAATGAACTGTCGAACTACTACAGTTGTTTGAATTGTGTGTGACTGAATTGTTTATCTGATCTTCCTTGAAATCAAGTATTGGGATCTTGTAAGCAGTTCTTAAGTCAACATCAATTAATAGCTTTGCTTTCTCAGTGTCCTTGGCTAGCCAAGCCTTCAACTAATTTAGACCTGCCAATCTGCCGTAGTCTCGACAGTTAATTAGTTTGAGTGGCAAAGACTAAATCAATGAAAGTATGTGAACTTCCACTATCCACCAGGGCCATTCCTCTCTTACCTCCAATAGTAATTTCAAGTGTATAAGTGGATACTCCCATTAATCCACTTACTGCCTGGATAGATATCTGCATCAACTGGGCCTCGGCATCAGATTGTGGAGGAGGCTCCCCTTTTTCCTGTTCAGGTGTTTCTGAAGTCCCCTCCTCACCCTCAACAGCCATTAAGTGAACCTGTTGGTATTGCTTACACTTGTGCCCCAAGAACCATTTGTCCCCTCAATACTTGCAGACTCCCGGAGTGAATGGTTTCAATGTTGTATCCTTTTTCTGAGCTGCAACTTCCACTGCTGGTTTACTCATTGCCTGGGCAGAAAAATGCTTATTCTGACCAACCATAGCATTAGGGATACTCTTCTTCACTGCAGCACTCGCTCCTTTCTCCATGTCCTTGGCCATCCAATAGGCTTCACAAAGCGTTTGAGGCTTCAAGGGTTTGAGATAATGTTTGATGTCATTTCTTAGCCCATTTACAAAGCACTTGACAAAGAAATGTGGATTCTGCAGCTGGTTTTCAGTCTTGTATACTGCCATTAATTCCTCAAACTTGTCTATATAGTCTGAAACACTCAAATTGTACCGTTTCACTGAATGGAAATTCTCAAGCACTTCATAGCCACTATGTTGAGCAAATCGATCACATAGCATGGCACAAAAATCAGACCACTGAGGTGGGTTCCAGAGTAACCCTGAGCTCTTCAACCATCTATCAGCTCTACCAACCATATACATTTGAGCCAAATCGAACTTAGCTTCCTCGGGTACATTGGCCATTGCAAAATAAGTTTCGCTTTGTCGAATCCACTCCAATGGCTCTCCCCCATCAAATCTCGGAAAATCCAATTTCGGCCCCTTAGCAATAGATTTGTAAAAAATTGTGTACTCTATCATTGCTAGGATTGGGATTCCACTGCCTGGCATGATACTGGTAATTAGGTTGACTCACGTACTCTCTTGGGTTCTGAAACCACTGCCGGGCCAAGGCTGGTTCTTGAGTAGGGTTCAGATGATTCAAGGTGGGAGATGAAAAAGAAGAACGCGGCACTTGATCTATACCCCAACCAGTTGCAACTGTTGAAAAACCAGTAGAAGGACGAGGATAGTTACCTTCCGGTGTACCCATCAACTGAACTCCATGAGTGCTGTTGTTGTTCATAAGCCTCATATCCTCGGTCCTTCGCGGCATTTCCATCTCAAACTCTCCAGATTGCGCCAGCTCATGGATGTTCCTCATCTCCTCCCTCGGTCTTAGGTTGGTGGTGCCTCTGATATTCATCTGCTCAGTCGTTCGGATCTGAGGATTTGCTAACCCTTGCAAGAGAGTCTCCATCCGATTCATTTGCTCCTGCAACCCAGACACTTGCCCTTGCATCCCAGACACTTGCTTCTGTAGATCCCCCATCTGGCGCTGCAGCACGTCGACCTTGTAACTCGCCTCCATTGCTTCTTGCCGGACCGCCGTGAGCTCGGAAGCCTCCGCCTCATTTCTTGCCACGGACTTTGTCATCTTCCGCCGATCGCAGCAGGGGAGTAGGGATTTTACCACGGATGAAGATCCGGAACCTTCTCCCGACGCCGACCAGATCCGCCGCCACAGATCGAAATAATCAGGGATTTTACGGAAGCCCTAGCTCCCAACCCAATCGTACCGACCACTTCTTGCCAAGAATCGAGAGCTCTGATACCAAATGTCAGATCCCAAGTTGCCGATGATGATTCCAGGAAGAAAATCACCGCTCGGAGCCTGGAGAAAGAGGGGAAAACAGAGAGAGAGCAAAGGGAAAGTTACCGCTACTGCTAAGACAATAGAAAGTGTCGGCAAAAGCATCCTCTTCATTGCCCCTTAGGCGACATATATGAGTTCAGCTCGGTTTAGCTTAAACAGAATTACAGCAAAACACCCAGTTAACACCGTGTTTAATACCAAGCAAAGTAAACTCACACGACAACTTAAACCTACTTAATGAAACTAATGTAGACCGTTGATATCTCTAAAAGTGACAAAAAGACATCCAGACCATTGGATATACCCTGGCTTGGACTGACGAAGCGTTTTCTTCAGACATCACAGAGTCTCCTTTTCTTCAGAAGTGCTGGTTCTGACACACGATCATCAGGAGAGGAAGCTCAGCTAGCTAAGGCTGCTGCGCCTGCGCTGCACTTCAGGAATCGGATGCCGTGAAGAGCGTGAGGAGGGAGAGGAAGAGGTTGATGACGTCGAGGTAGAGCGCGATGGCGGCCCAGACGTACTCGTCGTAGGAGTAGCGCTTGATGAGGTTGTCCGTGTCGTAGATGATGTAGCCGCAGAAGATGAGCGCCGCCAGCCCGCCGTAGATCATCAGCGAGATCCGGCCGAGCGGGAAGAAGACCTGGATGAGCGCGAACACAATCAGGATCATCAAGGCGGCCAAGAGGAACGGGCCCAGGAAGCTGAAGTCGTGCCCGCGCTTCGCCGCCCAGAACGTGTACGCCGTCAGGCTCACCACCACCACCGCCGTCAGGAAGGCGGACTCCAGGATCACCACCCCTGCGGCAAGCACCACAAGAACAAGAAGACCACATGGCATGTGAGCATTCACTGTTCAGTTCATCGCTTGCAGTCTTGCAATGATTCTTCAGAGCACAAATCAACAGATGCCTGAACATATTTCTCTCTGTGTTGCTGCAATTTGGGTTCAGAAACCAGAATCCTAGCTTACCTTTGGTGAATGCGCAGGTGAGGCCGACGGCGAAGCTGATGGCAACCGTGAAGAGGCCAAGAAGCAGCAGGTTCACCGGGTGGTGCTGGTAGTAGTAGAACAGAGGGCACAGCACTGCAAATTAACGCAAACACACAAGATTGTTCAGTGCCACTGTCACATCCAAGAAAGCAGGACAAAATTGCGTTTGCAACCGGACCACACGAACGAAATCAGAAATGAGTCGATTTGAGCTTGCGCGCGTGCGTACCGATGAAGGGGAGGATGATGAGGAAGATGTAGAGCCCGAAGCCGACGTGGGAGGAGACGAAGAAGAGCGCGACGGGGCGGACGAAGACGACGACGGAGGCGACGGCGACGGTGAGCAGCATCTGGATGGAGAGGATGGTGTAGACCTTCCGGATGAAGTCCCACCGCAGCTGCGGACTCTCCAGCATCATCGGGTACAGCGGCGCCCCTTGGGCGGCGGCCGGAAGTACATCTGCAATTCTTCTCTCCTCTCTTCGCTTCTCGGTGCACGGGCGCGCGGGGTTTGGCTCGCAGCTCGCGGTTTCTTGGCCTCTCGGTGCGGTGGTGAGAGAGAGCGCGGTGGGGAGTTTTAAGGAGGAGGAATGGAGGAGAGGAGGGCGCGAGAGAGGAAGTGAAGGCTCCGGCAGTTGGGGGTCCGACGTGGCGGTGCTCGGAGGCTGACGTGTGGGGCCGTTGGGCCTTTCCTCCGTTCTGGTGGCGTTTGGAGAGAGGAGAAAATACGTTGCTTTTGCTTAGTGCCGCGGGCATCCGTGCATCTGGGAATGGTTTTGCTTGCGGCTGCTCTTCGAGCGCTCTTTTTTTATTTCCGAGTTGAGTCAAAAGCAGTATCTTGCGGTTTTTTCGCAAGGTACGAATATTAGCTAGCTAGTCCTAACAGATATCATAGACAAAATGGCTCGTGTATTAAGCATTGTAGCTATTTTTTTTTTCAATTTTAGTCCTCAAATGTTAGTTTTTTCAAAGGTAGCCCTGTGCCTGAGCTCAAAAGGCGCGGTGGGAGACTCTTGTTTTGCCACACCTGGGGAGATCATCAGGAGCGGGCCAGCACGGTAGACGAGAACACCTCACGGCAGCGGAGCAGGCCCACAACGTTGCCAAGCTGCAGCTGCTCGGTAGCACTTGTTGAGCCATCCCTGCTTGATAAGGCGCTATCGAGCTATAGCGGCTCAGCAAGTGGCCGGGAGGGGCTTGAAGGCGAGGCGCTAGGTTGCAACACCAGCTCAGCAACACCACACGAAAATTTAGTTTTTTTGTAACTAGGTGAATTATTATATTATTGCCGATTATAATTATTTGTATAGAGTTTAGGGTCACTTATTATTGGGGAATGGATCTCCATTCCCCACCAGGGATGGGGAACGAGAATAATTCTTCTCCGGGCATGTAATCGGGGGTGGAGAATGGGGAAAGAATCGAGGATGGAGATGTTCTATCACTCCTTGGCGGGAAATTCTCTGTTGCCATCCCTAGTTGCACAGAGGACAGAACTGAGCCGGTGGGATCAGTGACAGATTAAAAGCTTCCAAAAACCAACAAATTTAACCAGTCGAAATTCAGAAATGGTCGGAAAATGGCATCCGCTTCACAAGGGAAAGGTGTACAAAATCGGTGTCGCAGGCGGTGCTGGATTGCGGACTTGAGAGAAGGAATTTTGGAGTAGCCTGGAGCTAGCTAGGTGCCGCCTGAAGACGTACATGTACTGTATTCCCCTCTGGCCACATCAATAATATCCTTGGGCACACTGCTCAGTTGGATCGGCACACCAACCTTATAGAGTTATAGTACCATGCCACAAGACAAATTCTCTGTGACATTTCAAAAAAATTGAAGACGTTTTTTTATAAACTACATGATGTACTTGATGACGAAATTTAGAAATAGTAAAAAAAATAAACTAAAAATTAAAAACCCAAATCCAAATGAGCTAGGCCTAAATAGCAGAGTTTTGGTTGACATTCACTTAATCCAAATGAGCTAGGCCTAAATAGCATATTTCCTAAACCACAATTCGCTTTGTGTTCGGAGAAGATCTCAAGTTAATCCACAAGAGCATTCTTCCACCGCCTACCAACTAACCCGACCCTTCGCACGCGCCCGTCGAATCACGCCCCGCCGCGTGTCCTGGGAATTTAAAAGTTAGTTAATGCGCTCAACTACCGCCAGCTAAACCCCGCCCACTCTCCCGCCATTAATTTCCCCCCCTCTATTTATGCTCCCCACCCTCGGCTCAGTTCTTTCCCAGTACGAGCAAGTGCTCCGAATCTCTACTTCCTTTCGCGCGAATCCTTTTTCTTTTATTGTGTTCTTGCGCACCTTGATCGGCGATGCCATCGGCGGCGGCGGCGGCTGCGGGGCTGGCGACGGGGCCGGGCAGCCGCGTGACGCGGTTCGCCAAGTCGACGGCGGCGTCGGTGACGCCGGTCCGGCCGGGCAAGACGCACGCTTTCTCGGCGCTGGACAACGCCATGGAGCGGCACACGGTGCACCTGGTGCTCTACTACCGCGCCGCGCCGGGCGTCGACCGGGAGCGGCTCAAGGAGTCGCTGTCCGAGGTGCTGTCCACCTACCCGGCCATGACCGGCAGGCTCACCCGCGGCGAAGGTGGCGGAGAAGGCGGGGAGAACGGCGCCGCCGAGGCTGCGCGGGGATGGACCGTGAAGTGCAACGACGCCGGCGTGCGCATGGTGGACGCGAGGGCGGCGGCCACGCTCGACGAGTGGCTCGCCACGGCGTCCGGCGACGAGGAGATGGACCTCGCCTACTTCGAGCCCATGGGACCCGAGCCCTACATCTGGTCTCCCTTCTACATCCAGGTGACTACTTAATTTAAATTTAGTTAGCTCACTAAGCAATCTGTATGGTGAAAGTAGGTCACCCAATTTCTGGCAACTCAACAGGCAGTAAGTATCCCGTTGACCAGCAATTGACTGGAAAATTAATTGATGATACTGCCAGTTAACAACATTTGATTATTTTTTATTGTCGCCGCATGAGTGTTGATTCCATCAATCTAGCGTAAATTCGGGGTGATGCTTAATTTTGCTATAACTAACCTGAGCTAGATGTGTTTTGCCACACTTTTTGTGGCAACAAAATTCAGCATCATAAATAGGACAAACTTAGTCTATGAAGTGTGGATCAAGGGGTTAAGAAAACCACAATTATAGCAACAAACCAAATACTCGTCTAAGAAGCTTAGATGCACCTAAGATCAGGCATACCAACCTTAGGATGCAAACTAAACAACCCCAAGGTAGCACAGCACTTTCAGTTAGATGCTTAGGGGCTGCTTATTTGGACTTTTTTTTATACCTTATGGCTTATTTTTTACTGCTTGACACTATAGATGGCTTATTTTGCAGTGTAGCTACTGGTGACTTTTTGTTGTAATTAAATTTTACAAAGTTAAAAATAAAAAACATGTTAACCCATCACACACAATGCAAAAGGAATACAAAAAAGAAAAGGTAAAAAAGCCCAAAAAACTAAAAGCTAGAAAAAGACAAAATTAAGAAATCAGAAATTAGAAGCCAAAAGTCCAACGAAGAAGCCGAATTAAGCAGGACATAATGGTAACCGCATACTCCGTATATTAGAGATGAGCGAGTTCCCGGCCTCCCATCTATGCCATGTCATCATTTTTACAAAAAGGCACTCAGGATTTGCAAAATAGCGTAAGGGTCCCCAGTTTTCACAAAAAAGTCCCTACCACGTCATCATTTTCATGAAAAGGCCCTCTATGTTCCAGAAATTACGAATGGACCCTTATATTTTTCAAGGAAGCCCTTCTTTTGCTTGATAGCGCCCGTGATTTTTCCAAAGTTACGTATGAGTCCTTGTTTTTTAGCAGAAAAGTCCTTGGATTTTTTAGAATTAGTACGGGTTCTTGTTTTTTTTTTGTAGAAAATGCTCCATACAAATTGTCGGCTCTTTTACTGTGGTCCACATGGTAGTATGTCCAATTGTAGGAGTATTAATGTTGCTTCCAGCGTTCTTGTTGCAGACTCGCAGTACCAGTGTAGCAGTGGCACAGTTCCAGAATTTGATGGCTCGTGAATCGTGACTACAGGTCGTTTGCCTGGAACAGTGCAGTAGCTTGCTTGCATCCGTTTCCTGTCAATTGAATGTGTCACATGCCTGCATCATTCACCGGCCGGTCGTATAATATATGCAGCAGATGCAGTGCCCGGACCAAGAAATTAATCCACTTAAATCTAACACCACCCCTGCATGTGCATTGCAATGCTCGAACGCAGTAACATTTACAAATGGATTTACAGTCATAGACGTAGTATCAATTATATGCTTGCATAAGCTTCAAGAACGAAACGGAAGATGGAATGTAACGTGGCCGTGGTTGATTTGATTGTTGCCCGTGATGTGCTTGCAGCTGACGGAGTTCGCGGACAAGTCGTACGCGCTGGGGTTGAGCTGCACGCACATCCACAACGACCCCACCGCCGCCGCGCTCTTCTTCCACGCCTGGACCGCCACACACCGCCGGAACGTTAGCCCCTACCCGCCCTTCCTCCACTCGCCGGCATTCGCTGTGTCCCCCGCCTCGCCGCCTCCAGCCCCGCCTCTGCTCGCCGCCAAGTCCACCGCTCCACCTAACACCAATGCCGCGTCCACCATGTCCTCCGCCACCTTCCGCTTCCCCGCTGCCGCGATGCGCGCGCTCCTCTCCTCCCTCGAGCCCGGCACCAGCCCCTTCGCGGCGCTCGCCGCGCTCTTCTGGCTCCGCGTCACCGCCGACGCCGCCGAGGAGCGGGAGCTCACGCTGGCGCTGGACTTCCGCAAGCGGATGCACGCGCCGCTGCCGACGGGGTATTACGGCAGCGTCGTCCACTTCACGCGCGCGCGCGCCGACCTGGCTTCCGGGTTGGCGGCCGTGGCGGCCGCGCTGGACCGGCGCGTGGCAGGCGCGCCGGAGGAGGAGCTGTGGGCCGCCGTGGAGTGGCTGCACGCGCACCAGACAGCGGGTGGGGAGCCGTTCCAGATGTACGGGCCGGAGCTCACGTGCATGGCGCTGGACCACGTGCCCATGTACGGTGCGGAGTTCGAGACCGGGGCGCCGCCGGCCCGCGTGTCGTGCCGCGTCGGCGGGGTGGCCGGCGAGGGGCTAGTGATCATCATGCCCGCGGCCGAAGGGGACGCGGCGAGGGACGTGGTGGTGACGCTGCCGACGGAGGCGACGGCAAGGATCTGCCGTGACGGCGAGGTGCTCCGGTACGGCGGCGAGGTGGTGTTCGGGCCGAAGGTGCAAACGGGGGCCCAGGCCCAGTAGGACGCCAGCCCAATTAACACTGCTCTAGTTGTTGATTTCCCTACACTTTTTACTTAATTTGTGGTTTTGAACTTTTGATGTACCCTGTTGTGATCTGTGATGTGTTGGTGGCCCAATTAACAGCCACTACTGTTGCTCTTGTTGAAACTTTAGCCATGTTTTATCTTGGAAATTTAAGCATTCATGAATAACGTTTTTTTTTTGTGGGACAAAGGGTGTTTTCATCCCGCGTGGGCGGTGATCGAACCAGGACCTCACGCTTGTGAACCAGGAGGCCCATGCCACTTCTAATTGTATAACTAGATTTCAATTATTTTGAAGTTGAAATTTCAAAGGGAATCCGTTTCTACTCTTACAAAGAAAAGCCTCAATTCCTCGTTCACTCAATTATATGTGGACTGTGAACCAAACTCCCCCGATCATGGTCCAAATCAGTTTAGATCACACAAGGCTGTGCTTATTTGGGCTGAATAAGATTGACTTATAGCTTTATTTTGCATTGTAGCATAATTAAATTTAAAAAAATTAAAAATAGAAAAATATGTTAGCCCATCTCGTATAATGTAAACAAATATGGGAAAAAAGAAATGAAAAAAGGCTCAAAAAACCGAAAAGACAGAAAAAGACGAAATTTATAAATAGTAAAAAAAATAAGTCAGAAACTCAAACCGAAATGAGCGGGGCTTGATCACCGACTAGTTGATGGTCCGCAAATTGTCGCAAAGTACTACCACATAAAACTCTCTATGTGGTCATCTCAATAAAAACAAATTATGTGGAAAATATAAAGGCCATGTCAAATTGTTCTACAAATGTACCTCATTGGCTACTATACGGTTGGATGATAAACCAGCAGATAAAATAGACCGGGCTCTGATGACTGCTCTTTTAGACGGTGGACCACTTTTCCAGAAGAGGAGTATTGAGTTTACTTCTGATCCGCTTGCTTCAAGCTCGTGGGAAGAGGCGTCGCCGCTCTCACTTGAATCTTTATGGTTTAAGGGGAGCAAAAGCGAGAAATAAGTTGGAACTTTTTTTTTGTTAATGATAAGTAAGCTTCTTATAAATGTAAATCTTATATTTTTTGTATGCCTATTTGATTTACTCTCATATGCTGTTTTGGTAGGTTCTATTTCATGTCCAACTATCAATGAAAAAATGTTGAGATCAGATAAAGAGCAAATCTTCGTTATTTAGATACTCAAACTGTATTTGTACTATGCTATATTATTTATATTATGTTATATTTTTCTTATTATGTTTTATATTTTTAGCATTGAGCTTAAGTTTCATGTTAATGGTGTATTTGTAATGTATTTTTGTTATATCGTGGTATGAATATAAATTAACGTTAATTTTAAGTTGTTAGAGTTCAATCCAAAGTGTAACCAAATCCTAATTCCACCACAAGCATGCATGCATATTAAGCCATTCTCCACTGCGGTGCTCCTCCTCATATTTGAAGAGGAGCAAGATGCTAGCTGTGCATGTATTTCTCTGGGTCTTTCCCCACCGTGTCCACGAGGGCAACTAGCTTGAGAAGGGGAGGGAGGAAGAGGGTGAGCGGCAGATCGAGCATTCGAGCGTTGCACTCGCGAACCCGCACCGCCGGCACCCGCGCAACAGCCAACGCTGCCCCCCGCTGCATGCACGCGCGCCGGCCGGTGCCGAGGAGGAAGGAGATCATCGAAACGAGAGGGGATATCGCGACGAGTGAGAGAGAGGGGAAGCGTAGCGTTGCACCACGAATCAATAGGCGCGCCAGGCCGCTCGGCCCAGTCAATGTGGCCCGTCGTGCGGCCCACCCTTTCCTCGCAGAGGCGTCGGGAGAGGCGCGGTCAATGGCGCGGGGGCACCTGGTCCCGCCCGGTTGGAGAAAAGCGAGCGAGAGCATCATCCATCCGGCAGCCGCAATAAAGATAAAATAAGATAAGCGGCGAGATGGATGGATGCGTCCGTGGACGCTTCCGGAACTCTCCGCCCTGGCCTTCCGGAACCTTCGACGCCACGTCACCGCACTCGCCCCGATTAAAATAACTGCGGGGACGGTTCCAACCCTTGCAGAACCGTCTGGAAACTTCGGAGACGGGGGGGGGATGGCGTACGTGCGTGGGGGCCTCGCGCCGAGAGTACAAATGGGCGCGAGCGGAAGTGACTCGGCCCAGCTCGGAAAGGACTGTACTTCTTCCTCCTCTCCTTTCTTCTTCACTCTCTGCTCCTGTACTATGCCCTACGTTGTCCCACCCTCTTCGATTCTTAACGCTTGGTGTGTGATCCCACTCGCCGCTTCACTCTCTTGCCTTCCTCGCTGTCTCTCCTTGGCGAGATGCAAAGCTCTGCGTTTGGAATTTGCAGTCGCCAATTTTCTCTTTTTTCCTCTCTGAAGGACTTCCGTTAGGATACCGTAATTTGATCCGGCAGCTTCGCTAACACAGTTTTTGGAGACGTTTACTGACATTATTCCCTTGCATTTTGATATTGTTCTTGAGGATTTTTGTGACATTTGATTCAGAAAGGCCATTTCCGGATTGAATCCGTTCAGTACAGGGCGATATTTTTTTAAGCAAGGGTCGTCCCATTTGGCCGGTTCTTGATTTTTTTTTTGTTTCTTTCTGGTCCGTTAAGTGGTGCTCTGTTCTTCTTCTTGTTCCGTTACTCGATTGCATTTGTCGGTTGGTTTGATCATGGACCCGTTCCACGGTATTGTGAAAGAGGAGGAGCTCGACTTCGCCGGGGCGGCGGCCGATGGCTCGCCGTTGTCGTGGGCCGGCGGCGCGCTAGCTGAGCTGCCCCGGCCGATGGAGGGCCTCGGCGAGGCCGGCCCGCCGCCGTTCCTGAACAAGACGTACGACGTCGTGGACGACCCCAGCACGGACACCGTCGTGTCGTGGGGCGTCGCCGGCAAAAGCTTCGTCGTGTGGGACGCCAACGCCTTCGCCATGGTGCTCCTCCCGCGCTACTTCAAGCACAGCAACTTCTCAAGCTTCGTCCGCCAGCTCAACACCTATGTAAGTCTCCGCCATTAACGATAAATGTACGCATGTACTGTTCTTGCTTGCTTGCGCCATCAATGGCGATTGATTGGCAGCGAGTAATGCTAACTTGATATGTTCTTGCAGGGGTTCAGGAAGGTTGATCCGGACAGGTGGGAGTTCGCGAACGAGGGGTTCCTGCGGGGCCAGAAGGAGCTCCTGAAGACGATCAAGCGGCGGCGGTCGCCGTCGAGCCCGTCGGCGCAGCAGTCGCAGCCGGCGGCGGCGTGCCTGGAGGTGGGGCAGTTCGGGCGTGAGGGCGAGGTGCACTGTCTGCAGAGCGACAAGGGCATCCTCATCGCCGAGTTGGTGAAGCTGCGGCTGGAGCAGCAGGCGACGCGCGCGCAGATGCAGGCGATGGAGGAGCGCATCTCGGCGGCGGAGCAGAAGCAGCAGCAGACGACGATGTTCCTGGCGCGCGCCATGAAGAACCCGGGAGTCCTCCAGATGCTCATGGACCGGCAGGGCCAGCGGAGGGAGCTCGAGGACGCCCTCTCCAAGAAGCGCCGCCGCCCCATCGAGTACCTCCTCCCCCGCGACGACGAGACCAGCTCCGGGCTGGGCGTCGCGGTCGACGGCGTGGCGGAGGCGGACGGCGACGAGAGCAGGCGCGGAGATGGCGAGGACACGGAGAGCTTCTGGGTGGAGCTGCTGAGCCTGGGCCTCCAGGAGAAGCAGAGTGGGGGGCGCGAGGAGGGGAGCAGCGCTGACGCGGACAACAACGTGGACGATGACGTGGACGTGCTCGTGCAGAGCATATACCACCTCAGCCCAAGCCCGAGTAGCCCTAGCCCCAGCCCCAGCCCCAAGTGAAAGTTCGAGAAGGTTCCACCTGTAGATAATCCTAGCTAGGAGGAGTACTTACTTGCATTCGTCCCCCTTGCTACATTTTGCAGTGCCTGACATCTTGTCGCGGGCTGTGCAAGTTGCCAAAAGAAAGGGACTTGCTTCCAGAAGCCGGTCAGGTTACGAAGCTTCTGGAAAGAGAAGCCTACTAGCGTTTAGTACTCCTAATAATATAGTAGCAAGTTGCCAAAAGAAAGGGACTTGCTTCTAGAAGCCGGCCAGGTTACGAAGCTTCTGGAAAGAGAAGCCTACTAGCGTTTAGTACTCCTAATAATATAGTAGCAAGTTGCCAAAAGAAAGGGACTTGCTGGTGGCCAGGCCAGTGGTGCTGGAATGTTCAAGAAGCCGGTCAGGTTACGAAGCTTCCAGAAAGAGAAGCTTGCTAGTGTTTAGTACTCCTGATAATATATTAATATAGTAGCAAGTTGCCAAAACAAAGGGACTTGCTGATGGCCAGGCCAGTGGTGGTGGAATGTTCAAGAAGCCGGTCAGGTTACGAACCTTCTAGAAAGAGAAGCCTACTAGCGTTTAGTACTCCTAGTAATATAGTAGATTCTGACTAGACTTGGCCCGAAGCCATGGATGGGATCAATCAAGTAAAGGTGCTTTTACTCTTGCAAATGGGCGATCGTATTCGTGCCTCTCAAGTAGTATTTCAACTTCCCCTTCATTGCTATCTGTCCGTCTTCTTCCTCTTTTTTTCTGCCCGTTCTTCTGGATTGTGGCAGTAGGTGATTTTAGATAGTAACAGTTGATAGGGAGACTATGAGAAAGCATGGATAAAAAAAAACTCATACATGATTTTAATTGATATAGATAAAGTTACTAGTATCTACTAAAATTAACTAGTAGATCTTATTTTAAGAAAATAATTCGTTTAAAAGTTAGCTACTATAAAAAAACATTTTAAAGTAGAAAAGCTGAAAAGAAGAGGTCATTTTTCTTTTCTTTTGAGAACATTGTTCTTATCTTGACTTGCGAAGCCAGTTATCCTAAAAGAATGGACTGTGTTTTTTTATTACAGTTAATAGTTTTTTCTATGTATTTTAAAACTATAGTGGATAGTATTTTAAGACTATAGTTGATAAATGATATACATAATTTTAAATTTAAAAAAGCCGTTAAAGAAACCGACTGTTTTGTGATCTTTGTAAAAAACTAAAAGGTAAGCATAAGCAGCGCCCGTGTGCTAAGTGCTGCAATTATTTTATATTTTATTTAATACGCAATAGTATCTTATCGGGTCTCGTGTAGGAAGGGAGATGAAGATCCAGCTTGTTTTTTTTTTAAAAAAAAAGATCGTCGCTGAATTGAAGCTACAGACAAAACAAAAAACTTGACAGTACCAAACATGGTTCTTAGGGCGTATATAATGTTTATCTAGTGAGCCATCTGTAACTTATTCATATATTGAGCTAAAAACTACATTTACAACCATCATCTTCTGTAGCATACTCTTAATGTTATTTTTATATTTTTTTTGCAGTGAGTTCCACATGTTAGATATTTCTAAATAGCTATCCTTCTCTCCCACCCTACCCTCAATGTTATTTTTATATTTTTCTTTATAGTGAGCCTCACATGTCAGACATTTCTAAATAGCTCTCCTCTCCCTCCCTACCAACGACCTCTATAATCTGTAGATACCTCTATCAGTTTCTCCTCTCCATCCCCACCATCATCGCCATCCCCTCGATCTCACATCGTCATCTCCATGAGCTAACGTCAACGCTACCATCTCCTTCAGCTCCTGCAAGAGCTGACGATGTCCGACTTGCCAGTGGCAGCCAGATCCCGCCAACGCCGCTTTCTTTGTCGAGTTGCAATGGTCACTGTCGCTATCGCGATTATCGTCCTAATTGTCATTGTCCTGGTCGTCCTCACCTTTGTAGACATGGTGACAGTTGTCTCAACACCTAGGGTCACAAATTGTGTGAAGAGTAGATAACATCCATATGCGTCAAAGCCGCTTGTTCATACTTTAGTTCATACAGAACACTTAATACGTCTTCTAAATGTATTTACATCGTTTAGCCGCCAGCTCAACCAGCGCCCCCCGCCGCATACGAGACAAGGAAGCCACACACACACCACATGGTGGGGCCACGTCGCGCAGGCTCGTAGTTTTGCTAATATATACCGTATTACGCAAATTGCAGTGTCTTTTATTGCAGAAACACGCAACATCTCCTCCGTCTGCAATCTCGCCCTCGTGACTCCGTCTTGCCTCGGTTACTTCCCATCTCCCGTCGCGCGCGAGCGGAGCTCACCGCCGCCCCCTCCCTCTCCGTCCAACCCTGAACCTTAGAACCGGAGCGCTGGTGGTAGTACCGGCGCGCTAGCTACTGACCCGGCGGCCATGGCGAGGTGGCGGCCGGCGATGCTGCTGCTGGCGCTGGCGATGGTGGTGCTGGCGGCGGCGTGGCAGGCGGAGGCGCTGTCGGTGACGGTCACCGACACCGAGTGCATCCACGAGTTCGTGCCCTACGAGGGCGATACCGTGTCGGGGAACTTCGTCGTCGTCGACCACGACATCTTCTGGAGGTCCGACCACCCCGGCATCGACCTCACAGTACTCGCCCGATCCTCTTCCTTCTTACGTTTGATTCACGAATGGATGCGGGGTTTGTCTGTGGTTTTGTTGGGATCTGGGGAGTTGAATTGGGGATCGGTTTGAATCGTGTTCCCCTTTCGGGATCTGTGGTTTTGGGGAAAGATTTGTGGCGATTTGGTGACCTAAACTGATCTCGATGAGTAACGTATAGTAGATTTATATTTAGTTAAATTCAATTAATTGGGAGTGGGGTTGTTTCTTGAGCCAATTTGCGGGTGATTCGGCGCGTTTGGTGCAAAATTAGGACCTTTTGAGGAAGTTTCGGTGGATTACCTTGCCGCGCTGTTTTGGCACCTGTTCCTCTGGTATGCCTATTGCGAGTACAATCTATGGATGGTTCAGGTTGAATTGAATGGCGATGTTGTATTTCACTACCGGTTTCGTCAAAAAGTTAGTCCCTTTTGTTGCCTGGGTGCTTGGTTTTGGGGGAAAAGAGGTGGCTCGTGACGATAATTTCACTTCTTTCAGTGGAAATCTTTGAGCAAAAGGTTCTCCCTGAGCTTGCTGATTGCCTGATCGGTTGTCTATGGCGCTGTGGGTTCTGCTACTCGACGCTGTTATGCTGCAATTGATGCTAAATAATGTTTTGGCTAGTTTGTTTTACGATTTGGTTGTTGGACTGAGCTGACACTATGCCGTTCTCTTCACACTTAAATTTCTGCATTCTTAATTCCGTCGTGTATAAAAGTTGATGAACCTGCTGAACCTTCCCATTAGAGAATAGGTATTACTTTACTTGATTCCCAGCTAAATGATCAGTTCTTAACTCTTCATTTAGAAGCAACTTTTGAACATTTTTTGTGCTAGTATACTTCTCTGTGGCAGTAAAAGATTGGGTTTTCTTGTTTCTTATCACTTATCTGGACTCGGGACTTCCGTATCAGACAGAGCATTTCATGTTGGACGTTTTGCTGTTCATTTTATTCTTGGGCTGAAAATTTTTGTGCTGTTATTCTAGATGTCAACTCTGCAAGTTAGAAGTCGGTTGTAATACCTCGCCCTAAGTCTAACCTCTGAGCCCGGAATGCCACCACTACTCACTATACCTCTAAAGTCTAAACCCATTGCCATCAATATTAGATTTCGGCAGCTTCTCCTCTAGTTACATCTCAACGAAATGGCACACAAACTACATTTAACAATATGCATTAAGATAATTATGCTATAAACAAGAGTAGACACGTCACAACTGAAATGAGTGAAATCCATGCCAAGTATAACATCACAAGGCTCCTTAAATGACTATTAGGCTGGCAACGAAATCCTCATCATCGATATAAACGACATACCCCTTGGGGAACTAACCAGAATTGATTGAGAAATCCACTACACTCAACTTTGCCTTTCTAGCGAGCTTGTGGCGACACAAAAGAATAAGTAGCACCAGAGTCAAAAAGAACAAGGGCATCATACAAATCCACTAACAGGGCACCTGTCACTATGTCAGGCCGATTCACGGATTTAGCGGCAGCAGCATGTAGATTCTGTGTGGCACTGGGATGACGATGCAGGTATCAGCTCCCACTTGATGATGCTAGAGGGATTATGGTAACACACCAACGCAGTTCCCACCTAGGAGCACTCAGCAGCATGGTGTCCATTGCCACACTTAAAGCACATCAAGCCTTGCCCTGGAACAGGACTATGGGCTGGGGTCACCGAAGAAGAACAAGGCACCAAAGAACGTAGGGTTGAAGAAGGCGTCCTTGAAAACTTAGACTTGGACGACTGCGGGGGACGTTAGCAACCCTTGAACCTCTTAAAGACGGGTCGCTGAACGGACCTACTCCCTCACTGAAGCATCTCTACTATTCACCACCAGAAGCACTTGAACCACCAAAGGGTTGCCCTGGCTTGATTGACCACGGAGTTAAAGTCACGTGGCGCGGTAGCTTTCATAACATGCCGGAACTCAGGGCTGAGCCCTTGGCGGAGCCTCTTGGCCTTCACAAGATCATTGCCCGTGACCGATGGTACCAAATGGATCAGGTTATTAAACCTCGCCCTATACTCCACTACGGTCATCTTTCCCTATGCGAAGGTCGACAGAGCGACTTCCATCCTCTACAAAAGACTCCAGGTAATACTTCACCTTGAACTGCTCAATGAAGATCTCCCAAGTGGCTGGACCCTGGACAGGGGTCCTAGCTAAAAGAACCCCTTCCCACCAGATGGCGGCCTGACCCTTTCATTGGAAAGCCACATAGCGAGCCCTTAGCTATGAGCTCATCTTTAAGACTTCAAATTGTCTTCCCATATAGCGCAACCAATCCGTAGCTTGGACTAGTGTACCTGACCCATCGAAGATCTAATCGCAATGCCATCCACTCACAGAGGTGCGACCGAAACAACATCAACTACCACAGGGGCAGTAGTGTGTATGGCAGCAGCAGGAGCTGCCGACGCTTGTCGGCGAAGCGTGCGAACCTCTTCTATAAACCGCAGCAAGGTTGAGGATTTTGTCGGATCCTCAGCTACGGACTGCTTAGGAAAAACAACCTCTGCGTCAGACACTTCCTACTGAACCTTTGGTGGTGGCCCCACTTGGCCATGGCCCCCATGGCCACGACCAGCACCATGACCACAATCTCTACCTCTCGTCATCTCTGTTCACATCAAACAAGCATTCACACAATCAACTCACAAGCATCTACCTCATAATGTTACAAATCAACGGTATAACTAGCGGAAACGTAAATGTAATGCTAGACCCAAACTCAATCCTACTGTGCACCAATGTGTGTCATTTAAATTAATTATTTAAGTTGCTAATCCTAGGTCAAGTTTTAGTAGTTACATAACCTAAGCCGAGTTTTAGTTTAATAACCAGTCCTAAGTTAAATTTTAGTTGATTAAGGTAGCCTAAGTTACTAATTTATCCACCGTGGATCTAACTCCCGCTTGGTTTTTTGATACCATTTGGAACCAGTTTCAAAGCGATTCTTAAAATGGTGGAATAGCCCTAAGGTAGCCTAAGTTACTAATTTATCCACCCAACCTCGAGTCTAGAATGCTACCACTATTCACTATCCCTCTAAACTCACCGCCATCACTACTAGATTTGGTAGCATCTCCTCTAGTAACATCTCAACGAAACGGTAAACAACCTACATTTAACAATATGCATTAAGACAAATATGCTATAAACAAGAGTAGACACGTCACAACTGAAATCTTTCCGGCCTAGTTCTACACAAAAAACTAATTCATAATAAACATGACTCGATGACCAGAGTAAGAATAATAAGTCATAAAATAAAACTTGGGTCACCCGCGCCCAAGAACGCTCGAGACCACGCGCTTGAGAACGGCCAGGACCACGTGCTTGAGAACGCCTGGGACCTCATGCCCTAGAATGCCCAGAACCATGCGTCCGAGAGCATATTTAACATGCAAATAGAACATTACTGAGGAAATATATAGTACCATAAAATGTTTCCTAATGTTCATCACTGGCTTATGAGGGTTCCATTAACTAACTGTTAGATTAGCGAGCTACTTTACGAAGGCAATACCAATGAAGATAAAGGTGATGCTTTAGATCATTATTGTTAAGGAGATAGAGTTGTATTAGGATATAGAGTTTGTATTCTATTTCATATATGTCTTATCTCTATGTGGCATATCCTCTTGTACTCTCCTATATATATGGCCCTTTGGGTCTCATATCCATACACACAATATTCATAACATGGTATCAGAGCGTGTTACCTAGGGTTAGGGTTATCAGAGTTTAGGTTGAAACCCTAACCTCGATCTACTTCCAATCTACTTCCGTTGTTGCTTGCCCCCGGGAGGATCGATCTCCTCTCCCGGGGTGGCCATCTTGTTGGGCGGCCACCTCTCCTGGTCACCGTGTTCGCGATCGTTCGCCGCCGTCTGCGCCGCCGCGCCTCGGGTTCTTGTCGCGCCGCCGCCTGCCGTCTGGTTGCTGCCAGACGCCGGATCCGGCGATCGTGCCGTCGGGCTCTTCTTCGCCACGATCCGATCGCCTCGACATCGCCTCGCCTGCGCGTGCTTAGCGATCTCGGCGCCGACGATCCGCCGCCAAGGTCCGCTTGGATCCGGTCGTCTCCCATACCTGACGCATCCGCCGCCAAGGCCGGGACCATGCCGCGCCCGCGCCTTCGGTCGATCTAGCCCTCTCCACCACTGGCCTCCCCGTTTCGGCCGCTGTCACCGGACCCTGCTGCCAGATCCCGCCACGCCCGGCCCTGGGGAGCCACCGCTCAGCCGGATCCAGCCGCCGTGGGATCGGCGCTCTTCCCACCGGGTCGCCTCTTCCCGCGCTACCGTCGCTGGCGCGCTCTTCAACGATCCCGCGGGATGATTGGTCGGCACTGAGGAGGTCGTCTCCCTCTCTTCTTGGGGCGCTCCGCAGCGAGGGCGTGCGAGAGGGTGGGTGTGATGAATCGAGGTGTGAGGAGAGAGAGGGCGGGGGGGGGGATTTTAAGGGGGGTTTTCCGTTTTAGTGTCTGAGTTAGGCAGTCTTTAGTTATTTTTCATGAGTCCTTCGTTACGTTCATCTAAAATCCGTAGTCTCTAATTTTTAGTTCGTTCAAGTCGTGCGAGTCCACAAATTTATTGTCAGTCATAGAAGTGTAGGAATTTTTTATAACAATTATTATTGGATGTTGTACAGAAGTGCTACTCCCATTGCCTACATGTTGCCAAGCAAGAGTGAGTACAAGACCCAACAAGTATATAGCAGAGAAGTAAACATTAACGATACTAAGTATAAACATAACTGTTGGGGGAGTGGCCTCCTACCTTGGCCCAGTCGGCCCATTGCATCAGGACGCCCAAATCGTGAGGCCACATGATTGGCCCGTGGGGACTGTTGCAAGAGAAAACACGGTATTGCCCTTACAATTGTTGACCCAGATAGTGGCATACTGGCATCTATGTAACAAGTCTTCTCATAGTTGTAAATATATGCCTTATGATGTCATAAGGGGCAAGTTCTTTTTTTAGGGGTATCTATATAACAAGTCTCCTCATGACTATAAATATATGCTTTAGGGTGACATGAGGGGCAATCTCTTTTTTTAGACAAATCTAGATAGCACAGACTTCTATCCCCTGTCTCCACGGTTTGTAAAGCTTTGGGAGTCCCTTTGTGGCTTTCCTATAGCCCCTTTGTTTACTGTTTGGTCTGTAACAACAATAACCATATCATTTTTCATGTCTTATCATCATTACTTTCTCTCCATTAACGCAATGCATACATCCATATCATTCACATTACCCACATGATAGAACAATAAGTATTTATGAACAACCTTTTCCTTTCATTGATATAATGCAATGCTCATGCATATATCTTCTTATCTCTTTCTTAGCTTATACCGATATAATGAGGTGAGCACCCTAGCCCACCCTCTTTCATATGGGGACCTTAATAACCCATCATTTTTCATACGGGGACCTCAATAGCTCGTCCTTTTTTATATAGGGGTTTTACTCTCTACTCCTGTGGAGTGCCTACTAGAGTAGGTATTACTTTTTCCTAGTCTTGTGGGAGGTTCACACAAAGTAGACCATATATGCCACAGAGGCCATCTATTTCCATAGTATGAATGTATCGTAATGCAATAGTTTTTTTTATGCAATTACCATGTGTTGTTAACCATTAATGATTATCCATCTATCAAATAACTGCATCAAATACTATCATCATTACCCAACAATCATCATGTAACTATCATTACTTATACTGCCCCAATTTCATTTAACTGAGACCGTGACTTAGTCATTATCGTAGTGTTGTCATAGATATCATAAATAGGAAGGAAAATTTCACATGTGTTAAGAACAACCACCATCTACACTTGCCTGTTTAACCTAGTAGATGATGCGTGGGTGGCACCAAACCCGAACTTCTATCTGAACAAGCGTCATGTAGTCTCAATACACCATAGCAATACATGCGCACATAAGAAATGGCATTGTTTCTAATCTCAAAGCTCAAAATTTACATAAAGCGATGAACCAGCTTGGGAAAAGGGATTTGAGGTGTTACCCTAGCGACGAACAGCTAGATCGGGGCACCTTCTTCCTTGTCTTGGCCAGATCTGGTGCCGATTCGGCCTTCTTTCTTCTTTCCACTTTCTTTTCCTTCCTATTTCTTGTCTCAGATGACTCCTCTCTCCCTTCTCTTTCTTCTCTTTCTTCCCGTTCTTCTTCTCCCGGTTGAGCCCTTCTCCTTCGATTGGTGAGCTCAGCGCGGCAAGAGGGCAGAGGCGGCACATGACGGGGGAGCAGTGACAAGCTGGGCAGCGGCCAGCGCAATTGGGCAAGAGGGCGGCGACAACGTCGGCAGCAGCGGCACAGTGCACAAGCAACCAGCGGTGGTGGCGTGGCGCGGAGGCGGCAGCGCGAAGGCAACGGTGGTTGGGGGAGATGCTTGTGGGTGAGCACAGGGGAGCAGCAGGCGCACGGGCAGCTGGCAGCGTGTGCACAGGGAAGGGAATGGATAAGATCATCCTCCCTTCCCCTAGCTTATGTGGGGGCAGGGGGTGGGCTAGGCTGGCTCGGTTTTGGGCCTAGCCCAGCCGCCCCATTCCTCTTTTTTTTCTCTGGTATTACATCAGTACTATGATGCACTTAGCACTGAGGATTTTCAAAAAGTTCTCAATGGAAGAACAAACCAGTACTTTTTTCTTTCTAGTTTTGAACTTGGAAGACTAGTGTATCATTTCAATGGAAGACCCCCATCAATTCTGTAATGGTTCAATGCAGGAAAGAACAAAGTGAATTTGGTGCTGATTGTAGTTGTCATTCTTTTAGATAATTTGTATGAGACAAATAGAACACCTAAGTTCTCTTTTTATCTGACTTTGATGTCAGCTTCAGCTTACGAAAACAAATTGCTTTGAGGTTTAGTAATGACTAAATGTCTTGTCTTACTTTAAACTATTTCCGTTAGATGATTTAGCTCATGTACTGAAAATAAATGTGTTTACTTGTTTTATGACAAGGTCTATAATACACTAGTTGTTGCCCCTTATGCCCAACAAGTGCTATTAGTTACTGGGAAATGCCTGAGTTAATCCTAGTTTCTGTGTAAGTTTGTTAATATCCATACTAATGAGGCTAGTTTGGCATTGCTTGCACCTGCCATGATGTGAGTCTGCAATGTGTGGTTAGTACTAAGTATTTACTGTGTTGCACTTAACCATGATCCATCAACCACCTTTTCTGATGTTCTATAATGCTTTTTTGGGTGAATGTAGGTGACTTCGCCAGGTGGTAACACTGTACATACATTGAAGGGAAAATCTGGTGGCAAATTTGAGTTTAAAGCTCCAAGGGGTGGAATGTACAAGTTTTGCTTCCATAATCCATATGG